>OZ018330.1:15902739-18302739 GCA_963969495.1 Ceratothoa steindachneri | reverse complement strand
GGCTACTTTAAAATGAAATTAAAGAGAAAAAAAAAACAACACCCCAAAAGGGGGAAAGGAAGCAAGCTGGTGCGTCAGGGAGAGGTCCCCCCGGCGCAGGAGCGTGCAACTAAAGAAAAAAACAAACAAACAAAAAACAAAACAAATGCAAAAAAACAAAAAAAAAAAACAAACAAACCTTGCTTAAATAATAGGGAGAAGGCCGGCCTCCCCCAAGAAGTCAACAAGTCCACAAGTCAGTGTGCACGAATCTGTCCCAAGCACAAGGGACAGGCGGTAGCGACCCCGCCCATCCCGGTACTGGGACAGGTATCGTGCGCGAAGATCACCCAGACTGGGACATTCGACAAGAATGTGCCGAACAGTCTGGGGGACGACGCAGTCGTTGCAATAGGGCGCAGGCGAGCGCTCCATCAGATAGCGATGCGTCACACGAGTGTGTCCGATTCGGAGACGACAGAAAGCAACCTGAAGCCGCCGCGGCATTGGGGGATAGGTCCATGGGAACAGTCGCGGCGCAATGGCACGCAACTTTAAGTTCCCTTCGACCGTCTCCCATCTTCTTTGCCAAGCAGTCCGAAGAGCTGCCCGTATTCCTGCCATGTAGTCGGTGTGAGGAAGAGCGAAACGCTGGTCCGGTCGCAGAGTCCTCGCGGACTCTTTGGCGCGCTCATTCCCCGCAATTCCTACATGTCCAGGAACCCAGCAGAAGATAATCTCGACATCTGCCCGGCTCGCCAAAACCGTGGCGTCACGGATATCGCGAACCAGGGGATGCGGAGATTCCAATGCCCCGAGAGCACTCAGGGCGCTTTGTGAGTCGCTATAGATCACAATCCAGTCTCCGAACCGGGCACGTCGCGTAATCTCCCGTACCGAGTGGTGTATTGCCACCAGCTCGGCCGTGAAGACAGACGCAGCGCCTGGTAGAGCCCCGCTGACTTCAAACAGAGGGGATACGGCGTGGAAGCCGACCCCCTCTTGGGACTTGGAGCCATCCGTATACACTGGCACGGTACCAGCGTGACACGATGTGTGCTCCAAAAAGGTCCAACGCAATACTCCCGGCGCAGTACAAGCTTTGGGAGCAGAGGCGTGGCGACAAATAGCCAAATGTGGTACCCTCCAGGGTGGCGTCCTGGGCAGAAACAGGGGCGCCACCGGCCCGAGAGCTATATCTACCTCTCGAAGGAGTTTCCTGGCCCTAAACCCAAAGGGCTTAGGGTATGCCTGGCGTCTCTCGGCGGCATAGGCACCATCGAGATCAGCTGCGGATGCAGTGAGAGCTGTTGGCGACTGAGGGAGGCGCCGGGCTCGCGCGTACAGGCGAGTGATGCACTGCACGCGGCGCAGAGCGAGTGGCATCTCCCCAGCATCGACCAACAGGCTCTCAATGGGGGAAGTGCGGAAGGCACCGGTCGCAAGGCGAAGGCCGGTGTGGTGGATCGAATCCACCTTCCGCAATAAACGCTCGGCTGCGGATGCATAAAACTCGCATCCGTAGTCGAGCTTCGAGCGAACAAAGGATCGATAAAAAAGTAAGGCGGTAGCCCTATCAGCGCCCCAAGCGCTGAACGTCACGGAACGGAAAATGTCCATGGCGCGGGTAAAAGAGACCCTAAGGCTGCGAATATGAGCCTCCCAGGTGAGGCGTCGGTCGAATACAAGACCAAGGAAACGGTGCGACTCAACCACATCCAGGCGCACCCCATTAAGAAACAAATCTGGGTCGGGGTGAAGCCGTGGATGGCGGCAGAAGTGCACCACCTTAGTCTTGGCCAAAGAAAACCGAAACCTGTGCGCTTCGGCATAGCGAGAGACGCGGTTCAATGCCTGTTGGAGTCGACGCTCCAGAGTTGGCATCTGGGCCGCGCCAAAAGAGATCGAAAGGTCGTCCACGTAGAGCGTAGCGAGAACATCTTCCGGCAGCACCGAGGTGATGCCGTTGATGCTCAGGGCAAAGAGTGTGACACTGAGGACACTTCCCTGCGGGACACCCTCTTCCTGCTCCTTTGGGCCGGAGAGGGCTCCCCCCACCCGTACGCGGAATCGACGATCTCGCAAAAATTCAGATATAAAAATTGGGAGGCGTCCCCTCGCCCCCATCGTGTGGAGAGTCTCCATGATACCGTATCGCCATGCGGTATCATAGGCCTTCTCCAGATCAAAAAACACCGTAGCGTAGTGCTGTCTACGAAGGAAAGCCTCGCAGACGGCACTTTCCAGTCGGAGCAGAGCATCCGACGTGGAGTGGAACTTACGGAAGCCGCACTGTGCAGAAGACAGATGGCCTCCGCTGTCCAGGAAATAGGCTAATCTAACATTTACCAATTTCTCCATCAACTTGCACACGCAAGAGGTTAGAGAGATTGGGCGGAAACCGGTCGGAGTAGAGTGATCTCTCCCCGGCTTGCGAAAGGCGAGCACAGTAGCGATTCGCCAGGAGTCTGGGAGAAGACCTTCCACCCAGATCCTGTTGAACAAATCTAACAGAAAGGCAAGCCTCGCTCACCCAGGTGTCGAAGCATGGCGTACGGGACATCGTCCGGACCATGGGCGGTGTCCGCGCACGAAGCGAGAGCGGAACGCAACTCACTCACAGTAAACTTGTCGTTGAAGGGTTCTCCGCTTCTGGAGGTAAAGTCCAGCCGGCGGCCTTCCGCGACATCACGACGTGCATTGAATGCTGGCGGAGCAGCATCCTGGCTAGAGAATGCGGAAAAAGCGGTCGCTAAGGATTCCGCCACGGACGCGGGGTCCGAGATTGCGGTCCCATTCTCCTGGAGAACGGGAGGGGGGTCCTGCGAGAACTTGCCCCGAATCCTTTTGACTCGCTTCCACACCTCAGCTAAAGGGGTCTTCCCGTTAAGTGTAGACACATATGCCCGCCAAGAAGAGCGGCGGGCGTGCTTCCAAATATACCGGAACCTAGCCCTAGCCCGACGAAATTCAGCGACAGTGAAATCGTTCGGGCGGCGCTTATAGCGCATGTAGGCATAACGCTTCTGTTTGAGGGCCGTCTCACACTCGGCCGACCACCATGGGAGTGGTCGGCGTGCAAAACGGCCAGACGTCCTAGGAATAGTAGTCAGGCCTACGGCGATGAGGTTGCCGGAGAAGAACTCAACGGCCTCATCTACCGACCTAAACTCCTCGACTGAGATAGAGAATTCAGTCATTTCCTGAAATGCAGGCCACCGCGCCCGCGCCAAGCACCACCGAGGTGGTCTCTCAGGCGGCAGTTGCCCTGAAAATGATATTTGAATGGGAAAGTGATCACTACCATGGAGGTCATCGACCACCCCCCAATCAAAATCAGGCTGTGCATCCGAAGAGCACAAAGATAGGTCAAGGCAAGAAAATGAAGCGGTTCTCGGACAGTGATGCGTAAACTCATCCACGTTTAGGACACCCATCTCAAGCTCTTCGATCAGATCGGCAAGGACTTGTCCCCTGGGATTTATGGAGTAATCTTCCCAGAGAGGATGCCTGCCGTTCAGATCTCCAAGCAAGAGATAGGGCCTCGGCAACCGTGCCACGACGCGGCGGAAGTCCCCCGCGTCGAAGTCAGCTGACGGTTGAATGTACGCAGAAATGATAGTATACCTCCTATCCAGGTGCAGCTGCACAGCTACTGCCTGAAATGAGGTATCTAAAGAGAAAGGAAGAACGGAGACATCATGCCGGGTGCAAACCGCGCATCCCCCAGCTCGGCCATCCCGCGGTGGTGGGGTCGCAAGACCCTTGTACCCCGGGAGGGCGGGCAGCGGGCACGCGCCTAGCATGGTCTCCTGCAAAAAAATAGCTAACGGGGAACGGGACGAGACGAGCCTCCGCAGCTCCTCCCAGTTGGCCCGGAGTCCACGGCAATTCCATTGAAGGAATATGCCCTCCAGGCCTAGCTCGGAGGAGACGCGGGGGCCCTCCTCGAATTGAAGACCCTCACGGGAATGGCCGTACGCTTCCCGGGGGCTGTTGGCCGGACAAAGCGCTGAAGGCGCTGTCGCCTTCGAGGACTTATTGGGGGAGGTTGGGCTCGCCATGCGAGTCTTTTCCTCCCTCCGCCTCGAAACCTTAGGCGGGCGTTGCGGCTTGGGAGGCGGGGGGCCCTGTTTTCGAGGAACCACCGTCTCCGAGCCACTCGCTCCACCTCGGGGCGTGGGCGAAGGGGCCGAAGCTCCTTTGTTGCTGTCCTCCTTTCGGGGAACAGCTTTAGGAACCCCGGAAGATGGCCTAGCGACCATCTTCAGGGGTGTTGCCTCCTGTGAGTCTAACGACTCTGTGGAGGCGCGTGGCCGTTTCGCCTTACGGGAAACGGTCACGCTGGGGGAAGAGGGGGGAGCCCTGGTATTAGCCGGGGCTGGGTGTGAACCCTTTTTGCCGCCAGCTCTACCAGGGGAGCGCCCGGGTGTAGTAAAGCCCGCAGAAGGGCTCCGAATGGGCGCGGAAACAACCGTGCTCGTTGGCCTGGATGGGCCAGGAGCAGAGGGTGCTTTTCTAACTATTGAGGCATATGACGTCCCAGGCAGAGCCGGGCGCGCCAGGACCAAGTCCTTAGCCTCGCGGAATGAGAGTCGATCCTGGGCCTGAACGGCCAGGATTTCTTTCTCAAGGAGATATGCACCACATTCTTCGAAGAAGCAGGGTGCGGCTCTCCGCAATTGACACACTTGGCCACACACGATTTGGACTTATCGTGTGCGACCTTGGAGCAATTTACACAGACTTCGGGTGACCCCGATTTTGCACGTCTACATGATCGATTCGTGTGGCCGAAGCGGTGACAGTAATAGCACCGCCGCGGCAGTGGCACGAATGCCTTCACGCGGTAGCGGTACCAACCGGCACGCACCGACTCAGGGAGCTTGTCACAGTCGAACGTGACGAAGAGTGTAGGGGTGGGTCTCGAGGCCCCTCCCTGTTTTCTCATCACACGTTCGACCTTGACCGCCCCATGGTCGGCCAGCTCTAGGGTGATGTCTTCTATGGAGTAGTCAACGAGTTCCCTCGCATAAACTACTCCTTTTACAAAGTTCATGGTAGAGTGCGGCGTCACACTCACCGGGGTGCCATGAAGTGTCCGAAGAGCACTTATCTTGGCCGCCTCGGCGGGATTCGCCAGAAGGCTCCCGTCCGAGAAACGGGTTACCTTCGGCTCTCTACCAATTGCACTAGCTAATCCTCTCCTCTGATGGATCATGTTGCCCTTGGACAACATGGTGCCATCAGTGGAGCGAATAACGAGGAAGCGTTTGAAGCCAGCGGGCTCGAAAACGCCAGGTAACCTCTGAATCAGGGGCCCCGATGTCATCGAGGCTCCGCCCTGTGCACTCTTGGTCTTAGTCAGGGGCTCCGCACACGAGGGGGTAGAGGGGCCGGATGTGCCGATCTTGGCTTGGTCGCCTACCAAAGTGGCAGCAGACCCATCCGTCCCCGCAGCCCCCGCGGATGGAGAGGAGCCCCGAGTCTTTTTCGTCCTTTTAGTCTTTTTAGTCTTTTTCTTTTTTGGAGAGGAGGGCGGGGAATGAATCCGCTTTTCACCTCCGCCGGCAGAAGCCCCTAGGCCAGATGGACCGGCCTCAGCCAGGTCCCTCTCCGAAATGGAGAAGGTCCTGGTTGTCGTAGGGGCACCTGTCGGAGGAGATCCCTCCCCTCCTTCTACTGCCTCGGAGCCCTCAGCCATTTGAGGAGGACCTTGCATAGGGGCGGACTCGGGTTCGGTGCTTGGCGCCGAGCCCGAATTCCCCCCCATGGAAGGCCCTACCGTCTGAGGCTGGGTCTCCTCAAGGACCATGTCTATCACGGGAGGGGCCTCCAGTTGGCCATCCCCTCCCAGGACATTGCAGGTCCCCTTGGCAGTGTCGCCAGTCTTGTTTGGGGAGGCACAGGCCTTGACCCCGGCAAGGTTTAATATTTTTGCCAGCAGGTCTTTTGAGGGAAGCGACCGAAGGGGCCTGGCTTGCCTCTCCCCCCTAAGGGGGTTTGCCCTACCGAGCCGCTTTGATGGGGAGCGGCTGGCTAAGGGCTGCCTGCTGGCTTTCTTGGCAGTCCCCTTGGAAAGAAAAGAGGGGACTGCTGCTGGGAAAAGGGAGGTGCCCGAAAGCACCTCCAGAGAAGGGGGTGAGGGGGAGTCCCCTGCACCCGTAGGCCAAGGAGAGGAGTAAGCCTCCTCTCCGGTTAGAGAAATATGGAGGGTCCCCTGTGCAAGCACAGGGGGGAAACCTCCATTTTTTTGCTGGAGCTGCCCGAGGGCGGCTCCGTTGTTCTTGGGGAAGTTGGGGGTTGGGTTTTTTTGGTGTGATTTTCATCATTGGGCATGGTGACCCTTCTTTTAATACGGGATGCAATAGCGCACACCTCTCGTAGTAGCCCGCACTGCGAGAGGTGCTTACAGGCCCAGCAGAGCCAGGCGCCGCCATTTGGGACCACCCCTCCCGCCTGGTGGCCTGGCAGTCCATCGGCATGGCGGCTCCACCTTGGACACGGCGTATAAATGATAGATTTTGAAGACGAGAGGAAAAGGGATGTGAGGAAGGTATGGGTGGGGATGAAGCAGGTAGTTAAAAACCAGCCACCCCAGACCGGAGCTCAGGGGTTAGGGAACATTGTCCCCCACAGTCATAGTGCATAGTAGAGATCCGCTGACTTCAAACAGAGGGGATACAGCATGGGAACCGACCCCCTCCTGGGACTGGAACCATCCATATATACCGGCACGGATCTAGTGTGACAGCAAGTGTGCCCCCAAAAGGCCGAAATTAATACTCTCAGCGCTGTAGAAACTTTGGGAGCAGAGGCCTGGTGACAAATAGTGAACGGTGGTACCCTCAAAGGTGGCATCCTGGGATTAAGGTGACAGGCGAATAGTGCGCTGTGGATGGCGCAGAGCGAGTGGCATCTCCCCAGCACTGACAAGTAGGCTCTCAATGGGGGATGTGGGAAAGGCACCAGTCATCAAGCGGAGGCTGGTATGGTTGTTAGAGTCCACCTGTTGATCTGGGAGTTGATCTTCTGGTTTGACAGAAATTATTCTTGCTGCATATCTGGCTACATGGGTGTTTCAAATTGATCAACTTCTTGGTGTACTTGAGTGGGTTTCCTTGCATCAACTTGGACAGGAATTGCCCCTTCATCATTTTGTATGATAAGTAGCGAATGTCCTTATACACCACCATCCTGATGGCTTATCATCCACACCTTTCTCCCTTGCAATGGCATGCATAGGCTTTCTGGGATTATTGTTGATGATCTCCTGGATTTCAGAGACGAATTCCAGCGTTCTTATGGCGTCAGATTGACAAACACGAATTTTCCCATCTGCAGCCGCATCATGGTTGAATCCTGAATCTTGTGGTTACTTCCTTCTTCTCCTAACTACATCTTTCTATTGATGTTGAAGAAGTCTGAAATCTTCTTGTTTCTCCTTCCAGCATGGATTCCAAGGAGGATTTCTAGCCTCTTCCACAAAGTGTGGAGTTCAAAATTTTCAATAGTAAAAATGATTATTATTTTTAAAAAGAAAAAGATGGACAAGGTAAAAAAATATAGCGGGTATTGCAAAAAGTCATATTACATTCGTTACCACACTCTCAAAAAAGGACAACTGATAGTTTTGATGCAGTTAGAAACGTTTTTATTGTTTTAACATATGTGTTTAATTTGTAATATTAATTAATGTGGCTGCCCTCTTCAGTGATCACACGCTCTAGCCCAGACCTGAAGGCTGACACACATGTCCTAAATCCTTCCACACTCGATTGACGGAAGACTTCAATTCTTCGAAGTTGCTTTGGCAGACCTTGTAAGCCTTGACCTTGACAGGCGCCCAAGCGCTGTCGTCAAGGAAATTGAGGACGGGCGACTCTGGCGGCCAAATTTCCTTCGATCAGAAGTTAATGTTCGACCTCAACCACTCTTGCATGGGTTTGGTCATGTGGGTCGGGCCACTGTCCTAGTGAAAGACGTAGTCCCCCTTGTTCATGATCTTTCTTAGCCAGGGCAGCACTTTCGCGGCCAAGATGTTCCTGTAACCGGTCGCGAACCAGACGTGGGGCATCTTCTTAGCCATTCAATGACGCCGGGTACTTGGTCGGGAACACGTAGCGGAGGTCAGAGAGGTCCTGGCCGAAGCTTACCACACGTTCTTTCTGCTTATTGATGACCGTATCGACCGTGAAGGTTTTTTTCATCACAAAAAAAATGAGAATTCGATTGCCATCTCACTCTTCAAATAGTCGAAAAGGCGACGACAACGCTCCAGTTGTTATCGAATACGGTCGGTGAACAGAAAGAAGCCTTTCCACCCACACACTTCAAGCTCTTCCCGCCCTCCTCCTTGACGGCTCTGGACACCGTGTCCCCCAGAGATGTTCTTCCCGATTGCGGCCCTTTTAAGCTTCAGAGTACTTTCGAAGGCCTTTCTCAAAGCCAAACGGAAGATAATTTCAGGTATGCCTGAACAAGGTCTATCTTTGAGGTCTTTCTGATTTTTATGCCGCCACACAACAAAGTAAACAGTCATCTGGCTGATGTTGAGCTGCTTGGCGATGTCAGACTTGTTGTTGCCTGCATGCAAGGAGAGCTTGATTATTTTCCCTTCCATCTTGACACACCTGCACACAATGGAAAAGACATTTTAATGACATGCTGGAAAAGTAGAATTTTAAGTTTGTTTGACCTAACTTTTTTTATCACACATGTAAACCTCTCAAAAGATAAGAAACAGTGCAACTGACCTTTTACAAAACCCAGTATGTACAAAATTATCAGTTGAAAATTGCAAACAAATACAATCACACCCTGTTGATAGATAAATAGAAAATAATTTTCATTATTGTTAATTTTAATTTATTAAACTAATTAGTTGTTTATAAAGAATTCATAAAATTCAACCTCTTTTATGGATTCACTTATTGGTGCTTTACTTTATATGCCAGAACTTGGTATACACAAAGAATGCAGACTTGAAGGCTTGCCAGTGTTGCTAAATTACTTCAGTAGCAAAATTATCTTTATTATTGATATTTTCTTTTTCATTATCAATTACACATATAAAATCCTCCACTTGACTATTAAATAGTTCTCCCATATCAGGCTATCTGCTGCAAAACTAACTAAAAAAACTGCTAATGAGAAAACTTTTCACAAGAGTCATTGAAAATAATCACCTTAAAATAACTGGAAATTCCCATAAAAGAAAAGGTAAATTAGTGAATTTGCCTGAGGTACTCTAATGACAAGTTCTGAATGCAGAAATTGAACAAAGAAAGTGTAAACTCATGGATAACTATAGAATAGGGTATGAAATAGGTAAGAGAACACATCAGCAAAAAATGCCATAGTAGAAGTTTGATTTATCATTGCCACCTTAAAAGGACATTTAAAAAACAATGTTAACATCTCACCTGCTAATTGGGCATTGGTGGATACATGCGATGGAAGTGCTTGGATAAGGGATACAAGTGTGGAGGCAGCATTGGAAAGTTCAGTGATGGCAGAACATGGGGCAGAAAGTATTTGAAGAAGCGATGGGAGAAGCCGTCCACCAATAAGGGGATTTCCATCCTTGTGAGAAAGTAGAGTTGCTCCTTCAATAAAGAAAGTAGTATTAAGATCAGACACCACCCAATGCTTTTCTACTATTAATAACTGTTTATCTAGTTTCATTATTGAGACTAGATTTTTACTCTTTTATTGAAAATACAAGGGTACAATGTAGTTGAAAATCATGACAGTAGTATGCACAAAAAATTCAAAATACCAAAAGTAGGTTATATGTAATACAAAAAAGTATTTAAATACAACAAAGACTAGAAAATTGGGAAATTTTTTAGACATAATACAAAAGTTAAATGGTAAGTAAATGTTGAAGAATCAGGGTCGGACGGGTGGGGGATAAGTCTTTGAGATGTGTTCACCGGGAGATGAAGACTGACTGAGGTCTACCAACCTGCAGGGCTCCTTATATAGGCTACACCTAGGAGCCCCACAGGACGTCACCCAAAGTTCCTTTTCCAGGGAAAAAGGTTCGGGAGACCCAGTCAGCCTCATTTCTTCTGGAGCGAACGAATCTCAAGTTGACAGAAGAGGACTAAAAAATTTGAGAGTTTGTTAAGGATTTGAAACAGGATTTTCCCCCTCCTAGTATTATACAAAGCAGGTAGATTATCCTAATAAATTTTACAATTAGGAAAAATACACAAAGTGAACCATAACACCATGGTTTCCAAAATAAAAATATTCTTTCTGTAAAAATAATTGGCTATGGCCCAGCCACACCTCCCCCACTTTATCCCAATACCCTCAAGTAATGTATCACAGAACACAAAGATTCCAGATGCACAGGTTCTCGCCCAGGAAACTGGTCTACAGTGAAGATCTACCAGGGCACAGACCCTTAAAAACTTAACTTTCCTAAAAAAAATTGACGTAAGCAAATTGGACCCCGAAAAATGGAAATTTAGGGATAACAGAGTTTAGGAGACCGGCTAAGTGTAACCAAAAGAGAAGTTTAATCCTGTCCCATTCCAGGTTTTTAATGGCCTCCAGAGCCCTAACTAGCATATTTCTTAAATCAGAAGTCAGCTGCACAAAGGATTTACATATATTAATGTCAATTAATACCTAAGTAATTAAGATTTACACAAGGAGTAAGAATGGACTTATTGTTATTGATAGTAAGCTGGAATCCAAAAAGGTATCAAGGAAATTCAACAAATTATCCAGTTGACCAATAATTAGAAAATTGTCAAGTATACAAAAGATTTAACCTTAAACATTTTGCATATATGGTTACAGATGGTGGCCATCACGTTTTTCATAATAAATGGTCAACATGAAAATCCCATTGGGGGTTTTTAAATCTAAATGTCAGGGTGGAATTTTGAATTTTAATACCAAAATTCTTTCAAGCTTTGGGATGAAGGTTAATGTGGTAAAACCCATTTCGCAAAACAATATTAATTGCATAATCCCCAAGTTTAAGTTTCTACAGATTTTTGCTACATTAGGCAGGCTGAAACGTGGTGGTTTAACCCCTTCCCAATGATGACGAAACAGCTTTCGTCACACCTACTGTTGCGCGTATGAGTATCTCTGATGATGAAAGGGTTATCGTCATGAAATAAATTATTGTTTTTCTGTTCTGTAATTTTGCCGGAGTACGCTATGAACATTCCTGATCATTACTAGAAGTGTTTGTCTCATAATGAGGTCATTCTTAGCTGACAAATAAAAACACTTTGTGGGCGGGGTTTGTTTATACCCGCAAGGCAAAAGCCCGTTCTATGCTAGTTGGAAATTACTTGATTGATTGCACAAAATATATAGCATAAACTTTTAATTTTGTTGTATATTTTGATGATGTCTTCAAGCGATAGTGATAATTATGAAGATAGTGACTTCAAACCAATGCAGAGTAACAATGAATCAAATGTTAGTAGTGATAGTGACACTTATATTTCAATGAGTGATAAAGAATGTGAAGCAAAGGATTTATCAGGTGGGTGGAAACATTGCATTTAGGTGAGTAAGCAATGTCATTTTTTAAATTAATCATTTGAAAGATATTCTCAACATGAACAAACATCATAAGAATAGGCAAAATTTAAGCATAAAAACATAAATAATGCAAAATTTAAATTTAAATAAAATGTCGTATACAGCACCATACACAGGCGCCACCGACTCATCACGAAGGGGTTAAATTGAATAGTCAGATTACTCGATACATTAAAGGAACGTACTATTGGGAATTTCTTATTAACAATGAACAACCAACCTATGGCAGGGTTCTAGGATATCTGCCTTTATCATTACCTTAATTATTCCTAACATTTTTGGGTTAGTTGGAACCTGAGGAATGTCAGGTGGAATTTGGTAAGGTTGTTCTATTATATTTAGGGCTCCTAAGGCCCTTGCCTCTCTTTCAAAAAAGGCTTGTAGATCACTTAAGGTTGGATTATTTTCCACCCTATCAAGGCAATATGTTGAGGTATCACTAAATTATCATTATTCACATATAAAACTCAATGATCACTTAAATTTATATCTATAACCTGACAACTTGCACACCCATTGGTTCTATTTGTAAATCAAGTAAGCTAAGGCATGTCCTAAGTAAATTGATATCCACATTGTTTATGGGAGATAATGGAGAAATTGGGGACCCAATTTGATCCAGCATGCCATCATAATTAAGTTTACTGTTTACTTTACTATATCTAGAGCTATATGGCACTTTTGTGGGAGAGATATCACTGGCATGATCACTATATTTTGGAGTCATGAATTTTATAGGTGAAGTAAGTACTGCAGAGCTATCCTACTTGCTTGGGGAATATCTAGAAGAGATGACAGAAAGAGTAGCCGAAGGGGTAGAAAGTATCTCAATAGCTCTGGACAAGTTATATACTAGGTCATTGGAATATGGAGAAATACCCGATGATTGGAAGAGAGCAAATGTAGTCCCCATTTTCAAGAAGGGTAGTAAAGAGGATCCAAATAACTTTAGACCGGTTAGCCTAACTCCTGTAGTCTGTAAAATTCTTGAGAAAATAGTTAAAAAAGGGATTTGCCAACATCTAGAGAGGGAGGGGTTAATCAGCGATGCTCAGCATGGGTTTAGATCAGGTAGATCATGTTTGACTAACTTACTAGACTTTCTGGAGTTTGTAACAGATCAAGTAGATAAGGGAGAGAATGTAGATATAATTTACTTAGATTTTAGTAAAGCATTTGATAAGGTACCACATAGGAGACTAGTTCATAAATTAAAAATGATTGGGATATGTGGGGGTGTTTCAAATTGGATAGCTGAGTGGCTGAAAGACAGGAAGCAAAGGGTAGTGCTAAATGGTGTAAAGTCAGAGTGGAGGGATGTTATCAGTGGGGTTCCTCAGGGATCAGTTCTCGGTCCATTATTATTTGTCATCTATATAAACGATCTTGGGGAGGCAGTTAATAATAAAGTGTCAATTTTTGCGGATGATACCAAATTAGCAGCTGTAGTTAAAGATATTGATGATAATTTTAAAGTGCAGGGGGACTTAAATAAATTGTTATCCTGGGCACATAAGTGGCAAATGACTTTCAACCTTGATAAGTGCAAAGTTATTAACATGGGAAAAGATAATAGAGAATTTAACTATGAAATGGATGGGCATTGGCTGAGCTCAGTAGAGGATGAGAAAGATCTAGGAGTAGTAATAGATAAGTCATTAAGGTTTTCTAAGCAGTGTATTGAAGCAAGAAATAGGGCAAATAGAGTGCTGGGTTTTATTAAGAGAAATGTCAGTTACAAAAGTAAGGAGGTTATTCTTAAACTCTATAACTCTTATGTTAGGCCACATCTAGAGTACTGTATACAGGCATGGTCCCCACATTTTAGACACGATATTAACCTTCTTGAGTCAGTGCAACGGAGGGCAACAAAGATTATTCCTTCCCTGAGGCACCTTGAATATGAAGATAGACTGAGGGTATTAAATATGTTCTCGTTCAAAAGGAGGTGTGTGAGAGGGGATATGATTGAGCTGTTTAAAATTTTTTCCGGGATAGATAAATTGGATGTTAGCAAGTTTTTTGAGTTAGATGATGGAAATCGGACTAGAGGTCACCACTTGAAAATTAAAAAACAAGGGTGTAGGTTGGATTTAAGAAAATATTTTTTCACCAATAGAGTGGTAGACTTTTGGAACAAATTGCCGCAGAGGGTAGTAGGTAGTCCAAATCTAAATGTATTTAAGAGTAGGTTGGATGAGTTTATGGGAAGGGAAGGTTGTAATGGTTCCTAAGTTTTGTATATATTAATATTGTTTGTATATATCTATAGCTGCATGATTTAGTTCTTGACAAGCCTTGATTGGTGATACCCTTGTTTCTGGATGCAATCCTCTGGATGTAGTTTTCCTGGGAGTTTGGGTGCCTTGAAAAAGAGGCCGCTTGACTCGGATGACCTATGATGAGCCCTTGTGGCTTTTGTCATCCGTTATATTATATTGTGGGGGACTTTGATTTTGTCTTCCCCTGGTGATGGTGCTTTTTGTGGGTGGGTTTTGACGGAGGCGGATGACCTTTGATAGGCCCTTGTGGCTTTTGTCATCCGTGTAATTATGTTATGTTATGTTATGTTATGACTGCTAGCCATAAGCTTCTGCCTTCAGAAGAAGAGAAGCCTGAAGGGGCTTGAACGCCCAAGGCCCTAAGTCTTAGAGCCTCCCAATCGCGGGTCCATGCTTCAACTTGTGTTCTATCTGCGAGTTGTTGCGCTGCCACGACCGCGTGCTCGAGATCTTTCTGCATATGCGAGTCCACCTCGTGAACCCACTCCGGCCACTTCAACGAACGGTCATCGGTAGGCAGAAGCAGGGAATCCTGCCCTAGTTGACAGGGCGCGATCCGAGAGTTGGATTACGCTGTCCACAATCGCCCATTCCTGGGCGTCTCGAATTGCTGGTCCCTAGTTATAATTCAGGACTATGTAGTATAATCGCAACCTCGCCTTCAAGGAGGACAACTCATCTGGTTGTAAGAAATCCCGGAGCTGATAGATAAGTAATAATTGCTGGATTTACTCCTTGTCCCTCCTCTTAAATCTGGGAGAATTTATGTCCATGCGAAGCTTCTGGGTGATTAACTCGTAGTTGGCTGCAGAGCGGTTTTCGCCTCTCAGGAGGAGGCGAGAGTGGCTTAGGATCAATGCCCACTGAGGGAGGTTGGACCGAGAAGGCAGCACGCTTGACCTCCAAAGGACCCGCTAATTGGGAGGTCAAATTCCGGATCCTCCGGCACTTCTTGCGCTTCTTCTAGTATAGTAACTTCCTGTTGTAGAATGGACTGTGAGCACGGAAGTTCGGACACGGGGTAAAGCGTATCTAGTTGAAGAGGTAGATCGCTGGTCCGGAGATTGCCCGGTTTGAATGCCTTCGTCGGTAGTAGTAGTAAAGGTATGTTTTCGAAGTGTTGGCATAGTGGCCCTGATGACTGGCAAGGGTTTCAGGTAACAAACTTATAAAAATGAGAGTAAAAGAACCACTATGTGACTAAAGAAAAGTCTTGAGATGTGTTCACTGGGAGACTTTTTGTGATATATATCCTTCATTCATTCAATAATCACCCTTACTTTGCAGGACATGACAGAAGCAACGCCTGTGAACACAACTAGATCTCAATGGGAGCTCCAGCAAAGAATATACTGCGTCAAACACTACGACAAGGCAGGCTCGTTCAACAAAGTGCAGTACAGTTTCATGAATAAATTCAAATGTGAATAAACCACCTCCAAGAGAGGAATTCAGGACTGGGTGGACCACTTTGAGAACTATAGGAGAGTGGAGAACCTCAATGCAGCCAAGCCAGTGACAACCATCCAAACCATTCAGGAAGCCCCAGGAAGCATACAGCTGAGCTGGTCGAGAGTGTGAGAGAGTCAGCTCAGCAGTCCAAAATGCTGTGCGCAAGCGAAGTCAGTCTCTTGGTTTGCCCTGAGACTTGCAGGAGTTAGTAATGGATGGAAAGGCCTACCCATACAGAATACAGACGAAGCAGACCCTTATAGCCTCATACAAGGAGCAGAGAAAGGCTATGGCAGTCAAGATACTAGAAAAGATTCAGGAGACCCCAACTTTCCTTAACCTCCTTTGGACCTCAGATGAAGCTCACTTCCATATTGAAGGAAAGGTAACTCAGAGAGAAATGTCTACTGGGGGACTTCCAGACCAAATGAGGTAGCCAAGCCCCTACATCCCTAATTGCACGATATGGACTGCAATCTCAGCCAGAGGCATCATCGGACTATTCTTCTTTGAAGAATCTAGGGTGACAGTGGCAATCACCAAGGAGCAGTATGTTGAGGTCCTCAAAACCTTCAAGAGGGAGCTGCAGACCCTGTTCCCGTCGCTTAATGGGAAGTTCTGGTTCCAGCAAGATGGGGCAAGCTCTCACACCTCAAACCTGTCCCAAGATTGGCTGAAAGAGAACTTTGGTGGCCATGTGATCAGTTTCAAGACTGATTTTGAGGTGGGCACCTCACAGCCCAGACCTTAGCCCCCCAGATTTCTTTCTCTGGGGCTACCTTAAAGACAGAGTGTACACAAGGAGACTCAGGACCATCTCGGAACCCAAGGAAGCCATCAGGGAGGATATCAGAGCCATTAGTAGGTCGGTTTGTAAGGACATCATGGACAACTTTGTGCTGCGCCTAAAGAAATGCACAGAGCTAAATTGAGGTCATCTCGAACATGGGCTCTAGAATAAAGAAGAAAAGTCCAAAGACTATCATGTTTTGATATGTTTTTAAACACAATAAACTAGTTATCACCAAAGTTTCATTCAATCCTTGCAGAAAATTAAGAAATGAGGCCTATCGAAAGTTGGGGCTCATTTTGAGGGAGGGGTTATCCTGTATTTACTTAAAGTGTTTATCTTTAAACATCCTTGTTTTTGGAGGTTCATTATAGTAGCTCTATATTTCAATATTTAGGGATGATGAGGTTTTCTATTGCACCCATCGGCATACACATTTTGCATTCTTTTATATTTTCTATTAATTCACATTTGTCCTTCATCTGTCTCTATTCAGATTCTATACGGTGGAAAAAAGTTTAAATGGTTAGATGAGATTCCTTTACTTTTCATTTAAAAAATAGTCATGTGAATGTTCTTTTTTATGGCATTCATTGGTAATAGCTTGGAGGGTAATAGTAACCAAAATAATATCACAGCCTATTTTTAGACTATTTTAAATAAAAAACACCAAATAAAAAAACAAACAACAAAAGCAAAAGAGCAAAGGCATGCTAAGGGCATGACTGAACATGCGGCCAACACCCAAAATACTGAATATAAATAATACTTGTCCAAGAATGCAACAAATCCACAGTAAGGAGTGCAAGAACCCATCCCAAGTACAAAGGACAAGTGGTTGAGACCCATCTCATCATAGTAATCGGAGATGCAATGTGGGTGGAGATACTACAGACTGAAATATTTGAAGGAAATGTGTCAGGCAATATGAGGGGACAGAACAGTAATCGCAGTAAAGTTTAGGAAAGAGTTCACCAAATGGCATACCCGATTCTTGGTGACAGTAAGTGACCTAAGACCATCAAGGCATTAGGGATATGGTCCATGGCAAAGGTAGCAAAGCAATATGAGCAAATCTAGGTTCTTGGCACCCATCTCCTTTGGCATGTAACCTGAAAGGCTGACCAGATTCTTAGAGGTCGCCTAATCATTGCAGACTGTTTAACATCATCGTTTCTTGCAATCCTTGCATGTCCAGGAACACAGCAGAAGACAGCAAATTACGCCATCTTCCAAAGTGCAGCAACCGTGGTGTCAAGGATACTGAGAACCGGGGGGGCGGGGACAGAGATTACAATGCCATGAGACATCAGGCACTTTGTGAGTCACTAAAAAATCACAATCTTTTTATCTCACATACTAACTGTGTATCGCAACCAGTTCAGTTGTGAATATACACACCGCATTGGGTAGTTCCACTGAATAAAAAAAAATAATGGGTATATGGGACAGAAGCAAAACCCCTCTTGTGATTTAGGCTATCCGTGTGCCTTGGCATGGCTCCCCAGGGTGACAGGAAAAGTGCACTCTAGAAAGGTTGAAGTGAATACACCCAGCCCTGTAGAAGCTTTGGGAGCATAAGTAGAGCACCCTCTAGGGTGACATAGGCAGAACCAGAAGAGCCAATGCTGCTATGTGAGCTCAGGAAGGAGTTTTGAGAATGAATGAGTGTGAGAGATACATAGAAAGAGAAATAAGAGATAGCTACATAGAAGGAGAGAGAGTGCTAAAGAGAGAGAGTGAGAAATATTTTTTAAATGTTTAGCTCCCTCTTTCAACCTTTGCTGGGTCTAAACAGGTGCAGAAAAGATAATAGAGCCATTGGTGAATCAGAAAGGCGCTAGGCCTGCACATACAAATGCCAAATTTAGTGTATGACACAGAGCACGAGGTATCCTCAAGCATTGAGCAGAAAACATGGTGCCAACGGAGCCATATTATATGTGTACTAGTAGGCAGTGAGCAGTGGATAGCACAGCACACTCCATGCCTAATACTTCCCTCAGCCAGCAGGCTTTTGACCTTTGCAGAAGGTAGAGACCTCGAAGTATATACTGCCAATTCACTAAGATCTGGTAAGCAGTGAAAGTCCGCCGAGCAGCCAGAAGCT
This sequence comes from Ceratothoa steindachneri, assembly GCA_963969495.1. Classification (NCBI taxonomy): domain Eukaryota; kingdom Metazoa; phylum Arthropoda; class Malacostraca; order Isopoda; family Cymothoidae; genus Ceratothoa; species Ceratothoa steindachneri. The sequence goes on along the minus strand of OZ018330.1, from coordinate 18,284,546 downwards.
CTTGAATAAAAGAGAAGGTTTGGAAGGGGGTAATTGGGTATGTAATAAAGAGAAGTAGAAATAAGCAGGTCCACTAGGGCTGAAGTTCATATTGTAAAAATACAAAAGTTGTGGGAGACTTCAAGCCACATGTTGTTCTTGTTCCACTTGGGGTCGTATAGGTGCACATAAAATTTAAACTCTATTGTATAAGATATAAAGGACCCCAGAGCGACACATTCTCCTCTCCCTCCATGCAGCCACCACCTGGTCCATTAGTGAGGTGATGTTGGCAGTCAGTCAAGTGGATTGGCCTTTGGAAGTGTTTGTTTGGTGTCTAGAGGTCACCAACTTCTTCATTCTTTTGGTGGTAAATTGGTACGAACATTACTTGTTGTTTCAGGAACTGAAAATTATCATTTTCAGTCGCATTTACTAACAGAACAGAGAACTTTAATATTCCTATTTTTCCTTTCATAGGTGCGATGGTTTCTATTTGCAAACAGTGGTGGTTGATTGGTCACTCGGATGAGAACATTACCGGGAGCCGTCTTCCCTCAAAGGGCCAAGTGCTCCGAAAATTATACTTCCACCACAGTCTGAAAAAGAAAACAAAGGCGGAGGCTAAGAAGGAGACCATAGAGGAACTCCTGGGGATTTGGGAGAAGACAGGTCTCCCTACCTCCACACTGCGTTACAGCAAGGAAAAGCTGCTCAAGTTAGTGGAGGCCTACAAGGGTCTTCCGAAGCACAAGAAGAGTTTCGGAAATGGCAAGGATGAATGAGGAGATCTTTCGAGGGGACCTTGACAACTTGTTTGATGTGGCACACAGAGGAGGACAGGGCCTTCCTTATCAGCCAGAGAGGATCGATCGACTTCCTCCATGACCGGATTGGACACTTTGTCAACGAGGCTCCACGAGAAAAAGCGGAAGCGGGAGGAAGCGGAAACAGGCTGCGGAGATGGAGAAAAAGATCGCCTTAAGTGTTGTACCTTCAAGCCAGGTGGCCTCATCATCTTCTTCCTCGCATGGCGAAACGGATGGAAGCGATGCAGAGTTCAAGTGCCTAATTCCTCCTAAGACATAAGATGGAAAGAAGTCTGCCATGATCTTGTCAAAGGAAGTGACCACCAAACTAGACCGCTTCAAGGTCTCAGATCCGGCTGGAATGGCAGTGGTAGGAGCCATGGCCAAGGCAACTGGTCAGAACATCGACAACATCACACTCTCTACGAGCTCCATCCACCATCATAGGAGAAAGAACCGAAAGGAAGTAGCCACTGCAGAGAAGATTGAACTCCCAGGGAGAGGCCTTGTGCTACTTCACTAGGATGCTAAGCAGCTGCCTGACATCGCTGGGGGATGTGAACGCGTTGAGAGGCTCGCCATTCACGTCACAAGAGGGACAAGGAGTACCTCTTGGAAGCAGTCAAGATTCCCCAAGGCACTGGGCATCACATGGCAGAGGTTGTCCTCAAGGCCGTTTCCGGCGCTGGACTGGAGGCGTGCATTCAAGGAATCGTGTTTGACACTACTGCCTCGAACACGGGTCCCAATGAAGGAACCTGCATCAAGATTAAGGAGGGTCTGGGAAGGAATCTCCTCTGGTTACATGCAGGCACCACATCCTGGAAGTGATCCTTTGGGACGTTTTCAAACACTGTTATGGACCATCTAGCTGACCTAACATCCCTCTCTTCGTCCGGTTCCGGGACCAGTGGGACTTCCTCGACCAGAAATCTTGGATATCCTCCATGGATGAATAAAGCCTCCTTCCTCTCCTGACAGGTGAGCTGTGTAATGCAAGGAAGACAGCTTTGACCCAGCTTAAGAATGTCATCGAACAAGAAAGCCATCCAGGAAACGACTACAAAGAGCTCTTGGTTCTCTCCTACATCTTCCTGGTAAGCGATATTGGGACAACTTTCAAGATGGGGGCACCAGGAGCATTTCATCAAGCAAGAAGGATGTCAAAGGAAATCTACGCTCTCAAGATTTTCCTCTTCCGGTCTCAGTTTCGGCTGACTTCTCACGAACTTCGAGCCATGGAACAGGTGTCCCTCTTCGTCGCCCTCCTTTACACCATTCAGTAGAATGAGGCCATGGTTCCTTCCCATGCCCTGTACAATGATCTCTTCATGAGTAAAATGCAGAGGAATACCCAATAAGAGCATTGCTGAAATGGCCCTAAAGGAATTCAAGCGCCAAAAGGGTTACAAAGGAAAAGAAGGCCTCCATGGTCCAGAATATGAAGAGTGAGGGAAAGGGACTGAAACGTCTGGATGGAAAGGCTTTCAATCTCAACAAGCCTCTTCAGATTTCTTCAGTTCCCGGTTGAGAAAGGCGCTGGATCTCCTGCTCCCAGGACAAGGAGAGGAACTGGCCAAACTCTTGGCTAAGAGCCCTGCCAGTTGGGAGGGGGATCATCTCTTCTGCAAGATGAAGAGGGCGAATGACCAGGTGAAGGTGGTCAATGATGTTGCCGAAAGGGAAGTGGCCCTGATGACCACCTTCAACGCGGCCATCACCAGAGAAGAAGCTCAAAAGCAGTTTCTTCTGAAGGTGATGGCCAAGGACAGGAGGGAGTGCTCCATGACCTCCAAGGCAGCCCTACTGAAGCCCGAGTGATCGGACTCCAAATAAGGCAAAGAGGTACTTTCGGAATTTGTTTTTGTCTTGTTTCAGTTCTCAATTATGTCATTCTATTTGTACTTCTCTGTGTGCGAAAGGAAATATATTAGAACTTCTTTTTTCATATTTGCTACTTTATTTTCTCTTTTTTTGTTTGTTTTTAAAAAATTGTTGCTTCGAGGAGGACCTCTTAAGCAATATCCAATTACAATAAAATTTGGCACAAATCATTTTTCCTTTTTTAATGGAACAAAAACAACATTTGGCCCAAAAATGTTTGCAATATGTGACATTTTGAACAGGTCTAACTGGTCCCCTAGTGAGAAGGGTGCGTGATCACCTATTATTATCATAACCTGGCACTAGTTTATCCCAAAGTAGCATGCAATCCACCCAGGCACCATGTTTAGCAAAACTGAATATGAGACCCTGAGGGACTGCACACCCTCCGGGGTTGAGGGGATTGTCATAGAGAAAAGGGAATGCTGAGAGGAAGCAAGGAGGAAATGCACCAACCATTTACTCTGCCCTTGTCAAAGATGTCTATTCAAAACAGTGGTGGGGCATCCCTAATTTGCACTCTGTGCAGGTAAGAACAGTTCCTCCATGCCCAAGTGCAGGGAGAAGTAAAGGTTGAAGGGTTATTCATGAAAGAAATAAAATAAATAAAAAAGTAGCACTTAGAGGAAATGTGGGAAAAGTGCACCAACAACTTTCCCAGACCACCTCAGACGTTCATGTCAACCCAGTGAAAGTGTAACAGGCATATCCCCTTGTGGGGCACTTACACAGAGAATTTATTGATAGATGGGAGTGGATGTCTTCAGGTATTTTGTCACCATGGAAGACCCATCTAGCGATCTGTTCCCAAGGGACTCACTAGACTTGTTGCCAACTGGTGAATATGTCAAGAGAGCCAGGAGGCCAATGTAAATCAGAAGCAAATTGGAGCAGGCACATTGGCTCCCCAAGCAAGGTCATGAAACCCGGATCAAGAAAGGAGGGTGGGATGGCTCACTTGACCCTGCCACCCCATTTTCCCTCTGTGGGTTTGCCCTATCCAGGTTTTCTTATTGGTAGGCGGCGTCCTTACAGCACTGCTTCTGCATACTTTATGAGGTCTTGGTGGGACTCTGGGAAAGAGAAGAGGCACCATTAGCCTGATAGTAGAGTCATTCGAGGGCGACTACAAGCACCTTTCAGGTGATTCATCTCTGAGCGCATTAAAGTGCGAGGTCCGCTGTTGTATGGCAACACACACTGACTGGAAGTTGCCTAGTGAATGGTTGCTCCCCAAGTGCAGTTGCTCACAACTGAGCAGCAAGATAGGCAGGTGCAACAGAGCAAATTCTATACTAAGTTGTAGTAGTTATCAACAAGATGGGATAGGGTCTGATGATCTCTAAGTAATTCAAAAGAAGCAATCAAAGTGCCAAAAAATGGGTTACACAGATAGTCCAATGTATAGATTTTGAAACACTTTGCTTCAGGGCAGTAGCCTGTGATGACTGATACACATGGCACCTTGAGGAGTGGCACTTTCTCCCAGCCTGACTGACAATAAGGAAGGTCTGGATCACTGAGTTGGCTTGAACTCTTTGACAGAGGTTGGAAAAGGTGGTACCTTCTCCTTTTTTATATGCACCTCCATTTTTTTTTATATTAGTGACTGATTATTTTTTCTAGTTTCAAAAAAGTGCAAGTATAGTGTGTGTGTAGGCATTTGTATTAAAATACACATTCCTTTCTCCTTGTGGGCGGAGTTATAAAAGTCCCATTCTTCTTGCTTTGTAAACAAGCAGAGGCGGCCATCTTGTCATCACAAGGTTGTGGCACAGAATAATCATCTGCACATCTGCATTTATTTTAACTTATTATTTTCAGGCAGTATAATTTTTTACATTTAACTCCAGTCAATAAAATAACTAGGTCTCTGTTGCGTAACACCATATATATTCTTCTCCTTGTTGGCAGAGTAATATGGCAATCTTGTCAGCACAAGGTTGCGTCATAGAATAGTTGGCTGCACAATTGAATTTATTTTAAATTAATTATTCTTTTCAGGAGGATAATTTTTTACGTTTAACTCCAGTCAATACAATAACTAGGTCTCTGTTACTTAATACTGTATATATTCTTTCTCCTTGTTGACGGAGTAATAGGGCCATCTTGTCAGCACAAGGTTGCATCATGGAATAGTCGTCTGCACAAGTGAATTTATTTTAACTTATTTATTTTTTTTAGGCAGTATAAATTTTTACACTAAACTCCAGTCAATATAATAACTAGGTCTCTGTTACGTAATACTGTACATATATATTCTTTCTCCTTGCTGGCAGAGTAATACAGGCAGTGGTTCAGTTCATACCACTTGAACAGCTGATAGCCGATTAAACTGATGTGGAGCCTTGGTTCTAGATAATCTAACATTGCTCTCTAATAAGTTTGTTTTTTTTTCCTTGCTCCTCCAGATAAAATAACATAGTTTCCTTTTTTTCCTGTGTCATAAGACTTCACTTCTCCATTTCTTTCAGGAATATAACATCTACTTATATTTGGAGTAAAATAACAATTCTCTTTTTATTACTAGGTTAAAGAGGCTTGTTTTTAAGATGACTCCACAGAAACGTGTCTGCGCGGTGTGAAGTGCGTTTTTTTCTAGCCCACTTTGAAGGCTACCAAACAAGTTGCAGAAGCTGTGTGTCTTGTGATCAGTTGGAAGTAGCACAGGAGTCGAGATGCATGAGAACGGAGACGAACCTTTCATACCCATTCGTCGGAGAGTTGCACCGAGACCGCTGAACTGGAGGCTACCAACAATAATGGCAAATCGATTTTCTGTTTTAGACGAATCACAGGATGAGGATTTTTTTTTTAAATTTATGAGCCTATGTCGAGACTGCCCACTTGGGAATAAGTCGGCGCAATCACAACAGCCTAGCACTAGGCTACTTTAAAATACGAATATGAATTTTTATTTTTTTTAAGAGCTCATCTGGCGACTGCCTACTTGGGCATTAATCGGCGTATTAAAACTGGACTAGTTCTAGGCTACTTTAAAATAAAATTAGAGAGAAAAAAAACAACACCCCAAAAAGGGGGAAAGGAAGCAAGCTGGTGCGTCGGGGAGAGGTCCCCCCGGCGCAGGAGCGTGCAACTAAAGGGAAAAAAACAAATGCAAAAAACAAAACAAAACTAAACACAAAAAAACAAATCTTGCTTAAATAATAGGGAGAAGGCCGGCCTCCCCAAGAAGTCAACAAGTCCACAAGTCAATGTGCACGAATCTGTCCCGAGTACAAGGGACAGGCGGCAGCGATCCCGCCCATCCCGGTACTGGAACAGGTGTCGTGCGCAAAGATCACCCAGACTGGGACATTCGACAAGAATGTGCCCAACAGTCTGGGGGACGACGCAGTCGTTGCAATAGGGCGACGGCGAGCGCTCCATCAAATAGCGATGCGTCACACAAGTGTGCCCGATTCGGAGACGACAGAAAGCAACCTGAAGCCGCCGCGGCATTGGGGGATAGGTCCATGGCAACAGTCGCGGCGCAATGGCACGCAACTTTGAGTTCCCTTCGACCGTCTCCCATCTTCTTTGCCAAGCAGTCCGAAGAGCTGCCCGTATTCCTGCCTATAGTCGGTGTGAACAAGAGCGAAACGTTGGTCCGGTCGCAGAGTCCTCGCGGACTCTTTGGAGCCCTCATTCCCCTCAATTCCTACATGTCCAGGAACCCAGCAGAAGATAATCTCGACATCTGCCCAGGTCGCCAAAACCGTGGCGTCACGGATATCGCGAACCAGGGGATGCGGAGATTCCAATGCTCCGAGAGCACTCAGGGCGCTTTGTGAGTCGCTATAGATCACAATCCGGTCTCCGAACAGGGCACGTCGCGTAATCTCCCGTACCGAGTGGTGTATTGCCACCAGCTCGGCCGTGAAGACAGACGCAGCGCCTGGTAGAGCCCCGCTGACTTCAAACAGAGGGGATACGGCGTGGAAGCCGACCCCCTCTTGGGACTTGAAGCCATCCGTATACACTGGCACGGTTCCAGCATGACACGATGTGGGCTCCAAAAAGGTCGAACGCAATACTCCCGGCGCAGTACAAGCTTTGGGAGCAGAGGCGTGGCGACAAAGCCAAAGGTGGTACCCTCCAGGGTGGCGTCCTGGGCAGAACCAGGGGCGCCACCGGCCCGAGAGCTATATCTACCCCTCGAAGGAGTTTCCTGGCCCTTAAACCCAAAGGGCTTAGGGTATGACTGGCGTCTCTCGGCGGCATAGGCACCATCGAGATCAGCTGCGGATGCAGTGAGAGATGTTGGCGACTGAGGGAGGCGCCGGGCTCGCGCGTAAAGGCGAGTGATGCACTGCACGCGGCGCAGAGCGAGTGGCATCTCCCCAGCATCGACCAACAGGCTCTCAATGGGGGAAGTGCGGAAGGCACCGGTCGCAAGGCGAAGGCCGGTGTGGTGGATCGAGTCCACCTTCCGCAATAAACGCTCGGCTGCGGATGCATAAAACTCGCATCCGTAGTCGAGCTTCGAGCGAACAAAGGATCGATAAAAAAGTAAGGCAGTAGCCCTATCCACGCCCCAAGCACTGAACGTCACGGAACGGAGAATGTCCATGGCGCGTGTATAAGAGACCCTAAGGCTGCGAATATGAGCCTCCCAGGTGAGGCGTCGGTCGAATACAAAACCAAGGAAACAGTGCGATTCCACCACATCCAGGCGTACCCCATTAAGAAACAAATCTGGGTCGGGGTGAAGCCGTGGATGGCGGCAGAAGTGCACCACCTTAGTCTTGGGCAAAGAAAACCGAAACCTGTGCGCTTCGGCATAGCGAGAGACGCGGTTCAATGCCTGTTGGAGTCGACGCTCCAGAGTTGGCATCTGGGCCGCGCCAAAAGAGATCGAAAGGTCGTCCACGTAGAGCGTAGTGAGAACATCTTCCGGCAGCACCGAGGTGATGCCGTTGATGCTCAGGGCAAAGAGTGTGACACTGAGGACACTTCCCTGCGGAACACCCTCTTCATGCTCCTTTGGGCCGGAGAGCGCTCCCCCCCACCCGTACGCGGAATCGACGATCTCGCAAAAATTCAGATATAAACATTGGGAGGCGTCCCCTCGCCCCCATCGTGTAGAGAGTCTCCATGATACCGTAACCCCATGCGGTATCATAGGCCTTTTCCAGATCGAAAAAGACCGTGGCGTAGTGCTGTCTACGAAGGAAAGCCTCGCAGATGGCATTTTCCAGTCGGAGCAAAGCATCCGACATGGAGTTCCAATCCGACGTGGATTGGAACTTGCGGAAGCAGCACTGTGCAGAAGACAGATGGCCTCCGCTGTCCAGGAAAAAGGCTAATCTAACATTTACCAGTTTCTCCATCAACTTGCACACGCAAGAGGTTAGAGAGATTAGGCGGAAACCGGTCGGAGTAGAGTGATCTCTCCCCAGTTTGCGAAAGGCGAGCACAGTAGCAATTCGCCAGGAGTCTGGGAGAAGATCCTCCACCCAGATCCTGTTGAACAAATCATCTAACAGAAAGGCCATGCCTCGCTCAACCAGGTGTCGAAGCGTGATTTACGAGCGGTTCTCGTCCGGACCATGGGCGCTGTCCGCCCATGAATCGAGAGCGGAGCGCAACTCACTCACAGTAAACCTGTCTTTGAAGGGTTCTCCTCCTCTGGAGGTAAAGTCCAGCCGGCGGCCTTCCGCGACATCACGACATGCATTGAATGCTGGCGGAGCAGCATCCCGGCTAGAGAATGCGGAAAAAGCGGTCGCTAAGGATTCCGCCACGGACGCGGGGTTCGAGATTGCGGTCCCATTCTCCTGGAGAACGGGAGGGGGGTCCTGCGAGAACTTGCCCCGAATCCTTTTGACTAGCTTCCACACCTCAGCTAAAGTGGTGTTCCCGTTAAGTGAAGACACGTATGCCCGCCAAGAAGAGCGGCGGGCGTGCTTCCAAATATACCGGAACCTAGCCCTAGCCCGACGAAATTCAGCGACAGTGAAATCGTTCGGGCGGCGCTTATAGCGCATGTAGGCATAACGTTTCTGTTTGAGGGCAGTCTCACACTCAGCAGACCACCATGGCAGTGGTCGGCGTGCAAAACGGCCAGACGTCCTAGGAAGAGTAGTCAGGCCTACGTTGATAAGGTTGCCGGAGAAGAACTTAACGGCCTCATGTACCGACCTAAACTCCTCGACTGAGATAGAGAATTCAGTCATTTCCTGAAATGCAGGCCACTGCGCCCGCGCCAAGCACCACCGAGGTGGTCTCTAAGGCGGCAGTTGCCCTGAAAATGATATTTGAATGGGAAAGTGATCACTACCATGGAGGTCATCGACCACCTCCCAATCAAAATCAGGCTGTGCATCCGAAGAGCACATAGATAGGTCAAGGCAAGAAAATGAAGCGGTTCTCGGACAGTGATGCGTAAACTCATCCACGTTTAGGACACCCATCTCAAGCTCTTCGATCAGATCGGCAAGGACTTGTCCCCTGGGATTTATGAAGTAATCTCCCCAGAGGATGCCTGCCGTTCAGATCTCCAAGCAAGAGATAGGGCCTCGGCAACCGTGCCACGACACGGCGGAAGTGTTCCGCGTCGAAGTCAGCTGACGGTGGAATGCACGCAGAAATGATAGTATACCTCCTATCCAGGTGCAGCTGCACAGCCACTGCCTGGAAGGGGGTATCTAAAAAGAAATGAAGAATGGAGACATCATGCCGGGTGTGAACCGCGCATCCCCCAGCCAAACCATCCCGCGGTGGTGGGGTCGCAAGACCCTTATACCTTGGGAGGGCGGGCGGGGGGCATGCGCCTAGCTCTCCTGCAAAAAGATAGCTAAAGGGGAACGGGACGAGACGAGCCGAGCCTCCGCAGCTCCTCCCAGTTGGCCCGGAGTCCACGGCAATTCCATTGAAGGAATATGCCCTCCAGGCCTAGCTCGGAGGAGACGCGGGGGCCCTCCTCGAACTGAATACCCTCACGGGAATGGCCGTACGCTTCTCGGGGGCAGAACCCTGGGCGCTGTGGGCCGGACAAAGCGCTGAAGGCGCTGTCGCCATCGAGGACTTATTGGGGGAGGTTGGGCTCGACATGCGAGTCTTTTCCTCCCTCCGCCTCGAAACCTTAGGCGGGCGTTGCGGCTTCGGAGGCGGGGGGCCCTCCTTTCGAGGAACCACCGTCTCCGAGCCACTCGACACACTTCTGAGCGTGGGCGAAGGAGCCGGAGCTCCTTGGTTGCTGTCCTCCTTTCAGGGAACAGCTTTAGGAACCCCGGAAGATGGCCTAGCGACGACCTTCAGGGGTGTTGCCTCCTGTGAGTCTAACGAATCGGTGGAGGCGCGTGGCCGTTTCGCCTTAAGGGAAACGGTCAAGCTGGGGGAAGAGGGGGGAGCCCTGGTTTTAGCCGGGGCTGGGTATGAACACTTTTTGCCACCAGCTTTACCAGTAGAGCGCCCGGGTTGGGTCGAGCCCGCAGAATGGCTCCGAATGGGCGCGGAAACAACCGTGCTCGCTGGCCTGGACTGGCCAGGAGCAGAGGGTGCCTTTCTAACTATTGAGGTATATGACGTCCCAGGCAGAGCGGGGCGCGCCAGGACCAAGTCCTTAGCCTTGCGGAATGAGAGTCGATCCTGGGCCTGAACGGCCAGGATTTCTTTCTCAAGGAGATATGCACCACATTGCTTCGAAAAAGCGAGGTGCGGCTCTCCGCAATTGACAGACTTGGCCACACACGATTTGGACTTATCGTGTGCGACCTTGGAGCAATTTACACAGACTTCGGGTGACCCTGACTTTGCAGGTCTACATGAGCGATTTGTATGGCCGAAGCGGTGACAGTAATAGCACCGGCGCGGCAGTGGCACGAATGCCTTCACGCGGTAGCGGTACCAACCGGCACGCACCGACTCAGGGAGCTTGTCATTGTCGAACGTGACAGAGTGTAGGGGTGGGCCTCGCGGCCCCTCCCTGTTTTCAAATCACACATTCGACCTTGACCGCCCCATGGTCAGCCAGCTCTAGGGTGATGTCCTCAATGGAGTAGTCAACGGGTTCCCTCGCATAAACTACTCCTTTCACAAAGTTCATGGTAGAGTGTGGCGTCACACTCACCGGGGTTCCATGAAGTGTCCGAAGAGCACTTATCTTGGCCGCCTCGCCGGGATTCGCCAGAAGGCTCCCGTCCGAGAAACCGGTCACCTTCGGCTCTCTACCAATTGCACTAGCTAATCCTCTCCTCTGATGGATCATGTTGCCCTTGGACAACATGGTGCCATCAGTGGAGTGAATAACGAGGAGGCATTTGAAGCCAGCGGGCTCGAAAACGCCAAGTAACCTCTGAATGAGGGGCCCCGATGTAAATGAGGCTCCGCCCTGTGCACTTTTGTTCTTAGTCAGGGGCTCCGCAACCAGGGGGGCAGAGGGGGCGGATGTGCCGATCCTGGCTTGGTCGCTTGCCAGAGTGGCAGCAGACCCATCCGTCCCCGAAGCCCCCACGGATGGAGAGGAGCTCCGAGTCTTTTTTGTCTTTTTAGTCTTTTTCTTTTTTGGATAGGACGGAGGGGAATGAACCCGCTTCTCACCTCCGCCGGAAGAAGCCCTCAGGCCAGATGGACTGGCTTCAGCCAGGTCATTCTCCGAAATGGAGAAGGTCCTGGTAGTCGTGGGGGCACCGGTCGGAGGAGATCCCTCCCCTCCTTGTACTGCTTCGGAAACCACAGCCGTTTGAGGAGGACCTTGCATCAGGGCGGATTCGGGTTCGGTGCTTGGTGCCGAACCCGGATTCCTCCCCATGGAAGGCCCTACCGTCTGAGGCTGGGTTTCCTCAAGGACCATGTCTATCTCAGGGGGGGCCTCCAGTTGGCCATCCCCGCCCAAGACATCGCAGGTCCCGTTGGCAGTATCGTCACTAGTCTTCTTTGGGGAGGCATGGGCTTTGACCCCGGATAGGTTCAATATTCTTGCCAGCAGGTCTTTTGAGGGAAGTGACCGAAGGGGCTTGGCTTCCCTCTCTTCCCTAAGGGGGTTTGCCCTACCGAGCTGCTTTGATGTGGAGCGGCTGGCTTTCTTGGCAGTCCCCTTAGAAAGAACAGAGGGGACTGCCGCTGGTTAAAAGGGAGGCGCCCGAAAGCACCTCCAGAGAAGGGGGTGAGGGGGAGTCCCCTACACCCGTAAGCGAAGGAGAGGAGTAAGCCTCCTCTCCGGTTAGAGATATATGGAGGGTCCCCTGAGAAAGCACAGGGGGGGGGGGGGGACATCCATTTTTTTGCTGGAGCTGCCCAAGGGTGGCTCCGTCGATGTTATAGGGGAAGTTGGGGGTTGGGTTTTATTTTTATACTCATCATTGGGCATGGTGACCCTCTTTTTAACACGGGATGTAATCGCACATCACCTCTCACAGTAGCCCGCACTGCGAGAGGTGCTTACAAGCCCGGCGCCGCCATTTAAGACCACCCCTTCTGCCTGGTGGCCTGGCAGTCCATCAGCATGGCGGCTCCACCTTGGACATGGTGTAAATTGATAGAATGTGAAGAGGAGAGGAAAAGGGATGTGAGGAAGGTATGGGTGAGGATGAAGCAGGTTGTTAAAAACCAGCCACCCCAGACCAGAGCTCAGGGGTTAGGGAACATTGTCCCCTCCCCCCTCAGCCCCGATGCGGGACAGTTGGCTGAGAGGAAGGTCAGCATCTACCCTGTGAAATTAGAGGCTGACCAGAGAAAGTTGTGGGAGAGGTTGTATGAAAAGCGACGAGATTGGAGAGAAATACAGGCTATCTGAAGGAAGGAAGAGAGGCTAAGCTGGGGCCGGACAGAGCGCTGGATCCCGTCAGCACAGCGGCCAGGAAGGCAAATCGCCGCGCCCCTTACAGGGTAAGAATATGAAAACACAACAACGATAAAAAGGGAAGATGGCAACAATCAGGAAGCAAGCTCCGCCGTCTGGGGAAGGGCTCCCTCCCCTCGGCGCAGGAGCGTGCGACCTAGAGAGAAAATAACAATAACAAAAAAACAAACCTAGTTAAATAAAGGGGAGAAGGCCATCCTCCCTACAAAAGTCTATAAGTCCACCAGTCAATGCGCACGAACTCGTCCCGAGTACAAGGGAGAGGCAGTAGCGACGCCGACGATCCCGGTACCGGGACAGGTAACGTGCACGGAGATCACCCAACCTGGGACATCGAAAAAGAATGTGCCGAACAGTCTGGAGGACAACACACTCTTCACAGTAGGGCGCTGGTGAACGCTCCATCAAATAGTGGTGCGTCCAGCGAGTGGGCCCAATTCGGAGACGACAGAAAGCAACCTGAAGCCTTTGCGGCATTGGGGGGTAGGTCCAGTCCATGGGAACAGTCGCAGTGCAATGGCACGCAACTTTAAGTTCCCTTCGACCGTCTCCCATCTTCTTTGCCAAGCAGCCCGAAGAGCTGGCCGTTTTTCTGCCATCTAGTCGGTGTGAGGAAGAGCAAAGCGCTGGTCCGGTCACAGAGTACTCGCGGAGTCTTTGGCGCGCGCATTTCAGGCAATTCCTACCTGTCCAAGAACCCAGCAGAAGATAATCTCGACATCCACCCGGCTCGGCAAAACTGTAGCGTAACAGATATTGCGAACCAGGGGATGCGAGACTCCAATGCCCCGAGAGCACTCAGGGAGTTTTCTGAGTCACTATAGATCACAATCCAGTCTCCCAACCGGGCACGTGGCGTAATCTCCCGTACCGAGTGGTGAATTGCCTCCAGCTCGGCTGTCAAGACAGATGCAGCTCCTGGGAGAGCCCCGCTGACTTCAAACAGAGAGGATATGGCGTGGAAGCCGACCCTCACTTCAGACTTGGAGCCATCCGTATACACTGGCACAGTTCCAGCGTGACAGGAAGTTTGCTCCAAAAAGGTTGAACGCAATACTCTCGGCGCTGTACAAGCTTTGGGAGCAGAGGCGTGGCGACAAATAGCCAAATGTGGTACCCTCCAGGGTAGCGTCATGGGCAGAACCAGGGGCGCAACCGACCCAAGAGCTATACATAGCTCTCGAAGGAGTTTTCTGGCACTAAACCCAAAGGACTTAGTGTATGACTGGCGTCTCTCGGCGGCATAGGCACCGTCGAAATCAGCTGCGGATGCAGTAAGAGATGTTGGCGACTGAGGGAGGCGCCGGGCTCGCGCGTACAGGCGAATAATGCACTGCACACGGCGTAGAGCGAGTGGAATCTCCCAATCATCGACTAGTAGGCTCTCAATGGGGGAAGTGCGGAAGGCACCGGTCGCAAGGTGAAGGCCGGTGTGGTGGATCGAGTCCACCTTCTGCAATACACACTCGGATGCCGATGCATAAAACTAGCATCCGTAGCAGAGTTTCGAACGAACAAAGGATCGATAAAAAAGTAAGGCGGTAGCCCTATCAGCACCCCAGCGTTGAACATCACGTAACGGAGAATATCCATGGTGAGGGTACAAGAGACCATAAGGCTGCGAATATGAGCCTCCCAGGTGAGGCATTGGTCAAATACAGGACCAAGGAAACGGAGCGATTCAACCACTTCCAGGCATACCCCATTAAGAAACAAGTCTGGGTCAGCGTGGAGCCGTGGATGGCGGCAGTAGTGCACCACCTTAGTCTTGGCCAAGGAAAACCAAAACCTGTGCGCTTCGACATAGCGAGACGCGGTTCAATGCCTGTTGGAGTCGATGCTCCAGAGTTGGCATCTGGGCCGCGCCAAAAATGATCGAAAGGTCATCCACGTAGAGCGTAGCGAGAACATTTTCCGGAAGCACCGAGGTGATGCCGTTGATGCTCAGACCAAGGCAAAGAGCAAAGAGTGCGACACTGAGGACGCTTTCCTGCTCCATTGGGCAGGAGAGGGTTCCCCCAACCCGCAAAAATTCAGATATAAACATTGGGAGGCATCACCTCGCCCCCATTGTGTGGAGAGTCTCCATGACACCGTATAGCCATGCGGTATCATAGGCTTTCTCCAGATCGAAAAACACCGTGGCGTAGTGCTATCTACTAAGGAAGTCCTTGCAAACAGCATTTTCCAGTCAGAGCAAAGCATCCGACATGGAGTCGAACTTGCGGAAGTCGCACTGTGGAGAAGACAGATGGCCTCCGCTGTCCAGGAAAAAGACTAATCTAACATTTACCCATTTCTCCATCAACTTAAACACGCAAGAGGTTAGAAAGATTGGACGGAAACCGGCCAGAGTAGAGTGATCTCTCCCCGGTTTGTGAAAGGCGAGCACAGTAGCGATTCGCCAAGAATCTGGGAGGAGACCCTCCACCCAGATCCTGTTGAACAAATCTAAAGGAACAACCATGCCTCGCTCACCCAGGTGTTGTTGTATGGTGTACGGGACATCGTCCGGACCATGGGCAGTGTCCGCGGATGAAGCAAGAGTGGAACGCAACTCAAGGTAAACCTGTTGTTGAATGATTCTCCGCCTCTGGAGGTAAAGTCCAGTCGGTGCCCTTCCGCGATATCACGGCGCGCATTGAATGCTGGCGGAGCAACATTCCAGCTAAAGAATGCGGATAAAGCAGTCGCGAAGGATTCCCCCACGGACGCGGTGTCCGAGATTGCGATCCCATTCTCCTGGAGAACGGGAGGGGGGGTCTTGCTAGAACTTGCCCCGAATCCTTTTGACTCGCCTACACAACTCTGCTAGAGGGGTCTTCCTGTTAAGTGAAAACACACATGCCCACCAAGAAGAGCGGCAGGCGTGCTCCGAAATATACCGGAACCTAGCCCTAGCCCGACGAAATTCACCGACAGTGAAATCGTTCGGGCGGCGCTTATAGCGCATGTAGGCATAACGCTTCTGTTTCAGGGCCGTCTCACACTTGGCCGACCACCACGGTTTTGGTCGGCGTGCAAAGCAGCCAGACGTTCTGGGAATAGTTGTCAGGCCTGCGGCGATGAGGTTGCCGGAGAACTCAACGGCATATTCTACCGACCTAAACTCCTCTACTGAGATAGAGAATTCAGTCATTTCCTGAAATTCAGGCCCCTGCACCCGCGTCAAGCACCATTGAGGTGGGCTCTAAGGCGGCAGCTGCCCTGAAAATGATATTTGAATGGACCACCCTCCAATCAAAATCAGGCTGTGCATCCGAAGAGCACAAAGATAGGTCAAGGCAAGAAAATGAAGCGGTTCTCGGACAGTGATGTGTAAACTCATCCACGTTTAGGACACTCATCTCAAGCTCTTTGATCAGATCGGCAAGGACTTGTCCCCTGGGATTTATGGAGTAATCTCCCCAGAGAGGATGTCTGTCGTTCAGATCTCTAAGCACAAGAGAAAAGGCCGCGGCAATCGTGCAACGACGCGGCGGAAATCCCCTGCGTCGAACTCAGCTGACGGTGCAATGTACGCAGAAATAACAGTATACCTTCTATCCAGGTGAAGCTGCACAGCCACTGCCTGAAAGGAGGTATCTAAAGTGAAAAGAAGAACGGAGACATCATGACGGGTGTAAACCGCGCATCCCCCATCTCGTGGTGGTGGGGTAGCAAAACCTTTATAGCCCAGGAGGGCGGGCAGGGGGCACGCGCCTAGCATGGTCTCCTGCAAAAGATAGCTAACGGGGAACGGGAAGAGACGAGCCTCCGCAGCTCCTCCCAGTTGGCCCGGAATCCACGGCAATTCCATTGAAGGAATATGCCCTCCAGGCCTAGCTCGGAGGAGACGCGGGAGCCCTCTTCGAACAAACGACCCTCACGGGAATGGCTGTACGCTTCCCGGAGGCATAACCACGGGCGGCGCTGTTGGCCGAACAATGCACTGAAGGCGCTATCGCCTTCGAGGACATATTGGGGGAGGTTGGGCTCGCCATGCGAGTCTTTTCTTCCCTCCGCCTCGGAACCATAGGCAGGCGGGGGTGCCCTCTTTTCGAGTATCTACCATATCCGAGCCACGTAGCCTACCACTGGGTGTAGGCGAAGTAGCCAAAGCTCTTTTAGTGATGTCCTTCATTTGGGGGCAGCTTTAGGAACCTAGGAAGATGGCCTTAAGACCATCTTCAGTGCTATTGATTCTGTGAGTCTAAAGACGGTAGAGGCGCGTGGCCGTTTCGCCTTACGCGAAACAGTCACGCTAGGAGAAGGGAGGAGAGCCCTGGTGTTAGCCGGGGCTGGGTGTGAACCCTTTGGGCCATCAGCTCTACCAGGGAAGCACTCAGGGTGGGTAGAACCAGCAGAAGGGTTCCTAATGGGAGCGGAAACGACCGTGCTCGTAGGCCTGAATGGCCAGGAGCAGAGGGCGTTTTTCTCAACATAGAGGCATAGGACGTTCCATGCAGCGCCGGGCGCGCCAGGACCAAGTCCTTAGCCTCGCGAAATGAGTAACGATCCTGAGCCTGAAGGGTCACGATTTCCTTCTGAAGCAGATACGCACCACATTGTTTCGAAAAAGCGGGGAGCGGCTCTTGAGAATTGACAAACTTGGCCACGCACGATTTGGACATATCATGTGCGGCCTTGGAGCAATTTACACATAGTTCGGGTTACCCTGACTTTGCACTTCTACATGAGGGATTTGAATGGCCAAAGCGGTGATAGTAATAGCACCTCCGCGGCAGTGGCACGAATGCCTTTACGCGGTAACGGTACCAACTGTCACGCACTGACTCAGGGAGCTTGTCACAGTTGAATGTGATGAAGAGTGTAGGGGTGGGTCTTGAGGCCCCTCACTGTTTTCTCATCACACATTCGACCTTGACGCCTTCATGGATGGACAGCTCTAAGGTGATGTCCTCTATGGAGTAATCAATGAGCTCCCTCGCATAAACTACTCTTTTCACAAAGTTCATGGTGCCATCAATGAGGTGAATTTGAGGAAGTGTTTGAAGCCAGCGTGCTCGAAAACACCGGGTAATCTCTGAATGAGGGGCCCCGATGTTATCGAGGCTCCGCCCTGCTCATTTTTGGTGATAGTCAGTGGCTCTGCACCCTGGGGAGCAGAGGGGTCGGATGTGGCGATCTTGGTTTGGTCGCTTACTGAAATGGCAGCAGACCCATCTGTCCCGGCAGCCCATGCGGATGGAGAGGACCCCCCCCCCCTGTCTTTTTATTGTTGTTTTTTCTTTTCAGGAAAGGATCGTGGGGAATGAACCCTCTTCTCTCCTCTGCCGGAAAGAGCCCCCAGGCCAGATGCACTGGCCTCAACAAGTTCATTCTCTGAGATGGAGAAGGTCCTGGCAGTCATAGGGGCACCGGTTGGAGGAGATCCCTCCCCTCCTTATACTGCCTTGGAAACCCTAGCCGTTTGAGGGGGACCTTGCATAGGAGAACACTCAAGTTTGGTGCTTGGCAGCGAGCCTGGATTCGCTCCTATGGAAGGCCCTACCGTCTGAGGCTGTGTTGCCTCAAGGACCATGTCTATCTCGGGTGGGGCCTCCATTTGGCCATCCCCCCCTGGGACATCACAGGTCCTATTGGTAGCAGTGTCTTTAGTCTCATCTTGGGAGGCACAGGCCTTGACCCCCGCTAGGTTTAGTATTCTAGTCAGCAGGTCTTTTGAGGAAAACGACCGAAGGGGCCTGGCTTTCCTCTCCCCCCTAAGGGGGTTTGCTCTACCGAGTCGCTTCAATGGGGAGCGTTCAGCTATGGGCTGCCTGCTGGCTTTCTTGGCAGTCCCCTTGGAAAGTAAAGGGGGGACTGCTGCTGGAAAGAGGAAGGTGCCCGAAGGCACCTCCAGACAAAGGGGTGGTGGGGAGTCCCCTACACCCATAGGCGAAGAAGAGGAGTAAGCCTCCTCTCCGGTTAAAGAAATTTGGAGGGTCCCTTGTGCAAGCACAGAGGGGAAACCTCCATTATTTCTGTGGAGCTGCCAGAAGGCAGCTCTGTTGATTGTGAGGGGGAAAGTGGAAGGGTTTTTTAAAAATTTCCATCATTGGGCATGGAGACCCTAATTTTCTCACGGGATGCACACGCTCATCACCCCTTGCAGTAGCCCGCCCTGCAAGGGGTGCATACAGGCCTGGCAGAGCCAGGTGTCGCCATTTAAGACCACCCTTCCCGCCTGGTGGCCTGGCAGTCCCTCAGCATGGCAGCTCCACCTTGGACACGGCATAAAATTGATAGAGTGTGAAGAGAGAAGGAAAAGGGATGTATGAAGCAGGTTGTTAAAAACCTACCATCCTAAATTGGAGCTCAGGAGTTAGGCAACATTGTCCCCTCCCCCCTCAGTTCCAATCCGGGATAGTTGGCTGTGAAGAAGGTCAGCATCTACCCTGTGAAAATAGAGGCTGACCAGTGAAAGTTGTGAGAGAGGTTGTAGGGAAAGTGAGGAAGTAGGGGAGAAATACAGGCTGTCTGAAAGGAGAAAAGGCTAAGCTGGGGCCGGACAGGGCGCTGAGTCCCGCCAGCACATCAGCCAGGATGGAAAATCGCCGCACCCCTTAAGGGGCACAGGATGAGGAAATTGAGATTTGCCTGGTGGTAGTCAGCGAACTGCACAGTGACAGCGATCACAGTTCTCTCAAATTTAAAATTGCTACAGGTTCAAACACAGACTCAAATCATATGCTAGTACCTAACTTTAACAAAGCATATTTTAAAAACATTGAGTGTGTGTTGAAGAACGCCCTTAGTTTACGGCCTAATAATAACAACACCGTCACTACAATGTGGAATGATTTCATAAAATTCAGAAACGCTGACCAAATATACGTCCCAAGATGTCATAAGCAAAAATCTATGGCAAAACCAAAGTGGCAGAACAACGAGATCAAGGATCTAATCAAAAGGAGAAATCAGGCATATAAACATTGCAGCACGTCCAGATGAATACATAGAACTAAGATGCGGTGTCAAAAAGCTAATTAGAACATTAAAGAAGAATTACAAAATTGAGCTAGCTAGAAATGGAAATGAAAATCCAAAGATGTTCTACCAGTATGTAAACAACAGAAACACAGCAAAGGACTCAATTGGCACACTTAAAAACCAAAATGGAGACTTAATATCTGACCCAGGTGCCATAACCAAGATTTTAAATGATTTTTATGCATCAGGTTTTACAACGGAAAACATTGACACCATCCCAGACATTGATGCACCAATAGTTACCGAAGAATCATCATTTATGACTAGTATCCAAGTAACAGAAGACGTAATCAAACATATAAAAAATTTAAAGCTAAGCAAATTGACAGGTCCAGCCGGATATGGTCCATCCTCGCCACCTGAAAGAGTTGAAAGAAACAATAACCAAGCCACTCACCACCATATTCAAGAAATCACTCGAACAAGGTGTCGTTCCAGAAGACTTTAAAAGTGTAAACATTACTCTGATCTTTAAAAGGGGTGACTGGCATATCCAGGGTGTCCCCTGAAATTTCAAATTCCCTGACTTTTCCCTAACCTACATGAAATTCTGATAAAGAATCAAAATCTTGTTAAAATTATTAAAATAAAAGAAAGCCCACCAGGACCCACCCCATACCGACCTGGTACAAAAGAAATGTTTTAATAATATATAATAGTAATAAAGAAATAAAAAAAACAAATTAAATTTTTTAGCAATAACAAATTTTATAAAGGTAGCAGATTCATGCTCTGCTTTTTTTCTTTTGTTTCATATTTAACAAAAAAATAAATACATTAAGTTATACAATATGCAAGTTATATACAGATAATTATAATTCCCGGATAAATATTTTTTCCATGTTAGAATTTGAACTTCTTTCCTTTTCTTCTATTATTTTCCTTTTTCATCCTTCAAATTCTCTTATTTCTTCCATTGCTTTTCTTTTATTTGCAGCTGCATTTTTTTGTGACATATACTTTTTCTTTTGTTCCCCAAGGTAATCCTTATAATATCCACAAGTATTACAACAGCTTAACAACCGTTTGTCTATTTCAAAACAAGATGAGTCCCAATCCATCTCTCTGATTTCATCACATATAGTTAGTTCTTCTTGCAACTAATGACTGATCATGTAAATTACTGTCCATGCAATATTTATTTATTGAAAATCCTCGCTCAACTGAGGCATTGCCATGAAATATTGTAAGTATCATATTAACAAAAACTTGATAATCATTTGTAAAGTTAACCAATTTAAAAATTGCTGAGAAAAATTAACTTAATCGATCTTTTTCAAATCATAATTATGACATATTTCTTTAACAAACGGATTCTCAATCAATCTAGAATGGGATTCTTTTATAGAATCTGCTTCTATTCCTGTTAGGCGATTTACTTTAATAAGGTTTACTAACAATAACTCAAGTCTTTGACAGCTTACTTTAGATGACATTATGACCTTTGGAGAAATGGAGCTGAAGCCTTTAACTATACTAAAGCAAAAGGGGGATCATTCTATTATTTTTAAGATGATATTCTGAAAGAAAATCAAGCAATCTTTTCTGAAAAACTTTATTTCATCATCAGTTGGTTGTCTTGGCGAGTTTCTAATAGCCGTTTTGTTAGTAAATGCCAAATCTATATCATTGAAATGTAAAAGATTATCACCTTTGTAAAGATCAGCTTTTAGTAAAGCACTACAATAACTACTATTTTCCTCATATACTTTATGTTTCAGAATTCTTTTGCTAATAGATTTTAGTAAACAAAAAAGTTTCTCATAGAGGAATGGTGTCAATGGGAAATCTTTCTGAAATTGTCAAAAATCCTTCAAATTGATTTGCAATAATAGAAAAGAAAGTAAGTTTTGCCCCTAGCATATTTAAAAGTACCACTTGAAAAAATTACAAAAAGTACCTGTTACACACACTGTTTTAAAAAATTTACAGTAGGTGGATAAAAATTCCCTGACTTTTCTAGCTTATCCTCGATCAATTATAAATTCCCTGACTTTTCCAGGTTCTCCAGGTTGGGAGACACCCTGATACCTCAAACAGACTTAAAGAACTCAACCTGCAATCACTTGAGACAAGAAGATTAAGAGGAGAACTCATACAAGTCTTTAAGATCCTAAACATTTTTGATAGAGTAAAAATTTAAACCATTTTCGAGTTGGATGCTTCCTCAAGAACCCAAAGCCATGGATATAAAATTAAGAAATAAAGATTTGAAACAAATACAACAGAGGTTTTTCTCAAACAAGGTAGTTTCCTCGTAGAACGAGTTGCAAGACATCGTTGTTAAATCAACAACCATAAACATGTTTAGAACCGCTTAGATGCACACTTTAAGGGCATTGGCGTGGTTTGAAGGAGAGGAGGCCCAGAAGTGAACTGTGTCTTTGCCGGCTCTGACATCTTATAATCTTATATTTTGTTTATCTAGATTTAAGGAACTAACCAGCTACCTCATCCCATATCAGTAGAGGTAGAGAGAGAGATCCAGGCCTTCCTTATTGGCAGTCAGGCTGGGGAGGAAGTACCACTCCTCGAGGTACAATGGATAGCAGTCATCACAGGCTACCATCCTGCAGCAAAATGGTTCAAAATCCATACCTTGGATTATCTGTGGTCTGGGTAACCCATTTTTTGATACTTTGATCGCTTCTTTTGAACTACATACTTAATTTTATTTTTATTACCCCCTCACGAATCCACCACTGCAGTGGGCCAGGCCAACAAGTCTTGGACCCACTGAACATTTTCTTTGTTAGGGGATTCAGTTTGAACAGTCTTCTATTAAGTATTTTGGGCTTTCCAGTGTCATGGTTGAATCATGGGGAATTTGTATTAGTTTGTGGAATTGTAAGGATGGGTGGTGGCCAAACTTAAACCTTGATAAGGTGACTTTAGTATATCAGAGAAGACATGCCTAAACTTTATTTATATCCAGTGGGTGTGACAATAGTACAGAGTTCTTTTAAAATTGTTTTTCTTGAATTTTAAGTGGAATAGCAATGAGGCCGTCATGCATAGGGTTTGTAAGGAGAGATATGTAAAGAAGGTGAAGAAAGAGAAAATGTGTGGAAGATAAAGGTGCAGTTCTTCCCACAGGTATAGGGGCAGGGAGGGCAAACTCTGTGAGTTAATATGTCACCTGACATCCCCTTGCAGGTAAGTAAAAGGATAGATAAGGGGAAAAAGAGGGGAGGCAGTAGGAGAAAATAGTGGAAAAAATGCAGGTACCCTTCCTTCCCCTTTGGACCACGACCAGGAATAAACGGAGGAAAGCTGGTTGTTTACTAAGCTGCAATATTAGCAGGCAGCTAAGAATAATAGGTAAGAAGAAGCATGTAAAGAAAGTGGTTGAAAAAGAGTAAAATGAAAATGTCAAGGACTAAAACCTGGGTAGTCACAATCTAGTTTGAGAGTGCCAGGGGCCAATAGGACTGGAAGAGCAGGTTGCTCACCAGGTAGCAGGAGTAACTCTCTATACAGGTAGTAGTCATGTGAGGAAGGTGCAGTCTTCATGCTCCAGGGAGGGGTGGGGGGGGCATTCTGAGAGTAAGGCAATGTGTGTTGAGATTTTGTGCATTTTGCCATTTCACCCTAAACTTGTGTGTCAAAATGTTTAGGGGTGTTTTTGTTTCTGCATGTAGCTGATGGATTGGTGCATCGTGTAATTATACAGGATTGTAGCTGATTTGGGAGTATTGTTTTATTAGGGTATGGCAGTGTTCTTTGGATGAATGGGTTTTATTATTTGTCAGGAGAGATGTGTGGGGTCCGTCTTTCCATTCCTGCACTTTAGGTACAAGGGTATGCCTTTGTTAAATTATACCAGTACATTTCTTTTAGATAAGTCAAAATTATTATTGATAGATTTTGTGGTTCAAGAGTATATGAGAAGTCTGTTCAATGAAGAAATATCTTAAAATGATAAGAATTACTGTCCTTTTCATTGTAGTATGAACTTACCAACTCTTAGAAGTGTAACTTGGAGTTGCCCTGTTGTGTGAGGAAGAGCTTCTGCCAAAGCACAGATTGTGATATCACATCCCTGGCCTAACTGACGTGCTAGTGCAGCAATGTTTCTCTCTACTGTCCGAGTTGGCAATCCATATTTCTGTGAAGAGACGCATGAAAGCTTTGCCTCTTTAATACCCAGAAATAGGGGGGGAGGGGAGTCAAGTTTACACTGATAACTGATTGTGCCCTTGTAAGAACTTGAACCTAGAGATTTAAAATGTAACTTACCTACCATAATATTTAGAGTTGAAAAGGTTTATTATTATTCTTATTCTAAACTCTTTTTTTATATACTTATGTTTACAATGTATGCGCACCTATTTTATCTGTCTATTACCTCAATTATATTTTCTGTACTGAGTAGGTTATCCTTCATTATACCAGTTCCATTTTTTCTTTATCAACTCCTTCAGTCATAGGATAGAAACACCTGCAAATTTTTTATAATAAATGTTCTTTATTTATTAGAAATGTGCAAAATGAAGTATATTTCCTTCCCCCAAATAATATCTTTTATAAGTCTACCATCTGCCATAATGGATGTCCAAATTTTTGGACATGTGACGTAAGTTGAGCAGATTTATTTTGTATTATACTCAAGAAAAAAAATATTTTTCTTCTTTTTATGCAGTGCTTTTGGATTTTGAGCATACATTCAAAGATTTGGGGTTGCAATTAGTGTTTGCACACCAGAAAGCATTCCTTTGGTTAAAAAAATAGGAAAATGTAACTACCGATGGATTTATCATTATAGCTATACATGGCTGATTTGATTGTGAAGAATCACTTTTATCCATGCATTTCAGGCTTTGAAACTTGTTAGCCTTTAAAAGACCATTTGTAAGTTCTTCTGTGAATGTTAAGAGATCAAGGATGTTTTTTTGAGAATGAGTGAGAGAGTGTGACAGATAGATAGATAGATAGATAGAGAAATAAGATAACTAGATAAAAGGAGAGTGATAAATATGATAAGTGATAAACAGAGATAAGAGATTTTTTTAAGAATGTTTAAACTCCCTCTTTCACCCTTTGTGGGGTCTAAACATGTGCAGAAAAGATAATAGATTTAAAATAAGTGTGAGGGTATGTCACTAGTCCAGGTTTCAGTTAGAGCAGGGGTATTGCCCCTGCTACAAAATCCACCCACTTGTGGAGGGAAGAGAAAGAGATAGATATATAGAAAGTGAGAGATAGATATATAAAGAGAGAGAGAAAGAGAGAAAAAATGTTAGATTTATGTAGGTAAGTCAGGAGAGAAAATCACCCCAGATTATATCAACAAGAAAATGAAAACAAAAGCTTTTTTTTGCAATAGCCTAAGTCACCATGTCAAATGTATTGGACAATAGAGATTATACATAATTTTTAGGGTGACTAATTTCTATTATTATGGTTCCAATACACTGGAGCATTGACAAACTAATTTATTATATTATAAATAACATAGTATTCAAAATTATAGATATAGCTGGAATATATAACAATATAAGTGTAACCTCCCTTTATCTTCGCTGAAAATTAACACATTCATCCACCTGACACAAAAATTATTAATCACTTGTTCGTATATACTTTCTGCGAGTCCAACAAACTAGATCCTGTGTTAAAAAAAGAGCCCATTTTGATTGGAACAAAAATTATACACAAGGAAATGACAAACTTTAAACATTATCGAAGCGAAGAAAATCATTATCTATTAAACCCTTTTTCACTTCATTAGTTATTAAGCTGGAGGAAGAGGAAAGTGGTAGAGTTAAAAGAAAACTCATACCATTGTCTGCTCTAAATTATAACATGCAATATTTTAGTCATTTCATGATCTTAAAGATGGTGCAACAGGCGAAGGCCTTAAAAACAAATGCTTAATCTTTCAGCCAATACTTGTGAAGTTATGTAAATGTGTGTCTTAATAGATATTCCTCCTTCAAGGACTGGGGTACATGTGAGTAACATTTGGCGAAGTTAGTTGAATGCCCATCTCCAATAAGAACTCTAGTAACAAACCCCATAACCTAGCATGCAGGAAACAATCCCCGGCATCAGGGTCAGATACAACAAAGGAACTATGGATGCATTTCTCACAGATTGTGATATTCAATTAAACAGTGATACACTGGGACACCAAAGTATTTGCAGAAGGGGCCAGAGAGCGCTCCATCCTGTGGGTCTGTTCAATCTGTATAATAAAATGCTATCTTAAGTTATTGCGGCATGAGGTAGCAAGTTCAGGGAAATACTTAAGATGTATCAGACATGCATCTTAATATTCCAAGGGACTATCTCCCATTTTCTTTACAATGCAGCATGGAGAGCTGCCCTGATTCCCAACAGAATAAGTGAAAAGAAGAGCCAAATGTCAGTCCAGTAGCATTCAATGCAAAAGGCATGGGCACTGAATCAGCATGCTCATTTTCCACTACCAAAATATGTCCATTGACTACACAAAAGGTAATCTCAAAATCATCCAAAGCTGTAGTTGACCATGTTGTAATGCGGCTCCAATGAAGAGATATAATAAGTGTGATTTTTGTATGGCATTCTTCAAGGCCACGGGCCTTCCGAGACCTTCTGCCTAGCATGTAAGAAAAGGCTCATGAGTGAATAGTAACATGAAATCATCCCAAATTCTAGGACTAAATATCAAGAAAGCCATGGAGCAAAGACTACAAGGAACAAGTAGTAAGGGGGCATAGCCAGAATGAAGGGTTTCAAGGGTTAGGATAGGCTCAGTGAGGAAGACTGGTAGGAGGGTGCTGCAGTATTTAAGATCTTATATGCAAAAGAAAGGAACTTATGGCAATTCTGGATCGAATAGGCAACCAGTCCAGATCATGAAGCATGAGGGTTACACAAGAGAATCTTGTGACCCAATGAGAAGGAAATCACAGCAATCAAGTTGGAAAGTGACAAAATCCTGGATGGTTATCTTAAAACTCATGTAGTCAAAATTGAAGCAGCTCCAGTTAAGATTATAGAAACAGCAGAGATGATTTGCAGACATTAGCAAATTTTTAAGTGTTGGAAGAGGGAAACTAGGAAGCTAACAATGACAAAAAAGAGCAATAATTTTACAGAGACATCTGAAGGTGCAACCATGAGTCACACAAAAGTTTTGTCATGATCAATTTTCACAAAGTTGTCAGATAGCCCTTCAATACTGATAGCCAAAGCATTTAGAAGATTTAATTTATGAGTCACCAAAGGAGGATGGAAAGAGAAATTTTTGTCATCAGCAGTTTTTTTGTCAAAATATAAAGCAAAAAAATATATATATTTCCTGCAGAAGTTTTGAAAGGAAGTGGTGAAGATAGAGTAAGTGAAAATATGCAGCTCCAAGTCCTGCTAAAGGCATTGGTGGCTGACAAAAATTAGATCCTGCCAGGAAAAGAGTTCAGATAGTTCCAATCTAGTTTCGGACTACAGAGTACTGGGGTCAGGAGGGATGTGTGATGCAGGATGTTAAAATCACTCAGAATGAGAAAGGGTGTAGAGTTAAAGAAGGTCAGGTTAAGAAGTTCAAGTGTCAGAAGGGTTACTGGGAGAGAGGGTGGTACAAAATGCCATTTTGAGAATTGGCTTTAGAGGTAAGATGGCATGTCAAACTTGATCAGTACATTTCAATCAACATAACTCTGAAAATAAAGCATCTCTGGAAGAGCCTTGCAAACTTTAAGCTTGGTAGAGACAAAGGAGAAGCCTATGCTCCTCACTACCACCCTCAGCCTACATAATTGCCCGAGGGCCTTTTGTGGCTTTTCACTTTTAGACTCGTATTCGCCCTGATTATTATGATAATTCATAATTTTTTTTTCAAACTTATGTTAGTGATTAATCATCTAATTAAAATACATAAATGCCTTAGGTCAGTCCTTCTTTGTTTGTAAACAGAGATTTATGAATGAAAGTAATTTGACCCTTTTCTAGGCCATACCATAAAGCGACCACAAAAGAAGGGGGCTGATTTATGGTTCACACATGTCTAAACAGACATTTTTTGAGGACTTCCTTTCTTTTTTTTCAATACTAATGTTTTTCATTTTTCATCCAATTAAAATGATTTAAAAATCAGCATGTTATTCAAAGCGGCCTGAGGGGAGAAAGCCTATTCAGCCAAAAAATATATGATTTTTTTTACATTTTTCACCAAATTTTAAAAATCCTTTCATATAAAAATGTTAGCCATAAGATATAAGCAACATTTTCTATAAAATAGCATTGGCTTAGAAGAGGTAACTAAAATGTAACAATTAATTTCTTCAGTTAACAAGAAATAACTTTGAGCAACAAGTAAATATTTCCAATCATAATTCTAAATATGTAGGAGTGTATTAATAATTTTTAAGTTAAATCGATAGAATAATTTTTTGCAATTAAAATGATATATTATTTGATTTATATGAAAGATTTAAATATTTTATTTTATTATTTTCCATAATGAGGTAGCAAGGATAAATTGATTGAGGGAAATTTCAAAGCAATTCGCTTGGCGACTAATGGGTTAAGCAAAACTAACAGAAAGGAAAGACCTCCATCACCTAAGTATTGAAGCATAACATACAGAATATCTACCATGTGGGCCAGAGGTGGTTTCTACTCAAGATATGAGAAACAGCATCCTGGCTGAAGTATGTTAAGAAAGCGGCCATGAAGGACTGACATGGAAACAGGATCTTATGGCATTCCTGCCTTTCGGAAAAATGTCAGGGAGGTGGCAGGCTGAACATAGCCAGATTTAATCTGATGTGCTTCCACACCTATACAAGAGGGGCTCCACCATTGAGTGTTATTGCATTGCTCTCCGGATTCACATAATTACAGCAACTTTTTTGCCAGATGGGCTCTTAAAAAAGCTCTCCAGGAACAGAGCAACTCTCTCCCTCTGACTGTTTGGGAGATTAAGGAAGAAAGCGTTTGATCCTACAGCATGTGCTGTAGGCTGTAGACCCCACCAACGTTACCATAATTAAGGGGGGCCACACTTTCTGTGAGGCTGTCCTGAGTGACCAGGTAGAGTAGAGGAAGGCTGTTGCATGTTGTGGGAATTTTATAGCACCCCCCTCTCTGTGCTAGGGGTCCATGCAACAGTTAGAAAGTGTGAGTTGAATTGTAGCATGACTGTCAGGTGTGATGGCTCCACACTACGATTGTATCCAGGTGAAGTGATTGTGTCATATGCACTTGGAAATGATGTGACCATTATCCAATTTCTTTTCTCTTGCCCTTCAGGATGAATAGAATTGAAAGGAAAAAAACAGCCTTGCCTCCTGGGTGTATCATTAAGTGAATAGAGATAAGTAGGCATGGAGAGGAGTGAGTAGGCTTCAAAACAAAAAGGATTCTGACCATCTGACAAAAATCACCTGATGAAATCGTTCAGACAGCACTTATGGTACATAATATGTGAATATTGTGGTGAATGGTGACTCTATTTGGCTAATGTGTGTGTGAGAGAGCCATTCTCCTCATTTTGACACTATCAATTTTCACCGCTTTGCCTTAGTCTTTCCTTTTACCCTACCTTTCTTGGTTTATGATAGAGGAGTGTGAGTGTTTAGCTAGGAAGGTGGGTTGGGATAGAGTAAATTATAAGGTTATTTAATATATTTATTTATTCTTTAGACTTAGTTTTCTTAATAATTATATAAGAAAAAAAAACACTTTTAATGTTATTGTAAGATTTGCAATTGTTATGATAGCCTAAACCATATTTAAAAGCAAATAAACAAAGACATTCTGAACTACCACAGAGAGTGAGTGGCTTGTGAATGTTTTGTACTCTGACTTCTTTAACTGAGAAGTAGAGTTTTGAAGAAAAGCACTTTCCTAGGAACTGTCCAAAAACTAGTGCCACAAACTTACTGCTTCTACCACTATCACTCATGTAACAGGGACACTTCATGAGAAACCATAATAGAGCCAGTGTACGACAAGAGGACGTCCGACCCTTCCCATTTTCCCTGCCCCTTTTTGTTTGACTGACGGGGGGGTTTGGGGGGAGAGGGGTTCTTTTGTAGGGTTAAGATGTGGCCAAATTTTTTGTACACATCATTTTTGGCCACATTTTTGTAAATATATGTGTGTACTTTTAGGGTGTACAGAAATTTAGAGAGTCTGGTGTGTTTGTATCCTTGCTCCCAGACTTTTATCTCCCAACACATCTCAGGTCATGACACTTAGGGTGAAGGTGTGCGGAAGGTACATTGCCTAATTTCTCTCTTAGGGCAAGTTTTAAAGGAAAAAATAGAGCTGTAGGGTAATCTCTCATTTCCAAGCAAATATGACACAACCACACACCTAGATGCACCCCATGCAGATTTATTCTGCACGAGGTTAAGTTGAAATTGAACTCCCACTTCCTAACTGTTGCATGGCTGACAAGTAAGTAGATAGGAGTGCTATAAAATTCCCACAGCATGCAACAGCTTCACCTCCACTCTAACTTGGTCCCACAAGATAGTTAACAGAAAGCATGGCCCCATTTAATTGTGGTAACAATGAAGAGGCCAACAGCACAGGATGTATGTAGGAGGCATACAACACAGGGTGTATGTAGGAGGCATACAGCATAGGGTGTATGTAGGAGGCATACAGCATAGGGTGTATGTAGGAGGCATACAGCATAGGGTGTATGTAGGAGGCATACAGCACAGGGTGTATGTAGGAGGCATACATCAAAGGGTGTATGTAAGAGGCCTACAGCAAAGGGGGTCTGAGGATCAAAGGCTTTCTCCTTAACTTTGGGAAGAAGATGAGCACATCTGGTGACTACCTCCAAGGGCAAAAAGTCACTAATCACATCACAGCCTATTACCGGGCTGGATTAAAAAAAGGAACAAAGAAACAACAGCAACAAATAAAAACAAAAATGAAGCACGCTCTGGCATCCGGGGAAGGTCTGCCTTCCCCCAGCACACAAACATGGGACTTACAACAAAGAGTCTAATAAAATTGGGGAGGCCAACCTCCTCCAAAAAGTCATATAGTCCACAAGTCTGTGTACACAAACCAGTCCTGAGTACAAGAGACAAGCGGGTGCGAACCCGCTCGTCCTGGTAGTTGGGACATTCAACAAGAATGTGCCAACAGTCTGGAGGACAACACAGTCGACACAACAAGGTGCAGGCAAGCACTCTATCAAATGGTGGTCTGTCCTGCGAGTGTGTCCAATTCAGAGATGACAAAAAGTGATGTGAAGTCGCAGCTGCATTGGGAAGGGGGGGGGAGGGAACAGTCGCCGCCCAATGGCACGCAACTTTAAGTTCAACTCGGCCGTCTCGTATCTACTTTGCACAGCAGCCCGGAGAGTGCGCTCAATCCCTGCAATTCCTACATATGTAGGAGCCCAGCAGAAGATAATCTCGACACCCGCTTGGCTCGTCAAAACCATAGCGTCATGGATATCGTGAACCAGGGGATACAGAGATCTCAAAGGTCCAAGAGAACTCAGGGCGCTGTGTGAGTCGCTAAAGATCACAATCCGGTCACCGAACCAGGCACGTCGGGTTATCTCCCGTAGCGAGCGGTGTATTGCACCCAGCTCGACAGTGAACAGACACAGCGCCTGGCATAACCCCGTGGACTTCAAAAGGAGGGGATACGGCGTGAAAACCGACCCTTCTTCGGACTTGGAGCTATCTGTATACACTGGCAATGTTCCAACATGACAAAAAGTGTACTTCAAAAGGACTGAACGCAATAATCCCGGCGCTGTACAAGCTTTGGGAGCAGAGGCATGGAGACATATAGTCAAAGGTGGCATCCTGGGCAGAACCAGGAGCGCCACCAGCCCGAGAGCTATACCGAGCTGTCGAAGGAGTTTCCTTGCTCTAAACCCCCAAAGGGATTAAGGTATGACTGGCGTCTCTCAGCGGCATAAGCAGCCTCGAGATCAGCTGCGGATGCAGTGAGAGATGTCGGTGACTGGGGAAGGCACCAGCCTCGCGCGTACAGGCGAATAATGCACTGTGCACGGCGCAGAGCGAGTGGCATCTCCCAAACATCAAGTGAGCTCTCAATGGGGGCCATGCGGAAGGCATGGTCACCAGGCGAAGACCGGTGTGGTGGATCAAGTCCAGCTCGGCTGTGGATGCATAAAACTCGCATCCGTATTCGAACTTCGAACGAACAAAGGATCGAGAAAAAATAAAGGCAGCATCCCTATCAGCGCTGAACTTTACGGAACAAAGAATATACATGATGCAGATACAAGAGATCCTAAGACTGTGAATGTGAACCTCCCAGGTTTGGTGTTGGTCAAATACAAAACCAAGGAAACTGTGCGCGTCCACCATTTCCATGCGAACCCTATTTAGAAAGTCTATTTTTTTTTATTTTTTTTTTTTTTAAGAGCTCATCTGGCGACTGCCTACTTGGGCATTAGTCGCCGTATTAAAACTGGCCTAGTTCTAGGCTACTTTAAAATAAAATTAAAGAAAAAACAAAACAAAACACCCCAAAATGGGGAAAGGAAGCAAGCTGGTGCGTCGGGGAGAGGTCCCCCCGGCGCAGGAGCGTGCAACTAAAGGAAAAAAACAAACAAAAAACAAAACAAAACAAAACACAAACCTTGCTTAAATAATAGGGAGAAGGCCGGCCTCCCCCCAAAAGTCAGCAAGTCCACCAGTCAAAGTGCACGCACTCGTCCCGAGTACAAGGGACAGGCGGTAGCGACCCCGCCCATCCCGGTACCGGGACAGGTGTCGTGCGCGAAGATCACCCAGACTGGGACATTCGACAAGAATGTGCCGAACAGTCTGGGGGACGACGCAGTCGTTGCAGTAGGGCGCAGGCGAGCGCTCCACCAGATAGCGATGCGTCACACGAGTGTGTCCGATTCGGAGACGACAGAAAGCAACCTGAAGCCGCCGCGGCATTGGGGGATAGGTCCATGGGAACAGTCGCGGCGCAATGGCGCGCAACTTTAAGTTCCCTTCGACCGTCTCCCATCTTCTTTGCCAAGCAGTCCGAAGAACTGCCCGTATTCCTGCCATGTAGTCGGTGTGAGGAAGAGCGAAACGCTGGTCCGGGCGCAGAGTCCTCGCGGACTCTTTGGCGCCCTCATCGGCGCGCTCATTCCCCGCAATTCCTACATGTCCAGGAACCCAGCAGAAGATAATCTCGACATCTGCCCGGCTCGCCAAAACCGTGGCGTCACGGATTTCGCGAACCAGGGGATGCGGAGATTCCAATGCCCCGAGAGCACTCAGGGCGCTTTGTGAGTCGCTATAGATCACACTCCGGTCTCCGAACCGGGCACGTCGCGTAATCTCCCGTACCGAGTGGTGTATTGCCACCAGCTCGGCCGTGAAGACAGACGCAGCGCCTGGTAGAGCCACGCTGACTTCAAACAGAGGGGAAACGGCGTGGAAGCCGACCCCCTCTTGGGACTTGGAGCCATCCGTATACACTGGCACGGTACCAGCGTGACACGATGTGTGCTCCAAAAAGGTCGAACGCAATACTCCCGGCGCAGTACAAGCTTTGGGAGCAGAGGCGTGGCGACAAATAGCCAAATGTGGTACCCTCCAGGGTGGCGTCCTGGGCAGAACCAGGGGCGCCACCGCCCCGAGAGCTATATCTACCTCTCGAAGGAGTTTCCTGGCCCTAAACCCAAAGGGCTTAGGGTATGACTGGCGTCTCTCGGCGGCATAGGCACCATCGAGATCAGCTGCGGATGCAGTGAGAGCTGTTGGCGACTGAGGGGGGCGCCGGGCTCGCGCGTACAGGCGAGTGATGCACTGCACGCGGCGCAGAGCGAGTGGCATCTCCCCAGCATCGACCAACAGGCTCTCAATGGGGGAAGTGCGGAAGGCACCGGTCGCAAGGCGAAGGCCGGTGTGGTGGATCGAATCCACCTTCCGCAATAAACGCTCGGCTGCGGATGCATAAAACTCGAATCCGTAGTCGAGCTTCGAGCGAACAAAGGATCGATAAAAAAGTAAGGCGGTAGCCCTATCAGCGCCCCAAGCGCTGAACGTCACGGAACGGAGAATGTCCATGGCGCGGGTACAAGAGACCCTAAGGCTGCGAATATGAGCCTCCCAGGTGAGGCGTCGGTCGAATACAAGACCAAGGAAACGGTGCGACTCAACCACATCCAGGCGCACCCCATTAAGAAACAAATCTGGGTCGGGGTGAAGCCGTGGATGGCGGCAGAAGTGCACCACCTTATTCTTGGCCAAGAAAACGTAGCTTGTGGTGCGCTTCAGCATAGCGAGAAACGCGGTTCATGCCTGTTGGAGTCAATGTTCCATAGTTGGCATCTGGACCGTGCCGAAAGAGATCGAAAGGCCATCCACGTAGAGCGTAGCGAGAACATCTTCCGGCAGCACCGAGGTGATGCCGTTGATGCGCAGGGCAAAGAGTATGACACTGAGAAAACTTCCTTGCAGGACAGGTCCTCTTACTGCTACATTGGGGTGGAGATGTCTCCCCCCACCCATACGCAGAATTGGCGATCGCGCAAAAATTCAAATATAAAGACTGGGAGGCGTTCTCTCACAACCATCGTGTGGAGTCTCCATGATACCAAAGAGTTCTCCACCTCTGGAGTTAAAGTCCCCAGTCGGTGGCCATCCGTGACATTACGACGCGCATTAAATGCTAGCAGAGCAGCATCGAGCTAGAGAATGCGCTCTGAAGGATTCCACCACGGACGTGGGGTCCTATTCTCCTGGAAAACGGGAGCAGGGGTCCTGCGAGAACTTGCCCCGAATCCTTTTGACTCACTTCCACACCTCTGCTAGAGGGTCTTTCGGTTAAGTTAAGACACGTATGTCCGCCAGGAAGAGCGGCTGGCATGGTTCGAAACATACCGGAAAATAGCGCTAGCTCGACCAAATTCACCGACAATGAAATCGTTCGGGCGA
Source organism: Ceratothoa steindachneri (assembly GCA_963969495.1). Taxonomy (NCBI): domain Eukaryota; kingdom Metazoa; phylum Arthropoda; class Malacostraca; order Isopoda; family Cymothoidae; genus Ceratothoa; species Ceratothoa steindachneri. The sequence continues at coordinate 18,250,215 of OZ018330.1, read as the reverse complement.
CGCTTATAGTGCATGTAAGCATAACGCTTCTGTTTGAGGGCCACTTCACACTCTGCTGCAAAACGGCCCCACGTTCTAGGAATAGTAGTTCGGGCCACGGTAATAAGGTTGCAGCCTAGAAAATGATATTTGAATGGGAAAGTGATCACTACAAAGGAGGTCATTGACTACCCCTCACCCAAAATCAGGCTGTGCATCCGGAAAGCAGATAGATAGATTGAGACAGGAAAATGAAGTGTTTTTCGGGCAGTGATGTGTAAATTCCTCCACATTTATGACACTGATCTCCAGCTCGTCGATCAGGTCCTGACCCCTGGGATTGATCGAGTAGTCTACCATTCAGATCCCGGAGCAAGAGAAAGGGGCTCAGTAACCGTGCAACGATGCGGAGGAAGTCCCCTGCATCGAAGTCGGGGACCATGTCTATCTCAAGGGGGGCTTCCATGTGCACCCCCCCACCCACCCCAAAGACATCACGGATCCTATTTGAGGAACCTTTGCTCTCATCTTGAGCTGGCAAACAGGCATCTCTCAAGGAAGAGATGGGGCAAATATAATGACCCCCTGTAAACTGACAATGTATGAATGCAGGACATTGTGGGGCACAGACGGATGGGCCTTGCCATCCCTTGCCCCCCTAAGGGGTTTGGCCCAATCAAGCCAGTCAATACTGCGCCATCTTGAGTAGTTTCTTGGCAGTCTTCTATGGGAGAAAAGGAGGGAAAGAGGGAGGTGCCGTGCCTCCCGGAAAGGGAGGAGAGGGAATCCCATGCACAGGTAGACCTAGGAGAGAAGTAAGCCTCCTCTCTGGTAGAATAAATATGGACGGTCCCCTGAAGACGGTGGCAGGAAGGACAAGAGGCTAAGCTGGGGCCGGGTGTGGCGCTGCGTCCCGTCAATATGGCGGTCAAGAAAATAAATCACCATGCCCCTTACGGGGCATAGGCGGACAGACCGTCCTCACCAAGATCCTTTTCTCAGATAAGAGAAGGGCTTTTGAGTCTTTGGGGGGCCAACCCACTTAAGGAGAAGCTTGCACAGGGGCGGAATCAGGTTCGGTGTTTGGCAATGAGTCTTGGTTTGCCTCCATGGATGATCCTGCTATCTGGGGCGGGGCCAACTCCGGAACAATGTCCAGCTCATGGGGGACCTCCATGTACCCCCCCCCCCCCAAATTATCACATCAGATTCAAGAGCTGTTGAGTCATTTTTTTAGTCTTCAGTGGCTTGGGCCAGCCACCCCCCTGGCCCACTGCAAGCTCAGAATGTATGCCTGCAGGACAGTAGGAGGACCGCCGCGGCGGGCTCCGCTAACCCTGGGTCGTCTAAAGGTGATGAGAGGGAAACCACCTCACCCGTAGACTTAAGAGACGAGTAAACCTTTCTACTTGAAAAAAGTTGGAGGGGACCCTGAGAAAACATAAGGGGGGGGGCACCCCCTTTTCTGAGGTAGAGCTGCCTGTGGGTGGCTTCAAAGATGGCAAAGGGAAAGCTCCTTTTCCCCATAGGGATGCCGAGATGGGAGTCCCTCTACTGGTCGAAGTGGTGTCTTGGACAGCGGTGTAGGCATCTGTCTGTGCATTTCCAGTTGTCTAGAATTTCCTACAGTTGTAGACATGACCAAAGGGAAAAAGGAAAGAAAATGCATGGATACTATGACCTCACAATGCTTTGGGAGGTTAAGAAAAAGTCTCTCCATAAAATAAAAAAATTCCAGAGTGATCATTTACACATACCCCCTTGCCCCCCCCCCGGTTTGAGCTAAGATGGGCTTTGACAACCCAGCCGCCAGTGAGGCAATATTGTCATCAAGCTTTGACCATAAAGGATGGTGCCGACATAGAGTCAACGGCCTACCTTCACCATGTGCCTATTACTTGCCTTAGTCGGCGAGCTTTCGGTACTCGGAGCAGGTAAAGACCTCACGGTATCCACTGCCACTGAACTAATGACCCATATGAGGATGAAAGTGCACCAAGCAGCCAGAACCTATGTTGATGAAAGGGCAAGTTTGGAAGGGGGTAGAGATAAGCAGGGTACACAAATGAGTAATGTGGGGATCACCTATTATTATCATACCCTGCCACTAGGTGATCCCCGGATGGTGTGCAGTCCACCATGGCACCGTGTCTAGCAAACTGTGAACTCTGTCCAAGTGAGAACAGTTCCTCCTGGTACAAAGTGTGGGTAGACAAAATGTTGAGTGGATAGTCAAAAAAATAATACAAAAAATAAATAATGATAAAGTAATGCTGAGAGGGAGCGAGGGGGAAGCACACCAATAAATTACCCATGCCAAATCAGAGTTCAAGTCAACCCAATGACAGGAATTACCTAATTTGGGCTAAGGCCAGGAAGATGAGCAGTCCCTACAGGTACTAAGTGGGCAAAAAAACTTGGAAGTAGTGTCTCTACTTGATAAAGGTGAGTTAAAGGCATTAAAAATTTATTTTAGTATTCTTACTTACCATGATATGAGGAAGACACATAATGAGACATGGAAGTAGAGGGGCAGACAAATACTGGTTCTTGGTTGAGAGTGCAATATGGGCGAGCCCACAGAGTAGAAGTAGCTTTCTATTAAAATGTGATTGGCATTCAACCTGTCAATTAACATAAATTGATTTCAAGATATCACTAAATGTGGTAGTCAGAAATTAACCTTAATAAATTACATGCGCTTATTAAAAGTTTTACCTTGATAAACATGATCAGTTTGCAGAATAATAATATCAGCGATTTCCCCAGAACATTATGAGAAGAAATGAGAAGTTTAAGGGTGTGTATGGCCACAGGCGGGGTTAACTCCGATAAGCAGAAACAGAAGTAAAGGTAAGGCTCTAACAGCAGACTCCAACTATTTTGGACCCTGAAAAAGAAGAAAAATTAATAGCAATTTAGTTACTTGAGTAAATGGACAGATATGTAGATACTTTTAGAAATACTGATGGAAAATAATTAACTACTATATAAAATATGCCTATCGAAATTTTTAATAGTATTATGATCAATATTAATCGGTATAATGGACAGATGGATGGAAGAATATGGCTAGTGTCTCAATGTCAAATCATATAGCCACGGCAACATAACACAATCTTGTCTAAACCCACCATGCATGTGAAACCACTTACTCCAGCAATCTTTCACACTAACACATTCCTTACTTTCAAAATAAATACCTTTCACACCATCCAAAAGTTTACCACTGGATCTATACATTCTTAGTACATGCCATAATGCATCTACCATAACGTGATTCAATGGATGACACAAGCCACATGGGCCTATCAGAGGTCATCCAAGTCACTCACCCCCCACACAAACTGCATCTACAAGATTGTGCCTGAACTGCTTAAATATAAGCATCATCAATGCGCAAGAATTTTTTAACTTCTGGTCGAAGGACTTTTGACTGGCGCAGTCGCCCGACCCTATCGTATGGACGAATGTAGAGAGAAAGATCTTCAAGATCAGCCACAGCAATGTCGATGAGTTGAGGTCCTCCATCAAGCAGGTGTGGGCCAGCATGAAGGACTAGGTCTACGAAGGGTGTGCAGCTTTCAGGTCTAGCCTGGAGTGAGTCATCACAGCAGAGGGTGGCCACATTGATTATTATTACAAGTGTATATTTATCTTATAAAAAATAAAGTCATATGATTTGTTTTTTATTTTAAGAGCCTATCTGGTGACTTCATACTAGGACAAAAGTCGCTGTAATCACGCTTCAGCTTAATACTAGGCTAGATTAAAAAAACTAGTAAAAACCTGCTAATACCAAATAACAGGAACAAAGGTAAGAAACAAACTAAAAAACAATGACAACAAATAAAAACAAAAACTATAAGGAAAAAGCAACAAAAAGGAAGCACACTCCGGCGTCAGGGGAAGGCCCGCCTCCCCCTGGTGTCGAAGCATTCAACATACAACAAAGAGTCACATAAAGTGGAGGAGGTCAGCCTCAACTAAGAAGTTATATACTTTGCAAGTCTCTGTGCACGAACCAGACCCCCCGAGTACAAGGAAAAAGTGATAGCGACCCCGCTTGTGCCATTACCAGGACAGGCAAAGTGAGCGATCACCTAGAATGTGCCGATCAGTCTGGGGGACAACGCAGTCGTCTAAATAAGATACCGGCAAGCGCTCCATCAAATAGTGGTGCGTCCCGCCAGTGTGCCCACATCGGGGTAGGGCCATAGGAACAGTCGAGGCGCAATGGCAGAGAACTTTAAGTTCCCCTCGGCTGTCTACCATCTTGTTTGCCAAGCAGACCGGATTGCTGCCATGTAATCGATGTGAGGAAGAGCGAAACGCTGGTCTGGTCGTCCAGTCCTGGCGGTCTCTTTGGCGCCCTTATCGGCGCGCAAATTGCCAAAAGGCTAGGAACCCAGCAGACGATAATCTCGAACTCCGCACGGCTCACCCAAACCGTGGCATCAGAGATACCCAAGACCAGCAGAGGACGTAGAGATTAAAATGCCCCGAGAGCACTTAGGGCGAGGTGTGAGTCGCTATAAATCACAATCCGGTAACCGATCCAGGCACGTCGCGTTATCTCCAGTACCGAGAGGTGTATTGCAACCAGCTCAGCCATGAAGACAAACACAGCACATGGCAGAGTCCCGCTGACTTCAAAAAGAGGAGATACGGCGTGGGAACCGACCTCCTCTTGGGACTTTGAGCCATCTGAATACACTAGCACCGTTCCCGCGTGACACGGAGTGTGCTCCAAAAAGGCCGAATGCATTACCTACTACCCGTGCTAGAGGAAGCTTTGGGAGCAGAGGCATGCCAACAAATAATCAAAGGCGGTACCTTCCAGGGTGGAGTCCTGGGCAGAACCAGGGGCGCCACCGGCCTGAGAGCTGCACATAGTTCACAGTTTCGTAGTCCTAAACCCAAAGGGCTTAGGGTATGAATGGCGTCTCTCGGCGGCATAGGTAGTGTCAAAATCAGCTGCAGATGAAGTGAGAGCTGTTGGTGAAAGGGATTTTTTTTTGAGGGAGCCCATCTAGAGACTGCCTGCTTGGGGATAAGTGCCAGTACACAGCCTAATACTAGGCGATATTAAAAAACAAGTAAAAAAATACAAGAAAACAAATAAAAATATGCAAATAAAAAATAATGCTAAAAAGGAAACAAGCTAAAAAAAAAAAATAAAAAAACAAAGCAAGAAGGAGGCGCGCTCCGGCGTCAGGGGTAGGCCCGCCTCCCCATGGCGAAAGAACATGCAACCTACAAAAAAAAACAAGTCAAATAAAGGGAGGAGGCCGGCCTCCTCCAAAAGGTGGTACTGTCAACAAGTCAGTGTGAACGAACCCGTCAGAGTACAAGGGACAAGTGGTAGCGACCCCGATCGTCCGGTACCAGAACAGGTAACGTGCACGAAGATCGCCCAGACTGGGACATTCAACAAGAATGTGCCAAACAGTCTGGGAGATAATGTAGTCTTCACAGTAAGGCGCAGGCGAAAGCTCCATCAAATGGCGGTGCGTCCCACGAGTGTGTCCAATTCGGAGACGACAGAAAGCAACCTGAAGCCGTCGCGGCATTGGGCAGTAGGTCCATGGGAACAGTCGCGGCGCAATGGCACGCAACTTTAAGTTGGCCTAGAATGTCTCCCATCATCTTTGCCAAGAAGCACAGAGAGATGCACATATTCATGCCATGTAATTGGTGTGAGGAAGAACGAAACGCTGATCTAGTAGGCCAGGCCTCGCTGTCTCTTTGGCGCCTTCATCGGCGTGTTCATTCCCCGCAATTCCTACATGTCCAAGAAACCAGCAGAAGATAATCTCGACATCCGCCCGGCTCGCCAAAACTGTGGCGTGACGGATATCGCGAACCAGGGGATGTGGAGATTCTAATGCCCCGAGAGCACTCACGAGAGCACTTTGTGAGTCACTATAAATCACAATCCTGTCTCCGAACCGGGCACGTCGCGTCATCTCCCGTCCCGAGCGGCGTATTGCAACCAGCTCGGCCGCGAAGACAGACGCAGCGCCTGGAAGAGCCCCGCTGACTTCAAACAGAGGGGATACGGCGTGGAAGCCGACCCCCTCTTGGGACTTGGAACCATCCGTATACACTGGCACCGTTCCAGCGTGACACGAAGTGTGCTCCAAAAAGGTCGAACACAATACTCCCAGCGCGTGCTGAGTATGCTTTGGGAGCAGAGGCGTTGTGACAAATAGTCAAAGGTGGTACCCTTCAGGGTGGCGTCCTGGGCAGAACCAGGGGCGCCACCGCCCCGAGAGCTATATCTAGCTCTCGAAGGAGTTTCCTGGCCCTAAACCCAAAGGGCTTAGGGTATGACTGGCGTCACTCGGCAGCATAGACACCGTCGAGATCAGCTGCGGATGCAGTGAGAGCTGTTGGCGACTGAGGGAGGCGCCGGGCTCGCGCGTACAGGCGAGTAATGCATTGCACGCGGCGTAGAGCAAGTGGCATCAGAAAAATGTCCTAGCTACTGTAAATGACTCCATGCGCTCGGTGGAAATCACTTGAAAACAAAGTCGAAAAGCAGGATCTAGAGAATATATTGGGATTTTTAACAGCTTCTGAATCCAGTGTGAGTGTAGAGAGGGTGTTTTCTGCTTTTGGATAAGTACATTCCAAGTTAAGAAATAGATTAGGTACAGAAAAAAGCAGCTAAACTTGTGTTTATTCATAAAATGTTCAATTTAAATATGCCTTTAGATTCAGATAATATGTAAAGGTCATTTATCAACAATATGTCAAATGCACATTTTTAGGTTTGATTTTACTGGCTAATTTAGCCATTCTAATTTTTTATTTAAGTGTTGTTATTAACGGAACTGTGATATATTTTTTTAAAATCCAAAGGTATTATATGGAGCTTTGTATGTGATATTGTTTTTTATTTTATTTTAGTCAGGATTCTCAGGAATATAATACAATCTTAAATAAATAAATGGAAAATATAAATTTGTGTAATTATTTAGTATTATTTGCTCCTATAACCATTTTGGTGCTTAAAATTTATTTAAAATTTAAACCTGCAAAATTCTGTATATTTTTACATGTAAAATGACTATAAATTAGTTAGAAAAAATTAATTTATTAATAAAACCAATTAAAACCATAAAAAACATTGGTTTAGTTTTTTTTAAACCATGGTTTTTGCCAACCCAGGTTCTTGGGCAATGATGTGTAAACTCATCCACATTTGGGACACCTATCTCCAGCTCGTCGATCAGGTTGGCAAGGACTTGACCCCTGAGGTTAATTGAGTAGTCTCCCCATAAGGGGTGTCTACCATTCAGATCTCCGAGCAAGAGAAAGGGCCATGGCAACTGCGCGATGAAGCGGCAGAAGTCCCCCGCATCAAAGTCAGCTGACGATGAAATGTATACAGAAAAAACGGTATACCTGCTATCCAGGTACAGCTGCACAGCTACTGCATGAAAGGAAGTATCTAAAGCAAAGAGATAAACGGAGAGATCATGCTGGGTGTAAATGGCGCATCCTCCTGCCCAGCCCCAAACCTGTGGTAGGTGGTTGCAAGCCCCTTATACCCCGGGAGAGTGGGCAGGGGGCACGTGCCCAGCATGGCCTCCTGCAAAAAGATAGCTAACGGGGAAGGGAAGGAGATGAGCCTCCGCAGCTCCTGCCAGTTGGCCCAGAGTCCGTGGCAATTCCATTCAAGTACTATGCCTTCCAGGCCTAGCTCGGAGGAGATGCGGGGGGCCTCTTCGAAGAGAAGACCCTCACGGGAATGGCCATATGCTTCCGGATGGCAGAACTCCGGGCGCTGTTGGTCGGATAATCCGCCGAAGCCGATGACGCCTTCGAAGTCTTATCGAGGGAGGTTGGGCTCGCCATGCGAGTCTTTTCCTTCGCCCACCTGGAAACATTACGCGAGCTGGGCAGCTTCGGAGGCGAGAGTCACCCTTTTAGAGGATCCATCGTCTCCGAGCCAACCAGCCGATCACTGGGTGTGGGCGAAAGAGCCGAAGCTCCTTTAGTGCTGTCCTCCTTACAGGGGGCAGCTTTAGGAATCCCGGAAGATGGCCTCGCGAACCTCTTCAGGGGTATTGCCTCCTGTGAGTCTAATGACTCGGTAGAGGCGAGCGGCCGTTTCGCCTTATGGGAAACGGTCACGCTGGGGAAAGGGAGGGGAGCCCTGGTTTTAACCGGGGCTTGGTTTGAACCGTTTGTGCCGCCAGCTCTATTGGGGAAGCGCTGGGGTGGCTATAACCAGCAGAATGGTTCCGAATGGACGCAGAAGCGACCGTGTTCGTAGCTCTGGAGGGGCCAGGAGCAGAGGTTGCCTTTCTCAACATTGAGGCCTAAGAGGTTCCAGGCAGCGCCAGGACTAAGTCCTTAGGCTCGCGAAATGAGAGACGATCAGGGCCTGAACGACCAAGATTTCCTTCTCAAGGAGATACGCACCACATTGCTTCGAAGAAGCAGGGTGCGGCTCTCCACAATTGACACACTTGGCCACACACGATTTGGACTTATAGTGTGCGGCCTTGGAGCAACTTACAGACTTCGGGAAACCCCGACTTTGCACGTCAACAGGAGCGATTAGTATGGCCGAATCGGTGACAGTAGTAGCACCTCGCGGCAGTGGCACGAATGGCTTCAAGCGTTAGTGATACCAACCGGCACGCACCGACTCAGGGAGCTTGTCACAGTCGAACGTGACCAGGAGTGTAGGGGTGGAGCTCGAGGATCCTCTCTTTGTTTTCTCATCACACGTTTGACCTTGGCAGCCCGATGGTCAGCTAGCTCTAAGGTGATTTTATCTATGGACTAGGTCACGAGTCCCCTCGCATAAACTACTCCTTTCACAAAGTTCATGGTAGAGTGTGGCGTCACACTCACAGGTGTGCCATCTAGTGTCCGAAAAGCACTAATCATGGCCGCCTCGGAGGGATTCGACGCATTCGCCAAAAGGCTCCCCTGTCCGAGAAACGGGTCACCTTCGGCTCTCTACTAATCACACTAGCTAGAGCTCTCCTCTGATGGATTATGTTGCCCTTAGCCAACATGTTGCCATCAGTGGATTGAATATCAAGGAAACGTTTGAAGCTAGCGGGCTCGAAAACACCACGTAGCCTCTGGATGAGGGGCCCTGACGTAATCGAGTCTCTCTCTGCGCAGTTCTGGTCTTTGTCTGGGACTCCCCACCCGGGGAAGCAACGGTGTCGGACGTGCCGATCTTAGCTTGGTCGCTTACCGAAACGGCAGTAGACCCGTCAGTCACCTTGGCTCCTATGAAGAAGGAAAGAGCCTGAGTCTTTTTCTTTTTTAGAGAGGAAGGCGGGGAATGAACCCGCTTCTCTCTTCCACCGGCAGTAGCCTCTAGGCCAGATGGGCCGGCCTCGGCAAGATCCTTCTCTGAAATGGAGAAGGTCTTGCCTATCATATGAGCAACAGCCTGGGAGGAGATTCCTCCTCTCCTTGTAAGGCCTCGGGGACCCTAGCCGGCTGAGTACGAGCTTACATAGGGGCGGAGATGGGTTCTGTGCTTGGCACCGAGCCTGGGTTCGACCCATGGAAGATCCTACTATCTGGGGCGGGGTCACCTCAGGGACCATGTTCATCTCGGGGGGGGGGGGGGACTCCATTTTGCCATCCCACCCGCCAAGACATCACAGATCCCATTTGAAGTACCTTTTTGACCTAATGCCGGCGTACCAGCATCCGTTGAGGAAGAGAGGGGGGCATGTACAGTGACCCCCTGTAGGCTCTTAGCACACAACAAGTGCAGGATGTTAGGGGGGAAGGACAGACGGGTTATGACATTTCTTGGCCCATTTAGGGGGTTAGCCCTATCTTTTCAGCCACCTGCATGCTTTCTTGTCAGTCCCTTGTGAAAGAAAAGGAGGGACTGCTGCTGGAAAGAGGGAGGCACCCAAGGGTGAAGGGGTGAGGGGAATCCCCTACACCCATACGCAGAGGAGAGGAGTAAGCCTCACAGATAGGAGGGTTGAGTTGTGTGTATACCAGGGCTTATAGTCTTAGAAATAAGAAGGATGAGTTATTATTGATGAAAATAGACATAGTGTGTGTAATAGAATCATGTTTTAGTGAAATCAAATTTTAGGAAAAGGGGGGAATTTGATCTACAGGGTTATGATATCTACATTAAGTCAAAGGAGAGGTTGGACTGGTAGTGGGATAATTATTTATATGAGAAATAGCATTGCTTCAAATCTAAATAATTCAATAAAGCAGGAAGAAGTGGTTAGTGGATTAATATTAGGGTCAGTAAAAATAGGATACTACACATGAGAGCCTTTTACAGACCACCTGGATACTAATGATATAGATGAGCTCAGATAAGGGAAATGAGTAAAGGATGTGAAGCAGAGACAGTCATTCCTGGTGACTAACTTAAGCTTTGTGGATTGGGAAAATACGATAGGAAGGGATAGACCAAGTTCTAAGTTTATAGAATGCTTTAAGGATAATCTTTGTCAATTTGTTATGCCAACAAGGAGTACCAATATATGTATTAGATCTAGTACTTTCAAATGATGATAATTTGGTTCAAGAATTAACTGTTGGGGGAAGCATTGGGAAATAGTGATCATCAGATGGTTCATTTTAACTTGGCAATAGAAAAAGGAAGAAGAACAAACTTGAAACTTGCTGAATCAGTTTAACTGGGATATATAATTCAGTGGTAAGAATACTTGCAAGATGTGGAATACTTTTAAGAGCAGTGTACCCCAATATAGGTCATTAGGAAGAAATGTAGGAAGCCATTATGGTGGAATCATGAGATAGCTAGGAAAATATTCAAGAAGAAAGGGGCAAACCAGAGATTATAGGGGAAAGGTAGTGCTGAAAACCCAAGGAAAGATCATAAAAGAGAAGGATCAGGAGGAAGGTACAGCTGAAAGCCCAAGGAAAGATCATAAAAAAGAAGGGGGATTTCATAACTCAATACTAGAAACTAGGAGAAAGTCATGTATATATTCACATACTTTGAATTAGGATGAGTAAGAAGATAATGAATCTCTTCAATAACTCCTTGTGTTAGTTCTGGGCATCTCCGGGTTATAAGAACATAAGGGTGAGTTTGGTGTGACTTAAATGGAGAAATCAAGACATCGCCTTCTTTAGTTTCTGCTTCACACAATAGCAAGAAGACCTCAGTTACTCCCCGGATAAGGGAAGCGGGAGTTCTGAAAGAGAATATGTAAAAATTAAAGTGATTTAGTTGTGGAGTACTAATGTTCCCTATGGGGATACTCATATTCACGTAATCTGGACCTGGAACCACAAAGAGTTAAATGATCAACGATTACTGTCAAAACATCAATCGGGTCGGGGCGGAGCCATGGATGGCAGCAGAAGTGCAACAACTTAGTCTTGGCCAAGAAAAAATAAAACCTATGCGGTTCAGCATAGCGAGAGATAAGGTTCAATGGCTATTGGAGTCAACACTCTAGAGATGGCATCTGGGCCACACCAAAAGAGGTGAAAAGGTTGTGCATCTAGAGTGTAGCGACAACATCTTCCGGCAGTGACAATCCGGCAGTGACAAGGTGATACTATTGATGCTCAGTGCAAAGGGTGTAACACTTTGCACCTTACGCGCAACTGACAATCTTGCAGAAATAAAGATTGGGAGGTGTCCCATTGCCACCATCGTGTGGAGTCTCCATGATACTGTATTGCCATGCAGTATAATAGGCTTACTCTAAATCGAGAAAAAAAACCCTGTGGCATAGAGATGTCTACAATGCAAAGCCAGGCAGATAGTATTTTCATGTTGGAGCAGAGAATCCAAAGTAGAGTGGATCTTGTGGAAGCTGCACTGTGCACAAGATAGATGGCGTCCACTGTCCAGAAAAAAAGCTAATCTAACATTTACAAATTTCTCCATCAACTTGCACACACAGGAGGCTGGAGAGATTGGGCGGAAACTGGCCGGAGTAGAGTGATCTCTCCCCAGTTTGCAAAAAGAAAGCACAGTAGCGATTCGCCAGGAATCTGGGAGGATACCCTCTACTCAGATCCTGTTCAACAAATCTAAGAGAAAGGCCATGCCTCGCTCACCCCGGTGTCGAAGCATGGCATACAGGACATCATCTGGCCCAGGGGTAGTGTCTGTGCACGAAGCGAGAGCGGAACGCAACTCACTCAATGTAAACATGTCGCTGAAGGGTTCTTTGCCTCTGGGGTGAAGTCCAGTCGGCGGCCTTCCATGACATCACGATGCTGAGAAAGCAAAGGGTGATCTGCCGCTAGTGTAGAGTTGTCCACAGTAACTAACAAAAGAGGGTAAGAGGGGAAAACCCACAAACCAATAGAAATAGGAGAGGGGGAAATGTCATCTTCAATATGAGATTTGTAGGGTCCTCTGATAGAGCAAAGCGGGTCCTCCTCCTTAAAAGTAGTGGAGCTGCCTGAGAGTAGCTCCAAGAGGAAGCTCCTTATATCAGTTAGAGGCATGTTATCACCTTCCTCCCACACATCAACACTAAGGTTGGGCGAGGTTTTGCAAATTGGAATGTAATCACTCATTGCCTGAAGAAAAAGTTTACTACTCCAGCCTGCAGAGGCCTTTTTTAGTCTCCCACAAGAGATTCGCTTAGTAGGGTCTCTCTTTCATGCCCTGACTGATACCACTGTGATGGGCAGTATATGCCTCACTGCCACTCCCTGGGGACCCCAGACCAAAGTGTACGGATGATGTGCTAGACAGGTTGAGTGGCAGATTTGACTCTTTTACAACTTTCCCGGACAGATACAAAAATGTTTCTATATAATTTGTACTTCAATCGATTTTAAAAACTATTTTTATAAATTACAAAGAGACGGGTATTAATTTTTTAAATGCTGCAAATGAATAAAAAGCTATTATTAAAAAGTCTCTGATACAATAATTTTTACAAATATTTAAACAAAATACATTTAATAAATACCCCGCTATCACTCTTCATTCATACAGTAATAAGGAAGTGGAGGAAGCATTTAAAAATAGAGGGTAAAAATATGAAAATTCCAAGAAAAATGGGGAGTAGGGGTCAAGCACAAAACTTCATTCATTTCGAACTCACTCTTGACTTGCATATGCAGAATCCATACTTTTACTATTTCTTTTTCACTTACATCTGCATAGCATTCTTAGCTTTGTTTCTTCATTCCTTTCTTACTTCATACTTCCATCCATCCTTCAGCATCATACTTTCTCTCAGTCATATGGTCCTTCTTTCATGCACCCACTTTGTTAGATATCTCCTTTCCTCATCTGTCATAGTCATCAATTCCATTTAAGTCATCAGCAAATTTCTCTTTCCAATCCTCATTCTTACATATAACTTAGTAAAGTTTCAATCCACTTCCTTCTGTATTCTTTCCAACCTCTCATTCATCTCCTTTAGCATATTTCTCTGCAATTCTTCCAGTTTCATCTCAAACCATCAACCCAATCTCATCATTTCTTTTCTCACTCCTTTGAGGTTTCTTACAAAATACATCATATTCCTCTTCTTTCTTTCTAAAGTCTTAAGCTGTGATGCAACTTCTCTCAGCTCCCATTGTCTGTTCAGATAGAGAGTAAAGAAACTATTATTCTTTTTTTGCTCCACCTCACTTCGGGTGAACACTGCACCCCTACTAGAACTGAGCATAAATGAATGGACAAAGACTGATCAACCAATCAGAAGGAATAAAGCCCAGCTAGTCTCAATCTAGTTTGAGACTACCCTGGACACTGGCACTGGAAGAGCATGCCACTCCTCCAGCTACCAGATGTAATAAGGGACGGAAGGCTGTCAACCTTAGCAAATTACGAGTAAACTGGGAGACACTGCTTTAGGAATCTCACATAGCTCTTCAATCTTTAATAAACATTTGATCACACTATTAAATTAAATCAGAGCTAATGTAAAAGAATTTAAGGATTGACAAATCATTACCAGTGATGAAACAGATCTAAACTAATGAAGAAGGATAGACATGGATCTAAGCTAATGAAGGACTTATGGATCAATTCATTAGCAATGATGAGATGTATATCTACCAAAAAATCCTGAAGGCAAGATCCAACCCAAACAGTGACTTCCCTGTAATCTTCAGGACATATCAAATTCAACTAGGAAAGTTTGACACAAAAGATGATGGCACTTTGAGTAGTTTGAAAAGAGAGATTTTTATAGAATTTCTTGAAGGCAAATGACTATCACATGAGCATACTAAGTTTGCTCTTACTTAATATGTGATATTAACATACTTGGATGAAATGAGATCTGCGATGAAATTTTGTATAGTGGCTGGAGCTGGAATGTACCCTTGCTGAACCAGCTGGACCAATACTTCAACAGCTAAGGTCGATACTCCAGCACTTCCAGTATTTGCTATTTTCCATAAGAGTTTAACCTCATCAGTCTGAAATGTATATTGGCATTAAAAATTAAACTATCCCAGGAAAAGCTGAGCTACACTATGGGAAGAAATGCAATCCTATATTTTAAACAAAGTATTCAGCAATACATTTTAGCAATTTAAGGAGGGGCTGGGGGTCATCCTAGCAATTACCTACATCTGCATAAGTGCCCCCAAAATATCTTAGCCTATAAATTAAGATATATTAAAAAATGAAATAAGAACAAAGACAGACAGGAAGGTGACAAAAGCAACAATAAATAAATAAATCCAAATCTACAAAAAAAAAGTAAAAGAATTTTCTAGTATCAGAGGAAAGCACACCTTCCCTCTGTGCCCAACCATGCACCCAATACCCCCCAAAAGCCAAATAGTGCATAGTCTGGTGAATACAAACATGTCCTAAGTGAAGGGGACATGCAATAGCAACCCAGTTCACCTTGGTGCTGTGGAAAGATACTATACATCTTCCATACCTTTTTCATTATGTTCACAACTTAAAGTGTTGGCTAAGTAAAAATCCACTTCTGGCTGCAAAGGAGACAGATACACAACCTCTATCTTATCTACATTTATTTTCCAAAATACAAATAGGATTTATACAAAAAAAAGCCTCTTCATTCCAAGGAAGGAAGTGAGGAAAAGAGAGGGACTGGGAAGGATGAGACATCTTCCAAACAGGCTCTAGCTTCCACTCAAGTGTTTCAGGTCATCCTCTTTACGCAGTTGGATGGGAAGCAAGAGGAGCCAAATTGATTCAAATGGCCGGCAAACTTTGGGTTGCGAGTGCCAAAGCCAAGAATAGGCTTTAGGGTACTTCCAAAAATGAGCCAATGAATTGAACAGTGGCACTACTTGTCCAAAGGATTTTCTGGAAGTGGGGACCCAAATGAAATGGTCCAACTGGTCTTCTGAGCTGCCTGGGGCAAATGCCTTTTATTTTCAATATGGCAGTGGTTCTTCCTTTCTTTCTTAACCTATGAGTGCTTCTCCTTTTGTATCAGGAGGAGATCTTTGTTAAAAGATCAATCTAAAGTATGATCTCTGTTTGTAAAATGTAATGTAACAAAGTACTATCTCTTTGTTAAAAGATAGTTTAAACAAGGTACTATCTCTTTGTTAAAAGATAGTTTAAACAAGGTACTATCTCTTTGTTAAAAGATAGTTTAAACAAGGTACTATCTTTATACAAAAAATCAAATGAATCATATCTATAACTACAACCTAGTCTATCCCCACCCACCTTCCTAGCGAAGCAATCACATTCCTCTATCATAAACAAAGAAAATTAGGGTAAAAGGACAAACTAAGGCAAAGTGGTGAAAAATCCATAGTGGACATACACTCCCCATTCACACACCAGCCATCCACCACATCCCTCCTTCATTAAGCCATTTTAAATGCCACACTCATTCTACAATCATATTATCGCACACTTTTTTTTCTTACCTTTTTTTTATACTCTAATACATCACTCTGAACCCATTCACAGTCCCCCACAGGTCCTTGACTATGCCGAGCAGGTCAGTTCATTGGATCAGTTGAGTTGTCTGGGTCAGTCTTCTAGCAAAACATAGTTTTACTACTCCTTCTGCCTTCTACACTGTCACTACTCATCATTCCATCAACCACACTACTGACTCAGTTCATCATCTCTCTTGCTTCAGCCACTGCCATACGCAGCAGATTCACATTTAAGCTCTCATTCATGTTCCAATCTTCAATCGCAGCTTCCATCAAACTTAAGGCATACTCAGTTGCCAGTGACATCTCTTTTTACACACTATCCCCCACTTCAGCATAACTCATTCTATCACTCCCAATCAGATTAAACCTAGACAAATCATTCGCTTTTGGGATACTTCCACATACATTCATACCTTTATCATTCACACATGGGCTAAAGCCAGAGAAATCTGCACTTCTATCGTTCTAACCCTCTGTCATTTCAATAATTGCAGACTTCTTTGGTCACTTCTTTCATTGACTCACTATTACAAACTCTTTCTCAACCAAGTCAACCATTTCATCTTCATTCTTTTCTTCAGCAACACTACTTCTATCCATACAAAACTCATACACTGAATGCAACACAAGGTATTCAGGAGGTTTTCTCCATTTTCTCAACTGACTTTGGTGTGCTCATACTTCTTCATTCCCATTCACACCCTCTCTTTCTATCACATAGGTCACCCCATTTTCCCACACCTTAACCACATATAGACCCTCAAACTTATCACAACTTGTCTACATTCACTCTGCCTTTTTCCACTCTCACTTTCAAAACTATGTCACCCACTTCAAATGACCAGAATCTTTCATTCGCCTCATGCCATATATCATATTCCTTCTCTCCAAGACACATTCTTTCACTCTTCTTTCATAACTTAATATATAATGACATGGAGACATACCTATCACACTATGTACTGTCGAGTTGTAAGCCTATAACACTCTTCCCAACCATACATCACAAAGATAATCACCCATCATTCACAACATCCCACATAATGTGCATACCATCCTCTCTGCTAACCCATTTGAAGAGGGAATATATGGAGTTGTTCTTATGTGTTCCACCCCATTCACTCGCAACATTCATTCAAACTCTGGACCATAATCACCACACTTCATCAGTTTCCATATACACATTGGAAAAAAACAACTGCTTCACCATTTGTGCAACAGTCACACTCCTCTTATCCTTCACAGGTGCAGCATATACAAACTGACTCATATGGTCCAGCATCACAATCATACTAACTTTCACAGCACTCGTTCTTGGCAAAGACACACAGTCAATCATCTCATACAGCTCATTCACATCAATTTTCAACAACAGGGGTTTAGCCTGCACTCCCTGAATTTTTCACTTCTGACAACTTTCACATGTGGTAGCAACATCATTCACAACAGTCAACAGAAAAGGATGAAAAACTCTTTCTTTCATACACTCAAATTACTAGCCCTATCATACCAACTAAAGACAGCACAGGCACATGAACATCTCCTCCATCCTTAAGGCGTCTTAATAATATACCACATCCATAAAAATCACAAAATCCCTTGCATACTTCTTAAACACACACATATATTCAGGCCATTCAATTAAACTAATCCTCTCCTCAATACATATCCTTAGATCTCAAACTATTGGACACATACATCTCTTGCATTGCCAAAACATCATCAGTCAAAACTTCACTTGCATCCGACATTTCCAATTGAATCATCCTGCTAAAATTCATAACGTACTTTGATCCAACATCTATATAACAATCTCTTTATTTAGTGGTAGGATTCAAAAATTTTAAGAATAGGTTCTCTCACTACAGATTTCACTAACAAGTTCTCTCAGTATCAGTCTCTAGCAGCAAACCATACTGGCTGGAGCAATATAAATACAAAAGCTGATCTTTGGGTTGTTATAAGCTATAGTCTAGCAAGTGAAGTTATTAATTTTAGTTATTTTCCCAACTTCAAAAAAGATTGCAAACCCTTCATTTAAGCTAGCAACTGATTCTCAGGATTAATGAAACTCCAAGAACAGGTTCTTATGAACCGGTGTGAACCAGTTGAATCCTATTACTGTCTTTATTCCCTTTCATCACACAATCGCTCTCAGCATCCAAGGACAGTCCATTCATTCTCAAGAAATATATCAGCAGTAAGAAACAATCATTAACGCTTCATATTTTCCAACCATTCTTGCATGTACTAATGAGATCTGGCCATTCTGTCTATTAGTCCACAGAAGACACATTCACCCACTTTCAGTGTCAATTCCATCGTCCCAGAGCCTCCATGTTCACAATACACCATAGGTATCTCACAGATCTCATTTGCCAATCATACATCCTCTTCTCAAAATTCATTCTCTCAAATACATTCTTTAATTTCTTCTTTGCTGTCATACTCCCTTCTTTCAAATCTTTTTCACAACAACCCAATTATAATGAAACCCACTTAAACATTGCAAATGCAGGCCATAATCATCAGTCAGACCATCTCTCAAATCAAATCCTTGTACACTAACGGTTTCTCACACCTATAATGCACATATACAATCACCCCATACATTCTACTCACTACAATCAGAACTTCCTGGAAAGGCAGAACTCCAGGTATAAGCATTGCCTTCAACTCCTTCATGTAGTTCTGCACCTTGGCCACACCAATGAAATTAGGCCTTTTACATACTTACGAGGGGCGGTCAATAAGTTTTGCGAATCGGTAGGGCAAAACAGAGGAAGTGGGATTTTTTTATTTTTTTTTTATTTAAGGGGCTATCTGGCGACTGCCGACTTAGGCATAAGTCGCCGTAAAAAACAGCCTAGTTCTAGGCTACTTTAAAAAATTAAACAGAAAACAATAAAAAGAAATAACAATAACAATAACAAAGCAATAACAAAAACAATTACAAAAACAACAACAACAATTAAATCGGGTTAAATAAAAGGGAGAAGGCCGGCCTCCCCCCAAAAGTCAATAAGTCCACCAGTCAAAGTACACGCACTCGTCCCGAGCACAAGGGACAGGCGGTAGCGACCCCGCCCATCCCGGTACCGGGACAGGTGTCGTGCGCGAAGATCACCCAGACTGGGACATTCGACAAGAATGTGCAGAACAGTCTGGGGGACGACGCAGTCGTTGCAATAGGGCGCAGGCGAGCGCTCCATCAGATAGCGATGCGTCACACGAGTGTGCCCGATTCGGAGACGACAGAAAGCAACCTGAAGCCGCCGCGGCATTGGGGGATAGGTCCATGGGAACAGTCGCGGCGCAATGGCACGCAACTTTAAGTTCCCTTCGACCGTCTCCCATCTTCTTTGCCAAGCAGTCCGAAGAGCTGCCCGTATTCCTGCCATGTAGTCAGTGTGAGGAAGAGCAAAACGCTGGTCCGGTCGCAGAGTCCTCGCGGACTCTTTGGCGCCCTCATCGGCGTGCTCATTCCCCGCAATTCCTACATGTCCAGGAACCCAGCAGAAGATAATCTCGACATCTGCCCGGCTCGCCAAAACCGTGGCGTCACGGATTTCGCGAACCAGGGGATGCAGAGATTCCAATGGCCCCGAGAGCACTCAGGGCGCTTTGTGAGTCGCTATAGATCACAATCCGGTCTCCGAACCGGGCACGTCGCGTAATCTCCCGTACCGAGTAGTGTATTGCCACCAGCTCGGCCGTGAAGACAGACGCAGCGCCCGGTAGAGCCCCGCTGACTTCAAACAGAGGGGATACGGCGTGGAAGCCGACCCCCTCTTGGGACTTGGAGCCATCCGTATACACTGGCACGGTCCCAGCGTGACACGATGTGTGCTCCAAAAAGGTCGAACGCAATACTCCCGGCGTGGTACAAGCTTTGGGAGCAGAGGCGTGGCGACAAATAGCCAAATGTGGTACCCTCCAGGGTGGCGTCCTGGGCAGAACCAGGGGCGCCACCGGCCCGAGAGCTATATCTACCTCTCGAAGGAGTTTCCTGGCCCTAAACCCAAAGGGCTTAGGGTATGACTGGCGTCTCTCGGCGGCATAGGCACCATCGAGATCAGCTGCGGATGCAGTGAGAGCTGTTGGCGACTGAGGGAGGCGCCGGGCTCGCGTGTACAGGCGAGTGATGCACTGCACGCGGCGCAGAGCGAGTGGCATCTCCCCAGCATCGACCAACAGGCTCTCAATGGAGGAAGTGCGGAAGGCACCGGTCGCAAGGCGAAGGCCGGTGTGGTGGATCGAATCCACCTTCCGCAATAAACGCTCGGCTGCGGATGCATAAAACTCGCATCCGTAGTCGAGCTTCGAGCGAACAAAGGATCGAAAAAAAAGTAAGGCAGTAGCCCTATCAGCGCCCCAAGCGCTGAACGTCACGGAACGGAGAATGTCCATGGCGCGGGTACAAGAGACCCTAAGGCTGCGAATATGAGCCTCCCAGGTGAGGCTTCGGTCGAATACAAGACCAAGGAAACGGTGCGACTCAACCACATCCAGGCGCACCCCATTAAGAAACAAATCTGGGTCGGGGTGAAGACGTGGATGGCGGCAGAAGAGCACCACCTTAGTCTTGGCCAAAGAAAACCGAAACCTGTGCGCTTCGGCATAGCGAGAGACGCGGTTCAATGCCTGTTGGAGTCGACGCTCCAGAGTTGGCATCTGGGCCGCGCCAAAAGAGATCGAAAGGTCGTCCACGTAAAGCGTAGCGAGAACATCTTCCGGCAGCACCGAGGTGATGCCGTTGATGCTCAGGGCAAAGAGTGTGACACTGAAGACACTTCCCTGCGGGACACCCTCTTCCTGCTCCTTTGGGCCGGAGAGGGCTCCCCCCACTCGTACGCGGAATCGACGATCTCGCAAAAATTCAGATATAAACATTGGGAGGCGTCCCCTCGCCCCCATCGTGTGGAGAGTCTCCATGAGACCGTATCGCCATGCGGTATCATAGGCCTTCTCCAGATCAAAAAACACCGTGGCGTAGTGCTGTCTACGAAGGAAAGCCTCGCAGACGGCATTTTTCAGTCGGAGCAGAGCATCCGACGTGGAGTGGAACTTACGGAAGCCGCACTGTGCAGAAGACAGATGGCCTCCGCTGTCCAGGAAATAGGCTAATCTAACATTTACCAATTTCTCCATCAACTTGCACACGCAAGAGGTTAGAGAGATTGGGCGGAAACCGGTCGGAGTAGAGTGATCTCTTCCCGGCTTGCGAAAGGCGAGCACAGTAGCGATTCGCCAGGAGTCTGGGAGAAGACCCTCCACCCAGATCCTGTTGAACAAATCTAACAGAAAGGCCATGCCTCGCTCACCCAGGTGTCGAAGCATGGCGTACGGGACATCGTCCGGACCATGGGCGGTGTCCGCGCACGAAGCGAGAGCGGAACGCAACTCACTCACAGTAAACTTGTCGTTGAAGAGTTCTCCGCCTCTGGAGGTAAAGTCCAGCCGGTGGCCTTCCGCGACATCACGACGTGCATTGAATGCTGGCGGAGCAGCATCACGGCTAGAGAATGCGGAAAAAGCGCTCGCTAAGGATTCCGCCACGGACGCGGGGTCCGAGATTGCGGTCCCATTCTCCTGGAGAACAGGAGGGGGGTCCTGCGAGAACTTGCCCCGAATCCTTTTGACTCGCTTCCACACCTCAGCTAAAGGGGTCTTCCCGTTAAGTGAAGACACGTATGCCCGCCAAGAAGAGCGGCGGGCGTGCTTCGAAACATACCGGAACCTAGCCCTAGCCCAACGAAATTCAGCGACAGTGAAATCGTTCGGGCGGCGCTTATAGCGCATGTAGGCATAACGCTTCTGTTTGAGGGCCGTCTCACACTCGGCCGACCACCATGGGAGTGGTCGGTGTGCAACACGGCCAGACGACCTAGGAATAGTAGTCAGGCCCACGACAATGAGGTTGCCGGAGAAGAACTCAACGGCCTCATCTACCGACCTAAACTCCTCGACTGAGATAGAGAATTCAGTCATTTCCTGAAATGCAGGCCACCGCGCCCGCGCCAAGCACCACCGAGGTGGTCTCTCAGGCGGCAGTTGCCCTGAAAATGATATTAGAATGGGAAAGTGATCACTACCATGGAGGTCATCGACCACCCCCCAATCAAAATCAGGCTGTGCATCCGAAGAGCACAAAGATAGGTCAAGGCAAAAAAATGAAGCGGTTCTCGGACAGTGATGCGTAAACTCATCCACGTTTAGGACACCCATTTCAAGCTCTTCGATCAGATCGGCAAGGACTTGTCCCCTGGGATTTATGGAGAAATCTCCCCAGAGAGGATGCCTGCCGTTCAGATCTCCAAGCAAGAGATAGGGCCTCGGCAACCGTGCCACGACGCGGCGGAAGTCCCCCGCGTCGAAGTCAGCTGACGGTGGAATGTACGCAGAAATGATAGTATACCTCCTATCCAGGTGCAGCTGCACAGCCACTGCCTGAAAGGAGGTATCTAAAGAGAAAGGAAGAACGGAGACATCATGCCGGGTGTAAACCGCGCATCCCCCAGCCCGGCCATCCCGCGGTGGTGGGGTCGCAAGACCCTTATACCCCGGGAGGGCAGGCAGCGGGCACGCGCCTAGCATGGTCTCCTGCAAAAAAATAGCTAACGGTGAACGGGACGAGACGAGCCTCCGCAGCTCCTCCCAGTTGGCCCGGAGTCCACGGCAATTCCATTGAAGGAATATGCCCCTTAGGCCTAGCTCGGAGGAGACGCGGGGGCCCTCCTCGAATTGAAGACCCTCACGGGAATGGCCGTACGCTTCCCGGGGGCAGAACCCCGGGCGCTGTTGGCCGGACAAAGCGCTGAAGGCGCTGTCGCCTTCGAGGACTTATTGGGGGAGGTTGGGCTCGCCATGCGAGTCTTTTCCTCCCTCCGCCTCGAAACCTTAGGCGGGCGTTGCGGCTTGGGAGGTGGGGGGCCCTCTTTTCGAGGAACCACCGTCTCCGAGCCACTCCCTCCACCTCGGGGCGTGGGCGAAGGGGCCGAAGCTCCTTTGTTGCTGTCCTCCTTTCGGGGAACAGCTTTAGGAACCCCGGAAGATGGCCTAGCGACCATCTTCAGGGGTGTTGCCTCCTGTGAGTCTAACGACTCTGTGGAGGCGCGTGGCCGTTTCGCCTTACGGGAAACGGTCACGCTGGGGGAAGAGGGGGGAGCCCTGGTTTTAGCCAGGGCTGGGTGTGAACCCTTTTTGCCGCCAGCTCTACCAGGGGAGCGCCCGGGTGTAGTAGAGCCTGCAGAAGGGCTCCGAATGGGCGCGGAAACAACCGTGCTCGTTGGCCTGGATGGGCCAGGAGCAGAGGGTGCTTTTCTAACTATTGAGGCATATGACGTCCCAGGCAGAGCCGGGCGCGCCAGGACCAAGTCCTTAGCCTCGCGGAATGAGAATCGATCCTGGGCCTGAACGGCCAGGATTTCTTTCTCAAGGAGATATGCACCACATTGCTTCGAAGAAGCAGGGTGCGGCTCTCCGCAATTGACACACTTGGCCACACACGATTTGGACTTATCGTGTGCGACCTTGGAGCAATTTACAGACTTCGGGTGACCCCGATTTTGCACGTCTACATGATCGATTCGTGTGGCCGAAGCGGTGACAGTAATAGCACCGCCGCGGCAGTGGCACGAATGCCTTCACGCGGTAGCGGTACCAACCGGCACGCACCGACTCAGGGAGCTTGTCACAGTCGAACGTGACGAAGAGTGTAGGGGTGGGTCTCGAAGCCCCTCCCTGTTTTCTCATCACACGTTCAACCTTGACCGCCCCATGGTCGGCCAGCTCTAGGGTGATGTCTTCTATGGAGTAGTCAATGAGTTCCCTCGCATAAACTACTCCTTTCACAAAGTTCATGGTAGAGTGCGGCGTCACACTCACCGGGGTGCCATGAAGTGTCCGAAGAGCACTTATCTTGGCTGCCTCGGCTGGATTCACCGCATTCGCCAGAAGGCTCCCGTCCGAGAAACGGGTTACTTTCGGCTCTCTACCAATTGCACTAGCTAATCCTCTCCTCTGATGGATCATGTTGCCCTTGGACAACATGCTGCCATCAGTGGAGCGAATAACGAGGAAGCGCTTGAAGCCAGCGGGCTCGAAAACGCCAGGTAACCTCTGAATCAGGGGCCCCGATGTCATCGAGGCTCCGCCCTGTGCATTCTTGGTGTTAGTCTTAGTCAGGGGCTCCGCACACGAGGGGGTAGAGGGGCCGGATGTGCCGATCTTGGCTTGGTCGCCTACCAAAGTGGTAGCAGACCCATCCGTCCCCGCAGCCCCCGCGGATGGAGAGGAGCCCCGAGTCTTCTTCGTCTTTTTAGTCTTTTTAGTATTTTTCTTTTTAGGAGAAAAGGGCAGGGAATGAACCCGCTTCTCACCTCCGCCGGCAGAAGCCCCCATGCCAGATGGGCCGGCCTCAGCCAGGTCCCTCTCCGAAATGGAGAAGGTCCTGGTCGTCGTAGGGGCACCTGTCGGAGGAGATCCCTCCCCTCCTTTTACTGCCTCGGAGCCCTCGGCCGTTTGAGGGGGACCTTGCATAGGGGCGGATTCGGGTTCGGTGCTTGGCGCCGAGCCCGGATTCCCCCCCATGGAAGGACCTACCATCTGAGGCTGGGTCTCTTCAAGGACCATGTCTATCACAGGAGGGGCCTCCAGTTGGCCATCCCCTCCCAGGACATCGCAGGTCCCCTTGGCAGTGTCGCCAGTCTTGTGTGGGGAGGCACAGGCCTTGACCCCAGCAAGGTTTAAAATTCTTGCCAGCAGGTCTTTTGAGGGAAGTGACCGAAGGGGCCTGGCTTCCCTCTCCCCCCTAAGGGGGTTTGCCCTACCGAGCCGCTTGCACGAGGGGCGGTCGGCAATGGGCTGCCTGCTGGCTTTCTTGGCAGTCCCCTTAGAAAGCAAAGGAGGGACTGCCGCTGGAGATAGGGAGGTGCCCGAAAGCACCTCCAGAGAAGGGGTTGAGGGGGAGTCCCCTACACCTGTAGGCGTAGGAGAGGAGTAAGCCTCCTCTCCGGTTAAAGAATTATGGAGGGTCCCTTGCGCAAGCACAAGGGGGGGGGACCTCCATTTTCTCGGTGGAGCTGCCCGAGGGCGGCTCCGTTGATTTTCTCGGGGAAGTTGGGGGTTGGGTTTTTTGGGTTTTTTTGTCATACATGGGCATGGTGCTTACAAGCCCGGCAGAGCCAGGCGCCGCCATTCGGGACCACCCCTCCCGCCTGGTGGCCTGGCAGTCCTTCGGCATGGCGGCTCCACCTTGAACACGGCGTAAAAAATATAGGTTGTGAAGAGGAGAGGAAAAGGGATGTGAGGAAGGTATGGGTGTGGATGAAGCAGGTTGTTAAAAAACCCCCATCCCGAACCGGAGCTGAGGGGTTAGGGAACAATGTCCCCTCCTCCCCCAGCCCCGATCCGGGGTGGTTGGCTTGAGAAGAAGGTCAGCATTCTACCCTGTTAAATTAGAGGCTGACCAGAGAAAGTTGTGGGAGAGGTTGTATGAAAAGCGACGAGGTAGGGGAGAAATCGGGCTATCTGAAGGAAGGAAGAGAGGCTAAGCTGGGGCCGGACGGAGCGCTGGATCCCGTCAGCACGGCGGCCAGGATGGCAAATCGCCGCGCCCCTTACAGGGAGAGGAAGTGGGATGGCTGTTTGTGGGGGTGTTAGGAGAAGTTATGAGAAGTCAGGCCCTGCAGCCGCACACTCCTGCCTCTTCTATTTAAGAAGCAGTAGCTGATCACAGATCGTTAGTCACAAATTTTTCAACAATGGAGAAGGTTGAGCACCGCGCATTGATAAAATTTTTGACCAAGGAAGGCAAGAATGCAAAAGAGATCCATGAACGCATGGTTGCAGTGTACACCGACACCGCCTCTTCCTATGCAACCATTGCTCGCTGGAATAGGGAGTTCCGCCATGGTCATGAGTCTCTTGAAGATGACTCCCGTCAGATGTGACAAACGAGGACAATGTGGCCCGTGTGGAGAGGATGATCCTCGAAAATCGATGGGTGAAGGTCGAAGAAATCGATCGAGAACTTGGAATATCACATGGAAGTGTTATCAGCATCATCCACGGCAATTTGTCCATGACCAAGGTCTCTGCCCATTGGGTCCCTAGAAACCTCACGCCCCATGATCGACTTCAACGTCATCAAAGTCCACAAGGCCAGAGTTGCACAAGCTGCCCTGCGTGCGTGCGGATTAGAGGAGCTCAACCATCCCTCCTACAGTCCAGATCTGGCCCATAGCGACTATTTTTTATTCCGCCACTCAAGGCTGCACTGCGTGGATGCCGGTTTGGGGATGATGAAGATGTCCAGCTCGCCGTCCACGAGTGGATTGAACAGCAGTCGGGAGATTTCTGGTTGTCGGAAATTTACAGCCTAAGGGACAAGTGGCGCAAGTGCATTGAAGTAGAAGGTATTATATTGAAAAATAATAAAACACTTTTCCTCATATCTCGTTTCCTTATATTGCAAAACTTATTGACCGCCCCTCGTAGGTCATCACCTCCACTGTCTCAGGAACTCTAACTTCCAATCCATCTGTTTCAAAAAATGAGTCACCTCTGGGACCATGTCCATCTCAATCAAGGGAGGCCTACCCCCCCCGAAGGCATCACGATCCCATTTGGGGTATTTTCCATCTGTGTTAAGTTTCTGGCTGGTGAACTGACCTCCATTTGAGATATGATGCCCCCCCCCCCTTCAATGCAAAGATGCATGATTGCAGGGGGCATGGCCTGATGAGTCTTGCTTTTGCTTGTCCCACACTAAGGAAGTTAGCCCTATTGAGTCTTTCCAGTGGGAGCGGTCAACTTTTTGGCCGCCTGCAAAAATCACCTATGATAGAATAGGAGGGAGAGTAATTGGTCTAAAGATAGAGTCAGCCATGGGCAACTCCACAGAAAGAGATGAGGGGGAAACCCACACACATAGCAGTAGGCCTACTCCTCTCCAGCATAAGGTGGTTGGAGGGGCATCTGAATAAGCACAGGGGGTAAGCCCCTTTGCCGCATGACGATGGTGAGAGGGAAGGTCCTTCATTGGTTGAAGAGGTGCCTCAATTTTCCTCATCCTCCATGAGACCTTTGGAAGATAAGGTTGCACTCAGAGGCAGTTCTCCATGCGCCTGCATTCGCCCACTATTACATTCTGTCATTGCCATATTGTCAATAAAAAAAGAAAAATGGGGCCTCATGGAAAGTAGATACTACTATTATGACCTCCCTATGAGTGGGGAAGTTAAAAGAGAAAAGTCTCAATGAATCAAAAATTCTAGAATATGATAATTTACACATAATCAGCCCTGGTGTGGCATTAATAGGCTTTGCCAACCCGACCCACCATTTAGGCAAAATTGTCCTGGAACTTTAACTATAAAGGATAGTGCTGGTATAGCCACCATATATGTGTACTGGAGGAAGGTGAGCAGAGTTGACAGTCCAGCATACTCTATACCTAATACTTGCACTAGCCAGTGGGCTTTCGGCCCTCACAGCAGGTAGGGACCTCACTGTATCCAATGCCACTCGACTAAAGCTCATAAGAGGATGGAAGTGCGCCAGACAGCCAGAACCTCTGTGGATAGAATGAGAGTGGAAAGGAATAGGAAGGTATGTAATAAAGAGAACTAGAGATAGGCGGGTCCACTAACAAGGAGGGTGGGTGATCACCTATTATTATCATACCCTGGTGCTAGGTGATTCCAGGATGTCTTGCAGGCCACCAAAGTACCATGGCTACCAGACTGAACTGTGTACAGGTGTAAACACTCCTCCTGGTGGAAAGTGTGGGGAGAAATGTTTGCATGGAGAGCTGTAATGATAATAAATAATACTTATAATAAATAAAATTAACATACTAATAATAATTATGTTACATAATGATTAATATTAATATTTAATAAATACTAATAATAAATAATACTAATCATAAATATAATATATAATAATGATATTATTCAATAATAATAATGATAAATAATAATTATAATAAAATAATTATAACAATAATATATCATAATAAATACTAATAATAGCTTGATATGAGGACTAAAACCAGCAAACTTTAACTTTTAAATAATAATAGGAATACTAATAATGGAACTAATAAAAAAGTAAAGTAGTGCTGTTGGGGAGAAGGGGAAAGCACACTGATAACTTACCCAGGCCCTATCATAGAGTTCAGGGGAACCCGGTGACAGGTCTTCTCTAATTTGCGCTCAGGCTGGGAGGAGGTGCGACTCCTCATGGTACTGAGTGTACCTGGCTATGCAGGGTACACCCCTGCAGGGCATTCATAGCCCAAAGCATTGTTTGTGAACAAAGCTAAAAAAATTCCCCACACTAGTTCATGAACCCATTTGTTCGTGATGTGGGGCATTCGTGAACCAAGGTTTCTACTGTATTTGATCATAAAGAATGATAAATAATATGTATAATAAATAATATAAAAATCATACTAAATAATAATAAGGAGAATGATAACAATAATAATACAAATAAAAAAGGTACAGTAATGCTGAGTAGGGGGGGGGGGTACACCCAAAACTTTCCCAGGCCCCATCAGAGAATTCAAATCAACCCAGTGCCATGGCTTCCCTAATTTGCACACAGGCCAGGAGGATGTGGAGCTCCTCCGGATACCAAGTGTAACAGGCCACACAGGCCACGCAGGATGGTAGGGGCTGGCAAGCCGACCTCAATCAGGGAATAAATGGAAGCAGGCAAGCCAGCCTAAACAAGCTTAAGACACATGTCTGCAGGACAGTAGTTGGCACAACCCAATGGGTCACACCAACCTTTGCCCCTCTAGAGGTGTTCAGCCTGTCAATTCTGAGCTGCCTAATTATTACTTTCTGGGTAGACCCCTGTGAAAGAAAAAGAGGGGCTGCAGCCATCCTAGGGGGAAGGCTGCCTCACCTCTAGCCATAGGAGAGGGGAAAATCCCCTCTCCACTTGAAGATTTGAGGGGGCACTGAGAAAGCATAGGGGGTGGGCACCTCCTTTTCAGAGGTGGAGTTGCTTGAGGCCCCTTTGCTGCAGAAAAATGGCTGGAAGGGAGCCCCCTCCACCTGTCAAAGTGGTGCTCTGTAATTCCTCACCCACCCCAGGATCTGTTGTGGCAGACCCAAACAGGACCTAAGCCATTTTGTTAGCCTGGGCGCCAATGGGGCAGTAAAGTCCACCTGCCATAAGCAGTACAGCCTTAGCACCTGAGAACAGCAGAAAAGGGAAGGTCAGCCCATTAGACCTATGAAAGGAGTTATTGGGGCAAAAACTGATTTTCCCATTAATCATGCCAAAATGCCCATCACCTCTCGAGTCCCCCAAAGTTTCTCTTCTGATAAGGCATGAGTTAGCTGATCGGGAAGTGGAGTTTTTTTTTTATTATTGACCACCTAGCAACTGCCTACTTGGGTATAGGTTGCCTGTAAACCCCCCCCCCCCGCCACCTGGTGCAGGAATATGCAACCTACAACAAAGAGAGTTGAATAAAATAGGAGGCCAGCCTCCTCCAAAAAGTAAGAATCCCCATGTCTGTGTGCACAAATCCATATCGAGTACAATGGAAAAGTGCTAGCGACCCTGCTTGTCCAGGTAATGGGGCAGGTAATGTGCACAAAAAATGCCTAGACAGGGACATTCAACAAAAATGTGCCAAACAGTCTGGGGGACAATGCAGTTGTCGCGGTAAAGTGCAGGGAAATGCTCCATCAAATAGTGGTGTATCCTGAGAGTGTGCAGCAATTTGGGGATGACAGAAAGCGACCTGATACCATCATGGCATTGAGGGATAGGTCCATGGGAATAGTCATGGGGCAAAGGCATGCAGTTGGTGGGAGGAGCAAAAGAGTCCTTGCACTCTTTACTGCCCTCATTGGCACATTCATTCCCTGAAATTCCCACATGTCCAGGAACCCAGTATAAGATAATCTCACCATCCACTCAGCTCTTGCAACTGTTGCATCATGGATACTGTGAACCAGGGGATGTTGAGATTCCAATGCCCCGAGAGAACTCAAGGCACTTTGTGAGTCACTAAAGATCACAATCCCATCTCCGAAATGAGTCATGATGCATTATCTCCTGTACTAAGTGGTGTATTGCAACCAGCTCAGTCGAGAAGACGGACAAAGCACCTGGTAGAACCCCGCTAACTTCAAACAGACTGGATACAGCATGGAAACCAACCCTCTCTTGGGACTTGGAGCCATCCAGATACACTGACTCAGATCTAGCATGACATGCCATCAGTATACACTGGCATGGATCCAGCATTGACATGAAATGTACTCCAAAAAGGTTGGATGCAATACTCCCGGTGCTGTGGAAGCTTTGGGAGCAGAGGCATGTCGACAAATAGTCAAAGGTGGTACCCTCCTGGGTGTTGTCCTGGACAGAAGCAGAGGCACCACTGGCCCTGAGAGCTACACTGAGCTCTCAAAGGAGTTTCCTGTCCTAAACCCAAAGAGCTTAGGGTATGGCTGGTGTCTCTCGGCGGTAGAGGCACCAGGCTAGCACATTCAGGCACATAATTCACTGTGAACAGTGCAGAGCAAGTGGCATCTCCCAAGCATTGACAAGTATGCTCTCAATGGGGAACATGCCACTTACCCATTCATGGTCAAAGAGTTTAATTCAACCTAGTGAGCAGAGCCTTCCCTATTTTTATTTGGGCCATGAGAATGTGCAGATCTTCTCAATGCGAGGTCTAATATTCTACACAAGCTACCCTCCTTACAGCTTCACCATCCATTTTCCTTCAGGAAAAGGTTTGAGGGGATACTCATAGGAAAAAAAAATTCTGAGTAAGAGTAGTAGGAAGCACTCCAACTTCCCAAGGCCCCATCAAAGAGTTAAATTCAACCCAGTGAGTGGAACTTTCCCTAGTTGGACTCAGGTTGACAGGGTGTGCTGCTCCTCTAGGTACAAAATGTAACAAGCTACACAGGGTAATACCCCCTATAAGGGGTAGGGTAGGTGATACAAATGGGAGGGGTGAGATCAAGGAACATAAGGAATCCATGAATTAACCTTGTGTGACACAGGCATAGCTGTGCCAGCACCACCTCTCTATAGAGGGAGCAGTGGAAGGATTAACTGATATGGGGTTTGATGCAGTGAAGAAGTTTCGTAAGAGGCAGAGTTTTCTAGGCAGAGAGCCATTGCTCATCAATGATCATCTTCATATGTGGAAAAAGATCGATGAATGGAAGAGCAAATTGGGGTGCTGGGCTGAAGGCCAACCAAGCATTTTGACTAGCTGCTTAGAAGTTGACAAACATTGTGTGTGTAAAAGCAGACATGAGAGCAATCCAATCTCATGGATCAGAGGATTGGGAAGGAAGTAGAAGGACAATGCAGAAATCATACTTCAGGAAACCATGAACATCATGAATTCCATAGGAGGGAGCAGAGAGATATTAGTGCAGGGATATTAAAACCACTATCCCCAACCAAAACCAAGAGATCGCTCATCCCAGCCCTGACCAGAGATAAATGGATGAAAGTTGGTCAGTGGCTAGCATGCAAAATTCAGCAGTAGCCATGAGAAAGAGAGAGAGGTGAATGTTTATAAAGTGGCAAAAGGGGGTTAAAGTTGAATATCTTGAAGGAATAAAGCTCAGATAGTTTCAATCTAGTTTTAGACTCCCAGTGATACTGGGACCAGAAGGGCATGCCAATCCAGATACCACATATAAAGCTCAGGCAACAAGTTTATACAAAGACTAATATCTCTCAAAAAGGTTAACAAACTGTTTTATGGTATAAAGAAATAGGTTATCTATTATTGTATCAGCAAAGGAAGTGGACACACAAAGAGGGGAAAATATAAGTGAAATAGTTGCGGATGAAAAGAAATGATAGAGTAAATCTCTTCATCCCTGGCCATGAGGCTGTATTTCAAGTCTACAGGAACAAATCTTTATAAGCACAGGCATTCAAAAGTAAAAATTTATATAGAATTGAATGATGAGCAAATTTCATGCATTTATCTTGAATCACCAATTGACTTTAATCTCCTTTTGACCTTGTCAATAAAGTTGGCCCATGAATGATTTATATAAAATACACAGACAAGTTAAAACAATTAACAGTGCACTTACGTCATAAACATTTTGTTTCTCAGATTTCGTTAGAATTATTTGACTAAGGGAAGTAATTGCCTGAAAATACAAAAAGTACAAAACTTAAGAAAGATAAAAGTGGCACCATGACTTATGCTGTTAAGGTTTTTACACTTTGCAGATTTATAGCACTTGTTCATTAAGATGAGAGTGACCATGGAACAAAATAGTTTCCTCAGGAACCAGTTTATACTGAAATGATTTTCATTAAGGTTTAAAATTGAAATTTGCTTCATTTTCTGAGCAAATGGCTTATAAATGAAAAGACTTAAAAGTTACCTTTAACATATGCTTCCCTCTCTTGTGAGCCACTTTTAATTTTAACATCTAATTAGTCTGGATAATAACTATTTGTTGCGGCATGCACTCAATAGTACAGACTGAAACTTTGTCACTTGGACTCAAGAGAAAGATCTTCAAAAAAGATATCGGGCAAGTATTGTGATATCCTCTGCATTGCTATAAATTGTAAACTGAGTTGCATGGTGGGGTGTTGTAGGATGAGAGGTTGAAGAGGATGACAAAAGTATGAATCCCTGTGAGACTTGTGTATGGGACTCATAGAGATATATTCCTGCTAAGAAGTTAGCAAGTCATTTTCTATAGATAGTGGCAAGTGTAGTAGTTAATATTTAGTTAATAAGTTAGTTCCTGGGTATGTTGTTGAAGGCTTTTCTGTCATAGTAGTCCTATGTGGTAGTCTGGATATATTAGAGGTTTCTTGTATGAGCTGGGTAATGTTGACATATACTGTGATTGTTGAATAGTGGGTGGAATCTATTCAAAGCGGAATATGTTGGGTTAATTTTGTTGTGTTCTAAATGAAGGATCTGATAGTGGTTGGTTTGAAGATGGGTACTACATGGGCAGATTTCCAAATATTTTTGTTGGAGATAAAAAAGTAGGTAAGATTTGAGAGTGCAAAGATGCCACTTGGACCAGTGTTTTAGATATATGCTCAATATATTGTCAAGGTCAGAATCTGAGAAAGATTTTGACTGCTGTACATCTTGGGTAAACATTTCTGCAGTGAATTGTCATTGGATGTCATAATTGGTGCAGGTGAATGGAAAAGTTGAGTTTAAGGAATTATTAAGTGATGATTGAAAGGGCATCAGAAATTGTGAGGTAAAGTTTGTTTGTTCTGGTAGCTAATATGGTAAACAGAGGAGGATATCTGAGAGAGTATCTTTGGTATAGATGTTAGAAGGTTAAAGGGTGTGGGATGGAAATCATTCAGAATGAATGGGTGAATGAGATTTTCTGTGATGTGGGTCTTGGGATTTAAGCCAGGAAGAGGCTTGGGCATGGAAGTTTCCCCAAATGAGTGCAGTGTTTTGCTCATTATGAGGCAGTTCACCCACTAATTTCAATTTTGCTGTGCAGTAGTCTGGGATGGGTAGATGAGATGGAGAAGTTAGTGACAGCATATTCTGTTCAATTGATACATGTGCAGAGGATATGGATTTCCATTGGGACATGTATTGAGAGGCAGACAGAGGATATAACAAAAGAAGTTTAAGGATTTTATATACAAATGTACAAATGAATTCAGATGTGAGAAATTTCTGTGATTATTTTGAATTAGTTTGGGACAAAAATGTTAAACTTTATGTTTTCTTTTCAGAAGTGTGTAAGTCACATTTTTTGGCAACTATCCAACTCAATTCTCAGAATTGAGTATAATGAGCAGTTGTCCTATAAGGATGTCCATACATGTTCACATTGATTACCGCTTAAATTCACGATGGATTTTAAACCTAGGAATTATGGAAGTATTGTAGTTCTTAGAAAACATACTGGTTTGACAATGAGAGATATTGCACAAAATTTTAACCTAGCGAAGTTAACTTTTGGTAGTATTATGAAAAAGATTAATGACACTGGTAAATGTGATAAAACACTGCGTCAAGGAAAATATGGAACAAAATGCAAAACAAACACTCATTAGCTTTGAATAGTAAAGAGAGACTTTCCCGAAGGAGAAGGCATTTTCTTGGATAATCTTGCTCTGGGCCATAGTTCCATTAAAGTGTGCCTGTTCTTAAAAGGGGGTTGATTAAGTCTTAGATTGAGCTACCTGCAAATTCTCCGGACATCAAGGCAATTCAGTTAATAATCAAGCACAAGCTCAAGAAAGAATACTGTTCAAGTACACAGAAGCTAATTTTGCTGTATATTTTTAAAATAAACATTAGCTTTACAATAGTTTTATTTATCACTGCCTAAATTCATTTTCATACTAGTGTATTCTGAAAATATGGATACGATAGCCCAAAAGGTCAATTAGTTGAACTACCACAAAAACATAAAT
Source organism: Ceratothoa steindachneri (assembly GCA_963969495.1). Classification (NCBI taxonomy): domain Eukaryota; kingdom Metazoa; phylum Arthropoda; class Malacostraca; order Isopoda; family Cymothoidae; genus Ceratothoa; species Ceratothoa steindachneri. Next base: position 18,215,931 of record OZ018330.1, on the reverse strand, counting down.
CATTATTGTAATAATTCATGAGTTGGTGTAGGGTTTTTTTGGTTTTTTTTTTGGGGGGGGTAATTTCATGACAACTTCTGGCACCTACTAACAAAGGGACAGTCACTGAAATTACAAAGATAAGCAAATCTTTAAGCTACTTTAAAATAAATATTGGGTTGAGGAATAAGTTCTTGCGGTTTTATCAAATTTATTCATTACCATTAACAATTTTAGAAAAACTTCATTTTTAATTGATAACAATATGCAAATTAATCAATAATGTATTCTCCGTTGTTATTTACGACTTCTTCCCAACGTTCAACTAGTTTTTTGATGCCTAGGCAATAAAAATCTCTGGATTTGGACTTGAAGAATTCGTCTAACCAGGTTCTTAATTCCACATCAGTATTGAACGAAACGCTGTGCAAATTGTTGGAGAGCGATCGGAACAGATGGAAAGTCGATGGAGCAAAGTCTGGCGAATATGGAGGATGCTGGCAGGATTTACCAATTAAGCGTTTGGATGGCGTCTTTTGTCATATTGGCAATGTGAGGACGAGCATTGTCATGTTGCAGAAGGACTCCATAACGTCGATGAGGTCGCTTTTCACGAATAGCTTCGGCGAGTCGATACATTTGTTGAACATAAGAGTTCTGCATTGACAATCTCATTGTTTGCAAGGAGCTCATAAAGAATGATGCCTTCACAATCCCACCACACACACAGCATTGTCTTTCGTGGATGAAGTCCTTGCTTTAATCGCAGAAGTGTTTTTTTATTGGGATTAAGCTATTGTTTTTGATGGTCCATGTTGACATAAACACACCACTTTTCATTGCCAGTGATGATGCAGTGAAGAAATCTGTCCTTATATCCACGAGTAGCCTTGTGACAAGCAAACAAACCTGCGGCAATCGTGAAGCGTTGAAGTTTATTGCTTCTGCTCAAAGTATGCGGAAACCATGGACCGAGTTTTTTACTTTGCCCATCGAATGAAGGTGATTCACTACAGTTTTCTGATCACATGTCAATTGTACAGCCAGCCAATTGTCTAGTCGATTGCCGAGGATTTTCATGAAGAAGGTCATTCAATCGATCTTCATCAACTTAATGGGGCGACCAGAATATTCTTTGTCCTTAAGATTGAAATGACCATTCTTGAAACGTGAAAACCACAATTGAGCTGTCCTTTCTGATAAAACATTTTCTTCGTACACAGCACAAATATCGCGATGAGCTTTGGCTGCGTTTGCATTGTCCCCATCTCAATTGAAAATGAATAACAAGTGTCGAAAATGTGCCTTTCTTTCAACTTGACATTCTATTTTGAGGGTACAGAACAAAAATTAAATTAATACAACTTTTAAATAAACCGTAATGACTTATTATTTAACTTCAAGATGTAGCCTAACCTTTGGCTTGTTTGCATTGTCCCAGTCTCAATTGAAAATAACAACAAGTGTCAAAGATGTGCCTTTCTTTCAACTTGACATTCCATTTTGAGGGTACAGAATAAAAATTAAATTAGCACAACTTTTAAATAAACCGTAATGACTTATTATTTAACTTCAAGATGTAGCCTAACCTTTGCAAATTTTGCTCTCATTATTTATTATTGTTTCTTAATATGTGCACAAAAACGGTCACAAAACTTAAATCAGCACAACATTTAAAAAAAAATGCAAGAACTTATTCCTCAACCTAATAACAATTAAAAAATAAACATATCAACCAATACACTATAAAACAATGGCAACAATAACAAAGGCAAAAAAAAAAAGCAAGCCGGAGCACCCTAAGGGACGCCTGTTGCCTGGAGTGACCTAAGAAAGCAAACATTGCACAGGACTAGTTTCAAAGCATCTCAAGGGCATTATTTTTAGCTGCCAGCGATTTTTTATTATTTTTTTTTATATGAGAAATGGCTTAGGTTAAAGTTTGTCAGTGGTGGTATAGCTAATATTCAACCAAGAGGTGGCAGATAGACTGGGGGCCCAAAGACTCTTTGCAGAAAGTTCAGACAAATGCTCCATCAAGTGGTACTGCATATAGCAAGTGTGCGTAATTTAAGGGAAACAGAAAATGAGTTGATATTGTCAAGGTATTGGGAATAGGACCCCCTCATCCCCGGAAGAGTCAGGACCCAATATCATGCAACTTTCAATTCCTGCATGTTATCTCCGATCTTCTAGGCAGCCCTATAATCTGACCAGATCCCTAAGATGTAGTTATTATAGGAAAGAGTAAAATGCTGACCCCTCATCAGCACAATCATTTAGGCAAACCCTAGAGTAGATTTTTTATTTTTTGTGGTAACCCATCTGGTGACTGCCTACTTAGGCATAAGTCAGCGTACACAACAGCCTACTATTAGCTATGTTAAAAAACAAATAACCCCCCAAAATATCTAAATAACACATAATGAAAAAAAAAGGAGAAAGGCAAAAAAAAACAAAAAAAAAAACAAAAGAAAATAAAGAAAAAAACTTAATAAGGAGGAAGCATGCTCAGGTGTGGGGAAAAGGCCCTTGGCGCATGAACATGCGACCTACAAAAACACACAAAAAGGGTTAAATAAAGTGGAGGAGGCCAGCCTCCCCCTTTTTTTTCTTCTTTTTTAAAGTTTAAGAGGCTATCTGGCAACTGCCTACTTGGGGCATAGGTCGCCATACTCACCAGAGCCTACTACAAGGCTATATTAGAAAATAAATAATGATATATAAATAAATAACAATAAAAAATGACAAAAAAGGAAAACAAAGCAAAAAGGCAACGAGGAAGCAGTCTCCAGCATCGGCGGAATGCCCACCCAGCCTCCTGCACAAAGTCTATAGGTCAGTGTGCCCGAATCCATTCCGAGTACAATGAACAAGCAGTAGCGATCCCACTCATCCTAAGGTAACGTGCGCGGAGATCACCCAGACTGGGACATTCAACGAGAATGTGCTGAACAGTCAGGGGGGCAGCGCAGTCTTCACAGTATGGCCACAGGCAAGCACTGCATAAAATGACAGTGCCTCCTGAGTGTGTCTCCAATTCAGAGATGACAGAAAGCAACCTGAAGCCATTGCAGCATCGGGAAAAAGGTCCATGGGAACAGTCATGGTGAAATGATGCACAACTTTAAGTTACTCTTGACCATCTCCCATCTTTTTTGCCAAGCAGCCTGCACAGCTGCCCATATTCTTACCATGTAATCAGTGTGGGGAAGAGCGAAACGCTGGTCTGGTCACCCAATCCTTGCAGACTCTTTGGCATGCTCATGCCTATATGTCCATGAACCCAGAAAAAGATAATTTCAACATCCGCTCGGTTTGCCCAAACTGTGGCATCATGGATATCGTGAACCAATGGATGCAAAGATTCCAATGCCCCCAGAGCACTTAGGGCACTTTGTGAGTCACTATTTATCACAATCCAGTCTTTGATGGGCACATCACAGTATCTAACATACCGAGTGGTGTATTGCAATCAGTTTATCCATGAAGACAGATGCAGTGCCTGGCAGAGCCCCGCTGGCTGACTTCAAACAAAGAAGATACAGCATGGAAACCAAACTCCCTCTTGGGAGTTGAAGCCATCCATATACACTGGCATGGTTCCAGCATGACACGAAGTATGCTGCAAAATCTCTCATTGTCAAACCAGCAGGTTTTCTAAGAACTACAATACTTAGGGACCAGAGGCATAGAGACAAATAGTCAAGAGGTGGTACTTTCCAGGGTGGCATCTTGGGCAAAACCAGGGATACCACAGGCCCGAGAGCTAGCCCAAAACCCAAAGGACTTACTACTGTATCACTGGCGTGTCTCGGTGACATAGACATCATCAAGATCAGCTGCAAATGCAGTGAGAGCTGTTAGTGACTGATGGAGGTGCTGGCTTTGCGTGTACAGGCGAATTATGCACCTGCACAGCGCAGAGCAAGTGGCATCTCCCTATCATCGACAAGTAGGCTCTCAATGAGGAAAGTGGAGAAGGCACTGGTCATCAAGTGAGAGCCGGTGTGGTGGATTCAGTCCACCTTCCGCAATACATGCTTGGCTGGGGATGCATAAAACTTGCAGCTGTAGTTGAGCTTCGAATGAACAAAGGATGGATAAAAAAGTAAGGCAGTAGCCGTATCAGCGCCCCAGGTGCTGAATGTCATGGAACAAAGAATGTCCATGGTACAAGTACAAAAGACCCTAAGGCTGCAAATATGAGCCTCCCAGTTGAGGTATTGGTCAAATACAAGGCCAAGGAAACAGTGCGAGTCTACCACTTCCAGGCAAACCCCATTTAGATACAAATCTGGATCAGGGTGTAGCCGCGGATGGCAGCAGAAGTGCACCACTTTATTCTTAGCCAAGCAAAACTGAAGCTTGTGTGCTTCGGCATAGCGAGAGACATGGTTCAATGCCTGTTGGAGTCGATGCTCCAGAGTTGGCATCTGGGCCGCACCAAAAGAGATTGAAAGGTCACCCACATAGAGTGTAGAGAGAACATCTTCCGGCATCACCAAGGTGATGCCTTTGATGCTTAGGGCAAAGAGTGTGACAATGAAGACACTTCCATGTGGGACACCCTCTTCCTGCTCCATTGGGCCAGAGAGGGCTCCCCCCCCCCATAGACAAAATCGATGATCTCGCAAAAATTCAGATATAAAGATTAGTAGGTGTCCCCTCACCCCCATTGTGTGGAGAGTCTCCATGATACCATATCGCTATGCAGTATCATAAGCCTTCTCCAGATTGAAAAACACTGTGGCATGGTACTGTGTATGAAGGAAGGCCTCATAGACAGCAGTCGGAGCAGAGCATCTGATGTGGAATGGAACTTGTGGAAGCTGCACTGTGAGGAAGACAGATGTCCTCCAATGTCCAGAAAGATGGCTAATCTAACATTTACCAATTTCTACAGCAGAAGGCAGAAGATAATCATGATCTACTACCAACTCACAGCAGCCATCGCATCACAGATACAGCAAGCCAGGGAAGGGAAGTTCCAATGTCTCAAGTGCATTTGGTGTGCCCTGTGGCTATGTATTAAAAATGGTCTCAAAACTTGGCACAGTATGTAATCTGCCATAGAGCGGTAGAGTACAACCAATTTAGCAGTGATTTTTTTTTTAGAGCTGATCTGGCCTAGGGGACTGCCTACTTGGGCATTAATTGCGATACTCCACACAGCCTAATACTAGGCTATATTAGAAAATAAATAACAAAACAAATATGTAACTAACAAATAACTATAAAAAATAATGAAAAAAAGCAAAAGGACAAGAAGGAAGCATGGTCCGGCATTGGGACAGACCTGCCTCCCCTCGGTGCAGGAACATATGACCTACAAAAAGCACAAAAAGGTCAAATAAAGGGGAGAAGGCTAGCCTCCTCCAAAAAGCATAGAGTCCATAAGTTAATGCGCACGAATCCGTCTCAAGTACAAGGAATAAGCGGTAGCAACCCTGCTCGTCCCAGTACCAGGACAGTAATGTGCACGAAGATCGCCCAGACTGGAACATTCAACAAGAATGTGTAAAACACTCTGGGGGGGGGGGGGGAAACACACTCTTCACAGTAGGGCACAGGCGAGCGCTCCATCGAATGGCGGTGCATCGTGGTATTGGGGGTGGGGGGGGGGGGTCTATGGTAACAGTCACGGCGGAATGGCACGCAACTTTAAGTTCCCTTCGACTGTCTCTCATCTTCATTGCCAAGCAGCCCGGAGAGCTGCCCGTATTTCTGCCATGTAGTCAGTGTGAGGAAGAGCGAAATGCTGGGCCGGTCACTGAGTCCTTGTGGACTCTTTGGCACCCTCATCGGCGCACTCATTCCCCGAAGTTCCTACATGTCCAGGAACCCAGCAGAAGATAATCTCAACATTCGCCCAGCTTACCAAAACCGTGGCCTCACAGATATTGCGAACCAGGGGATGCGGAGGTTCCAATGCTCCAAGAGCACTCAGGGCCCTTTGTGAGTCGCTATAAATCACAATCGGGTCTATACACTGGCACGGTGTGTCCAAAAAGGTCGAATGAAATACTCCCAGCACTGCAGAATCTTTGGGAGCAGAGGCGTGGCGACAAATAGCCAAAGATGGTATTCTCCAGGGTGGTGTCCTGAGCAGAACCGGGGCGCCACCGGCCCGAGAGGGATACCTAGCTGTCGAAGGAGTTTCCTAGCCATAAACCCAAAGGGCTTAGGGTATGACTGGCGTCTCTCGGCATAATAGGCACTACCTTAGTCTTGGCCAAGGAAAACCAAAACCTGTGTGCTTCGGCATAGCGAGAGACGCGGTTCAATGCCTGTTGGAGTCGACGCTCCAGAGTTGGCATCTGGGCTACGCCAAAAGAGATCGAAAGGTCGTCCACGTAGAGCGTAGCGAGAACATCTTCTGGCAGCACCGAGGTGATGCCTTTGATGCTCAGGGCAAAGAGTGTGACACTGAAGACACTTCCCTGCGGGACTCCCTTTTCCTGCTCCTTTGGGCCGGAGAAAGCTCCCCCCACCCATACGCAGAATCGACGATCTCGCAAAAATTCAGATATAAAGACTGGGAGCCGTCCCCTCGCCCCCATCGTGTGGAGAGTCTCCATGATACCGCATCGCCATGCGGTATCATAGGTTAGAGAGATTGGGTGGAAACCGGTCGGAGTAGAGTGATCTCTCCCCTGCTTGCGAAAGGCGAGCACAGTAGCGATTCGCCAGGAATCTGGGAGAAGACCCTCAACCCAGATCCTGTTGAACAAATCTAACAGAAAGGCCATGCCTCACTCACCCGGGTGTCGAAGCATGGCGTACGGGACATCGTGCGGACCATGGGTGGTGTCTGCGCACGAAGCGAGAGCAGAGCGCAACTCACTCACAGTAAACTTGTTGTTGAAGGGTTCTCCGTCTCCGGAGGTAAAGTCCAGCCGGTGGCTGAGCAGCATCCCGGCTAGAGAATGCGGAAAAAGCGGTCGCGAAGAATTCCGCCACGGACGCGGGGTCCGAGATTGCGGTCCCATTGTCCTGGAGCATGGAAGGGGGGTCCTGCGAGAACTTGCCCCGAATCCTTTTGACTCGCTTCCACACCTCTGCTAAAGGGGTCTTCCCGTTAAGTGAAGACACGTATGCCCTCCAAGAAGAGCGGCGAGCGTGCTTCGAAATATACCGGAACCTAGCCCTAGCCCGACGAAATTCAGCGACAGTGAAATCGTTCGGGCGGCGCTTATAGCGCATGTAGGCATAACGTTTCTGTTTGAGGGCCGTCTCACACTCAGCAAACCACCATGGCAGTGGTCGGCGTGCAAAACGGCCAGATGTTCTAGGAATAGTAGTCAGGCCCGCGGCGATGAGGTTACCGGAGAAGAATTCAACGGCCTCATCTACCGACCTAAACTCCTCGACTGAGATAGAGAATTCAGTCATTTCCTGAAATGCAGGCCACCGCGCCCGCGCCAAGCACCACCGAGCTGGGCTCTCACGCAGCAGTTGTCCTGAAAATGATAATTGAATGGCAAAGTGATCACTACCATGGAGGACATCGACCACCCCCCCAATCAAAATCAGGCTGTGCATCCGAAAAGCACAAAGATAGGTCAAGACAAGAAAATGAAGCGGTTCTCGGACAGTGATGCGTAAACTCATCCACCTTTAGGACACTCATCTCAAGCTCTTCGATCAGATCGGCAAGGACTTGTCCCCTGGAATTTACTGAGTAATCTCCCCAGAGAGGATGCCTGCCGTTCAGATCTCCAAGCAAGAGAAAGGGCCTCGGCAACCGTGCCACGACACGGCGGAAGTCCCCCGCGTCGAAGTCAGCTGACGGTTGAATATACGCAGAAATGATAGTATACCTCCCATCCAGGTGCAGCTGCACAGCCACTGCCTGAAAGGAGGTATCTAAAGAGAAAGGAAGAACAGAGACATCATGCCGGGTGTAAACCGCGCATCCCCCAGCCCGGCCATCTCGTGGTAGTGGGGTCGCAAAACCCTTATACCCGGGAGGGCGGGCAGGGGGCACGCGCCTAGCATGGTCTTCTGCAGAAAGATAGCTAACGGGGAACGGGACGAGACGAGCCTCCGCAGCTCCCCCCAGTTGGCCCGGAGTCCATGGCAATTACATTGAAGGAATATGCCCTCCAGGCCTAGCTCGGAGGAGACGCGGGGGCCGTCCTCGAAAAGAAGACCCTCACGGGAATGGCCGTACGCTTCCCGCAGGCAGAACCCCGGGCGCTGTTGGCCGGGGAAGGTTGGGCTCGCCATGCGCGTCTTTTCCTCCCTCCGCCTCGAAACCATAGGCAGGCGTTGCGGCTTTAGAGGGGAGGGCCCTCTTTTCGAGGAACCACCGTCTCCGAGCCCCTCGCTACACCACTATGTGTGGGCGAAGGAGCCGAAGCTCCTTTCTTGCTGTCCTCCTTTCGGGGGACAGCTTTAGGAACCCCAGATGGCCTAGCGACCAACTTCAGGGGTGTTGCCTCCTGTGAGTCTAACGACTCGGTGGAGGCGCGTGGCAGTTTCGCCTTACGGGAAACGGTCATGCTGGGGGAAGAGGGAAAAGCACTGGTTTAAGCCGGGGCTGGATGTGAATCCTTTTTGCTGCCAGCTTTACCAGGGGAGCACCCGGGTTGAGTAGAGCCTGCAGAAGGGCTCCGTATGGGTGCAGAAACAACCATGCTCATTGGCCTGGATGGGCCAGGGGCAGAGGGTGCCTTTCTAACTATTGAGGCATATGATGTCCCAGGCAGAGCTGGGCGTGCCAGGACCAAGTCCTTAGCCTCGCAGAATAAGAGTCAATCCTTGGCCTGAATGGCCAGGATTTCTTTCTCAAGGAGATATGCACCACATTGCTTCAAAAAGCGGGGTGTGGCTCTCCGCAATTGACACACTTGGCTACATGCGATTTAGACTTATGTGCGGCCTTGGAGCAATTTACACAAACTTCGGGTGACCCTGACTTTGCACGTCTACAAGAATGATTCGTATGGCCGAAGCAGTGACAGTAGTAGCACCGCCGCGGCAGTCGCACGAATGCCTTCATGCGGTAGCGGTACCAACCGGCACGCACCGACTCAGGGAGCTTGTCACAGTCGAACGTGATGAAGAGTGTAGGGGTGGGTCTCGAGGCCCCTCTGTCTTTTCTCATCACACGTTTGACCTTGACTGCCCCATTGTCAGCCAGCTCTAATGTGATATCCTCAATGGTGTAGTCAACAAGTTCCCTTGCATAAACTACTCTTTTCACAAAGTTCATGGTAGAGTGCGGCATCACACTCACCGGAGTGCCATGAAGTGTCCGAAAAGCACCTATTTGGCCGCCTCAGCGGGATTCGCCGCATTCACCAGAAGGCTCCCATCCGAGAAACGGGTTACCTTCAGCTCTCTACCAATTGCACTAGCTAATCCTCTCCTCTGATGGATCATGTTGCCCTTGGCCAACATGGTGCCATCAGTGGAGCGAATAATGAGGAAGCGTTTGAAGTCAGCGGGCTCAAAAACGCTAGGTAACCTCTGAATCAGGGGCCCCAATGTCATCAAGGCTCCACCATGTGCACTTTTGATCTTTGTCGTAGTCAGGGGCTCCGCACCTGGGGGGGCAGAGGGGCTGGATGTGCCGATCTTGGCTTAGGCGTAGCCCCCGTGGATGGAGAGGAACCCCGAGTCTCCTTAGTCTTTTTTGTCTTTTTCAGAGAGGACAGCGGGGAATGAACCCTCTTCTCACCTCCGCTGATAGGAGCCTCTAGGCCAGATGGACTGGCCTCAGCCAGGTCCTTCTCCGAAATGGAGAAGGTCTAGGTGGTTGCAGGGGCACCGGTTGGAGGAGATCCCACCCCTCCTTGTACTGCCTCGGAGCCCTCAGTCATTTGAGGAAGACCTTGCATAGGGGCGGATTTGGGTTCGGTGCTTGGCGCCGAGCCTGAATTTTCCCCAATGGAAGGCCCTACCGTCTGAGGCTGGGTTTCCTCAAGGACCATGTCTATCACAGGAGGGGCCTCCAGTTGGCCATCCCCTCCCAGGACATTGCAGGTCCCCTTGGCAGCATCACCAGTCTTGTTTGGGGAGGCACAGGCCTTGACCCCGGCAAGGTTTAATATTCTTGCCAGCAGGTCTTTTGAGGGAAGCGACCGAAGGGGCCTGGCTTCCCTCTCCCCCCTAAGAAAGAAACGGAGGGACTGCCGCTGGAAGCAGGGAGGTGCCCGAAAGCACTTCCAGAGAAGGGGGTGAGGGGGAGTCCCCTACACCCATAGGCTTAGGGGAGGAGTAAGCCTCCTCTCCAGTTAAAGAAATATGGAGGGTCCCCTCCATTTTTGGGGGGGAGCTGCCCAATGGCGGCTCTGTTGGTGAGCAAGGGGTATTGGGGAGAGATTTGTTTTTGTTTTTTTTGTCATTCATAGGCATGGTGACCCTCTTTTTTACACGGGATGCAATCGCGCATCACCTCTCACAGTAGCTCGCACTGCAAGAGGTGCTTACAGGCCCGGCAGAGCCAGGCGCCGCCATTTGGGACCACCCCTCCTGCCTGGTAGCCTGGTAGCCTGGCAGTCCATCGGCATGGCGGCTCCACCTTGAACACGGCATAAAATTGATAGAATGTGAAGAGGAGAGGAAAATGGATGTGAGGAAGGTATGGGTGGGGATGAAGCAGGTTGTTAAAAACCGGAGCTCAGGGTTTAGGGAACATTGTCCCCTCCCCCCTCAGCCCCAATCCGGGACGGTTGGCTGAGAAGAAGATCAGCATCTACCCTGTAAAATTAGAGGCTGACCAGAGAAAGTTTTGGGAGAGGTTGTATGAAAAGCGAGGAAACAAGTGTTTTGAAGGAAGGAGAAAAGTCTAAGCTGGGGTCGGACGGGGTGCTGAGTCCCGTCAGCATGGCGGCCAGGATGGCAAATCGCCGTGCCCCTTACGGGGTCTCCGTACTCAGACAAGAGCCTACTACTAGGCTATAAGGAAGGATTGATAGATGAAGTAGAGAAGTTGGTTGAAGATTTGAGCGAGATTGATCAGGAAACATCAGGTGTGTGTGTATGTGTGCAGATGAAATGGATGTAGAAGGGGACACATACCAACATGACAAAGAGAAGACATTACGACATAGGACAGAGAGAGATATTGGCCCTGTAACTAGAAGGGGCAAAGTGAAGGAGTATGACTGGGTTATGCCAAAAGCATTGTGACTGAGTGAAGTGTTTGTGAAGATAGGAAGTGAGGCATGGTGAGGCAAGGTGAACTTAGGTTGGAGGGAATTAGTAGTTGTTAGGTAGAAGTTCGCCATTTTAAAATAACCAATCCTTTTCTTCTATTTCAGGGTGCCTGGGATGAATGAGTGGGTGAACAGCGAGCTGTCTGGGAGACCCAATGGACTTCCATCATGCCGCCAATTTATTTCATTCTTCTGCAGAAGGTGGATTTTCAGCAATTGAATTAGTACAGTGAAAGTTAAGAACTTGTAAGATTTCTGGGGTTGACTAACTGGCCAATGAGACAGGGTGGGTAAATAAAAAAAAAACAGCCCCTCCCCCGCAAAAATGGGGGTTATTCCTGTTTGGGGGGCTTTTTCAAGTGAAGTTTGAAAAAAAACCTGCGTTTGTTGTTTTTTTTCAAAATTACACCTTTTTTTTCAAATGAATGCTCCTTATGATTATTTTATTCAAAATTCATATTTATGTTTATAATTTCAACAAATATGTATCAAATTAAGGTTATTTCTCAGATACTGACTCATAATAATTCATCTCTCCTTCTACAGGTTATGGCTATCATGGGTACCCACATTCTCGATCAGTGATCTGTTCTTACTATAATATAATTATTAAACTAACGAATTATTATTATAAAAATTGAGATAGCTATTCTTTCTCTATGTTATTCTAATGCTTGTAGCCGTTTTTTGAAAAAACCCAGAATAAAACCCAGGTTCGGGTTTTTTTTTCAAAATTACTTTTTTTTCAAGAAATGGATGCTACCCATCATTATTTTATTCAAAATTCATATTTATTTTATAATTTCAACAAATATGTATCAAATTAAGATTATTTCTCTGATACTGACTAATAATAACACAGGGGAACAACTTTAATCACATTTCCTGGTGACTTAGATTTATCTGCCAATTTTAATTAATTTTTTCATGCTGATTCCAAATATATAATCCATTTTTACCTACATACTATAGTTATTCTGTAATTTCTACTTTCTTGTTTCCCCGAAAACTGCCCTCCAGACGGACAGAGAGGCACAGTACATAGTAGTAAGATAGTAATAAGTGTTATTGTGCAAAATATTGACATTATTGATTCTTTTTTCAGGTCTCATTAGAGTGATGGCTTCGTCAAGAGGAAATTGCGTTAATGATCCAGACACCTTCTGCTACATATGTGGCTGTTACATGCTAGTTTGTCAAAGGCGCAATATATCAAACTTTGTGATCCACACTTATAAGGCAAATTTTGATGTTCCTCTTGGCGATCAAGATAAGAAGTGGGCCCCACATGCTATTTGCAATAGTTGTGTGGAACATCTTCATGAGTGGATGAAAGGAAAGAGAAATACCTTGTACCTTGATGTGTTGACTCTAGGCCGCTTTCAATCCCTAGGGACTCTGCAAGCAGCCGCACGAATAGGTCTTAACATCCTAACATCTGAATTCAGGTTTCACGGCCTTGTCTTCTAAATCATAGCATTCTGTGAACAGATGTGTCTTGAGTTTCTTTTCGAAGACTGTATAGTTCTCAGCCATCCTGACATGTTCAGGTAGCTTATTGAATAGTCAGGGAGCACTATTCATGAAAGCTTTGCGACTCATTTCTGAGTTGAACCTAGGCTCTACTAGTCTATTATGTTGATCATTGTGTCTTAGTGTCAAGTCAGTGTCAGTCTGGAAGTCTTTAAGTAATTCTTTCAAATATATCAGTTTGCCAAACTTTAGTGTCATACACTAATGTACACAGCTTATAGGTAGTTCTCACTTTGATTGGTAGCCAGTGCAGATTAATCAAAGTGGGGGTAACTCTCTCACATCTTTTCAGGCCCATTATCATTCTAGCTGCCCTGTTCATGATCAATTGTAGTTTCTTTAACACATAATTAGGCAGTCCGTAGTAGAGAGTGTTACAGTAGTCTAGATGACTGATTACATGATTATGAACAAGCATCTTTATTGTTTTTTCATAAATATATTTTTTCACAAAAGTTATATTTCTGAAGTGATAGCCTGCTATTCTCACTATCTGATTTATTTGGTTCTTAAAGTTCAAGTTGCTGTCTAAGATCACTCCTAGATTTTTTACGCTGTCACCAACAGTCATGTCCACACCATTAATATGTAATTGAGGAATATTTAGCGGTAGTAGATCATCTCTTTTTCCTATGATTAGACACTCCATTTTACTTTCATTTAGTTTTAGCTGTTTAGATTTCATCCATTTGCTAATGTCTGTCATTATGTTGTTTAACATTATTTCTGTATCTTGTATATTATTTACAGTCATATAGAATTGTGTGTCATCAGCAAATAGCTTAAATTTCACTTCATGATTGCTTAGTAGCTTAGAGTGTCCGTTGGTGTATATACAAAATAGAATTGGTCCTAGTACACTCCCCTGTGGGACTCCTCTTTCTAGCAATTTAACGTTCAAAAAAGACTCACCCACCTGCATACAGTATGTTCTATTTTCTAGGTAGCTTTTCAAGTAATTTAGTGCCATCCCATCAATACCAATATTTTTACAGTCCTGCAGCAAAGCCGAGTGTACCACAGTATCAAAAGCAACGCTAAGATCTAGTAGAATTAGTATGCCACACTTCCCATCATCCATCAGTACTCTCATGTCATTTACTACAGAACACAATGCTGTTTCAGTTGAATAGAGTCTACAATAGGCTGATGACTGTCTGGTAATGTGTTTACTTGTTCAAGATGTGCATTTAGCTGGTCAAGAATTGCATTTTCAATAACCTTCAAGAGGAATGTAAGGTTAGAGACGGGTCAGTAGGAATTCAGGCATTGGTTGTCAAGTTTCCCTTTAACTACGGGCTTAAAAATTGCTTTCTTTTCAGAGGCTGGGAAAGAGTTTTGTTTGATGCTTATGTTAACTAAGTCTCTGATAACACTGGGAAACTCATCATAATTTTCACTGTTAGCTATGACACTCATTGATATAGGGTCGTTACTACAGTACATCATTTTCACTCTACGCACAATAGATTTCACTACACATGTCTATGGGTTGGAATGATAGAAGCTGTGAATCAGGAGCATGAAATGTTTGTGCTACCTCACTGACCTCATCATCAAAGTTCAATACAATATTTCTAACCTTATTGTCAAAAAAGTCTACAAAATTATCTACAAGTCCACTGACAGTATAACCCTCTGGTAACTTGTTTTTCTTTTTGGTACCAGTTAAGTTATCGAGTATCATATATAGTTTATTAATGTCGTTTTTGGCCTCATACATCTTTGCCTTATAGTATTCACATTTCCTTTGTATAATAAGTTTACTTTCATAGTTTCTCGTAGTTTTAAAATCATCCCTAGCCTCATCACTCCTTAACCTATGCCACAACCTTACTTTTCTCTTCTTGTCTTTCTTATCGCAAGAGATCTCCCCATGGTACCAGGGGGCATTGTCTCTGGGCTTGATTACTTTCTCCACCATAGGACATACTTCATTGAATTTCTTATCTACAGTGTCATTGTAAAGTTTATAGAAGCAAGTGACACAGTCCTCAGTTTTCTTATCTCTGTGTTCGCATTGTTGTTTTTTCTTGTTTGATATACTTTGCGTAGTTGAGGTTATGAAAAGTTCCGGTGTAAGGTCTTTCTTCACATGAAATTTGATTTTCTTTGACGGCCTCATGATCTTGTTAAACGGTATAGTGAAAGTGATTAATTTATGTACAGGGGACAGATGACACATCTCTTCTACATTCATTTCCTGCACTAGTTCACAGTCTTTTTCACTAAAAAATAGGTCTAATATATGGCCTCCTAGTGAGGTAGTAGGTTCAGTAACCATATTTTCTAAGTTAAATGAGTCCATTAAGTCCACAAAATCTGATACACCATGTTTATTTAAATCATCTACCCATAGATTAAAATCACCACTAATAAAAGTATTTGTAGTCACCATATCAAGTGTTTCAAGAAAGTCTGTAAAGTCAGTAATAAATTCACGAATACTCAGGTTGGGAGGTCTGTAAACTATGATAAATGTGCACTTTTTGTTTATTATTTCACAACCTACTTAAAGTAATTCATAACTGTCCTTTCTCACACTAGGATATAAATCTTATTTTCTTAAACGAGTTTGAGAAGAACAGTCCTACCCCTCCCCCTTGCCTCTCAATGCGCAGATTATGTAAAAAAGCGTGAGTACACAGGGACATTTCTTGAATAATCGCCTTATCATATTCACCTAACCATGTCTCTGTTAACGCTAAGATGTCAAAGTTTTCTTCTTTTATTAAGTCATGGATTTCAAAAGTTTTGTTTTTTACTGATTGAATGTTTAGTTAGGCCACCTTTAATTTTTATACTTGTATTATTAGTAGCCATGATCAGTGATGTTCTTAATTCTCTGAAGTTCACTTTCATATATGGGACAGCAATAGTAGTTTACACTGTGGTTTGTATCAGGCTTTTTAAATCTCACACAATTTATACATTTTAGATTTGTTACAGTACAGTCTTTACCGCTATGAGACCCTGAACATTTGTGACAAGTGGCAGGTTCATTTCTCAGCTTCACCTCACATCTGTCACCCATGTGCCCATATCTCTGAAAATGGAAACACAGCCTTACATAATACCTGTCTCTCACCATATATACTCCCCATTCAAGCCTCACCTTGTCATGGTTTCTGTATAGGCTCGCCCTCACATCTGGGTCACACTTTAGAATGTAGTTAACAGTGTTGCCATTTGCAGGTTTTTCAAAGATGAGCTCCATTTTCTCCTTGACCCTATCAATTGCCTACAAATACTCGTTTCTCTCAATAAGGATATCAACCAGAGTATCCTTAGACTCTTCCCTGTGGACATTACAGATAGTAATCTTGGGTTTGAGCTTTTTCATTGATGTGGTCATTATTGTGTATACCGACCTTAATTTGGTAACAGCTTCACTACTCATTTTCTCATCCTCAAAGTTCAGTATGATACCCCCACCCTTCGTGAACCTTGTATTTTTGACTAGAACACCCGCCAAGGCACTAGACACCTCTTTCTTATTATCAGTAGCCTTGATATTCTCATCTTTCACCAAAGGAACATGTATCAGACTGTTATTTCTGTCTGGTGAATACTAAAGGGATTGGCAAGAAAAATTGGCTACCCCAACATTCCCTCGGCGATCCAGCCAGTACCTCATTCTGAGTCTTTACCAGTTCTGATTTTAAGTGGATATGCTTCCTCCGAGGATGAAAATGATGTACCTGATATGGACGTCCATGGAATGGATTCAGAGTCTGCCGATTCATCATCAGATGCTGAACAGTCATTAGCTCCTTACTGTTTCAATCAAGGGGATTTGAATGACTCGATACATGATTTGGCGTTCCCCAAGAAAGCTGCAGAAGTTTTAGCCTCCAGGTTGAGTGAAAGACATATGCTTGACAGGTCAGTAGGGGTATCATATTACCGAACAAGGGAGAGTACATTTGTTAAGTATTTCTCTGAGGACAAACAATTTGTATACTGCCACGATGTTCCTGGTCTGTTTACCGAGTTGGGACTTGGCACCTATAGCCCTGCTAAGTGGAGACTGTTTTTGGATAGCTCCAAGTGTAGCCTCAAGTGTGTCCTTTTGCATAATAGCAATGACTTTGGTGCAGTTCCTCTCAGTCACTCTGTCCATCTGCAAGAAACTCAGGATGATATAAGAATGGTCAAGGATTTACTTAAATACCATGAACACAATTGGATTATATGTGTAGACCTTAAGATGGTCAACTTCATCCTTGGCCAGCAGAAGGGATATACAAAGTTTACATGCTATATCTGTATGTGGGACAGTCGAGCCCGTGACAAATACTGGTCCTAAAAAGATTGGCGTGATAAAATGAAAATTATTGTATAATATTAGTTATTGATATTACAAAACATCTGTAGCATTTAGAGAGAATCTGATTTCAGATTTAAATTCAGTATGCTCGAATTAGTTGGGAAAATGTACTTTTGTCAATTCACCAAATACATTGTTCCCCAGTGTAATTCATCTCTCCTTCTACATGTTATGGCTATCATGGGTACCCACAATTCTCGATCAGTGATCTGTTCTTACTATAATATAATTATTAAAATTATATAAAAATAGAGATGGCTATTCTTTTTCTATGTTATTCTAATGCTTGTAGCATTTGTTTTTTGAAAAAACACAGAATAAAACTGGGGTTTATTGGGCTTTTTTGCCAACCCTGCAATGAGAAGTATGACCATGAAAAGGAGCTGGATAAGAGACCAGGTTAGTATTAGTCTGTGTGAGTTGGTATGATTGTATGTATGTTAGTGGTAGATATGTTTGAGTATGGCAGTGAATCCTTGACTGAAATGCCTTCTTTTCAGCAACTTGGGACTGGTGAGACTAGTTGATACATTGGACAAGCCGTAGAGTGACTGAAAATGAGCTGAGCTACCGCATTCTTAGTCAGTTGGTGCAAAAACCTGGTTTTATCCCCAATCAGTAGTGGACAGTCACGTATACCAGCTACTTGTAGGGATCAGGAGGATCTACTGAGCCCCCCCCCCTTTCCCTGAGTTATATGGAAGAAGCTTAGAAGAAAGTAGAACTGCCTCCTACTCCCTTAACCCTCCCCCCCCTGTCTGAGATGGGTTTACCCTATCCAAATTTGTATATTACCACTACTGATCATTTATCTATTATCTGGAGATATATATATATATATATATATATATATATATATATATATATATATATATATATATATATATACATATTATGAGTTATTGTTTTGTAAATATAGTTATGATTGTTTTTTAGCATCTATACATATTTTTGGTTTCTGTATCTTGTATATATATATCATACTTGTGATTGGTTGGGGGTTGTCATTTTTTTGTCCTTATTTTCTGTTTTGTTTCCTATAAATAAATTAAGTTTGAACTAGTTTCCCCTCATTGTCCTCCCTTCAAACACCCAGGTGGCTCTAGTTGAGTGGCAGGCAGTGAAAGCAAGATTCCAGACCCTTACCCTACAGCATTATATATTTAAATGCAATTTTTGTGAGTAGATGTCCATTAAGCTTCTAGATGTTGTTTTTCTTAATACTAGAGATGCAATAACAATGAAATGAGGATACTTACTTGTGACTGAAGAAACACATTTTCAGAGTTAAGCTTTTGTTCTATTTCTTCCATTTTTAAACTTTTTTTAATTGAATCTTAGTAACAATTTTTAATTTTAAATTACAGAATTGATTAAGTAAATTAAATGAATATAGACATTTACTATATTGAAATTTATTAATGGTAAAGGGCAGCCTTGTTTCTCATATTAGGATATATCTTTTATTGAATAAAAATAATTGCCATCAATTTTGATTACTAATTTACTGTTATCGAAACAAGAAAATTTCTGAAAAAAGCCAGTTTATGAGAAAATAGAACCATAAATCTCTAGGATTAACTTATTTCTACCCTCAGTGTTTCATTTGCAGTTAAATCCAACCTACATTACTGGCCTATCCTCACAAAACATTACCAATATATTGGATTTTAAAATGTCATTTATGAGGGCAGCACCACAGAAATTTAACACACAGCCAGAGGTGGGCAAGATTACCAACTTTTGTGATCTTGAAGATCAAGATCAGATCACCCTGCAAAGGTTATCTTGAAGTTCCACAACTTAAACACTTTTAAGAATAATCTTGATGATTACATGATAAATAAATCAGACTTTAATAAAATTGAATAAAAGTATCTAAATATAGTTCACATGTTTAATATTAATAAAATTCCATTAGGCAGCTTAATAAAATTGATTTCCAAGTTTAAGCAATAAGTCACATTCTACATCTTTTATTGTATTTTTCATCATCCTGCCAGAGGTTTGTGTCATTGATCGAGGTCAGTGGCTGCTTTATGTCATTAGTTCTCAACATAGCTGGGCGCCACTTTGCCACAAGATCTGGTGCGACTGCAACTCTATTTTTACCCCCACCCCCCACCCCCCCACGCCAGTGCGACCTGCTACTGCAGCTTTTTTTTTCAACCTGCACCTCTGTTTTTTTTTTTCATTTTTAAGTGATGACCCCTAGTCCTATTACTACCTTCCAACTCAAATAACTTGCTAAAATCCAACTTATCCATCTCAGAACAGATTTTAAAAAGCTCTATCATATCTCCCCTCACACATCTCTCAAATGAGAACATATTTAGTACCCTCAGTCTATCTTCATATTCAAGGTGCTTCAGGGAAGGTATTATTTTTGTTGCCTTCCTTTGTACTGACTCTACTAACATGTTGATGTCATGTCTAAAATGTGGTGACCATGCTTGTATACAGTACTCTAAATGTGGCCTAACATACAAGTTATAGAGTTTAAGGATAACGTCTTTACTTTTGTAGCTAACATTCCTGTTAATGTATCCTAGCACCCTATTTGCTCTATTTTTTAAGGTTAAAAGTCATTTGCCACTTTTGAGCCCAAGCTAATAACTTATTTAAGTCACTCTGCACTTTAAAGCTACCCTCAACTTCTTTGACTACAGCTGCCAATTTAAGAGTCATCAGCAAAAATTGACACTTTGCTATTTACAGCCTTCCCAAGATCATTTATATAAACTATGAATAATAAAGGGCCTAGAACAGATCCCTGAGGTATGCCACTGATAACGTCCCTCCACTGTGCCTTCATCATATTCAGCACAACTCTCTGTTTCCTGTTTTTCAGCATTCAGTTATCCAATTCAAAACTTTACCACATATCCCATGCATTTTTAATTTGTGAACTAGTCTCCTATGTGGAACCTTATCAAAAGCTTTGCTAAAATCTAAGTAAATTACATCAACATTCTTCCTTATCTAATTGTTTAGTAACATAATCTATAAAATCCAGTAAATTTGTTAAACACAATCTACCTCTTCTAAACCCATGCTGAGCATCATTTATTAACCTACCATACTCTAGATGGTCAGAAATTCCCTTCTTAACTATCTTCTCAAGGATTTTAAAATGATAGAAGTTAAGCTTACCGGCCTAAAGTTATTTGGGTCCTCTTTACCTCCCTTTTTAAAAATTAGCACTGCATTCACTAATTTCCAATCATTAGGTATTTCTCCAAACTCTAGTGATCTAGTATATAACTTCTCAAGAGCTACTGCAATACTATCTATACCTTCTTTGAGTAACAGAATGAATGTTGTCTGGGCCAGATAATTTACTAGTATTTAACTCAATATAAGCCCTTTAATTATTTCCCTGTTCACATTAACGGTATTCAACACTACTTCACTTGACCTAGAATTATCATCAATTAATCTATCTTGATTCTCTTGTGTAAATACTGAAGAAAAATGATCATTAAGAACCTCTACTATTTCCTCATCAGATTCTTTCAAAACCCCTTCATATTTAATAGGCCCTATTTTATCACTGTTAGATTTGTTATTAATTTTATAATAGCTAAAGAATTTTCTTGGATCTTTTTATTATTTTAAGCTAAGTTAATTTCTGCTGCCCTTTTGCTCTTATTAATAATCTTATTTAGCTCATTTCTGGTCAACCTATAATGATTTAAATTCTCAAAGGTACTTTCTCTCTGTAATCTCTGGTATGCCCTTTCTTCTCAGATATTTTCCTAGTTATCTTGTGATTCCACCATAATGGCTTCCTACATTTCTTCCTAATAGCCTTCATTGGAATACACTGCTCTTGGACTATGTTTAGTATAGTCTTAAAAGTGTCCCACATCTCATAATTATTCTTCCCCATGAATTCTATATCCCACCTAATCTGATTTAGCAAGTTTCGTAATTCATCGTAATCTCCCCTATAAAAATTTGGAGTTTTGTGGAGTTTGTTGATGTTCTACCTTTCACTATACCCAAGTTAAAATGAACCATCTGATGATCACTATTTCCCAATGCTTCCCCAACAGTCAATTCCTGAACCAAGTAATCATTTGAAAGAACCAGATCTAAGATATTGGCACCCCTTGTTGGCTTATTAACAAATTGAGTCAAAAAATTATCCTAAAAGCATTCTATAAACTTACAACTTGCTCTATCCCTTCCTATCATATTTTCCCAGTCCAAAGAATTTAAATTAAAGTTACCAAGAATAACTGTATCTACCTCACATCCTTTCCTTATTTCCCTGATCATTAATTAGCTCATCAATACAGTCAGTCTGTCCTGGTAGTCTGTAAAAGGCTCCCAAGTGTATCATCCTATTTTTACTGACCCTAATATCTATCCACAGTGACTCAACTTCTTCTTAAGAACATAAGAAAAGAAGGAGACTGCATAAGACCATTCATGGCCTACACTTGGCAGCTCCTGTTCCAGTCAACACACAAAAGATTTCTTACCAGAGAAAAGTCATCAACATTGTCACCCTTTACAGGAGTTCGTCAGATCTAATCTACAATATACATAAAATGCATCCAGAGGATTAGGTCCATTCATGCAGCCACAAAATATAATCTCCCCACTCCTTAGAAAAATATATACATATGTACATAAAAAAAGTCAGTCCCATCTAGCAGCTTCATCAATATATTTATCTAATCTATTCTTAAAACTACCCAGAGAGGAGGCTTTTATCACATGTCTAGTGAGCCTATTCCATTCATCTACTACACGATTTGTAAACCAATTCCTCCCAATCTCCTTCCTAAACCTATACTTATCAAGCTTAAACCCATTGCTACGTGTCCTGTCATGTTCACTAAGTATAAGAACCTTACCCAGATCCCCTTTATTATATCCTTTTACCCATTTGAAGACTTCAATCAATTCCCCTCTGACTCTTCTCCTTTCCAATGTATGTAGATTTAGTTTTCTGAGCCTTTCACCATAAGGTAAGTTCCTTAGCCCACCAATCATTTTTGTTATCCTTCTCTGCACAGACATACCTATGTCAAGATCATTAATATAAATTAAGAATAGCAAGGGACCCAAAACAGATCCTTGCGGAACTCCACTGCTAACACACCCCCACTCAGATTTAACTCCATCTATACTAACTCTTTGTTGTCTGTCACCAAGCCATGACTGAATCTACCTAAATATACTGCCATCGATCCTGTGTGCTTTAACTTTGCTAGGAAGCGGTAAGTGTGGCACTCGATCAAAAGCCTTACTAAAGTCCAAGTAGGGGATAAAACAAATATGTCTAATTACAGACCAGTAAGTTTGACATCAGTGGTAGGGAAAATGATGGAATCTATTATAGCAAGGAATATTAGGGATCACTTGGATAAGCATAAGTTGATAAAAGAATCACAGCATGGCTTTAGTAAGGGTAAATCCTGCCTGACTAATTTGCTGTCTTTTTATAGTAAGGTGTATGAAGCAGCAGATAATGATGAAAACTATGATATTTTATACTTGGACTTTAGTAAGGCTTTTGATCGAGTGCCACACTTACGGCTTCTGAGCAAAGTTAAAGCACACGGGATTGATGGCAGTATATTTAGGTGGATTCAGTCATGGCTTGGTGACAGACAGCAAAGAGTTAGTATAGATGGAGTTAAATCTGAGTGGGGGTGTGTTAGCAGTGGAGTTCCGCAAGGATCTGTTTTGGGTCCCTTGCTATTCTTAATTTATATTAATGATCTTGACATAGGTATAAGTAGTGACCTGAGTAAATTTGCTGATGATACTAAGCTAGGTAGGGCCATTAGGGCTGATTCTGATGCTGTTGTAATGCAGGAGGAATTGACCATTCTGTCCAATTGGGCTGAGAAATGGCAAATGAAGTTTAACATAGACAAATGTAGTGTACTTAGTATAGGTAGAAATAATCCATTGAATAGTTATAAATTAAATGGGAGAAATTTAGGGAGGACCGATTGTGAGAGGGACTTGGGTATTTTGGTAAGTTCAGACCTTCGTCCTAGAAAGCAATGCCTAAATGCTAAGAATAAAGCTAATAGGATATTGGGATTCATTAGGAGGAGTGTAAGCAATAAGAGTGCTGAAGTCATTCTAAAACTGTATCTGGCGCTAGTTAGGCCTCATCTAGACTATGCAGTACAATTTTGGTCACCATATTATAGGAAGGATATTGATTTGCTTGAGTCTGTGCAGAGAAGGATGACAAAGATGATTGGTGAGCTAAGGAACTTACCTTATGGTGAAAGGCTAAGAAAACTAAATCTACATACATTGGAAAGGAGAAGAGTCAGAGGGGAATTGATTGAGGTCTTCAAATGGGTAAAAGGATATAATAAAGGGGATCTGGGTAAGGTTCTTATACTTAGTGAACATGACAGGACACGTAGCAATGGGTTTAAGCTTGATAAGTATAGGTTTAGGAAGGAGATTGGGAGGAATTGGTTTACAAATCATGTGGTAGATGAATGGAATAGGCTCACTAGACATGTGATAGAAGCCTCCTCTCTGGGTATTTTTAAGAATAGATTAGATAAATATATGAATGAAGCTGCTAGATGGGACTGACTTTTTTATGTACATATGTATATATTTTTCTAAGGAGTGGGGAGATTATTTTGCGGTTGCATGAATGGACATAATCCTCTGGATGCATTTTATGTATATTGTAGATTAGATCTGACGAACTCCTGTAAAGGGTGACAATGTTGATGACTTTTCTCTGGTAAGAAATCTTTTGTGTGTTGACTGGAACAGGAGCTGCCAAGTGTAGGCCATGAATGGTCTTTTGCAGTCTCCTTTTCTTATGTTCTTATGTTCTTAAGTATAAAATATCATAGTTTTCATCATTATCTCTGCTTCATACACCTTACTATAAAAAGACAGCAAATTAGTCAGACAGGATTTACCCTTACTAAAGCCATGCTGTGATTCATTTATCAACTTATGCTTATCCAAGTGATCTCTAATATTCCTTGCTATAATAGATTCCATCATTTTCCCTACCACTGATGTCAAACTTACTGGTCTGTAATTAGACATATTTGTTTTATCCCCTTTCTTAAATATAGGTATCACATTGGCTTTCTTCCATGCCACTGGCACAATGCCACTCTCCAATGATTTTCTAAAGATGCATGCTAGGGGCTCACTTAACACATCCTTACATTCTTTCAAAATTCTAGGAAAGAGCTCATCAGGACCGGGTGCTTTACTACTTTTGATTTTATCAATTTCCTTTGTCACTATCTCCTTTGTGATCAAGATATCCTTTAATTTCTCTTCATCATTACCCTGAAAGATCCTTGACACCTCAGGTATATTTAGAGTATCCTCCTGTGTAAATACTGAGAGAAAAAAGTCATTTAGCATTCCAGCCATTGAGTCCCTATCACTCACTAATTCTCCATTGGAATCTATAAGTGGGCCTATTTTATCTCTAACCTTAGTTTTGTATAATTGATAAAAACTTTTAGGATCTTCCTTTGCCCTATTTGCCACTTTAATTTCATAATTTCACCATGCTACTCTAATTAACTTTTTAACATCTCTTGCTAGTTCATTATATCTCTGCCTTAAGTGATCCTCTCCATTTTTTATTTTCCTATAAATGCCCTTTTTAATGCCAATATAATGCTTAATTTTATCTGTCATCCATTTTGGGTCATTATTTTTAGTCCTAATCTCCTTATATGGAATGTTAATCATCTGACCTGTAATTAATTGCTCAATTATTCTTTCATACTCCTCTTCAATTGTAATCTCTTCCTCCTGGTGATTATTGTCTCCACTAACTGATATCATTGAATCTATTCCTGATTTAATTTCATTGCCTGGTTTCTGTACAACTGCCTCCAGGTAAGTCCTTAGCCCATTATAATTTGCTCTTCTAAAGTCAGGAATTTTAACATTGTTCATGCTACTATCAATACCATTCCATTTCATCTTGAATCTAATTTCACAATGGTCACTATTACCCAAATTTCCTCCAATCTCAGTATCCTTAATAACTTCTTCTCTATTTGTCAGAACTAAATCCAGTATATTATTACCTCTAATGGGTTCGTTAATAATCTGCCTCAGAAAATTATCTTGGACAACATTCAAAAATTCCTCAGCCTCCTGATCACCCACAAGAGCTTCCCAGTCTATATTTCTGTAATTAAAATCGCCCATTATACACACATGCTTACTTCTACATGCCTGTTCTATCTCCTGCCACAGAAGATTTGAAGCTTCCTTACTAAGATTTGGTGGTCTGTATAATAATCCTATGACAAGCTTGTTTTTACCTTCCTTTACATTTATCCATAATGACTCTGTGTTATCATCTAATTTAATTGTACTGTTTACACAACACTCGAGATTATCTTTAATATAAATAATAACCCCTCCTCCTCTCTTCCTATTCCTATCTGTATGGAACATGTTAAAGCCCTCAATCTCAACCTCAGGTTTAAAGTGATTACCTGCCAAATCAAGCCATGACTCTGTTATCGCAATTATATCAAAATTCTCTTCACTCGCTAACGCTCTTAAGAGATCTATCTTATTCCTTATACTCCGACCATTTGTGTAATATATTTTAAGGTTTTTTTATTATTCCCATCTTCATTGCATCGTGCTTTTTTATTCCTAGTTATCTGCTCATTCACTTGTGCATTAGTCCCCCTATAACACATCAGTATGCCCTCCCCCCTAGCTATTCCTCTATCTCTGCATCCCTTCCATTTCCTACACCTGCCCTCTATTCCTGTTATTCCCTTACCTCTAACAGCTTCTAGTTTCCCCACCCGTAAGGACCTAATCACACTATCCAGCTCCCCCCATAGAACCTCAACACCTGCCCGACTAAGATGGAGCCCATCCATCGCATACAACCTCCTATTCCCGTAAAACCCACCCCAGACATCTACAAACACCAATCCTAACTCCTCACACAGTCCTTTCACAAATTCATTCAAACCAATTGCACGCGACAACCATTCTACCCCCACATCCAATCTCGGAAGCACACCAGAAACAACACCTTTTACCCTGCTTTTACTCATCCTTTCAACTAACCTTTTATACTGCTCACGTAACTCACATGTACCCACCTTCTTTACATCATTCACTCCCACATGCGTAATCACAACTACATCCCTCTCACACCCAGAAACCAGCCTATCATACCTCTCACAAACATGACTTACACCAGCATCCGGCAGACAAACTCTCATTCACTTCCACTTGCTATCACTCAACTTCCTATCTAAATACCTAATCTGAGAGTCACCCATCACTAGCACCTCAGTAATTCTCCTATTCTGTCTTGGCCTAACATTACCCTCTCTCCTGCTTTCATCCACAATCACACCAGGCAAATCACTTTCACACTCTTCCTCTCTCAGGACATTGAATCTGTTAGTCAACCTAACAGGTTCTATATCCTTCTCATTCACACACCTAACCTGTCCTAACTTATCTATCCTATCCATTTTCACCTACCATTCATCATCACTCACAACTTCCACACTGTTCCCAGTCCTAGCCCTATCTTCCACCCTCTTAGCACTAATCTCCCCCTTCAATCGCACACTTGCATCTCTTCTCACCTCAAACACCAAATCATTCAACCTCTTACACTCCCCACTCAACCTCCTAACCTCCCCTTCCAGAAAACACACACGGCATTCAGTTACATTCACTCTCCTTTCAACTCCACATGCATCACACACCACATACACACTACTTTCAAACGGCATGCTCTCACCATCTATACAAACAGGCATACTCTCAGATATTTACTAAGGAAAAAGTTAACACTCACCAAAAAAATTCTTGCTCAGGATTGCTGCCAGTTATCTTCCCCAAAAGTATTAATCACTTATGTATTTATTACACAGTGATTGATGTATTAAATAAATACAAGAAAAACTACGCACCCAAATCAGTATTATATCCCAATCTTACAATGAGAATCAGGAGCTTCCTGTAAGACAACCTTCCAGAACAAAGCCAGACAGCCGAGAACAAAGCCAGACAGCTTTATAGAATTAACCCATGATTCTATTACACATATTATATCTATATCTTCATCAATAATATAACTAAATAACCTATCTTTCTTATTTCTAAGACTATGAGCATTGGTATAAAGACAACTCAGCCCTCCTATCCATGGAGCACCTCTTAGAATGTATACCTTACGCTCTATCTCCTCTGCATCTCTTTCCTTTCCCTGCCCCACCCTGTACTCTTATATTTTCCTGACTGCTATCAGTAACTAGTTTGCCGCATGCAAAGACCCAATGACACTAACACCTGCCACAACACACCAATCCCAGCCCAGCTTAGATGGAGTCTATCCAATGCATACAATGCCTTATTCCCATAAAACCCATTCCAAACATCTACAAACACTAATCCCGACTCCTCCACAGGCCTTTCACATACTCATTTAGTCCAATTGCACGAGACAACCATTCCATCCCCACATCCAATCTCGGAAGCACACCTTTCACTCATCCTTTCAACTAACCTTACTACCAAACCATTCACAGATATGCTGTTAGATCAGTATTGCATCTGAAAAATATTACCAAAAATTCTGAGATGGTAGTCAAATTTGCCTGAAGGGAGAACTTTTGTCACACTTCCACACCCCAGCAAGAAAGGCTCCTCACATTGAAAACATTTAAATTTGGAGTGCTAACTGTCTCCTGTGGTAAACTATTCCAATATCTACCACTATGTTGGTGAAAAAAAACTTTCTTGCATCCAATCTACACCTGTTTTTTTTCATTTTTAAAATGAGGGGCCCTTATTCCTATTACTACCTTCCAACTCAAAGAGCTTGCTAAAATTCAAAACTCTACCCTAGAACAAATTTTAAAAAGCTTAATCATATTACCTCTCACACACCTTCCACCTTCTTTTAAATGAGAATATATTTAGCACCTTCAACCTATGTACAAATTCAAGGTGCTTTAGGAAAGTATCTTCTTTGTTGCCCTCTTTTTTTGCTGACTCTAGCAGGTTGATATCATATCTAAAGTGTTGGGACCATGCTTGTATACAGTATTCTAAATGTGGCCTGAGATATGAGTTATATAGGTATGTAGCTTAAGGATAACCTCTTTACTTTTATAACTATCATTCCTCTTAATAGAGCCAAATACTCTATTTGCTCTATTTTTTGCCTAAATACATTGCTTAGAAAACCTCAATAACCTATCTACCACTATACTCTATTTGCTCTATTTTTTGCTTAGAAAACCTCAATAACCTATCTACCACTATACTCTATTTGCTCTATTTTTTGCTTCAATACATTGCTTAGAAAACCTCAGTAACCTATCTACCACTATACTCTATTTGCTTTATTTTTTTGCCTAAATACATTGCTTAGAAAACCTCAATAACCTATCTACCACTATACTTAAGTCCTTCTCATCCTCTACCGCATAAGGGGCAAGGCAAATTTGTTTCCCTGGCTGCTGTGTCAATGGGCCTCAGCACCCCATCCGGTCCCAGCTTAGACTCTTCTTTCTGTCACCTTGTCCTCTTACCCTGCTTCCTCACTTTCCATACAACCTCTCCCACAACTTTCTCTGGTCTACCTCTAATTTTTCAGGGTAGAGACTGACCAGCTTCCTCTCACCCAGTCATACCAGATCAGGGCTGGGGTTAGAGGCAATATATCCCCCCCCCCCCTCCTGGTCTGCCTTCTTGTGGTGGGTTATATAAGTGGAATAGGTTCAGTCTGACTGCACATTACTGGATGAGAATTTATTCATAGTGGGACTGAACAGCAATGGTAGATGTTCTCAGTAAGGTGTTGAGGGAGTTGAACAAAAAGAGCTGATGTCAAGCCTGGTGATTTTTTTATTATTATTATTTTAGGAGCACATCTGGCGACTGCCTAGCTGGGCATAAGTCACTGTACTTATGACAGCCTAGTACTAGGCTACATTAAAATAACTATGTAAAACAAAACAAATAAAAACAATAACTTGGAGAGTTATTGTAAGGCTGGCGTGGCTGTTGAATCTCCATATACATTTTATCTTGCAATTACAGTCAGTGCTGTCTCACAAATTTATTTTTGTACAAATTGATTGTATTGGAAATTTTTCTTTGGGAAAAATAAATTTAGGAAATAAGGTAGAGGTTGCATATGTCTCCTTTGTTGCCAGAATTGGACTTTTGCTTTCCCAATCATTTGAGTCCCCAATCCTAGTGAAAGTGTGGGAGGTACATTGTATCCCGCCAGAGGGCAATGAGCACAGAGTCTTTATTAACATTGAGGCATAGGACATCCCAGGCAGTGCTGGGTGTGCCAGGACCAAGTCCTTTGCCTCGCAAAATGAGAGCCAATACTGAGCCTGAACAGCCAAGATTTTCTTCTCAAGGAGATATGCACCACATTTCTTTGAGGAAGCGGGGTAAGGCTCTCCAGAATTCATACACTTTGCCACACATGATTTGGACTTATCGTGTATGGCCTTGGAGCAACTTACACAGGCTTCAGGTAACCCTGACTTTGCACGTCTACACAAGTGATTAATATGGGCAAAGCGGTGAAAGTAGAGCACCTCCATGGCAGTGGCACGAATGCCTTCACGCAGTAGCGATACCAACCAGCATGCACTAACTCAGGGAGCTTGTCACAGTCAAACATGAAAAAGAACCTAGGGGTGGGTCTCAAAGCCTCTCCCTGTTTTCTCATCACATGCTCAACCTTGACTGCCCCATGTTCAGCCATCTCTAAGGTGATGTCATCTATGGAGTAGTCCACGAGTTCCTTACCAATCACACTAGCTAGAGCTCTCCTCTGATGGATCATGCCGCCCTTAGCCAACATGCTGCCATCAGTGGAGTGAATAACCAGGAAGTGTTTGAAGCCAGCGGGCTAAAAAATGCCAGGTAGTCTGTGAATGAAGTGCCCCGGGTAATCAAGGCTCAGCTCTGCGCAGTTCTGGTCTTCGTCTGGGACTCCCCACCATGGGGGAGCAACAGGGCTGGATGTGCCGATCTTGGTTGGTCCCTTACTGAAACAGCAGCAGTCCCAAGTCTTTTTCTTGTACTTTTTTGGAGAGGAGGGCGGGGAATGACCCTGCTTCTCTCCTCTGACAGCAGAAACCCCTAGGTCACATGGGCTGGCATCAGCAAGATCCTTCTCTAAAATGGAGAAGGTCCTGCCTATCAAAGGCAAGGAGTAAGCCTCCTCCCCAGTAGAAGAAATTTGGAGGGTCCCCTGAGAAAGCACAGGAGAGGGGACCTCCATTTTTCAGGAAAGCTGCCCAAGAGCAGCCCCAACGATGGTCGAGGGAAAGGTGAAGAGGGAGGGGGTTTTTTATTCATCATTGGGCATGGTGACCCCTGTAGTAATCATAATAAAGCTTCAATACCTTTCTCTAGGTTTTATTCAACTAACAAAACATCAATACAGTCTGAAAATAAAAGAGAAACAATATAAGTAAACATACTCATTCTAATCAGGTTAAGTAAACAAAGTAATGTAGTGTAACCCATTAAGCAATTATACATATAATGTTACATGAAGCTTAGATCGCCACATTCTCCCCTCCCTTGAAGAATTATTGTTCTATATAGCGAAGAGGCTTGTGGCATTCCAGCATAGATTGTTGCAGGGGTGGAGGGTTCATCCCTACGTTGGAGATTAGCTGGAGCACCAGACCATTCCCACGTAGATTGGCGCAGTTGTGCCGGGCCGGAAGAGAATCCACCTTCATATCTCCTTCCTTGATGAATATACTCTGATCACCTGCAGCATTGGAAGAATTCAACTCAGATAAATCGACAGTAGGTACCGGAAGAAACTCCACCAAACCAGTCTCTGTAGAAGGATCGAAGTTGAGATCCTCTTGCCTCTCATACGTTACCAGTCAGAGCCAAGTCATGTACTGATATCGTTGATTCGCGTCCATCGGCAAATCTTACATGAGCGTATTATGGGTTTGCCTCTAACAACTGAGCCTCATTAACGAGGGGTTCATATTTACTGGTGCGAATGTGACGTCGTAGTAAGATGGGCCCAGGAACAGATAACCAAGTTGGCAACGAATGGCCACTGTGAGATCGACGCTGGTACAAGAAGAGCCTCTCATGTGACGTAGAAGGTGGCTGTGCAGAGCAGAGATCTAATAGAATGCAGGGCGTCAGGCAGCACTGTTTCCCATTGACATTCTTGAAAATTCTTTGATGCTAGAGCAAGGGTTATGTGCTTCCAGATTATAGCATTATACCTCTCACACTGCCCATTCCCTCAAGGATTATAAGGTGTCGTTCGACTAGTGGCGATGCCTAGATTGTGCAAGAATTCACATAGATCCTTGGCCATAAACAAGGATTCGCGATCAGAATGCAGGTAGGAAGGCATACCAAATATCGCAAAAATCTGATTTAGACAATGGATTATAGTACTAGTAGTCATGTTCTGACAGGCAAATGCAAATGGAAAATGAGAATACTCATCCACCACTATGAGCACATAGCGGTTTCTGGAGTTTGAGGGTAGAGGCCCCTTGAAGTCCAAACTAAGATGTTCAAAGGGCTGTGTGGCCTTGATAAGGGAAGTTTGTCACGTTTGTAGAACCGAGGTTTCAATCAGGCACACTGAGGGCATTCAGAGCACACCCTCCTCACATCTTCCATGGAATAAGGAAGATTTCTCACTCTGACAAAATGAGCAAGTCTTGTTGCACCAGGATGGCAAAGTCGAGTGTGGAGCTCAGATAGTTTCTCGTTATTGTCAGTAGCTCCACAGTGAGCATGTGAGTGTGTGTCTGCAGGAATGTTGTATTTACCAGGATGGTACACGATGTCATAATTGTAGCACCCCAACTTGATCCTCCATCGTTGAATTTTATCATTCTTAATTTTTCCAAGCAGATTCATATAGAACATAAAGCTGACAGCCTGTTGGTCCATAACTAAGGTGAAACATCATCCTGTCAAGTAATGAGACCATCTTTTTATAGATTCCACAATTGCACATGCCTCCCTTTCTACTGCAGAGTGTTTGTGTTCAGTAGGTGTGAGGGTGTGGGAGAAAATGCCAACTGAATGGCCTGCCTGATTCAGAGTAGCAGCAATGGCTGTATCGGAGGCATCAGTCTCCACTACCAAAGGAATAATTTCATCAATCGAGTGCACAACAGCCTTCCCAATCTCTTCTTTAAGATCATCAATGGCTTTCAGGGCCTCTGGACTCAGAGGAAAAGTGTCAGTGGCAATAAGAGGTCTGATCTTGTCAGAGAATTGGGAAACCCACTGCGAATAATAGGAAAACTTACCAATAACACAGTGTAAGGAAGTACAGTCTTTAGGAATTGGTAATTCCTTTAATGGATGTAAATGTTCAGAATCTGGTTTGAGAGAGCTGTGGGTTATTGTGTAACCAAGAAAATTTATTGATATTTTTTAAATGACAGACTTAGTCTCATTGAAGGTAAGGTTGTGGAATCAGGCAACCTCTTGAAATTCCGCCAAGTTATCATCGTGCTCCAGCTGGGTTTTCCCTACCACGACAATATTATCCACATAAGCATAAGTTCCATGCAGATGGTGTTGCTTGATGATGTTATCAATAGTCCTTTGGAAGCAAGCAATGCCATTCGTAACCCCTAATGGCACTCTGCAAAATTGATATAGCTTGCCATTCGCTTCAAAAGCAGTATATGGTTTGTCCAGTGAACTAGAATACTTGTAATGAGACAGTTCCGTGACAAGGTCGTCTATTCTTAGAAGAGGGTACGTATCCAAATGAGTGAATCTATTAATGGTCTGTCCATAGTCAACAACTAATCTCTTTCGGTGACGCTCATTCAACACAAAAAGAACTTGCGCCCTCTATGGAGATGTGCTCTCCTCAATAACACCATCATGTAGCATCTTGTTAATTTTAGACCTTATGAACTTCTTATCATCATCCCCAAATCTCTGAGATTTTGTTGCCAACAGGTTTGCAATGAGGAGCAAGACTTGAAAAGAGACAAGGTGTATCCACCAAAGCAGACAGTACACTGCAAGTGGCAGGGTTAGAGATATTTAGATCTTTCTTGGATCCGCCAAAGTCCACAGTAATATTAGAGTGCTGACTCATAAAGTCTTGACCAAGAATGACATCACAGCATAAGTTTGGCGGCACAGAAAGTCTTGTATTGTAGTAGCACTCACCCTTCAAATTGATTTCAACCGTGCAGCATCCCTTCACAGGAGATGTGAGTGATGAAGATGCCATAGATACATTTCCAGTCGCTGGAATAACCTTCAACTTGTGCTTCTTGGTATAGCTATATGAGATGAAAGATTCAGAGCTCTCTGTGTTGATAAGAGCAGTCGCTTCATTATTACCACCAAAACATACACAGTAGCTTGCCATAGTAGTCCCAGGGAAGAATCAAAGATTACGGCCAGTGTATAAGACTGAGTGGATGCAGAAGTAGAAAATGTAGTAGACCGACATACGTTAGCAAAGTGCCCTTGCTTATTGGGTCATTCTGCACGAAATCAGGCAAATTTCAAAAACACTTGCCAGGTGACCATCTTGGATTTTCTTCATTTTGGGGTATGTTGATACATGCCACAAAAGAACTTCACGTGCAAAATTATAGATCCATACCTCAAACGGTTCCGGATATATGGCCCACGTAATTTTGGAGCCTTTTTAGAGACTAAGTCGATTTTTCAAAATCGCCAACTTTGAGGCCTCATAAAATATGCAGTTTGAAAGATATAGGTCTGAAAAGTTCAGGTCCTACAGAATCAGGGCCATAGATTCCAAAAAAGCAATCAAAACCAGTCTACCTCTAACCATCAAAGAGTTATAAGCTAGAAAAAACTAAAATATTGAACAAATTGTCACATCTGAACCAACTTCTAATTCAAAATATTCATACTTTGAATCAATACTAAAAGTTATAACTGATAAGATATGATGATATATGTCTTTCATTGTATTTAAAACCTTTTCTGGCAGTTGAACATACATAGCAGCTGAGAAATAGTGTTTCAAATATAGTTAATTTTCATGATTTTTAGAAAATGACCTTGACCTTTTGAACTTTTTGACTCTGTAGAAACATGAGGACCCCCTTCAAATTTTTTGTGCTTGAAGGGGTAAGGTCTATACACTAGCTATATTAAATATCTTAACATAACATAACATAACATAACATAATTTAACGGATGACAAAAGCCACAAGGGCCTATCAAAGGTCATCCGTATCCATCAAATCCCACCCATATAATGCATCCATAGGATTTTGTCAGATCATGCAGCTACAATATACAATTTAACAATCCATAGGAATGTCCAACCATGCATCTACAATATATAATTTAAAGCCTCCATAGGAGTCTGTCAAAAACAAAATCAAAATCCCCCAAAATATACAATAAAAAGAAACTGCATCCACAGGAATGAGTCAAGAAACATATCCACATACCAAAAAGTAAGAAATTAACCCTCCATCCCCATATAATCATCCAATCTGCGCTTGAAAACATTCAAGTTTGGGCTGTCTACAGTCTCAGGTGGCAAACTATTCCAATAATCTACCACTCTGTTAGTGAAAAAATATTTTCTAACATCCAGTCTGCACCTCTGTTTTTTAATCTTTAAGTGGTGGCCTCTAGTTCTATTACTACCTTCTAACTCAAATAACTTGCTGAAATCTAATTTATCCATCCCAGAAAAGATTTTTAAAAGCTCAATCATATCTCCCCTCACACACCTTCTTTCAAATGAAAACATATTTAATACCCTCAGTCTATCTTCATATTCAAGGTGCTTCAGGGATGGTATTATTTTTGTTGCCCTCCTTTGTACTGACTCTAATAAGTTTATATGATGTCTAAAATGTGGTGACCATGCCTGTATACAGTACTCTAAATGTGGCCTGACATAAGAGTTGTATAGTTTAAGGATGACCTCCTTACTCTTGTAGCTAACATTTCTTTTAATGTAACCTAGCACCCTATTTGCTCTATTTTTTGCCTCAATACACTGCTTTGAAAATTTCAGTGACCTATCTACTACCACTCCTAAGTCTTTCTCATCTTCAACTGAATTAAGCCAATATCCATCCATCTCATAGCTAAATTCCCTATTATCTCTCCCCATGTTAATAACTTTGCATTTATTAAGGTTAAAAGTCATCTGCCACTTCTGAGCCCAAGCTAACAGCTTATCTAAGTCACCCTGCACTTTAAAGCTACCCTCAAGCTCTTTGACTACAGCTGCCAATTTAGTGTCATCAGCAAAAATTGACACTTTGCTTATTTATTCCATCCTTTATTTATGCATATTAAGACCATTTCACCATTGATTTAGCTAATTTACTTATTGTTTTTACACACTTCACTGTATGGACTAATGGAAAGTATGATATTGTATGTGCCACAAAATATATCTATGTTATAACCATAAAATGAACAAAAACACTATCATGCAGTTACACTTCAAACACTCCTGGAAATAGGGGCATGTGATTAGTGTGAGAGAAAATCACATACAAAAACCTTTAATGCGTATGGTCCCAGAGTTTTTAAGATGGCGAAGAACAATGGTCCTCCATTCCACAAGTTAACCTGCAAAATCTGCAAATTTTATAGATAGAGTGCAGACTTTGGGGGCAGGAGCTGCAAGGCACTCACAGATGCTGTTCGTGTCTGTGACTTCTGCAAACTGGAGAAGCGCCTGAGCAAGAGCATCACTCAACTGAGAGAGGAGAACTCCTGCCTCAAAATGGAGGTTCACCTCTTAAAATCATAGAGATGCAGATGTTCAGGCAAGTGCGAACATCCAAGAGCAGGAGTCTTCTGCTGCAGGACTGGCTTAACAAGCAAAAAGGAAGAAAAGAGGAAGGGAAAGAGGAAAGAAGAAAAATTAGAGAGAAGAGAAACTAGAAAGAGAAGAAAAGAAAGTGGAAACAGAGGACAAGAAAGTAGAAACAGAAGTAGAAAAATGAGAAAAAGAAGAAGAGAAGACAAAGGAAGACAAGAAAAAGAAGAAAAATGTAGTGAAAAAAAAGAGGAAACTGGCAACTTGCTTCCAAAAGGGAAGACTCAGTCGTCCCCAGACAAATGTGCAAGGGTCACCCTTATTGGTGATTCTAAAGCACGGGGTCTGCAGCCCCTGCTAGTAGCCCGCCTTCACACTAGTGTGAAGGTAAACTACCTGCCAGGACAGGGTAACTAACCACCACATCAGACTAGAGGCAGAGAAATCTCAGATTTCTGAGAGCTTAGTCGTTGCTTTGATGGTAAGTGGCAACGACCTCTACCTGAGAGGAGGTAGGGTAGGCCCTACTGATAAAATCCTCCACACAGTCATGGGCGCCATTGTGGTAGGGATGCTTCCAAGGAGAGGTCAAACACAGACCGCTCCCTCAATGAATTGTCTCTTTGAACCGGCACCTGGCAGATTTGTGTACGGGAGGAGTCTGTTTTGTGGACCCGTACCATACCTTTTATAGGAAGAATGATCTCTACCAAAGGGATGGGGGTAACACTTTAGGTTCTGCGCGCTGTTTATAGGCTACAATTTTGGGCTACAATATATGTTTTATGACGTCAGACGGTAGCATCAGATGTGAACAATTACGGCGTTATATTTTTTTGTATATGAGTATATACTGCAGCCCCCCCAATTGATTGAAACTCAGGATCATCGCAGGGTGGTCCCCCCGCAGTGATATCTCCCCCACCAGTAGTCCCCTTGAATTTACTGGGGGATGGGGGTTCCCCCCCCAACAGCTTTTTACTGCCAAAAAATCTAACCTAATGACAACCAATACTTACTTTTATAGGTTTCTTGATTAGTTTATGTGCCTCTAAATAATCTAAAAGTTTTGCCCAAAATTTGAAGTTTGGGAAATTGAAATTTGAGGATTTGGAGAAAGTGGTTGAGTTGGGTGAAGTGAGAAAACTGGAGGATTTGAGGAATGAAGATTTGATTGAGGATTTGGAGAGTTTGGTGATGAAAAGTGAAGATTAGAGGAGTTTGGGGATGAAGATTGATGTGTGAGGAGTGGGGAGTTGAGATTAGGTGGAGGTGGAGTTACTAGTTGTAAATATGTGCATGTTCGTCTAGAACCTCAATCACCTCATTCTCCTCCTACTATACCCCTTTTTGGTACAGTAATCCCCCAAAACAACCTAAGCCCCACCTTTTTAACTACTGTCTCTCCAACTCCACCTTCTGTTTTGCTGCTTCCTCCTCCTTTGTTGCAGGAACCCTCGTCGGCAGAAGTGGATAGTCAGGAGCAAATCTCTCCCCCACTGGTCACTCCATCAGCGGACAACGGAACTCAAGACTCCCACATCCCCATCCACTCGGCCATCCTGAGTCCTAAAAAGACTCATTCAAACAAACCTTTTAAGCCGCTCGCCTGCACTTCTCATACACTATAGGCTATCCAGAAGAGTGAAGTCCAGCATAAGGGCGGCTAAGCGGTCAGAGGAACTCTGATTGGCGAGACTTTGTAAAGAGAATCCCAAGGAGCTCATTGGATATGTAAACAGCCGTAAACCAATCCGTCAAACGATTGGCCCTTTGAGGAATGAGGAGGGGACATTAAAGCAATCAGATGCAGAAAATGCTAACCTACTGAACGACTTCTCATCAGTGTTTACTGAAGAGTGTGGTCCCATCCCCCAGCCAATGGATTCCTACTCAGGGAAAAGCTGGAGGATATGGACTTCACCGAAGGAGAAATAGAAAAGTAGATCACTGACTAATGACGAATAAGTCACCTGGCCCAGATGAGTTTCTACCTAAAGTGTTGAAAGAAGTGCGCGATCAAGTGTCACAACACCTGAGCGCAATCTTCAACATGTCAATCCGGACCGAATGCATCCCTAGAGACTGATGTGAAGCGGAGGTGACTCCTATATTCAAGAAAGGAGACCCTAGCCAACCGTCGAATTACCGACCTATCAGTCTGACTTTGATAGTCGGTGAACTCATGGAAAGCATGATGGTGGACAAAATGACGTCGCATTTAGTTAAAGCTGCGACCGAGGAGTTCCCAGCACGGCTTCCGAAGGCAACAGTCATGTCTGAGTGGGTGCCCGTTACTAGCGGGGTGCCTCAAGGTTCTGTCCTGGGACCACTACTATTCATCATCTACGTCAACGACATAGATGGTGACATGGTTGCCAAGATTTCTAAATTTGCCGATAATACCAAGCTTGTTATGAATGTTGCAAAGGATGGAAATACTGCATGCCTGCAGCAATATCTTCAGAAGATTGGGGAGTGAACATAAGAACATAAGAAAAGAAGGAGACTGCAAAAGACCGTTCATGGCCTACACTTGGCAGCTCCTGTTCCAGTCAACACACAAAAGATTTCTTACCAGAGAAAAGTCATCAAGATTGTCACCCTTGACAGGAGTTCGTCAGATCTAATCTACAATATACATAAAATGCATCCAGAGGATTATGTCCATTCATGCAACCGCAAAATAATCTCCCCACTCCTTAGAAAAATATATACATATGTACATAAAAAAGTCAGTCCCATCTAGCAGCTTCATTCATATATTTATCTAATCTATTCTTAAAACTACCCAGAGAGGAGGCTTCTATCACATGTCTAGTGAGCCTATTCCATTCATCTACCACACGATTTGTAAACCAATTCCTCCCAATCTCCTTCCTAAACCTATACTTATCAAGCTTAAACCCATTGCTACGTGTCCTGTCATGTTCACTAAGTATAAGAACCTTACCCAGATCCCCTTTATTATATCCTTTTACCCATTTGAAGACTTCAATCAATTCCCCTCTGACTCTTCTCCTTTCCAATGTATGTAGATTTAGTTTGGTCGAACACATGGCAAATACCTTTTAAGGTGAACAAATGCAAAGTGATGCATATCAGCCACCGAAACCCCCAATCTCAGTATATCCTTAAGAGGAACTGCTATTGAATCCACCGACAGTGAGAAGGACTTTGGTGTAACAATCACTAGTGACCTTAAATTCTAAAAAACAGTGCATTGAGGCAGAGAAAAAAGCCCAAAGGATGCTAGGCTACATAAAGCGCCAGTTTGGATATCGGAACAAGAAGATTGTACTGTGTTTGTACAACTCGCTTGTCCGACCACACTTGGAGTATGCCGTACAATTTTGAAGTCCTTCGCTTCAAAAGGACATGGCGAGATTGGAACGCGTGCAAGCTAGGGCAACCAAACTGATTCCCTCGATCAGACATAAAAGTTATGAAGATAGATTAAAGGAATTAGATCTGTTCTCGTTGGAAACCCGTAAACTGCGTGGTCAGCTCATTGAAGTTTTCAAAATACTTTGAGGGTTTGACAATGTTGACTACAGGGATATTTTCACACTTGCTGAGAGCAAAACAAAAAATCACGGCTTTAAACTTGAACTGAAGCGTTACAGCGCAATCTGTGTGCAAAAATTTTCACCTACAGTATCTGCGGTAGTTGGAACGCATTCCAGTGGAAGTTGTCAACAGTGGATCTGTTGACCAGTTCAAGTCAAGACTAGACAGGGTCTTGAAAAGTGGCCGTTTAAGGACGTAAAGCATTTGAGCAGAGATGTACCCACTCGACTGCTAGTCCAAAGGTACCCTCTTTGAATGGACCGTAAGGTCTTCTAGGGTACTTTCTTTCCTTGTTACTCTCTCTCTTTTTCATAAAGAAAGTAGAGGGTGAGGTGACGTCCCCTTGTCGCGGGAAGAGAGCTTGTGTGTATCCTTTGACTTTTCGAGCTATGTCGGCGGGGGTACCTCTTCTGGGGGGGGTAATAATGTAGATTAGCGGCCCGGCCGAAAAAAAAATTTGTGTGTAAATATTATCGTTCACTCGTGTCGGAATATTCATGGGCGTTTGATTCCTTTTTGAATTATTATTCTATAAACAATTAGGATTATATACTGGGGGCTGTGCCCCCCAGACCCCCCCCAATTTAATGAAACTCAGGATCATCGTAGTGTAGTCTCCCCATTGTGTTTACCCCCACACGAGCCGTCAACTTAAATGTACTCCAAAAACGTGAAACATTTTGGAACACGGACGAAATAGTACGTCCCATCGTTCGAGCCGATAATCTACATATTTACCCATTCCTTTTTCTACTCTATCCTTCTCCTTTTTATTTTTATCCTATCTCCCACTTATACAAAAAAGAAAAAAACCCACTATTTCCCTTTTTTCCCTCTATCTACATATTATGACCTGGCATCTACCTCACGCGTCAGATTAGAGGCTTTGGAACCTCTATAAAAGACGCCATCGACGCTCACTGGTTGCGAGAGACTAGGACTAGAGGTGTCCTAGGCGTTGTGGTACGATGAATGGGATGAGGGTAATGCCCCGTTAACCCGTTCCCTGGCGCGTAATTATTGACCGTTCCCAGTGCCCGTTGACGGGTGCTTTTGGTAGCATTGGTCCGAGGTGACGGCCCTTTGTTCCCATGTTGGTTGCCAGGCCAATAAAAAGCCTTGGGTCGAGTTCCTAGGTGTGGCAGGATATCCATTGAACGCTACTCCGAGATCCCTGCTAGCGGCCCGCCTTCGCACAGGCGTTAAGGTGAGCTACCTCCCAGGCTGTGGAAATAAGCCGGTAAGAGCTGAGGCCGAGAAGTCTCAGATTTCGGAGACTTCAGTCGTTGCCCTTATGGTAAGTGGCAATGACCTCTAACCAGAGGAGGTAGGGTAGGCCCTACAGGCGAGATTATGAAGACGTTATGGGTGCTGTCGTTGACTATGGCTTGAAAACCCGCAAACGCGTCGTGGTGGGGATGCTCCCGAGGTGGGGTCCAAGCCGGACTGTGCACGTGAGGAACATGTCGCTAAACCGGCGCCTTGCAGACCTCTGTACGGCGGAGGGTGTCTTTTTTGTCGACCCGTACGCCGTATTCTATGGTAGAAAAGACCTCTACCAAAGGGATGGGGTGCACCTCTCCTTTAAGGGCAAGGCTTTCCTAGCCAACCTCATCCAGGATGTCGTGGAGCGTACCCAAAGGAGTGTCCGGCCCATTGGGAAGGCAGACGTACGTCAGTACGCCCGAGTCACTCCCCAAACAACCTTCTCGGAGGTTGTCAAAAATGGTGCCACCGCGACAACCAAGAAGCCGGGAAACGGAAGAGTATAGATGGTCCTACATTAGGGGACTCCCTGAAAGTTCTTCTGTTCAATGCAGAGGTCAATCAGGAACAAGTTTCCCGAGCTCCGTGGCCTCGTAGCGACGGAAGAACCCGAAATGGTAGCCATAACAGAATCGTGGATAAAAACCTCAAACCGAGACTTTGAAGGCGAATTCACGGTTCCTGGTTACCAACTCTTCCACAAAGATAGGCCAGACAGAGAGGGTGGCGGTGTAATGTTGCATGTCAAGGATACAATCGAATCTACGAACTCCAACATTATACCGATTACGAGCTCCAGGGCGTTGACCTAGAGATAGGTCCTGTCAGATACAGGACCTTGGTGCTTTACAGACCCTCTTCCCAACCCGTTGAGAAGGCCAGGGAACTGTACCAGCTGCTGGGTGAGCTTGTTCAAGGCAGAGTGTGCATTGTTATGGGCGACTTCAACAGACAAGTTGACTGGGAAACCAGAGCAGCCTGTGGCGAGAGCGCGCTACTCCTGGAGTTCGCCAACAACGAGTTCCTCACTCAATGGGTCAGAGAACCGACGAGAGGAGACAATATCCTCGACTTGGTCTTCCCCCCTGAGGATAATATCGTTGAGGATCTCTCTGTAGGCGAAGAGCTCGGTGGCAGTGATCACCAGCTAATTAGATTTACCGTCAAGATCCCGAAGGTAAGGTTTGTTGCCAGTCAATCAAGGAAACTTGACTTGAGAAGAGCAGACTTTGCAAGCCTTTGTGCTGGGCTGACTGATGTAAGGGTAGCGGTATGCGAAGATGATGAGGATTCGTGGAACAATTTCAAAAATAAGTTCATGAGTCTTCAATCAAGTTGCATCCCTCTAAAATGCCTCCGTCGGTCTTCTGTTCAACCAAAGTTGTTTAATCGAGAAATCGGCCAACTACTTAGGGAGAAGAGAAATGCGTACCGGCGATCGAAGATCTCGGGTGCCTTTGACGAGTACCGGAGGCTAGCTAGAAGAGTGTAGTCCAGCATGAGGGCGGCTAAGCGGTCTGAGGAACTCCGAGTGGCGAGACTCTGCAAGGAGAATCCCAAGGAGTTCTTCGGCTATGTAAATAGCCGTAAACCAATCCATCGTGGGGAAAAAGCTGGAGGTAATGGACTTGACCGAAGGAGAAATAAAGAAAAAGATCGCTGACCTAAATACGAATAAGTCCCTCGGACCGGACGGGTTTCTATCCAAGGTTTTGAAGGAAGTGTGCGATGAAGTATCACGACATCTGTGCGCTATCTTTAACATTTCAATCCGGACCGGATGCGTTCCTGGAGACTGGCGTGAGGCGGAGGTGACTCCGATCTTCAAGAAAGGAGACCCCAGCCATCAGTCAAACTACCGACCCATCAGTTTGACTTCGATAGTCGGTAAACTCATGGAAAGCATGATAGTGGACAAGATAACGTCTTATTTAGAGTCAAACCTGCTACTGAAGAGTTCCCAGCACGGCTTCCGAAGGCAACGGTCATTCCTGACGAACCTTGTGGAGTTCTTCCACTTCGTGTTCAGTGAGCATGATCGGGATAAAGCGGTGGATGTTGTGTATCTTGACTTCCAAAAAGCCTTTGACAAGGTACCACACCGCCGCCTTCTCCGAGAAGTGCGTGCGCAGGGCATAGGTGGCAAGGTAGCAGGTTGGATAGAGAGCTGGCTAAGTGACAGACAGCAACGCGTAGTGGTGAATGGTCGGGCCTCTGAATAGGCGCCCGCATCTAGCGGTGTCCCTCAAGGTTCCGTCCTGGGACCACTACTGTTTATTATCTATGTCAACGACATGGACGGAGACATGGTTGCCAAAATATCCAAATTTGCCGACGACACCAAGCTTGGTATCAATGTGGCAAAGGAGGGGAATACTGCCCGCCTCCAAGAGGACCTTCAAAGGATTGGGGAGTGGTCGGACACGTGGCAAATGCCTTTCAACGTGGGGAAATGCAAAGGAATGCATATCGGCCACCGAAACCCCAAATCTCAGTACATCCTTAAGGGCACCGCTCTTGAATCGAGTGACACTGAGAAGGACTTGGGTGTTACTATCACTAGCGACCTCAAGTTCTCGAAACAGTGCATCGAGGCAGAGAAGAAAGCCCAGAGGATGTTAGGATACATAAAGCGCCAGTTTGGATACCGTAACAAGGAGATAGTGCTTTGTCTGTACAACTCCCTCGTTCGGCCGCACCTGGAGTATGCCGTACAATTTTGGAGTCCTTCCTTTCGAAAGGACATCGCAAGGTTGGAACGCGCACAAGCTGGGGAAACCAAACTGATTCCCTCTATCCGACATAAAAGTTATGAAGATAGACTAAGGGAATTAGATCTGTTCTCGCTGGAAACTCGTAGACTGCGTGGTCAGCTCATCGAAATTTTCAAAATACTTCGAGGGCTCGACAATGTTGACTACCGGGATATTTTCACACTGAGTGAGAACAGAAGCGCAATCACGGCTTCAAACTTGAACTGAAGCGTTACAACCGCAATCTGTGTGGAAATTTTTTCACCTACAGTATTTGCGGTAAGTGGAACGCACTTCCAGTGGAAGTTGTCAACAGTGAATCTGTTGACCAGTTCAAGTCAAGACTAGACAAAGTCTTGAAAAGTGGCCGTTTAGGGACGCAAAACAATTGTGCAGCCATGTGTCTACTCGATTTCTAGTCCAAATGTACCCTCTCTGAATGGACCGTAAGGTCTCCTAGGGTACTTTCTTTCCTTGTAACTCCAACTCCTTGTAAAACACACACTCTCTCTCTCTCTCTCTCTCTCTCTCTCTCTCTCTCTCTTTCGAGTTCCTCGAAAACAATAACCTTATACGTGATAGCCAGCATGGTTTTAGGTCTAAGAGATCGTGCTTAACAAACCTAATTGACTTTTACCATAACCTTTTCAACCTATATAACGATACTAAATCATTAGATATAATTTACCTAGATTTCAAAAAGGCATTTGACAAAATTCCACATCAGAAACTCATGAACAAAGTGCGTACGCTAGGAATTAACGGTAATATATACGGATGGATTAGTAGCTGGTTAAAAAACAGGAAGCAGAGAGTGATAATAAATGGCGTGGAATCGGACTGGGTATCTGTTACCAGCGGTGTTCCCCAGTGATCAGTCCTGGGGCCTATTTTATTTACTATATACATCAATGACATAGACGTTGGAATAAATAATATCATATCTAAATTTGCAGATGACACGAAAATAGGTAACTCAGTACTATGCGAAGATGACAGGGCTAGCCTGCAGGCTGATATAAATAAAATTACCGAATGGTCTGAGAAATGGCAAATGCCATTTAATATCGACAAATGCCAAATCCTTCAGTGCGGAACAAAAAACAAAAAATACACCTATACAATGCAAGGCGGCTTAATAAACACAACCCCGCAGGTTAAAGATTTAGGAGTAATAATTACAGAAAACTTAAAAACATCAAACCAATGCGCAGCTGCTGCAAACAAAGCTAACACAGCACTAGGATTTATAAAAAGAAACTTTACTTATAAAAGCGAGGAGATAATTATGCCACTATATAAAAGTATTGTCAGGCCCCATCTCGAATACGCTGTACAGTTCTGGGCCCCTTACTTAATAAAAGACATAGATAAATTAGAAGCTGTACAACACAGAGCGACAAAACTTATCCCGTCAGTACGTAACAAACCTTACCACGAGAGGCTAAAAAAACTCAATCTATTTTCC
The DNA here is from genome assembly GCA_963969495.1 of Ceratothoa steindachneri. NCBI lineage: Eukaryota > Metazoa > Arthropoda > Malacostraca > Isopoda > Cymothoidae > Ceratothoa > Ceratothoa steindachneri. The sequence goes on along the minus strand of OZ018330.1, from coordinate 18,171,053 downwards.
GTCAGAAAACGAAGACTAAGGGGGCAGCTTATAGAGTGCTTCAAAATACTTAAAGGATTTAACAACGTTAATGCCAATAACTTGTTCACACTGACAGGGGAGTGTCCCACCCGTGGACATGATTCAAAACTTCAGGGTAAAAGAGCCACTATGGATGTAATAAAAAACTTCTTCACTTACTCGATTATTAATGATTGGAATAATTTGCCAAACGCAGTAGTGGACAGCAGAACTATAGATTCATTTAAAATGAGATTAGACAAACACTTAACAAATATTGGAATTGTTTAGCATAAGCTACAAAATAAAATAATATTACAAAAATATAACTCTTTCAGGTTTATGTAAGTGGTTTTCATATTCATTTCATTTAATTACTATTCAATGCAAATTTCCTTCAGGTACTGTCTTCTTACACCTGCAAGGTACTTTTCCCAAATTATTTCATGTACGGCTTTTGCCGGAGGGAGTGGAGGGTGGGGAGAGCCTAAAACTTTTCTATCCTTTACTTCTACTATTCTATGTGTAAGTGGCAGTAGATTTAAGGCCAGATCACCTTAGTCTGGGCCGTAAGGCCCGTGTGATCTGTGTATCTATGTAACTCTATGTAACACAACCACCTTGTCGTCGGTGAGAGAGCTTGCGTGATCTGCCTGAGTTAAGCTAGCTAAGCTGGGGGACTTTTAGTCCGGTAGGGTCACCCATGCCAGTAAGGTAGCTGTAGTAGGATCCAGACTAATGGTTGTCAAACTTCTCTACCACTTCTTTGATGCGTCTCCTTGCATCCTCCTAAATTTTTCAATGGCACTTTGCCGCTATGACTCCGTCCTTTTCTTACGCTATCCCCAACCTTGAAAAAAAAAAAAAAAAAAACTTCGATACTATTTGATAGTAAGGACCTCACCAGCTACCTTATGCCGTGTGGGAAGAGAGGCTTTGGAACCTCTATAAATAACACTATCTAACGCTCACAGGTCGCGAGAGACTAGGATTGAAGGGATCCTAGGCGCCGGGGCGCGATTAATGGAGATGAGCTAAGTGCCCCGTTAAGCCTTCTCCTAACGTGCAATTGCCTGACCAGCTCCCTGTGACCGTTCCTTAGTGCCAGTGGTTGCACCGACCCGAGGTGACGGGTCCTTGTTACCAGGTTGGCTGCCAGGCCAACTAAAAGCCCCGGGTAGAGTCTCTCAAAGCGAGCACGATATCCCTTGACCGCTCGCCAGAGATCCTGGCCGCTCCGACTTCAGTCATTAAGAGTTAGTAAGGTGCATGAAACTGTTGTCTCCCTGTGCATTCGCCTGGTTGGGAGCCACGGTGCCCAGGGCTCGACAGTCTAGTCGCTACTAGCTGGACGGCAACGCCAAAGCGGATTGCACTCCAAAAGTCCCAAAGCTGAAGGAAGGGTAGGCGGGAGCGACTCTCGCGAGGATAAATCACCACCCCCCAAAATTTTTTTCAACAAGTGGTCTACAAGTGATAACAATAATGCCTGGCGCTCAAACACTAAAAAGCGAATGCCCAAAATGTGAAAGCACACGCTGGTGTATCGACTTCCCGGAAGGCAACTTCAGGGACATTGCTCCAACGAGCAGATGCCTCTTCTGCGTTCTGGAGGAGAAGCTCGAGCAGGCGGAGGAAAGGAGGAGGAAGGAGATTGCCCAGATGGAGGAGAGGTACACCGGGCAGATCGCCGACCTTAAGAGCCAGGTCGCCCTCCTAAAGAATGCACTCGACCTCAAGCACTCGAGTGACGACTCGAGCGCTACGACTGAGAAGAAGACCGCTGAGGGTAGTGGAGGGGACAATGATGGCAGCTACGCAGCAGCCGTCAAGAAACCCCCCAAAACTCCCATCACAGAAGATGAGAAAAAGGAGAGAAAGCGAAAGAAGCAAGAAAGGAAGAAGAATAGAAGGAAGCAGAAAGGGGAAGAAGAGAAGATTGAAAAGAAGAAAAAAGAAGAGAGCGAAGCTGTTAACACGAAAGAGAAGGAAAAGAGCACGAAGGCAGATGGCTGGAAGAAGGTGGAGAGGAAGAAAGAGAAAGCGTCTAAGAAACCGGAGGTCACTGTCTATGGTGACTCTCAGGCTCGAGGACTAGAACCGTTCCTGCGAGCACGGCTCCAAAAGAAAGTGGAGGTCAAGTGCCTGCCCGGCAAGGGTAATAAGGCACTGAGAAAGGAGGTGGAGAAGAGTCCCACTCCTGACTCTTCAGTAGTTGCCATTATGGCTAGTGGCAACGACCTCTACTTCCGCAACGGGGGAGCAGGGGCGACAGAAGCAATACTCCAGAACGTCATGGGGGCAGTCGACGACTGCGGACTAAAGACGAGGAGGAGGGTCGTTGTCGGGATCCTTCCACGGAGGAGCCCTAACCCCATTACATACCGTCGCAATGAGCTGGTAAACCAAAGGTTGAGAGACCTCTGTACAGCTGAAGGGGTCTTCTTCGCGGACCCTTTCCGGACGTTCTTTGGTAGAAACGACCTCTACCAAAGGGACGGAGCCCACCTATCGATGAAGGGAAAAGCCATGCTGGCTAACCTCATCCAGGAGACGGTTAACCGCTGCGTCCGGTCTGTTCGGGAAAGGAGGACCGTTCCTGCCGCCAAGCCAAAGGCGGCGGGAAACGGTCGAACTTAGGGAGACCACCAGCCGGGAACTCCCTTAAGGTTCTTCTGTTCAACGCGAGGTCCATCCGGAACAAGTTTCTGGAATTAGTGGCCCTCGTAGCAACGGAAGAACCAGATCTGGTGGCCATCACGGAGTCGTGGATTCGAACCTCTGTTCGTGACTTTGAGGGCGAATTCGCAATCCCGGGCTACCAGATCTTCCACAAAGACCGGCTGGCGAAGGAGGGGGGCGGAGTGGTGGTGTACGTGAGAAGTGTATTCACGGCAACGAGCAGCACCACCACCGCCCACCAAGAAGTCCTATGCGTGGACTTGGAGCTGGGTACCACCAAGTACAGGACTGTTACAGTTTATAGACCCCCATCCTCGACGGAGGATCAAGACAGGGACCTCTATAATCAACTGAATCAGTTAACTGAAGGCAGGGTGAGTATCGTCATGGGGGACTTCAACACTCACGTTGACTGGGCAACCAGAGAAACCCACATCGACAACATACGGCTCCTTAACTTCGTAAATGAAGGATTCTTCACTCAATGGGTGAGAGAACCAACACGAGGTGCAAACATCCTCGACCTAGTTCTCACATCCGAGGATGACATCATTGAGGAAGTTAGTGTAGATGAGGAGCTAGGTGGCAGCGACTACCGCCTCATCAGGTTCTGCATTCGAGTCCCAGCTCGCGAAGCAGTAACTCGTGCTGCAGCCAAGCTGAACTTCAGAAAGGCAAATTTCGCGGGACTTCGTGCTGGCGTGGCAGCGATGGAGGTGGAAGATAGTGACAACGTCGAGCAACCATGGAAGAATTTCAAAAACTCATTCATGGCCCTGCAGTCACGATTCATTCCATCAGAACGCGGCCGAGTCGGAGCTACTCAACCCAAGTGGTTCACCCCCGAAATCGGGAGAACTCTACGGAAGAGAAAAACCGCCTATCGCCAAGCGAAGAACACTGGAGAATTCGAGCACTACAGAAGTCTATGCCGAAGTGTCAAGTCCATGATAAGGGTGGCGAAACGCGCCGAAGAAGTCCGTGTGGCGAGACTCTGCAAAGAGAGCCCCAAGGAATTCTTCGGATACGTAAACAGCCGTAAGCCGACACGTAGACGGATCGGTCCCTTGGTGAAAGAGGATGGTGAGCTAGAGCTCAGTGACGAAGCGAATGCGACCATCCTCAACAAGTACTTCTCGTCAGTTTTCACTGAGGAGAAGGACACCACCCCTGAGCCTCGCGACAAGTACGAAGGCTCAGAGCAATTGGAGAGATTTCACTTCGAAGAGACGACAGTGCGTTCAAAGATCGACGCTTTGAACCGCTACAAGTCGCCAGGGCCCGATGGCTTCTTACCACGGGTGCTGAAGGAAGTGCGAGATGAGGTCTCCCCACATCTCTGCTCGATCTTCAGGAAATCGCTCGAGACTGGATGCGTGCCAAAGGACTGGCGAGACGCGGAAGTCACCCCCATATTCAAAAAGGGTAACGCGAGCGAGCCATCTAACTACCGGCCGATCAGCCTGACGTCGGTAGTAGGAAAATTGATGGAAAGTATCCTGGTTGACGAAATAACGCAGCACGTCGAGTCCAACCACCTATTGAGGAATTCCCAACACGGGTTCCGGCGGCACAGGTCATGCCTAACGAACCTTTTGGAATTCTTCCACTTCGTGTTCAGCGAGCACGACCGGGAGAAGGCGGTGGATGTCATCTACCTCGACTTGAAGAAGGCCTTCGACAAGGTGCCCCACCGCCGATTGCTGAAAAAGGTTCGAGCGTTAGGCATCGCCGGAGCTGTAGGTGACTGGATCGAAAACTGGCTGCATAGTCGAAGGCAGCGAGTAGTGGTGAACGGGCAAAAGTCCGGTTGGCTACCGGTAATAAGCGGCGTTCCCCAAGGCTCCGTGCTGGGCCCCCTACTCTTCATCATCTATGTAAACGACATAGATGATGGCATAACTGCGAGGATTTCCAAATTTGCCGACGATACCAAACTAGGTATGAACGTGGCAGACGCGGAAAACGTCGAGAGACTCCAAGCCGACTTGAGGAAACTCGGGGAGTGGTCAGACAAATGGCAAATGCCGTTCAATGTCGAAAAGTGCAAGGTGATGCACATCGGCCACAGAAATCCCCAAGCCGTCTACAGCCTCAAAAACTCGGCGCTCGAGAGCACAGACATGGAAAAAGACTTGGGAGTCGTGATCACCAGCGACCTCAAGTTTTCCAAGCAGTGCATCGAGGCGGAGAAGAAAGCCCAGAGAATCTTGGGGTATATCAAGCGACAGTTTGGGTATCGGAACAGGGAAATCGTTCTCACTCTCTTTAATTCCCTGGTCCGACCTCACCTGGAGTACGCAGTCCAGTTTTGGAGTCCATCCATTCGGAAGGACATCGCCCGACTGGAGCGAGTACAAGCCAGGGCGACCAAACTGATCCCCTCGATCAGGCACAAAAGTTACGAAGCCCGCCTAGAAGAACTAAACCTCTTCTCACTGGAAACCCGAAGAGGGCGCGGTCAATTAATCGAGGTCTTCAAAATCCTCCGAGGTATTGACCACGTAGGCAACGGGGACATGTTCCAACTAAGCGAGGGCGTAACGAGAAACCACGGCTACAAAATTGAGCTGCCGCGTTATCACCGGGACAGATGCGGGAACTTCTTCAGTTACAGTATCTGCAACGAGTGGAAAGCGCTTCCGCCAGAAGTCGTGAACAGCGACTCTGTGGAGCAGTTCAAAAGGCGCCTGGATAAAGTCCTGGTTCGCTGACAGGCTCACGAGTCCCTGACTCGTAACAAGTACCCTCTCGTATGGACCGTAAGGTCTTCTAGGGTACTTCTTTTCCTTGTGACTCCTTGTGACTCTCTCTCTCTCTCTCTCTCTCTCTCTCTCTCTCTCTCTCTCTCTCTCTTTCTCTCTCTCTCTCTCTCTCTCTCTCTCTCTCTCTCAAAGAATGTAGAGGGAGAGGTGACGCCCCCTTGTCGCGGGAAGAGAGCTTGTGTGTACCTTTGACTTTTCGAGCTATGTCGGCGGGGGTACCTCTTCTGGGTACCCCTGGTAGGGCTTCCCTTGTCGATTTGGTCGAAAACGAGATTCCAGACTAAGTGCGTCATTCCTTCCTTTTTTTTTTTACTCTATCCTTCTCTTTTTTTACTTTTATTCTATCTCTCCCACTTATACAAAAAGAAAAAAAACAAAAAAAAGCCTACTCCTATCATGTCCCTGTTTCTCTTTTCTTCCTCTATCTACATATAAGGACCTGGCAGCTACCTCATGCGTCAGAAGAGAGGCTTTGGAACCTCTATAAACAACGCCAATCGACGCTCACTGGTTGCGAGAGACTAGGACTAGGGGTGTCCTAGGCGTTGGGGCACGATGAATGGGATGAGGGTAGTGCCCCGTTAACCCCTTCCCTGGCGCGTAATTATTGACCGTTCCCAGTGCCCATTGACGGGTGCCTCTGGTAGCATCGGTCCGAGGTGACGGCCCTTTGTTCCCAGGTTGGTTGCCAGGCCAATAAAAAGCCTTGGGTCGAGTCTCTTGGTGGGGCGGGATATCCATTGAACGCTGCTCCGAGATCCTGGCCGTTGTGAAGGGAACTAGTAGGAGTTTAGTAAGGGGCGTGCTTTGTTGTTGTTCACCTGGTGACAAATCGATGGCCCCTTCGGGGACCGTCTGTGCTGCTTGGTTGGGAGCCACGGCACGCCGAGGCTTGACGACTCGGTCGGACGAACAGCAGCACATGGAGCGTGCCTTCTGAAAGATCCGAAACGTCTCCGATCGATAGGCGGGAGCGACTCACGCGGGGAGAACTCACCAACCCCCTTTTTTCTATTGATTGGTCACAAAGTTTTGAAAGAGAGAAAGTGTTTAAAATGACAGGGAAAAAAGGTCCAGCTGCACTTAAATATACATGTGCGATATGCCAGAAGGATAAGTGGTGCGTGGACTTCCCGGAGGGATGTTTTTCGAAATGCCACCCGGGAAGTATATGCACCGATTGCATCCTTAAAGGAGAGATCCGAGAGGCAGTGGCATGCTGCAATGAACTCAAGGATCTCTTCACAGCCTCTGAAGAAAAATCTAGGGCGCTGGAAAATAAACTGCAGACCCTAGAAACGCAGCACGCGCTTCACATTCGGCGTCTCGAGGAAAAGATCCTAGAGCTAGCCTCTAAACTAGAGGCCCAGTCGGCTCAAGCTCGAGACGAAAGTCCCACTGACTTGGGTGGTTCCGCCGATGTGACTCCAGCCCAAGGAGGTGAAACTGCATTGGCAGTCCCACTTCTGCCATGCGGAGCCAATGAGAAGAAGAAAAAGGACCATAATGCAGCTCACCCCAGTGTAGAGGATTCGAGCGCTACTGGTGCGCATGGGAAAGTGGAAAGAGAAGAAGAGAAAAGAGAAACGGAAGAAGAGAAAACAAATGAAGAGAAGAAAAATAAGATGAGGAAGAAAAAAAAAAAGATGCAGAGATACAAGAGGAAAGCGGCAAGTCGCTTCCGAGAGGAAAGAATAAGTCGCCTGCTGACAAATGTGCAAGAGTCACCCTTATTGGTGATTCTCAAGCACGGGGCTTGCAGTCCCTGCTAGCGGCCCGCCTTCGCACTAGTGTGAAGGTAAGCTGCCTGCCAGGATGTGGTAACCACCACATCAGAGTAGAGGCTGAGAAATCACAGATTTCTGAGAGCTCAGTCGTTGCTCTGATGGTCAGTGGAAACGACCTGTACCTGAGAGGAGGTAGGGTAGGCCCTACAGATAAAATCCTCCACACGGTCATGGGTGCCGTGGACGACTGTGGGCTGAAAACCCGCAAGCGTGTGGTAGTCGGGATGCTCCCGAGGAGAGGTCCAACACGGACCGCTCACTCGATGAATGTGTCTCTAAACCGGCGCCTGGCAGATTTGTGTACGGCAGAGGGGGTCTTTTTTGTGGACCCGTACCGCACCTTTTATGGTAGAAATGATCTCTACCAAAGGGATGGGGTACATCTTTCCTTTAAAGGAAAGGCCTTTCTGTCGAACATGATCCAGAATGTCGTAGAGAGGACCGAAAGGAGTATCCGGCCCAGAGTGAGGGCGGACGTACGCCAGTACGCCCGTGTCACTCCAGGAACGACCTTCTCAGAGGTCGCAAAAAGGGGTGCCTCGCCAACAAAGAAGCCGGGAAACGGAAGAGCATAGGGAGTCCTACAGTCGGGGACTCCCTGAAAGTTCTTCTGTTCAATGCGAGGTCAATCAGGAACAAGTTTCCTGAGCTCCGTGGCCTCGTAGCGACGGAAGAACCCGAAATGGTAGCCATAACAGAATCGTGGATAAAAACGTCAAACCGAGACTTTGAAGGTGAATTCACGGTTCCTGGCTACCAACTCTTCCACAAAGATAGGCCAGACAGAGAGGGTGGCGGTGTAATGTTGTATGTCAAGGATACAATCAAATCTACGAACTCCAACATTATATCCGATCACGAGCTCCTAGGCGTTGACCTAGAGATAGGTCCTGTCAGATACAGGACCCTGGTGCTTTACAGACCCCCTTCCCAACCCGTTGAGAAGGACAGGGAACTGTACGAGCTGCTGGGTGAGCTTGTTCAAGGCAGAGTGTGCATCGTTATGGGCGACTTCAACAGACAAGTTGACTGGGAAACCAGAGCAGCCTGTGGCGATAGCGCGCTACTCCTGGAGTTCGCCAACAACGAGTTCCTCACTCAATGGGTCAGAGAACCGACGAGAGGAGACAATATCCTCGACTTGGTCTTCACCTCTGAGGATGATATCGTTGAGGATGTCTCTGTAGGCGAAGAGCTCGGTGGCAGTGATCACCAGCTAGTTAGATTTACCGTCAAGATCCCGAAGGTAAGGTCTGTTGCCAGTCAATCAAGGAAACTTGACTTGAGAAGAGCAGACTTTGCACGCCTTCGTGCTGGGCTGACTGATGTAAGGCTAGCGGTATGCGAAGAGGTTGAGGATTCGTGGAACAATTTCAAAAATAAATTCATGAGTCTTCAATCAAGTTGCATCCCTCTAAAATGCCTCCGTCGGTCTTCTGTTCAACCAAAGTGGTTTAATCGAGAAATCGGCCAACTGCTTAGGGAGAAGGGAAATGCGTACCGGCGATCGAAGATCTCGGGTGCCTTTGACGAGTACCGGAGGCTAGCCAGGAGAGTGAAGTCCAGCATAAGGGCGGCTAAGCGTACTGAGGAACTCCGAGTGGCGAGACTCTGCAAGGAGAATCCCAAGGAGTTCTTCGGCTATGTAAATAGCCGTAAACCAATCCATCGTAGGATTGGGCCCCTAGTGGACGAGGAGGGTGCATTAACTCAGTCAGATGCAGAAAATGCTAACCTTCTCAATGACTACTTCTCCTCAGTGTTTACTAAAGAGTGTGGTCCCATCCCCCAGCCCACGGATTCCTACTCGGGGGAAAAGCTGGAGGCAATGGACTTCACCGAAGGAGAAATAAAGAAAAAAGATCGCTGACCTAAAGACGAATAAGTCCCCTGGACCGGACGGGTTTCTATCCAAGGTGTTGAAGGAAGTGTGCGATGAAGTATCACGACATCTGTGCGCTATCTTTAACATGTCAATCCGGACCGGATGCGTTCCTAGAGACTGGCGTGAGGCGGAGGTGACTCCGATCTTCAAGAAAGGATCCTCCAGCCATCCGTCAAACTACCGACCTATCAGTCTGACTTCGATAGTCGGTAAACTCATGGAAAGCATCATGGTGGAGAAAATAACGTCGTATTTAGAGTCAAACCTGCTACTGAGGAGTTCCCAGCACGGCTTCCGAAGGCAACGGTCATGCCTGACGAACCTTGTGGAATTCTTCCACTTCGTGTTCAGTGAGCACGATCGGGACAAGGCGGTGGATGTGGTTTACTTAGACTTTCAGAAAGCCTTTGATAAGGTACCACACCGCCGCCTTCTCCGGAAAGTACGAGCGCTGGGCATAGACGGAAAAGTAGCCGGCTGGATCGAGAACTGGCTAAGTGGCAGACGGCAACGGGTGGTGGTGAATGGACAGGCTTCTGAGTGGGTGCCCGTTACTAGCGGAGTGCCTCAAGGTTCTGTCCTGGGACCACTACTATTCATCATCTACGTCAACGACATGGACGGTGACATGGTTGCGAAGATTTCCAAATTTGCCGACGATACCAAGCTTGGTATGAACGTTGCAAAGGATGGAAATACTGCCCGCCTGCAGGAAGACCTTGGGAAGATTGGGGAGTGGTCGGACACGTGGCAAATGCCGTTCAACGTGAACAAGTGCAAAGTAATGCATATCGGCCACAGAAATCCCCAATCTCATTATATCCTTAAGGGCACTGCTCTCGAATCGAGTGACACTGAGAAGGACTTGGGTGTTACTGTCACTAGCGACCTCAAGTTCTCGAAACAGTGCATTGAGGCAGAGAAGAAAGCCCAAAGGATGTTAGGCTACATAAAGCGCCAGTTTGGATACCGTAACAGGGAGATAGTACTTTGTCTGTACAACTCCCTAGTTCGGCCGCACCTGGAGTATGCCGTACAATTTTGGAGTCCTTCGTTTCGAAAGGACATCACAAGGTTGGAACGCGTACAAGCCAGGGCAACCAAACTGATTCCCTCTATCCGACATAAAAGTTATGAGGATAGACTAAGGGAATTAGATCTGTTCTCGTTGGAAACCCGTAGACTGCGTGGTCAGCTCATCGAAGTTTTCAAAATACTTCGAGGGTTCGACAATGTTGACTACCGGGATATTTTCACACTGAGTGAGAACAGAACGCGCAATTACGGCTTCAAACTTGAACTGAAGCGTTACAACCGCAATCTGTGTGGAAACTTTTTCACCTACAGTATCTGCGGTAAGTGGAACGCACTTCCAGTGGAAGTTGTCAACAGTGAATCTGTTGACCAGTTCAAGTCAAGACTAGACAAAGTCTTGAAAAGTGGCCGTTTAGGGACGCAAAACAATTGAGCAGCCATGTGCCCGCTCGATTGCTAGTCCCAAGGTACCCTCTTTGAATGGACCGTAAGGTCTCCTAGGGTACCTTCTTTCCTTGTAACTCCTTGTAACACTCTCTCTCTCTCTCTCTCTCTCTCTCTCTCTCTCTCTCTCTCTCTCTCTCTCTCTCTCTCTCTCACTCAATGGGTGAGAGAGCCAACGAGAGGAGACAATATCCTCGACTTGGTTTTCACCTCTGAGGATGACATCGTTGAGGACCTCTCTGTTTGCGAAGAGCTCGGTGGCAGTGACCACCGAATAATTAGATTCGTAGTCAAAGTCCCCAAGGCAGAGCCTGCAACTAGTAAATCAAGGAAACTCGATTTGAGAAGAGCAGACTTTGCAGGTCTACGCGCGGGACTGACTGACGCGAGGCTAGAAGAGTGCGAGGCTGTTGAAGACTCTTGGAACAGTTTCAAAACCACATTCATGAGTCTTCAATCGCGTTTCATCCCTCTGAAATGCCCCCGTCGGTCCTCTGTTCAACCAAAGTGGTTTAATCGAGAAATCGGGCAACTGCTTAGGGAGAAGAGGAATGTGTACCGGCAATCGAAGATCTCGGGTGACTTTGACGAATTCCGGAGGCTATCCAGAAGAGTGAAGTCCAGCATACGGGCGGCTAAGCGGTCTGAGGAACTCCGAGTGGCGAGGCTCTGTAAAGAGAATCCCAAGGAGTTTTTTGGATATGTGAACAGCCGTAAACCAATCCGTCGAACGATTGGCCCTTTGAGGAATGAGGAAGGGACATTAAAGCATTCAGATGCAGAAAATGCTAACCTCCTCAACGACTACTTCTCTTCAGTGTTTACTGAAGAGTGTGGTCCCATTCCCCAGCCGACGGATTCCTACTCGGGGGAAAAGCTGGAGGCAATGGACTTCACTGAAGGAGAAATAAAGAAAAAGATCGCTGACCTAAAGACGAATAAGTCCCCTGGACCGGACGGGTTTCTATCCAAGGTGTTGAAGGAAGTGTGCGATGAAGTATCACGACATCTGTGCGCTATCTTTAACATGTCAATCCGGACCGGATGCGTTCCTAGAGACTGGCGTGAGGCGGAGGTGACTCCGATCTTCAAGAAAGGAGACCGTAACCAACCGTCGAACTACCGACCGATCAGTCTGACTTCGATAGTCGGTAAACTCATGGAAAGCATCATGGTGGACAAAGTGACGTCGTATTTAGAGTCAAACCTGCTACTGAGGAGTTCCCAGCACGGCTTCCGAAGGCAACGGTCATGCCTGACGAACCTTGTAGAATTCTTCCACTTCGTGTTCAGCGAGCACGATCGGGACAAGGCGGTTAATGTGGTCTACCTAGACTTTCAGAAAGCCTTTGATAAGGTACCACACCGCCGCCTTCTCCGGAAAGTGCGAGCGCTTGGCATAGACGGAAAGGTAGCCGGCTGGATCGAGAACTGGCTAAGTGGCAGACGGCAACGGGTGGTGGTGAATGGAGAGTCTTCTGAGTGGGTGCCCGTTACTAGCGGGGTGCCTCAAGGTTCTGTCCTGGGACCACTACTATTCATCATCTACGTCAACGACATGGACGGTGACATGGTTGCGAAGATTTCCAAATTTGCCGACGATACCAAGCTTGGTATGAACGTTGCAAAGGATGGAAATACTGCCCTCCTGCAGGAAGATCTTGGGAAGATTGGGGAGTGGTCGGACACGTGGCAAATGCCTTTTAACGTGGGCAAATGCAAAGTGATGCATATCGGCCACAGAAACCCCCAATCCCAGTATATCCTTAAGGGCACTGCTATTGAATCGAGTGACACTGAGAAGGACTTGGGTGTAACAATCACTAGTGACCTCAAGTTCTCGAAACAGTGCATTGAGGCGGAGAAAAAGGCCCAAAGGATGCTAGGCTATATTAAGCGCCAGTTTGGTTATCGGAACCAGGAGATTGTACTGTGCCTGTACAACTCACTTGTCCGACCGCACCTGGAGTATGCCGTACAATTTTGGAGTCCTTCATTGCGAAAGGACATCGCGAGATTGGAACGCGTACAAGCCAGGGCAACCAAGCTGATTCCCTCTATCCGACATAAAAGTTATGAGGATAGACTAAGGGAGTTAGATCTGTTCTCACTGGAAACCCGTAGACTGCGTGGTCAGCTCATCGAAGTTTTCAAAATACTTCGAGGGTTCGACAATGTTGACTACCGGGATATTTTCACACTGAGTGAGAACAGAACGCGCAATCACGGCTTCAAACTTGAACTGAAGCGTTACAACCGCAATCTGTGTGGAAACTTTTTCACCTACAGTATCTGCGGTAAGTGGAACGCACTTCCAGTGGAAGTTGTCAACAGTGAATCTGTTGACCAGTTCAAGTCAAGACTAGACAAAGTCTTGAAAAGTGGCCGTTTATGGACCTAAAACAATTGAGCTGCCATGTGCCCGCTCAATTGCTAGTCCAAAGGTACCCTCTTTAAATGGACCGTAAGGTCTCCTAGGGTACTTACTTTCCTTGTTGCTCCTTGTTACTCTCTCTCTCTCTCTCTCTCTCTCTCTCTCTCTCTCTCTCTCTCTCTCTCTCTCTCTCTCTCTCTCTCTCTCTCTCTCCTCTCTCTCTAAGTGGCAGACGGCAACGGGTGGTGGTGAATGGACAGGCTTCTGAGTGGGTGCCCGTTACTAGCGGAGTGCCTCAAGGTTCTGTCCTGGGACCACTACTATTCATCATCTACGTCAACGACATGGACGGTGACATGGTTGCGAAGATTTCCAAATTTGCCGACGATACCAAGCTTGGTATGAACGTTGCAAAGGATGGAAATACTGCCCGCCTGCAGGAAGACCTTGGGAAGATTGGGGAGTGGTCGGACACGTGGCAAATGCCGTTCAACGTGAACAAGTGCAAAGTAATGCATATCGGCCACAGAAATCCCCAATCTCATTATATCCTTAAGGGCACTGCTCTCGAATCGAGTGACACTGAGAAGGACTTGGGTGTTACTGTCACTAGCGACCTCAAGTTCTCGAAACAGTGCATTGAGGCAGAGAAGAAAGCCCAAAGGATGTTAGGCTACATAAAGCGCCAGTTTGGATACCGTAACAGGGAGATAGTACTTTGTCTGTACAACTCCCTAGTTCGGCCGCACCTGGAGTATGCCGTACAATTTTGGAGTCCTTCGTTTCGAAAGGACATCGCAAGGTTGGAACGCGTACAAGCCAGGGCAACCAAACTGATTCCCTCTATCCGACATAAAAGTTATGAGGATAGACTAAGGGAATTAGATCTGTTCTCGTTGGAAACCCGTAGACTGCGTGGTCAGCTCATCGAAGTTTTCAAAATACTTCGAGGGTTCGACAATGTTGACTACCGGGATATTTTCACACTGAGTGAGAACAGAACGCGCAATCACGGCTTCAAACTTGAACTGAAGCGTTACAACCGCAATCTGTGTGGAAACTTTTTCACCTACAGTATCTGCGGTAAGTGGAACGCACTTCCAGTGGAAGTTGTCAACAGTGAATCTGTTGACCAGTTCAAGTCAAGACTAGACAAAGTCTTGAAAAGTGGCCGTTTAGGGACGCAAAACAATTGAGCAGCCATGTGCCCGCTCGATTGCTAGTCCCAAGGTACCCTCTTTGAATGGACCGTAAGGTCTCCTAGGGTACCTTCTTTCCTTGTAACTCCTTGTAACACTCTCTCTCTCTCTCTCTCTCTCTCTCTCTCTCTCTCTCTCTCTCTCTCTCTCTCTCTCTCTCTCTCTCTCTCACTCAATGGGTGAGAGAGCCAACGAGAGGAGACAATATCCTCGACTTGGTTTTCACCTCTGAGGATGACATCGTTGAGGACCTCTCTGTTTGCGAAGAGCTCGGTGGCAGTGACCACCGAATAATTAGATTCGTAGTCAAAGTCCCCAAGGCAGAGCCTGCAACTAGTAAATCAAGGAAACTCGATTTGAGAAGAGCAGACTTTGCAGGTCTACGCGCGGGACTGACTGACGCGAGGCTAGAAGAGTGCGAGGCTGTTGAAGACTCTTGGAACAGTTTCAAAACCACATTCATGAGTCTTCAATCGCGTTTCATCCCTCTGAAATGCCCCCGTCGGTCCTCTGTTCAACCAAAGTGGTTTAATCGAGAAATCGGGCAACTGCTTAGGGAGAAGAGGAATGTGTACCGGCAATCGAAGATCTCGGGTGACTTTGACGAATTCCGGAGGCTATCCAGAAGAGTGAAGTCCAGCATACGGGCGGCTAAGCGGTCTGAGGAACTCCGAGTGGCGAGGCTCTGTAAAGAGAATCCCAAGGAGTTTTTTGGATATGTAAACAGCCGTAAACCAATCCGTCGAACGATTGGCCCTTTGAGGAATGAGGAAGGGACATTAAAGCATTCAGATGCAGAAAATGCTAACCTCCTCAACGACTACTTCTCTTCAGTGTTTACTGAAGAGTGTGGTCCCATTCCCCAGCCGACGGATTCCTACTCGGGGGAAAAGCTGGAGGCAATGGACTTCACTGAAGGAGAAATAAAGAAAAAGATCGCTGACCTAAAGACGAATAAGTCCCCTGGACCGGACGGGTTTCTATCCAAGGTGTTGAAGGAAGTGTGCGATGAAGTATCACGACATCTGTGCGCTATCTTTAACATGTCAATCCGGACCGGATGCGTTCCTAGAGACTGGCGTGAGGCGGAGGTGACTCCGATCTTCAAGAAAGGAGACCGTAACCAACCGTCGAACTACCGACCGATCAGTCTGACTTCGATAGTCGGTAAACTCATGGAAAGCATCATGGTGGACAAAGTGACGTCGTATTTAGAGTCAAACCTGCTACTGAGGAGTTCCCAGCACGGCTTCCGAAGGCAACGGTCATGCCTGACGAACCTTGTAGAATTCTTCCACTTCGTGTTCAGCGAGCACGATCGGGACAAGGCGGTGGATGTGGTCTACCTAGACTTTCAGAAAGCCTTTGATAAGGTACCACACCGCCGCCTTCTCCGGAAAGTGCGAGCGCTTGGCATAGACGGAAAGGTAGCCGGCTGGATCGAGAACTGGCTAAGTGGCAGACGGCAACGGGTGGTGGTGAATGGAGAGTCTTCTGAGTGGGTGCCCGTTACTAGCGGGGTGCCTCAAGGTTCTGTCCTGGGACCACTACTATTCATCATCTACGTCAACGACATGGACGGTGACATGGTTGCGAAGATTTCCAAATTTGCCGACGATACCAAGCTTGGTATGAACGTTGCAAAGGATGGAAATACTGCCCTCCTGCAGGAAGATCTTGGGAAGATTGGGGAGTGGTCGGACACGTGGCAAATGCCTTTTAACGTGGGCAAATGCAAAGTGATGCATATCGGCCACAGAAACCCCCAATCCCAGTATATCCTTAAGGGCACTGCTATTGAATCGAGTGACACTGAGAAGGACTTGGGTGTAACAATCACTAGTGACCTCAAGTTCTCGAAACAGTGCATTGAGGCGGAGAAAAAGGCCCAAAGGATGCTAGGCTATATTAAGCGCCAGTTTGGTTATCGGAACCAGGAGATTGTACTGTGCCTGTACAACTCACTTGTCCGACCGCACCTGGAGTATGCCGTACAATTTTGGAGTCCTTCATTGCGAAAGGACATCGCGAGATTGGAACGCGTACAAGCCAGGGCAACCAAGCTGATTCCCTCTATCCGACATAAAAGTTATGAGGATAGACTAAGGGAGTTAGATCTGTTCTCACTGGAAACCCGTAGACTGCGTGGTCAGCTCATCGAAGTTTTCAAAATACTTCGAGGGTTCGACAATGTTGACTACCGGGATATTTTCACACTGAGTGAGAACAGAACGCGCAATCACGGCTTCAAACTTGAACTGAAGCGTTACAACCGCAATCTGTGTGGAAACTTTTTCACCTACAGTATCTGCGGTAAGTGGAACGCACTTCCAGTGGAAGTTGTCAACAGTGAATCTGTTGACCAGTTCAAGTCAAGACTAGACAAAGTCTTGAAAAGTGGCCGTTTATGGACCTAAAACAATTGAGCTGCCATGTGCCCGCTCAATTGCTAGTCCAAAGGTACCCTCTTTAAATGGACCGTAAGGTCTCCTAGGGTACTTACTTTCCTTGTTGCTCCTTGTTACTCTCTCTCTCTCTCTCTCTCTCTCTCTCTCTCTCTCTCTCTCTCTCTCTCTCTCTCTCTCTCTCTCTCTAAGTGGCAGACGGCAACGGGTGGTGGTGAATGGACAGGCTTCTGAGTGGGTGCCCGTTACTAGCGGAGTGCCTCAAGGTTCTGTCCTGGGACCACTACTATTCATCATCTACGTCAACGACATGGACGGTGACATGGTTGCGAAGATTTCCAAATTTGCCGACGATACCAAGCTTGGTATGAACGTTGCAAAGGATGGAAATACTGCCCGCCTGCAGGAAGACCTTGGGAAGATTGGGGAGTGGTCGGACACGTGGCAAATGCCGTTCAACGTGAACAAGTGCAAAGTAATGCATATCGGCCACAGAAATCCCCAATCTCATTATATCCTTAAGGGCACTGCTCTCGAATCGAGTGACACTGAGAAGGACTTGGGTGTTACTGTCACTAGCGACCTCAAGTTCTCGAAACAGTGCATTGAGGCAGAGAAGAAAGCCCAAAGGATGTTAGGCTACATAAAGCGCCAGTTTGGATACCGTAACAGGGAGATAGTACTTTGTCTGTACAACTCCCTAGTTCGGCCGCACCTGGAGTATGCCGTACAATTTTGGAGTCCTTCGTTTCGAAAGGACATCGCAAGGTTGGAACGCGTACAAGCCAGGGCAACCAAACTGATTCCCTCTATCCGACATAAAAGTTATGAGGATAGACTAAGGGAATTAGATCTGTTCTCGTTGGAAACCCGTAGACTGCGTGGTCAGCTCATCGAAGTTTTCAAAATACTTCGAGGGTTCGACAATGTTGACTACCGGGATATTTTCACACTGAGTGAGAACAGAACGCGCAATCACGGCTTCAAACTTGAACTGAAGCGTTACAACCGCAATCTGTGTGGAAACTTTTTCACCTACAGTATCTGCGGTAAGTGGAACGCACTTCCAGTGGAAGTTGTCAACAGTGAATCTGTTGACCAGTTCAAGTCAAGACTAGACAAAGTCTTGAAAAGTGGCCGTTTAGGGACGCAAAACAATTGAGCAGCCATGTGCCTGCTCGATTGCTAGTCCCAAGGTACCCTCTTTGAATGGACCGTAAGGTCTCCTAGGGTACCTTCTTTCCTTGTAACTCCTTGTAACTCTCTCTCTCTCTCTCAGACCTTCTCTACTCCTCGCTCAGCCCTTCTCTGGCTAAGACCTGTTATCTCTATGCTCCTACAAAAATTTACGTTTGTGTCGTGCTCAAACCTTCGTTTCGTAAAGTGAGATATATATAAATTACATTCCGTGTCGCTTATACGTTCTATTAGCTCCATAAATTTCAACTCATTTTAAACAATCCTGTGTTTTAAATGCCTATCGTCAAATTTGATTGCGATCGCTGCCGGGCTTCATTTAATAAGGAAATATACGTTCCCTCGAACCCTAATAACGTTAGAATATGTCGTTTTTGTCTTAAAACAGAGGCGTTTGAGCTAAAACTAACCAACGCGATTAATGAAATTAGATCAGAAGTTAATTCTGTCGGGAGAGACGTAGTGACAACGAACCGTAAGATTGAAGAACTGGTCAGCGGCGTTCGAGCATCCTTTTATGAGCCTCAGTGGGAGGGAAAATCGCGTTCAAAGCCGCTGATCGATCTGTATAGAGAGTAAAGACCGGCAATATATTATAAATAAGCAAGCGCGTATCTTAAACTCATATAGACCTCCCGGAAGCTCAATTGAGGCCGGTTACAAACGGGGCTAGACCAACGAGTGCATATCACCGTTTTGAAATTCCATGCTCTAATCAACTCCAATCGAGGGGGAAACAGAGAGTATTCTAATCGGTGACTCTTTAATAAAGAACCAGGATTTTGAATTCAAAGCACGAACTCCAGCTAAGCATAAGAAAATCTGCCTGTCGGGGGGGGGGGGGGAATTAACCACGTGGTCAGTGAAATCCAAAGTCTGAACGAGCCATGTGAAGATCGAGCTATCCTCACACTCGTGGGCGGGAATGATGTGCACCGTTTTGACAGCTCAACTACCCAGATTGTACATCGAACAAGGAACCTAATTATAGCGGGCAAAGCGAAGGCGAATAAAGTGGGGGTAATTGGGATAATTCCAAGATTAAAAGCGACTCTGAAAATGTAGTCAAGGTCAATCTACATAAATGAATGTCTTTCCTGCTAGTGTCACTACAAAGGAAGGCAACAAAAATAATACCTTTCCTGAACCACCTTGAATATGAAGATAGACTGAGGGTACTAAATATGTTCTCATTTGAGAGAAGATGTGTGAGGGGAGATATGATTGAGCTTTTGAAAATCTGTTCTGGGGTGGATAAGTTGGATTTTAGCAAGTTATTTGAGTTGGAAGGTAGTAATAGGACTAGGGGTTACCACTTAAAAAATAAAAAACAGAAGTGCAGGTTGGATGTTAGAATTTTTTTTCACCAATAGAGTGGTAGATTACTGGAATAGTTTGCCATCTGAGACGGTAGACAGTCCAAACTTGAATATATTCAAACGCAGATTAGATGATTATGTACAGAGATGGTTAACTTTGGGGGGTATTCTGGACTCATTCCTGTAGATGCAGTTTTTTATTATTGTATATTACGATTGATTTGGATTTTGACGAGTCTTGATGGTGATGCTTTATGTTTTTGACACATTCCTATGTACGGTTCGAATTGTATGTTGTAGATGCATGATCTGACACAATCCTCTAGATTGTTTAAATTATATATTGTAGATGTATGATCTGGCACAATCCTATGGACGCATTTTGTGGGTGGGTTTTGACAGATGCGGATGACCTTTGATAGGCCCCTGTGGCTTTTGTCATTAGTGAAATTATGTTATGTTATGTTATGTTAAACGGTCCGGAACGATTTCCAGGACAAACCGTCACTTTTTTTACTGATCGTATTGATTTAAATTCAGTAGGTAATTTGAAACTTGGCAGAATTATTAATGAAAGCCTCTGTAATCTCTATAGTACGGAAGTAATAGATGCGCCGGACCGGATTTCACGCGAGGAGTCAATGTAGTTAGGCGAGGAGGGAAATGCTCCAGCCATACGAGAGAGGGATACTGTTATTTAAAGGGAAAATCAAAATGCATTTACGCAAATGTTCGGAGTTTGAGAAACAAACTGCCCGAATTTAAAGCCATGATTCGAGAGGGCGATTACGATATCATATGTATTAGCGAGACGTGATTAGATAGAGCTTCTAGAGACCTTATTGCGGAATTTAATATAGAAGGGTACAAAATGCACCACAAGGACCGCCTAACTGACAGAAGTGGTGGAGTTTTAGCTTACGTAAAAGAGGGAATAAATGCGATAACGATGGCCGCGACAACCGTAAATATGAAGAGTGAGGATCTGCTAATTGAGCTCGAGTGTGCTAAAAATAATAAAATTAACTTAGCTGTTACTTATCGCCCTCCATATCTAATAGAATCAGAGAACGTACTACTCTTTGAGTGCCTTTTATCTATGGTGAGAAAAGGAAAAACAATAATTTGTGGAGATTTCAATTACCCTAACTAAAACTTTACAAACTATACTTCGGATAAAGGTGTGGAGAGATTGGTCAATTTCATTCAGGATCATTTTTTTGTGCAAAAAGTAGAGGAACCTACGCGTGATCAAAATAAACTTGATTTGATTATCTCAACAGAGGAGACTTTGGTAGAAAACGTTTGCGTTGGTTAGCATTTGGCGACGAATGACCATAATGTAATTAGGTTTGAAATTAATACGAGCGTTGAAGTAAAAGAGAGTTAACAACTAATCACACTATTTGGGAGTTGTAATTTTGAAACCTTCCGTGACCAGATTAAAAGGCTAAACTGGGGGAGATGTTTTAATAATAAGACAGTACAGGGAATGTACTCGGAGCTACAGCAAAATGTGCTCACGGTGAATTACGAGTTAGTTAAGTACGTACGTTGAAAGAATGGAAAGTCAAAGAGAGCACCGTGGGTTAGCCTTTTAATAATTAACTTTATTCGGGAACGTAATAAAGACTATCAAAGTTTTAGAAAAAACGAAACGACAACAAATCGGGAAAAATACGTAGACTCTTGAAGGCTAGTAAAGCGGGCCATTAGAGAAGCTAAGCTGAAATATGAAAAAGACCTTGATATAAATTCGAAGCACAAACCGAAGCGGTTTTATAGTTACGTTAACAGTAGAAAGCCCATAAAGGGTTCAATAGGGCTGATCAGAGGTAAAGATGGTGTTATGGCGGACGTCCCAGAACAATTTGTTAAAATATTAAATGAGCACTTCTCGAGCGTTTATACTATTGAGGACGTGACACAATTAGAAACACTAGGCGAGGACATACATTTTGAAAGACAAAATACCCCATCAAACATAAGTATAAATGAAGGGAAGATTCTCACATATATTAATAAAAAGAAAAAATCGAAGTCCCTCGGGCCCGATGGGGTGTACCCAACCCATCTTAAAGAACTAAAAAATGAATTAACGAGGCCGTTCTGCACGATTTTCAATCGATCAATAGCGGAAGGCCTAGTTCCAATAGAGTTCAAGCGTGCAAATGTTACGCCGATATTCAAAAAAGAGGATAAAACTGAGCCTACTAATTTCCGTCCTATCAGGCTAACTTCTGTAATTGGAAAACTCTTAGAATGGATAATTAGAGATAGGTTGATGACCCATTATGTGGTTAATAATTTAATTGCAGACTCCCAGCATGAATTCAGAAGGGGGTGTTCGCGCCTAACCAATATATTCGAATTCTTTTATAACATGATTTGCATCTACGATAAAACTAAAGCGGCGGATATAATTTACCTTGACTTTAAAAAGGCTTTTGATACAGTTCCGCACGAAAGGCTATTGATGAAAATTAGAGCAATTGGATTGTGGGGTTACACACTCAAATGGATTAGAAACTGGCTATCAAATCGTTCACAGCGGGTTGTTGTAAATGGTGCGTGTTCAGACTGGGCCCCAGTCACCAGCGGGGTATCACAGGGGTCAGTCCTGGGCCCATTATTATTTATTGTTTACATTAATGACTTAGATAATGGAGTGTTTAGTATGATCTCTAAATTTGCAGATGACACAAAGCTAGGAAGCCGAGCCCTTTCAAGACCCGATGTAGAGCAAACGGAAAGGGACCTTAATTAAATTGTGGAATGGGCGGATATATGGCAAATGGGCTTCGACATAGGTAAATGCAAGGTTATGCATTTAGGATGTCATAACTTAAAAGTAGCATACCATATGAAAGGCCAAATTCTCGAATCCGTTAACTTAGAAAAAGACCTGGGGATTTTAATATCAGAGGACCTTAAAGTATTGAAACAATGCGCAGAAGCTTGTAAAAAAGCAAACCGAATGCTAGGATATATTGCTCGGAATTTTACTTTCAAATCGATAGATATAATCCTGCTACTATACAAATCGCTCGTGCGCCCACACCTCGAATACGCGGTTCAATTTTGGTGTCCTTCCCTAAATAAGGATATAACGCAGTTAGAAAGAGTGCAACGTCGGGCTACGAAACTAGTTCCTGGAATCCGAAACAAACCGTACGAAGATAGGCTCCGCTCATTAAACCTACTATCATTTGAAAGTAGACGATTATGTGGACAATTGATCGAGGTATTCAAAATCTTAAAACGATTTACTAATATTGATTACAGACTATTTATTGTTCGAGATGGATGAAAGGGCCAACACACGCCAAAATGGTTTAAAATTAGTGAACAAGCGATTTAACTCTAGTATAGCTCAAAATTAATTCACGTTTAAAATCATGCAAACGTGGAATAGCCTGCCCAACCGTGTAATAGGAAGCACGTCAGTTAATATGTTCAAAAACCGACTTGATGAGTACTTCAATAGTGTAAACATAACGTAGTAGGAGCATAGAAGAACACGCCATATGAAATAAGGAGTTGGGAATAAAATAGAATGAAATGAGCAATCAAAATATACCAGCGACGCCTCCCTGCATGGAGTGAATGCGAATTCTCTTTTCCTTTTTCTGTCTGTCCTATAAGTGTATTATTTTCATCACTAGCAGACGAAGCCTGCGGGAGAAGAGAGTACTGTCCTATCACCCCAGCCCCCCATCTGGTTCGAAGAAGCGTGTTCGTGTATTTGATGGATAGCTGAACCTGCATGTCAAGGGTACACATGTCGATAAATGTGTACAGTAGAATGTACAAAAATATGTATACAAAGGGTACACATGTAGTAGATAAGTGTGTATCGTAGAGTTGAAATAGTTAAAAAAACAACAAAAAACAGCATGTAAAAAAAAGCATGATACACTAACGTTAGAATGTGGTGGCTAACATCTTCTGTAAGCGGACTGGCCTTGAGCTGATCTTAGGGTCTTTGTTGGTCCTGGTTTCTGTAGTTCTGTAGTTCTCTCTCTTTGTTTGTTTTTTTCTCTCTCTCTCACACACACCTTTTGAAGTAATAGGAATTAAACTGAGCCAAAAAAATAATTTATACTTAAATTTGGTTTACAGGAAGCCACATCAACTTCTGGAAATCGACAATCAATTTTATCAATTCATGACCAATATCAGTAAAGATAAGTTATCGTTGTTCATTAGAGATTTAATTACACTTAAGTAAACTGGCATATGAAAACTGTATGGGGGGAGGGCTCCTTATATTTATTTATTTCGTGACTGAAGTTGCCCCTCGAAACATTGTCTTCTAGTAATCTGACTCATAATATTCTTGTAGGCTGAGATTCTTTCTTCTGTAAGAGGGCTGGGTTAATTCTTGGTCTTCTTTTTCTTGATGTATCTTCCTTTTAACCACGATGTGATGATTCCTTCCAATTCTGATGACGTGATGACTTCTTCTGCTTCATGATGACGTGATGACTTCTTCTGCTTCATGATGACGTGATGATTTCTTGAGACGAGTTAGCCCTTGATAGTCGTTTTCCTTCCGTTTTCCTTGACAGCGGTTTTCTCTTGAGTTGATTTCTTGAGTTGTCCTTAAAGCGTTTTTCGTGGTCTCCGTTTTCTTCGAGAATTTTCTTTTTCAAAATTGTGGACTTTGGGGTTCGATCTTGGGTGTTTTGAATCCCGAGGCTAGCACTCTACTATTACGCTACGGCGAAGTCCGTTATGACTTGGTAATTTAACGGGCTATTTATATTCTCGCTTTTGGAAGGAAGTTTTTCTCTTATACATCTTCGCACCCCTACAACTGCCCACTCAGAAGAACAAAGATTACTCAGTTTCATAGATGGAAATTTCCTTACTCAGTGGGTGAGAGAACCAACAAGAGGCGAAAATATTCTGGATTTAGTATAACCTCAGACGATGGATTAATTTCAAATTTAAATGTAAGAGATAAAATTGGTAATAGCAATCATAACCTAATTGAATTCGAAATTAATATTCCTTATTTTAGAAAAAACTCAACATCACTAAACTAAATTTCAAAAAAGCTAATTTTGCAAGGCTAAGGGAGAGCTTGAGAAATTATAGAACAAAAAATGAAGAAATTGATAAAGTGTGGCAAGAATTTAAAAACAATCTCCTAAATAAACAGGCACAATTCATACTATCAAATGTTAGTACCGTCAAAAATATCAATGAACTTAAATGGCTATCTGCCGAAATTAAGAAAACCATTAGAGAGAGATAAAGCGTATAAAATTCTAAAATCTAATACGAATATAGATAATAAAAATCATTATGTAGAATTGAGAAAAAAAGTTCAAGCTGAGACCAAAAGAGCCAAACGAAATGAAGAGATAAGAGTAGCTCTAAATTGTAAAAAAAAAATCCAAAGGAGTTTTTCGCTTTAGTAAATAGTAGAAAACAGATAAAAAGTAGCATTGGCCCAATAAAAGACAAATATGATATTTTACAATTTAACGATGTTGATATAGCAAACACTTTAAATGAATATTTTGAAACTGTGTTTATAAAAGTGAACACGATTAATAATCCCACATCAACTATTAAAAATGCCGGTATTAGACCCCTTGAATCTATTAGAAGCAATGTTTTTACTATAAAAAAGCTTATTGAGAAAATGAATAAATATAAATCCTCTGGACCAGATAAAATATTTCCAAGAGTTGTGAAAGAAATCAAAGATCCAGTGGCTGAACACCTAACTCAGAATTTTAATTTATCGTTAGAGAGTGGAATTGTTCCTCAAGATTGGAAGCTAGCAGATGTAACGCTGATATTAAAAAGAGGTTGTAAAGAACTAGTTAGTAATTATCGCCCAATATATTTAACTTCAATAGTTGGAAAACTCCTCGAAACTTGTATTGCAGAAAAAATACTTGAGCATTTAGAAAAGAATAAATTATTAAATAATTCACAGCACGGATCTAGAAAACATAGGTCATGCCTCACAAATTTATTAGATTTCTTCCACTTTGTTAATAGAGAATATGACAGTACCAGATCAGCCGATATTCTGTATTAAGATTTTTAAAAGGCATTCGATAAAGTACCGCATAAGAAATTAATGTCTAAAGTAAGAGCCTTAGGAATAGAAGAAGTAGCAAAATTGATTGAAAATTGACTCACTGATCGTAAACAGAGAGTAGTCATTAACGGACAAAAGTCAGAATGGACTCCGGTGATTAGTGGAGTTCCCTAAGGTTCAGTCCTTGGACATTTTTTTTATAACAAAGTGCTTTTTATTATATATATTAATAATTTAGATGATGACCTGATGTAAAAAAATTCTAAATTCGCAGATGATTGCAAGTTGGGAAAAGGAATAGTAACTGAAGAGGATGTTTTAGAATTTCAAAAGGATATTGATAAAATAGCACAGTGGTGTACAAAATGGCAACTGCCCCTAAATCTAGACAAGTGTAAAGTAATGCATGTAGGTTATAAAAACCCAAGAGCAGAATATAAAATCTTTGATCGAATTATTACCGTAACTGAAAATGAGAAAGATAAAAAAAGTCTATATATCAAATGATCTCAAGTTTTCTCAGCAGTGTATCGAAGTGGAAAAGAAAGCAATGAATCTTCTTGGATATATCAAACGTCAATTTAGTTTTAAAAATAAAGCTACAATTTTAAATATGTGCAATGCATTGGTAAGACAAAAATTAGAATACTGCCCTCAGCTCTAGTCACCATACTTACGAAAGGATATTGAGAGATTGGAGAAAGTACAAGCTAGAGCCACAAAATTAATTACGAAATTATAACTATGAGAAAAGACTAGAAAGACTAAATTTATTCACACTAGAAACAAGACATTTGAGAGGTCAATTAATAGAAGTATTCAAAATCATGAAAGGAATAGAAAATGTAGGCTATTCTACTTGGTTCGAACTTAACACAAATTATATGAGAAATACTAGCAGGAAAATCGTTGCGAAACATTTTCGAACAAATTTATGTGGAAACTTTTTTTCCTATAAAATTTTAAAATTCTGGAACCAGTTGCCTGAAGAAGTGGTATCCAGTAGTTCAGTTGACACTTTTAAAACTAGACTGGACAAAATAATGGTAAACTTTAGATAAAAAGTGACAAGACATTGTACGTTGATAAAAACGAAGGAAAAAAGCATGTTCTAAGTTTAGATGGGTAAGACATAATAACTATTACGGGTTTTAATTTAATGCATCTATATAAAATGTAAATACGTTTCTGTCATGTTTTCAAAATATCTGACAAAAAGCTTTGCATCTGCAAGCGGTACTAACAGTGTCCAATAAGACAGTAGAAAGTTTTTAAATTAAGAATGGAACAAGTAGATAGATCTAAGAGATAATAAACGACCCCAAAAATTGCATGTTCTAAAATAAGATTATTACGATGTCGGAGGGTTTTTTTTTTGTATATATTAGTATTTCCAGCTTTCCTTTTAAAATTTCCTGGATGTGTCTATTTTCAACATTGCCAGGTATATATTTTCACTTTTGCAAGCCCGGAGATGGGTGGGAGAGGTGGGTTGGGAAAGACTTCATATTTACTAACCTATTCCTTATCTGTAGTATTGTATATAGTTAGAATTTAGGATAAAATTATAGGTACTTCCATTGAAATGGACCGAATGGTCTCCTAAAGTACTTACTTTCCTTGTAACTCCTTGTAACACACACTCTCTCTCTCTCTCTCTCTCTCTCTCTCTCTCTCTTTTCTCTCTCTCTTTCTCTCATCCTCCTATTCCTTATCTGTAGTATTTTATATAGTTAGAATTTAGGATAAAATTATAGGTACTTCCATTGAAATGGACTGAATGGTCTCCTAAAGTACTTACTTTCCTTGTAACTCCTTGTAACACACACACTCTGTCTCTCTCTCTCTCTCTCTCTCTCTCTCTCTCTCTCTCTCTCTCTCTCTCTCTCTTTATCCTATTCCTTATCTGTAGTATTGAATATAATTAGAATTAGGAATAAAATTATAAGCACTTTCATTGAAATGGACCAAATGGTCTCTTGAAGTACTTACTTTCCTTGTAACTCCTTGTAACTCTGAAAGCGTTTTTGTGCCCATAGCAGAGAAAAATATAAACACAGAATCTTTGCGTTTTTCATCTCGAAAGCTTTCGAAAGGATCAATAGTGTTTCGCGCCTGCGAGTACCAAGTCTAGTCTCCCTTTTTACAGCTATTCTTTGACCTCAACCTTTATCTCTGGTGGGCATATTCAATATACTTCTCGTTTCTTATTACATACTATTTTAAATAATACCGCTATTACTACTAATAGCAATAATGAAAAAAATAACATTAAGAGTGACTTAGTTCAAATTTTCTGGGATATTTTGTTAAAAAGTTAAATTAATAATTGAATATAAGTAATAATTGAGGATCATGCGACGCGTCAACCTCCGTCTGCCCATCTAACCTCGTTAGGTTTTTTTAAGCTTCAAAAATATCGGATGTGTAATAACTCCATTGGCCCTTTCCATTATGGTTTCAGGTTGAGCATGGTTAAGTATGCTGCAGCACGGCTTCCGAAGGCAACGGTCATGCCTGACGAACCTTGTAGAATTCTTCCACTTCGTTTTCAGTGAGCACGATCGGGACAAGGCGGTGGATGTGGTCTACCTAGACTTTCAGAAAGCCTTTGATAAGGTACCACACCGCCGCCTTCTCCGGAAAGTGCGAGCGCTAGGCATAGACGAAAAGGTAGCCGGCTGGATCGAGAACTGGCTAAGTGGCAGACGGCAACGGGTGGTGGTGAATGGAGAGTCTTCTGAGTGGGTGCCCGTTACTAGCGGGGTGCCTCAAGGTTCTGTCATGGGACCACTACTATTCATCATCTACGTCAACGACATGGACGGTGACATGGTTGCCAAGATTTCCAAATTTGCCGACGATACCAAGCTTGGTATGAACGTTGCAAAGGATGGAAATACTGCCCGCCTGCAGGAAGATCTTGGGAAGATTGGGGAGTGGTCGGACATGTGGCAGATGCCTTTTAACGTGGGCAAATGCAAAGTAATGCATATCGGCCACAGAAACCCCCAATCTCAGTATATCCTTAAGGGCACTGCTATTGAATCCACCGACACTGAGAAGGACTTGGGTGTAACAATCACTAGTGACCTCAAGTTCTCGAAACAGTGCATTGAGGCGGAGAAAAAGGCCCAAAGGATGCTAGGCTATATTAAGCGCCAGTTTGGTTATCGGAACCAGGAGATTGTACTGTGCCTGTACAACTCACTTGTCCGACCGCACCTGGAGTATGCCGTACAATTTTGGAGTCCTTCATTGCGAAAGGACATCGCGAGATTGGAACGCGTACAAGCCAGGGCAACCAAGCTGATTCCCTCTATCCGACATAAAAGTTATGAGGATAGACTAAGGGAATGAGATCTGTTCTCGCTGGAAACCCGTAGACTGCGTGGTCAGCTCATCGAAGTTTTCAAAATATTTCGAGGGTTCGACAATGTTGACTACCGGGATATGTTCACACTGAGTGAGAACAGAACGCGCAATCACGGCTTCAAACTTGAACTGAAGCGTTACAACCGCAATCTGTGTCGAAATTTTTTCACTTACAGTATCTGCGGTATGTGGAACGCACTTCCAGTGGAAGTTGTCAACAGTGAATCTGTTGACCAGTTCAAGTCAAGACTAGACAAAGTCTTGAAAAGTGGCCGTTTAGGGAGGCAAAACAATTGAGCAGCCTTGTGCCAGCTCAATTGCTAGTCCAAAGGTACCCTCTTTCAATGGACCGTAAGGTCTCCTAGGGTACCTTCTTTCCTTGTTGTTACTCCTTGTTGTTAATACCCACACAAGGATTGCGAGTCCTCCCGTCCCAAATTCCCACAGAAAGATTTGCAACTACATATTTCCTGCCTATATTTACTTCACCACTTTGATTAATCGTTGGTTTTCACTTTAAATCAATCAAAATCATGTCAATAATGAGCTATTTACCTCCAAGTGAGGATGAAGTCCATAAACCGTATAATGAATTATAAATAAAGATCAGAATGATAATTGCTGGCAAATTCAAGGAAACCAATTCTTGGTCCTCTTTACGAAGGAAAGAGGACCGAAAATTGGTACTCTTCGTATACTAATGTGTCTTGCCACAAACCAGTCATTAGGCAATCCTTCGTGGCCCAAGGAAGGGCCACCTGTTCTGTGTGAGGGCAAGGAGATATAAAAGTCCCTTTGCCAGGTTCCAGAACAAACGAGTGATGCGTTGTGTACGCGCAAAGAGGGTGGAAAAGGAGGTGGCGGGGTTCTGATTAGTTTGCGCCCACGCGTCCGACTCGGTGCGCCGCTCTCGAAGATGGGATCGAACCCGGTCCGTAGGAGTGGAAATCTAACGTCTTATCCACTAAGCAAGCGAGAACATATTTAATAAAAATAAAGAAAACAAAGAAAGATAATAATAATAAGTTTGACAATTCATTTTAAGTCATTTTCTTTAAACACTCGCTGCTGAGGAGACCTCAGAAAATCGATGCTGTACTTTCAGGTTCGATTTAGAGGATTATATACACGTCACGAATGTAGGTTCTCTAGTTATATGCACGTCACTAATTTAGTTTTTATATATTTACATATCACAAGTGTAGGTTCTTTAATTTTAGACATGCTACTAGTGTAGTTTCTTTAATTATATACACGTTACTAGTGTAAGTTATTTAATTTTTTACGTTACTAGTGTATATCTTTTAATTATATACTCGTTACAACTGTATTGTAAAGGCTATCGCGGAACCCGGTTCGCACGGCCCAAAGAAAGTACACACAAAAAAATTATAGAAGACCAGGGATCTAAAGGCCTACCAGAAATTCCTCAGAATTAATCAGGACGGTGCTAAATTATGAGGTATCCGCAAGGGGTTAAATAAATACACACACAAAAAGTATTTACAGTATTATTTACAACAAAATTAAAATGAAATAAATTAACTGTTAACAAATTATACGGGGTCATCAAACAATAAAAAAATATCTAATGCTTAACACCATTGAACGACCACAAGTCGTTTTAGCCCCCCAAATATTCGCACATACAAAAATGGGTTCTATGGATAAATTGTTTAAAGCCGAAACGACACGCGCCGTTGAAGATGAAAATAGGCGTCGGGACCACGGGCAACGATGATTTGAAGGCGCGACGATCCGAGAGAAGGAATTCGAGATGACAGAATTCCCCAAGGAGGAGATGGCGAGGTGACTAGGGGAGAACTTTCACGTGCCCAGTGTGAACGGCTTACCAAGGAGAATACTTGCAAACGTAACTGGAAGAGCACAAATCGATGCAGCCGAGAGAGGGGCAGCGACAACGCTGGCAGGAATCAATGGCAAAAAATCCTCGCTGCATGAAGGAATCCAGTACGGGTCTCCAAAAAAATTAATGACGTCAAGGTACGTGGCGGACAACGATTCAGCGGAGCAATCAGGCAGAATCCTTACAACAGAATCATTTAAAAGGGCTCACGGCCCTATTTATATCCTTCATTCCGAAGGGGGAAAAGGGAAGTGGGGCACAAGGGGGAGGGATTAGTCGCTTTCCCTTACGCAAATTAGACTGGTAGGTTGCAGAAGTTTGGGTCAAAAACGGTAGCCTCGAAGCGGGTCGACCTGCGATAAACACCATAAACTATGATGAGAAAGGGAAAGCATGGGAATCCGAGGGCCTACCTTTTACATGTAAATTCTTTGATTAATTATATACACATCGCTAATGTAGGTTCTTTAATTATATTCACGACAGTGTATGTTCTTTAATTACACTGGCCAGCACCAACTCTATGTCTAAGTTTTTTATAGCTTATTTAGGACAATTTTTATGTTCTTAATCGGAAAATCAGATTGGTTTTGCTAAATCAGGTCAACTTTTGTATTTATCGTCCCATGATGTTTTCACACTTTTTTACATGTAAGAGTATTTTCCTTTTATATGATGCAAACTTCTTTCTTATTTCTTTAAATAAACTAATTATAAAGAGTTTACATTCGGAAATTTTTTTACTGGTTAATGAAATAGATTCGGCCAGAAGACCTTGCAAAAATAAGCCCGATGTATTCTGCTACATCTGCGGTGAATACACCTCAGGTTACAACAGTAATCCAGTCATAAGTCTCAGAAAGCATGCTTATCATGCTTATTTTGGTATGAAATTTGGTGACCATGATAAAGCTTGGGCGCCACATATGGTATGCAAGATTTGCATCGAGTATCTGCGTCGTTGGACCAAGAGCAAGAATAGTTGTCTGGAGTTTTGAATTCCCATAGTTTAGAGGTAGCCGACAAACCATGGCTCTGACTGCTACTTCTGCGCTTTGGATTTGACTGGGATCACCAGAAAGAAACGGAGCAGCTTCAAGTATCTTGATCTTCAGTCACTACGTCGCCCTGTAGTTAATTGTGATGAAATTCCAGTAACTGTCTTTAGAAAATTTCCTGACATGAGTGGTGAAGATTCCTCAGTGCTGGAGAAAATGAAGAAGAAATGGTTCTTGACTATGAAAATTGTCCTAAATCAGTTGGAAAAACCTAAACGACTTACAAAGATTGTTTTTTTTTAACCCTGTGTTATATATTTAACTAGTTATGTTACTTAATTGTATACACCTCACTAGTGTAGTTTTTTCTAATTATAAACAGATATTTAGAGTTAGTTCTTTCAGTATATAAACATAACTAGTGTAGCTTCTTTAAATATATGCAGGTCAGTAGGTTAGGTTCCTTAATTATATACACCTCACTAGTGTGGGTACTTTAGTTACACTGGCATGCGTTTCAAATTTTTTTCAAAGGTCTTAGGTTATCCAAAGAATTTAGAATCATCTTTGCAGGCTGAATTTAAGAATATAATTAGTTTTCTTTGGTCAGGTCTGGTTTCTAAGATATGTTCGATTCATATTAGAATCGACATTGCAAAATAGAGTATCATCTAACCATTTATTAATTCTGTTTTGTCTCATCTAGTGATGAGCAACCATACATAACCTATTTTATTCATCTTTTCATGTCTAGATTTGAATTAAAATGGATCGTACGTGTAAGAATCATTCAAGTAGATTTTGTTTCATCTGCGGACATGTCACTCTTCCAGACTGTCAAGCAAAAATCACGGATTTTATGAAAAAGGAAGATCATGCTTACTTTAGAGTGAAATTAAGAGACCAAGAGAGGCCATTTGCTTCCCATATTTGCTGTAAAACATGTGTGGAAAATTTAAGGGATTGGAGTAATAATAAAAGGAAAAGTATGTAATTTGGTGTCCCAATGGTGTGGAGGGAAGACAAAGATCACGTCACCAACTGCTACTTCTGCATGACAAATTTGAAAGACATCAATCGCAAGAACAAGCACCATGTTCAACACCCCAATGTTCTTTCTGCTATAAAACTAGTCCCACATGACCCCGATCTTCCTGTTCTTGAACCTGATTTTACCATGTGTTCTCCTCCTGATTCCAAGGCTAGTGTCACTACCGATACAGCTGAGTTTGATGCATACAAACCAGAAGAGGACGACCAACTGGTGCCATTCACAGAAGTCGAACTCAACGACCTGACACGAGACCTGAACCTTTCCAAAGAATCTGATCAGCTATTGGGTTCTCGTCTCTGAGAGAAATTTATGCTAGCACCAGGGACAACATTCTATTGGTATTGGGACCACGAGAAAGAATTTAGGAATTTTTTCACGTTTGATGAAGCCTCTTTACTGGTCTGCTGTAACAACATTGCTGACCTTCTTAACCTAATGGGCCGAAAGTATGATGCTACGGAATGGAGACTTTTCATTGACTCATCTAACAGAAGTCGTAAGACAGTTCTTCTTAAGAACGGCAATAAGTTTTCATC
The DNA here is from genome assembly GCA_963969495.1 of Ceratothoa steindachneri. Lineage (NCBI taxonomy): Eukaryota > Metazoa > Arthropoda > Malacostraca > Isopoda > Cymothoidae > Ceratothoa > Ceratothoa steindachneri. Next base: position 18,138,067 of record OZ018330.1, on the reverse strand, counting down.
GATCCCTGTTAGGCACTCAACTGCGATGAAAAAACCTGCATCAGCATGGACCTTATACTGTCTGTTCTCAACTACCAGGAACACAAATGGCTGATCTGTGGAGATCTTGAAGTTGTTAGATTCATACTAGGCCCTTAAGGTGGGTACACAAAGTATCCATACTTTATGTGTTTGTGAGATAGTCCGGCTAACGACCTGCATTATGTCAGAGAAGACTGACCGTCCCGACAAGGATTAGAAGCCGTTCACACAACGTTCTGTCCAACCCTCTGGTTGAACCAAGCAAGATATTGCTTCCACCCCTGCACATCAAACTCGGTTTGATGAAGAACTTTGTCAAGACAATGGACAGGGAAGGTAGAGGATGAAAAAACCGAAGGCAGGTGTATTTGATGGTCCTCAAATAAGGGAGCTCATCGAAGACACCACTTTTGATGAAGCACTGAATCCTGCTGAACTCTGCTTGGTTGACTCTTAAGTAACTAATCACAAACTTCCTTGACAACCACAGAAGACGTCCGTATGAGAAGGCAGTTGATAAGTTAATGGAGAACTTCCGTAAACTTGTTGCGCGCATGCCATTGAAAATGCACTTTCTTCAGTCCCACTTGGACTATTTTCCCGAGAATTGTGAATACTTCAGTGAAGAACAGGGTTAGCGCCTTCACCAAGATATCCGTGTGATGGAAGAACGCTACCAAGGGCGTTGGGATGTCATCTTTCTGGCTGACTACTGCTGGTGCCTGAAAAGGGATTTGGTGTCTACTAGTCACAATCGGAAGTCCCTGAAGAGACCGTTCATCCATGAGTAGCTTTTTTGTATGCTGTATTCTTCTTTCAATTAGAACATTCTGTACATAGATCAGCTCAAAATTTAGGAATTTATGGCATGTGATTATATACAAGGTACTAGTGGTTTTTTTTACTTATATACAGGTCAATAATGTATGATATTTAATTATTTTTTAATTATATACACCTCATAAATGTAAGTTGTTAAATTGTATACACGTTACTCGTGTAGTTTCTTTAATTATATATGCTTCCCTAGCTTATATATATATTCGTTTATTATATACACTTTACTAGTGTAGGTTCTGTAATTATATACACGTCACTAGTGTAGGTCTTTAATTATAGACACGGCAGTAGTGTAGGCTCTTTTAATATATGCACGTCATTATTGTAGTTTATTTAATTATATACACATCAATAGTGTAAGTTCTCTAATTATATACACGCCACTAGTGTAGTTTCTTTAGTTATATACACGTTAGCTGTGTAGGTTCTTTAATTTTATGCATGACACTGATGTAGTTTCAGTAATTATATATACCTCACTTGTGTAGGTTATTTACTTAATTGCTCGATTAAGACTTCTTCAAAACTCAATGCCAACTGTTCTCCATCAAATTTTAGCAAGTTTCCTTTCTAAAAGCCAAATAATTTTTTTAATGATTAATATAGCGATTTTAGCATGTGTTCTTCTACCATCAGCAAATAATGCCCCCCCCCCATAACTCTGCTCTCTCCACCGTGCTGCTGGATAATATTTATTTTCCAGAACATTTTATCGCGACGATGTACGTGCTCTTGTGCAAACATTGGATTTGCAGCAACCTAACCTAACCTAAGTTACGTTTAATTTTAATGTCAAATGATAAACACTATGAATTATTTTTTTAAATTACAAGTAATATGTTCATCTTTCTCAAACTAATAATTAAAGTGATCCAGAAATGATTCTGGTTATCAACTTCTGTCCCACTTTACGTGAAATGAAGTCACAAAAAATAAAAGGTCAAGAGATGTTACTATATTTAGTTACTATCGAAATTCACTGTTTATGAAGGTTATTCTTCTTAAGGTAAAATGGCAAATGAGATATTCAAAACAACTCCCAAACTCTCGGCAAGATTTAATGAACTGGAACGCAGAGTTACTTTGTCACTTTTATTTTTCAAGAAAAATGAAAACTGGCTCACAAATAAAGTAGTAAATTAATGAGGAGTAATAATATATGGAAGTTACCAAACAAGAGGAGATAAAGAGTGAATTTCAGAGGAAAGCAAATTCTCACTTAAGATGAAATAGAAATTAGAAGCGGGAGAATCGTAGTTATAAAAGACATGTTTGATAAAAGAGGATTAAAAATGGATTTTATTATAGTAAGGAGGGTTAGTCCACATAAAAAAAATATAGTCCAAGTGGCTCAAAATGGCAATAACTTCAGACATTTGGTGTCTTGCTGGAACGCAACTTTCCAAACAGAAGGTAGTTCTGTCACGAAGTTAAGTGCCCATGGAGTGGACAAACACGAAAGAGGTGAATATTGTTTTTAATTATAAATGGAGCAAAATTACTGTAATCGAGAGTATGATTTCTCACAGTGGATACACTGTATAATGGAGAATGGAGGAAGGAAAGAGGAAGTAAATAGAAGAGGAATGGAAAAGCTAATGATTACTAGAACTAGAATAGAAAATCTAGTCAGTTCAAAGGCTTAGATCCCCCCATCCTTTACCCTTCGTAGGGAGGCTGTGAAGTTAGGTAGGTATTAAAGAACAAAGAATGATTATTTCGAGTATTATTAGGAAGAAACAAGAAAGGATAGGAAGGGAAAAAAAAAAGAGCCGCAAGGGTAGTAATTATCATAGGAAGTAAGGACTAATTCACCCACATAATGGTAATAAACCAATAGACGAAATCGTTTTTTCTGTTAAGCCCCCCATAAAAGAAAAATGCGGTGAATTGGAAATTACAGTTGAAATGGAGAAAGAATGAGATGACATACAGAAGTTTTCATGTAAGTTGATACAAATTGTACACAGGAAAAGAAAACAAGATGTGTATCAAAACGAAGCAATATAGTCTCATGAAAACTTATATAAGAATAGAACGATATATATAGATGTAAGACCACTCAAGGAGCTGGTGGTGCCTTTTTTTAATATTGATGCCTAAGATGTCCCAAGTAGCATTGGGTGCTCCAGGAACAAGTCATTAGCCTCGAGAAGGGAGGGACGATCCGTAACTTAAACAACCAGGAGCGCCTTGTCCATTAGAAGCAAGGTGCGGCTCTCTTCAATTGACACATTTGGTCAAATACGACAAGGACTTATCGTGTACAGCCTTGGAGCAACTTACATAGACTTCTGGTAAACCCGACTTTGCACGTATACATGAATGATTCGTATGGCAGAAGCGGTAGCAATATTAGCAACTTTGAACTGGTGGCACGAATGCCTTCACGCGGTAGCAATAACAACCTGCACCAACCAACTCAGGTAGCCTGTCACGATCAAACGTGATGAATAGTGTATAGATTTATCTCTAGGTCCTTCCCTGTTTCCCCATCGCACGCTCAACCTTGCCAGCTCTTAGATGATGCCTTATAAGGAGTAATCTACGAGTTCCCTCACATAAATCACTCCTTTCACGAAATTCATGGTAGAGCGCGGCCTCACACTCACCGGCGAGCATTCGAGTGTCCGAATGACGTAAGAATTGAAGCCTCAGAAGGGTCCACCGCATTCTTGAGAAGGCTCACATCCGAAAAACGGAACACCTTCGACTCTTTAATAGTCACTTTAGAAAGGCCCTCTTTTGGTGGAGCAAGTGGCGTTTGGCCAACTTGCTACCATCAGTGAAGGGAATAACTAAAATGTTCCTGAATCCAGAGAGCTTAACAACGCCAGGTAGTATCTGAATGAGGGGCCGCGACGCAATGGAAGCTCCGATCACCGCACTCACTACTTTGCTCTTGTTTTGGGCTCTCCATCTCATGGAAAAATCGGGGCCGGACGTGCCTATTTTTGCCTGGTGGCTTGTCGAAACGGCAGAAGACTCGTCCGTCCCCAGAGCACCTTCGGATGGAGAAGAATCTCATTTCCTCTTTGATATATTTTTACCTTTGCTTTACTCTTTTGGAGAGGAGGGCGGTGAGTAACCTCCCTTCTCTCACATGCTATCCCGGAAGTGGCCCCAAAACGGGAAAAAACAGCCTCGCGCAGATCTTTCGCCAAGATGCACAAGATTTTGCCCATCAAAGGAGTACCAAGTGGGGGATGAAGTCTTTCTTATCCTTGCGAGTCTTTCGGGATCCGTGCCACCTGAGGGTCTTGCAGAGGGGCATACTCATTTTCGGTATCTGGCACCGAGTCAAATTTCGCCCCATTGGGTGACCCTGCCATCTGGGCCAGCGTCACCTCCGAAAACTTCTCAACCTCAGGAGGTGCCTTCAACCCGCCCCGAAGGGTTTAGGTATCCCGGTAGGGACTCATATGGTATATGGCCCGTCACTGGGGCCGACATCTCGGCCCTCATTGGGAAAATATGGTGAGCGGGCATGCCGGCTCCCATCAACGTAACAAACCTCGGGACTAAGAGGTGCGTCGACAAGGTCCGTTGGATGATGCCGCCTCTTACCCCTCTAAGTGAATAGGGTAGATCAGTTGACTCCAACAGAAGGACTGGGGATCGACATTTTGCGTCCTATGTCTTGTCGTGTTATTGGTGGGCACTTGATAAAGCAAAAGGGCACCCGCCGCAAGTGTAGAGTCGCTTGGAGGAAACTCTACAAAGGAGGATAACGTCAAACTCCAGAACCTGTCAAAAATTAAAAGGAAGAAGCGCTCTCTCAACTAATTTTTACATAGGCCTGGAGGACTTGCAGCTCATCCATATACCAAGTGTAACAAATTACACATCTTCCCTGCCTTGCTGGGGAGGCATAACGTGGCCCTTGCTACTGACTACACCCAGAACCATTAAAGAGGCAGGAAATTTGCTGCTGTACATGGCTGTATGCACTTCGCCCTTATTCTCGGCCTCGTCATATTGCCGTTTTACTTTGTAATCGAGGTTCATCTGGTAGTTAAACGAATTCAGAGTGGTGTTGTATCTAAGCTTCTCGTCCACCCCAATCCCAAGGTAAAGCGAGGATTAAGAGAGAGGGACGTCGTTTGAAATGCTGAGAACTGTTGAAGACTTTGGAAAGTCTGCCAACACACGGTAATTTATTAAGCTTTTACCTACTGAAAAAAAGGGGAGGTTGGTGGTCTATATCGTCTGTCCAGACGCTCCAGTCTATCCTGACTTGGGTTTTAGGATCTTTAAGGGTCCGCCCTGGGTGCGTTAAAGAATGGTGCTCACAATCTAAGACAGCGACACACACTGACCTGAAGTTACCTAGTGGCCAGTCTTTCCCCAAAGATCGCAGCTCCAATCTTGGCAGCCAAAAAGGTAGGGCGACAGGGCGGATATTCTTAAAAGAACGTAACAATCTTCGACAAGACGGCTTGGATCTGAAGATCTGTTGCAGCAAACCTTATGACAACACCCAAGACTTTTAATTGGCCTGTCATCCAACAAGGCCGTAAAGTTCGTCCGTCACAAGCAGTACAGCCTTATTCACCCTAGAATGGCAGCAGGGAGGTGGTCAGCCCATTTCACACAGAGAAGGGTCTATTGGGGCAAAACCGATATTCCCTTTAATTACGCCCCAACGCCCAGGTCTCCTTAAGGCCTGGTCTTTTCCAATCTGTGAGAATTAAATGTCAGTGTTTATGCATATTCTAAAGCCTCTCTTCTGGGACGGCTTGAGGTAGCTTGTCAGATCTTCAATTCTAGACTCAGAAAGAGTTGAATGGAGCAAGTGGGAAGCCTATCAACAACTTTATCAGGCCCCATCAGAAAGCTCATGTCAACCCTGTGACAGTTTTTCACTAACTTGCACTCAGGCCTGGAGGACGTGCAGCTGTCAGGTACCAAATGTAACAGGCTACACAGGGTTTTCCCTCTGCGGGGGTGAGGCATAACGTGGCCCTTGCTTCTGACTACTCCAAGAACCTTCAAAGAGGCGGGAATTTGCTGTGCATGCCCGTAAGAATTTCGTCCTTATTCCCAGCCTCGTCATATTGCCGTTTTACTTTTGTAAACGAGGTTCCTCGGATAGTTGAACCAATTCGCAATCTCGTTTGTGCCTCTCCAACGCGGAGGACTGCGAATATGGCGTACCGTGTTTCAATTTCAACTGGCATTCTCAGAAGAATGCGCATATGCTGCTGGCTGCATGAAAGCTAAACTCTTACTGAGCGTGTTCAAGGTCAACTTTGGTGTGGTCATTAGCCCTTAGACGCACGTTCAACTTTGTATCGATTTATCTGAAACGCAATGTAGATTATCTTGTGTAAAAATTAGCTACAAAACTAATTTGGAAATGATCACATGTGGGGATTAGAAGCAGTTACAGGCATAGCACGGGACGCAAACCGTACAGTGGATCTGTTTCAATCCTCTAGAAGTTCCTTCAAAAACGCAGAGCCGATAATCCTTTTAAGTATAAATGGTCCAAAGGTATCTTTTATCTTTTATAAAGAGTAACATTATTTTTGTGAAAAAATAAATGTTGCGATAAAATCCAGAATTCCTGAACAACAACTCCAGTGTTATCCTTTCTGTTCTCCACTAGATTCAATAATCATCTCGCAATCCATATTGTTTGTTATTTTTCGCCCATTAGATTCGTTTATCACAAACAGGCTACAAAAATGTCTTAATCATTAAGAATTATGAAATTACGCCATTCCATCCAACGCTTTGTTACTCAGAAATAAATAAAAAAATGTTAACCAAGTGAACATAAAGTTTTGGAAAATAGTGAAAGAGGTCAAAATATAAAAGGAACTGGCCTATTGGGTTAGTTCAATCCGGAGTTCCAAAACAAATTCTTACAAGTAGCGGAGACACTAAAAAAAAAAGTTATAGAATGATTATCTTGGGCCAACAAGTAGGTTAGCTGTTATCAAGGAATCAAGATAGAAAGCAAAATACAAATTTCTTCTGTACATACGAGTAGTAGTCCGCACGAATAACTAGGAATTGCATTGCAAAAGAAAAGTTGGAAGAAAAGCAACTTATCAAAAATCGAAAAACAGAACCATATAAGCCACTACAAGTGGGATATTCTAACAATAAATTAAATTTAGAAATAATTATGATAATAATAATAAGTTAATTGCTCCTTTATTAACCTAGGTGGATCCAAGGTCCCCTTTCTGACACTGTTACAAATCGGGGCTTACTTTTGATAGTCGAGTTTCCCTGAAAGCGCAAGTCGCCAACTCTTCTCTCTGCCTCGTCCATTATCTTTTCCATATCCGCTCCCACCAGAGCTTTGAGCAAAATAGTGTTGAGACCGCAATCCACGGTTGTTTTACATTCCACCATGAGTACTCTAACTCCCCTCCACTCTTCCACCTCCCGGCTCTAGTGCCCCGCAACTCTTAAATTAGATTAAGATTAGGCTTTATTATTTCTAGCCATTTTTATTTTGCCTTTCCCTCACTCATTTTACGAGCTTCCCGCTACTTTCTTGGTCAGCGGCTATATCGAAAGCTAGTCGCCAACCTGCTTTCTTCAATTCATCCATCCTGGGTAGGTCGAGAGAAGTTTGGGGTGGGTGGATAACATGGATGCATTCTCCCCCACCCCCACTTTTTCTATTACCACTGTCTCCACTCATTTTATCCTTATCTATCGTTGTCCGCGCCGGCAAAGGGGAATTCAGATAACATGGATGTTTGTGTCCCTTCTCGGGCCCAACTCTCGCAGGCTTGCCCTCCAGGCCCCAATGCCTGCAGGAGGATTTGTGGCCATAATATAACCTTTCCCCATTTTCACTCTCCCTATCTTCACCACTCCCTCTACAGATCTCTCTTTAAAAGTTTCTGCTCCCTCAACTGCACAGGCTACAAGTTCTTAAATGCCGCGTCACCCTCTCACTTATCCCATTGAACCTCTTTTTAGTTGGTAGACAGGCGCTCTGTGAATGTTTCTAGTCTCCAAAAGCGCCTTACATAAATTTTCATAATTAATAATAATAATTTCAGTAGTGGTAGCAGAAAAAAAGATTAAATAAAATTCATCCACCTGGGTACACACCGGCATTGCCTATACCTTTATTATTTTAATTTGATGATTATGGGTGCATGGGTACAGAACACCTCTTTAGATGATACTTTCATTATAGAAATTAAGGAAATAAGATAGATGAGGAATTGCTATGTACTGCAATGAAAACTTAAGTAATAATTAGGAACTTGCTTGATATCGCACAGTAGTATGCAAAAATAGAATCTAATCAAATCATCATGGGATCGTCAACTCTGTCTGATCCATCTCCTTGATGACAATAAATTAAATACTGATAAGGTAATAATCATTCTGTTTGTTGGTTCAGTCGACGTTACGATATAGGACAATGGAAGAACTTTCTCTTATGAGGTTTATACATAGGAGCTGAAGGGACGAATTAGGAGGATTATCTTGGTTATTTTTAAAGAGGATAAAATAAATAAAGAACATGGAAATATGAGAGAGTTAAAAGCTGGCTGGGATCAGGGATAGCACCTCTTCGCCTCAATCCGATGTCATTTGATATATTCATGTAATTATTAAAATAGAGAGTAAATTCCATTACCTATCTATTTTCCGCAGTTTGCTAACCGACGTTTTTCTCACCTTGATTTTAAGATCTTGCCTAAAATGGTTTTCTTAAGGCGTTATTTTTTTTTATCTAACCCGACAACTGCTCTTAAATCTAATTTATATGGGTCTTTTCTTGGCATTTTATCTAATCCGCCCTATAATTGATTTTATATTTTTTGAGGAAATGTATGTCTGAAGAAGAAAATGTAAATTGGAAACAGTTGACAAGAAACCGGTTAGGTGACGCGTACCTTCCCACTTTCAAAAATAATCTACGCCATTGTTTTCCAACCAGATTCATCTTTCGTGGACCACCGGAAAAAGCCTAGAATTGACTCAGAGATAAAGACCTGATTTAGTTATAATTCACTTTTCTTAGAGAGATGAATGATAAAAAGAGAAACTTAATTGTTCTTTTATTACTAGGGGGAAGTTCACACATCTCAAAATTTTGTTATAATTTTGTTCATGATACGATTTGGAGGGCGTCTGAGGAAATTTTAAGTGGTAACAACATTTTTTATGATATATCTCGCAAGACAGCAGCGCATTAAAGGTGGAGCAGATTCAGATTGAGGAGAGATACTAATACTGAACTTGGAATTATTAACTAATTATTTTTCTTAATTCAAAGCAAAAACCAACAAGTACATCTTCCACAGGAAGTTTGTAAAAAGATGCTGTGGCAGAAAAAGTTAAAGAGAAGCGGTTTATAGATATGCTAATTGGAATGCGCACATTGGATTAATTTTTAGAGCCATTTTGGTGATAGGAAATTCAAGTACTAATATGGTAAATGACATAGATAAGATGATCAATGTAATTGCTTTAGTTACGAGTCAAATCAACATTTGCTGAGATCAGGAAGCCACCTCTTCATTGAAAGACATGAGAGTTACGAGCATATCCGATCCCGAGAAGAACCAAAGGGCTGTTGAATTATTTCCCACCTACCATTTACAATTCCCTTATTTAAAAATTTACTTTCTGTCTGTCTGTTTGTCTTTGTCTCTCCTTATCTGTATCTTATCTCTCTTTCTCCTCCTTTTAGTCTCCCTCTCTCTTTGTATATCTCTCCCTCCATCTCTATCTCTCAATCTCTCTCAAACTCTTTCAATCTTTCTTTCTCTCTCTCTCTCTCTCTCTCTTTCTCTCTCTCTCTCTCTCTCTCTCTCTCTCTATATATATATATATATATATATATATATATATATATATATATATATATGGACACAAAATAGAAAAATCATATCAGGAATGGGATTAAATACCGGAAACGAAGGGTAAAGGCATAAAGATAAAACTCTTCCGGAAATTCGAACTATGAGAAAATAATGTAGACAAAAGGAATACAGCAAAACAAATTTTAATCAAAGGGGCTAAGATTTTAAATGGACAATTTCGTTACAAATAAGCTTTTTAATTATAGGGGGCAGTTTAAAGAGACCGGGGTATATATTGATATTAGGCGAGGAATTATTGAATGAACATTCTACAATATTTCTTTTAACATAGTCATCAGATTTATAAATAAATTTAGCCGAATTCCAATTGATAAGGTGACTATTTTCAGATAAATGAAGAAAGAAAGCACTATTACTTTCACCTCTTCTAATATTGTATTTATGTTGGATCAAGCGTACACTTAATGATTTTCCGGTTTGCCCAAAGTATTGCTTAGGGCAAACGGCACAATCGACAGAATATAGCCCCAATATACTATAGTTATTATTTCGAATCAATATTTTGTACAGGATAGACTGATACTTGAATATGACTGAAACATTTGAACTTTTCAAGATGCGGGGAAGTAAGGAAAAGGACCCAGTAAACGGTAAAACAAGGGAGTTCTTAAAATTTGATCTGGGAGGAATTTCAATTCTATAAAACGATTTTTTTGGCCAAATCTAGGCACTCTGCAAGGATATCTTTGAGGGAAACAAAGATTTTTACCTATTTAAAAGATCTTAGAAACCTCAAGATCCAAGGATTCCGTGCTGGTGACCCGCAACCCCCCGGAGAAACATTGAAATCAAAGACATTATTAACCGAAAAATAAAGCTTACGAATGCCGAAAAAATGACCGCACTAACCGTCTACTATCAAAATAGCCTGACATCAATTCTTTTCTGATATATGAGTACACATGTACCTTAAGAAGCTGCGAGCTTTTACCTAACTCGTATATCGGAATGACTGAAACCACACCATCAAGAAGAATATCATACTACATCAACAATAGTGCACCTAAAAAACATACATAAGAAATACATGGAAGTTGCCTTAACAGAAAAATGATGGAGGAAAACACCAAAATTTTAGACTATGCTCCCAACAGACGCCAATTACTCCTCCTTGAAGCAATAGATATTAAAAAAAACAACAAGTCTAAATATACATTCTAACTCTCATAAAATCCTGCCAACTACAAAAAGAGGAAATCGAGGGACTAGGTACATTTAGGACATCTGCCTCTAGCCGCCAATCACCTCTTGCAAGCAGCTTACCTATTCCCCCGTCTCCGGCCGCTCACTTACACTTTCTTGACCAGTCAATTTGCCTACACGTGCCTACGTTCCCTTCGTCAGTTTGTTAACACATTTTTTTTTATAATATATGAACTGGAATACATGTATTAATTTCCCATATTAACTACGAAAATGATACTTTTCGTATCGAACCGCGTTACTGTAATAAAAGAAAGTGCTAAGATGCATTAAATTCCTTCCACCTTTTTGCAATTAATAAATATCAGTCTCTAATGAACTTCGGTTATTCACAGGTTGAACAATGAAGAAACAGCGAACATAAGACAAATCGAGAAGACCTGTCGCTCTTAATAAAACCTGCCATAATGAAAATATACTGCCCAAATTCTTATATATATATATATATATATATATATATATATATATATATATATATATATATATATATATATATATATATATATATATATATATATCTGTGTGTGTGTCAATAGAAACAAGTTTATAGTAGCATAATATTTATTTGCGATACTAGTTTCAGTATGAAATCTACCATTGCATCTTCGGTCGTAAACTGAGAGAAGACAGACGTGAACACATAAATATTTCAAACGGAACAATGTTACTAATCTGGGAAAGTGATTCTAAGATCATTAGTAATATCGTTAATAATTAGATTTGGGGCAAAGGGGCTACATTTAATTTATCCATCCGAAAGGTTAAAGTTGGGTATTTCTTAAATTAAGCAGATTCAACATTACAAGTGTAAATTGACTGTGACCATTAGTAATAAACTACATGGTTTTATTTTTTTTAGGGAATTAAAAATACCCGATGCAGTACTGTATCGTTTGAAATCATAACCTTTGTATTCATGTAACTTTTTATTCTAAAGATCTTGCCGTCTCTCTTACATACCCTTGGTCATTAGGTCCCCACTGAGAAATAATATCTTAATTGCATGCCACCACCCAAAATTTACACAAGATTTGTTGATGACATAATACTTTACAACTAAGGACGAACATCAATTACAACAACTCAAAAGAACCTTAGAATCCCATTCCTACGGGTTGAGTGTAAACGGCCGTATTCCTTTCCTGGATGTAGACGTAAAACAGATTAGCGACGGAAAATATATCACTACTGTCTATCGAAAAGGAACAGACTGCGGTCGATGCCTTAACCCCAAAAGTGAGTGCAACGAGAAATATAAAAAATCGGTAATGAGCTCATAAATAAGAACAGCATCAAGAACTGCTCGTGCACAGCACTTGACGAAGAATTTAGACGACCCCAACAGATCCTAATAATCAATTGCTATGCCAATAGAGAATTTCACAATCTACATAAGAAAATTCTCAATTGAAAATTTGAGGTACAGGAGTAAAATAAAAGATAATACCACTTTACTACAAGAACCAAATGAGAGAGGCCTACAAAAAAACGAAAGAATAATAGAAAACATCATGGAAACTAACACTATCGAAGGAAAAGACAATAAGTTATCTCTACGAATATATTATAAAAAACAAAAAAGTCAGCAACCTACTAATGAAAAAATACCTCCGTGAAAAAGAATCCATCTTAAAGGCTACAAATGTGGTATACAAATTTGAATGTCCTTATGAGGACTGCAAGCCTCATCCAAACAACCAATATATAGGCATGACCACCACTACCCTCAGCCCACCGACGCTTAACAATGCACTTGCAAGAAGGAGGAATCAAAACACACTAGAATGAATAACACAATGAACAAATTAAAAGCGATTATAAGGGCGATTTTCGCTGATACGAGGCGTATCTACAATATCGACCTCTCTCTAGCACCATCCTTTTTGCCCCTACGGGGGACTTAATTATGGCGGCCTAAACTCATCACCTCCCCCCTTCCCGCCTTCTAAGGCGTCGCCCTGTGTACTGTCACTCATAACCTAGTTCGAACTATGCTCGTTGTGTGACAAGGCATAATTCGAGGTGGTTAGGAAAGCAAGTTTGGGGACTAGACCACTGTGGAACTTTCCGTCATCGGCACCCGGGAAAAGAGGCGAAGCTGTAACCGTTGGGGAAGAGTTCTCTTTATCCCCAGCGGCCCATCCAGGACCATAGAGGGACATACAACTGTAAGCCGGAAGCAGCCTCGATACCCACACCTCAGAAGAGGCGGCACCCCGGGTAGTGGTAGTTGATTCAATCACCACCTATCATCAAGTCCGCCATGAGTCATCCTTCTGGAGGGCCTCCCCGGGTCCATCTTCCCATTCATCGATCATTTCTACCCAGGTAGTTACACCAGCTGTGCTAAAGATTGTGGGAGCGGAGGGATCATTTTCATTCTGATTATCATACCATAAACTAAATTTCATATACCCAGGTAGAAAAAGAACAGGTACAAGGAACGCAACATCAAGAAGAGGGATCTCAACGAACCACCATAGAAGATTACGTGGGTGCGAAGTAGGTGCCTCTTCGTATCCTCCCCGGAAAAAAAAACCCACGGGGGAGAAAACCCTGCAGACCATATACGCTGATATCGGAGTAATCTTGTTCAGGCTAAAGGACTAATTCAATGAATACGTTGCGCTCCTCTGTGACACAGAAAAGGACTTATAGCTCCTCTTGAGGTGAAGATGCAGCAGAAAAATGGCCTAAAATTGGACTTGAACCCCGCACACCCCCAAACGTCACAACAAAGAGATAGGTAATCTGCCTACGCCTCGACCCATGAGTATGAGCCCACTCAGCCGCCGAAATATAAAAACGAATTAGAGAAAGAACCAAACTGGGCTACCATCGAAGACGTTGTGAAGTTTGAAAACCAAAACGGAGAAGATCATACACACGTTTTCCAAGTCATTCTTAGAACCACCGAAATGGCAAAGAGAGACGCAGAACACGGCCGCCTTGCATTCTACACGAAGATCCCCCCCCCATCCCGACCAGATTGAAAGAAAAACGTTCGTCTTTGTTCAAGTGTGTTTCACCTGCTACGACCTTAACCAACACACGACAAAGGAATCTCCATACAAAGGTAAAACTTGCTCGGAATGCGCAGGTAAAGACCACCGCTGGGACCAATGTAAAAATATCGAGAGAAAGTGCCTAAACTACGGGAACGGAGAGCTTGCTCGATCTGCTTGAGTTCAGCTAACTAAGCTTGGGGGCTTTTAGTCCGTCAGGGTTACCCACGCCAGTAAGGTAGCTTTAGTAGGATCCAGACAAAGAGTTATCAAACTTCTTTACTACTTCTTTGATAGATCTCCTAGCACCCCCTATTAGCTTTATCGATTCTGTTAGCGTTAAATTTCATCACCGTTCCTCAACTGTTTTAAAAAGAACAACAAAAAAACACCCATCTATTATACATAAGTTGTTTAGTTATAAAGGCCTCGCCAGCTACTTTATGCCGTGTGAGAAGAGAGGCTTTGGAACCCCTATAAATAACGCCCTGGAGCACTCATCGGTTGCAAGGGACTGACATTGAAGGGATCTCAGGCGTTTGGGTTACGATTAAGGGAGAAATGATAAGTACCCCTTAGAAGCTTTCGCCTGACCAGCCCCCTTTGACCGTTAATTGGTGAACAAAGGCTCAACTGCTCTTTGGTGAGAGAGCTTTTGTGCCTGCTGGTTGCCAGGTCAGCAAAAGATCTCAGATTAAGGCGTGGGCACTTAGCTTCAAGTTTGGGGGTTTTTGGTTGGTTAGTAGGGATTAGTAGGAAGAAAATTACACCTCAAGCACTCTTGTCGGAAAATTAGAGGATCAGATTACCTGGAGCTCTTGTGCTGCTCAGTTGAGAGCTGTGGCACGATTGGCAAAGTCCGGCCCAGGGGAGACCTTAAAGTTGGTGTGCTTGGTAAAAAGGGTTTCTGTTGACTGAACGAACGAAAACCTCGTGAAAATAGGCAAATGTGGCTTGTGCGAGAAAAAATCACACAAAAAAACCTTTTATGCATATAGTCGGACGTTAAAGTAATTATTATAGTGAAGAAGAATGGTCCTCAGTTTCGCAAACTAACCTGCGGAAGATGCAAAGTGTACAGATCGAGCGAAAACTTCGGTGGCAGGACTGGCAAGGAGCTCACAGACGCCGTTAGTGTCTGTGACTTCTGCGAACTCGAGGCACTTCTGGGCGAGCGCATTGATCAGTTGAGAGAGAACTCCCTCCTCAAAAGGAAGGTTCACCTCTTGAGATCGGAGAGGTGTAAGTACTTAGGAGACTCCGAAGGGAAGAAGACAACCAACGTCTCAGAGCAGGAGTCTTCTGGTGCAGGACTGCTGGCTCAACGAGCCAAAAAGAAGAAAAGAAAGAGGAAGAAGGGAAAGAAGAAGATAAATTAAGTAGATAAGAAGAAAAATTAGACAACGTAGAAACAGAAGAAGAGAAGCCAAAGCAAGATAAGAAAAAGAAGAAGAAAAAGAAGAGAACTATAGAGAACAAAGAGGAAATTGACAAGTCGCTCTCGAAAGGAAAAACTCTGTCCCCTACAGTTAAATGTTTGAGGGTCATCTTTATTGGTGATTATCAAGCACGGGACCTGCAACCCATGCTAGCGGCCTGCCTTCGCACCAGTGTGAAGGTAAGCTGCCTGCCTGGACGGGGAAACACCCAAATTAGAGTAGAGGCGGAGAAATCTGAGATTTCTGAGAGCCTGGTCGTTGCCCTGATGTTAAGTGGCAACGACCTCTACTTCCGAGGAGGCAGGGTAGGCCCTATACCTAAGATAATTCAGACGGTGATGGGAGCTGTGGATGACTGTTGGTTGAAAACCCGCAGACGTGTCGTGGTCGGGATGCTCCCGAGAAGAGGTCCAACCCGGACCACTCACTCGAGGAACGTCTCTTTGAATCGACGCCTGGCAGATCTGTGCACGGTAGAGGGGGTCTTTTTGTGGACCCTTACCGCACCTTTTATGGTAGGAACGATCTCTACCACAGGGAAGGGGTGCACCTTTCATTTAAAGGAAAGGATGTACTCTCTAACATGATACAGGATGTCGTGGAGCGAAACCAAAGGAGTGTCCGGCCCCGAGTGGAGGCGGTCGTGCACCAATACGCTAGTGTCACTCCTGGAATGACATTCTCGGAGGTCGTTAGAAAGGGTTCCACTACGCCACCGACTAGGAGTAGAGAGGCAAATATGACGGGAAACGGAAGAGCGTAGGAAGTCCTACATTTGGGGCCTTCCTGAAAGTTCTTTTGTTTAATGCGAGGTCAATCAGGAACAAGTTTCTTGAACTTCGTGGCATCGTAGCGACGGAAGAACCTGAGATGGTGGCCATAACAGAGTCGTGGGTAATAACCTCGAACCGAGATTTTGAGGGTGAATTCACGATTCCCGGTTACCAACTCTTCCTAAAAGACAGACTAGACAGAGAGGGTGGCGGTGTGACGTTGTATGTTAATGATACATTCAAAACGACGAACTGCCACATTATATCCGACCACGAGCTACTAGGTGTAGACCTAGGTCCTGCCAGATACAGGACCGAGCTGCTTTATAGACCCCCTGCCCAACTCGTTGAGAAGGGCAGGGATCTGTACCGGATGCTGGGTGAACTTGTTGAAGACAGAGTGTGTATCGTCATGGGAGACTTTAACACCCAAGTTTACTAGGAAACTAGAGAACCCTGTGGCGAGAACGCACTGCTTCCGGAGTTCACGAATGACGAGTTCCTGACTCAATGGGTGAGAGAGCCGACGAAAGGCAATAATATTCTCGACTTGGTTTTCACCTCTGAGGATGACATCGTTGAGGGACTCTCTGTAGGCGAGGAGCTCGGTGGCAGTGACCACCGACTAGTTACATTTGTAGTCAAGGTCCCCAAGGTCGAGTCTGTGACTCGTGAATCTCGGAAGCTTGATTTGAGAAGAGCCGACTTTGCAGGTCTTCGTGCTGGATTGGCTGATGTGAGGTTGAAGGGTGTGAGAATGTTGAAGATTTGTGGAATAGTTTTAGAACTACGGTCATGAGTCTTCAATCACGATGTATCCCTGTGAAAAGCTTGCGCAAGTCTTCTATTCAACCAAGGTGATTTAATCGAGAAATTGGTCAACTGCTGAGGGAGAAGAGAACTGTGTACCGACAATCAAAGATTTCTGGTGACTTCGATGAGTACCGTAAGCTAGCTAGGAGAGTGAAGTCCAGCATTAAGGGGGCAAAGCGTGCCGAGAAGCTCAGAGTGGCGAGACTTTGCAAAGAGAATCCAAAGGAGTTCTTTGGTTATGTAAACAGCCGTAAACCAATCCACTTAGACTCCCGTAGTTCTTAAGTGGTACTGCCATATTTAATCGTTAGTTGACTGATTGATGAGTCGAATAAATAAAGGTAATCTTGTAACATAAACATCTTCCGTGCAAGAAAGGAGTCATATTAAAATTATTATATATTTTTTTAAAACTGAGGGATATATATATATATATATTCTGACTGTTTCTAATGATATTTAAGATCAACGTTTTGCCTGTTTAGGGAAATCTGTATGAATGCACGTTTGTGTGGTTCCATATGTGTAAATATATGTCAATGCGGCTCCTTTTTAATGGATTCTACAAGTGTGATTCATCTCATAAATGTTAATGAACTTTCTATTTAAAAGAGAATGGAATTGTGTGCTCCTCGCTAACCGCTAAAGACTTCTTTGATACCGAAATGAGCAACGTGGAGTTACGAGGAGAGGGAAACCATTCAGAAAAAATTTAGGCTAACTTGGACAGCAACAAAATTTTGTCTTCTTAATTTTACGTTAAATTACTTATCGAATTTTGGGGAACATTTTAAGTTCATCACGAGCCCATGGGAACAATTTCTAAGGTTTTTATAGATGTAAACCTTTTGATTGAAAGGGAGTCTCAGGGAACCAAAGAGTAGACACGTCTTCATTGTGTGCATTTAGAGCTTCCTCAAATTCGCGTTACTGTATGGAGACATTCGTAGGAGTAGAAAATATTCATTATCCATGGTAACCTCAGAGAGAAGCCATAAAAGAGCTTGGGCTTAGTTTGAGAATGGTAACTTATGGTACCATTGTTCCGGAGTAGAACCTGTGAGCAAAGATAGTTTTACCATCGCGTAAATGGGCTCTAAAATCGCATTCTCACGCCAGTACGATCGACCCAAATGCGTCCACCTCGGCGATTATTTTGTATCTATTAAATCTCTTGGGCTCATGTGATTTTAGCCCTCCTTATGTTACGCCTAACAAGCCGACAATAACAAATAGTAAGTTTCAGGTTCTCAACAGTATTACTACTCGTAATCTTATAACATCGGTTACGTTTGCGTATACTTTTTTAATTTCCTTATTTAGCTATGGCACCTGTATGGATTTTGTGCATTTCGTAAGCGATATCAGTGTGTGAAATCTCAGCTCCAATCACGCGTTTCGAGCAAAAACCGAAAAGATTAAAGTTTCAACTCTTTAAAATCAGTAATGGGTTTATTGCTATTGTTAGAAGGATTTGCATATAAAACCAATTATGTGATAATCGTTGCTTCACGATTTTTCACCAACATGTACACTCTCGACCAGGCGACCATCGGTCGACAAATGTATGATAAAAATAATAGCAAAGTGTCGTCCTAAAAACTTTTCGTCATAAATGTGTACTGCAATTTGGAAATAAAACGATCATATTCTGTCAAAAAGTACCTGAAGACTTTCATGAGTAAAGGTCAACTTTTTTTGTTGAGCTGATCCAGTCGCCTCGGTTTTCTAAATATAAAGGTCGTCCTCTTAAGAATAAGGACAGAGTTACATCATTTTTGCAAAATTAGTCACAGAAAGCGAAAGTTATAAAGTTAAACCACTCTAGAAGGTCTTTATATTAAAAAAAAGAGCTATAAATTCTGGATTTCTCCCTTATTATTCCATTTAGTGTTTTGCCAGCGAAAGTTGCAGTTGTGTCCTACTTTAAATTTCACATAAGATGGTACGTCTGCCATGTTGTGAATTATTTTCAGAAATTTGCTCGTTTTTATGCGGGCAATTTTGGAATATGTACGATTCATTTTGGAAAATGTCATTTAAATTTATTTTTACACATCTATAATTAAAGCCTATTGAATTAGAAAATTTTAATCCTATGTGGCAATGATTATTCCATGAGCACAGCCATGTAGTCGGAAAAGTGTATAAGATCAGGGGTATAAGTGAGAGAGTGATGTAAAAAGATTGCATAGTCCGCACTAAAGGCAGGTCAGACTGGCGAATTCCATACTATTTCTCAAGTCAATACATTCATCAACTCATGATATTATTATTATACAGTAGATAAGAAATTGGGTCGTGAGTCCATTGTTTCCACCCATAAACACATACTCCGTAGCTTTATGGTGATACGAGTATCCTTAAGTCCCGAGGCAGGGAGCCTCATTAATACTTTAATTACAATTTCTGGATTTTTATAAAAATATATCAAGATAAGTACGTAACTTAATTTAGAAGACTTGCAATCGTATACCGATGAATTTTCCCTTTTGGAAATTTTCTTGTTAAAAACGTGACTTTGACGTTGGAAATTAAGTTCCAATTCTTCTTTCATGTAAACGTATAATTGGATATTCGAGCGTATGGACGGGAAAACTCGGTACACACGTGACGCAGTAAATGCTCAATAACCAATGAGAACACGAAAAGATAGATTTATAATCAATTGCGTTTATTACAAAACCAAACAAAGATCAAACAGATTAAGAAAGAAGGGAAAGAGAGGTAGGAAAAAGAGATAAAGAACAGCCAAGAGAACTTGATGGCATAGGTTCGAACCCCACCCATTTCATTAGCGAGTAAAAGAGTTTATATTATTTTAGCGATTTTTCAATCTCTCTCTCCCTTCTTTCTTAATCTATGTTTGATCCTAGACGAAAGACTTGTGAAGCAGTCTTTCATTGCTCCTACGGGTTATTTAATATTCGAGAGTACGAGTATGTGCCAATTTTACGGATTCTACCTTCGAATCGTACTCACCAATTTGAATTGAGACATAATTAACGCGTTATTGTCATTAAATACAATTAATTTGTTCTGGCAATGTTACTGATAGCTTAAAAATCTAAATCATCTGCCCCAAGTTTGAGATTCCAAGAGTGGTCACTTTTCAAGCTTACACCGAACTGTGGGGCTTCGAGCCCGGTTTGGATTGGTTTCAACCATCATAAGGCAATCCAACTTTTCTACCTTAATGGATCGATAATGCTTACCATCTCCAAAGTGAGGTGGTTCGAACCCCAGTTTAGTACTGAATAATCCAACTGTGAAATGTTTGAAACGATGTGAATCGCTAGCTGAAGCCATACTGAAATTAAGATAATACCGGGTCTTGAAAAAGTCCTGTTGCTCTCGGGTTTTTGTATCTTTCGAGAGGTTTATGTGTGTGGTAGAAAAAAAGGTTCCGTCAAACAAACTTAAAGTTTTACTTTCCCAGGACGTATCTTTAAAACGTCTTTTCTATTGGGTGCAGGTGTATCGAGATGGAAGTAAAAAGAATCAAGATATCTGCTCTTTTACGAACGGGGCACAACAAGTCCGACATCGCCAAGCGGCTCAACATCAGTTGGATGACCTTCCACAGAGCTGCGGAGAAGCTCAATAAAGCGGAAGACCTCTAAAAACGACATCGTTCAGACAGGCCTCAAGGCCTTTGCTCATTGTACGTATGCGAGAACAAAGTCGTGAGGGCTGTCGTTGCCTTGTCAACGACTTGAAGAGTCTTGGCAAACGAATTCTCATTTTTATTATAAAAACCTTCAAGGTTTATCCAGGATTCAACAAGCAGAAGAATCACGCAGGAAGCTTCGGGCAGGACGTTTCTAGGTCGGCTACGTGTCCACTACCACGCTCCCGTCTTACGTGATGATGCTGAGCGTCGAGAAGATGCCGCCGGTTACAGGCTTACCGCGATTACAGAGACATCTTGGCCACAAAAGTCCTGCCCTGGGTGAGAAAGATCACGAAGATGGCGGACAACGTCTTTCAGCCGGACGTTGGCCCGGCCGACACGGCCCAGACCGTTCAAAAGTGATTAGCATCAACCGGGAACTTCTGGTCAAAGGAATTTCGGCCGCCGCAGTCGCCCAACTTTAATTACCTCGACTAAATCGTGTGAGTGCATGGGGATGGCAAGGCCTGCAAGGTCCGCCACAGCAACGTTGACGAGCTGAAGTCTTCTGTCAACCACAAGTGTGCCAGCATGAGCAAAGACTTCGTCCGCATCGTGTGCGCGGCCTTAAAGTATCGCTTGGAGCGCGTGCTCGCCGCTGAGGGCGTCCTTATTGATTAATATTACAATTTAAACACATATTTTTATGTTAAAACAATAAAAACGTGTCTATTTGCATAAAAATATTATTGTGTCCTTAGTTGAGAGCGTCGTAACGAATCTAACAGGACTATTGCTATCCCCGATAAAATCCATACCTTCTTGATTACAACGTATATCATAGAATCAATATCAAGGTTTTATATAGGATAAATTTTAATTATTATAATAACAAGAGGATCGGCTTCGCCACTGCTCCTTATAGGAGTAGCTTGAGCTTCGCAGGAAACCCTTCGTTTGGTGTCCTACGGCCTATCTGGCTTTGGCAATGAGGCTTTGGTCTAAACAAAAATAAAAGGTTTCCAGTACATATCTCCTAATAATTTACTCTTAGTTAAATTTTTTTCAAATCCATGTTTATTTTCTAGGCCAAAAGGCAAGATTTATTTTTTTTATCTAAATATGCTGTAATAATTTCATTTTGCTCTACTTGTTTTTAGGGGCAGTAACTATTTCCTCCGGGCAAAGATTAAAATGGAAATATATTTTAGAAAGAACTTCAATGAAATTTTCGAATATACGAAGAAACAAACAAACAAACAAACAAAAAAACAGCCATGCTTAATTTTAATACATTTTCTATTTTTTTTTGTGAACTTCCACATTTGTAATTCCTTTTTTTTTAATTCGAAAACATTCAATAATCATATTTGTTTTTAAAAAGTACAAAGTTAAATTATACTTTTACGATAAACAATTGACAAACTTTTGGCCATAAATCTATCCATATCCCGAATTTTGCTCTTTGTTCAATTTGTACATTCAAACTTAATTTTACAGAGGAAAATTAAAATAAAAATATAATGTAATGGCGGATAATGTTTATGGGATATTTTGACTTATTTGTTTAGTGGAAGTAGTCGAGTGACATCAACAACAAAAATCCTATTTTCCTAAAATGATACTTATTAAATAATTATATTTTAATTCCTTTAATTTTCTTCTTTACAGTTGCTCAAGTGGGTTCTTCTAGTCCTCTCGGCTCTTTCGGCGAAAACAGGTAAAATCTGAAAAATAATTTTCCCTACAAAATAGTACATAAGCTCCGGTTCGACTGCTTCACTAAATATAACTACAGTAAAGTTTTGAGACATAGCTACGGGTCAATTAATTTCTTAAGTATATCATTACCTTAAATATTCAAATTATCTACTTGCTGTATGTCAGATAAAGAAAATCCAGTTTTAGAATTTTAGTCAACAGAACAATTTTTTCTTTTCAGCTCCTTCGCCAAAAGCGAAAGCACAGAGTTTCTCCCCGTATGGTAAGGGGCGAATTTCTCTATCACAAATATTATACATGTTTTCCAGAGTGGAAAAGTTAATGAAGTTGATGTAGCGACAAACCTCAAGCGATATAAACCTATCAGACACAGTTAAATGAGTCAATAATTATGACACTAATAACATTAGTAAATAGACAGACATAATCGTAACTTCGAGACTTTAAACCAGCAACAAAACGAGGTTAGAGAGATAAAATTTGCAGCATAAGCACATTTAAGCTTAAGTGAGCGAGGCTCGTACAATTTGTAAACAAAAGAAATCGAAGTAGGAAATAGAAGCCAACATGCATGATTCTAAATAAAATATGATTAAATAGGAGGTTTAAGCATCGTAAGAGCAGGCAATGGCTTCGCGACTCTCCCCGTAAGGGGAAGCTTGCGCTTCGCTACTAAGATTAAAATTTAAAATCTAAAAAACAGCAGCCATGGTAAAATTTTTATAAATTTTCTGAACTTCGCCAATTATAATAATTTTAAAAATGAACTCTAAACTAAATTTTCCCCCTTTCCAAATATCACGTTGCTAAACTATAGTTATAGAAGAAGATACGAGTATATAAAAATAAATTTTCTGAACTTCACCATTTGTAATTCTTTGGGTTTTAAAAAATTCCCAAAATTTCGATACTTATATTTATTTCTGAACTTCACCATTTTGTTTTTTGATATTATAAAAGAATTATTAGAAATAACTTTGATAAAAAATATAAGTCATAACCAAACTAAGGTGAAATTATTATTCAAATACTCAAAAAATCCCCTTCTTAAATTATAGTTAATGATGATAATTTGATAAAAAACATAAGTCATAACCAAACTAAGATGGAATTATTATTTAAATACTAAAAAAAATCCCCTTTTAAATTATAGAATTAGGGATGATGATGATGATGATGATGATGATGATTAATGATGTTTGGACTAGGAGAGAACATCGAAATTCCAGGAATTAATGTGCGTCAACTTTGTTAACCCTTCTGTAAATTGAGAATTTTCACATATGATGAAAGTACACATACATATAGGGTATGGAAAACACTAAAAACCTGTGTCTATTGTTGAAATTACCTAATACTTTTTGATTCTAGCAAAATACCCCTCTCTTATTTAATGGTTTTCCTGTTTTATTTTCCCAACCCTAACTAAAACGTTTTTTGTTGTTCTTCAAGTGAGTTTCTTACGTTCATTTCTTTTGCGAGTTTTATGGAAAGATTTTCTTTTTGACAGGGAATGCAAAAACTTCAGCGTCGGCTGCTCCTGCAACTGAGACTCTGACCCTAGCAAACCAAAATGCTGCCCTTAAAAGTGACAATCAGGTTCAAAGCTTTGGTGCTTCTTCCAATCAAGGACCTTCTATAGTTATTCAACCAGAATTCGAACAGGTAATTTCTAATAGTGCGAGTCAAACAGCTGCTTTAACAGCTGAGTTTGCCAATGAAATGAGTTCTGGTCAAATGAACATAGCTGATTCACTCATCGATCAATCAAGTCCTATTATTATTACTCCCCGCATATTTATGGGGAGTAGAAGTGCGAATCTTATCTCGCAACCCTTTACCTTACATGTTCTAGGAAATAATCAGCAAAGTGAACTAAGCTCAAGTTTAGTTGAAGCAGAATTAACCGGACATCCAGAAAGTTCGGCCATTACACTCGATTCTCCTGGAAATCAAGCAAGCTTTGTTGTAGCAAGTCAGCCAAAGGTTGCGAATACTATAGTAGGCTCTGAAGTTGAAGGATTAATTGAAAATCTTAAAACCACAGATTCTGGTCATGAACAACAAACTATGTCAGGTCGTCTTGTAGATGAAGCAACATCTTCAGTAGTTACGAATTCTGAGGCACAAGCTATTTTTAAGTCAGCTGGTGCTTTAGTGGGCACTCAGGCCCTAGAAAATCAAGGTGCGGCCCATATTAGTGGCAATAAGGTTCAAAGTTTTGGTTCTTCCTCAAATCAAGGAGCTGCCATAGTGATACAACCAGAAATTGTAAATCTAAATTCCGACGGTACGAGTCCGACAGCTGCTTTGAATACCGAGTTTGCGAATGGAGTGAGTTCTGGTAGTCATTTGAACATGGCTACTACAATCTCTGGCAGAGAAACGGCTAATGTTATTACTTCCCCTTTAAGTCTAGCGAATAGAAATGCAAATTTTATCTCACAACCGTTTACCTTACAAATATTGAGTAATAGTCCTGGTATTCAAGGAACTGGATTAAGCTCACGTTTAGTTCAAGCAGATTCGACCGGAGTTCAAAGGAGTTTTTCTGTTGCTGGTCAGCAGAATTTCGAAGATGCAATAACCATTCCATTTAGTCGAATCGCACTTGCTGCTGGTCCGGTCTTGGCAAGTGTTCCTGCCTCTAATCAAGATAAAATGGCACAATTAACTCCAAATATTGCTCAAATAAGGGAAGCTAAAGGCCGAGCTTCTGCTAGTTCTATAACATTAGACAAATTGTCTGCAACAACCAACGGTAGTGATATTCAGGCTGTTGCTCACTCTCCTGAATCTGAAAGAAATATTCTGACCCAAGGAAGTTCTGGAAAGCTTACTGCACTTAAAACAGCTCAAGAAGCTTCGGAAAATCTTAAAACTACATATTCTCGCCCGCAACAACAATCTTCATCGGGATCTACCTCAGGTAGGCTTATAAATAGAGTCAATATTGCTTCAGTAGATACAAATTCAGACGCAGAAATTATTTCTACCTCAGCTGGTTCTACTGCTAGCACTATAACTCTAGAAAAACAAGGTGCGGCACTTATGGCTGAGAGTCCAATTCAAAGTTTTGGTTCTTCTGCTGATCAAGGAGTGGTCATAGATATGCAACCAGAAATTGCAAAGACAACGTCTGGTGCTACACCTCAGAAAGCTGCTTTCACAGCTGAATTTGCGAATGGAGTAAGTTCTGGTCAACTGAACACAGATGCTACCTTCTCCGGACAAGCAACTACTAGTAATATTTCTCCACTTGTAACACTGGGGAATATGAATGCAAATCTTGTTTCTCAACCTTTTACCTTACAAATATTGAGTAGTAATCAAGGCAGTGAAGGAAGTGGATTAAGCTCTCGCTTAGTTGAAGCCGATTCGCTCGGAGTTGAAGGAAGTTCTGGTCTCAATATCGATTCAGTTGTAATTCAAGAAGCTAGTGCAGTTTCTGGTCCTCAAAATATCGTACATGCTGTAAGCATTCCATTTAGTCGAATCACGCTTGCTGATGGCACTGTTATCAATCGTCTCGAAAACAATATTTCTCTTGATATACGGCAGATTTAATAACCTTAATAATTGTATACTTGTCAAGAATATGTTCCTGAAATATATTTCTTTCGTCACAAATTAGAACTAATTTACAAGTTTTTTTATACTGAAACACGTTGCCGTTAAACATTTAGGAGGAGGTTTTCTATCTCAGTAAATAGAAATAATTATTTTGCAATCACGAGCTACATATTTTGCTTCAGAAAACAGTTTTTTGTTAATATGAAGTACTACTGACGAAACAGTTGAGATGCGGGTTGAGTCAATCTTATTTATATTTAAACAGTGGTTTCCTACTATATTGCGCACAGTTTTAAATAAGTACCATTCATCTTAAAATTACAAATTTATTCTATTTTCCCAAGGATTTCTTCAATTTAATTCTAATAAATGCTGATAGGATCGTACTTGCCTGCGGTATTTACATGTTTTATAATCAATAACTTTCCCAAAATTCTATATTCACGCTTCGATGTTTCAACAGTAAGGCAGCTAAGGCCTCGCTAGTGGTCACAAGAAGGGATTATAAAATTAAAATTTCATCAGTAATAGAATCTTCATATTATTTATGGAGACATAAAATTTATATTGACTAACTCTTTTTAATATTTAATAAAAGGTCTTACCTCTAATTTATTCTTTGATTATCAAACAATTAAATTCATATTATTTTTACCTCTCCATCGAAGTGTGCCAGATGTTAAACCAGCTCGTGCTTACTTAATCCATCCTGTATAGAGATTTCAAATATGTTGTGTTGTTATTATCATTTAAAGTTCCAATATTCTTTTGTTAAATTTACGGAAAAAATAGATTTTCTCGTCCAAAAGAAATAAGAAAGGTTTTCCCATTTTCCCTTAGCGCAATTATTTCGCATAGCGTATGTCATATGTTTCAAGCAAGAGACGATGCCGACCGACCGCAATGTCTAGCAGCTGAGGCTTACTCTTTATCTAAAAGGGCGATACGGAAAAACTAAGTAACTATAGGAATAAATCATCGCATATCAACCAATTACATAATAGAAACGTCATAGACAACAAGCCTTTTCACATGCTTGAATAATATGATTAATATCAACAACTAGAAAAAAGCGGTTTTGGAAGTATTTGAGCACATATATCTATATGAGAGGCAAAAAGGTACCCATATTCTATTTGTTACGATCTTTAGAAAGCTACTAAGCCCAATAGGGAAAGCCGCTCTTGGACGACACACGACGGAAAGCTTTGTTCCCCTGAGTGCAATACACAACGACAGTAATTGCCTGGTGTGTGTGTGGTGGGGGGGGGCGAGCGCACACACTATTCAGTAATGGTGATTGCTCCACGTCAATGTGTACGTTGGTTTGTGTGTGGATATATGTGATGAGGGAGAAAGGGGAGGGGTATTAAATGTGTTTAAAACATGGAGATAGAAAAGAAATTGCACTAGGTAAGGCAAACTTGAAATGTAATCAAGAGTTTGTGTGGATAGAGTGAACTGAGTACGATGATGGTGTGAATCATAGTAATAGAAGTAAAAAGGGGTGTGTCTGTATTTTTGAGTGAAGAATTGGACGATGCAATTAATGGGTATGAATGTGTGACATCAAGAAATATGTGGTGACATTGGTATTGTCAACGGTCAAACTGACTGCGGGATTATAGTATTATGACCTATTAAGAATAGAAATGAGGCTGAGAAACAAAGATTGCGGAATTATTTAAGATCAGTAGGAAATTGGTATCTGTATCAGATGATGGTTGCATATGCAAATGCAGGAAGAGAAGAAAGAATTAGAGATGAGATAACTGGAATTTGGGGTAAACCTGGAGGGAATTAAAATGGAGAGAGGGCGGAAAAGTTTCTCTGTGTGGCAAATACATTATTTCGGCACACGAAAGTTTGTCAATATACATGGGTTGGGCGAAGGAGATAGGAAGAATATAGTATTATGAATGACCTGTTGTAAGTAAGATAGAATATGCTGCGGGATATACTATATATGCTGTGAAAGCTATATATATATAGGAAGAATGAGTATAGGACTATCTGGCAACAAACTGACTGTTGTGTGGACGTAAAGAGCGAAGTGGAGAGAAAGTGAGAATCAAAATTGAAAAAAAAACCCGTTGAATTGGAGAGAGAAAAATAAAATACATGAAAAAGATTAAGAGTAAGGAAGAGGAAGTAGTTATAAATATGAGGAAGATGCAAACATGGAATAAATTTACAGAGCTAAGGATGGGTAGTGCAAGTGTTGTGTGTGGGAGTCGTAGAACTGGGAAAATGAAACAGAATACTAAATGGTAGAATGATGTTGTGAAACATGCAATTTGAGAGCAAAGGATCGATTCACTTACTGATGTTTTAACTGTGCCGATGAAAATGTCAGAGAGATACGGATGAATGTATACGAAGAGCCCCCCCCCCCCAAAAAAAAAATAATAATAATTAACTTGTAAGAAAGCAGAAAATGCAGCATTTAGCCGGAAGATGAATGGGTATCCTGATTGGAACACGAACCTATTATCGACGAAAGTGAGGAAAGTGAGAAACAAAGAAAATAATATTCATTTGAGCATCAAGAATAACAAGATCAAGGTACTTGTGAACAATGAGAGGTCAAGAGTACATGGAATGACTAATTTTTTGAGTTGTATAAAGTTGTTTGTAAAATGAGGTGAATACGAATATAATTGGCGTGGAGAGCGTGAAGTGGATTGGGTATTGGCTATGGAATCGACAAGTATAAGATGTTGTTAGTTCTGTAACAGATCTCAAAGATTAGAAAGCCACTGGATTAAACTATATAATGGCTGATATAATAATAATAATAACAATAATATTACCAATATTTTTTAATGATACTCTTTAAGGCCAAGGCTTTCATACAGTGCCTTCCAAGTAACTAAAAATAGGTTGAGAGAAGAGTTGAAGTTTTTAAGGCACGCTTAAATCAAAAGAAACAGTGTATAGCATCAAGAAGATCATTCCACAACACAGGAGCAAGAATCAAGAAAGTACGAACTCGCATGCAGCGAAGACGACTACGAGGAGATAACGATAGAGGAGAAGATTACGAATATAAGGATCTCTGAATAGGCTTAGAGAGGAATTGGAGGTAAAAGAGCCCGTCCTTTAAGGTCTAGTAGGTAAAAGAAAGGACTTCAAAGGTGATTCTAAATCAAGTGGGAAGCCAGTGTAGTTCACGAAGCACGGGTGTTGTATGAGAGAAACCCCCAGAGGAAAAGAACAAGAGCTTGATAGCTTTTAAAGTGTTAAAGAGGTTGAAGCGTGGGGTTGAGAGTAATCAAAGCTGGTAACGAACGCGTGTATGGTATTCTCGAAACTACTGTGATGAATGTTTGAAGGTCTAAGGCTAAGATCTTTGAAGAAACAGAGAAAAGACTTGCAGATACTAGCGACATGAGAATTGAGAGAGTTGACCATTAAAAGTGGTCCCCAGATTTACAGCAGTGACAGAAAAGGAACCTAGGAACCGCCAAGGTTAAGAAAGTGATTAATTTTAGTTACAGCGAGCGATATCCGAAAGTGTCCACCACCATCACTTTAGTTCTTTAATTATTTTAAGGAAGTTATCCCAGAGTAATTCAGCAATGACGTCGCACAAGAATAAAAAAATTCTAAGAACTCCAGAAAGTCACGTTTGGGACAAAGTTAGGATGTCTTGCGTGTCATCGGCATAGTGATATAATAAAACACCGAAGCCAAGAATAAAGATTTCAAAGCGAAAGGAGATAGATCCGAAAGAGGAGGTGAAGTTTGTGAGTTTGCAAAACACCAAAACCCATCTCACCCGGCATATATATATATATATATATATATATATATATATATATATATATATATATATATATATATATATATATATATATATACCCTACCGTTATGAATAGATTGAGTGCGAGATGATTAATAATGAGGAAGCTAGTTAAGGACAGTTACACAATCTCAAAGGAATTCACTCAGAAGATGAAAAAGTGATAGGTGATTGACAAAAACAAACGCAACCTAGATATCAAGACTTACTAGACACTCAAGGAAGGGTGGTAAGTTACATTTAAGATAGTAAGATCCAGTTCTGTGATCAGCTTTGCGACCAGGCTGAAATATCTCGTCCATGTGAGAATAGGACATGTAATTGAGGACAATGGCCGACACTAGCATTTCAAAGACTTTATAAAAGAACAAATTTAGAGAATATAAACGGTAGTTTGCCAGTTCTTTGAGATCCATGCAAGTTTCTTTAGAATTGGGTGGTGGACAGCTTGTTTGAAGTTGTGAGGCACCACACCACCGGAAAGAAAAGTGCTAAAAATATGAAGTTTTAAAACGCATCTTGCAGGTTCACCTGTGTTGGTTCGCTCTCCAAATAGCATCGGAGAATCAAAGGTCACGATGATCGCGATAGAAAATGGAAATTAGGCTGCGAATGGGCATCAAGGCAAGAGGAAACGATCTAGCAAAAAGAGGGCATGCAGTGGTGATTGCGTTATGCTGAATGATTCTGTTATAAATTCACTTAAAAGTGGAGATTGTTTCAGAGTTGGAAGACTGTTCTGATATTAACAACTACATAATAATCAGACTTGCGTTCTTGGCGAAAAAGAGGGTAGTATGGAAAATTTTGCCTGGGTGTGTAAGAAGGATAAATGTAAATTTTAAAGATGGTAAGCTAGGTGAGGATAGAACTAATAGAGGGTTTTGGGTTCAAATATTTGCACTAATACAGCAAGATGAAATAACATGGGATAAAAGAGATATAGTATATGTTCTGGCCATTGTAGATAGAGGGGAATAGGAAAAGGGGCAAATAAAAAATAATAGCGTACGCGAGTTGGAACAGTTTCCCGCGTCACTGGACCACTGATAGCCAGCGACGAAACCACTCGGCCATCCTGAGTCTCAAAAAAATCTCATTCAAACGAAGCTTTTAAGCCGCTTGCCTGCACTTCTCGTATGCTACACCATAGATCTGGGAAAGTGTATAATTGTATAAAAAGGGAAATATTTTTGAATGTTTTAAGAATGTATAGAATTAATGAGTGGTAAGCTGTTAGATTGTGTGAAGCGTATTTATTTTGGAATCAACTGTGTGTTCAGCCGCAGACCCATGGTCTAGGTAGGGGGCTGTGTAAGATAACCATTATTAAGGCTCATTGCCCTTTTCTCAGACTCGTCAGAAGGAGGAAATCAGATTAGCCACCCCAACTTTTATCCTGAATCCGCCAATGTGTGTGTTCCACTAAAATGTTGTGAAGTTAGTGGTTTAATATACATTGGGGGTAAAACAGGGTGCGTGATGTCACCGTGGATGTTTAATATCTTTATGAATGGAGTACTGAGGGAAATACAAATTATTATTAGGTCAAGGTGTCTGTGAATGGTGGGAATAATTCTATGTTGGCATATGCTAATGACCTGGAGTTAGTGGGTAAGTGTAAGATGGATATGTAAATATTAATCGAAGTGTTTGATTCGGTACGCGTGAGGTGGGGGTCAAGGTCAATGCATAAGGAGTGATGAGATAATTTTATGGATGTGGATGAGCTAAGGTGTGATATTAGGATGCATCGTAAATGATATTTCAGATGAAGCAGATTTCCATTACATAATTTTGAATTATAAGACACTTCAAATGGTGATGAAAGTGTGATTTAACGCTAGTGATTTGAGTGAGGAATGAGTCAGGAGGTTACATTAGAGTGTGCTGGTGCCAGCGCTTCTATAAGAAAGTGTTATGGAAGGAGAAAGGAAGATCTAGTGATATAATTGACAATTTTTAGGAGATTCTCGGTGTCGTAAGCATCTAAAGCGTTAAAGAAAGCCTGGTATGATGGATTTAGGATGTGAAGAAGGGTGTTAATGAGGTTGCAACTTGGAGTATTATGATGTGGTATGAGCATGTAAGAACAATGGATTGATGGGTGGAAATAGACTTGTGAAGAGAGTAGAGGAGAATGACTGTCATGGGTGTGCAAATGGTTGGAAAACCGAGTAGGAGGTGGACTGATAATATGAATGAATGTTTGAAAGAGAACAGGTTGAACCAGGAGAAAGTGGAGGAAATCGTGTATGATAGGTGTGAGGTGGGTTTATAAGGGGGCGTCTTTGACTCCTTTTGACCGGGGAGGACAGTGATTCCACGAGAACTACAACACATCACCCCAACGCAAGCAATGAAAGATCGATTTAGAGTGGAAAAAATAATGGTTGGCTTTGTATGTAATAAAACATAAAACGTGGTGGGGGTGTGTGTGTTGAGGAAGGGGGGCATGTGTACATTTGAGTTATTTTTAGAAGCGCTGACTACCATTTGCTTGAGTGTGGAAGTGGCCAGATTTCGCCTTAGAGAATGACCCCCCAAAAAATCTCCTAAAAAGAATCTCCTAATTTCTAATTTATTACCTCTAATTCGTAGTGGTGTTCTGTAGTGTTTTGGGTGATTTGTATCCGTTTGTATCACATAAACAAACTACAGCCTTATTATATGAGTAGGAGCAATGCTGTGTTTGGAGTATTTAGTGCTAACATCATTACTGTAGTGATTTTGGGTTGCCTTTTTGTCTTCGGTAGCGCGCTAGATATAAAGAGTGTGGTTGCGCTTGTCGGAGGTGTTTAAGAAATATTAACCCTGGATAGGTAACCTGGGGTATCTCACAACCCCATCATTTTTTCTTTCAAGTTTTTTTTTATATGAACTTAAGACTGGGGGATCTCTTCTTCCTTTACTTTCCTAACTTGTCAAGTCCACCATGGAGATGGGGGAGGATCATCACGATAAAAGCCTCTCAGCTTGCTCTATAGAGCCGTTTTGGTATCTCGTACCCCAAGTTACCTATTGTGTATTAGATTCCTGGGGTATGTCATACCACAGGCTACCTATCGTGGTTGGTCGCTGGAGTAGGTCATACCCCCAGGTTACCTATCGTGGTGGGTCGCTGGGGTGTGTCAGACCCCAGGTTACCTATCATGTGAGGTCACTGGGGTGTGACATCAAAAGATATAATTTTAGTAAAAGTGTAAAATTAAAAATGATGGATGATGATGATGTCTATAGCGTATCTGTTCTTTTTCAAGATACACAATTTTCAGGTGAAAGAATAAATAGGTACAAGGATTCAATCAATGAGTAAATAATTGGAAAACTTTGTAGTTGCTAGAAAAGACTAATGGAAACCAAATGTTCCTTAGCAAAAAGATAGGTTCAAGCAATAACACTAATTTATTTTCCGTTCAGAATATAGATTGTTTTGAGAATAAGTAACAAAATGGCTGATGACAGTGATAACGAAATTATGAGTGACATTAGTGTCGATGATTTAGATGATGATGATGATGATGTGGAAGTAGACTCTATATATGAGACTCAGAACGGTTCAATGGATAGTGATGTCAGCGACAGATTCCGGCACTGGGAAGAAAACGCCTGCACACATTACCCTCAAGTTCCACCGCATCTGCTCCTGCCACGAGTCGTCAAGTTCCCCTCACATTTGCTCCTGCACCAGGTGCTTCTGGTGTCACTGCTTCTGTTACAGACCAGTTATCCTGCACCACAGGATGTGATTAACCTGTGAAATTCACCTCGAAGACCCTTACAGGCAGAAATGGCCATCGGTAGTCGACAAAACCAGGAGTTAGAGGTAGATCAAGAGCTCCTAGTCGAAATCTGTTGCCAGATTTTAACTATGCATCACTTACACAGCGCTATGTAGACCCCAGCCCCACACGTTGCTTCGAGGACCTCTTCACAATTGACATTCTAAATGAAATTCTCACACACACAAACACACACATTGCCATAAAAGCCCAAAAATATAAAACCAAGAAAGCAACAGTGGACAAAGCAACAGTCGAAAAAGCAACAGTGGACAAAGCAACAGTGTAAAAAGCAACAGTGGAAAAAGTAACAATCAACGAGTTATCCTCACTGGTTGGTATTTTGATTTTCTCTGGGAACAAATATGATAATGATTTTACCACTAAGAAAATGTTTAGTACCAAGTATCGACCTGCAAGGTACCATGCTGCGATGTCAGAAAGGAGATTCTGCTTTCTGTTGTGCCTCCTTAGGTTTGATTACCATGCTACAAGGAAGCAGAGAAAAGAGAATGATATTTTTTTCCCAATAAGAAAGGTGTAATGATTTATTTATTGCCTAGTGCAAGAGTGGCCACACACCAGAAGCAGCTATTAAAATTGATGAGCAACTGCTAGGATTTCGAAGACGATGTCCTTTCAAGGGAAAGACGAGCTGCAAGAACACTTTCAAAGACACTAGGGAAAAAATATTCTCCATTCCTGTGGAAGAAATCTTCGAATACGATACGAAATACGAAGAAGAAATTATACGTACTCTGCGAACACAACAGGAAAACATTACACCATATTTACATGTTTACGAGGAGAGACGCAACCCGTTAGGAGAAGGAATTCCTTTCACAATGGAGGAGTACTTGGCAGCGGTAAAGTCCTTCAAGCAAATAACACCAGGATTGAGCAGAATAACTAAGGCACACTTGATTAACGCACTTGATTAACTGAAGATTTTCAATGCCTGTCTGAACATTGGATATTTTTCCCAAGCGTTTCAAACGGCAAAGATGATGATCTTATTGAAACTGGGCAAACAGAAGCAGCAGATCGAAAGCTACCCATCTCGCTATTGGACTTTCTTGAGAAACTCCTTGAGGGGCTCGTAAAGGAAAGGTGAAAAGCATAGTAAAGGCAAGCGAAGGAAGGAAACCGCGCTGGCACTTATAACAAAAAAAAATCACCACTGAAACAGCGCGAGGCAATAGAGGACAACTCTTTCGACAAGGTGTGGATACCTGGCCTGAAATCTAAAATCAGCAGCTTGAGCATAAAAGTAAACCTATGTAAAATGTTATGCAGCTCCCCTGACGGAAGAAAAGCTACCTTGCTCCTAAACGGTCCAAAGGGAGAAGCATTCGAATTACAAGCGGGTATCCCTCAAGGAGAGTGTCTCTCCCCAATTTTGTATACCATATACACCATAGATCTATCTAAACCCACACACGAGAGTGTGATATACCTCCAATTAGCATATGACATCACACAGATCATTACCAGCAATAGAAAAAAACAGAGACATTGCGCAGAGGAAAGCAAGAGAAATCAAACACTTAAACGACTATGAGAAAAGGAACAAAATTAAAATGAACAGAAACAAGTACAAACTGATTCCCGTAAACCAGAGGAAACCAGCTGCTCTAAGAGTAGATGGAGATGCGTATGCATATACCTCGGAACGGCGACTCCACGGATTCAAACCAACGACAAGTAGAAAAATGATCCGAACAGCACTACACTGATTCAAAAACCTTTCAAGCAATAACAAGAGGAAACTAGATATGGCCCTCGTCCGCCCCAAAATGCTTTACCTGATAATCCATACGCACATCTTAAGCAACTGACAAATAAAAAGGCCCAGAGAATACAAACCTGGGCCACTAGATTCATCGCAAACAAGAGAAGACACGATTGACTGATATCAGAGGAACTACACTAGAGATCCACATTAGAACCCATAAACAAAGTCCTAGATGAACGTGCGAAAAACCTGGCAGGGGGGAAAGGGCTGAAACTGAGTGATACGTAACCCCAGGGGAAAATAAATAAAATCACCATACCTCACAATGAAATCCATCAAATGAGATATACACAACGATTTGACGGAACCAGAAGAAACACACTAAAATACATCAACCCGATGTGGTTTAATGTTCTCCTATTGTGTTCGCGGCGTACGCATAATTTCTTCGTATTCCCTATCGTATTTGAAGTTTTCCTCCGGAGAAATGGAGGATATATTTTTTCAGCGTCTTTGCAAGTGTTCTTGCAGTTAGTCGTTCCGTTATACTTCCCTATTTTGTACTTTTTTTTTCCCTTTGACTGTGATTCTCGTAGTCTTCCCTACTGGGTCCAGAATATCCTTGGGTCCGTTTCAATGTCCATTTTTTCTATTATGTTGTTCCAAACCAGATCTGATTTTTCTTTTATTAGTATAGCAAATAGCATTCTGATTGTACTTAGCATGCAGTTTCATTTCTCTGGATGTTTGAGTGACCAGGCAGCCAGCAGAATGATATGGAGTAAGAGCGTCTGGTCAAGAGGTGTATGGTTTCTAGTATCTCCATGGCTACAGGTTGGCGAGAAAACAATCGCTGAAGGGAAGTCAGAGCGCTCATAAATTCTGAAAATAGGGTATATAACCCTGAGCGACGGAGACCGAGGCCGCGCACGGCTATTTTGATGGCCACGAGCTCAGCTAAGAAGTCAGATACTGTAGGGTGTAGGGTGGAGTGTAAGGTATGAGAGGAAAGGATCGTTGCACTTCCAGTCCCTGCATCAGTTTTCCATCAGTCAGTATAAATAGGTGTTTCGCCGAGGTGAGTGTCTGCATGCTCTTGGAACATGGCGCGTTGAGCTGCGGTTGGTATCTCATCCTTGCGCCTACCAGGAAAGGTTCACAAAACTGAGCACTCCTGCGAGTCCATGGTGGTAGCGTAGGTGCTCTTTCCAGAGCAACAGAGAGGTGTCTAAGCTCGAGTTTTTCTAAAAGTTGTGCTATATGTAGGGCGTATAATAGAAGGTACGAAGGCGAATCTCTGGTGGAGGGGTTGTGGAGAAGAGAATTCGAGCGAGTTTAGAGCGCATAGGGATGGATCTGATGTAGAATCGGATGCAATATTCATCACGGAGAGATGAGAGAGGGAGGAATCCTGTTTCACAATAGAGAGAGAGATCACAGAGGAAGACGTAAATTCTTCTATAGCAAGGCAGGAGGCCTCTGTGATGTAGCGATTCAGTTTATTTAGCATGCTTTTGGAAGCTGAGCCATACAGGTGGCACCTGCAATCAAGATTTGAGAGGAGAAGTTATCTGTGGAACTTGAGGAGGGTGTGGCGGTGAGCTCCCCAGTGTAACTTCGAAAAAGAGGCCATAAGGGCAAGTACAGAGGCATATCTTCCCATAAGGTCTTCAATATAATATCGCATTGTCCTATGCTGGTCGAATATAAGACCTAGGGATTTAGCATGGGTGGAAATTTGATCGGCTTATTCTAGGAATCGATTTGCGTCGGGTAAAAATAACGGCCGTTGTTTTAAGGAGGGAGGTGGTGAAACCGGTGGATGAGGCATTAGACACTATTGAGTCGACGGCTCGCTAGAGCAGGGTAATGGCCATCGCTGCGTACGAGATTGTCATTCAGATGGCAATATTGTCCATTAAAAGGGAGCGGTACACAGGTGGTAATATATGTTTTGAGAAAAAAATGGTCGCAGTTATAACAAGGTCTGCTGACCAAAAAGTTGCGTGCTCTCACTTATTCTGATTTATGACCTTACGACATTCAAAATTTCAATAATTCACGGACTAGCCTTGGAAGGATCTTGGAAATTCTAGTATTCCCCCAAAAGGGAATACAACATAAGGGTTTCAAATTTCGTTAGAATCGGCCAAATAGTTATGATGTTATTGCCAAAACAAAATAATTCCTAACCTAACCTTGAAAGAGCTTTGGCAATTATATTATTCAAAGGAGAATGTAAAAGAATGTAAGTGTTTCAAATTTCGTTAGATTCGGCCGAATAGTTATGACCTTGTTGCCAAAACAAAATAATTGCCTGGCTAAACTTGAGAGGACTTTGGCAATTATATCATTCAAAAGAGAATGCAAAACAACATAAGTGTTTTAAATTTCGTTAGAATCGGCGCGAATAGTTATGATTTTATTGCCAAATAATTCCCCGGCTAACAATGGGAAGACTTTGGCAATTATATCATTCGAAAGAAAACAATAAAATGTCGAGAATAGAGGGTCCTTTCCGCCATGTACCCAGTCGAAACCACGATGTAAGTCAATGTGAGCAAAGACCGTGGGAACAGTTAGAATATCAAACTGCTTTCTGTGATAAGCGATGGATGGGAATCTTAAACCCTCTGTCGCCTCCCGGGGCGTTATCAAAAAAACCCCGCGGTTGTACCTCCCATCTCTCAAGCGTCGTGTTGGTCCAAGAAGAGGTTCCCACCACCTTGGCGTAGGCAGTACTGGTTACGGCTGGTCCCTATATATTGTTGGTCCTAATTGGACATCGACAGCATAGGCCTGCCTTTCACAATGAAACACGTCATTCTCGATCGCGCTCCATTTTCCTACGAACCCGAAGGCTAGAATTCTACCGAAGGATCTGAGCCCCAGTCAGTTGGCCCATCCTTGGTTTCAATGCATTCTAGTAGTGTTACTACTAGAAGTTAAACTCCCTGTTGTTAAAGTCACTCGAATAACCATCCGATCCCCGTTTAATCTCTTAAAGCCTCGAACCCAAGCTAGGCTGAGACAAATCATATGTGGCTTCCATGCCAGTCATCCCTGTGTGCGTACGTACAGTGGCTTTCTTGCCAGTCATATCTGTGCACATACGTACAGCGGCTTATATAGCCTTTCGCCCCTCCCATAGAGTTCGCCTCGAGTAGCTCTGTTAGATCAATTATTATAAACATCGAGTATCCATTGCCATTATTCTATTTTAAACTATTTATTGTGTATACTGTGTAAATATTAAAGTTTATTTTTGTTCCTACTTTTCCAAGAGCCTCATAGCCCGCAGCCTTCATTATCTTAATAACGGCCAACTGCACTCTATCGTTTGTATTTAAATCCTAGCATTCCTTCAGCGAGGTTGGTCCACAACTTCTTCCATTTCTATCCACCATCTCTGTCTTGACCAGAGTTGAGTCGAAGTCACTCATTTGACCTTGAGCGTCCACGCATATCGGGTAGAAGTGACGTATATATCGGTGGGTCATTCTACAATATAAAACAACATAAAGCTTTCATATTTCATTAGAATCCCCTGATTAGTTATCATGTTATTGCCCAAACAAGATAATTACCATGCTAACGTTAAGAGGACCTTTGAATATCAGTATTTTCTAAGTCGAAGAAGATTGCGTTGACGAAGTTTCTTCTAGAGAAAGCAAGGCCAATATCATGTATCATGGTCAAGTAGATTAAGAGAGTTCAGTGTGGATCGATTTGGACGAAACCCAAATTGGGACGGAAAGAGAAGCTCTTGCTCTTCAAGATACTACATCAGGCGGGCGTTCACCATGCACTCGAGCAACTTGCATATGCACGAGGTAAAGGCAATTGGCCAGTAATTTGTTGGATTGGAAGGGTCTTTCCTTGGTTTGAGGATAGGAAGGATAGTGCTGTGGCGCCATTCTTGGGGAAAAGTTCCCGAGAGGAAAATATCATTAAAATTGTTAAGATACACTGGAGGGCATCTATGTACATGAACGTGTTGGATGAGTGTGTATGATATTAAGTCATCTGAAGAGGTGGAGTTCTTACACGATGAGAGTGCCTCCTGGAGTTCTTTCATCTAGAAGGGTTCATTGTAACACAGTTCAATCAAAGTTTAAAATCTTAATGGTTGCGATTCTATTAGTGCTTTATGTTGGTTGAATTCTGGGAGGAGGATCCATGGGAGATTGAACTGAGCGTGTTCGTAATTAGCTGTGCAAAGTCCTGGGGAGCACTGACTAGGTTGTCATTATGACGGAGGATGGAGGTGGGGGTGTCGTGAGGAGCCGCGTATTATATATATTTTGCGCCAAACCCCGGCTAAAAGGGTGCGGGATGAGATGGAGGATGTATGTTGAATCCAGGAGTGACGTTTTGCCTGTCGGAAGGTCCGGCAGGCGAGGGCGCATTGTTTTTTATAGTTAATGTAAGAAGACGTGCGGGGATTATCTCGAAAGGTGCGATGGAGCCTATTTCGTTAGCGCTGAGCGGTGCTACACTCTTTGTTCCACCAGACAACATGGTTTAAGTCGAACGTTGCGGAGGGGAACATGTTTATGGGCAGTTGCTGAAAAAAGCTACACATATTTTTTAAAGTGGGATGTACCATCTGTTGTTTCATCAGACACCAGACACAGTTTGGAAGAAGATGACGTTACAAAAGCTTCCCAGTCAGCTTTCTGGTAGGACCAATGCGGTCTTGGGAAGAAGGAGGAAAGGTAGTAGATCTAGGAGCATGGGGCAATGATCATTTCAACACAGATCATCAAATACTCTGAAGGAGTGATCGGGCTGGAAGTCAGTTGAGCACGGACAGAGATATATGTGATTAAATGAGTCTGTCTGAAGATGATAATGGGTAGTGGCTTCGTCGTTGAGGAATTGTTGTAAGACTACGTCTAGTACAACATGTCCTTTGTGTTGTTCATGACATTGTACCAGTACTGGTTACGAGCATTAAAGTCTCCAGTTAAAAGGAATGGTTTCGGGAGTTGGGAGACAAGTTCATTCAGGGAGGCAAATGTAATTGGCTTGGCAGGTGGGAGGTATAATGAGCACACAGTTAAGAGCGTAGATCGGTGAAGGTGAACAGCGAGGGCGTTAAGGTTTATTTGCGGATGAGGATGGTGGTAAATGGTATATTCGTGCGGACTAGAGGGAGGTTGCCATAAAATTAGGGTTGTAAAAGGCTGACCTGGATGTAGCCGGCATGATAAAAGTAAGGGGGGAGGAGGATCTAGGAGCTTTGTTTCAATGAGGCAAATCATTTCAGGGAAAAATGGTTTTAAGATCGCCTGCAGCGAACCATAATTGGCCCTGAGTCCACGGATATTCCCTGTAAGACAGAAGGTTCAAGGCGCTGGAACGTGAAAGTTTGAGTTAGGCCAAGGGGCGCGAGTATGGTTCATCCGTTTTGGTCCAGGCGTGCTCAGGGAGGGGAAAGTACATTAGCTGCAGGTGCATCGCGAGCGTGGGTTAAAGGTCTTATTGGTTATTTGTGGGTACTTTACTTGGTTGTCGGAGAATAATCTGGAGAGGAGGAAGCTCATAATCTGTAATCAGGAAGGTGCGGTTAGGTAGTGCGAGGAGCATAAGGCGAAGTGATGAGTCGGCCAGGTGATGACATGACTGACAAGAGTCAGTAGTTGGGAGGTCTCGGTGGCTTTATTTAAGCATGGCGATATCCGAGTGTTATCGTTATCGGCACAGTGTGCGGGATTTGGTGTACCGATTCCATGTAGTTTAGCGAGCAAGGTCTACAAGATCTCTTTTGTCGGGTGAAGGTACTTTCTCGGATATTATGCTTTGCGAGGGTCTATACGAGGTATATGATTTAATGTCGTAAAACCACGTTTCTTCTGAGGAGCTCATTACTCCAGGCGAGGGTGGGGCGTCATCCACGCACCGGGTGCGTTTGTCGTTGCAGGTGCTCAAAGAGGAGGAATCGGAGAGAGAAGGTAGAGATTGCTTACAACCTCCACCTCCCTCACGATTGGCCCACGGAGGACTAAGAGATTCACTATCTGGGGAGACATTTGGCAATGATAACCTGCAGTGAAGGGGACCGGGCAGCGGCTTACTCGGGGCAAACACAGCTTTCACACCCATCGGGCCCTTAGCAGAGGCAGGCACCTGGGTAGGTGGATGATCTATTAGTTTATCATCGTGCGGGATCGTTGAGGATTTAGTTGTAGGTGGTACATGGGCGGGTTAATGATTTGATACATACATATAAGGTGGAGGGAGGTGATTGAGGTCGGTCTCTGCCTCTTCGATGGTTGTTCCTGCGATTAGGGGGAGACTCGTATCTTGAAGATAGGTGAACAACATGTACTTCTGGCAAGAGTTGCACTCTTCGACGGGAAGAGTGGAGTTGTGTATCATCAAGATCGGGAGTTGATATTAGTTCTTATATTTCGTCACCTTGTTGCGAAGGCGTAGCTGCGTGTGTTTGCAAAGGTTTCCTGGTGCGTTGTTTCAAGGGAGGGGCGACCATTGGAGATAGAGAGGCTGGTGTCAGATGGTCGGTTCTGAGAGCCGATGTGCTAGACGTGGGTAGAGTGCCGATAATACTAGAAACATCACTTATCACAGCGGAAATGGTGGGTGTTGACAGTGTGATGCCTTCTTCACGCATGTCTAGTTTTGATTGGAGTCTAGAGATATCGCATCGTAGGGACCGAACGCGGATCTCCCGGTGGTAGAGGTAGTGAGGGCGCTTATTGTGGTGGGCATGATGTGGGCCGCCACAGTTAAGGCAGTGCGTCTCTTTCGTGCAATCTGGGGCATTGTGTACCATTTGTCCACATCGAAAGCGCGGATTCCCAGTGCTCTTACAATATTTTGCGGAGTAAGCTAATCTGCTGCAGTTGGGGCACTGGAGTGGAGTAGGGAGTTCTTCTTGATCTCCTATACGTGTTCCTCTAAATTTTATAAACATTGGTAGCGTTTGTTGTTTTAGAGTTATCTTAACAACCATAAATGGAGTTAAAGAACGTTAGTCGGTGAAGATTACTTCGATGACGGAAGTGATGGACTCGTCTGTGGCGTCAGGTCATGGGAAGAAGTTATCCACTAGGACCGTTCTTGTCATTGGCCGAATTTTACGAGAACCGAATGATTGTAGGCTAAGCAGGCTTTGGGAAAATGACTCTGTAGTTGCGCGGACTATTATCTCTGCGCCTGAGTCAGCAATTGAGAAGTCAAAGGTGGATTTAGGAACTTTTTTAAGGCGTGGTATGTATGTAAAACACACCTTTTCCTCTTCTGGAACACGTAAAGATATATAGCAAGACCAAGCAGAGGGAGCTAGGATGCTATGTAGGTTTGTCGTCGGTTTTCGGCGAAGGTTTTGGTGCTGTTAAGCGCCAGAAGGTTGGTTGATATTTCGAGAGGGTGGCCTCGAAGTGGTTGCTGCGACGATTTCCGTTTGAGCGCGAGATAGATGCTGTCGCGTAGGCCTGGAACTTGCCTGTTCCGAAGAGAAGTCCATGATCTTATCAAGTGGAGGAGGAAGGGACGGGTGATGAAGAGTTTTTTGAAATTTTTCATTGATGGGCAGGAGAACCCTGTTATTATTGTGGGATGCAAACGCTAATCACTCCCCGCAGTAGCCCGCTCTTCAAGGGGTGAATACGAGGCCGGCGAAGCCAGCTGCCGCCATTTGAGGCTAAACCTCCCATCCAGTAGCCAAGCAGCTCATTAGCAAGGTGGCTCCACCTTGAGCTTGGCCTAAAATTAATAATCTGCGGAAATAAAGAGAGGGGAGGCGAGGATGATGAGGGTGGGGATGAAGCAGATTGTTAAAAACCCACCACCCTAAACCGGAGCTCAGGGGTGAGGGGGCATTTGAAAAGATGTCGCCGAAGGATCCTTTTGTCGTGTCGACGATA
This sequence comes from Ceratothoa steindachneri, assembly GCA_963969495.1. NCBI lineage: Eukaryota > Metazoa > Arthropoda > Malacostraca > Isopoda > Cymothoidae > Ceratothoa > Ceratothoa steindachneri. Next base: position 18,094,978 of record OZ018330.1, on the reverse strand, counting down.
ATATTAGATTGTTTGATGCCCAAAATACGCTGTCTTTACCTTATAACAAAATTTTCAGTAGAATTCTACGTTTCCTCCAACCGCTTAAAATAAATGTAATATTTAAATACGAGTCATCGTTACATCGCATCCTTCTTAGCAACTCCAACACGTACGGTTTATTCTAAAGTGTGTAATAATTAAACTAAATATTATTATAGACAAACCGGAAAAGAACTTTAGGTACGTTTAAAACATCAGGTCAATGTACGCAACCCGGTCAGCAATCGGCTTTATTTTTACATATGGCAATCACGCAATCAAGTGGGATTGCGCCCAAAACCATCAGATGCAATAATAGTGTTTCCAGAAATATTTTTTGAAGGTATTTGAATTAAGACTTTTCCCAATTTTACTTTGAATCCGAGGTTTATTTTTATTTCCATTTTTATTTTGTCTCCCTTACTTAGGGTTTGGGAGAAGGGAAGCCATCCTTCTCTTATATATAAGCTCATGTATTCTGCCGCCTTGCTCTTTCCTCGAAAAGGGCTTGGCAAATAAAGAGGAAAGCGCTCGGAGTCTCCTTTACCTTGTAGGTCCTTTTTCCTAATTGTGACCCACGTGCCGGTTAGTGAGCTCTTAATCATAGGCTTTCATGTTTCATAAGTCTTCATGTTTCATCCTTTCCCATACAAATCACCTCGCTTCCATAGATCAATATTCTTCCACATACTCCTTCTCCAAGCCATTTATAGCGACATTTCAAAATTCATCACCTATACTCTTGACTCCAAATAGCTTATTACCCTTTATCCAATTCCTTTCAGACTTCTTCCTTCGCACTCACATTCGCTAAAATTCCTATCGCTGATTCAATCGCCCTCTATTGAGGATGGAAACATGGAGGCTTTTAGTATTCGAGGATTACTCTCATTCAGTGCACTCATTTCTTTCATGCGTTTGAAAAGGAATCCACTATCGGGACTTGGGGGATTATGCTAAAGGAAGGGTGGGAAAAGAAAGCCCCTAAATAAGGAGTGGGGGGGATTTACGTCTTAGAACCTTTTTAAGTTGTGGAAGGAGACCCGCCTTCTTTACAGGATAGAGGTAGGTTCATAAGACTTTCCTCCCTCAAATCCACTGACTCAGTTTGATATCAATCCATTTAACCCATAATATCAACTAATGGTGTACTTGACTAAAGTTATTGTAAGCACCTTAAATTGAAGGGGTAAAAGTTATGTAAAGCCCCTTGTAGTCTCCTCTTTTGGCTTCTCCCACCATGCATCGTCTACATATTTCACTCGACTTAAGCAATGTAGATAAGAATTTCATCTTCAAAGTTTAATCGCAAAGGATTTATTTTTTTATATTAAATAATTTCCCCTAAATTTAGATTAAATTTGTAACTCTTACGACAAGACATCCCCTTATTCCCTCCCTCGACCTCACGGAGTTAAGGGCAAGACATCGAACTTTCCTCTCGTATCCGGACCAGGTCCAATGGACCCCAACCAACGATTTCACCCCTCTCTCCCTTTCCTATACCCTGGCTGGGAACATCGAGCTCACCCCTGACTCTCCATCGACTCAACAAATTTACAGGAATCAGGGATCCTTAAATTCCGGCACATTTAAACACTTGGTACACAGATCTTACCTTTCCTATACAGAAAATCATAATAGAACATGTATATACATGTTCTCACACATTCCACATCCCCCCAGTCAACAACACAGTGGAAGAACATACCTTACACATCCTACAACTAAACATACACTCAATCTCAAACAAATTCAGAATTACTTCACCTTTTGCGCATACACAACACACACATATTCCTGATTCCAGAAACAGTCTAACTCAAAAATACATCTCACAGAGGCTAGATGCCCTAGTACACAGATCAGTCACTTCAACGAACACCATATGGCAGTCCTCCCAAGATTAGCCGGGGATTTATTTGGGAATAAAATCATAACTATTCGGCCGATTCTAAAGAAATTTGAAACCCTTATGTTTAAAAAAAAAAATTAGGGAATGGTATCATTTCACGGGTCCTCCCAAGATTAGCCAGATCATTTTTTTTGTTTTGGTAATAACATCATAACTATTTGGCCGATTCTGATGAAATTTGAACCCCTTATGTTGTTTTACATTTTCTTTCGAGTGATATTATTTCCAAAGTCCTCCCAAGGTTAAGCGGAGCTTTATTTTTCAATAGCATCACAACTATTGCGATGATTCTAACGAAATTTGAAACCCTTAAGTTGTTTTACATTTTCTTTCAAATGATATAATAGCCAAGGTCCTCACAGGTTAGCAGGGGGAATTATTTTGTTCTGCCAATAACATCATACCTTTTCAGCCGATTCTCATGAAATTTGAAATCCTTATGTTGTTTTACATACCCCCTCGAATGATATAATAGCCAAAGTCCTCCCAAGGATAGCCTGGGAATTATTTGGCAATAACATCATAACTATTCAGCCGATTCTAACGAAATTTTTAATTCTTATTTTTTTACATTTTCTTTCTAATGATATCATTCTCAGGGAACTCCAAAGGTTAGCCAGCGAATTATTTTGTTTTGGCACTAACATCATAACTATTCGGCCGATTCTAAACAAATTTGAAACCCTTATGTTGTTTTATTTTTTTCTGGAATGGTATCATTTCACGGGTCTTCCCAAGATTAGCCAGATAATTATATTGTTTTGGCACTAACATCATAACTACTACGCCGATTATAACGAAATTTGAAACCCTTATGTTGTTTTGCATTCTCCTTAAAATGATATAATTGCGCACGTCCTCCCAAGGTCAGCCTGGGAATTATTTGGCAATAATATCATAACTATTCGGTCGATCCTAACGAAATCTAAAACCTTTATGTTGTTTTACACTTTCTTTTGAATGATATAATTGACAAGGTCCTCCCATTTAGCTAGTGAATTATGTTGTTTTGGCTACAACATCATGACTATTCGGCCGATTCCTAAGAAATTTAAACCCCTTATGTTGTTTTACATTTTCTATCGAATGATATAATGGCCAAGGTTCTTCCAAGGTTAGCCCGTGATTTCTTTCTTTTGGCAATAACATCATAAACATTCGGCCAATTATAACGAAATTTAAACCCCTTATATTATTTTATATTCTCTTTTGAATTATATAAGTGTCGACGCCCTCACAAATTCAGCATTGGAATTGTTTGGCAATAATATCATAATTATTCGGCCGATTCTAACGAAATTTGAAACCCTTATGTTGTTTTACATTTTCTTGCAAATTATATAATTGTTAAGGTCCTCCCAAGTTTAGCCGAGGAATTATTTTGTTTTGGAAATAACATCATAACTAGTCTACCGATTATAACAAAATTTAAAAGCTTTATGTTGTATTACATTCTCTTTCAAATGATATATTTGCTAAGGTTCTCTCTAGGTTAGGCAGGCAAGGAACTATTGCAAGTTGTAAGGTCATAAATCAGAATAAGTGAGAGCATGCGACTTTTTGGTGAGCATACTTTGTTTTATAACCAATTATCCCATCTAAGAGAAAGCCCTATCACATATAGACAAAACAATCAACGGAACCACCAACAAACACATCCCTCACAGCCGAAAAAAATATACAACCCCAAACATCCCAAAAGAATTATCCAACCACATAAAAATATTAACCAAATTGAGAACTGAAATAGGATTACAGCAAAGTAACCACCTTACTACACGCAACACCAAACATATCTCAGAACAACAACATGAAAATTGAAACAATTCACAAAAACAATAAATATAAAAACGAACTCAACGCTGGAGAATCCCAAAGAAAATACCTCCATTACTCCCAACCCTTTCCTCTACACACGAATCCCTGATTAGTCGCAACAATATAGCTTCATCATAAGACCTCAGCTAACAAGAGATCAAGCTGCACCAAAAAACGGAAATAACAAAAGATCAAGCTGCATTAAAAAAGGGACATAACAAAAGATCAAGCTGCACCAAAAAACAGACTTAACAAAATATCAAGTTCCACTAAAAACCGACATTACAAAAGATCAAGTTCTACAAAAAACGAACATAAAAGATCAAGCTCCACGAAAAAATTCAGACATAACAAAAGATCAAGATCCACGAAAAAACAGACATAAAAGATCAAGCTCCACGAAAAAAAACAGACATAACAAAAAATCAAGATCCACGAAAAAACAGACATAAAAGATCAAGCTCCACTAAAAAGGGCATAACAAAAGATGAAGCTTCACTAAAAACGGACATAACAAATGACCAGGCTCCACTAAACTACGGACATAACAAAAGATCAAGCTCTACTAAAAACGGACATAACAAATAATCAAGCTCCACTAAAATACGGACATAACAAAAAATCAAGTTCTACTAAAATACGGACATAACAAAAGATCAAGCTCAACTTAAAACAGACATAACAAATGATCAAGCTTCACTGAAATATGGACTTAATAAAAGATCAAGCTCGACTAAAATGTGGACATAACAAAAGATCAAGCTCCACTAAAAACGGACATAACAAAAGGTGAAGCTGCACCAAATAACGGACATAGCAAAAGATCAAGCTCCACTAAAAACGGACATAACAAAAGATCAAGCTCCACTAAAAATTTACATAAAAAGATCAAACACCACTAAAAAAAGGTCATAACAAAAGATCAAGCTCCATTAAAAACGGACATAACAAAAGATCAAGCTCCACGAAAAAATGGATATAACAAAAGATCAAGCTCCACCAAAAACGGACATAACAAAAGATCAAGCTCCACTAAAAAACGGACATAACAAAAGATCAAGCTCCACTAAAAAACGGACATAACAAAAGATCAAGCTCCACTAAAAAACGGACATAACAAAAATTCCAATTTATAAACTACTATGTAGATACCAGTGCACACACTTGTTCCTTCCTCCCCCAAATGACAAATCTAAAGAACTGCAATTAATTAAAGTGTGCACTGGCAACAACACCAAACGAAACAACAATGATAAATTTTAACATTACCCCAAACCCCAACGGTGAGATAGAGGCCATGACATTCAGTAACAGATAGATAACCTCACCCTACTAAACAACCCTCATTTTAATACTCGCATCACCCTTCAATTCATACACTTCCCTCGCCCCCCAGACATCACCTTCTGCTCCTACACCTCGCTCCGCGAGCATTCTTATGATCTGACCACCCGCCGATCATTATCACAACAAACACAAGAATTAAAGCAGTTAGCCATGACACATCTACACAAATTACAACAAAACAACTTGGAAGCAATCCCATTCGGCACGAAACACAAATTCAAAAGCACAGTTACATAACGAGATACTCAACAGATCTGGAAGTATGGTAGAAAAACTAGATTGCCTTCTCACATCGTCCCATTACTCTTATCTGTACCTCTATAAAGTCATAAAGAGTCTCATTCTAAACCAGGTGACTCCACACATTCATTTAGTCCCTAATCATGGTTTTAGACCACTACCCTCAACAGCCCTTCTTCTCACTGACCTCACGCGAAGAGTCTATAATAGCATCTACTAGACACGATCACAGATAACACTCCTGGTAATACTTGGCATCAGCAAAGCTTTCGGTACCATCCCCCGCCACATTCCCACAAACAAAATGTACAACAAAGGCATTCACAACAACATAAATGGGTCATCTGGCCAGTAAACTCGCCCATGTGACTTTTGCTGGCCAGTCATCAAACATACAAATCTTCCCAAACCGTCGCCCCGACACTCTTTTACCTCTCCATGCACGACATACTCACGCGCCTCTCACCCAAGGTACACATAGTTTTATATGCAGACAACATAACGTAAAATGCACGCACCAAGACAAAGACACACCTATTCATCTCTTCCAGCCCATATTCAACACACTACACATCTATTTCACTACAAAGAGACTAAAGATAGCCACATCCAAATCCACAGCTACTCTCCTCAGCAGTGACACATGGTAAAACTAATACACCCCACAGTGAACAAAAAATAACACTCCTATTCTACATACCCACATACCCAATATTCTTAGTACAGCGTACAATACGCCAATAATATCCAAAAACATGTTGCACACATAAATAGCAAATGTTCACCAAGATTTAATGCAATCAAATCAATCGAACACACAACACGTGGACAAAACATAGGAACCACAACCGCAATAATTCTTAGACACGTACTATGAAAGCAATCTTTAACTCCTCAAAGATTCCCAAACATTTTCCACATTATAATAACCAAGCCCTAAAAACAAACATATTGAGCTGCGAACTATGCACACAGACCACCTACACTCTGAAACCAAAGTCCTCAAGATCTTGGATCATCTTGATATGAGAAGCAGACAAAATACTAGCTGCAATCTCTACAAGCCCAGAGCACTCACTAAACTACGTGACAGAACACCCACTCTCACAAAAAATTAAACATAATTCAATTTACATTAGGAATAAACTATCAACTCACCACATCGCCCACCCCAAGCCAGTTTTCAATTCACTCAGCGATCCATCCAATCAATTACACACAACACCATGCTGTATTTATAGCTCACCGACATTCATTCACCTCTTTGAATCCTCCCTCACTCGTGAAGACAGAGTCCACCTGGCCAAGCTGCAGTGTGAACATTACTCAGCTCTCCTAAGCTACGAAAAAAGGACTGGATGTGACAATTGTGAAAGCTTATCCAGAATGCAACACATCATCACACACAATCTACCCATAACTGAAGACTGAACTGCACACAACCACACACACTAACAACACAATATATACTCTTTAATTGTTCTGTGGAAGAACCAGGTACATGCCATACCATTCCTCAGAACCTCGGGGGTGTTCGGCCAAACATCTTGAGGATCAACAACAACATATCATTCCAAGTAAAACTCTTAACACCAACCTACCCAACAACGAGAAAATATGGCTAACACTTTATCTATGGTAGACAAGGACAAATTATACACAAAGCACTCAAATCACCCTACCTCTCCATAACAACGTGCTCTAGGCTTCCATTCTCTCAGCCTTACTTTTTAACTTATTCGCCCACGATGCTCCGCAACCATAATCGCCAGTTATCGATACCTTGTTAACTTACATTTAAACAATTAAACAAAACTCCTAGCTACCAGAAAATGACATTCGACACTCACATGACAATCACTTCAAATATATGTAACTAACAAACCAAACAAAGTCCAATCGAAGCTCAACACCCTAAAATCACTATTAAACATCACATTTGGAAGCCAGAATAATACACTAATTACACTAAACAAATAATTCATCCGCAGACAACTTTCCAAACAGTAAAACTAAAAATCTCATAGAGGATCACAGGCTGCATGCAAACCACTCCCATCTCACATTAACATGGAGAGCCAAAGAGTTATCAATTGGAACACGCTTAAACATGATAGAAACCCAACACTTCAGCAGCTATCCATTACCATCTCAACCACCACCTTATAACAAAAACACTTTCACCCAGACAGTAAAAAAAATCCTCAGCACCTTACTATCAACAAGAGTAAAATAACCTTTACATTTTCCCAAAATCACAACTTTATAAAACATATCTACACTCCCATCATCCACAGAAACTCAAACAATCTCTCGCCAAACTACGTCATAAATGAACCCCACCTCCCAAAATAAAATATAAAAATCAGAGAAATTCCTACACTGGCAAAACTAGTAATTTTAGACCCACTCGGATCAGGCCACTGTTGTATTCTTCAAAATATCCAAACACAGAATAAACCTTCCTTGCATCGCCACTAACACCACTAAATGTAACCAAGACTAAACTAGCCTCGCACGAGCACGAAAAACACATCAATGTTCACGCCGAAATATTAACATCCCCAAACAAAATTATTTTTTAGTAGCGTGCCACTCTATATCTCATTATATCGGTCGGTCGGTCCGCGTTTTTCGTTTTTTGTTGTTGTGGTAATAACATTGTAACTATTCGGCCGATTCTAACGAAATTTGAAACCCTTCTGTTTTTCTGTATTCTCTTTTAATGATATAATTGCCAAAATCCTCCCAAGGTTAGCCGGGGAATTATTTGGAAATAACATCATAACTATTCTACCGATTCTAACGAAATTTGAAACCAGTATGTTGCTTTACATTTTTTTCGAATAATATAATTGGCAAGGTCCCCCCAAGTGTAGCCAGGGATTTTTTTTTTGCAATAGAATCATAATTATTCGGACGATTCTAACGAAATTTGAAATCCTTAGGTTGTTTTACATTCTTTCGAATGATATAATTGCCAAAGTCCTCGCAAGGTTAGCCAGAGAATTATTTGTCAATAACATCATAACTATTGGGCCGATTCTAACGAAATTTGAAACCCTTAAGTTATTTACATTCTCTTTTTAATGATATAATTGTCAAAGTCCTCTCATGGTTCGCCGGGGAATATTTGGAAATAACATCATAACTGTTCGGCCGATTTTAACGAAATTTGAAAGCCTTATGTTGTTTTGCGTTTTGTTTTTTTTGCGAATGATATAATTCTCAAAGTCCTTCCAAGGTTACTCCGGTAATTATTAAAAGTTTTGTAGGTCGTAAAGTCGTAAATAAGAATAAGTGAAGGCACGCGATTTTTTCCCCCGGTTTTTTCGAATCATAAGTTTGGCCCAAAGGAGCAGCCATGTGAGACCGACGCCCCGAACTGGATATTAACCAATAACATCTAGGTCAAGAAGTCACCGCTTTGCACTTTTAATTAGGATATCTACCTTCAGACGTTTTTTTTTTCATTTCCGTCTGGCCATTTTTCTTACTAAACATCTCTTCTTTCAGGATAAAAATGACGACGTTGGCAACCCGGTAATATAAACTTTAAAAGCTATTCCATACAAAAATCCGGTCAGGGCCTATAATTTATATATCATTTGGGTGTAAGTTTATTTTTCACAATATTTTTGTTTATAGAAAAATTATACTCTCATTAGATAAAGAAAATAGACATGTGTTGTAATATATTATTTGTTTTTGTTTTATTTTAGGCGATATAGATTTCTTACTAAACAAATTCTATCAAATTTGCGAATTCTATAAAAAGTTTTCCATGTAGATACGAACTATCGAGAAATTTTACGTTGAGATAGCTTCATTTATGATAATATTGCTCCCTTGGTGACATTTGATATTCTTAACCAGTATAAAGTAGGCACTTGACACGAATTGAAATTAACGTGGGATAAGTCACAACCGTTGGATGGCCAGTCCATGATTGAGTCTCCTACAAATCCTTTCGACTCCATTCCATTATATAAGAGGACTGGCTAAGAGCATTATCCTGCATGACGAAAGTTATTTCCTCATTCTTACTCCTGTCTCTTGAATTAAGATAGGAAGTTTTTCTCCATGAACTTGCAGTAGGCGTTCAACTCTATTTTAACGCTATCATTTTTGTACGTTTGGTCGGATGTAAATGGCATAATCCATTTTGAACTTACCCCAAAATCAGAGCATCAACAAAGAGGTTTACTCTGCTCAGTTGGACTGTTTACATAAAGCACTCGACGAAAAAATGGCCACCATTATTCAATAGAAGAAGAGTTTTCTTTCATCAAAACAACCTCATATCCAAAGAGATGCCATACAAGAGCGTAATAATTTCGATTGTGAACTGATGGGTCATCTGCCATACGCGCCAGACTGGAGGAAAGTAGAAGATCAGAATGAACGGAAAACGGGGATATAAATTATATATCAATCAAACGCAATGCTACTCTTAATACTAATTTTATATGTTAAATTAATATAAATTTTATTCTTAACCATATTGAGTGACGGGCTTTGAACGACTTGCAAGATGAAATTATTCCATATCTGAGTAACTCTTTACAAGAAAGAGTTCAGTGCTATTGAAGTGACAAAATTATTAGCAGTGGCTTTACTACCGGTCTGCCCTCATTTAAAATGCCTTTTATTTCTCAGTTGGGGCCTAGTGATTAACGTGTGATCCGAACCACGGGTATCTAAAATATATGGCAGCCTGCTTGAAGTCGACCCGAATCGGTACTCCATCTGGTGACAAATCACGTCTGATGTAGCTTAACCTCACAATAATCAGAAACGAAACACGTTTTAACGACTCTTTCATCTTCTCCAACCTTCTTTCCATTTATCAGATGTCTCAGTACTAAAAACCTTTTGCTTGTACATCTCACTATGCAATGACACTGCACTCGCTTTAGACCCAGGGAGACAATCATATTCACATTTGCATCATACAACTAGTCAAAGTACTCTCGCCCCTCTACTTTTGACCTCCGCATTGTCACATAAAGCAAGCAGTTGCAATCTGCCTCCGTTAAACACATTGACCACCACTCATTTCCTTTCCACATCGCATATACCCCTCTAATTCTATACACACTCCTTTAACACAATAACGCGACTAGACAGGATTTACTAGACTAGATCTACGACAATCCCGCCCATTACCGTCATTGTTTATTGGGCTTCTATGACAATAATTTTGGGCGCGGGGCTCGCCTGGTTATTTGCCCCTATCCTGGCTTGGTCCACTTTGGGACACGTACCGGAGGCCGCCATGGATATTCCTCGTGCCCCATTTACAAAGCCTCCTTATAATTGCTCAGACAGAGACGTCCTTTAATTGTCCCTAGCGAATGAGGTCATCGCCTAATAGTGAGAGATCCTTCCATCATTTCTTCTATTTACTTCTCCATTTATGTTCCTTGATTGTCTTCGTCTCCTCCATATAAAGGACTTGTGGCTGCACTGCAGAGTTCTACTCGTGTACAGGGTGGCCCATAAGTCCCAGGACGCTACATAAAAACATTACATTTGTTTTCTGTTAATAACATATTTATACAAAAGATTTTACGTGGAGTTTCCTGTGACTTATGGACCACCCTGTACTTGCTACTGCGGATTTGCAGTTTGGACAGTGTGTGATTTTTGGTTTACTCTACTGTTGTCAGTATAGCAGTGAGTACACACTTTCACACTGCATCGAACACACCAAGCAAGTGATTGCATCATCCACACCAAGCAAATTACTGTATCCAATTTTTACGGCTGTTAGATTGGTCTATTGGATACAGTCACTTGTATGGCGTGGATGAAGATCGTCCTCCAGTTGTGCCCGATGCAGTTGTGGCTAATTGTCGCTATAATAACCGCATACCATCACTGCGTAGAGTCCAGGTTTCTTTATTATTACCTTTTTGTTGACATCATTTTAGGAAATATCTTTGCGTTTTCTTGTCTGCCCTAGATGCCTGTTTTTACACTAATTTTACTAGGTCATCCTCCTTTTGAACTATTGAGAATATATTTATAAGGGTAAAAATTTTTAACCTTACCAGTAGGTACGAAACCGTGCACTCTCGCCTTTAGAGTGAAGTATGAAATGAGAAAGGGTGTGTGGGCTCCAAATTCCTCACTAGATCTACCAAATTACGCACATATAAAATAAAGCATTTGAATTGAATCTGTATCCCCAATAATATATTCAAGAATTTTAAGGACGAGTGATTTTGGCCCTTTTGTGTCAGAATTCAATTCGATATGGAATTAAGTCTCGCAGCTGAGGCGGAGCTGCTCGACTATTTTGTATGTAGATAAGAAAGGGAATTTTAAATTTTCACCTGCTCACGCGTAAAGAACATAAACGACTAAAGTAAGTCCATTTGAGTAACTTCCAGGTATATATCATCATCATCATCATCATCATCACTAACTCTATAATTTAAGAAGAGGATTTTTTTAAATATTTGACTAATAATTTCATCTTAGTTTGGTTATGACTTATATTTTTTTTAGCAAAGTTATTTCTAATAATTTTTTTATAATATCAAAAAGCAAAATGGTGAAGTTCAGAAATAAATATAAGTATCGAAATTTTTTTAATTTTTTAAACCCCAAAGAATTTAAAATGGTGAAGTTCATAAAATTTATTTTTTATATATCTTCTTCTATAACTATATTTTAGCAACGTGATATTTTGAAAGGGGAAAAATTTAGTTAAGAGTTCCTTTTTAAAATTATTATAATTGGCGAAGTTCAGAAAATTTATAAAAATTTAACCATTTCTGTTTTTTTTACATTTTAATTTTTAATCTTAGCAGCGAAGCGCAAGCTCCCCCCCGAGTGGCGAAGCCATTGCCTGGTATTTCTATAAAAGGAAAATAAAACCACACAGAAAACCAGTGTGAAAAGTGCAGCCTAGAAACGAGCGAATGTGACCGTAATATTGCATAAAGTTGAATGAGATCTTGGGTGGTTCGTTGCCTGTTCTCGTAGAAGATAATCTTATGCCTCGAATGCCTTCACCTACCTTGGAACTGATCAGAGATATACCAGCCTTAACTTACCTTATTGTGGCTTAGGTATTAGTGCAGGAAATACTTAGGTGCCAACATGAATTTGAAAGAAATCCTACCATGATGTGTGTCTAAATTATGTAGTTTTACATATGGAATTCAAATATATGCTTACTTTGGGAGTAGGTAATTTCTAGCCTACATCAATTTGTATTTATAAATTGTCGATGCTACTCTTTCGAGCCCCTTTATAATATATTAGAAGACCAGGCAATGGCTTCGCCACTCGGGGACGGGGGGGAGCTTGCGCTTCGCTACTAAGATTAATAATTAAAATCTAGAAAATTGCAGCCATGGTTAAATTTTTATAAATTTTCTGAACTTCGCCAATTATCATAATTATAAAAAGGAACTCTAAACTAAATTTCCCTCCTTTCAAAATATCACGTTGCTAAAATATAGTTATAGAAGAAGATATATAAAAATAAATTTTATGAACTTCACCATTTTAAATTCTTTGGGGTTTAAAGAATTCACAAAATTTCGATACTTATATTTATTTCTGAACTTCACCATTTTGTTTTTTGATATTATAAAAAAATTATTAGAAATAACTTTGATAAAAAAACATAAGTCATAACCAAACTAAGATGAAATTATTATTCCATACTCAAAAAAATCTCCTTCTTAAATTATAGTTAGTGATGATGATATAAGGGCAATCATGTTTTTTGACTAGCTTTCTCCCCATGTGAAGCTCCAGTTTCTGCATTACTTCAGCTTTCATACCAGTGTTAACACTTGTATTCTCTTCCCATGGCCAACAAGGTCTTATCAAAACCTCTTTCTTTCAGCCAGACAAACATGGCATTACCAATCTTTTCCGCACGTGATTACTCTTTAGTGACTGCTTTGTCTGCTTTACCAAGTTGACTCCCGCTTTGACAGCATTCCTCGGAAAATTATTAAAGTGAATTTTTAGCGAGATAGTGAAGAAAGTGATTTAACTTGTTGATAGTAGCGCGAACGTTTGTTCATTTATTGATTCATAAGTGGACCACTGGCTTTCTTCGTTCTACGACGGTGCGGGGACGGATCTTCGCTCCTACGTGGAATATTGTATTGAGGTAAAGTGGTAATTTTTATTTGGACATTGGCCCTCTGATCTCCTCCACATATGTCTCCCTCACCACTTTCCTATACAAGTGTTTTTTCCTATTATTTCTCCCATGTGTAACCACCCAGTGAGAGTTGGGATGAGTACAAAATGAGAGAAACCCTTCGAATAACTCTTCGGGTCCTCTCGGAGGGCCCGAAGCCGGATAGAGGAACGGTTTTTGAAAAAATATACGGTAACATAAAAATTGCGCTGGTTAGACTGATTGACATTCCGAATGGATACTCTGCCATTTGTGCGAGGGAGGCTGATTGTGAGGCCTTAACCTCAAGCAAGGCAGTTGAATGCCTCAAGACAATAAACCTAATACCCCACACACCACCCCAAATAAAGACACACCGTAGTGTCATCTGCAGGCGCCTCGACTCTTGGGTCGGGAGCCACTCGGCAGAAGACATTAAAAACGAATTGGAGAGGAACCACCCTTGGGCGAAAGTTGCTGAGGTTTTAAAATTTAAAACATACACGCACGTCTTCAAGGTTGTCTTCGAGGATACGGTTATGGCGCAAAAGGCTAAAGAACTAGGCTTACTGTTGTTCAGTGTTAGAGTCTGCTCGGATCAAATTGAGAGGGAGGAGTTTGTCGACTTACAGATGTGCTTCAGGTGCTATAAGTACGGCAAACATACCACCTCAAACTGTCCTGAGAAAAAAGACCTAACTCTTTGCTCCATATGTGCAGGTCGCAACCATTTTTGGCGCGACTGCAAGAGTACATCACCAAAATGCCTGAACTGTGAAGGCCCCCACCGGACTATGTCCATGGCGTGCCCGATCAGAAAATCGGAAATCCTCAAGAAAACAAAGCTACGACGTGAAACGGAGGAGAAAAAGGTGAATTCAAAATACGCCAAAGTCGCAAAAGCCGCTATTGCCGAAACGAACAGCCAAAGAACCTACCTTCACATAGAAAACGAGCACTCCACAAAAATTATGTGCTGCATTTATTATGCACACATAGCTAACATTACCCGCCCAGGAACATTCGCAACCGAAGTCAATCGTATGCTCGTAAAGAACGGCTTACAGGAGATGTGGTTCCCCGACAACCCTCCGCCAGAGGAGGTTATGCGCATAAGCGTAGCCCCTCAGTGCCCAGAACCATGCCAGAAGGTACCTACCCCCCAAAACACAGCCACCTCACGCGACCCACGCCTCAACAAAAACAAACAAACTCCTCATACAGAAAATCCAGCGCCACTTACACCCAAAAAGACTGACACAACTACACCCAAAACCCACGAGAAATCACCAACAAAGGAAGCAGTGCGACCGAAAGAGACCAGGTCTCCGAGGTCGAGAAAAATCTCAAAGACACGTGGCCCCAGGTCAACCTCCTCATCTCGAGGCAGAGAGACCCAATTGAAGTACCACTCGAGAGGTTTCAATTTGAAACTATATGCCCCCGAATCAGCCCCCTTCCCCACCGAAATCGAGTCTCAGGAAGTGTCTGATGGTCTTAAAACCAGAAGATACAAGTGGGAATGCTCTGATTCGGTACCGGAACGGCAAGTTGAGGAGGCTCTCTCACGTAACATGGTAAAATTGACCACCGACTGCTTCCATACAATTACAGACACTGAATTCAGGAAAAAACGAAACGGCAGGGAGCGCACCCCGCCCAGTACACCACATGGGGCTAAAGTGGACCGCGAATAAGCGTCCACTTTAATCCCACACACATAAAAAACCCAAACGTTACACAAAATGACTGACAGACTAACAATAATACAGATGAATGTCGATGGGTGGGACGGAAAAGGTTCCATCTATGGCAACATCTTGCGACAAAATGACCCTGACATAATACTCATTAATGAACACGGAATGACTGCTCATAAAGAGATAAAAAATTTTCAATACGACGTCATCAGCAAAAATCACAGCCAGGAACGGTATGACGGCTGCGCAATAGCCGTCAAAAAAGGTTTAAAATACAGAAGACTACCCGACTTAGATGAATCTTACCTTGCCATTGAGGTAGGCATTACCCTGGGGGGTCTAGTCGTGGCCACGGGGTACCAACCCCTAAGACGCGGCTATGTACCCCTGCACAACCTTCTACAGGTCTTCAGCCATAAGAAGAATGTAATCTTTGCTGGAGATCTGAACGCAAGATGTGCAGCATCAGGGTATCCCTCTTACAACAATGCGGGTAGAAACATTGAAGTCCTACTTGACAGAAAATACGGGACTAGAATTGGACCAGAATTCCCGACATTCATTACAGGTAATGCAGCAACGAAGCCTGATATTGTTATATCCAGTATCAGGTTTCCATACAACTACTACATTGAACCAGGCCCCATTATTCCTAACGACCACCAGGCAGTTAAAATCACAATTGGCGTAAACCCCATTCAAATTGCAATCCCAGAACGCAAAAGCTATAAGCAGGCGGACTGGGAAAGCTACAAAAACTACCTTCTAAATTATATCCCAGACCCTTTAATTGATGCCAATTTAGAAGAAATAGATGAAGAGCTGGATAAAATCACTGACCTCCTTATAAAAGCAGATAAAAATACCATTCCCCGCATTAAATATAAAACCCTTCCAGCTCCTATTTGGACCCCTCCCATGAAAGCCCTGGCCCAAGAGTATAAAGACCTGTCCAATGTAATAGCGCTGATAGGCCCCAACCACAATGCCCATAGACGAATAAGACAGATAAAAGACGAACTCCAGACACTCATTACAGACCAACAAATACAGGTATGGGACGGACTAATTGAAGGACTTGACATAAAGAGAGACTCACGGACTTTTTGGCAGACGTACAAACGTTTAAAAGGACAACCCCCTCAGAAGAAAATTGTACTCAAACGTGACGAGAAAGAAATTGACGAGACTATAGAGATTGAGGAAATTTTTAGGATTTTCTGGTCTTCAATCTTTAAAATTACCCCCGAAGAAAATTACAATTATGACCTTGAATTCGAAAATGACATTATCCAACAGTTAAACACACAAATACATAAAACCTCCCCTCATCATTGTGTGTCGCAGGAAAGAGCGATGGAGGGCTATGGGAGTAAAATAACCGCCCAAGAGCTCTCCGTCGCACTAAAATCCTTTCGTCAAAGAGCACCGGGTACCGCGTGGCTGACCAGGGAGAATTTCATCAAGGCCCCGCCTAATGTTCTGAGTGGGCTTCTTAACATCATGAATGCCACTCTGAACACAGGCTATTTTCCCGATCAGTGGAAAGTGGCCAAGATGATCTTCCTTCCCAAATCGGGAAAGCCCCCGGACTGCCCTGCAAACTTCCGACCGATATCTCTCTTAGAATTTGCTGGCAAAGTCTTCGAGAAGATATTGGCAAATAGGGTCAACTCTTTTCTCGACGAAGCCAACCTGCATAACGAGCAGCAATCCGGCTTCAGAAAGAAAAGAGGGACTGACACGGCACTAGCCGTTATTACGGAAAAACTTGCAAACATCAAGGCAAGCAAAAGGCATGCCGACCTGGTGCTCCGCGATGTTAGAAAAGCTTTTGACAAGGTTTGGAAGAGAGGCTTGCAATTTAAGATCCTGCAAGTAGGCCTCGACCCCATTCTTGAAAGGATTCTATGCGATTATATAATGGAGAGGAGAGCGTATATACAGATCAAAGAGCACAAAGGCCCCGAGTTCGAGCTCGAATCTGGGGTCCCACAAGGGGGGTGTCTCTCCCCCCTTTTATACAACATATATACACGTGACCTACCACAACCTCTTTCCGAAGGTACGATATACGTTCAGTTCGCTGACGATATATCGCAAATTTGTACAGCCGCCTACGTTCACAGGGAATTTATGGCGATAAATACGGCTAGGGAGATTTCCAACATCAACTCTTTCGAGAGGAAATGGAAGATTTCGACCAATGCCCCAAAATTCAAAATAATTCCCATGTTTCGCAAGACCTTCAATGATATACGGGTAGAGGGGGAGAGAATCCCCTACTGCTCGGAAGGGACGGTTCTTGGGCCCAAAATCACCACAGGGGGATACAAGTGTCATATCGGGCGGACAGTCACCAATAGCAAGAGAGATTTGAGGGAGTTTTATAGGTTCATTGACCTAACTCGCTCAAATAAGCTCAAGATATTCAATGCGTGCATTCGCTCGAGACTCTTGTACCCCCCGGTGCCGTTGAATGCGTGCGCCAGGACCCACATTGCGAAACTACAAACCATCCAGAACAAGGCGGTTTTACTCATTACAAACACCCGAAGAAGAGAACACAAAAAACAGAGGGAGCTCCACGCCTCGGTTGGATTATCTCCGATCAACGTGGCGCTCCACGAAAGAGCTAAGAGGATATGGCAAGCCATTGGTGCACGCTTGACCCCTGAATTCTCTCGTACACACCTAGACATCGAGGCTGACAGACAAATAAGACCTTTTAAAAGTAGTAAATTACAGTCTGACGGTGACGTGACTCCCCATTATACACTACGTGATCGACAATAGACGAGACTCAACCAACCAGTGTAATGTGAAAGTTTTTAATTAAAATTCAACCTCACAAAAAAAAACAAATTCACTTAATTAATAATAATTAAAATTAAATAATTGTCAAAACCAACCTAAATTTTTTAGGAAAGTAAAAATTTATTCAAAAACCCAAAGCGGGATGTAAAAACCCCGTCTCTAAAAAAGGCTTGAATGCCAAAAATAAAAATCATCATCAAGATGAGAACCCTTAATCAAATTAGCTATGCTGATTTGATTAAATAAACTATAAATCTTATAGTTTATAATTAAAAGAATCCAAAAATACCACAAACAGAGCTACCCTTTCACCAGGGATCTTTTATTCTGTCTTCTACACATCATCTATTCTTTAAACTCACTTCTTAACCACTTTACTCTCTTACTATTTTCTCTCTAATTCTATCTTTTCATCTCTTATTATGTCCAATGTCCAATGATTACTCTTTAGTGGAATCACGTGGAACAGATAGTAGTTCTCAGGCTCACTAACAACACTAAAGTGTTCTTCATTTATCTTTCCATGAAAATATTGGTCACTATTCTCGGCTTCTAGCATCGTATTGGTTAGGTCAGTCCCCCCCCATTAAATAAGAATCAGGAGATCCCCCCCCCCAACTCCTTGCACCTCTCTTCGAACTCTTCCTCCAGCTCTATCATCAACTTTTCCTATGCTCTCTTGACCTTATTCTTATCACTCACTGTACCTGTGTCTTCTGTGATTATTCCGACATCAATCATAGCTGCTGTTTTAATTGATGCAGTTGGCCTCAGCCATATGGCATACCTTACACTTGTAATAATAATGTTTGGAAACTCATCATAGTTTTTATGTATCTTGGTCGAAGCTGAGTATTCATGGTCAGTTTCTGGAAATAAGTCAAATCAAAGTACAACTCATCTTCAGCACCACTTCTCTCCATTTTCAGATTCTCCTCACCATTAGCCGAAAAATCTCATACCATCCTTCCTGGCTGGCTTCTCTGATGCTACAGCATTTCTTATCTTGCTTATTTTCTTTCTATTTGCCTTCTTTTCCATCCATTGCCTTTTTAATGGCTTCACATATCTCTTTTCTTCTGGCAGGTCATGATTCCATATTTGGTAGGTTTATTTACTTCCAACCTTTTCTTCTATCCTTTGATGTATCCAAGATCCTTCAAAGGAACTTTTCCACTCTCTGCAGAAAAAGTTGATGTGTATTTGGATCACATAACCTTCACGACTGTTAATCTGACATTGAAAGTCAAAATATCAACTAATTTATCTAACTTGACAATGAACCTCTTTCTGGCTTCAAGTTAGGATATCTCTCACGTCAGGATATCTCACAGTTAGCAGTTGAGATACCAACAGCCCCCGCCCAGTACCAACAAAATTACTCAGATGATAACTTGATTTAGTCTTGTTGTGATTTAAGCCATTTTTTTAGCATGTTCAAAGTAAAATAAAAAATAAAAAGGGTAAGTAACCACTACAAACCGGTATCAAGTATTGATTAAGGAATTACACATTACTGAAAATTGTCAAAATATTTGCTTCGCGCTTACTTATGTTGTTTTACAGATAACTCGGGCTAGCAAAAATTACTGCCTCTACAATGAGCAGTTGGTGTCTGCAACAATGAGCTGCATTGTTTACATCTCTTAATATCCCTTATTAGTATGCATTTTGTTATACATGACGGTATATACTAAACTATATGATAATTACAATTAAGTGGAATGAGACCTTTTTTTAATATGTATCTATTTTATGAATTAATTAAAACAATAATCTCTGAGTGCAAATGTAAACATCCCTGGTTGTAAACTTGAAAAGACATTATTGCGTATTGCCTAACTATAATAGCAAAGTGATCAACAATTGAATAATAACCAACTGCAAATTGATGTAATTTAGGTTCATTAAGATTAAAATTTTCTTAAGATTTATTTTCTAAAGAGTGTGGGCAGACGCCGGCCCCTGTGGGGTTTTCATACTACTTTCACATACTCACACGGAATGCTCGTGCAATCAGAGGAACTTCCGGCTGAGTTTTGGCTCCCGCTGAGAGGGAGAAAGGTAGTAAGGAACGTCCCTCTGTGTTTCTTCAGTTAAGATTCTTTCTTTCTCCCTATTTCCCTTCCTGTTCCGGCGGAAGCAACTTTCCCTGAAAACGCAGCTTTTCCCCAGATAATCCAGATAGGAGACACGCAAGACACTGCCAATTTGGGGAAAATAAAACCAGCTTGTTGAGCGGCAGACCATTCAGTTCATTCATTTCAGAACAGTTCATTTCATGCTCCAAACCACATTCTACACAGTCCAAGAAGACCAGTAACACCCGCCTAAAAGGACCTTTATATCTCTAGGGGCATCCTGGGCAACGACCGCCAATAATCGCTCAACTCGCCTCTCATCGACGAGCGACTGCACGAACCTCCATTGTTCGGCAAGTTCCACACACAGTTCTCTTAACTTCACCAAACTCAAAGAACATTTAGTTTACTCCGCTCATATCACTAACTTTAACCTTCTATGAAAAGCTTAGTTATGAGTTCCTCTATAATTTGTGTTTTCAAAGTGCTTAAATCGAAGCGATATATTAGGTGCAATAATAGGAAACTAATTCTCATTAACAATGTACAATGAAGTGAATAATTCCATATTTTATGTTACAAATTACTTTCGCATATTTAATATCGACAAATTAATTACTAACTGTGTTAATAAAGCACAAAATTCAATCTTTTTCCTTGAAATAATCATTCAAATTCACCCCGATTAACCAATGTCATCGTTGGTTTCGGGGGTGAATAAAAAAAAGAAAATAAGTCCTAATAGCATAAATTTAGTGGCAGCAAGTACCAGTGGTGCCAAGAAATTGTTGTCACGAGGTAGTGACAAAATTGTGTCAGAAGTAAAGTCCTTTGGTTGCCTGTTGCTTTGGTCGATGCTTGGAATAACCTAGCTCGGTGGTAGGATATACCGCAAGTTCCTTAACTTTGTCCATGGTCGTAAGCTCGCCGGCTAGAGGAGGTATCCAGTTTTACAAAACTTCTGCTACACTTGGGGGGTTTTACCTTTCGAGAGGTTTACGTGTGTGGTAGAAAAGTTCCGTCAAACAAACTTAAAGTTCTACTTTTCCAGCACGTGTCATTAAAACTTCTTTTCCATTGTGTGAAGGTGTGTCGAGATGGAAGTGAATAGAATCAAGAGCTTTGCTCTTCTGCTCGCATGTCATAACAAGTCAGGCATTACTAAGCATCAGATC
Organism: Ceratothoa steindachneri; assembly: GCA_963969495.1. NCBI lineage: Eukaryota > Metazoa > Arthropoda > Malacostraca > Isopoda > Cymothoidae > Ceratothoa > Ceratothoa steindachneri. The sequence continues at coordinate 18,073,709 of OZ018330.1, read as the reverse complement.
GTCAGCAGGATGACCGCCCACAGAGTCGCAGAGAGGCCCAAGTACGGGAATGACCTCAATGATAGACTTCTTTCAGGCAGACCTCAAGTTATCAACAGTTTGGCTTGAGAAAGCCTTCCAAAGTGCTCCGAAGCTCAAAATGACTGCGCTTGCGAAGAAAAAATTCTCGGTGTCCACAGTGTCCAGAGACATCAAGTAGGAGGTTGGCAAGAGTCCTCTGGTCGCAGACCGTATGCGAGAACAATATCGAGAGCGCTGTCGTCGCCGCCTCAACGACTTGAAGAGTCATAGCGATCGAATTCTCATTTTTTATGATGGAAAAAATCTTCACGGTCGATCCGGTCATCAACAAGCAGAAGGTCCGTGTAGCAAGCTTCGGCTAGGACGATTCCGAAGTCCATGTCGTGCCCATGACTAAGCACCCGCCCTCCGTGCTGTTGCTCGGCGTCGTGGTCTCGAATAGAGAGAACATGCCACCGGTGTGGTTTGCTGCCCATTACGGGGACATATTGGTCACGAAAGTTCTGACTTGTGTGAGTAAGATCACGAAGAAGGTGGACTACGTCTTTCAGCAGGATGGTGCTCTGGGTACACGGCCAAGACCGTGCAAGAATGGTTGGGGTCGAAGGACTATTGGCCGCCATAGTCACCCGACCTCAATCCCATGGACTACAGCGTGTGGGCGCATGTCAAAGACGAGTCCTGCAAGGTCCGTCACAGCACTTTCGACGAGCTGAGCTCTTCTGTCAACTGCGTGTCAGCCAGCATGAGGAAGAACTTCATCCACAACGTGTGCGCGGCCTTCAGGTCTTGTCTAGAGCTCATGCTCGCCGCCTAGGGCGGCAACATTGATGAATACAATAATTTAAACGCATATTTATATTTTAAAACAATAAAAACGTGCTCAAGTTGCAAAATGGAGACACATCCCTCCCTTAGTCTTTCTAAGGGGCCGCGCCCAAACTCACGTAGGAGATAGAGAGTTTCTCCTCTACACCACTCTTCTTTTCTACAGGTAGCGGACACCTCTTTCGTTTCCCGGAGGTCATCTAAGACCAAATAAAGTACGCGGCGACAGCATCACCAGTAGTCAAGCACCCGCTAGGCACTGCTCAACCGAGCGGAAAACTTAGAGGACCAAGAGGAGGTGGTATGAGTTGGACCATACCATCCTCCCATTCTTAGTTAGTAGATTAGTAATCTTGTTGAGGGCTGGCATGCCTGCACAGTCCCTCCAAGAACACAAAAAAGAGTAGGGACACCCTTTCTCGGGTGGAAGCTCCATGATAGCAGATCCTTCCCCATTGCGGAGAAGGATAAGGATGACTGCTGGAGTAGGAACCCCTTCTGAAGGAGGATATAAGTGGACTCACTCCCCTTTTTCCTCGGAAGAAAAAAAAGTAGTCCAAAATGAAGAAACATAAGGGTTCCTCTCCTTCCGGAATGGCTCCTTGGAAGGACGGGTCCTCCGCCATTTCGACGGTAAATCAGGCCAACGATGGCCTATCTGACCTCGGAGCGCATTCAGGTGAAGTGTATGAGTCGCAAAAATCCACCAGGAAAAATATGGTGAAGATGAACGGGTCGGGCGGGCAGATGCACGATTTACATCCGAAATGATGTCTCAGTTCTTCTTCTTGCTTTAAATAGCTATTTTGTGGCAATGTAGCTACATCTAAATGGGAGATTTACATGTATTTTAACAGAGATTCCAACGTCAGTTGACTTTGGCATGGTTTCAAGGCTGCCAAAGCTCTTTCTATTCCTCACAGATTTAAACGGTAGGGAACCCTTCTGAGAGAGATTGCACGATCAATCTCAGGGGTCAGATCCTTGCTGACTTGGTTGAAGAGTTGAAGGTAGGTCTTTTTAATATGGATGAGTTTACACATCCCTGCCCGAGAGCAACTTCATTTTTTGTCTTAATTTTTCCGTGTTCTCCGGTCGCACAATCTGAGTTTGGGTGGAAGGTGGTCGATGACTTCTGTTGTAGTGACCATTTTCATATCAAAATAACATTTTCAGGGCAGCTGCTGCTGAGAGAAAACAGCCCGGTGGTACTTAGAATGAGCGCTGTGGCCAGCTTTTCCGGCAATGACTGATTTATCTATCTCATTCGCGGAGTTTAGGTCTATTGATGAGGCCGTTGAGTTCTTTTGCATCACCCTGTTCGACGCAGACCCGAATACAATTTGTCATAGGGGAGATCCACGAGGTATCTCCATGAGAGAGAGAGAAAGAGAGAGAGAGAGAGAGAGAGAGAGAGAGAGAGAGAGAGAGAGAGAAAGAGAGAGAGAGAGAAAGAGAGAGAGAGAGCGAGAGAGAGAGAGAGAAAGAGAGAGAGAGAGCGGCATAGAAAATCCCCAATCTACAACCGACAGAAGCATCACCAGTATTCGTCCGTTTTTGCTTTGACCGAAAGGCCGCGCAACTCTACCGATCGGATCCTACTCCGAGGCAGGAGTCCAGTTCAGATAATTAATAGGCTAGTATCTAGAGGCTATTGTCTAAATCCCGGCATAGCTTTTAGCTCGGTGACATACTCCCTTGGTTCCTACTCTCGAGGTCACCCGTAGTATTCCTAACTCCCCGTTAACAGGATTTTCTCTCTCCTTCCACTACCCAGATATCTTCCCGCTAAATCGAGGCTACGTGTGAGTCGTTGGTGCCTTAGGCCTCCGACTTGTAACAAGCGTGCGTTTGTTTGTATTTCATTGCCACATCCGAACTTTCCCCTGTTCCGTCCTCAGTTTGCACCAAACCCAATTGTATATTGTATTATTTCCCTTGTTAAATTATATATATATACATATATATATATATATATATATATATATATATATATATATATATATATTTATATATATATATATATATATATATATATATATATATATATATATATATATATTGGTTTGTTAGAAGTAAAATTTATTTTGTTTATCTAAGTTTTGATACCCTTGAACCACCAAGATAGTAGATTGTTACGGCCAACTTAAATCGCACTCTGTTCATGTATATAAATTCCCACGCACATCACGGCTAATCAGTGCACGTAGACTCGCTTCTTGAGGATCAAAGGAGCCGAGTAACGGTGGGTCTTTACCTGACCTACGACATATATATATATAGTATATAATAAACTGGTGTCATGTTTATGTGGGGTTAATCTTGATTGATTTAATAATTAATCTTGGTTAATCTCGATTTATTTATTAGTTAATCTTGGTTGATTCTGGAGATTTAAACTATAATGAAATAATCGTTGCGTAGATCACTTATAAAACAAATTTGCAATTTAACCGTCCCTTATTTTGTGATTTCATTTTTTTTGTTTATGAATTTTTTCGACTCTGCATCGCTGAGTAATTTTCTTCGTGGAATTTCTATCTTTCCGGCCGAAACCTTCTGCCAATTGAAAGATACAGTGAGATTTGTATTGTTTTGTTTTAGTTACTTTGTATAGACGCGGTAAGGTCGTCTCAATCACAGAGAGGAATTTCATCTTCCAAAGTTTATTCCAACGATCATACGGGATAAAACTCACACCGTGCGAAGTTTTGCGTGCTTCAACTATATTTTTTTGTGGTGTTTGGGTATTTTATTGTGGGTCGAGCAAAACCCATTAGCACCTCCGTCTGTGCACTAAGTAATTCTAACAAATTAAGATTGAATCGGGTTCGTCAAATCCCGCTATAATATATATATATATATATATATATATATATATATATATATATATATATATATATATATATATATATAAATTGTTGGATCGTGCGTTAATTTCTTTTGTGTCTAAAGTGGCGAAATAGACATGTTTTCGTTCGAGATATTTAAAGCCCAGGGTGAGTCCCTCGGACTCAGAGCAAAGGACCTAATAACCTATATCCAGGAAGAAGAGCGAGCAGTGAGAGCGGAAAGAAGAGAAAGCCAAGAGAAAGAAAGGAAAAAAAGGGAGAAAATTTGTTGCCACAAATTAGAAATCAGTTGCATAAGGAACGAGACCCTCTCTATCAACTCCAGGTCAGAAGTAAAACAGACTGCGTCAGTGAAATTGCCGGTATTTAAGGAAGGGGAAGATTTCGGATCATACCTCAGTCATTTTGACAAGATCTTTGAGGTAAATAATTGGGACATTGAGGCAGATGATGTAGCTAAATTATTGCCTTTGTTGAGTTCCCAGCTCAGGGTTATTTTTATATCCCTCCTTTGGGAGGCGACCATCGATTACTCAACATTAAAAGCAGAGCTATTAGCTGACCCCGGATTTTTATCGTGAGAAGTTCTGACACTGTCGCATTCAATCGAGTCAAACCTACCGGCAATTCGGATACACCCTTCAGCGCCAAGGATCGAAGCTGCCCCACTTTCAAGGAGTGCATTGAGGAAGCAGATGTATATGCTGCTAGCCACAATTGCTATCCAAAGAAGGCAGAGCCACCTTCTCCTAAGGCAAAGGCCCCTAAAGGTAAATTCCTCCCCCACAGTGGAAATAAATTAATTAAAGTAACAGGTCTCTCAAAACATAAACCACTTTTTGCGTCCGACCACCGAGACGTCAAACCCTTCGCTTTCCATCCCCGTGCGTCATCATTCCAAGAAGAACCATCATTTGTTACTCATGTGTAGTTGAGGACCACGTGATGACTTATTGCCCTCAGAACTCCCCGCTAAGGAATACAAATCTCCCTCAAGTGTACCAAGTCAATGCCACTTCTGCGCTCCAACCATCGCAACCAGAAGCCCCTCTTCCTCTAAGCGCGTTAAACCACGCCGGCGACCAAGTAAACTTCCTGTTTGACAAAAGTACCCCTGGAGACCTCTAGTTTGAGACTGGATTCGTGAACGGTTATTGGACCTCTACCATTGTACGTGATACGGGGTGTACATGTATCGCAGTATCAGACAAGCTACTTCCACTCGTAGCTCCGGATCACGATAAGTTCGCCACTTTTCACGACTACTTGGGGCGCGCGAATAGTTTCCCCCTTCGTCAAGTGTCACATCGAGTGCGCTTATTACAAGGGCTGGGCCGAGGTCATCGCCGCGCCTATTAAATTTTGCTCCATATTAATTTGCCGGTGTCTACGGATTTCTACCCCCACCGTTGCTCAACCCATCTCTACTCGCGCCCAAGCAAGACAGGAATTGGAAGCACCTGCACCGTAGGAACACCCCTGTATTCCCGACTTCCCGAACGCAATAAGCAAGGACTTCGCCAAGAATTAAAAGGATTGCGAGTCTCTTCTCCCTATTTGGACAAAGGCCCGGAATAAAACACATGAGAACATTAGAGGGAATTAAGTTGTCTTTTTCTCATTAAAGATGACCTGCTTTATCGCGCGTGCGCTGGGGAAAATAAAAATTAATTCCGAGCCCTGTGCGTCCCCCGCTCTCACGTCCATCTCATTTTACAAACCGCTCATGACAGCCTATTTTCCGGACATTTTAGCTATTCCAAAATCTCGTAAAGGATTTTTAATTATTTTTTTCTGGCCAGGCGCAGCAGACGAGATTCTGCGCTATTGTTGCTCTTGTCACATTTGCCAAAAGACAGCAATAAAAGGGTGAGTTAATCCTGCCCCTTTAAGGAAAGGTCATTTAATCTCGAAGCCCTTCTCCCGAGTCGCCATCGATCTCATCGGTCCAATCCACCCCCCGTCCAGCGAAGGTCATACCCATGTATTGACTCTGGTTGCTTTTGCCACAAGGTTCCGGGAGGCCGTGCCTCTTAAAAAAAATTGATAGTATTTCTTGTGCGGAAGCTCTCATTACTATCTTCTCCCGCATTGGTCTCCCCAAAGAGATATTATCAGATCGTGGACGCCAATTTACCTCCGAATTATTGGAATACGTGGGCAAGCTGCTATGGTAAAGCCATTATTTACCACACCATTTCACCCTGCGGCAAACAGGATGTGCAAGTGGCTAAACGGTAGCTTCAAGGGCATTCTCAAGAAACTGTGCTTAGAGCAACCTCAAGAATGTCACCGTTATCTCCCGGTAGCCCTCTTCGCCTAGCGATAAATTCCCAATCGGACCTTGGGATTTGCCCCTTTTGAATTCCTTTATGGTAGGAAAGTTAGAGGCCCCTTAAACATCCTAAAGGAGCTCTTTACCAACTTGGTATTAGATCAGCAGATCCAGTCTTCTTTTGCGTACTTACTCGACTTAAGAAAATTGTTGGAGAAGTGCGCAGAAATAGCCACCAAAACCAACTTAGAGAAGTACAAAACTTACTTCGACTCCAAATATAAGGATATCAAATTTATCACTGGCGAAGAAGTTCTATTGCTGCTCCTCACGGATAACAATAAACTGTTGAGCTCCCAAGGACGAGAAAATACGGGCTATCGCAGAAATGTCCTTGCCCTCGAATAAAAAGCAATTGCGTTCTTCCATGGGCTCTACCTCTTTCTACCGACGTTTTATTCGAAACTTCGCATCTATTTCGGCATCCATGTGCGAGTTATTATAGAAGAAGCCCCCTGAGCGCATCGAGTGGACACCTTTGTCTATCATCAGTTTTACGCAACTCAAAGGGAAATTAGCGTCTGCGCCAATTCTCCACCTGCCCGACCCAAATAAACCATTTGGTATCAGAACGGATGCGAGTAATGATGGGATAGGGTGTGCGTTAATACAATACAGGGACAATGGCGAGAGTTTTCCCGTCGCTTGGCGAGTCGGAAATTGATCCCTCTAGAAATAATTACGCTGTGAATGAGCGCGAAACCCTAGCGATTATTTGGAGGATACAAAAATCTAGGATGTACCCTGTAGGAAAAAAAATTGTAATAGAGACCGACCACCAGCCTCTGCCATACCTGCGTAATATCAAAAACAATAATGCTAGATTAATGTGATGAAGTTTGTTCCTCCAGGAATTTCAGTTTAAAATCCGATACATAAAGGGGACTGATAATTGCATTGCGGATAGCTTGAGCAGGAACCCAGTAGGTTCCCTCCCAAGCTAATTCTGCACCATTTTGTGATTCTAAGGCTGATTTTTTTTCTTGTAAATATTTAGTAGTAACTTCATATAAAAACATGTATCTTCTTGGTCTTGTATTATATGTCTTTGAGTTTGAGTTCTTTTTACTATTGTATAATTTAGGTTAAGGCTAACCGAGGCCGATGATCCATATTTAAAAGGTATTCAAGATTACTGTCAATCATTTTTTTTTTATTGTAATAATTTGTAGGTATATCGTGTCCCTTTGTTCCACTAGTGTTTAATTTTGTATTTGTCAGATCCGTTTATGTACCCTCCGATTATATCTGTTTGGTTGCGAAACTATAAGGTGCAACTCCTTTTTTTATTGTCCGTTGTCACTTTCCCTTCGAAGTGTCAGGCCTCCCGACTTGTGACAAGCGGACGTCTGTTTGTATTTCATTGCCGCATCCAAACTTTCCCCTGTTCCATCCCCAGTTTGCACCTAACCCAATTATATATTGTATTATTCCCCTTTTTAAATTATATATATATATATATATATATATATATATATATATATATATATATATATATATATATATATATATATATATATATATATATATATATACAAAGAAGGAGCATCTACAGGATCTGCGGGTGATTATACAACCACCACAGGGCTATGTCATTTTTATTTTCTGTCTTTCAAATCAAATTTGAAGACAGAAAGAAAGATGCAGAAACCTTGTGTAGCTGACTATAAATACATATAGTACAAGAGGAATAAGAATTGGACGCGAATGAGCAAATGAGACAAGAAACCGGAGGGTTTTTTAAAGGCAAGAGAGAGGGACATTAGAAGAATCCAGAATCAAAGGGAGCAGAGGGTGGCACAGTGAAGGCGATCCTTTACCGAGAAGACAGAAATAACACCAGGGGAAAAAAAGTTTTGAATTCCTGGCGGGGTTTGATGGGGTAACGCTTTGGGCGAAATATAGTTACTGTGCCTGGTAGCTTAGCGGTAAAGAATCTGACCGGCAATCAGCAGACCCGTTTTTTGGTGGTCACCCTGTATTATCGGAATGAAGGAATAGGATTAATTGGGCGGTGAATTAAAATATAATTTTGTAGTATTTTTATGGTCTCATTTTAAGGAAATGGCTTGGGCAGAAGTCTCCTTAGAATTTATTGAAATTTTGAATTTAATGGATAAATGTAGATTGTTTAATTTTCCTTTTAACTTTGTCCCTATATTTGAAAATTAATTTTGATTTTTATAAAGTTGATGGAGTGATTTTGAGGTCTTATTTCCTCGACGGAGATTATTTTGGTGTTCAGTGATGTATACCTCTAGATCATAATGGGCTTGGGACCGTTTCTATGTTGAGGAAGCTGCCCTGTAGTAAACGGAAATGAAAACACACTTTTAAGTGGGCTGGAAAAGTCATTAAAGAGGAACGGGCTTGTAGATGGGATTCTCCAATGGTCCATAGAGGTTTTGGAGTTAGTAGATAAATGTTTGGGTAAGATTCTCGCAATAAGAGAGATTTGAGTACTCCTTTGTGGTTTGATTATGGCACTAGAAATATTGTAGGCAGGGTTTCTTAATGAGTAGATTTTCTGTATGCTGTGAATATTAGTCTATTGGAAGAGCTAATTACTTTTATGTCTAAGAAAGTAAAGGCAATTGTTTACCTCCCCATTAATCTTGAAGTAAAATGAAAGATGGAGGGAGTTAAAGGTATCGAAGAATGCTTCAAGTGGTGATAGATAGGTCATGTTGAGAAGATATCATCGTCATACCTTAACCATAGGATTGGAGGAAGAGTATTGTCCATACTCACGGTGCAGCTTTCTTTACAATGTTTACCGTAGATAATTGATATATTGTTGATGATGCAGAGTTTGAAGAAATAAATGATGACTTCTTTGAGAAGAGGAACCTCGACAGGTCTTCTGTTTAATGCCGTACAGAGAGCAGTGAGGCCATTGCCTACGTGGATATTAGTTAAGTACTACAGAAACAAGGACCAGCAAAGAACCTAGGATCCGCTCAAGGCAAACCCATCAAAGCTAACTAGGCGAAATCAGTTGACGTTAAAGTTTCGGAAGCGTTTTAGAAAGTCGACGAATGGCGAATATAGGATTGAGAAATGGATCCAACCAAGCTGGAGATGGGGTTTGCTCCCCATTTCGAGAGTTGGTATCCGTGCGATACTATTCTTGAAATAATCAGACGAGATGGGATGTTGGGCTTGTGAGGTTATACATGTAATAGAAAGGTTAATGGGGCAAAACATTGTCCAGATATTTGGGTGCCTTCTTAGAATCCTTGTTAATTCCTGATTGAAGCAGCTCTTCTTTTCGAGAGAATTACCTTGAAGCTTTTCCAAGGTGTTTGGGTCATCTAAGTTTTGTCTGCTCTGAAGATCATAATTTCGCAAACATTCTTGAGTGAATGTAAAGCAACCTGTAACATGCGGATTAGAGAAGAAATGACCTGAAATATTGAAAAGACGTCACAAAAAACAAGACATAAATTATGTTCGTTGAGGAGTGGTGTTTAAGATTTTGTGGAGAGAGGGGAGATGGTTTATGTTGAGGTTGGTGGTGAGTGGGCGAAGGATAGGTCATAGCCAAAGTATATTTTTGATTGTCTGATAAGACATAGGATAAAAGATAACTGCATTATTCTTTACCACGCACACTACAGGCTGCATTAAATTCACTCGAGAATGTTCGTCACACCATCGTCGCTAGATGACCTAAACACATACCTAAAGCTCCTGGGTAATACATTGAAAAACCAGACCTTCTTCAATCAGGAATTGTACGAATTCTAAGAAGCCACTCAGATATTTGGAGGAAGTTTCGTCTTATTGACCTTTTTCTTGCATGTATGGATTAACATAACACCACAAACCCAACATCCCATCACGGCCGATTATTTCAAGCATAGGATCGCACGGCTACCAACGCTCGAAATGGCTAGCAAACTCCCAAAATTGACTCTGTTTGACCCGATAAGTTCGTTTATTAGAGAAACTCTAGATCCAGAATAAATCTCAAATAAATTTAGACATGCAAAAAAATTATGTATTAATAATTTTATTTAATATATATCAATAATTTTATTTAATATGTAAATAAATAAAACGATATTGCGAATAGGACAAATAAATGTAAACCCCTATGCATGAACTTATAACCAGTATAATTTTAATAAATCATATGAATTTTGAAGGAAAGAATCAAAGAATGTTTACCTGGAGAGTCATTTTTTAAGATACTAGTATATTTGTAGTGGGTAAGAAAGAAAGAGCAACGAAGAAAGATATTTAAAGGTGAGGAAGGAAAGTTTTAGTTAAAGAGAGTAAAGTTTCTAACAGAACTGCGTAATCTATAACAATATTTTTATGGCTTCTTAAAAATAAAATATTTTGAAGTATACCTCTACTATTAAATTAAAAATAATAGAGAGAGATGAGTGTACGGCTAAGTAAATGACGTTATTTCCTCAACTCCTCTAAAGTATTGGGCTTGTTTTTTATCTTGCGTTTGGCAAAAGCTCTGCAGCAATTCGACTAGCAGACTCGTATTCGCTCCCTTGAAACGCAGATTAAATAGAAGCAGCTTGTAATGGTATTTAATATGAAAATAATACTCAACTTAACAATAACCAGATCAGTGCACCGAGAGTTACTTGGAAAATTAAGCAATTGAATGGACTTCAGCGAATCTTGGGCAAGGTGGATGAAGCGCAATAATTGACAGATCGTGAGTCAAAGAATCATTCTGAGATGAGAAATGGCCTATTTTATGAGCAGCGAATATATTAGAATGTGTATAATTTCCTGTTGCAAAGCTTATGTTCTGTTTTGCAGCAGTTTAAGTGTGAAAGAGCGTGTGTAAGCTCTTTAAGTCATGCGAAAATGTGTGATGTAACGAAGATCGTGAAAAAAGTATCGAGAAAGTCGGCCAGGGAAGTACTGTATTAATCGGATTATGTAATAGGTAGGCTACTGGCACCAAATTGCAGGATTCAATAGGCCCAGCGAAAAACTCTACAAAATGGACGCACGGTGATCTTATTAAATCCCAGCATACTCCACATATATAAAATAATATGTCTGAAATTGGAATAAGGAAATGAGAATGTATAGATGAATTTGCATATATGAAGTTGAATATAAAAAATAAGGAATGTAAAGATATCTGTTAATGTACAGGGTGTTCAAAAAAATTATATCATTTTGCAATCTAATAACTTTGCCAGTTCCCATTCAAATGGCTTCAATTTTAATATCATGTGTAGAAACAGGTCAAAATTCTATGTTTATTGTTTGATGTTTTTATCTTTACAGGTATAGAAATGCCATTCAGTGGAATTGAAATGGCACTTTGTGTGTTGGAGTATGCTTGAATACAGTCGAAGAAGACTGAGCAGCGTGCATTTGTGAGAGAGTTCCCTAAACAGTCACCAACGGCAATGCAGATTTGGACATGGCACAAAAAATTCAAATAGAAAGGCTGTCTGCGCGGGGCAAAAGGATCTAGACGACCAATAACATTAGAAGAGACGTTCGAGCTGGTTCGCCAAAAATTTTGCGAAGCGCAAAGAAGTCCATCAGAAGAACGAGTCCGGAAACCCAAATTCCTCCAACTACAGTTTCGCGCGTTCTGAAAAAACGCTTGCTAATGAAACCCTACAAGCTGCAGATACGAGGAGCGGTCAATAAGTTTTGCAATTCGGATATAATGAAACGAGATATGAGGAAAAGTGCTTTATTATTTTTCAATATAACTACCCTTGACTTTAATGCACTTGCGCCACTTGTAACTGAGGCTTCAAATTCACGACAACCAGAAATCTCCCGACTGCTGTTCAATCCACTCCTGGACGGCGAGCTGGACATCTACATCGTCCCCAAACCGGCGTCCACGTAGTACAGCCTTGAGCTGGCGGAATTAAAAGTAGTCGCTAGGGGCCAGATCTGGACTGTAGGAGGAATGGTTGAGCTCCTCGAATCTGCACTCGCGCAGGGCAGCTTGTGCAACTCTGGCCTTGTGAAAAGGGGCATTGTCGTGGAGGAGCAGGACACCGCGTGTCAACTTGCCGCGCCGCTTCTGACGGATGCACTTCTTCAACCCAGCCAGTTCCTCGGCGTAATATTGGCCTGTGATGGTCCTTCCACGAGGCGCATAGTCCACCATCAACACTCTCTCAGAATCCCAGAAGATCGTGGCCTTGATCTTCCCGGCTGAAAGTTGGGTCCGGAACTTGATGGGGGTCGGAGAGCCAATGTGCTTCCAGGCCATGCTTTCGAGCTTGGTCTTGGGATCCCAATGATGAACCCACGTTTCATCACCTGTCACTATGCGTGACTCGAATCCTGCCGGGTTTCGGTTGTACAGGAGCAGCAGCTCCTCCGAACTTTGACGATGTTGAAGTCGATCATGGGGCGTGAGGTTTCTAGGGACCCAGCGGGCCTTGGTCATGGCCACATTGTCGTGGATGATGTTGATAACACTTCCATGTGATATTCCAAATTCTCGCTCGATTTTTTTCGACCTTCACCTGTCGATTTTCGAGAATCATCCTCTCCACACAGGCCACATTGTCCTCGTTGGCACGTCTGACGTGCGTCCTGGACGGGGGTCATCTTCAAGGGACTCACGACCATGGCGGAACTCCCTATTCCAGCGGGCAATGGTTGCATGCGAAGGGGCGGTGTCGGTGTACACTGCAACCATGCGTTCATGGATCTCCTTTGCATTCTTGCCTTCCTTGGTCAAAAATTTGATCACTGCGCGGTGCTCAACCTTCTCCATTGTTGAAAAATTTGTGGTTGACGATCTGCGATCAGCTACTGCTTCTTAAATAATCGAGGCAGGAGCGTGCGGCTGCAGGTCCTGACTTGTCATAACATTTCCTAACACCCCCAGAAACAGCCATCCTCCTTTCTCTGTTTTACCCTATCGATTCGCAAAACTTATTGACCGCCTCTCGTAATTCCGGCCATAACATCCTATGACAAGCGAAAGCGCAAACAATTCTTTGTTGATATGCGATAGAAACTTGAAGAAGACGAGTTCAAGGAATGTCTTGTTTTTAGTGATGAGGCCACATTTCATACGAATGGCAAAGTCAATAAGCATAATGTTCCCATTTGGGGCGAAAATAATCTCCATGCCACAGTTGAGCACGTGAGGGACTCACCAAAAGTGAATGTGTTATGCGCCATCTCCAAGAACAATCTTCATGGCCCGTTTTTCTTTGAGGGAAATGTGACCGGCCATGTGTATCTGCAAATGCTTCACAACTGGCTAATGGATGAGCTCATTGCAAATGAACACGAAGACTTCATTTTTCAACAAGACGGGGCTCCACCTCACTGGGGGCTCACTGTGCGGGCTTATCTCAATGACAATCTGCGAGGGAGATCGAGCGTGCTGGTGATGAAGACAACGTGTTGTTGTTTGCCTGATCTGACACCTTGCGATTTTTTTCTCTGGGGTTATGTGAAGGGACTGGTCTATGTCCCCCCTCTTCCTGAAAACCTAGAGGAACTCAAGCACAGCATCACTACCGCACTGGAGACTGTTATCAAAGACATGCTGCAGCGTGTTGAGGAGGAGCTGGACTACCGACTTGACGTTTGCCCTGTCTCAGGCAGTGTGCATATTGAATATTTGTGAAATCGTTCATGGAATCCACATACCTTTGAATTTCTCAATCAAATTTAGAGGAATAAATCTTATGTTGCTTAACATTAAGCCTGTTTAGTTTAATTTGCTTTGACTATGTAGTTTCTGTTATATTTACATCTCAAATGTTATCAATTTTTTGTAAGCATCCGGTATAAATATATATAGTAGGCAAGCGACTATTGGAAGTACGCGCAGGAGACACAACGTACGAACGCGCGAAAGGGCAGAGACACCTGTGTCAATAAGACAACGCGTAAACAAACATTTTGCGTCTCAGAATATATTTATCAAAAGACGAAAGTCTACGAAGAACCTGGGTAAATACACCCATTGGCCATAAGGAATTGTATCACAAAGCTACGACAAGTGTATCCTGTTATATCCTGTTATATGGAAAAAACCTGAGATAAGCAAGTAATTCGAATTACACAGCTTTCGGTAGCTACGTCTTTGTAGTGGAGAACAATGATTCTAGGCCAAACGCTCTAGAAAATAAGCTTATATATATATATATATATATATATATATATATATATATATATATATAGTCAGAGTAGCTCATGTAGGATGATAATTGTATTATTAAGATTATTAGATTACTGTCGTTAAGAAGATTATCTCGTTCACGTTCCTGCTTTTAAATTCACCAAGTCTTCTCGCTCTAGAATTCAATACTTCGTGTTGAATATATATAGACTGCTAGTCTCCCACAAAGTGACTTCGTGACGTGCCGCTTGCCCCGTTAATAGTATATTTTTGCAACGTCCTTCTTTACCTCGATTAACCCTGAAACCTTGGGTAAGCCCAACCAAAATAAGAACACAGTGAATAAATCATCTTTGTAGTCAGATACTTAATTCACCTTCATATAAGTTTGGTATCCCCCATAAAGTGGTAACCAACACACACACACCCTTATAATTGGTGAACCCATAGATCCATATCAGAAAATGAGGTTTATGACTCTAGTTATGATAAGCGCTTTAATGGACAATTTCCCAAGCGAAAGGCAAGACAGCACATGACGTGAGAGTGAAGGGAAATGTTACATATAATTTTACTTTTAAATTAAATATTATTTTGCAAAGTTATTTCAGGTTGTTTTTTTTTTAACCAACGAGACTAGTTTCGTAAATATACTACTTTCAAAATCAGTCTTGAAAAAATTAAACAACGGCGCCTGAGAACACTCCTTAAAAATTTGAATTTTAGATATAAAACCTAATTTTTCGAAACAATAAAAGAAAATATATAATTAATTAATAATTATAACAACAAAATTTAATGACATACATTCATATACGAGTAGTTTCTTTCTGTTTCTGTTATTCCATAATTGTTTGTCACTTGCAATAAAATGTAGCGAAAGTGCTCTAAATGTCTGCTACTTTTTGCTATTCTCCTTCACTAAGGGATCTGCCTTTGTCACAACACGGAAGCAGTTTTAGACAGGTACATCGTAAGTGTGCGCTTGGCTAGATTACTGGTTTGAGGAAATCGCCTGTTTGGTAGTGAGTTGGAATGGTAAGCAAGTATAGAATGGGAGAGATGTGTGAGCTGAGCTCCATCCCTTTTCTGTGGCGTCGGATCGGCTAGTGCTTAACCGAGCTACTCTTCCCTAGACAGTGGGTCCGGGACGCACGAGTTCCCTTCATGTAAAGGAACCCGCCATGACAATTAGCTCCACCCATCCATCTTATTTGCAGGGGCTCCCCAACACGATGATAAAACCAATATAAAGATTAAAATGACAATCACTGGCAACAGTAGTACAGTGAAACCTTAAGTTTGGTCATTAATTGTTACTTGAGATTAGGTTCAAAGTAAAAAAAAATGGTTAAAGACAGCATTATTTTCTTTTGTTATATATTTATTTTTAAAAAATAGGTTCCTGAAACAAAAACATTACTCCAAAAATATATAATCTTATAGTTTTATATTTATAAAGAGAGAGATTGCATGATTAAACTTTTTTTTTGTCCTTTGTAAAACTAAATAATGGATTACCCTAAGTTTAGTGTGAATATTGTGTATCCATTTTATTGCTAACGTTCATAAAAATACAATACATTTGTACCTGCATCACAATTGGAGAGATGCTGCCCAAATTGTGTAAAATAAAGGATACAGATTAGCTGTGTAAAAATGAATTACATTTTCAAACATCTTTCTAAGTCAAGTCTTCCTATATCATTTCTATCACTGTTATAATTGAGAAGAAACATGAAATATAAAAAAATTGGAAATATATATAAATATATGAAATCAGTTTTAAAACTAGTTCATCAAAGAATTAGTAATTTACATATTCAAAAGGAAGTTGTAGTTATTCTAATTTTCCCCCAATATCACTAATTTGACTGTTGCCATATTTAGAAATTGCAATCGTTTACTTAAATGGAGCCATTGATAGCCTATTAAAGTCCTTAGAGGAACTTATTTTTAAATAGAGATAAATTTTCTTAATACAATAAACAATGCTTTGAGTGTAGAATTAAAATGTCTCCTTAATAAGAGATGACAGGGCTATACACGTACATTTATAGTAAATACGAAAAGATTTAACATCGTTATTTACTCAACCCTCTAAGACTGTTAATACATATTATTTATTTAGGGAACCCTATTTCTATAGAGGACTGTTAATAGCATCACCAATAAGTATGGTTCGACTTGATGGAATAGTAAGCACATTTATAACTGAAAGACAACTCCGTCCAATTCTTTAAGTACCTTCTTTATTATTTATAACTTCTAATATAAAAGGTTCTGAAACAATATTCGCCCCCAACAAAGGAACCTAAATGTTAATTACCTGATTTTTAGCTTCGAGTGTGATCTGCCCACCTTCTAGCTGAGTAATGGTGCTGCCATTCATAATGGCAGCACCTTGATTTGATACAGTAATTAGGTTCGTAGTGGTACCAGAGAAGGTAGAAATAGTTTGTGCCTACGGAACTGTAGAGTCAGCAGTAAAGGCAGCTCTCGTATCCGACGAACCAACAATTAACTGAGGTGGCTCAGTTTCGATAATAATGGCAACGCCTTGATTTGATGAAAGAGAGCTCTGGATTTGTGATCTCTCTTTAAGCGCAGCACCTCGATTTGAGGTAATAATACTTTCAGAACCAGAGGATGTTGGCACTCTCTCTGCATTGGTAATAATCATTTCAGAAGGAGTATTTGCTGTAGCTATAAGACGACCTGACCTAACACCAGATTGCTCGGCGTGAGATGTGGTTATTAAATTTCCTACCTCATTTTGAAGCTGTGACCCTGCCTGGAAAATCTGCACTTCAGCTCCCTGATTAATTACTTCAGCTTCATTTTCCAATGCTGTTGATTGAACCATTAGTGCCCCTTTGTGGCTATCGATGTTTTGAATGCCTTCCAATATAGCAGGACTAGAGAAGTGACTATTAGTCGATATTATTCGTGCTGAATTTGGAATTAGTCTTTGATTCTGTTGGAGGTTTAAGACGGGATGCATCACTCTGAGAAACATAGGTGCTGAATGTATAGAGGATGTGCTGATTGGAAGTGAATTAACTTGCATAGCACTTTGGCTAGTAAGTCGAGCTGGCTGTGAGTTATGAACAAATGCCAATAGAATAGGCTGCCTAGCTATTAGGGGTGATGCTTGTGCAGTAATTCTGGCCGTTTTTGCTTGACTTTCTGCACGAATTTTTCCTGTAGACGCCGTTTCCGCAACATGATCCATCATAGACAGCCTCAGCGGGCGTACTTCCTCAGAACTGCCTAAAAAAAAGCGGAATAAGATTTTAATTAACAAAATGGACTATTGTTTAAACATAAAGTAATGTGCAAACTTAAGTTTTCATTAATGTGCATACTTCTTTTTACTTAAGATTATTTCTCTAGAAAATTTTATATAACCGATTGAATATTCCTCTAGTTTCATCTATTTTATGAAATAAATATTATGGTGTATTTCAAATCTGGGAAATCTAGCGAGAATCCCTGTGGAGGCCTCGGCTCCAAGAAAAACATTCGAAAAAGCGCTATAAGATGTTGAAGTTAGGAGATATAAAAATTATGGGAGGTATAAATTCCGAGTAATCAAAATAATATTGATGTTTTTACTAGTTTTACTACTGTTTCTTACCTACTTTTTTTTTAATTTCCTTATCCAGAATATACAGAATACGTGGAAGGCAAACCTTAGGGTGGCAGTGCATATGAAAGACAACGCAAAGTCGACCCGTATCCCAAAGCCATCTGACGACTACAAATACTCGATGTGGCTTTATTCCCTGGATAGTGATGGTTTTACTTATCTTGTCTGTTGTCCCGTGGCCATACGAGAGTTGAAGGACACCAAACTCTCCTAAATCTACTCCGGTTAAAGAAGGATTGTCACCTGTCCTTGTCTCCTTACCAGGATAAAAAAAAATGAACCCCCTTTCATCCCAGATCAAAGTAAAATAAATGATATCTTTTGCACGAAGTCTCTTGCCAGGAATTACGTGAAACTGAAGTGAATTAAAATAGATAATTCTTTACTAAAACTGCACTCCAAATTAGCCTGATGATACTTTGGTTTCATTTTTTACATCAATCAATAAGATATTTTTTGAATTACAACTTCATATCTTATGATTGCTCTTAATTTTTTTTGTTAATAGCAAAAAGCAAAGACTTATAATTAAACCAAAATTGTTGTAACAAAATGGGTTACAACAAATTTTTGCCATATTATTATTTAAAGTTAAATTACGTCATCAAAGAGCTTCATTTCTGGCTACCTCTACGCCGACCTTTTTTGTTCTGTTGATATCCAAATTTCACGATAAATGTTCTCATTTCACTTTAATTAGTACTTAATTGGCATTGCTTTTTACAATAGTCATTATTTCTATTATATTTTAGGGATTTCTCCTCTTATTCGCTCAAAGGGAGAATGTAATGACATCCATCTGCTTGGCACACAATTTCCAAAGAGAGATTCTAGGCAGAAGCAAAGCTCAATTAGAGGGATGACTGGGTAAGATTGGATTCAGACCTCCAAGGGTTAATGGGAAGTGAGGAGGGAATTTAAAGGGTATATAATTTAGGACCAGCATTTCTATCTAACAAATAGTTCCTTCAAACATCACCAAAATCAGTATTTGAATCCGAACTTACCCCAGTAACGGAAACAAATGAGCGCCATATCCAAATGGATCAGTCAACCTTAGGGCAACAAGACTCAGTCTTCCCCCGAAGGCCAAGCTATTAGAAAACCTAGTTTTTCGTCATAACATTCATGTACTAGTCATTGCCATCCAATTTCGAGTACGATGCAGGGATTTACAACCGCCTAACTTTTCCGAATCTTAGAACACTACATACATTATTATACTTATTTTCCACTACAACCTTCTGGTTTCTCTCGAAGGGTGCAAGTGAGGACATTACAAGATAAACTCATTCTCCTCCAAAGGCGACGCAACCAGTACTACCTTACTTAAGGTCTTTCCATTTCTCATTTATTCAGCCTTATTCCGCCTTATTAATATTATTTTTTTTACATCTCATTAAACTAGTTCTTCGATTTATTATATGAAACTACGAAAATGAAAAATAATGTAATGTCCTATTTGAACCTTGTTCTAAAAGTTATTTTCCTAAAGTCATCACCAATACTCATACATCACCAATTTTCAATGCAGTAATGTATTTTCCTCCTCTACCATGGAATATAACAAGATATATCATAACTCTTTTCAATCTCACAAACTTGTGTTCATTTAGATAAATGAAGGTATTAGCCAAGCTACAGCTTCTCACCTACCCTATATGCTATCTGCATCCTAACATGTATGTAATACGCAAAAGAACACTACACCCATCTAGTAAATTTGTTTCATCTACAAAAACATCAAATTAACCTTCTCTCGAATCATGATATTCATCGCTTGATATTACTAATATTAAGTGGTGTGGTGAAAGCGATATGTCTAAACATTTTTGAGAGGTTAGTTCAAGAATATCATACACAAAAGAACTACTACAAAAAAAAAAAAAAAAGAATGGCCACGCAAGTCTAAAAAGTAAAGATTTTATCCTAAACAAGAATAATAAAAACATCGAGAAAATCGACATAATTACATATTTCTTTCATATAAGAAAGTCTGGAAAAAAATCATTGAACGAACAATAAAACACAAACGTATTGTATATCAAAAACTGTAAGTTTTTATGCGATGAATATGCTGCTTGGTTAATTGTAGGATTTCATATATATATATATATATATATATATATATATATATATATATATATATATATATATATATATGTGTGTGTGCATGTGTGTGTGTGCATGTATGCATGTGTTATTTATAACTTACCGAATTCACTGGAGAAGAATTCATTTGAAATCAGGGGTTCCTCTGAAACTCACAAAAAGGTGTCATTAGATTAATTTCATAAAGAAAGAATTGAATCCAGTACGCTGTACTGGGGATCAAGGGGTAGGGATTGGTTATGTATGTGATGATGTGTGTTGAGCTATTTAATACCGTGAGGGTAAGGTTCAGCGTATCCACCAATAGGCAGCAAGCTCGTTACACTAATAAAAGGCTTGTGCCCGCGCTCGTTGGAATCGAACCCGTACCCCGACGCTAGTACTAAAAAAATATTTGTCGTTAGCTGGGTCTAATAAGTCTCATTCTTCAAAATTAAGAATAAAACAAACATAATTTTTCTCAAAAATCTTTCTTTTTTTATGATTTTGAAATATATTTCTTTGTATTGGAATACAGTTTATTGTATTACCGACAACGCATTGCTTGTTACAAGTAAAATCTCGTAATCAAATAATCTGAAACTTCATCTATTTTCTTCCAAACGTTAGATTTCTTTTTCTTTAAGGAATCTTTTGTAATGTCTAACGCAAAGTATATATATATATATATATATATATATATATATATATATATATATATATATATATATATATATATATATATATATATATATATATATATATACGTTTACCTGCTCTTGCGACGAGGGAACAGACGACCAAAAACATCCATCGTACAACCTATTCGGAAAAAAAATTCAAAATTTAAAAAAGAATTTAATAGAAAATAACACAAGAAATCTATATTTTTAGGTGACTACCTAATGAGAAAATACATTGGACTGGGAATTAGGGAGAGGAGGGAAGAGAAATGGGGGAAAAATCTAAAAAAATATTTCCTTATCATTATTGGCTGAGTAAAATAAAAGATATAAGGAATATCGGGCGCCTAATTTCATAAGTTCCTTTCCTAGAAAGGTTAAATAAAGGATATAAAATAGAATATCCATCAGAAATGCTATGTATGTCTGATTTGGGAGGATCGCTATTTGGTTGTCGATCACAGTCGGCCTGAATGATATTGAGCATCTACGCGATGTACCATATGAATATAGATTTTATAAAGAATTAAATAATTATCTAAATGCTAAGTAAACAAAATGTGAGGAAAATATGCCCTCCCCATTTGAATTTCATTATCTCTAACCTACTTGTATTTTCTAATCATTATTTTGATTCAACCAATGTGAAAAAGAATTCAAGTAAAAACTCCCCAATTCAATTGACATAAAAATAAACGTACCATCTCTTATGTATTTTTAGGACAGATTTCAAGAGATAAAATTTGCACGGCTCAGCACCAAATAGCGCGTTGAAGTCTGGCTCGGAGAATTTATAGTTTTTAAATGGGTTGTTGACCTACAATAAATGACATTGAAAACTTTCTCCTATCATGGGAGTAGGATGGTTTTTATCATTTAGTTGTTCATTTATATGGTCAACAAACGAACTTTAAATAAGACAAAACAAAGTTAACTTGACTTACAAAACGTGCGCTAATTTGTATTTGACCTTTACAGCAGATTGAGAGAGTGTTTTTGTCCCATGTGCGTCTTATCACTTTCTAATCGTTATTGCATCATAATGGCTAGTTTGATGCTATTTATTCTACTAGTAACTTGATTTCCGTATGTCGTTGTAAACTTGTTTTTTTGATATTTTGTTACCTTTTCTCTTTATCTTTTCTTAGGTTTACTCTAGTGATTTTTTTTCAGGTAAGGAAAGAAACAATTAAATTATGGATCTTTGAGATTCAGTTGTCTGTTAAATTCGTATACGATTGAAATTACTCAAAGGGGGAAGTTTGTGTCTGTTTATCCTGAGGACAGTTAAAATCTTAAAATTACATAATGTATCTGATTTCCATCTTCATCCTTCTGATCTCCCACAAAGCCATGAAGTATATATTTACCTCGTTGGTACCATTTCCATCTTGATACACCATTGTTCGATCTAGGAAGGGACAGCACAATTTAATACTTTTTAGGAAAGCAACCTTCAAATTCCGTAAGGGAATTTGACTATTTTGAACTATCTACCCTTTAATCAACTTTCCTAATAATCACAGTTTCAACATTTTCCGCGATACTATTTCCCCTGTACTCCTAATTTTATGTTACTAGCCTTTTTACTTACCTTTTATCGAGAGCAATTGATAAACTTATCAATCAATCTCTTTCTAAAAAAAATGTAGGAGCTTTGAGTGCAGAGACGGCGACAAATGTTCAGACGTGCCACACTCCAGGGTGGCGTCCTGGGCAGAACCAGAGACGCATCCGGCTCAATTTACACTGTGCTATCGAAAGGGTTGCCTTCCCCTAAACCAGAAAGGCATATATACTATCGAGATCGGTGGCTAATGAAATGAGAGCCGTTGGTGAATAAGTGAGAAACTAGGTTCGCGGGTATAAGCACAGAATGCAATGTGTACATCATAAATCTAACAGCTTCTCCCCAGCATCGAGAAAGAGGCTCTCTTTAGAGGATGAGCAGAAGGCACCGGTCGCTAAACGGAGATCAGGGCGATAGATAGAATCTAGCTTCCGCAATTCATTTTCGGCTGCAGTTGCATGAAACTTGCACCTGGAGTCTAGGTTGGATCGAAAAAGTACCGGTAAAAATTTAAGAACTAACCCTCTAAGAACCCCAAGTATTGAACGGCACAAAATCAAGAATGTCCACGCTGCGACTACAAGAGACCCTACGGCTGCGAATATGGGCCTACCAGATGAGTTGTCGGTCGAAAACAAGACCAAGGAAATGGTGAGACACTGTCAGAGAGAGGATGTTCCCCCCTCCCCCGAACCCAACGTCTACCTGTGGTGCCTGAGAAAGATGCACTTGCACGCCCAGACGGCCCCAAGGGAGCAGCAAGAATTTCGCGTGGCCATTTGATCTGTGTTGGGTTCCCTTTTCCTCCGTCGCAGTCCCTGATCGGCGCCAGACCTACGGCGACGACGACTTTCATGCGAGCCTGTGATGCTCGCTAAGAATATCATATCCACCACCCCCTGGCGCGCCAAGTATAATGAGATCCCCGTCCCCCTTTGGGGGGCCTCCGACGACCCGCTTCCACCGAGGCAGTATAAATACTTCGGGAAAATCTTTGAAAAATTAGTCCCATACAGCCCCGTCTTGGTTACCAACCACGTACAGTCTCGTACGCCCTGCCCCGCCTCCCAACGCTTCCAGCATTGAACGCGACGCATCACCTCTCTACCCGGCCTTGCGCGTACTTAAGGTCAGAGCTCCCGCCCGACAGACGATAGACACGGACAGACATCTATCACTCAGGTTTTGACTTCGTTCTCGTCTGGAGTACTCCCTCGTTCATTTCTCAGTGAGGTTAAAGAAGAAGGAATTTTGCAAGTGGAACTTTGCAGCACCCCGCTTACTCATCGTATCCAAAACCTCCGGTCAATTAGGCTTTACGTGAGTCTTCCCCTCATTTTAACTCTTCCCCCTTTCCCTGAAAGCAATCACCGTACATCCTCTATCGGACTCTCGTCCCCGTCGAGTCCTTTGCATCCTCCCGTTTGGTACCCCGGGTCTCATCTTATATATTTTCATTTATTTACTTTTGTTAATAATATTTTATTTGTATATAGTAAAGTTATTTTTCTACAATCAGTTCTCTAAACCCAGAAACTCTAAGAATTGATTATTTAGGCCAACTGCATTCGATTTTGATTATTTAACCCTCGCACTGGGATCTGTATACCAATTTCTAGTGTGCTCCCTTCCCACGTCACCGCAGAGTCAATCCTCGGCTAGTGTCGACGTTCGACTCTACGACAGACACAACCACATCCAGGCTAGCCCTATTTTGAAAGAAGTCAGAGTCGAGGTTGAGCCGTCGATGACGACATAAGTGCACAACTTTTAGTCATTGTCAAAGAAAACCGCAACCCGCGCGTTTCGTCATAGGTAGAAGTACGTGATCACAGCCTGGTGGATTTGACGCTTCATATTAGGCATCTGGGATACACTAAACGAGATTGAAAGCTTGCCTACGTATAGCGTAGCGAGAACATCTTCCGGCAGCACCGAGGTAATACCGTCCCTGCTATCGACAAAGAGAGTGACACTTAAGAAAATTTCCTGTGGTACGACGTCCTTCTGCTCTATGAACTCGAGAGAACTCTCCTCCCACCCGTACGCAGGTTGACGAACTCGCAAGAACTCAGACAAGAAGATTTAGAGGCGTCTCCTTGCCACAACTGTGTAGAGGTTCTCTAGAATACCGTATCTCCATGCTTTAGCATAGGACTTCTCTAGATAAAAAAGTGGCAAAATAATGTCAACAAAGGAAGGCCTCCCATATAGCATTTTTCAGCCAAAGCCGAGTACCAGACGCGGGGTGAAACTTGGAAAAGGTCCACGGTGCAAGTAGCAGGTTGCCTTCTTTGTCCATGAAATAAGCTAATCTAACGTAAACCAATTTCTCCATCAATTTGCACACGCCGGAAGTTAGAGAAATTGGGAGGAAACCAACCTGGTCAGAGTGATATCTGACCCACTTGCGAAAAGCATGCATAGTAACCATTCGCCATGAGTCTGAGAAGTTACACTCCGTCTATATCCTGTTGGAAAAGCTCTCAAAAAGGCCATGCCTTGCTCACCCAGGTGTCAAAGCATGGCGTATGGGATATCGTCCCAAAATGAGTTGGTATCTGCGACTGAAACGAGAGTGGAACACAACTCACTTAGCGTAAAGAAGTTGTTGAATCATTCTCCACTAAAAATATTGGAAAGCAGCATTCTGGTTAGAGAATGAGGAAAATTTGGTCGCGAAGTACTCCATCACGGACGCAGTTTCAGAGATAGCAGTCACTCCTCTTGAACGAGTGGATATGGAGGGAAAGGTAATGAAAGAAATTACTCCGAATCCTTTTGACGTGCTTTCACACCTCTGCAAAAGGGGTATTCCTGTTAAGTAAAAATACGTATGTCCGCCAATAAGAAGCAATGGCGTGCTTCAAAACATTGCTGATCCTATTTTTTGCTCGACGAAATTTATTTGGAGTGAAAGAGTGGAATAATTTAGGGAAGTGGCACTATAGTGCATATAACATTGTCACTTCTCTCTAAGGGCTTCGGACACACGGCCGACCACCAAGGGTACGGACAGCGTGCAAAACGGTTAGACGTTCTTTAAATAGTAATATGCCCGCTTTTCCTGAAATAATGGCTACCTCGCGCGCTTTAAATACCAACAAGGTGGTTCTTCTGGTGGGAACGGTTCATGAAAATATATTTTGATGGGGACTTCCCCATTAACATGAATGTCATCGACAACCACTCGCCCGAACCGAAATCAGATTGTGCCTCTAGGGAGCATAGAGATAGATCAAGGCAAGAAAATGAAGCTGTTCTCTGACAATGATGAGTGAATTCATTCACATTTAGGACGCCCATCTCCAGCGCTTCGATCAGGTCGGCAAAGACTTGGCCAAGTCTATTGATTGTTTAGTCCACAAGAAGTGGTGCCCACCATTCGAATCTTTGAAAAGGCGAGAAAACCTTGGCAACCTTGCCACAATAAGGAAGAAGTCAGCCACATCGAAGTTGGTTGACGGTGTAATATACAATTAAAAGATAGCATACTTCCTATCTTAGTTTAAATGCATTGTCACTGCCTGAAAGGAGGTATTTAAAGTCAGGAGGGGAACAGAAACATCATGGCCGGTGTAAGTCGCGTATCAAGCAACAATGACACCATTCCATGGGTGGGTGGTTGCAAAACCATTATACCTCAGGAAGGTGAGAAAGAGACATACGCAAACATGAACTCCTAAAGATAAATAGCTAGAAAGAAGCGAGAAGAGACAACCCTCTGCAGCTCTTCCCAGTTATCGCAAAGTCCACGGAAATTCCATTTAAGGAGATACCCTCCAGACTTAGCTCAAAGAAGATTCGGGGACCCTGTTTAATCAAAAGATTTTCATGGAAATGGCCGAAGCTTACCCGGGGGCAGAACCCCGGGGACTTTGGGCTGTCGAAGGTGTCGCTGCCTTCGAGGGCTTACTCATGGAGATTTAGCTCTGCGTACTATCCTTCTCCTCCTGTTGACGCGAAATATTTGGCGGGTGATTCAGCTTATTGAAGGGGGTCACTCGTCCTTTAGAAGGCTCCGAACTTTCAAGGCGCCCTGTCTAACCTTCAAAAGTGCGAAGAAGCCCAAGCTCTCTTGTTACTGCCATTCTTTCGAGGAGGGAGACTTTGGAGGCACCGGGGATGGTTTCCCCACCACCATCCGGGTGTTTGCTTTCTGTGTTCTGGCGAAAGGGGCGCATGTGAGAGGAAGGGCGCGAGCCCATGGGGCCTCTAGCTTTATGTGGCCCCGAGGAGAAGTACAACCTACGAAAGGGTTCAAAACGGAAGCAGCGGCTACCGTGCTCGTAGACCATTGTGAAGCTAGAAACAAGTGATAATTTCTTCACCTGAGGGGCTTAGGGACTACAGAGTCGTACAGGGTGTAACAGGAAAAATATTCTGGCCTTTCTGAAAGAGATTCGATCAGGAGCTTGAACTGACAAGCACATATTTCGGGTTGACTTTGCTTAGCACGTCTGCATGTACGATTTTTTTGGCCAAATTCATAGCAATGACAAGTATGCTTTGACGCGGTAATGACACTATCCAGCACGCTCCGTCCTGGGGAGCCTGTCAAGATCGAACGTGACAGGGTAACTCTCGAGTTCCTTCCCTGTTTTCTCATCAAAAGTTCGACTTCTACGACTTCCTATTCAGCCAGCTTTTCTCTGCCGTGTATTCTAAGGAGTAGTCAACGAGTTCCCTCGCATAAAGTACTCTTTTCATGAAGTTCTTAACAGAGTGTGATGTCCCAATAGCACTAACAATGGCCACCTAGGCAAGAACAGCCGCATTTACCAGAAGGATCCTGTCCTGAAAAAAAGGCGCCTTTGGGTTCTCTTCTTAGTGCTTGACACTGATGAAGCATATGTCCTTTTAAAAGTATGTTGTGTTGAGTAGAGCAAATCAAGAAGAATCGTTTGAAGACACCAGGTTGGTAAACGCTGGGTAACCTCTCAGCCTGATTGCATCCTGATACTGGAGGTGCCATCCTAGGCATGGCAGCTCTTCCACCTCAGAAGACTCTATGAAAGACAACCTCAACCTGTTTTTATCCGAAAGGAGGAAAGTTCTAGCTATATGTGATACTCATTGAGAGAGACGAGGTCATCCTCTCCTCTTAAGGCATCAGAGGCTAGTATTGTTGTGTGATGATCCTGCTCAAGAGTGAACTTGGGCTCGGGTGTGTCTTTCAATGAGTCATTGTTCGATCCCGGGAAATACCCTGTCTTCTGGGGCGGGGGAACCTTCGAGTCCATGTCCACCTCAGTATGAGCCTCCATCTGGCCATCCGCTCCACCCTGTCGGTGATTATGTCCAAGTACTCAATAGGCCTGTGGCATAATAGTTCCTGATTTTGCTGAGGTGCCGGCATGCCGACCTGCATTAGGAAAAGTGGTACGCAGAGGGATCACCATCAGCAAAGTCACAAGGCGAGGGTCTAGGAAGGGATGGGTTATGGTCCAGTAGACCTCTACTATTCCTTGCCATTCTAAAGAGCTTTCCCTGGCTCAATTGCTTCCATTTAGAGCGGGATTACTAGCTACTCTGCTTCCGCCTTCTTTTGGTCTTGGCTGGTCCCTGTGAAAAAGAATTGGGACAGCCGCTAGTACACTTAGAGAGTCACCCAGGACAGACTCTGAAGAAGAGAGTAGGGGAGAAACCCTCTAATCCGTAGGCAAAGGAGACGGGGAAGCCCCATCTTCGCGAGAAGAAGAATAAAGGGTTCTTGAGAAAGCTTAGAGGCACGTCACTTTTAAAGAGTTGAAACTGCATGAGGACGTCTCTAGAATTAATAAAAGTGAAGCACCTTTACCAATATGGCGTGGTGAGAAAGGGGCCCCTACATCAGAGTTATGTTATATAATTCTTCGTCCACACAAACACCAAGATTGGGCGACGTATGGCAATATGGATACAATCGAAGGTTTGAATGCTTAGACACAAACGAAAAATCAGAACATCTGTCACCATAAAAGGTAGAAGAGACGACCATGATCTGAATATTTGTTTCAGACCTAGCGATGGACCTCGTGACTTTCTTTGCCCTGACAGTCAACAAAGCAGTAAAGCTCACTTGCCACAAATAGTGCAACCTTACACACCTGAGAGCTGCCGCAGGGAGGTGGTTAGCCCATTACACGCTTGGAATTGGTTATTAGAGGAAAACCCATCTCCTATTATTCATGCCCCAACCCCCAGGGCCCTCAACCTGATCCATTGAACCCACTGAACCAAGACTTCCCTATTAGCACTATGGCTTGGAGGACGTACCATTCTTCCAGGTACCAAGTTTAGTAGTCCGTTTAGGGTACTCTTCTGCATGGCTGGCAAATGTCTCACAAATGAAAATTGCTCGGAAGAATATAAAATCTTGGCTACCTTGTTTACAATCTCAAACAATGGAGGTGGAGATGGATCTCTAAAAGTTTAGTTGGTGTCCTAGTAGTAGTAAGTTGCGCCATCCGTCTCTCACATCCTGGATGAAATACTCCAACCGGATAAAGAATTGCACATAAAGATCAGAATGACACTCAATGGCACGCTCGAAAGCATCCCGGTGCCGGTCCTTGTTTTGTATTGGAGGAAGGGGGTATTGATGGGTTATGACACCAACCAGCAACCATAGAACCCTTCGTGTTTCGCGTCAGGAGTATCTATATATACGAGTAATTACATCCCACCAGGGAATATTTTTACTCCATTTGCAGGGTTCCAGAGTAGGGGGGAGAGTATTTTGTGATTTGAATATGGGAAGAGAATGATAGCGGTGTTGTGGTTGGCTATGTAAGTGAGATGATGCATGTGGGGTTACCTACCACCGCGGACGTCAGTTTTAGTGTATTCACCCGTGGACGACCAGCTCGAAATATTGCTAAAACAAATTGTTTCCGCGCTAGGTGGAATCGAACCCGTGCCTTGAGGGTAAAATTCTAATACAGAATTTGTGGGGCTCGTGTTGTAAAATAGGTAGGCTTGTGGTACCCAAATTGCAGAATTTAATAGGCCCAGCGAGTAACTCCACTAATTGATGCTTGGTGGATCTATCAAAGCCTAGAAATGGTTATTTATGTAAATTATGGAAATAATACGCCATGTGTAATAAATAAAGAACCAAAGAGAATTTAAAAAAGAAACAATATATATATATATATATATATATATATATATATATATATATATATATATATATATATATATATAAAGGGTCTTTCAACAAGGACGCTCGAGCTTTGTCAGGCGATAGTGGCCATGTTGTTAAAGCGACATCTGGCAACCTAGTGTGAACTGTTCAGTAGTACTTGGCAAGTCACAATGGAAGGTTATAGCGTTGAACAGCGTGTGCAAATCATCAAATGTTATTATCAAAATCAGTGCTCCGTTCGAGGAACGTTCCGCGCATTACGTGATTTCTATCCTCGCCACAGCGACGAGGCCCATTTTTGGATGAATGAATTTGTGAACAAGCAAAATTGTCGGATTTAGGTCAAAAACAATTTACATGAGATACACCAGCACTAATTACACCCCAACAAAGTCACTGTTTAGTGCTGATTTTCGTCTAACGGAATCATCAGTCCGTATTTTTTTGAGAACGAAGATGGGATTGCCATAACCGTCAATGGCGAGACCTACAGATCGATGATAAGCAACTTCTTGTGGCCTCAACTGGATTATATGCCTGATATGGATACTGACAACATGTGGTTCCAACAGGACGGCGCTATGTGCCACACTGCGCACACCACGATAGACATTTTACACTAGCGATTTCAGGGCAGGGTCATCTCGCGCGGCTGCGACTTCAACTGGCCACCGAGATCATGCGATTTAACGCGATTATACTACTTTTGGGGGGTCTACCTTAAATCGCAGGTTTATGCGAATAGTCCGCAAACAGTTGATGTCCTCAAAGTCAACATAACGAACACCATCCAGCAAATTCAGCCAGATTTATGCGACAAATTCATCGAAAATTGGGCCTCCCGAATACGTTCCACCAAGCAAAGCCGCTGCGGACATTTGAACGACGTCATATTCCACACTTAATGCCATAAAATGTAGTTTCAAATTTAGAATAAATTGAGGCATTTATCAAACACAACTTGTTTTATTTACATTTAAAATCGAGTGGCCTTAATGAAAGACCATATATATATATATATATATATATATATATATATATATATATATATATATATATATATATATATATATATATATATATTGTACATTTATTAAATAAATATAAAGCAAGCAACTCGTCGGAAGTCACGTGGAAACACATGTACATACGCACAGCTATCAAAGGTCAGCACCTGAACAAATGCGAGTCTTGCGCTCACGTAAACATACGCGGGCTAAGAATAACTATCAACAAAAGGTCACACCATGCAAACTGAACAAATACAGGCTTTTAACAAAAACTTTTCACAAATAACTGTAAGAGACAAGCGATTCCTTATAATTAAGATAAATCTGAGACATGGGAAATATGTAGAGACAATAGGTACACAGCTGTTGGAGTTCCGCCCAAGGGGTGGATGTAACGAACAAATTTGATCACTGGGTCCCTCCACGGACAAGTCAGTCAATGTCACACCCCTTGGAGACAACACACACACACAATATATATATATATATATATATATATATATATATATATATATATATATATATATATATATATATATAGAGAGAGAGAGAGAGAGAGAGAGAGAGTGAGAGAGAGAGAGAGAGAGAGAGAGAGAGAGAGAAAAAGAAAGAGAGAGAGAGAGAGAGAGAGAGACAGACAGACAGACAGACAGACAGACAGTCAATTCGGCAGTTACGAGTATTTCATTCGATCATTAAGTCAAAACGTTACGAAACCCCGTTAACTCGCCTAAATCATGCCGCCTCTATACTCGAAACATCGCGTAAAACAGAAGCCTACACACCGAACACACGGAACTCGAGACGTTTTCCCTTGCCCCTTTTTAGTAGGCCAATTTAACCGCGTCCTTTTGAAGTCCTTTACTTACTCCGATCACAAATCACAAAGACACCTTCGGTAAACCCAGCCCATCTAATCTCAAGCCTCGGTCAAACGAATTCACCTTTGCGTACGGTGCTCCAACAAATCAGTTATTGTCCCCCCCTCCCCTATAAGTTCACTAAGCTAGCGAGAGATGATAGTTCCATCATATATATATATATATATATATATATATATATATATATATATATATATATATATATATATATATATATATATATATATATATAAACTATTACTCATGAATAGCTCAATTTATTGCTACTTTTTCAGCGGCGTAACCATCCTTGGTGGCCTACATATGAGCGCACTAAAAAAAGAGAAAGAATTATAGCTACTTGATGATCATCATTTGGTTCAAAGTTTCGGGAGGTATCTCCATTGAGAACTTTATATTTTGTTACGAGTGTTTTATAGACAAATTGAGGGTAATTTTCAAGGAGAGTGGCGCACTATATTTTAGCTGGGGGGATTATGCTAGATTTTAGCGGTTTTTAACTTTTTATTTTTTCAATTTAAGTAATTAAATTAAACTTATATAACTAACTTAACCTAGAAAATAACTTTAAAAAGCTAAAAACGGCTAAAATCTAGCAAAAAAAACTGCTAAAATATTGTGCGCCGTTCTCCTGGAAAATTACCAAATTAAGTGTTTTGTGTGGATGATTAATATTTAGCGGCATATAAAAATATTACCCATAAAAATATAAATTTTTACAGTTTACCCTTGAAATACTATTTTCTGTAATTTAGCATTTTTACCAAAACTATTAAGTTACCTCTCAAACTGTCGTTTTATTCAATAAATAAATGAAAGTAACATTTATTCTATTGTATTTTGATATTTCTTAATCTTATATTTGCATTTTTTTATTACGAATCATTTCCATATTTTTCATATATTAAATATATCTTGAATAAATAGCCACCCACGCGCGTTGAGAATTACGGACCGATTTTCCTGCTAGATTTTATCAGGAAAGTATACGAAAAAATAATAACCAATAGATTAATGAGATTCCTAAACGAAAATAATTGCCTAAGCACCTGGTAATTTGGATTCTGAAAAAAATATGGAGCACGGAGATAGCAATTAGTGTAATCATAGAAAAGATAGTAAAAGCTAAAGGAGAAAAGGCAAGCATTGACATAGTGTGCAGAGACGTATCGAAAGCGTTTGGCAAAGGGATTTACAATATATAATACTTAAATTAGAAATTAATAATAAGATTGAGCGGATACTTTGTGACTACGTAATGGACAGATACGCCAACGTAGAACATGAAAACTATCGAAAAACACACATTCAAGCTAGAAGAAGTATTGTCTCAAGGAGGGTCTTTGAGTCCTATATTATATTCAATTTATACGGCGGACATCCCTCCACTAATAAGGGACGGAAGCCTTAATATACAGTACACACACAAATTGGCGCAACTGATCGTTTGCCCCTACCGCAATGGACCTATGCAAGCAAGAATGACAGCAACTGAAATAAAATCAATAAACAACTACGAAAAGAAATGGAAAATCAAGGCAAACATAAACAAATTGAAAACAAAACCAGTATATAGGAAAAAACAGCAGACATCTACAGAGAAGGTGAAAGATATAGATATAGCAACGAATGCAAAGTATTAGTCCTAACTATCTCAAAAACAGGTTACAAGAAACACGTAACAGACAGAATGAACAAAGGAAAAATGGGACTAAAACAAATATTCAGATTAATAAATCTTAACCTAAAGAACAAAGTAAAAATATACCAAACTATTATTCAATCCGCTTTAGTGTACCCTACGGTGGCAATCTGCGCTATCTGTAAGACTAGCCTACAACAGATTCAAAGGATACAGAACAAATTACTCTACATAATAACGAATACTAGACGGTCGAAGCGAAGAAATCAATGTGATTTACACATAGAGGCAAACCTTACTACTATCAACAAAATAATAAAAAAAAGAACAAAGAAAATGATAAGGAAAACCCAATAGAAGATGGGAGAAGAACTCCCCCACTCAATTAGATCACCTAGAAGGGTAAAGAGCTCATCGACAATTTCCCAGTAACTTACAAATAATGGAAAGAGAAATGGAAGAATAATACACGTAAGTAGAAATTCCAAATCAATAAGTTGACCAAAAGTAGATAAAAACAGGAATAACAGAGGTAAAGGAGATCTTTAGTTATTTTATTTATTTATAAACAAAATAAATAGATAGGAAAGAAAAGTATGTATTCGAAATAGAACTCGTAAAGGTAGCAATTTATTAAAGCTAAAAACGGTTTGAACGCCATGACAATTAGACAAACAAACAACATGAAACTTAATCATCCTCAAAAACAACTCTTTAAGACAATACCTACTCATATTAATACTAACTTAAATACCTAAGAAAACTGCCAGAGATTATCTTGACCTGCAGGCAACCTTGCAACCCTGTGCAAACCTCTTACTTCCTCCAATTTCAACCCTAGAACTTTTACTTTCTTTTAAAGCACAAACTTACCCGGTTTACAACTTACACAAGGGACAGGAGACCTGTGGAAAATAATGAATAAAATGAGATAAAAAAGACACACCGTGGTTCGGATCCCACGTTAAGCTGTAGAGCCAATGACCACCTAGGTCACCTATATTTCTCGCTGTTCTATCCTTAACTTTTTTCCTCTCGGTTTCACTGCCAACCCTAAGTTCTCCCCAATCCGAGTCCCAGATTCGGGTGGAGGGGCCTCGGAGGAGTACAAGTGAGTACCGGGCCCTCGCATCCCTCCTTGTTCTGGCACTCACGAGTGCCTGGGCGAGGGTGGAGGAGAGGGAACAACCGAACTGTTTCTTTTTCTTCCACTTTCCTTTTCATTTCATTTTGCTCTGATAAATAGGTCAAAAAAAAAAAGCCATATTTGGTTTTCATTTTTTTAGAACCCTACAATTGGTGACCCTCGGCTCAATACGGCGCCTTAAAAATCGTTTGGTTGTACCATCTCCCTAAGGCTTAACGGACTAAATACGTTGGGTTATTTGCACATTTGCACTCCAGCTTTGGATACCCCAAGAGAGCCTAGCGGAATAAATACGGCGTGCTACCAGCACGTTCACTCTCTAACTTCGGCTGCCTTCAGAGAGCCTAGTGGACTAAGCACGGCATGCTATTAGCGCGTTCGCTCTCTAACTTTGTCTACCTTCAGAGAGCCTAGCCGACTAAATACGGCGAGCACCAAATAAAGCTCGTTCACTCTCTGTCACCTACACTTGGTGATCTCTAGTCCAGTACCGACACTATGGCTGAGGCGACTGCAAATGTCATCCATGTCGGCATAAAACTGACTGCCTTCTGGTTTTCCGACGCTACATTGTGGTTCATCTAGACTGAATAACAATTCAATATAGCGGAAATTTCATTCATCAAGACGAAGTTTGACTACATCATCATTTCGCTACTATCGTCGATTATCACTGAGGTCAGAGACGTTGTGGTTTCTTCGGCCTCCAGTGACTTTCACGCACTCAAAGCCATTACCATTTCAGACAGGTATCCCGTTCCTCACATACAGGATTTTACGGCCAATCTACATGGGCGCACAATCTCCTCAAAGATTGTTAACCTGGTGAAAGCTTTTCATCAGATTCATGTCAAGCTGACCTACGTTTGCAACTTCACGACATCATGGTCAGGCACGCCCTCATCAGGGGCTCGAGGACGAAGAAATCCACCTGCACATCCTCGGAGAGTCAAATCAATACATGTCTCTTGAGAAGGTCATTAGGTATGTCGAGGCCAAGGAGAGCGGCAAGCGTTCGGGTCGGTTACCTCCTTAAGGGCAATGCAGTGGCTGGCGACAGCTCCTTCAAGCGCCAAAAGAAGTGACGACTGCAAGACAAACTGACTAACACTCAACCCGTGGCCCCACCTTGTGGCTATTGCAAGAGTCCTGGTCACGAGCGTATCTGGCAGGAACGCATGGAGAAATGCACAACAAATGATCATACGGGCACCAAATGCTATATAATCCTACATCACATCGAAAACATGAGTCGCGAGGGGCAACACTGGAAGAGCACCACCAGGCCCACCGCAACGTGGACTGATTCAACTGCTATCTTCGATACCCTGTGCTGCATTGACGGCGTCCTGGCAACCCACGGACACCCACCCACATTAGAACATCATGTATAGAATGAAGTCTTTGACGTGTGGAGGAAACTGGCTTATGACCCTCAACCTATTATCTACATCTATGTCCGCCTCACTCAGTCCGACAACCGAGCCCTCAGCGTCAAGTACTACCCACACACAGCAACTCCTTTTAGTTCGCTACCCTGCTATAGCTGACACTGCATGTAAGTCATGTCTCGCTGGAACGAAACTCCTCCACAAGCTGGTCTTGGAAAGGCGTTACATCATCCCTGTTACAATGAAAAATGACTGCAGCCAATAACCGTGACATCAACATTGCCCCTGCCCTCATCTTGCGATTCTCCGGAAACTCCCAGTGTACCCCGAGCGATTCAGAGAATGGTCTGATACATTGCTTCTCTCGAAACAAGCCTGCATTGCACTAGGAACGTTTCCCAACATCGGTGAGAAATAGGGACCGGAAACATCACGGTTAAATCCACAACGAACGCTATGACTCAGGAGGCTGAACCATGCAGTTTTCCCCGCCGCCAGGAACCACTAAGGCCTCCCAACTCACTCCTACTCCCCGCCAGAGAGGAAAACCGCGATATAGTACAGAGGTGGCTGGTTAAATGACAAGTCGAGCACTTTCAGCACATGTGAGCGCCAACCCTTCCCTATGATATCCACCCTCTCGATGTGCCTCATGGTGGACCGTGATGCTCAGAAGTCGATACATCACGTGCCTATACCCTTGTCCATATATTGGTAGACGTGAAAGCGGGACTCGATCAAGATATATTTCTTAGCGTAATCGAGTCGTCCCTGTTGGCACACCTATCAAGAAATCCGACAGACTTAGACTTACAGTCGATCTCCAGCTAATTCAACACCATGACACCCACGAGACTAACCACACCCAATCGCCCCTCCATCAGGCACGAAAGGTCCCACCAAACACCCGCAAGACTGTCTTGGTTGCATGGAACAGTTACCACAATATCTCCTTGGCAGAACAGCATTTCCACCTCACAACATCTATCACCACGTGGATTGGTTATCGGTCCCGCGTTACCCCGCATGAATACATCGCATTAGGTGAATACTACTGCTGCCGATTTGATGAAATGGTCAACGACATACCACAGAAAACAAAGTGTATTGACGACTCATTCATTTGGTCCAACTCGATCAAGGAGGAAATTTTTCAGGCAGTGGAGTGCTCGAAATTTGCGGTCACAATGGCATCACCCTGAACCCTTCCAAGTTCCCACTCGCCGAGACCACCGTCGAGTTTGCTGGCTTCGAGATCACCCTAGATACTATTCACCCTTGCCATCGCTACGTTGAAGCTATCCGCAACTTCCACACCCCCACGCAACATCACCGATGTCTACAGCTGTTTTGGCCTAATCAATCAGTATTTGTACGGTTTTGCTTCGACTGAGCGGATGCTCCCATTTTGCATCTCCTCAAACCCGGGACACCCTTCACATGGACGGGCGAGCTATATCACCTCTTCAGGGAATCGAAATCTGCCATCACCGACAAGATCTAAAACGATGTGGTGATCTCCGACAATTTGTAGAGAGCCATGCTCCAATAGCGCAACAGACCAAATCGTTACACGCATCTTTCGCCTGCTATGTGCCGTTTTAGGTGCCCCATCAGGGACTTCATCCCCATTCGTTCGGACAAATATCAACCACACACGACATGTTGAGAGACCCTCGTGTCGCGAGATGAGACACTTCGCAACTGCCATGTGCGTGCGACCAAACACCTCTCCAAGCACACTCGATCCTCTCCTCCACTGATTAATGGGGACCATGTTCGCATCCTGAATCAAATTGGCCCTAGTCCCCCAAAATGAGTCAAGACCGGCATCGTGGTCAAAGTACACCAGTTTGACCAGTACGTAGTGATAGTGGATGTCTCCTGGCGTGCCAGCCTGCGCAAGTACCTCCCTGTGATACCTCGAGCACCCCTAGTCATGGCACCCGGTCCGTCAACGGCCTCGTTCCCACCAACCAGGTCAGCATATCCTACAGCAAGCATCCCAAATCAACCAACACCTGCTGTAACCCTTCCTGACACCGCTTTGGATCCCACGATTTCAGTTTACATCCAGCACACCATCACCTGATCCAACCGACGATCGTCCTCACTAATCACACAGTCAGAGTTCATCACAATTTCCGCAAACCCTAAGAGCCTTTTTGCCTTACAACAAACCAGGCATGAAAGAACATCCCGCGTCAGCCTCCCCGCCCCTGTCGTGGCCAATGCCCATCCCGCAGACTTGTCGGCGGTCATGAGATTAATGTACCCCAGCCCTAATTACTTCTCATCAGTCTCTGTCGGTGCACTCCTACGACTTGGGAGGACCTAGAGAATTATGATAACGTTGATATCTAATGTACCGCATTCATTGTATTGTATTCTAATATCCTATTTTCTAGATTGTTGTCATTGCTGGTCTCTGATTCTGAATACAGATTAAAGCAAATAGTGTCGTATTTATTTAGTTTCAAGCTAGTAAACAAAAGATTTAACACTGCGACTGAAAACTTGAAATAGCTGGCCAAAGAATTTCGTGGAAAATATTTGAGTTTATATGTTTAAGAATAGAATCAATTAATATATTTTTTTTAAATAGGTCCTTACATAAATAAGATGCACAAGTGAAACTAATTATCTATCTATATGAATCATTTTCTCATTTTACATGTCCTTTACCTTGACTTCTACCTTTTTTCTTCTCGATTGGAGCTGAGTACCTTTGCTTTTTCGTAATTCTGTAATGTTATTTGAGCCAAATGTTGCGAGCTCTGAAAAAGAAAATGCTCCCACACTTCCAAACCCAGGAGACTTTAGTCTTTGTTTCAGTAATAATGAGATGAATTGTGACATCTGCTTTGGAATGCGAGATTAAAAGAGTTGAATGTCGACAAATCACTATGAGCACCTGAAGAAATCAGAATGAGAACAAAGTTCATTAATTAAAGATTTCTCAAAAAGAGTTTGTTATTCTCCGCATTCTGGGAGAAGATTGAATGAAGACTACTAAGTGTACTAAGGTTTATCACTTTAATAACCGATTCTTTTTTACACATAACTGCCATAAGATAGTTTCATTTTCACTTTAAAAGTACCAATGATATGCAGTCGAAATTCAAATGAGGAAAAAAAAACAGATTATTACTCTCGAAAAGGCAACGGGAGTTTTTCACTTCTTTTGTTGCGAGTTATCTCTTGCAATTATATATTTTTCTTTGACTTCGCTCTAAATAAATACTTATTTTTTAGGACTTTATGAGGTTTTATATTTTGATGCAGGTTTCCGAAACTCGTTTTTCTGGCAGCTCTCCGCTTAAATATTGGTCCAGTAACAGCTTATACACCACATGGTTTCGAAACTTCATACTCGTATAGCTAAATTTTATTGATTCTTTTTTCGATAGTTCAAAATATAATGTTTTCTGATGTTGGTGTCAAAAGACAATTGTCAATACCTTGTTACTATAAAAAAATAAAGGCAATATAGTTCATCTCTATTAAAATAATATGGAACATTCTTAGCCTTAAATAAAAAGAAGAAAAATTTTAAAAGTAGCTCGCGGGGTTCGTTCGTATCGGCTAAACCGCTGGCGAAACATTCGAACAAAGAAAGTACGAATCCTGCCCAGAAAAGTTTCAATTTCACGCAAAAAATATGATGATGGCTTACATAAAAAATGTTACTGATAGTTCAGATATTAGTGATATTTTTTTACAGTTTCATCATAGTTCAGATGAAATTTAACAATCGATTATATTTTTTTCATTTATAACTATATTTATTATATTTCAAATAACGGTTGTGGTTTTAAGGTAAACTGCAATGTAAGCTGTGATGTGTACTGCGATGGCAAAGGTGAAGATTAATTACCCATTTGATGCAGTTCTTCTTATTGCTGTAAGATTGGTCTGTTGGATAGAGTTACTTGCTTAGTGTGGATAAAGAGCGTCCCCCAGGTGTGCCAGATGCAGTAGCTGGTGATTGCTATAGTAACGTCAGTGGTTATAGTTGTTTTCATTATATTTTATACGAAAAATTCAAATATTTTCATTTTTAATTAATTAATATGTATAAATAGACTTCGATAAAGGTAATATTGTAGCGCCCAATTGCAAGGTGGAGTAGAGCCAACAAGGAACCTCACAAATGAGCACCCCGTTGGCCATATTGAAATCTTGAAATTGGGCGCTACCACCATATTTCAAAACTACGGCTTTTAACTTTAGTTCCAAGAATGATTTGTCTTCTATGTAATGTTATAAAATCACTGTTAAAAAATCACTTATGTTAATTGCCTATTAAACTTTACCCACCAATTCTTTAATATAGTCTGCCAATTGTGCATGTACTCCGAGGCATTTTGTTCTATATTAACGCTCAAAATTTCTCCCAGACATTAAGTTAAATTTGACGAGACTGAACTATCAGTACACTTTAAAATTCATGATACAATTGCATTCTTGGGCATTACATACAAGTGCAGAAGTTTTATGGAAAAGCGTAATAGGAAGAATGAAAGATGTAGCTTTTTCTTGGTAAGTCAAAGAAAAGATGGAAGTGCGGTAGAAAGGGGGCAATAAAAGATAAAGTTGAAAATGAATAATCTGTTTCATAGCTCATATATATATATATATATATATATATATATATATATATATATATATATATATATATATATATATATATATATATATATATTAGTCGCGTCCACACGAGTCTATAAGTTAGTATTTCGGTGGGTAGGTCGATCGGGAGGATGGTACCTATTTTACTTTTCGATGAGTTTTTGAAAGTTTTGAAGGTCGTAGTGTCAGATGATATGTTTGTTAATTGATGATACGTTAGTTATTTTTTTCAAAATTATTGAAATAATTGAGAGCACGCGACTTAGGTCTGTTTACCTTGTTGGGGAAGGGGGCTCTTACCTACCACTCTTCTTTGGGGTTTTTTAAGGTTGGTTTCCCTAAATTAACATTATTGGCTAATCAGAAGGAAGATTGACGATCTAATTTAACTATTTTCTTCTATGGACCTTTTACATTAAATTAGTTCTTTCTATGAAATTTTAATCAGGCTTAATTAGTTTTGAGGGGAGTGAAGTTAATGTGTTTATGATGAATGTATGTTTGAGTTTAAATATAAATGTAAAGCTAATGTGTACATTTCCTCTTTATTTGTGTGCACTCTGCTAAAAGTAGCACACCTCTGTGGTCACCTGGGCCAGAGCTAATGTACTTCTTTAGTTAATTTGCTTTTGTAACATCCCCACATTTAAGGTTTTGCTTCACTTATTTCACAAATAGTTGCGCAAATCGAATTACAGACTTAATCAGAAAGTTAATGACCTTCATCAGTTACGGATTGGTGGAGAAGAAGCCATTATGCGGTGAAATCATCCTTAACGTTCAAAAAACTAGACTGTCAACTAAACATTGGCCGGTTCATTTCTCTCGCTGTCATAATTGGGTAATTTGAATAAGCAAAAGGAGAAGTCGCTGACCTTTCGGAGACTTACGTTGGTTTAATTTGTCTGGTTTTATAGACAGACGTTAAATAACAAAAGATACGTTTTGATGATAGCTATAAGAGAATTACCACCATATTGAAGATGGTAATTAAGTTAGTATTCCTCTTAATGGTTTGCGGATAGAAAATTTCGTTTCTGAGAGTAAATTGTATCAAAGAAATTTCATTATTAATAATTTCGAGTCATTGAAGCTTTATATTTTTCAATTCAAAAAACACGATAATGATAAAATAAAATATACTACTTTTGTTACGAAATTTAGAAACATAACTTCTTCAATAAAGTTAAAAAAAAATCTTCGCAAAATTCGAGTTAGAGAAGAAAGTGGGGCAGTCCGATTTTGACCTGTA
Source organism: Ceratothoa steindachneri (assembly GCA_963969495.1). Lineage (NCBI taxonomy): Eukaryota > Metazoa > Arthropoda > Malacostraca > Isopoda > Cymothoidae > Ceratothoa > Ceratothoa steindachneri. Next base: position 18,032,489 of record OZ018330.1, on the reverse strand, counting down.
AACTGTCCGATTTTCTGAATTTTGATCCCGAAAATAAAGAACGTTTGATATTTTCCCTCAAAAGGTCAGCCGAAGACGAGGCAAAGTTTCAAGGGATCCTCAAGGTGTGACCTCCAGATTTGTGTCATTAGCATGCAAAAAAAGAAAGAGAAAAACGAGTGAATGGAGTATTAAATAGCAATTCGATTCTAAGGCCCCACCCCGCGGTCCCCCTACAATCATGTAAGTATAAGCCCAAGGAGACCCAAACAACAGACCACGGAAAATACTTCAAAAGCATCACGCTACCATAGGCGACCATAACCTCTGAGATTAGTGCCCGACCTCACGGACGGATGTGTCACACAAATTTACCAACCCCATTTTTTTTTTAGCTCATCTGGCGACTGCCTACTTGGGCATTAGTCACCGTATTCAACATTGCCTAAAATTAGGCAGCTTTAAAAGAGGATGATAAAAGACAAATAAAGAAACCATCAATCAAAATAAAACAAAGAAAAAAGGTAATAAGCAGGAAGAAAGCTCCGGCGTCGGGGGAGGTCTTCCCGGCACGGGAACATGTGACCTACTAAAATAAGGAAAAAACAACAAAAAAACAACTATTTAAATAAAGGCGAGAAGGCCTGCCTCCTCCAAAAAGGTCTAAAAGTCCACAGATCGGTGTGCACGAACTTGTCCCGAGTACAAGGATCAGGCCGTAGCGACCCCGCCCATCCCGGTACGGGGACAGGTAACGTGCGTGAAGATCACCCAGACTAGGACTAGGGCTAGGTTCCGGTATATTTCGAAGCACGCCCGCCGCTCTTCTTGGCGGGCATACGTGTCTTCACTTAACGGGAACACCCCTCTGGCAGAGGTGTGGAAGCGAGTCAAAAGGATTCGGGGCAAGTTCTTTCAGGACCCCCCTCCCGTGCTCCAGGAGAATGGGATCGCAATCTCGGACCCCACGTCGGTGGCAAAATCCGTCGCGACAGGTTTCTCCGCATTCTCGGGCCGGGATGCTTCTCTACCAGCATTCAATGTACGTCGTGATATCGCGGAAAGCCGCCAGCTGGACTTTACATCCAGAGGCGGAGAACCCTTGAACGAGAGGTTTACTCTGAGTGAATTGCGTTCCGCTCTTGTTTCGTTGGCGGACATCGCCCATGGTCCAGACAATGTACCGTACGCCATGCTTTGACACTTGGGTGAGCGAGGCATGGCCTTTCTCTTAGATTTGTTCAACAGGTTTTGGGTGGAGAGTCTACTCCCAGATTCCTGGCGAATCGCTACTGTGCTCGCCTTTTGCAAACTGGGGAGAGATCACTCTACTCCGGTTAGTTTCCGCCTAATCTCTCTAACCTATTGCGTGTGCAAGTTAAAGGCAAAATTGATAAATGTTAGATTTGACTTTTTCCTGGACAGCGGAGGCTATCTGTCTTCTGCACAGTGCGGCTTCCGCAAGTTCTACCCGACGTCGGATGCTCTCCTCGAACTGGAAAATGCCGTCTGTGAGGCCATCCTTCGTAGACAGCACTACGCCACGGTGTTTTTCGATCTGGAGAAGGCCTATGATACCGCATGGCGATACGGTATCATGGAGACTCTCCACACGATGGGGGCGAGGGGACGCCTCCCAATTTTTATATCTGAATTTTTGCGAGATCGTCGATTCCGCGTACGGGTGGGGGGAGCCCTCTCCGGCCCAAAGGAGCAGGAAGGGGGTGTCCTCAGTGTCACACTCTTTGCCCTGAGCATCAACGGCATCACCTCGGTGCTGCCGGAAGATGTTCTCGCTACGCTCTACGTGGACGACATTTCGATCTCTTTTTGCGCCGCCCAGATGCCAACTCTGGAGCGTCGACTCCAACAGGCATTGAACCGCGTTTCTCGGTATGCTGAAGCGCACAGGTTTCGGTTTTCTTTGGCCAAGACTAAGGTGGTGCACTTCACCCACCATCAACGGCTCTACCCAGACCCAGATTTGTTTCTTAATGGGGTGCGCCTGGAAGTGGTTGAATCGCACCGTTTCTTTGGTCTTGTATTTGACCGACGCCTCACCTGGGAGGCTCATATTCGCAGCCTTAGGGTCTATTGTACCCGCGCCCTGCATATTCTCCGTTCCGTGAAGTTCAGCGCTTGGGGTGCTGATAGGGCTACCGCCTTACTTTTTTATCGATCCTTTGTTCGCTCGAAGCTCGATTTCAGATGCGAGTTTTATTCATCCGCAGCCGAGCGTTTATTGCGGAAGGTGGCCTCGATCATCCACACCAGCCTTCGCCTTGCGACCGGTGTCTTCCCCACTTCCCCCATTGAGAGCCTAGTCGCGATGCTAGGGAGATGCCACTCGCTCTACGCCGCGTACAATGCATCACTTGCCTGTACGCGCGAGCCCTTCGCCTCCCTGAGTCGCCAACCCTCTCACTGTATCCACAGCTAAATTCAACATGGCCTATGCCGCCGAGAGACGCCAGTCATACCCTAAGCCCTTTGGGTTTACGGCTAGCAAACTCATTCGAGAGCTAGATATATCTCTCGGGCCGGTGGTGCCCCTGGTTCTGCCCAGGACGCCACCTGGAGGCTACCACATTTGGCTATTTGTCACCACACCCCTGGTCCCAAAGCTTGTACAGCGCCAGGAGTATTGCGTTGGACCTTTTTGGAGCACACCTCGTGTCACGCTGGAACCGTGCCAGTGTATCCGGATGGCTCCAAGTCTGAAGAGGGGGTCGGTCTCCACGCCGTATCCCGTCTGTTTGATGTCAGCGGGGCTCTGCCAGGTTCTGCGTCTGTCTTCACTGCCGAGCTGGTGTCAATACATCACTCGGTATGGGAGATTACGCGACATGCCTGGTTCGGAGACCGGATTGTGATCTATAGCGACTCACAAGGCGCCCTAAGTGCTCTCGGGAAATTGGGATCTCCGCATTCCCTCGTTCGCGATATCCGTCAAGCCACGGTTTTGGCGAGCCGGGCGGATGACGAGATTATCTTCTGCTGGGTTCCTGGACATGAATGAATTGCGGAGAATGAGCGCGCCGATGAGGGCACCAAAGATTCCGCAACGACTCTGCGACCAGACCACCGTTTCACTCTTCCTTACACCGACTACATGGCAGGAATACGGGTAGCTGTTCGAGCTGCTTGGCAAAGAAGATGGGAGACGGTCCAGGGGAACTTAAAGTTGCGTGCCATTGAGCCGCTACTGTTGCCATGGACCTACCCACAAATGCCGCGAAGGCTTCAGTTTGCTTTCTGTCGTCTCCGAATTGGTCCCACTCTATGTAGGTCGCACGCTCCTGCGCCGGGGGAGGGGGACCTCCCCCAACGCCGGAGCTTGCTTCCTAATTGTTGTCATTTTTCCTTTTTATCGTTGTTTTGTTTTCATATTCTTATTTTAAAGTAGCCTAGAGCTAGGCTCGGTGATTGCGGTGACTTATGCCCAAGTGGGCAGTCGCCAGATAGCCTCCTAAAAAAAAACAACTAATGTGGTTAAAATTGCTGGATGTAGTACTACCTCTTAAATAAATTTTATGCTCCTATACCGTGGTTTCACTATCATATATATATATATATATATATATATATATATATATATATATATATATATATATATAATCTTCCCCTCTTTTTCTCTCGTTCTCAAATGAAAGAAGACTATTTCATTTTTATGTTATTGTTAAATTTTTAATATATATATACGAGGGGCGGTCAATAAGTTTTGCGAATCAGTAAGGCAAAACAGAGGAAGGCGGATGGCTGTTTGTGGGGGTGTTAGGATAAGTTATGACAATTCAGGACCTGCAGCCACACGCTCCTGCCTCGTCTATTTAAGAAGCAGTAGCTGATCGCAGATCGTCAGTCACAAAGTTCTCAACAATGGACAAGGTTGAGCACCACGCTGTGATCAAATTTTTGACCAAGGAAGGCAAGAATGCAAAAGAGATCTATGAACGCATGGTTGCAGTGTACACCGCCACCTCTCCTTACTATGCAACCCTTCCTCGGTGGAATAAGGAGTTCCGCCATGGTCGTGAGTCCCTTGAAGATTACCCCCGTCCAGGACGGCCGTCAGACGTGACCAACGAGGACAATGTGGACCATGTGGAGAGGAATATCCTCGAAAAACGACGGGTGAAGGTCGAAGAAATCGAACAAGAACTTGGAAGATTACATGTAAGTGTTATCAACATCATCCACGACAATTTGGCCATGACCAAGGTCTCTGCCCGTTGAGTCCCTAGAAACCTCACGCCCCATGATCGACTTCAACGTCGTCAAAGTCCAAAAGGCCAGAGTTGCTCAAGCTGCCCTGCGCGAGTGCGGATTCGAGGAGCTCAACCATCCCTTCCCCCTACGGTCCAGATCTGGCTCTTAGCGACTACTTTTTATTCCACCAGCTCAAGGCTGCACTGCGTGGGCGCCAGTTTGGGGACGACAAAGATGTCCAGCTCGCCGTTCAGGAGTGGATTGAACAGCAGTCGGGAGATTTCTGGTTGACGGGAATTCGAAGCGCAAGTGGCGCAATTGCATTGAAGTCGAGGGTAGTTATATTCAAAAATAATAAAACACTTTTCCTCATATCTCATTTCCTTATATCTGAATTGCAAAACTTATTGAACATCCCTCGTATATATATATATATATATATATATATATATATATATATATATATATATATATATATATATATATATATATATTGTCAAAGACCAGGTTGTATTTCGACTTCACCAATTTTATTTCAGCAAGTTATAACCTTCGAATGCAGTTTATTATATATGAGGCTGAAGATTAAAAATAAACTGAGGAAGATACTATTTATTTGGCCATTTAAGATATTCAGATTTTTTTACAAATTTTGGCCGTGATCTTTCGTTTTTCTTCAGTTATCTTCAGAGGGAAGTCTTGGTTATTGTTGATGGAAAGTTCTATTCTCGTTTCTTCATTTAGGGCGATTGGTTGATATCATAGACACTTGATATGTGCCCCTCGTGTTGCTCGGCAAACATCAAGGCGATAATCAAGCTCAGTCCAGACTCTTTGCAACATATCCGCCGTAATCGCATGTAGAGCTTCAGTGATGCGTCCCTGCAGTTCATCTATGGTCGCGAGTAATATAAGTACATAAACTTTGTTCTTGATGTGTCCACAAAGGAAAAAGTTACAAACAGTTTGGTCTGGTGATCTCGGGAGCCATTTGCAAAACACCTGATCATGTTGTCCAGCACGGCCAATCCGTCTGTTTGGTAGGTTCGTGTTGATAAATGTGCGGACAGCGAGAGACCATTGCGGTGGTGCACCGGCCTGCTGAAAAATGTAGTCACCACCTTCAGCATTAGTCGGTACAGCAAACAGTTGGTTAGCATTTCCAGGTAGGTTTGCCCAGTAATGGATGGTCCTTTTATCGCTCTTTTACTGCACAAAATACATTAACGTTTGGGGAGTTAAGTTCAACCTCCAGGGTGGCATGCGGAATCCCGGTCCCCCATATTCTCACATTGTGCCTATTGACCTTTCCACTTAAGTGAAAGGTTGCTTCCTCACTGAAAATGATCTATGATAGCAGATCAGGATCATTTTTCATTAACGACTGGAGATTGCTGCAAAATTCAAAGCGCATTTCATTGTCTCGCAGCTATAACTTTTGGACCAGTTACAGCGTGTAAGGGGTAAAACTCAAGCGTTTGCGTAAGATTTTGCTTACTGTGCTCTGTGGGGCTCGTAACTCTCGGCTACATCTGCGCGTTGACTTCTTCGGGCTGCGAAGAAAAGTTTCACTGACCTTATCGACAACTTCTCCCGACACTGATGGACGGCCGAATGTCTCTTTCTCTGGTCATAGATGCATCCCTTCTCACTGAAATCACTGTACCATTTCAAAATGGACTTGTTACTAGGTGTATTCCCATGATGAATGCGTCTAAAAGCACACTGCACATTTGTAACATTGTTTGTTTTGGCAAATTACAAAACACACCAGCTATGTTGTTGTGGAGTGAATGCCATCTTGGATTACATTGCCATCTAGCGGATCAAGTAGAATCTGCAAATGAAGAAGGAAACTTTATTAGTTTATGAAACTGTAGCCACCAAAATTGTAAGAATATTCATTTAACTTTTGCTATAATATATATTTGAAATTAAAGAGTGTTTTATGGTCCCCCTGTATTATCTACAATTTTACTCGTAAGAGTTGATAATTAATTTATAGGTTAACGGTACTCTAAATTTTCTAGTTTTTACATAAAGTTCTTACATAAATATATTCTCTAAGATCTACAAAATCACAATATTTTGTTAATTTTATATCACTTTAATTATTCATCATTTTAATTACTTTGTTAATTTATTTGTAAATATTTAAACACTTTCCTTTATCAAACTGTTGATTGTTTTGAATTTATTACTTACTATGTTTATTTAAGGCAAACATTTTAATACACCTTGTTAATTCAGTTGCTTATATTAATTTCAAGTCACATCGTTTTCTTATTTAAAAATTTACTTAAATTATTTCCGCTCAATTTCATTACTTTGTTCATTTATGCTAGATATTTTAATAAACCTTGTTAATTTTTTTTTCACTAGTTTTTCGGTGAGAATAAATTTCGTCTTCGTTCTTTGATGACTTTTATAGTTCCGAGTCAGAGTACGGTTCATTTAGGTTTTTTTTCTGAGGATGGCAGAGTTTTCAACTAGGATTTTTCTTGTAATTTGTCCATTGTTCTGTGTTTTGACTCCTTCTTCTTGCAAGTGCATTGATAGGCGTCGGCTGAGAGTGGTAGTGGTCATACCTATATATTAGCTGTTTGGATGACGCTTTCAGTCCTCATGGGGGCATTCAAATTTGGGTGCTTTTTTGTTTAGGGGACACAAAGCAAAAATGGCTGGTGACGTCATCAGCCCGAAAGGTCGACTGGCCACTGTGACTCCATAATAATATTCTGCGAAGCTGCTTCGCTTCGACTTGGTTCAGCAAATTTATAAAAACATAATAAATTTCTATCCTTTAAAATAATAATTTTTTGCTGCTACTTTACTTTTCACTTTCACTAAATCAGGTTTAATCGATCCATTACATATATTTCTTAGGTTAAGGTTAGGTTAGGCTGTCTCACAGGCAGCCACCCTAGTGACGTCACTAGCCATTTTTGGTTTGTGTGCCTTAAACAAAAAAGCGCCCAAATTTGTATACGACATTTGTAGCATTTAGGATGGAATTTTTTCACAGAGGTTGTTTCTCATTAGTAAGTTGCCGACTTTTTGCTTTTTAATATATTCGTGGACATAAATTATTGTCTATTCTTGGATAGTGTTACTTTTTATGATGTTTTCTAGTATTCGTTCGTCTGTTTTGTAGCCATCTGTCATTTAGTTCTTGTCGTACAGTGGCATTATTTTTTCTTCGTTACTTTTTCTTTTTTCCTCATTTACCTCAAACTTTGAGTTTAGAATTTTTATACATACATATATATATATATATATATATATATATATATATATATATATATATATATATATATATATATATATATATAATTAAAGTCAATGCGGTTAGGTAAGGGTAATAGTAAGAATTCCTTAATCCGCTAGAAAATTCTCCTCGAGTTCCTCAACCCTCTAAGGAGCGCAACCGATACCATAGGGCAACCATCCATTTCTATATATAAAAGTAGTTTCAAGAAGCCTTTGTAAGAGATAGCGTTTACTTTAACAGTAAACGGGAATACGAATGTTCCCGCGGTTCTTCATCTATCTAATTTTTTGATAATTGAAAATAACGTTCGAGTCAATACGGTTAGGTAAAGATAATAGTAAGAATTCTTTAGTCCGCTCCAAAAGTCTCCTGAGTTTCCTCAACCCTGTTTAGGAGCGCCTCCCATACGACTGGGTAACCATCCATTTCTCTAAAAAGAGAAATTTCAAGAAGCCTTTTGTAAAAGATAGCGTTTACTTTAACAGAAAACGGGAATACAGATGTTCTCGCGATCATTAATGTATAAATGAATAAGGGTGGTTCCAGGACTGAACCAAGAGGTAACCCGCTGGTGACTGGGGCCTACTCTCAGAACGCCCCATTTACAACAACTCGCTTTGGTCGATTTGAGAGCCAGCTTTCTATTCATTTGAGTAGTTTTCCTCTCATTCCAATCGCTCTAATTTTTATCAACAGCCTTTTCTGTGGGGCGGTATCGAATGCCTTTTGAAAACCAAGGAAAATTATATCCACTGCTTTAATTTCATCGTAGATACAAATCATTTTAAGAAAACAATTCGAGTAAATTGGTTAAGCAAAGTGTCTTCGTCTGAATCCAGGCTGTGTCTATGATTAAGTTCTTTTTCTTAAGATAACACCAAGTTTTCTTAAATTAGGAGTTCTAAGAGCTTCCCAATTACAGAAGTTAGGCTGCTAGGAAGGAAATTTGAAGGGTCAGATTTCTCCCCTTTTTTGAAAATTGTTGTAAGATTTGTACGTTTGAAGTCTATTGGAACTAGGCCTTCTTCGAGTGATCGATTGAAAATCGTACAGAACGGCATTGTTAATTCATTTTTTAATTCCTTAAGATGGGTAGGGTACACCCCTATCGGGTGCCTGCATGGTTTCGATTGTTTCATTTTGTTTATGTATGCGATAATTTCCCTTTCATTTACACTCATGGTGAATAGAACATTTTGCTATTCAAAACTTATTTCCTCGCCTAGCGTTGCTAATTGTGTCAAATCATCCACGGTAAAAACGCCTATGAAGTGTTCCTTTAATATTTTGATAATTTGTTCTGGATTGGTTGTCAAAAGATACACTATACTTTTGATCGGCCCTACTGAACCCTTTATGGACTTTCTACTGTTTGCATAACTATATGTAAAACCATTTCAGTTCGTGCTCTAAATTTAAGGCAAGATCTTTTTCGTATTTCATCTTCGCCTCCCTAATGGCCCGCTTTACGGGCCTTCGATAATGAATACTATATCGCCAGATTTTCTAACGTTTCGTTGTTTTTTAAACTTTGATAACTCTGTTACGCTCCCGAATTAGGTTTATTATTCAAGGGCTAATCCAGGGTGTAGTGCACGATAGGTGCAGTCGAGCGACTTAAAAACTTTGCCTATCGTCTCCCCCCTGTGAGCCACAGTGTGTTGATAGGCGTGTCTTTTGAAGGTGGAAGACTAAATCCAGGAAATTTCTGCAGTAGTTGCCGGAAGTGTGGGGTGGTTGGATGGAGACAGACAGACAGAACTCTGAGAAGGAAAAGGGAACCAGAAACAGTATTAGTAGTAGTTCGGTCGACAAGCTTGCGATTGCGAGAATCGACTAAAAGGTCGTGAGCGGAGAGGAAATCGAGGCCCAAAATTGGAATGTCAACCTCGGCGACGATGAAGGTCCATGGAAAAACACGACGTAACTCAAGAGAGAGCTCAAGAGTACGCCTCCCATATGTCCTCATATCCGAAGAGTTAGCGCCTGTAAGGTTAGAGGCCCAAGCTTTGTCGTCCAGAGAGGTTGGAATGACACTGCATTGAGCACCAGTGTCAACCAGAAATGAAAGACCAGAAAGTGGGTCATAAATGCTGAAAGGTGGATCAATCGGAGAAAATGCTGAGCCTGCAAAGGTGATAGACCCACGAATCACTTGCATTTTCAGACCTGGGAGGGGGAGCGTTAGCCCTTGGATAACATTTCCAAACGGGTTCTCTTAATTTCTTAAAAATACGCTCCGCTTCTAAGAGGGGGGTTGTGTAGCTAACGAGAAGCGCAGGCGAGCGGCTTAAAAGTTTCGCTTGAATGAGTATTTTTTGAGACTCAGGATGGATGAGTGGATTCGTTGCTGGCTAATAGTGGTCCAGCGACGAGAGAAGCTGCTCGAAACTCGCATACGCTATATTTGTTCCTTTCCCCCTTTTCCTACTCTCCTCTATCTACACAGAGTTCCCTCTTTGATTTCCCATTCTTTCAACGTACGTACTAAACTAACTCGAAATCCACAGTGAGTACATTTTGCTGTAGCTCCGAGAAAATATTTACATGTATTGTCAAAACAAATTTTACAGTTTTTTCTTCTTACGCGAAAACCAAAGGCTTCGAAGTTGCAGCTCCCAAATCGTGACATTAATTGTATGCTCTTTTAAATCCACGCTTGCAAATCATTTTATGAAAAAATCAAGTAAGGGAATTACGCTTCTAAAGGTCATAATGCACTCCTGATTTGATTCGGCAAAGTCTGTAAGAATCCCGTTGATTTCTACTCGAATTTCATTCATTGCATTTCAATATTATAACGTCGAATGCCCGATTTAGCGTGCAAAAACGACAAATTTTACTTCCGTTATCACAGCTTCGATATAAATTTCCTTATTGAAGGACTCATCGCAGAGGAAGAATAGTGATATTTAACAAGGGGCATTGGTAGGGAGGTATATACTTTCCGTCATGAGTTGTTATTTATCGAATTCTTGGAGAGGTCGTGGGAAACTTCTGTTAAAGGCAACCTACGATAATCGCAAAAACTATTTTATACGTATGAATTATAATGAGCCACACTTAAGCTTCTTTCTTTTATTTTTTTAATTTAGAGAATGAATGATTAAATATAATCAAGATAAATTTGTTAGTAACTTTCGAATTTAAAACACAAAAAGAATCACAATTCACTTGAGAGCACAGTTGTATTCACGTCTTATAAGGAGCAATGCAGATAGAGAGAGAGATAAGCGAAGAGAGAAAGAAATAGACAGAGTATGGAGGGGGGGGGCATATTTTATCTATATTTGTGCATATCATTCATCTTGAGATTTCTATATTCGAATCTATTTATCTCTTCTTGAGTGAAGTTACACCTTGAAACATTTTGTCTTCCTTTATCTGACTCTTGGTATTCTAATTGGCTGAGATTCCTTCTTTTTTAAGTTGGCTGGGTTAGTTCTTGATCTTCGATTTTCTTTTCTTGAGGTATCTTCATATTAACTTGCATTTATCTTGATGTGATGATTTCCTTCTTAATTCTTGACCACGTGATGATTTCTTCTTGATTCTTGATGACGTGATGATTTCTTCTTGATTCCGTGATAATTTCTCCTTGATGACGTAATGATTTCTTGTTGATTTGATGAGTTAACCCTTGAAGTCGTTTTCTTCCGTTTTCCTTTCTTGAGGCGATCCATTTTATCTTGAGTCTTCTTGAGTTGTCCTTAAAGCGTTTTCCTTGATTTCCGTTTTCTTCTGGAGATTTCTTCGTAAAAATTGTGGACTTTGGGAGTTTCGATCGCGGGTCTTTGAATCCAAATGCCAGCACTCTAGCCATCACGCTACGGCGAGTCCGTTCTGAGTTTGTAATTTAATGGGCTATCTATATTATCGATTGGAAGGAATTTTCTCTGGGATACATCTTCGGACCCCTACACTTTTCCCTTTCTAGAACGCGGGGCGAATTTGAGGATTGGGAAGAGACTAGTCTTGGAGTCCTTAACCGAGCAGTAATACCTCTCCCTCCCCGGCCTCCGAGTCTGCGGGATGAGTGGAGTTAATTTAGTGGGATTGAGGAGAGCGAACGAAGTTTTGTCGCATCGGTAATATCCTTCCCGGGTCTCCGATTCCCAACAGCACTTTTTCTTAAACTCTAGTAGGAGACCAGTTGCAGTTGTAACGAAGATCAGAAGATTGTTCGGCCTTTTGACGGTCACCAGGTATGGGGGGGGAGGGCATTCTTTATTTTTAAGTATTTGTCTTTCCTTAATTATTAATATCATACTTTATCTTGAGATTTCCTATATTTGAATCTATTTATTTCTTCTTGACTGAAGTTGCCCCTTCAAACATTTTCTTCCATTTATCTGACTCTTGGTATTCTTGTTGGCTGAGATACCTTCTTCTTTAAGTTGACTGGGTTAGTTCTTGAATTCAATTTTTCTTTTTCTTGGTGCATTTTCCAATTAACGACGTGATGAATTCTTCTTGATTCTTGATGACGTGATGATTTCTGGTTGATTTGATGAGTTAGCCCTTGAAGTCGTTTTCTTCCGTTTTTTTCTTTCTTGAGGCCATCCATTTTTATCTTGAGTCTTCTTGAGTGGTCCTTAAAACGTTTTCCTTGATTTCCGTTTTCTTCGTGAATTTTCTTCGTAAAAATTGTGGACTTTGGGAGTTTTGATCGCGAGTCATTGAATCCAAATGCCAGCACTCTAGCCATCATGCTACGGCGAGTCCGTTCTGAGTTTGTAATTTAATGGGCTATTTATATTATCGACTTTGGAAGGAATTTTTCTCTGATACATCTTAGCACCCCTACACAGGCGGTGCGAAGAACGCGGAGCGAATTTGAGGATTATGGAGAGACTAGTCTTGGATTTCTTAATCAAGGAGTAATACCTCTCCCTTCCCGTCCTCCGAGTCTGCGAGATGAGTGGAGCTAATTTAGTGGGAATGATGAGAGCGAACGAAGTTTTGTCGCATCAGTAATATCCTTTCCGGTTCTCCGATTCCCAACAGCACTTTTTTCTTATACTCTAGTAGGAGACCAGGTGCAGTTGCAACGAAGATCAGAAGATTGTTCGGCCTTTTTTTGTGGGTCACCAGTTATGGGGAAGGGGGGCTCTTCCTTATATATTTTTCTTTATTTATCAATATCATTCATCTTCTTGAGATTTCTATATTCGAATCAATTTATTTTTCTTCTTGATTGAAGTTGCCCCTTGAAACATTTGTGGCGCATTTATCTGACTATTCGTATTCTTGTTGGCTGAGATTCCTTCTTCTTTAAGTTGGCTGGATTAGTTCTTGATCTTCGATTTTCTTTTCTTGAGGTATCTTCATATTAACTTGCATTTATCTTGATGTAATGATTTTCTTCTTAATTCTTGATCACGTGATTTCTTCTTGATTCTTGATGACGTGATGATTTCTCCTTGATTTTTTATGACGTAATGATTTCTTGTTAATTTGATGAGTTAGCCCTTGAAGTCGTTTTCTTCCATTTTCCTTTCTTGAGGCGATCCATTTTATCTTGAGTCTTCTTGAGTTGTCCTTAAAGCGTTTTCCTTGATTTCCGTTTTCTTCTGGAGATTTCTTCGTAAAAATTGTGGACTTTCGGAGTTTCGATCGCGGGTCTTTGAATCCAAATGCCAGCACTCTAGCCATCATGTTACGGTGAGTCCGTTGTGAGTTGGTAATTTAATGGGCTATTTATATTATCGATTGGAAGGAATTTTCGCTCGGATACATCTTCGCACCCCTACAAGAGAAAGAGATAGAGTGAGAGAGAATAATAAAGAGATAAAGACAGAAAGAGAGAGAGAATGCAAGAAAGACTAAGAGAGAGAAAGAAAGAGAGGTTGAGAGAGAGTTTGAGGGAGATAGTGAGAAAGATTGGAGAGAAGGATTGAGGGTGAAAGAGAGGAATAGAGAGAATGCTAGAGAAAGAGAGGAATAGAGAAAGAATGACAGAGAAAGAGAAAAATAGAGAAAGAAAGAAAAAACAGAGAGATATAGATAGAAAGATTGATGGAGAGGGAGAAATGGAAAGAGAGAGAGAGAGAGAGAGAGAGAGAGAGAGAGAGAGAGAGAGAGAGAGATATATTGATAAATATTTAGAGAGAGAGGTCAAAGGTTGACATAGTCATCTTACAGCCTAATGCTAGGCTAGATTAAAGCAATCAAACATGCAAAATATACCAAAAACAAACGTCCCCAAAAAAACTAAAAACAAAACAAGTATCAAAAAAGCATGAAGAAAGAATTAGAGTCCAGCGTTTGGGTGAGGCCCGCCTCCTCCCCTGCGAAGGCTCATGAGATCATCACCAAAGAGAGTAAATAAAAGGGTGTAGGCAACCCTCCTCCAGAAAGTCTAGTAGTTTACAAGTTTTGATGGTGAGGCTATTAGAGGAAATCGATGAAACTTAGTGACGTCATGAAGTTCGGTGAGCCTGCCTGACGAAGCACTCGACCTCGGTTTCGGTCAACCTTATTGCACAAGGTTGGGTACCGCCAGGACCGAGTATGGGGGAGCTTGTAGTTCTTAACTGCTGTCGCGCACTCCGAAGTCCGCCAGGTCACAGTTGGGCGACCCATTACGGGTCGTCTCCGAGGAATGATCTGCATGGCTGCATTGTAGATAATTCGATATGAAGTACGACTCCACCGATTCCACACCATTGAAAGTCCCCAAGAAGGAACTTGTGAAAGACGACTCTCGGAAGCCTTCTCATTCAGCAGTGCCTAAGTTCTGTAGTGTACAATCACTGCACACACACAAAGAAGAGAGAGAGAGAGAGATAAAGAGAAAGAGAGATAAAGAGAGAGAGAAATAGAGAGGGAGAAAGAGAGAGAGATATAAAGAGAAAGAGAGATAAAGAGAAAGAGAGAGAGAAAGAAAAAAAGAAAGAGAGAAAAAAAGAAAGAGAGAGCGAGCTCTACAAGGAGCTAAAAGGAAAATAAGTACCCTAGAAGACCTTACGGTCCATACAAAGAGGGTACTTTTGGCGAAATCCTCGAAGGTGTCCGCTGGCAACCTCGAAAATCACTCGCGAGGATCTTAACGGCGATTTCGCAAGACTTTATCTAGTCTTGACTTGATCTGGTCAACAGATTCACTGCTGACAACTTCCGTCGGAAGTGCGTTCCAATTACCACAGATACTGTATGTGAAGAATTTCCCACACAAATCACGGTGGTATCGCTTCAGTTCAAGTTTGTAGCCGTGATTTCTTGTTCTTCACTCGCTGAGCTGGAAAATATCTCCTTAGTCCAGTCTGTCGAAGCCTCGAAGTATTTTAAACACTTCGATAAGCTGACCCCGCAATCTCCAGGTCTCCAGCGAGAACATATCTAATTCCCTTACTCTATCTTCATAACTTTTATGTATGATAGAGGGAATAAGTTTGGTTACCCTGGTTTGCACGCGTTCCAATCTCGCGATGTCCTTTCTAAATGAAGGACTCCAAAATTGTACGGCATATTCCAAGTGCGGTCGGACGAGGGAGTTGTACAGACAAAGTACTATCTCCTTGTTACGGTATCCAAACTGGCGCTTAATGTAGCCTAACATCCTTTGGGCTTTCTTCTCTGCCTCGATGCACTGTTTCGAGAACTTGAGGTCGCTAGTGATAGTTACACCAAAGTCCTCAGTGTCACTCGATTCAAGAGCAGTGCCCTTAAGGATATACTGAGATTGGGGGTTTCTGTGGCCGATATGCATTACTTTGCATTTCCCCACGTTAAAAGGCATTTGCCACGTGTCCGACCACTCCCCAATCTTCCCAAGATCTTCCTGTAGGAGGGCAGTATTTCCATCCTTTGCAACGTTCATACCAAGCTTGGTATCGTCGGCAAATTTGGAAATCTTCGCAACCATGTCACCGTCTATGTCGTTGACGTAGATGATGAATAGTAGTGGTCCCAGGACAGAACTATGATGCACCCCGCTAGTAACGGGCACTCACTCAGAAGCCTGTCCATTCACCACCACCCGTTGCCGTCTGCCACTTAGCCAGCTCTCTATCCAGCCTGCTACTTTTCCGTCTATGCCCAGCGCTCACACTTTCCGGAGAAGGCGGCGGTGTGGTACCTTATCAAAGGCTTTGTGAAAGTCTAAGTACACCACATCCACCGCCTTGTCCCGATCGTGCTCACTGAAGTCAAAGTGGAAGAATTCCACAAGGTTCGTCATGCATGACCGTTGCCTTCGCGAGCCGTGCTGGGAACTCCTCAGTAGCAGGTTTGACTCTAAATGCGACGTCATTTTGTCCACCATCATGCTTTCCATAAGTTTACCGACTATAGAAGTCAGACTGATAGGTCGGTATTTCAACGGTTAGCTACGGTCTCCTTTCTTGAAGATAGGAGGAACCTTCGCTTCACGCCAGTCTCTATGACCGCATTCGGTCCGGATTGACATTGAAGATTGCATTCAGGTGTCGTGACACTTGATCGCGCACTTCTTTCAACACTTAAGGTAGAAACCCATCCGGGCCAAGTAACTTATTCGTAATTAGGTCACTGATCTTCTTTTGTATTTCTCCTTCGGTGAAGTCCATATCCTCCAGCTTTTCCCCCGAGTAGGAATCCGTTGGCTGGGGAATGAGAGCACACTCTTCAGTCAACACTGAAGCGAAGTAGTCATTGAGGAGGTTATAATTTTCTGCAGCTGAGTGCTTTAGTGTCCCCTCCTCATTCCTCAAAGGGCCAATCATTCGATTGATTGGTTTACGGCTGTTTACATATACAAAGAACTCCTTGGGATTCTCTTTACAAAGTTTCGCCACTCGGAGTTGCTCAGACCTTTTAGCCGCCCTTATGCTGGACTTGACTGTCCTGGCTAGCCTCCGGTATTCGTCAAAGTCTCCCGAGATCTTCGATTGCCGGTACACATTTCTCTTCTCTCTAAGCAGTTGGACGATTTCTCGATTAAACCACTTTGGTTGAACAGAAGACCGACGGGGGCATTTCAGAGGGATAAAACGCAATTGAAGACTCATGAATGTGGTTTTGAAACTGTTCCACGAGTCTTCCTAAGCCCAGCACGAAGACCTGCCAATTCTGCTCTTCTCAAATCAAGTTTCCTCGATTTACTAGTAGTTGTAGGCCCTGCCTTCGGGACTTTGACTACAAATCTAATTAGTCGGTGGTCACTGCCACCGAGCTAATCGTCAACAGAGAGGTCCTCAACGATGTCATCATCGGAGATGAAAACCAAGTCGAGGATATTTTCTCCTCTCGTTGGTTCTCTCACCCATTGGGTCAGGAACTCGTTGTTCGCTAACTCTAGTAGTGCGTTCTCGCCACAGGGTTCTCTGGTTTTCCAAAAAGGTCGAACGCAATACTCCCGGCGCTGTACAAGCTTTGGGAGCAGAGGCGTGACGACAAATAGCCAAATGTGGTACCCTCCAGGTTAGCCTCCTGGGCAGAACCAGGGGCACCACCTGCCCGAGAGCTATACCTAGCTGTCGAAGGAGTTTCCTGGCCGTAAACCCAAAGGGCTTAGGGTATGACCGGCGTCTCTCGGCGGCATAGGCACCATCGAAATCAGCTGCGGATGCAGTGAGAGCTGTTGGCGACTCAGGGAGGCGCCGGGCAAGCCCCTACAGGTGAGTAATGCGCTGCACGCGGCGTAGAGCGAGTACAATCTCACCAGAATCGACCAAAAGGCTCTCAATGGGGGAAGTGCGGAAGGCACCGGTCGCAAGGCGAAGGCGGGTGTGGTGGATCGAGTCCACCTTCCGCAATAAACGCTCGGCTGCGGATGTATAAAACTCGCATCCGTAGTCGAGCTTCGAACGAAAGGATCGATAAAAAAGTAGGGCAGTAGCCCTATCAGCACCCCAATGCTGAACGTCACGGAACGGAGAATATCCATGGCGCGGGTACAAGACACCCTAAGGCTGCGAATATGAGCCTCCCAGGTGAGCCGTCGGTCGAATACAAGACTAAGGAAATGGTGGACTCAACCACATCCAGGCGCACCCCATTAAGAAACAAATCTGGGTTGGGGTGGAGCCGTGGATGGCGGAAGAAGTGCACCACCTTAGTCTTGGCCAAGGAAAACCGAAACTTGTGCGCTTCGGCATAGCGAGAGACGCGGTGCAATGCCTGTTGGAGTCGACGCTCCAGAGTTGAAATCTGGGCCGCGCCAAAAGAGATCGAAAGGTCGTCCACGTAGAGCGTATTGAGAACATCTTCCGGCAGCACCGAGTTGATGCCGTTGACGCTCAGGGCAAAGAGTGTGACACTGAGGACACTTCTCTGCGGGACACCCTCTACCTGCCGCTTTGGGCCGGAGAGACCCCCTCCGTACGCGGAATCGACGATCTCGCAAAAATTCAGATATAAAGACTGGGAGGCGTCTCATCGCCCCCATCGTGCGGAGAGTCTCCATGATTCCGTATCGTCATGCGGTATCATAGGCCTTCTCCAGATCGAAAAACACCGTGGCGTAGTGCTGTCTACGAAGGAAAGCCTCGCAGACGGCATTTTTCAGACGGAGCAGAGCATCCGACGTGGAGTGGAACTTGCGGAAGACAGATGGCCTCCGCTGACCAGGAAAAAGGCTAATCTAACATTTGCCAATTTCTACATCAACTTGCACACGCAAGAGGTTAGAGAGATTGGGCGGAAACCGGTCGGAGTAGTGTGATCTCTCCCCGGCTTGCGAAAGGCGAGCACAGCAGCGATTCGCCAGGAATCTGGGAGAAGACCCTCCACCCAGATCCTGTTGAACAAATCTAACAGAAAGGCCATGCCTCGTTCACCCAGGTGTCTTAGCATGTCGTACGGTGTCCGCGCACGAAGCGAGAGCGGAATGCAACTCACTCACAGTAAACCTGTCGTTGAAGGGTTGTCCGCCTCTGGGGGTAAAGTCCAGCCGGTGGCCTTCCGCGACATCACGACGTGCATTGAATGCTGGCGGAGCAGCATCCCGGCCCGAGAATGTGGAGAAAGCGGTCGCGACGGATTTTGCCACAGACGCGGGGTCCAAGATTGCGGTCCCATTATCCTGGAGAACGGGAGGAGGGTCCTGCGAGAACTTGCCCCGAATCCTATTGACTCGCTTCCACGGCCCTCCTCGAACTGAAGACCCTCAAAGGAAATGGCCGTACGCTTCCCGGAGGCAGAACCCCGGGCGCTGTTGGTCGGACAAATCGCTGAAGGCGCTGTCGCCTTTGAGGACCTATTGGGGGAGGTTGGGGTCGCCATGCGAGTCTTTTCCTCCCTCCGCCTCGAAACCTTAGGCAGCGTTGTGGCTTCGGAGGCGGGGGGCCCTCTTTTCGAGGAACTACCGTCTCCGATCCACTCGCTCCACCACTAGGCGTGGGCGAAGGAGCCGAAGCTCCTTTGTTGCTTTCCTCCTTTCGGGAGACAGCTTTAGGAACCCCGTTAGGTGGCCTGGCGACCAACTTCAGGGGTGTTCACCCCTGTGAGTCTGACGACTCGGTGGAGGCGCGTGGCCGTTTCGCCTTACGGGAAACGGTCACGCTGGGGGAAGAGGGAGGGGGATCCGTTTTTTTCCGGGGCTGGGTATGAACCCTTTTTGCTGCCAGCCTTACCTCGGGAGCGCCCGGGTTGAGTAGAGCCGGCAGAAGGGCTTCGAATGGGCGCGGAACCGTGCTCGTTGGCGTACTTGGGCCAGTAGAAGAGGGTGCCTTTCTAACTATTGAGGCATATGACGTCCCAGGCAGAGCCGGGCGCGCCAGGACCAAGTCCTTATCCTGGCGGAATGGGAGTCGATCCTGGGCCTGAACGGCCAGGATTTCTTTCTCAAGGAGATATGCACTACTTTGCCTCGAATGAGCGGGGTGTGGCTCTCCGCAATTGACACACTTGGCCACACACGATTTAGACTTATTGTGTGCGGGTTTGCAGCAATTTACACAAACTTCGGGTGACCCCGACTTTGCACGTCTACAAGAACGAATCGTTCGGCCGAAGCGGTGACAGTAATAACACCGCCGCGGCAGTCACACGAATGCCTTCACGCGGTTGCAGTACCAACCGGCACGCACCGACTCAGGAAGCTTCTCACAGTCGACTGTGACGAAGAGTGTAGTGGTTGGTCTCGAAACCCCTCCCTGTTTTCTCATCACACGTTCGACCTTGACCGCCCCATGGTCGGCCAGCTCTAAGGTGATGTACTCAATGGAGTAGTCAACGAGTTCCCTCGCATAAACTACTCCTATCACAAAGTTCATGATAGAGTGCGGCGTCACACTCACCTGGGTGACATCAAGTGTCCGAAGAGCACTTATCTTGGCCGCCTCGGGGGGATTGGCAGCATTCGCCAGAAGGCTCTCTACCAATTGCACTAGCTAGTCCTCTCCTCTTATGACTCATGTTGCCCTTGGCCAACATGCTGCCATCAGTGAATTGAATAACGAGGAAGAGTTTGAAGCCAGCGGGCTCGAAAACGCCAAGTAACCTCTGAATCAGGGGCCCTTATGTTATCGAGGCTCCACCCTGTGCACCTTTGGTCTTTGTAATAGTCAGGGGCTCCGCATCCGGGGGGGCAGAGGGGCCGGATGTGCCGATCTTGGCTTGGTCGCTTGCCAAAGTGGCAGCAGACCCATCCGTCCCCGCAGCCACCGCGTATGGAGAGGAGCCTCGAGTCTTTTTCGTCCTTTTCTCTTTGTGGAGAAGAGGGCGTAGAATGAACCCGCTTCTCACCTCCGCCGGCAGAAGCCCCTAAGCCAGATGGACCGGCCTCAGCCAGGTCCTTCTCCAAAATGGAGAAGGTCCTGGTAGTCGTAGGGGCACCGGTCGGAGGAGATCCATCCCCTCCTTGTACTGCCACAGAAACCCTAGCCGTTTGAGGAGGACCTTGCATAGGGGCGGATTCGGGTTCGGTGTTTGGTGCCGAGCCTGGATTACCCCCTATGGAAGGCCCTACCGTTTTAGGCTGGGTTTCCTCAAGGACCATTTCTATCACAGGAGGGGCCTCCAGTTGGCCATCCCTTCCCAGGACATCGCAGGTCCCGTTGGCAGTGTCACCAGTCTTGTGTTGGGAGGGACAGGCCTTGACCCCGGCAAGGTTTAATATTCTTGCCAGCAGGTCTTTTGAGGGAAGCGACCGAAGGGTCCTGGCTTCCCTCTCCCCCCTAAGGGGGTTCGCCCTACCGAGCCGCTTCGATGGGGAGCGGCTGGCTTTCTTGGCAGTCCCCTTGGAAAGAACAGAGGGGACTACCGCTGGAAAAAGGGAGGTGCCCGAAAGCACCTCCAGAGAAGGGGGTGAGGGGGAGTCCCCTACACCCGTAAGCGAAGGAGAGGAGTAAGCCTCCTCTCCGGTTGAAGAGATATGGAGGGTCCCCTGCGCAAGCACAGAGGGGGGGAACCTCCATTTTTTCTGTGGAGCTGCCCGAGAGCGGCTCCATCGTTTCTACAGGGGGAGTTAAAGGTTTTTTTGGTTGGACTCATCATTGGGCATGGTGACCCTCTTTTTATTACGGGATGCAACCACTCATCACCTCTCGCAGTTGCCCGCACTGCAAGAGGTGCTTACAGGCCTGGCAGAGCCAGGTGCCGCCATTTGGGACCACCCCTCCCGCCTGGTGGCCTGGCAGTCCATCGGCATGGCGGCTCCACCTTAGACGCGGCGTAAAAATGGATAGAATGTGAAGAGGAGAGGAAAAGGGATGTGAGGAAGGTATGGGTGGGGAAGAAGCAGGTTCCTAAAAAAAAACCCATCCCGAACCGGAGCTCAGGGGTTAGGGAACATTGTCCCCTCCCCCCTCAGCCCCGATCCGAGACGGTTGGCTGAGGAGGTCAGCATCTACACTGTGAAATTAGAGGCTGACCAGAGAAAGTTATTAAAACCGACGAAGTAGGGGAGAAATACAGGCTGTCTGAAAGAAGGAGAATAGGCTAAGCTGGGGTCGGCCGGTTTGCTGAGTCCCGTCAGCACGGCGGCCAGGATGGACAATCGCCACGCCCCTTACGACGTGAATAATGCACAATGGCTCGCTGCCTGGCAATTCCACCTCGGTTACTGGGGCTGCATCCTTCCACCGGTACCACCATAGAGCTGTGGTGCTGGCCCGGCCACGCCAGTGTTACCAGACTAGGACACGGTAGCTTATGTCCTGCAACGATCTTTCTCCTGCTTGAACCATCTGCCGTACCAGACTCACCGTGTTCCATGCTCAACCTTAACAATAGTTATTCTCCCAATCCCACATTCAAGGATAATATAGGAATATTAAACACTTTTCTTTTAAATTGGTTTAATTTTCTGTTTTCCATAAAATAGCTTTGAATATATGTTAAAGACAAACTATAGGTTAATGAGTACGATCTAATTAAAGAAAAATATTAGTACAAATACGCATCTTTGAAAAAATATATCTTAAATAAAGTTTATTTTATTGTCATATACACAACTAGATCGCATTTTAGCACCTCAACTCAAGTTTTGACCGACTCGCATTTGAGGAAAATTAGTCGCCGCATTTTGTGAATTATCTCGAGCCTGTAACACAAGAGGAACGTGGAACCACATTCTCTCCAACATAAGCCTCTTACCTCCCCGGCATTATTGATCATATTTACACAGGTTTCATTGGACAACGCAACTGGAACTCTTATTTGCCTAGTTGAAAAGGCGTTGGCCTTCTAACGCTTAGTTAGGGAGTTAAATCCCATTTAGAGCAGGCACGGAGGTGACTGGCGCCTATTAGCGAACACGCCGAGCTTGCCCATGGGTGCGTGCGGTTCCTAACATGTCATATAACTTCTTTGTCTTCACACACACCCCTGGCGTGGAGCAGGTTTCCTCTCACCTTCCTGGGTACGAAAGGTTGTCTGCTAGTTGCTATCAAAACAAAACTACATAGCACTCTCCTTACTGACGAGGTGCCCCCCTCTAGCTTCCCAGCGGGGCAATTTAAACAACCACGCGCATGTCTAATTGCATGTCGCAATTAGTGGCACATGAAAAGTCTGGGCAACTCAAAATAACGGGTAACAGGGGTGCGGAGATGCCCGGCTTTGACGTATTGCGGAAGTTCTCGCCGTTCAAATGTCATTATTATTATTACCGTCGTCGGTGTTCACACGACCCAAGCAGACTCGCCCACTTGCTTTGGAGGGCAGACACCTCCTTATAATCTTCGATCAAATCCTTCACAAAGTTTAGCCTCGGATGAGAAATGGTAGAATGTCTGCAACCGAAGATATATTTCGGATTGTGGCGTGGCGCTAGGTGCGGGACGAAGAGAATAATAATTTGGTAGGGGTTACCACCGATCTACAATCATTTTAGATTCCTTTTATTTCTCAGTGGGGACCTACTGATTTATGTGAAATCCGAACCACGAGTATCTAAAGTGTATGAAAGCCACCGGGAAGGCGACCCGAATTGGGCTTATCTTCGCTAAAATCGGAAGCAGTATTTCTGCTTGGCTAGGCCACAACTTACAATAATGGTAATAATGACTTCACTCACCTACTAGTTTTTCCCACAATATGAGATCGGTGTGCATCAACGCCAATACAAACTATCCATATCTCCCTGCCATATAATGCACAAAGCATATTTTTGTCCAGTGCCTAACGATGGTGCGCTGAATGTTGAGGCAGCTCGCCGGGTCAGTCCATGCCCTCGCAGCTGACCCCAAGCGCGACTGCTCAAAACCCCTTCCAGGCACAATATCGTCATCTTGCTTCCCCTCACTCATTCACACAATCAACCCAACTTTTACACAGTCTTCCAACACACTCTGACACTCGCTCTCGTATATTTTCTTGACAAGTCCATTCCTTTTACACGACCACCCATACCTCCATAGAAGGCTCTGTTACTCTCTCTCTCTCTTTCACATCGTCTACATAACTACAACCACACAGCGTCACCCTTGGCTATCTCAACTTCACACATAATTATAGAGCTCTTACACCCATACCCAACTATTATATCATGCTCCTCCCAGCTTGTGACACTCTTTA
The DNA here is from genome assembly GCA_963969495.1 of Ceratothoa steindachneri. NCBI lineage: Eukaryota > Metazoa > Arthropoda > Malacostraca > Isopoda > Cymothoidae > Ceratothoa > Ceratothoa steindachneri. The sequence continues at coordinate 18,009,088 of OZ018330.1, read as the reverse complement.
CCCCCCTGATCGCACTCCATCCCACAAACAGTCTTCATTCCCTTCCATTTTCATCTACCACAGTGCGTGCAAGCATCAGCAAATCTACAATTTTAAACACATTCTTTATGTCAGCCCTTCGCCACACACCCACTCGGTTCACACAATAACACAGATGGGTTCCACGAATGACCCGCCTATTACAGCCATTGCGCTAGCAAGAACAAAACTTTCGGGTGCGCCCCATATCTGGGTTTAGTTGCCTTTTATGACAAATGTTGGAGGACAGTATGGGTATTCTTCCTGTATCAAACAAAGCAAAAGTAGTAATAATTCTTTCTATGTGGAGTAGAAAAAAATACCCTTACCGTTTTTGGGCGCGCGTCGTAAAAGGCAACTAAACCCGGGTAGGGGCTGCTGGCCCAAGAAGGCATGCACCAAATTTTGTGCCTGCGAGCGCGATACGCAATGAGTCATTGATGCACGCCAACCCCACTTTGTAGGGAAGCGGGTGGTGCTGATAACAATGGTAACTTTTCCCTCATGCCCAAGAGGCTGCTCAGAAATAGCAGTGCCATAGACATGGGGGGGCACAAGACCAAGGTAGTAGGGGGAGACGAGATTGGAAGCATCGGAACCACCCATGAGTGGAATGCAACACCCTTTTTGTTTTATACTTAAAATAATATTATGGAATGGATTCTTTGACTTAACTTTACATAAATTATCAAAAAAATAAACTCTTCCAATGTTATATCACATAATATCACAATATTTCTGATACAGTAGCAAAGATCACAAAATAATGTGGTTTTCTGCTTACTAGGGATAAATATCTAACGCTTCATTACAAATATATGTGTGTGTGTGTGTGTATCAAATAGTTAGCAGGGCATTACCGGTTTACAAAGCTAAACTTTAGATTACTAATAGAACAACAACTATAAGGAAGAACTGCTATAACTAAGTTAAACATAAATCCCAAAATAGACAGACTTCATTTCAATGATATTTTGAAAATGGAAATTTTCTGTAAAATTGATTGGCTGATTTAGCTTTACTCTTATTATCGAACAATCTTAAAAATCACATTGAAGATTTAAAGCTAACAGTGATAACGATATTTATACAGTAGCGACGAAAAGTATCCAATCACCCTGGAAATTAGTATTCTTAATATAAAAAACATGTTTAATATTGATTAACCTTATATTAGTATTTTGTCATCTTTCTTTTGGATTTGATAACTTGTTATAGACACTTCGGCATGGATTTGATGAAGATTTGACAAACTTCCACTGTTATTTCGTTGCCCCATACCTTTATGAAGGCCTCTTTTCATTTTTCGACGGAGCCAGTGTCTTGGCTTTCAACCTTTTTTATTATTAGCCATAAATTTTATAGGAGATTGAGATCTGGGGTATTACCAGGCCATTCCAAAATATTAAATTTATTGTCAGTAAGCCATTATGTCACAATTTAAGCCTTGTAACAAGGTGCCCCATCATGTATGAATGTTTCAGTCTCATGGATTGTCATTACTACTGGAAGTTTCTCCTGAAACATTGCTAAATACCGTGCGCCATTCATAGTTGTCTTCTTAGGAAGGAAATATATGCTTCCTCTCCCTTGGAAACTGAAACAATCCCAAATCATCACACTTAGAGGGTGTTTCAGTCTTTTGGGTCTATTTACGGTCCATTCTATTTGAGCCAATGGACCACCGGACCTTTTTAGGACAGCTTCTGAATGTTAAAAATATTGACTCATCGCTGAATAAAACTTTTTATTTTACACTCCTCAACAGTCCAATGAATGTATTTTTTACAAAATGCGACACGTTTGTTACGCGTTTTTTCATTAATGAATGGTTCTTTTGCAGCATGATGAGGTGGTAATCCGAGTTATTTTTGTAGTCGCTTCTGGATAGTTTGTTCAGAAACATCAGATAATAAATTTCACAGTTATTGTTAGATTATTCACTACTACACTTTTCATAAGCATGTCTGTTCGCAAATCTGTTTTTCTCAGTCTGCCAGATCGTTTTTTAGGTACTGGCGTAGATAGGTTAACATTGTCTTTAGCACCTGAAACCCATAAATTAACAGTAGGTTGGGCTATATTTAATTCATTAGTTACCTGTCTCTGAGATTTCCCACATTTATGAAGAGCAACAATAGCACCTCGACAATCATTTAAGTTGGTTCTTAGCACATATTAGAAGTAAATTTTATTTAGACCACTTTCTGTACAAAATCACAAAATAATAACGAAATGGCAAAAAATATGAAATTGGACATATTTGACACACGATCACACGCAACGAACGCTACCGCAATACTAACTTAATATTTCATTTAAAAGCTGTCATATCAGAGGATTATATGAAAGCTACCAGATGTCGCTAGAACAAATTATGCATCTGTGAATATCATTGAAAATAATACAAATTTTGATTGTGATTGGATACTTTTCGCGGGTACTGTAACTTCAGAAACTTGACGTCAAGGAAACAAAATTTCTTACTCTACCCATATATTTATATACTTTTCAATTTGTTTAGTTAATTGGTTACCTAATGATAACTCATTTTATTCACCGAAATTTGCATAACTTTTACCAAACGTAGTTTATCCCTGTAAATCATCGCACACCAATTTTGGAAACATTGAATTATTTCTGACAAAAGTTATGTAAGATGTTGCAATAGAAATACAAACATTCTGATCTTTTTGGACCGATATTGAACAATGGAATGAGCAACCACAATCTAATCTCAGTGGAAATTAGTGCTCATCTTATTTTTTAAAGTAGAATATCTCTCAGTAACACTTCAGAAGGAAATAGTGTCTTCTAACATGACACAACTCATTAGGCACATCAAAATCATTTTCAAAATCTAACACAAATCTCCTCTTAGTAAAGTGAGTCTTGGATATATTATATGGACCTTCATCATCTGGCTTAATTTTCACATTTATTCAGTTGACAGTAGACACTGATATTAAAAATAACTTAGGATTTTAAGAGATTCATATATTTAATAAAACCTAACGTAAGTAGAGTGAATAGGTAAAGATTATCATATATCTTCCTTGGTATATGTAACTTTAGCCAATCTAAGACTGGAAACCTCAAGTGATAAGACTAAAACAATGTCCAAAAAATGAAACTGAATGCGAAAGGATTCCATTTAATTTATGGCTTCAAATAAGTACTATGTGAGAATCAAATGCAACAAATAATGTTGCCTATAAAGACAAATAATATTTCTAAAATCCAGTAATTACTTAGGAATAAATTTCAAAAGCTTTGTCTTCAACAACGATCTAAAAACCTTACCCTAGTACTAAATTCACAGGCTAGTAGTAATTGAAAGCTTTGAGACAATGGAGTCCAGTTGCTTTGTTTTGGGTACAGCGATGTGAAGAGGATTTTCTACACCCCGACAAAACATAGACAACTTTTGGCGGTGAATTCTGCAAACCAAAAGGTAAATTATACACATTTACAAATAGGACGTTCATTTAAAAAAAAATCCGGGATAGGTAACTAGTATCATGTTGCTACATTACCAGTCATCCAGGGTCCAATTAGCGACATCTTTTAAAAAAATTTAATTAAGAGCCCATCTGGCGACTGCATACTTGGGCATAAATCGCATAATTTATGCTACAGCCTAATACATATTAGGCTATATAAAAAAAGTAAAACATGTAAAAAGCAAATAAAAAGTTAAAAACAGTCAAAGGCTAAGAAACAAGCTATAAAGACAACAAATAAAAAACAAGATAAGCAACAAAAATGAAAACGCACTCCGGCATCGGGAAAAGGCCCACCTCCACTGAATGAAGGAACATGTGACCAACAACAGAGTCAAATAAAATGGAGCCTCCTTTAAAAAGCCATATAGTCCGCAAGTCTATATACACGAACCCGTCCCGAGTACAAAGGACAAGTGGTAGCGACCCCGCTCGTCCCGATACATGGGTAGGTAGCGTGCGCGAAGATCACCCAAACTGGGACATTCAACGTAGGGCACAGGCAAGCGCTCCATTAAATAGCGTTGCGTCCCGCGAGTGTATCTAATGCGGAGACGACAGAAAGCAACCAACCAGAAGCCGTTGCAGCATTAGGGGCAAGTCCATGGGAACAGTCGCGGCGCAATGGCAGGGGACCTTTAAGTTCCCATCGACCGTCTCCCATCTTCTTTGTCAAGCAGCCCTGATTCCTGCAATGTAATCGGTGTGAAGAGGAGGTAAACGCTGGTCTGGTCGCCCAGTCCTAGTGGACTCTTTGGCGCCCTCATTCCCCACAATTCCAAGATATCCAGGAACTTAAAAGATAATCTCGACATCAGCCCGGCTCACCGAAACCATGGCGTCACGGATATCGCGAACCAAGGGATGCGGAGATTCCAATGCACCGAGAGCACTCAGGGCGCTTTGTGTCGCTATAACGCACAATCCGGCCTTCGAACCGGGCACGTCGCGTTATCTCCCGTGCCAAGCGGTGTATTGCAACCAGCTCGGCCGTGAAGACAGACGCAGCGCTTGGCAGAGCCCCTCTGACTTCAAACAAAGGGGATACGGCGTGGAAACCGACCCCCTCTTCAGACTTGGAACCATCTGTATACACTGGCACGGTTCCAACGTGACACGAAGTGGGCTCCAAAAAGGCCGAACGCAATGTCTAGGCAGAGCAGAAGCGTGGCGACAAATAGTTAAAGGTGGTAGCCTCCAGGGTGGCGTCCTGGGCAAAACCACAGAGCTATACCGAGCTCTCGAAAGTTTCCTAGCTCTAAACCTAAGGGCTTAGGGTATGACTGGCGTTTCTCAGCAGCAGAGGCACCGTCGAGATCGGCAGCGCAAGTAGGCTCTCAATGGGGGACGAGCGGAAGACACCGGTGTATAGGCAGAGACCAGTGTGGTGGATTCAGTCCACCTTCCGCAATACATGCTCGTCTGCGGATGCATAAAACTCGCATCTGGAATCAAGATTCGAACAAAAAAATAATTGATAGAAAAGCTCGCCAGATGCCGAATGTCCATGGCGCGGGTACAAGACACCCTCAACCTGCGAATATGAGTCTCCCAAGTTAGGCGTCGGTCGAAAACAAGACCAAGGAAACGGTGCGAATCCACAACTTGCAGGCGAACCTAGTTTAGGAACAAACCCCGAGTCAGGGTGGAGCCTTAGTTGGCGGAGGCAGTGCACCAGCATAATTTTGACCAAGAAAAACCGGAACCTATGCGCATCGGCATAGCGAGAGATGCGGTTCAATGCCTGTGGAGTCGACGCTCCAGAGTTGGCAGCTGGGCAGCACCAAAAAGATCGAAAGTTGTTCACGTAGAGCGTAGCGAAAACATCTTACGGCAGCACCGAGGTAATGCTATAGATGGTTCGGGCAAAGAGCGGGGGACATGCTTCAAAACATACCCGAACCTAGCCCTAGCTCTACGAAATTGAACCGCAGTGAAATCGATCGGCCGACGCTCATGTAGGCATAACGATTCTCTTTGAGGGCAGTCTCACACTCGGCTGACCACCACGGAAGCGGTGAGCGTGCAAAATGGCCAGACATTCTAGGAATAGTAGCGAAACCTACTGAGATGAGGTTACTGGAGAACTCAACGGCCTCATCCACCGACTTCAAGACCTCGACTGGGACAGTGAAATCACTAATTTCCTGAAATGCGGACCCCCGCGCAAAGCACCAGCGAGGAGGAAGGGTGGTGTTGGTTGTTTTGTTTTTCAGGCAACAGGGTTCCAATAAATGATGTTTGAATGAGAAAGTGATCACTACCATGAAGGTCATCGACTACCCCCGACGCAAAATCAGGTTGTGCATCCGGAGAGCACAAGGATAGATCAAGACAGGAAAAGGAAGCGGTTGTCGGGCAGTGATGAGTAAACTCATTCTCCTTTAAGACACCTATCTCCAGCTCGACCAGTAGTCTCACCAGAGGGTCCAGAAACCGCAGCAATTCCATTGAAGGAATATGCCCTCCAGGCCTAGCTCGGAGGAGATGCAGAAGCCTTCTTGAAGAGAACCTAACGCGAATGGTCATACGCTTTCCGGAGGCAGAAGTCCGGGGACTGTTGGCTGAAAAATGCGCTGTCGCCTTCGAGAACTTATCAGGGGGATTTTTGCTCGCCATACAAGTCGTTTACTCCCTTCGTCTCGAAACCGTATGCAAGCGGTGCGGCTTCGCAGACAAGGGTGCCTACTTTGAAGGATCCACCCAACCTAGCACTGGGTGTAGGCGTAGGAGCCAAAGCTCCTATAATGCTCCTCTCTTTTCGGCGAGGAGGGGGGGGGGGGCAGCTTTAGGAACCTCGTAAGGAAGAAGGCCTCACGACCACCTTCAGGAGTGTTGCTTCCTGTGGGTCTGACTCGGTGGAGGCGCACGACCATTTCGTCTTACGGCAACCGGTCACACTGGGGTATGGGGGGGAGGGGAAGCCCTGGTTTTAGCTGAGGCTGAATGTGAACCTTGTGTGCCGCCAGCTCTACCAGGGGGGCAACTGGGGTGGGTAGAACCCACAGAAGGGTTCCGAATGGGCTCGGAAACGATCGTGCTCGTAGGTCTGGAGGGGGCCAGGAACAAAGGGTATCTTTTTAACAATGAGTCACGAGTTTCTAGGCAGCGCCGAGTGCGGCTCTCCGCAATTGACACACTTAGCCATACACGATTTGGACTTATCGTGTGCGGCCTTGGAACAACTTACAAAGATTTCGGGTTACCCCGACTTTACACGTATACAGGAGCGATTCATATCACCGAAGCGGTGGTAGTAGTAGCACCTCCACGAGTTCCCACTCGTAAAGCAGTCATTTCACGAAGCTCATGGTTGAGTGGGGCGTCACACTCACTGGCGTGCCATCAAGTGTCCGAAGGGCACTAATCATGGCCGCCTTGGAGGGATCCGACGCATTCGCCGGAAGGAGCCCTTAGGTCGGATGGACCAGCCTCAGCAAGATCCTTCTCTCAAATAAAGAAGGTCTTAGCTGTCACAAGGGCACCAGCCGTGAGAGGAGATCCCTCCTCTCCTTCTGAGTCCTTGGGGTCCTGAGGCTTGTGAGAAGCTTGCACAGGGGTGGAGTCAGGTTTGGCGATTGGCGATGAGCCCAGGTTCGACCCCATGGAAGATCCTGGCATCCCAGGATGGGCCACCTCCAGGACCATGTCCATCTCAGTCAGGGGCTCCATGAGGCCATCCCCCCCACCCCAGAAATCACATATCCCATTTAAGGATTTTTTTATTTAATAGTTTTATATGCACAGTCCTTATTTAGGCTCAGTGTGCTCCTTTTCTATTGTTCAATCATAATCCTTTCTGGATCCTTCTATATTTCATTCAGTATTTCAGCCTCTTCCACAAATTTTCGTATCTTTCCTGTTACGTTGGAGTCATCACCTAGCATACTTTTTAGGCTCAGAGGTGTAATGAGGCCATCCATTCTTTAATGCCTTATTCGGCTCTGCATATAATTAGGGCATTCACTCAAAATATGATGGAGTGTCAAAGGTACGTAGCAATCTTCATACAAAGGTTGTTCTTCTCCTGTCAGTAGGTAGCCATGAGTGATTCTAGTGTGTCCTATGCGTAGTCTTGTTAGTAGCGTTTCATTTTTGCGTATTTTTGAGTGAGGTGTTAAAAGGTTGCACTTTGTCTTTGATATTTCTTAGTTTGTTTTGCGCTTCAGGTATTTCTCTCCATTCCACTTCCCATTTTCTTAATATGACCCTCTTGATTTCAGGGTAAAGATCTTTTGCAGGTATTTTTACTCTGGTGTCTAAGTTTCTATTCCTTGTTGCGTCTTTAGCCTTTCTATCTGCTCTTTCATTTCTGGGAATGCCTACATGTCCAAGAGACCAACAAAGGTTTATGTTTATGCCTCTTGCTGATAAAATTCCCATCAGTTATGAATTTTTTTAACTAGAGGGTGGGTAGAGTACTTATTTGTTATAGCAGTAATAGCATTCTGGGAGTCTGAGAATATTACAAAGTTTAAGGATCCAGTATGTAAGGTATATGGAAGTGCCATATATATTGCCCACAATTCTGCAGTTAGCTCGCTGGTGTCTCCTGAGTAGGATTGGTCTGGAAAGATAGCCGAGCATCCAACACCCTCCGCCTGCCTGGCCTGGATCCATCAGTGTAGATAGGAGTTTGTCCTATATGTTTGGTGTTCCATCCATAAAATAGTCAGGAGTACCTGTTCTGCTTTCAGTATATTTCTCACATGGGGTTGCAAAGATAGACACCACAGCTCTCTATAGTGATGGACAGAGGCTATAATTGATGTTGGAATATTTGGTAAGGCGCAGTACAAGCTTTGGGAGCAGAGGCGTGGCGACAAATAGCCAAATGTGGTACCCTCCAGGGTGGCGTCCTGGGCAGAACCAGGGGCGCCACCGGCCCGAGAGCTATATCTACCTCTCGAAGGAGTTTCCTGGCCCTAAACCCAAAGGGCTTAGGGTATGACTGGCGTCTCTCGGCGGCATAGGCACCATCGAGATCAGCTGCGGATGCAGTGAGAGCTGTTGGCGACTGAGGGAGGCGCCGGGCTCGCGCGTACAGGCGAGTGATGCACTGCACGCGGCGCAGAGCGAGTGACATCTCCCCAGCATCGACCAACAGGCTCTCAATGGGGGAAGTGCGGAAGGCACCGGTCGCAAGGCGAAGGCCGGTGTGGTGGATTGAATCCACCTTCCGCAATAAACGCTCGGCTGCGGATGCATAAAACTCGCATCCGTAGTCGAGCTTCGAGCGAACAAAGGATCGATAAAAAAGTAAGGCGGTAGCCCTATCAGCGCCCCAAGCGCTGAACGTCACGGAACGGAGAATGTCCATGGCGCGGGTACAAGAGACCCTAAGGCTGCGAATAGGTAAGTTGAGCTGGAAATTTAATTGTCTCATTTTATATCCCAGATTTTTTTTTTTTTTTAAATTTTATGGAGCCCATCTGGCAACTACCCACTTGGGCATAAGTCGCCGAAAAACATGACAGCCTAGAACTAGGCTACTTTAAAGTAAAAATATGAAAACTTAACAATGATATAAAGTGGAAAAACTTAACAATCGAAGCAATCTCCGGCAGCGGGGGGAGGTCCCCCTCACCCCGGTGCACGAGAGTGCAACCTACAAACAAAACAATAACAAAAAAAAGGAACCTTAAATAAAGGGGAGAAGGCCGGCCTCCCCCAAAAAGTCAATAAGTCCACCAGTCATGGTGCACGCACTCGTCCCGAGTACAAGGGACAGGCGGTAGCGACCCCGCCCATCCCGGTACCGAGACAGGTATCGTGCGCGAAGATCACCCAGACTGGGACATTCGACAAGAATATGCCGAACAGTCTGGGGGACGACGCAGTCGTTGCAATAGGGCGCATGCGAGCGCTCCATCAAGTAGCGATGCGTCACACGAGTGTGTCCGATTCGAAGACGACAGAAAGCAACCTGAAGCCGCCGCGGCATTGGGGGATAGATCCATGGGAACAGTCGCGGCGCAATGGCACGCAACTTTAAGTTCCCTTCGACCGTCTCCCATCTTCTTTGCCAAGCAGTCCGAAGAGCTGCCCGTATTCCTGCCATGTAGTCGGTGTGAGGAAGAGCGAAACGCTGGTCCGGTCGCAGAGTCCTCGCGGACTCTTTGGCGCCCTCATTCCCCGCAATTCTTACATGTCCAGGAACCCAGCAGAAGATAGTCTCGATATCTGCCCGGCTCGCCAAAACCGTAGCGTCACGGATATCGCGAACCAGGGGATGCGGAGATTCCAATGCTCCGAGAGCACTCAGGGCGCTTTGTGAGTCGCTATAGATCCCAATCCGGTCTCCGAACCGGGCACGTCGCGTAATCTCCCGTACCGAGTGGTGTATTGCCACTAGCTCGGCCGTGAAGACAGACGCAGCGCCTGGTAGAGCCCCGCTGACTTCAAACAGAGGGGATACGGCGTGGAAGCCGACCCCCTCTTGGGACTTGGAGCCATCCGTATACACTGGCACGGTCCCAGCGTGAAACGATGTGTGCTCCAAAAAGGTCGAACGCAATACTCCCGGCGTGGTACAAGCTTTGGGAGCAGAGGCGTGGCGACAAATAGCCAAATGTGGTACCCTCCAGGGTGGCGTCCTGGGCAGAACCAGGGGCGCCACCGGCCCGAGAGCTATATCTACCTCTCGAAGGAGTTTCCTGGCCCTAAACCCAAAGGGCTTAGGGTATGACTGGCGTCTCTCGGCGGCATAGGCACCATCGAGATCAGCTGCGGATGCAGTGAGAGCTGTTGACGACTGAGGGAGGCGCCGGGCTCACGCGTACAGACGAGTGATGCACTGCACGCGGCGCAGAGCGAGTGGCATCTCCCCAGCATCGACCAACAGGCTCTCAATGGGGAAAGTGCGGAAGGCACCGGTCGCAAGGCGAAGGCCGGTGTGGTGGATCGAATCCACCTTCCGCAATAAACGCTCGGCTGCGGATGCATAAAACTCGCATCCGTAGTCTAGCTTCGAGCGAACAAAGGATCGATAAAAAAAGTAAGGCAGTAGCCCTATCAGCGTCCAAAGCGCTGAACGTCACGGAACGGAGAATGTCCATGGCGTGGGTACAAGAGACCCTAAGGCTTCGAATATGAGCCTCCCAGGTGAGGCGTCGGTCGAATACAAGACCAAGGAAACGGTGCGACTCAACCACATCCAGGCGCACCCCATTAAGAAACAAATCTGGGTCGGTGTGAAGCCATGGATGGCGGCAGAAGTGCACCACCTTAGTCTTGGCCAAAGAAAACCGAAACCTGTGCGCTTCGGCATAGCGAGAGACGCTATGCCTGTTGGAGTCGACGCTCCAGAGTTGGCATCTGGGCCGCGCCAAAAGAGATCGAAAGGTCGTCCACGTAGAGCGTAGCGAGAACATCTTCCGGCAGCGGCATCACGGCTAGAGAATGCGGAAAAAGCGGTCGCTAAGGATTCCACCACGGACGCGGGGTCCGAGATTGCGGTCCCATTCTCCTGGAGAACGGGAGGGGAATCCTGCGAGAACTTGCCGCGAATCTTTTTGACTCGCTTCCGCACATCTGCTAGAGGGGTCTTCCCGTTAAGTGAAGACACGTATGCCCGCCATGAAGAGCGGCGGGCGTGCTTCCAAATATACCGGAACCTAGCCCTAGCCCGACGAAATTCAGCGACAGTGAAATCGTTCGGGCGGCGCTTATAGCGCACGTAGGCATAACGCTTCTGTTTGAGGGCCGTCTCACACTCGGCCGACCACCATGGGATTGGTCGGCGTGCAAAACGGCCAGACGTCCTAGGAATAGTAGTCAGGCCCACGGCGATGAGGTTGCCGGAGAAGAACTCAACGGCCTCATACCAAGTGTAACAGGCTACAGCAGGGTACCTCCCTTTGGGGATATGCTCCTTAATACCTGTGGTCAGGTACTAGATACCAAGTGTAACAGGCTACAGCAGGTTACCTCTCTTTGGGGACATGCTCCTTAATACCTGTGGTCTGGTATTACGCTATTCATAGTGAGCAACAGCGTAGATCAAGGCGACGCCATTGATCATGGGATGTTGAATGTCTGCACAGCTTCATAAATGGAATGTCCCATCCAACCCACACCCAATAACATCCCCCATTTGAACTCTGATAATTAATAACATCACTTTGTCATAAGCAGCCAGCCAGTGTCCACGTAACCCGTGAGATGTCAGACTACAATTGATGCGGGTCTGGTAATTTCCAAGATGTCACAGAAATTACTGCAATCACATGACTTTTTGGCACTTATATAGAGTAATGTAACAGATTTCAAGAATAATAATAAAAAAAAACACTCAAGAGGACTTCAGCAAATAAATACCAAATAAAGAATTGCAACTCACTTGATGCTAAGCGCAGGAGGATGCATTTCTTCCCCATCACAGTTAAAAAGAGAATGGCATTTGGATGAAATTGAGAAATGCATCTCATTGGTACGAACCATTCGAACATGAGGCAAATTTATCTAAAAACAATAAATAGAGTAAACATATATGTATTCTGATGCGAGATATTATATAAGTCTGGGGCGAGCCTTCTTGCAATGTTAGGCTAGTCAGAGTATGGAATTCTGAGGGTGTCAAAGAAACCTACACTAGGATAGGCATAAACAAATAGGTAGTATGAAGGAATGAAATTGCAAAGAATAGAAAAAATTACCCTTTGTCTCCAAACATTTTCACACATTATGTGCCCTTTTACAATGGGCATCTGACTGTGGTGGTGGTATTCTGGCTCTTTCACGACAGACGGTATAAAGACATGAAGCCAATAGAAGCACACATAAATTAAGGCTATTTAAATACATACTGCAAAAAATACATGATTTTTGAAAGTGATAATCTGGTCCTCTCTGAAAACATTAACTTTACCCTCTCAATGAATGGAAGCCATAATGCTTACAGCAGTTCCTGTGATGCTTGTGTGATACAAGTATGAGAGGAGCTTTGCCCTCGAAGAACCATCCACAAGGATCAGGTCACTGAAGCCATCACCCAGGTGTGCTAAAGGGCTCACTCCTTGTGGGGTAAGGCGACAAGCGCACGAGCTCACAGCAGCACTCACCACACTGAAATTGCCACTCATCTGAAACAGGGATTGATTCCATGAAAGGTTACAGAAAATCACCATAAGTTTCTTTAAATGTTGCAGGAGTTCCATAAAAAGGAATGCTATAAATTTAGAATATCTATATTAAAAAAATATGAAAAAAAAACATTCCCCTTCCCTAAAAAGTGAAGGATGAGAGAGAAAAATTTACAAAGAAAATTTAAGAAGAATTTGAAGGGTCATTAGCACACGCTTTATCAAAGGTTAAACATCAAGGGTATATTAAAGAAGAAACTACCAAACATGCAAAGAATTCAATCAACTGTTCAAATACAACAATTTTCCACAGTAAGAGGAGGTGGGGTGCAATAATGCCACTAAAAATGTCTTCCCCATTTCACTAATTTTCAAATCCAATGTCTATTAGAACTGTTATACTTTATTCGTACTACACTCAATTATGCATTACCTACCTGATGCCACATCAATGCTACGATAGTCCCTAACAATTCCTTACACAAAAAATCGAAGGACTCACATCCACCAAAATGACATGAAATGGCCCAACAACATCCTTTCAAACAGAGAAGCCCGAGTTAGTTGCAACCAGAGAAACTTAAAATACATACCACAATACAATGACGTTCCACAAGGTGCCATACCACCCGCCCCACTCTTCATCCAGGACATACCTACCAGGTATAGCAAAAGTTTTGTTACACTCATGACGATGCTCTCAACAAAAGATACAATGATAGTTTTGATGCAGTTAGACAGTTTTATAGTTTCAACATATGTGTTAAAATTGCAATATCAATCAATGTGGCCACCCTCAGTGGCTAGCCTTTCCGCGACTCTGTGGATGGTCATCGGGCTGACGTTGAGCCGCTTAGCCATGTTGGACTTGGTGTAGGTGTGCGTAAGAGAGCGGAGATCGCTATATTTTTCCCTTCCATCTCGACACACCAGCACACAAAGGAAAAAACATTTTAATGACACATGCCCGAAAAGTAGACCGTTAAGTTTGTTTGACACAACTTTTTCTATCACATGCAAACTTCTTGAAAGATTAAAAAATCGAGTGTAACAGAACTTTTGCAAAAAGCATGCAATTTTGACATTCCTCTGGTAAGAGTACAATGAAATGCATATGAACTCACAATTTCCCAAATGCGATATACATAGAAACAAACGATAACCACACAATTAGAAAATGGATCCAAAACAACAAAATGAGTTCCCACAAAAATTCAGGACATCCTTCATCTTATAAAGGCACACATCAAACTACCACCCTAACATGACACTACAAAATCACTGCATTGCACATGCCCAAATGTTCTTCCTACAAAACGTCACAACGTCTGCAGCAAAACCAAGAAAAAACTTAAAATCCTACATGCTCTTATATATACTACCTTTAGACAACAAAAAAACCCCACTAACCACACTCTATAGATAATTGCCTGATAGCCCATCAGTGTTTAGCCTAACATACTCATATCAGGGCAAAATAAAGGCGTTTTTTCTGGGCTCCTATCTGTCGACTTCCACAAGAATTAAAAACACAAAAAGGCTAAGATAGTAAAGCAAAATTAAGTGACAGGCAAAAAAAAAAAAAGAGTAGAAAAGCCAAAACAAAAAATCAAATAAAATGGAGACCAGTCTTCTCCAGAAAGTCCATGAATCCACAGGTTTGCATGCACAAACCCGTCCCTTGTTAACAATCTCCTTGATGTTTATTTCATCTATTTTATAGGCCGATGACATCTGATTTCTATAGTTTGATGTTATTTATTGCTTCCTGGTTACTTTCGATTTCATCCGTCTTTGAATTGCCTTCTTAAAAATGATTGAAGTTGTTTTTCAATCATGCTGTTTGGGAATCCCCTTTAATGCATGGGGATGGTATAAAGGGTGCCTTGCTTTACTTTGCTCTCCTCAGCACCTACAGGGGATGAAGAAACACTTGAAGGTGGCTCTCCTTTTGCACTCAGACACCCACTATTTACAAGGCATTGCCATCATAACGTTGCAAAGATAGAGATGCATGGAGAGTAGATACTATGTATGACCTGCCAATGACTTGGGAGGTAAAAGGAAAGGTTCCTATAGGATCAGAAACATCCATGATATGATCATTTGCGCATACAGCCCTGTGGATGTGAGCTAAGATGGGCCTTGACAACAGAACACGCAGCAAAGGGGACTTTCGTGGTCCTTGTCAGCAGGGACTCATCTCTGAATATTCAGTTTATTTCCTCCTCGCTGGGGTGGGGTAGAAAAGTGCATTAGTGCTGGGGATAATGATGGGCTTTCTGATGGTGAATGAGTCCAATTGTTGCTCGGAAAAGCCGATTGCATGAGTCAAATTGGATTATAGGGGATGGTTGGGATCAGTTTCTCTATCTTTCCTTTGCTGTCATTTGTTTTCACACATCCACTGCCAATGTGCAGGTAGGGAGTAGGAGATTCCAGCTTCACTACAGCCTACTCTCCACATTCTTATCTGATCGCAGCTAGACTTTTGTATAGTTTAGGGGATAAAAGTGAATTAGAGGGAGAAAGAATAAGGGCTGAAATGGGCCATTGACATAAATTTGTTTAGGGTGGACAATGACTTGCCAAATTGAAGCCTACATACTACGTATGGCTTCCGATCCTTGGTTTGCAGCACACAGGGTGTGACATGCTAACTTAAACAAGGAAGTGCATCAGCCTGCTGATGCACTTCCTGGGGCACAGGCCAGGAGGCCACGTCTCTCCATGTGTAGCTTTCTACTTGTGTCGTAGAAGCCACCAGAGACAGACCCCAAATATAGCAAGCATCCTGGATGATTCTAATAAACACACTGATCTCGTTAAATGCAGTGCTGTCACACTGGGCCCAGGACAAACATCTCAATAAAACAGGAAAGCAAATAAAGCTAAACAAAAATTAGAAGACTGAGCATGCAATGAAAAGCCCATTTGGACAATCCAAGGAAGACATCATCCACACTTACAATAATCCACCCCTCACTTCCCTATGCCTCTAAGGCATATATAAAAAAACAAGCACTCTGTCTTGCCAGAGGGATGCAACTGAAACAAAGGTTGAATCCACAAAACATTTTTTTAACCTCAATGAAACAAACTTTCTCTATACCAGGCAAAATCTGACTGATACACACACATCTGCTCTGACTGCCACCCATAACCAGACACAACACATTAACATGTCCAAAACATAAGTACAACTGGAGATAAATGGAGTGCTGGATCTCTAGGAGAAACCTGTTATGCCGAAGGCGTTCATCGAGGCTAAGGTATGCACCCTAGCAGGGGAAGTTTAAGTAACTACAAAAAATGATTTGTGC
Source organism: Ceratothoa steindachneri (assembly GCA_963969495.1). Lineage (NCBI taxonomy): Eukaryota > Metazoa > Arthropoda > Malacostraca > Isopoda > Cymothoidae > Ceratothoa > Ceratothoa steindachneri. The sequence continues at coordinate 17,993,161 of OZ018330.1, read as the reverse complement.
AATTTCCTCACAGGTCGATGTGCAAAAGTAAAACAGTAAGAAAATAAGGGTGCCCTTACTACCCTAGCATCTAGTGTTGAAGAGACTTGTGGAATCACATTTAGTTGCATATCCTCCTAGACTCTAGCCACCAAGTTATTCCGACTAGTATCATCCACACATATTTACTTCCTCTGACTTGATTACATTTTTTCCAAACCCTTTTCTTCAAACTTTCTAGGGCAGATGCTGCCAAGTTGGTTTTGATTTAAAAAAAATGTATAGGCTTGTTGCATCAATTTCCTTTTCCGTCTTAAGAGAAAATAAAAAAAAACATGGAAAAGAAAAATTCAATTCAATACCTCTTCCCACTCAAAATCTGATGATGGAAGCGCACGACTGGATCCAAAATTGCATACTGAACAAATGCTATTGCAGGAAGCGGTGCTGGAGAGTCTATTAACATCGGGGATGTTATCCTTTTTCTTCCGCACTAGGACATGAACAGGATATGATCGGTTCCTAAAGACTTGCTGAATGCCAGCCAGCATGTATCGATGGGGTCCCAAACAACGCCAGCGCTCTGAGGATTGCATCAGATCTCCAAAGTAGCCATATGAGATGAGGGAGGTTGCAACACGCTGTAGCTGTCCATCATAATGCACAGCTGCCACATCAACAGCTTTTCGATCACCTAAAGAAAAGAAAATGTAGCAATTGCGGAGTAGGACAGATTGAATGTCTTCCAAGGAAATTTATTATAATATATAAGACAGGCAAAAACCAACTGAGGGATCTAGGTCAGAAAATTATTAAAAATATCTTTGTAGGAGTGAAAGTGTGAAAAGAGAGACAGCTTAAAGATGACAAAAGGCAGCTTTTTAAGGCGCTTGAGACTAGGAAGGCTGTGCTGAATGGGTGACATGCTTTCTCTGTAGTTGCCTAGTGTGTGTGGAATGTTCTTACCTCTGTGATACACACATTCTACTCAAGCATTTCTTGAAGCCCACCTTATCTCTCTACCTTTTCCTTAGTCAATAGATGAGCACTCTGTAAAGGCACCTATCTGAAAATTATTACTATTATTCCCTCAAAATTATTAATGGGAGGCAAATACAAACCCCCTAAATGAAAAAAAGAGCGCTTTATTTTATACAAGCGATCACCCAAAGGTTAATGTTGGGATTTTCTCAAAAAATTTAGGTGGCTCATCTGGTGACTGGCAGCACAGGCATGGCAAGCGAAATAATCAGCCTTTCTTTTAAGCCAATCCAAATTAAAAATTAAACAAAACCATCAAAAGAACCAAAAACATAAAGCGCACAGAAAAAAATACAAAAGCATACTATGTCAGAGACCTTCCCTGTAGTGGAATCTGATTTGGGAATTATAACAACTGAGCCTTGATCCACTCTAAGGGAGAAGGAAGGACTCCCCTTCTTGGGAAGAGGCCACTTTAATCCCCAGGTCAAGGATCAGGGCCAGCAGGAAGATGACCCCTATGGTCACCTTCAGGAGATCGCCACTAGCTTCCCACTCAATCGGACCAGTTGAGCCTCCTCTTCTGATTTCTTTCTTTTTTTCTTTTTTAAGGGCACCAAGAAAGAATAGTGGGGGCTATTTCTATACTAAAAAGGGGTCCCAGAGAATACGAGGTAAAGGGGAAGCCACTTTACCCAATGGCATGGGAGAGGGGAGTTTACTCCCCATCATAAAAGCTCAAGGGCAGCCCCTGAGAGAACAATTTTTAAAGAGATTTATGAGAATTCTTTGAGGACTGTGCCATCAAAGGCAAAGAGGCTGACCCTCCAAAGCATGCTAGGGTGGCAGATGGAGGCCTATCTCCATCAGGGACCAGGACTTGCACTCAACACCAGAAAACCGAAGCCTGTCGCTTTGGCCTAGTGAGAAATGCAGTTAAATGCATATTGGAGTCAAAGCTCCAGAGATGGCATCTGGACCGCACACAAAAAGATCAAAAGGTCATCCACGTAGGGCGTAGCGAGAACATCTTCCGGCAGCACAGAAGTGATACACTCAGTGACACTTCCCTGTGAGACACCATCTTCCTGCACCATTTGGGCTGGGAGAGAGTTCCTTCCACCCACACGCAGAATTGATGCTCTTGCAAAAAACTTGGAGGCACCCCGACGCCCCTCATGTGGAGAGTTTCCATGATACCATATGCCATGTAGTATCACACCTTTTTCCAGATATAAAAACGTCATGGAGGAAGGCCTCGCAGATAGCATTGGATGAGGAGTGGAATATGTGAAGAGACTTTCTAGACAGGGGAAATTACCAACATTGACTAATTTCTCAATCAACCTGAACACACAGTGAGTGGGCAGAAACTAGTTGGGGATAGAGTGAACCCTACCTAGCTTGAAAAAAGAAAGCACAGTAACCATTCACCAGGGAGCTAGGAAGATACCCTTTATTCAGATCCTGTTGAACAAGGCTACGAAAAAGGCCATGCCTCACTCACCCATGCTGAAACATGGTGTACAATATATTGTCTGGACCAGGGGGAATATCTGCAAAAGGTAAATGTAGGATGAAGCTCACTTATTGTCAACAAGTTATTGAAGGGTTACTTGCTTCCGAAGGTGAAATCCAATCGGCAGCTTTCAGTGAGCGACAGTGTCTCAAGGGGGTTAGCGGAGCAGCATCCCAGCTAGAAAATGCAGAGAAAGTGGTGATGAAAACTCCACTGCAGGTGCTGAGTCTGAGATTGGGGTCCTATCCTGCCGGTGGACAGCCCTGTGAGAACTTGTCTCTAAATCGATTTGACATGCTTCCAAACCTCTGCAAGAAATCTTCCCTTTTAGTGAAGAGACACATGAGTGCCAAGAAGAACAGTGATTGTGCTTTGAAACAAGGTGAAGGTTGAGGTAATAAAATGAAGCAGTTCTCAAACTGATGGGTCAATTCGTCCACATTTAAGACATCTCCAGCTCTTCGAACAGATTCACAAGGACTTGGCTCCTGGGATAGGTTGTGTAGTCCCCCCAGAGGGGGTGCCTACCATTTAAATCCACCAAAATCCTACAGGGTTTCAGCCACTGCGCCACAACTCAGTGGAAGTCTGCCACATCGAGGTCAGCTGATGTTAGAAAATACAGACATGGCCAAAAGTTTTGGACTATATTTTTTCATATAATAAAATTAATATAACTAATCAAACATTGCATTTTGTTTTAGTATGTTTGGATCATTATTTGGTGAAATATATAATAATTTAGAATGCCAACCCAATTTATCACTAAATATAGTAAAATGATGCATGCAGTCAATATATATAATGATGTCCATTGTTCTTCAGGATGGCTTCAATTTGTTTTAGCATACTAGAGACCAAATGTATGATGATATCTTGACTTATATTGCTTCATTATTGTTCAACAAACTCCCCTAATTGGATGGCTTCTGTTTATCAACAGCCATTTTGATTATCACCCACAAATTTTCTATTGGGTTCAAATCTGGCAAATTCCTGGGGCAAGGTCACAAAAGTTCCATGTTATTTTCAGCCAAGAACTTTGTTATTGCTTCGTGACAAGGTGTGCCATCATGCTGAAAAATAGTTATCCCAAAATTGGTCCTGAACTGTTGGGGAAAGGTGCTGATGGAACACAGTTTGGTTTCTGTTTATGGCAGTGTTAGTGTAAAAGTTCCCTTAGATGAGAAGCAGCCTCAGACATGGAGAGTATCTGGGTGATTCCCTTTGGCCGCAGCACAGAATTAGTGAAAGCACTCCCCCCTTTTCTCATTCTAACAAGAGATCTTCCAGAAGCTCCAAACTAACAGAAGGGAGCTTCAACAGAGAATATCAATTTGCCTGTCTTCCAGTACATTATATTTCCTACCAGAGTGGAGCATGAGCAAGGTGGTTCTAGTAAGACGAGGATTCTTTGCCACCCTTCTCAACCTCACTGTGCACCTGAAAGTTTTACACCTGCTTCTTTCCAATCATGAGCACTAGAAGCGCAACCAGATCTTTCATCTTACCAGGAAGAGATTTTGGCATTCATTTGGAGCTCTTGTGCATCCAGAATTCTTCTTCACAGGAGTGTAACCAGTCCTTTTAAAGCTATTAATGATCATAAAGAAGGTGCTCCTTGATGAAATACGTTTAGCAAATATCTCCTTGCATTTAAGGCCCATTTTGTGCAGAGCAACAATGGTTGCATGCTTTTTTTAGAAAGAACCATTTATGGAATTGAAAAGGATTCAAACATTTACTTCTACAAACAAATATTATGAAATAGATTATAATTACACATCATCATTCATTTTACCCTTTAATAGCAAAGCTCTAGGGACTGAAACTCACCTCCTACAGGAACAGGGCCAGAGCGCGACTTTGGTTTCAGCAAAGGAATGCAGTTTTTTCTTTATTATTTTTGAAATGCTGACTTTTTAATAAACCTGCAATAATTTAAATATTAGAATATATATTCCTATTATGTATTTTAAAAACATGCAAAAAATATATATAATAGTGTCAAAACCTTTAGCCATGACTACTATGAAAGAATAGTATAGCTCCTCTCAAGGTGTAGCTGCCTGTTAAAGACAAAGATATTTAAAGCCAAGGATAGAAAGGAAACCTGTTTGGTGCAAATTACAAATCCACCCCCCCATGAAACCTCCATCCTATTGTTGTAGGGTTGCAAAACCCTTATACTCTGAGAGGATGAGCAGGTGATACACCCAACATGATCTCCTGAAGACAAAATACTTTGGGGGAATAGAAGGAGACAAGCATCTACAACTCTTCTTAATCAGCAGATCTACAGCAATTACATCAAAGGAAAATGCCCTCAAGTAAAGGCTGTATCCTTTGTGGAGACAGAAATCCAGGGCTGCTGCCTGCAGAATGCACTGCTGCCTTCACAAGGAAGTGCTTGGCTTGGAGGATGCTTGGCTAAGAATACACACCTTTACCTCCTACTGCCTCAAAATCTTTGATGGGCAGGGGGGTTTTGGGATCATGGTTCTTCATCCTTTTGAGAGGTCTGATTTTTAGTCTTTGACAGGGGTGAAGGAGCAAAGCTCCCTTGTTGATACCCTCCTTTCTTGGGGGCAGACTTTAGAAGCCTCAGGGGTTTGCCTCCAGTGTATCTAGCAACTATGGAAGCAAGCGGATACTTCGCTTTTTGTAGAAGGGTTGCACAGGTAAGGAGGGGGCCCTGGTTTTAGCCAGGTCAAGACTCAAGCCTGCATAGCACCAGTACTAGCAGGGTGGCACAGTTGCTACTGTGCTCATATGCTTGGAAGGGATATCCGAGGGTGCTTTCTTAACCTGAGAGGTAAGAAGTTCCAGGTCACACAGGCTGCAACAGGACAGATTCCTTGGGCTCTCTGAAATATTTGGCCCAAGGCATGGATGGCCAGGACTTCCTCCTTAATCAAATATCTGTCGCATTGTTCTTAGGAAACAGGGCATGGCTCACCAGAATTCACACACTTGGGGGTACAAAAAACATCTTTATTGTGTCAGGCCATGGAGACATTTAGCTAATGAGAGAATGGAGATATGTTGGGTGAAAATTGCATATCTACCTGCCTGGACCCTATTCAGTGGTGGTGGGGTTGCCAAATCCTTATATCCTAGGAAAGACCACAAAGAGAGAACTAATGGGAGATGATCCTCTGCAATTTCTACAAATTAGTCCAGAGTTCACAGCAATCCCACTGAAGGAAATAGCCTTTCGGATTTATATTGAGAGAAGTGTCAAGTCTTCCAGAAAAAGAAAACCCTTATTGGAATGGTTGTAGCTTTTCAGAAAAAAGAAAGCCTCTAGGGCTTCTGGCTGTATTACATGCTGAAGCCTTTGGGGGCTAAGCTCGATACACAAGCATTTCCATTCTCCTGCCTCAGAACCTTTGGCTGGCAGTGGCTTTGGTGGTTGTGGGTCCCTTGTCCTTTTGAGGGGCGCTACCCCATCCATCCCCAGGCAGGGGTGAGAGCCAAAGCTCCCTTGTTGATACCCTCCTTTCAGGGGCAGACATTAGGAGTGCAGGGATTTCCCCCAATAGCAAGAGAACCGCTGGGGGACAAATCACCCGGAGGTAAAGGAGATATATATATATATATATTTTTTTTTTAAGGGGCTATCTGGCGACTGCCCACTTAGACATGTCACCGTAAAACAACAATAAAAAGAAATAACAATTAGGAAGCAATAACAATAACAATAACAAAACAATAACAAAAACAACAACTAAACCTAGTTAAATGAAAGGGAGAAGGCCGGCCTCCCCCCAAAAGTCAACAAGTCCACCAGTAAATGTGCACGCACTCATCCCGAGTACAAAGGACAGGCGGTAGCGACCCCGCCCATCCCGGTACCGGGACAGGTATCGTGCGCGAAGATCACCCAGACTCGGACATTCGACAAGAATGTGCCGAACAGTCTGGGGGACGACGCAGTCGTCACAATAGGGCGCAGGCGAGCGCTCCATCAAATAGCGATGCGTCACACAAGTGTGTATAGACTCATTGAGTTGTTTCCCTCCACGGAAATCTTTAGTAAAAGGCAAAAGATTTATGCGTTCTGAAGGGAAACCAGAGTGAGGTAAAAGAGAAGCGCCCCCCCCGCCCTCATCCAGAGACCAAGGAGAAGGAAAAACCCCTCCCTATCTTGAAAATTTTATAGAGTCCTGTGAGATAAGGGGAGGGGGTTGGGAACAAGACCTGACTAGAAGGGGAAAAAAGGAAGCCATTTTACACAGCAAACTAGGTGAGAGGAAAAAAACCCTCGCCATCATAAGATCAGTATCTTCTTTTTTTTTGTCTTTACTGTGCATGTAACTTCCTTTTTGTATGCAGAATGCAATACATAAGCACCCACTCCAACTACCCTCTCCAGAGTCAACACTTACAGTGGCAGTTGGAACCATTTAGGTCCACCTCTCCCACTTGGTGGCTAATCATTCTGCAATGTGATGTGCTACTGGGACTTGGGCTCAAAATATAAAAAATAAAAATGGGACAGTAGAAGTGGGTGGGAAGAAGGCAAGATTTTTAAAAAACAGCACTACCCTCACTGGAGTCAAGAGCACCCCCCCCTCCTTTTAGAGCTCCGACCAGGAGTAAATTAAATGGATTAAATATGCTCAGTGACAGCCTGCAAACTCAGATGCTGCCAGGCAAGAAAGATAGGCGAGGAGGAGCTTATGAGGAAGAGGGAAAAAAATAGGTGCCAAGGTAGTCTCATTCTAGTTTCAAACATAGTGAGGGCACTGGAGCCAGAAGGGCATGCCACTCCTTAAAATCTCAGCTTAATTCAATACAGGGGACCGTATCGGAGGTGCTAAAATCAGAAAATCATCTCTCTCTACAACCCTCAGCACATTGGCTACCACTTTGACAACAGTTTTGAGATTGCCACTCATGTTTTCTCACTGAACTACAAGCTATCACTCTTTGAGCTTTCCAATTAGTTCAAACTTTGCAGCCCCTAGGGCTCTTCTCCGCCAATGATATTTTTTCATGCACCCCTTGCTTCATGAACTGCACTGGATGCCAATGCAATACAGAATGAATGAATAGTGCCGAAAATAAATGCTGCAAAGCCCAAACGGACTAGCCCATAGCCAAATTCAAGGATGGGTAATTTGCATGAGTGTTCTCAATAAAAATATAGACATCTGAGGAATATACAAAAATATAGCTATGAAGTTAAGATCAATAGGATGGAAGCACAGGAATTTAAAACCATTAAGGGGTGTAAAAGGATATCAAAAATAAACTATTGAGAACTCGACAAAGGATAAAAACATAGACTATAGATGGATCAACAATAGATACAAGAACAGAGAATATTAAATCATGAAACAATATATTAAATTTTGGCTAAAAGATTAGATTTTTCTAAAAATTTAAAAATTCTATTCACACTAAAAGAGACACGAGTCTCAGACAAGATGCCCCGCAGAACCTGTGGGGAGACCATCTGCCCAGTAATGAAAGGAAAGACCCTCCTCCCAGATTTCTCAAAAGGGGACACTCTGCAAAGATGTGAAGGATGGACAGCTGCACCCCGCAAAGGATGCACAAAGGTGGGGGCTGCCCATTCATCAAGTGCCCATGAGTGAGGCGGCAATGACCTATCCTCAGTCAGCACAAGATAACCTCTAGTCTATGTGGTCTCGTGGTACGTGGCCATGGGAGGACTGAAGGTTTTATGGAATGGAGCTTAGTGGGAGGAAGCCCATCGCACATCTTCTGCCATAAGCCGACTACATATTCGGTGACGAGGGGATAGACATCACGAAGTGGGACTGGGGCTGATGGGGGTGTCCCCAATGGTGCCACCTCCTTGGCCGCAGCATCCGCCCTTTCATTACCTGGGATGCCTACGTGACTGGCACCCAGAAAAAAGAAATCTTATGAATAGGAGAAAGATAAAAAAGCAACCGCTGGATCTTGGAAACCAGCGGATGGCTAGGACCCAAACCACTCAGTGCCTCCAGAGAACTAAGGGAGTCAAAAGAAAATCGTAAGACAACCAGATGGCATAGGAGCCATAACAAAGAGTGCAGCAAGAATGGCAACAAGTTCTGCTGTGAAAACAGAAGCTGCACTTGGTAGGCGAACCAATGCTGTCTGAGATGGGAAGACAGCAGCAGCTCCAACTCCGTCCGATGACTTGGACCCGTAGGTGAATACAAAGGTGCTAGGCCGATGGTGGGAAGTGTGTTGATCATACATGGTTCTCAAGGCTACATACAGGCAAGAACTGATCCTTGGGCCTAGCCCCCTTGCATACCACTACAGGTGGTATGAAAATGCAATACAAAATCACTTTCAAGGTCCACCAAACATATAAGATCTTAAATGGATCAACTTCCTCCTACCAGTCTTCCTTACTTCCTTACCCCCCCCCCCCACTCCTATCCTAGCCGCTGAGAAATACATTTAGTCTCTAATTCCTAGTGTATGTCCCCATAGTCATGTGTGCTGCAACAGTGAGTGCACTTTCTCAATATATGCCCCTAGAAGGTGTTTGGATCTCCCTGCTGCAAATGTTCAACCACTCCCTTAGCACCTTCAGGCGTACCTAGAAGACCCACCTTCTAAGCTTTTCCCAAATTTATAGACAGGTGCTATGAGAGTGTCCATGACCTTAAAGGGTACCATACAACAAAATAATATTATTACTCACCCATGATTACATGCAGAGCAGCTGTGATAATGTCGTTAGAGCCATGAGTGGCAAAACAAGTAGCATCTGTGCTCCCACCTATAAGGTAAATTGCATTTTAGAATCCATCCACAACTATCCTTTTTCCTTAACTCAGCCAAGAATAGTGGATGATGGTTTGATACCACAATGAAATAAATGAAATTGAAAAATCTTGAATTAAAATTCATCTTGTTATTCATTCAAAATATTTCACATCATTCTGCCTGCCTCGAAGCTCCATTTATAAAGTAGGTAATGGGTAGAAATCCCCCTTTATATAAAAAAAATATATCATCAACCACAACAAAGTGCTGTTTCTGAACACCACAAAACCGGACATCCTTCCCACTACATGCAATAAAATAATCAAAAGTATACCAGAAGGTACTCTAAGGTATCTCGCCACCCCAAACCACAGCAAAATAATCCATACACATAACTGGGCAAGCTATTCAATCCCCAAGTTTAAACCTTTTTGAACAAACATACTTTTTTCCATCATATATGGATAGGCCTGTTCCCAAAATATTTTTTTCTTATTTTCATGGGTTTCTGAACTTTCTGCCATGCTTTTTTACTTGAAAAAGACAAAAATCACAACTATTTTGACCTAGGATGTTGGGAAGCATTGCTGAATGGAGCTTTAAATTTTCAACCTTGAAATCTGCCAAAAGCATCAGTTCCAGGGTCACTTGAATGTTTTCTGCTATAACTTTTTTAGCTAAACAAGATAAACAAGACAGAGCAGCAAAATAGACACCAAATTAAAATGTTTTTAATCCTCTTTTCTAACTTATACAATTATGATAATCTTGAAACAAGAAATGGCACATTGGTACATACAAAGATTTCAGAAATATCACAAAGTTCATTTTCTCACACACAAGGCAGCTTATTCAAACACAAATTTAAGATTAACATCTCTTTCCCCCCAACTCTATTCTATCAAGAAGTGAAACATGACACGTGATTAATTTCATAATCACAAATATACAGTAAGTTGTTGAGTTTGTTTCTTGAAGCTGTCAAAGCCACATCTATTGAAGTCCACAGCTTGAAGGAGATAGTCCCTTTGCTTGGCATCTGTTCATATGACATTTTCAAAGTGACTGCATCATCTTGACACCACATTCAGCAATGTCATTCACCGCTTTCAGATTCTTAATATAGTCCAACGTTTTTCTGTAGTCCTCATTCTGTGGCCAAGAGGTGACAGGTTCAGGAAGCCACTTGGATCCACTGATCAGTTTAGCAGAAAATGTGATTCTGGGCCAATGAGATAAACCAGGGTGGTCTTAGCTGTGACTCTCTGGAATACATCTTTTGAAGCTGTCTGGCTTCTCAGAGCATGTAACTGGTCAGAAATATCATGCTTCAATGTGTCACTCAATCTACTGCTGAACAGTGTAAAGGGCAGAACTTCCTGCTTCAGGTGCTATTTGTGGTTTTTCATCTTATAAGTACTGCATCAGCAGGCTCTGGGGCAGTTTTCTGTACATTAACACTGACATCATAGATACACGAATGTAGAACAGCAGAGGCAAGGTGTTGATTCTACCAGTTTTGATACAGTCTCTTTATCATACTAAAGTTGATTTGCAGACATCATTTTCATGGAGCACAGTTTTTTGGCCATCCATCTGGCCTGATGATTGGTGCCTGTTTGACTCCAGTGAATAATACCTCAAGGCATCCCTCCTCCAAGAACAATGACTGTCAGTTCAGCAATTTCCATGTAGTCAGTCGGCTCTTGGAAGCATTTCCTTGAGCCATTTACTGTTGAGAGCCAGTATCTTTGTTTTCCTTGAACAAGACTTTCCAACCAGCTTTAAGATGTTCAAACCAGGGATTATCTGGCCCCTTCACCTTCCCAAACAGCTCCTACTAGGATTTCCAGGATGTGATGTTAAGAGGCCAGATGAAATACCTTTTTGTTCAGCATTTTCTCTAGCAGTTTGTCAGCTCCTCTGTGAACTCCACTGTTACTGGATGTAGTGTCAAAAACAAGGGCAGTAACATTATCTATGTTCCCATGTCTCCAGTAGATCCATTAAAGCCTCAACCTGAGCTGTGCCAGAATAATTGTTGATGACAAGTACTTCCAATAGCTTTCAGTGTATAAAAGTGGACCAGACACTAGCACAGCTAGTCTGTGAGGTACTTCCCAGTTCACTACCAAAGATATATTAGAGCAACTTTCTATCTGTGTAAGGTAGCATACAGTGGGAGTTTCCACAAAACTTGCTGATATTATGCCTGGATAGCATTCTGTTGTGATGTGCTATTGAGGTTGAGATGGCAAAGCTATCTATATCAACCCTTCAACCTTTCAAGGAGGCTGAAACCATGGCAGTAACTTGTCTGTTAAACTAAGATAATCAGCTTTATTGCAGATGACCACATTCCATGACCTTCCTTGGCAATGTCAAAGTCACACTAGTCATAGTGTCTAGATGGTGAGAACATCCAGGAAGAGGTTGATGATAATCTATATCCTCTGTTAGCGCCATGGTCAGGTGAGTCACCCCAGGTAACGTCATCCACATGAACAATTCCCTCTTGTTCTGCTGTAGCTGTAAAATAATACATGTTAAGAGAGTAATTGTTAATTACATGCTAAATATGGCAATGGAGTAAAGCCAGTGTTGAAAGTAAGCCAAAAGGGTCTGGTACACTGTTGCGGAAATAAATATACAGCCAGTATTCTATGGGGGGACTGCAGCAGTCTGTCACACAACAGGGTCAGTACAATTTTCGAGCGAATTTCTTTGAAATAAATGTAAATTTGAGGGCTACATAAAAATCTCTCTGGTATTATTCATTCTATCATCAGAATTTCATATGGGCTGTTATATGTTGAAGTGCACTTTGTAGTGCACTGGACTAGAGCATTTCCATACATTCTCTTACAATGTACACACGCTCTACTTGGCAGTCTGCATTGTAGTGATGATAGTAGCGCTCGCGTTAGGTGGGTGAGCGCTCATGGGGAAGAGTTTTGTCAATGTTACCAGGGATAGTAGGTCTATTGACATCTTTGGAATTGGAATTTTAGGAAACACTTCCTGTGACCACTTTTTAGAGTGGGATTGTTAAACCATCTCTAAGTAATAGAGAACCTGTTATGGAATTTTGAATCTCTGGTTTGGCTTTGCAGGAGGGAACGGTAAAAATGTCAAATCAGATGCTCAAGATTGTTGAATGGAGAAAAGAAAAGTGAAAAAATGCAAAGAAAAATTGTTGTTAGGAGAAAGATGAGGAACAGAGGGAGGAAGCAACAGAATTAACAGGAACGGGTAGGCTACACTGAGACTAGAGAAGAGCCATGAACTAGCTAGATAGGCTGTCAAAAATGGATGAAAATGGTACTGTCTCAGAACACACACACACACACAACAGTAGGCTATATTATACGATGAATCATTTAATTTGTATGTAGGCTATTAGCTAGTTTCTGTGCACCTCTCATCTGGAACACTACAGCATGCCTTGAATCTAGATAGCCTACATTTTTACAGTTAGGCCTACATAGAATAAGGTAGACTAGTTTTAGTAGGCTTATAATTTTGTTTTTTCTTATTTAAAACAGTTGAGGGTGAGAGACATGAGGCAGTAGGAGGCAGAAGTGGCAGGATCTTCAAGCACAGCAATGGAAAGAAGATCAGTATGAAGAGTTCAGGTGTAAAAAATGAATGGTTGTATGCTCATGATGGAAAGCTTGGCTGAACCTCGTGCCCTGATGTGAAGAACCTGGGTGTCATGGCATCCTGTGGTGTCAATATAGCTATTCACTGAGCTGAAAGAAAGATAGTTGCATGGATACCCAGCTTGCAGTGGTGTGCAAAAAAATCTAGGAGCATGCGAACTCCAAAGCACACAATGAAGCTAGCAAGATTCTTCAGACAGCAAAGAAAGATGTACTGGTAGATATTAATGCCAGGAGTCAGGAGGCTACATTTCATTCTATCACCAAGATATTCAGGATGGCATATTATGTGGTCAAGAATGACGAACCATTTACTGATTTTGAAAGTCTGATCAACCTGCAGAAAGCCAATTCTGTCAATTTGGGGCATATTTTGCACAGCAAGACTATCTGTGTTGATATTATTGAGCAAGTGTCTGCCCAGATGAAAAGGGAACTTCTGAAGAAGATAATCGAGAACAAGAGGAAGATCAGCATCTTGGCTGATGAGTCAACACTTATTGTGTACAAGAGGGCGAGTGTAGATGCAAAATGTTTTGCTATAAATTATGTTGTGTGTCTAATTACTACATCATACACATTTTAAAATCGAATTTGTGTCCAGGGGTGGGACATGGGAGAGGGGATGTTGGAGGTTGTAGTTCCTGCAAGAACTTAATCCTACTTTCACCCCTGAGTAAAACTTAAACATTTTTTGACATTCACAAATAATTAGTTTTATCTTGTTCTTGTCTATGCTGAAGTTTTTCATTCTTTGCAGCTTGCTGCAGGTGTCTCAGAAATCTTGCGATGACCAGACATATAACCTTGCTGTTCATTCTTTTGGTTGTTGTAGAATCTAGTATCCTCATCTTTCTTCTATCTGGATCTTCTGGCTAGCATTTGGAGCTCCTATATCGAACAAGTTGTCTAATTCCAGGGTTACTTGCTCTTCCTTTGACTTTCATCAAAGCACAACATTTCTCATGTAGTTAGTTTTATGAAGAGCTTTATTTCGTTGTCTTGATCATAGCGATCTGCCAGAATGAGATGATAGATTCAACTGTTTCATATGCAAGGTCTTTAACCTTGGGCCTCCTTGCATTTTCTTATAAATTCTTAAGATAACAAAATACTGGAATGCCTCTCTGTTGGTGGAAAGTTGGTAACCAGTGATAAAAGCTGAAGGGTACCGACCAGTTAAATTTCAGTGAGAGATCTGGTAAATGGCCCAGTTGAGACCTGCCTGTGAACAGTACATGGAGGTTCTGAAATAATAACAGCTCCTTGCTTAATGTCATTGTGAATTTGTAACTTGTATGTTTTTCTAGATTTTGAGTGAGTTTATTATTCTTTCATTTGATACCTAATTTGTTGCTCTATCTTTCTTAGATCAAAATTTATAGTGCAAAACACTATTCAAGGGCCCCTGGAACTGATACTTTTGGCTGATTTCAAAGCAGAAAATTTAAAGCTCAATGTGGCAATACTTTCCAATATCCTGGATCAAAGTAGTCATGATTTTCAGCTCTTTCAGGTCAAAAGAGCATGTGAAAATGTACAGAAAATTAGGAAAATAAGAAAAATTTAATTTTTCAACAGAGCTAATGGGTCACAGCAATGTGGTCACTATCCAAAACTTAACACCTACAAACAATGCATCAACTTGATCATCACAGATCTCTGCCACGAGGAACCAGACATACTTCAACACTTTTTCACTTTATGGACAAAGCCTACAGATACATGACTGCTGTAATTCTGGGAGAACCCCGTTCTGTTGAATAAGTTGAGGGCAGTTTGCCTAGGAGCATGACTCTTGACCAGGGACTCTACATCATGATCATAAGTGTGTCAATATTTTAACCAAAAACGGATCCACATACTCGGTATTATTCCCAGTCTTAATTGTGTGAATGGAAGATCAGTATCAAAGTCGTGTGGATTTAGCCCCTCTTGAAGGCATACATGCAAAAACAGTCCCGTGACCATCTCACTGACGAGTCCATCTCCACCAACAGCGACTAGACCATCAAACTTTGTCATTAAGTTAAGGGAAGCAGCTGCTTCTTGCACAAGTTGAATACCATGCCCCTTGAACTTGGTCTAGAAAAAAATAAGAAGTGGATGAGCTTTAATTTGTGAAAGTGAGATTCACCAAAGTTTATTATAAATTTTAGTGCAGCTGCAAAGGAATTTTGAGTGTTATTTTGTTTAGTAGGGATGAAGTATGTTAGAGCATCCATTGAGTATTTATTCTTTAGCCTTTCTCTATATTTTGTCTAAATGTCCTACCTTCCCCTCATTTCCTGATAGCAGGATCATGTTGGATTCCACCTATTTATATTAAGTCAATTATCATCGTTATTTACATCTTTTAATTAATAATCATTATATCCATCTTATTTGAAATATTTACTTTTATAGATGTGTAACATTTTGGTTATCATACCTAACTTAATTCAATAAAATGACATATCAAAGACAAAGTTTACAGATTTGAGGAAATAATAGATATAAATTCATACTTGTAATTCTGAAGTTTCTATCCGAGCCCGATTGAGGATTGGAGCAATTTTTTCTTTGAAAATGTAAGCAGCTTTCTTCCTTCCACCAATTGGGTTGATTACAACTAACAGTTTGTGTGGCCTTTCTTCCAAACCTATCAAAATAACAAGAATAAAAATATAAATTGGTCATTTTGAATCTAAGAAGAAACTAAAACATAAAGTATATGAATGAAATTTTACAACTAATTATGTTTATGTATTGACTGTGTGTGGGGCTTGGAAAATACTTACATGGTTTTCTGGCAAATATTGTAAAAGACCACAGAGTATAGATAGGGAATGCTGGTCTATCTATCTATCTTCCCCCTTTTTTAGTTTTCAATAGACCCAAAGATGTACACTACAACCTGGATGCAGGGATGTATACAGACTCTGTCAAACTACTTTTTATTCCAGAATGATATATATATATATTTTTTTAAGGTTCTATCTGGCGACTGCCCACTTGGGCATAAGTCGCCGCAATCAAAAAGCCTAGCTCTAGGCTACTTTAAAATAAAAATTTGAAAACAAAACAATGATAAAAAGAGGAGATGACAAAAATTAGGAAGCAAGCTCCGGCGTTGGGGGGAGGTCCCCGTCTAAAATGTCCTCTTCTACCCTGGCCTAACTTTCTCATTTACTCTTCTTTCACACAAAGGCAGAAATGTAGCTTGTAAGGAGAGAGTAGGGCAAAGTAGGAGTGGTTTTCTTGAATTTAAAGTGCAAGAGCAACAAGGCTGTAGCAGCAAGAGTTTGTAGTGAGCGATCTGTAGGGAAAATGATAAAGCAAGAGAAGGCGAAATGTGTGGAAGATATATAGCTACAGATCATACCTGCAGGCATTATGGCAAGCTGCAAATGTTGGGGCTGAGAGGGCACACAAACTTCCAGGTGCCAAACGAATCTCCTTGCAGTGTGTAAAAGAGAGGGGGGGAGGGGGAGAAAAGAGTGAGGATAAAACAGACATGTTAAAACCAACCGTATCAACCAGAACCAAGAGGGGTAAACTAGCCCCCTCCACTCACCATATTTCTTTTTTTTAACGCATCCATCTGGCAAGTACCTTCAAAGTTATAAGTGACTCTAATTTAAAATTTAAGCCTAGAGCAGGAGGCATCCTCTAAAATTACCAAAACCAAAGAAAAATGCAAAGATAAAAATTTTAAAAAATAAATAAAAGCAAACAAGAAGAAGAAAGCATGCTCCAACATTAGGGGTAGGCCCATCCCACCAGGAAAGTAACATGTGACCTACAAATAAAACTCAGATAGTTCACAAGTCTGAGTAACAAATCCATCCTGAGTAAAAGGGACAAGTGGTAGGGACCCAGTTCATCCTGATACAGGAACAGTTAATGTGCGCAAAGATAACCCAGACTGGGACATGCCACAAGAATGTGCCAAACAGGCTGGGGGACACACGTATTCATCGCAATAATGTGAAGCAAGAGCTCAATAAAATAGTGGTGGTTCCGCAGTCTGCCCAATTTGAGGTCGACAGAAAGCAACTGGAAGCCATCATAATAGTGGAATAGTAGGTCCATGGGAACAGTTGCGACAGAATGGTTTGCAACTTTAAGTTCCCTCTGGCTATCTCCCAAACAGTCTAGAGGGCTGCCCTGATCCCTGTGATGTAGTCAGTGTGAGGAAGAGCCAAACGCTGGTCTGGTCGCCCAGTCCCTGCGACTCTTTGGTGCTCTCAACATCCACCTGGCTCGCAGCAACCATGTCATCACGGATACCACAAACTAGGGGGTGTGGAGATTCCAATGCCCTGAGAGCACTCAAGGTGCTTTGTGAGTTTCTAAAGATCACAATCTGGTCTCCGAACCAGGTACTGGGTATCTCCTGTACTGAGTGGTGTATTGCAGCCAGCTCAACAGTGAAGACAGACACAGCGCCTGGCAGAGCCCCGCTGACTTCAAACAGAGGGGATACGGCGTAGAAGCTGACCCCCTCTTGGGACTTAGAGCCATCCTTATACACTGGCACAGTTCCAGCATGACATGAAGTTTGCTCCATAAAGGCCGAACACAATACTCCCAGCACTGTAGAAGCTTTGGAAGTAAAGGCATGGTGATAGTCAAAGGTGGTACCCTCCAGTGTGGTGTCTTGGGCAGAAAAAGAGGCGCCACCAGCCTGAGAGCTACCCCGAGTTCCTTGAGTTTCCTGGCCCTAAACCCAAGGGCTTAGGGTATGACTGGTGTCTCTCGGGAGCATAGGCACTGTTGAGATTGGCTGAGAGTGCAGTGAGAGTCATTGGCAACTGAGGCTCGTGAGTACAGGCGAATAGTCAACTGTGCAGGGCGTAGAGCAAGTGTCATCTCCCCCACATTAAAAAGTAGGCTCTCAATGAGGGACAGGCGGAAGGCATGCGTCACCAGATAAGAGTCCACCTTCTGCAATACATAATCAGCTGAGGATGCGTAAAACTTGCATCTATAGTTGAGCTTTGAATGAACAAAGGATTGGTAGAAAAGTAAGGCAGTAGCCCTATCATCACCCCAAGTATTGAATATCACAAAAGGAAAAATGTCCATGGCATGGGTACAAGAGACCTAAGGATGCAAATATGAGCCTACAATGTGAGGTGTCAGTTGAAAATATGATCGAGGAAAGTGTGAATCCACTACTTCCAGGTGAATCTTGTTTAGGAATAAGTCTGGGTTGGGGTGGAGCAGTGGATTGTGGCCAATCCAAGGAATCCATCACACACCCTTACTAGCAACATATTCAACTGTAGTGATAGGTTACTATCTCTGTCTCTATTATTCCTGAAACTATGTAGACAAATAAATGTTTTACCTCAATTCAAGCCTTAAGCCACCTGCAGCATTTTAAATCTGTACAATACAGCACCTGCTCTCCTTGAAAGTAAAATGCCTATCTATGATAGGCCATATCTAACTTCTTTGCAGGAAGCATTTGCATCTAGCTGTATTGAAATTTATGTTTAGTTTCTTTCTCTTTCCAGTCAATTAAAGCAAAATGTTGCATTGAGTTTTGTTAATCTACCAGTGGTCGCAAAACCAACTCTCTTCATCTATTTGCTATGGCATGGGCACCCAATTTCACATCCTCTCACCTCTGCACAATAGAGGCAAAACAAAGCCTTCTGCTACAGAACAGAATGGCATCTAGAGCACAATAATTAACCACTTCCAGGAGAATACTGCAAGCTGTATTTGCAGACTACTTACTTTAGGAATTACAAGAATTCCATCTTCAGTCCAATAATAATTTTGGATTTGCAGTGAGGGGCCTTAAATACCTAAACATCTACTAGCATTGTATTCTTTGTTGAGATTATCGTAATCAGTGTAACAGGACTTATGTAAAAACTGGTAGGATCCAAACCAAAGGTCACTACAGGGGATGGTAGCTGCTATTAATTGGAACCAAATCTGAACTTTATCTGGTAACTAACAACACCTGATATAAACTAGCTTTTCTAAAATCAGAAGCGGTGTTTCCATTAAACTAGACCATAGCCCAGTGGTTTTCAACCAGGGTACCAATGGGAGCAACCAAAAAATCATTTTAAAATGCTGAAATTGTAAAAAAATATGCATTTCAAACATTTCTAAAAAAAAATCTAATGACATTTGAAACTATTTTGAATCTAGCTTCTCGCATTGTGCAACATAAAACAAGGAAAAGAGAAGGATTACAGACAGTAAATGAAGAAATGAAAGTTGCTTTGTCAACTATGCATCCCAATATTAAAGAATTATGTGATACTCATCAAGCTCAAATTTTTCATTAAACTTTTAAAGTTGAGATTTATTTATTTTCAAATTTTTATGTCTTATTTTATTAAATTAGATTAAATGTCAATCATAGTTAATTTTGAAATGCTGCTTTCTAAGTAATTAAGTATTTACGCATAAATTATTTTAAATTGGGGTGCTGTGGCTGCTTCTAGATTGCAATTAGTAGAGTGCCACTATCATAAAAAGGTTGAAAACCACTGCCATAGCCCCTACCTAACTTAAATGAACCCAGAAGAAACATCCTTACTAGAACACATGTGTCACCCTGGAAAGGCCAAGGTAAAGTTAACACTCAAGTCTAAAGATATAAATAAACAACTACAATACCGATCACTCAATAACAGTTGATGCTATTAGTGACACTTATTAAGGATATTTGTAATTCCTGGGTGTTTCTATAACTGCCCTTGATTGGTTACACTTGTACCTACCATCTTGCACTTATTCCCATCATAAGTTAAACTGCTCAGACAAAACCTGCAAGTACACAGAATCCAGGATCTCTAGAAAAACCTTCCTAAGTGATCAATGAACTTTAGCTTGGGGCAACTTAAGTGAACAAGCAGGTATCATGAAACCAGTAGCGAGCACTTAATTAATGGAATCTAATCCATATTTGCATTTCTAGTGTTCCATTTCAATGACTTACTGTGAATTCTGTTCCAGATAGCATTATGCCAACTGAGAACCACATCTTTCAAGGAGTGAATAAACACAAAAATAGTGAGTGTCCACTTTCCATGTTGTTTTCGTTGCGCAATTTCAAGACTCAATCCATTTTTGCCTCTCTTCATATGCTGACATCCTTTGATATTTGAAGATATGCCTGGGGCACATAGCACAGAACCACTAGGACAAATCCAGCAGCTGACAATTTCATGTGATAAAACCTTATTGAAATCTGAAAATAAACAATATTAATATATTAACAACTGGATTTTTTATTTTTTTTAAAGGTTCATCTGGCGACTGCCTACTTGGGCATTAGTCGCATATTAAAAACTTCCCTAGTACTAGGCTACCTTAAAATCAACTTCAGAAACACACACACACACACACAAAAAAAAAAATTTAAAAGGGAAAAACCAATGAGCAGGAAGCAAGCTCCTGTGCCGGGGGGAGGTCCCCCCGGTGCAGGAACATGCAACCTATAAGGTAAAAAAAGAAAAACAAAACAAAAACTGGTTAAATAAAGTCTAGAAGCCCACCAGTCAAGGTGAACGCACTCACAGGCGGTAGCGACCCCGCCCATCTGGGTACCAGGACAGGTAACGTGCGCGAAGATCACCCAGACTGGAACATTCGACAAGAATGTGTTGAACAGTCTGGGGATGACGCAGTCATCACAATAGGGCGCAGGCGAGCGCTCCATCAAATGGCGATGAGTCACACGAGTGTGCCCGATTCAGAGAAGACAGAAAGCGATCTGAAGCCGTCGTGGCATTGAGGGATAGGTCCATGGGAACAGTCGCGGCGCAATGACACGCAACTTTAAGTTCCCTTCGACCGTCTCCCATCTTCTTTGCCAAGCAGTCCGAAAAGCTACCCGTATTCCTGTAGTCGGTGTGAGGAAGAGCAAAAAGCTATACCGGGCGCAGTCTTCGCGGCTCGCCAAAACCGTGGCGTCACGGATATCGCGAACTAGGGGATGCGGAGATTCCAATGCCCCGAGAGCACTCAGGGCGCTTTGTGAGTCGCTATAGATCACAATCCGGTCTCCGAACCGGGCAAGTCACGTAATCTCCCGTACCGAGTGGTGTATTGCCACCAACTCGGCCGTGAAGACAGACGCAGCGGCTGGCAGAGCCCTCCTGACTTCAAACAGAGGGGATACGGTGTGGAAGCCAACCCCGGCTTAGGACTTGGAGCCATCCGTATACACTGGCACAGTTCTAGCGTGAGACAAGGTGTGACCAAAAAGGTTGAACGCAATACTCCTAGCGCTGTACAAGCTTTGGGAGCAGAGGCGTGGTGACAAATAGCCAAATGTGGTACCATCCAGGGTGGCGTCCTGGGCAGAACCAGGGGCGCCACCGGCCCGAGAGCTATACCTAGCTCTCAGAGTTTCCGGGCCCTAAATACAAAGGGCTTAGGGTATGACTGGCGTCTCTCGGCGGCATAGGCATCGTCGAAATCAGCTTGGATGCAGTGAGAGCGGTTGGCGACTGAGGAAGGCGCCGGGCTCGCATGTACAGGCGAATGATGCACTGTACACGGCGTAGAGCGAGTGGCATATCTCCAGCATCGACTAGTAGGCTCTCAATGGCGAAGTGCGGAAGGCACCGGTGGCAAGGCGAAGGCCGGTGGGGTGGATCGAATCCACCTTCTGCAATAAACGCGCAGCTGCGGATGCATAGAACTCGCATCCGTAGTCGAGCTTCGAACGAACAAAGGATCGATAAAAAAGTAAGGCAGTACCTATCAGCGCCCCAAGCGCTGAACGTCACGGAACGGAAATGTCCATGGCGCGGGTACAAGAGACCCTAAGGCTGCGAATATGAGCCTCCCAGGTGAGGCGTCGGTCAAATACAAGATCAAGGAAACGGTGCGATTCCACTACTTCTAGGCGCACCCCATTAAGAAATAAATCTGGGTCGGGGTGGAGGCGTGGATGGCAGCAGAGGTGCACCACCTTAGTCTTGGCCAAGGCAAACCGAAACCTGTGCGCTTCAGCATTGCGAGAGACGCGGTTCAATGCCTGTTGGAGTCGACGCTCCAGAGTTCGCATCTGGGCCGCGCCAAAAGAGATCGAAAGGTCGTCCACGTAGAGCGTAGCGAGAACATCTTCTGGCAGCACCGAGGTGATGCCGTTGATGCTCAGAGCAAAAAGTGTGACACTGAGGACAGTTCCCTGCGGGACGCCCTCTTTCTGCTCCATTGGGCCGGAGAGAGCACCCCCCACCCGTACGCGGAATCGATGATCTCGCAAAAATTCAGATATAAACATTGGGAAGCGTCCCCTCACCCCCATCGTGTGGAGAGTCTCCATGATGCAGTATCGCCATGCAGTATCATAGGCCTTCTCCAGATCGAAAAACACCGTGGCGTAGTGCTGTCTACGAAGAAAGTCCTCGCAGACGGTATTTTCCAGTCGGAGCAGAGCATCCAACGTGGAGTGGAACTTGCGGAAGCCGCCCTGTGCAGAAGCCGGATGACCTAGGCTGTCCAGGAAAAGGCTAATCTAACATTTACCAATTTCTCCATCAACTTGCACATGGAAGAGGTTAGAGAGATTGGGCGGAAACCGGAAGGAGTAGAGTGATCTTTCCACAGTTTGCGAAAGGCGAGCACAGTAGCGATTCGCCAGGAATCTGGGAGGAGACCCTCCACCCAGATCCTGTTGAACAAATCTAAGAGAAAGGCCATGCCTCGCTCACCCATGTGTCGAAGCATGGCGTACGGAACATCGTCCGGACCATGGGCGCTGTCCGCGCACGAAGCAAGAGCGAAACGCAACTCACTCTCTTTGAAGGGTTCTCTGCCTCTGGAGGAGAAGGCCAGTCTGCAGCCTTCCACGACATCACGACGTGAATTGAATGCTGGTGGAGCAGCATCCCGGCCGGCTAGATAATGAGGAGAAAGCGGTCGCGAAGGATTCCGCCACTGACGCGGGATCCGAGATTGCGGTCCCATTCTCCTGGAGAACGGGAGGGGGTTTCTGCGAGAACTTGCACCGAATCCTTTTGAGTCGCTTCTACACCTCTGCTAGAGGGGTCTTCCCGTTAAGTGAAGACACGTATGCCCGCCAAGAAGAGCGGCGGGCGTGCTTCGAAATATACCGGAACCTAGCCCTAGCCCAACGAAATTCAGCGACAGTGAAATCGTTCGGGCGGCGCTTATAGCGCATGTATACATAACGCTTCTGTTTGAGGGCCGTCTCACACTCGGCCGACCACCACGGGAGTAGTCGGCGTGCAAAACGGCCAGACGTTCTGGGAATAGTAGTCAGGCCCGCGGCGATGAGGATACGAGAGAAGGGAATTCAGTCATTTCCTGAAATGCAGGCCATGCGCCCATGCCAAGCACCACCGAGGTGGGCTCTCAGGTGGCAGTTGCCCTGAAAATGATATTTGAATGGGAAAGTGATCACTACCACAGAGGTCATTGACCACCCCCCAATCAAAATCAGGCTGTGCATCCACAGAGCACAAAGATAGATCAATGCAAGAAAATGAAGCGGTTCTCGGGCAGTGATGTGTAAACTCATCTAAATTTAGGACACCCATATCAAGCTCTTCGATCAGATCGGCAAGGACTTGTCCCCTGGGATTTATTGAGTAATCTCCCCAGAGAGGATGTCTGCCGTTCAGATCTCCAAGCAAGAGATAGGGCCTCGGCAACTGTGCCACGACGCCGCGGAAGTACCCCGCGTCGAAGTCAGCTGATGGTGGAATGTACGCGGAAATAACAGTATACCTCAAATCCAGGTGAAGCTGCACAGCCACTGCCTGAAAGGAGGTATCTAAAATAAAAAGAACCGAAACATCATGCCGGGTGTAAACCACGCATCCCCCAGCCTGGCCCCCATCTCGTGGTGGTGGGGTCGCAAAACCCTTATACCCCGGGAGGGCGGGCAGAGGGCACGCGCCGAGCATGGTCTCCTGCAGAAAAATAGCTAACGGGAACGGGAACGGGACAAGACGAGCCTCCGCACCTCCTCCCAGTTGGCCGGGAGTCTATGGCAATTCCATTTCAAGGAATATGCCCTCCAGGCCTAGCTCGGATTTGACGCGGGGACCCTCTTCGAACAGAAGACCCTCACGGGAATGGACTTACGCTTCCTGGAGGCAGAACCCTGGGTGCTGTTGGCCGGACAATGCGCTGAAGCCTTCGAGGACTTATGGGGGCAGTTGGGCTCGCCATGAGAGTCTTTTCCTCCCTCCGCCTAGAAACCTTAGGTGGGCTTTGCGGCTTCGGAGGGGCCCTCTTTTCGAGGATTCACCGTCTACGAGCCACTCACCCCCCCATTAGGGGTGGGCGAAGGAGCAGAAGCTCCTTTGTTGCTGTCCTCCTTATAGGGAACAGCTTTAGGAACCCTGCAAGATGGCCTGGCAACCAACTTCAGGAGTGTTGCCTCCTGTGAGTCTAACGACTCGGTGGAGGCGCGTGGCCGTTTCGCTTTTCAGGAAACGACCACGCTGGTGGAAGGAGGGGGGAGACCTGGTTTTAGCCGGGGCTGGGTGTGAACCCTTTGTGCCACCAGTTTTACCAGGTAAGCGCCCGGGTTAAGTAGAACCCACAGAAGGGCTCCGAATGGGCGCGGAAACAACCGTGCTTGTTGGCCTGGATGGGCCAGAAGGAGAGGGTGTCTTTCTAACCATTGAGGCATAAGACGTCCCAGGAAGAGTCGGGCGGGCCGGAACCAAGTTCTTAGCTTCGTGGAATGATAGCTGATCCTGGGCCTGAATGGCCAGGATTTCTTTCTCAAGGAAATATGCACCACATTGCTTCGAAAAGCGAGGTGCGGCTCTCCGCAATTGATACACTTGGCCACACATGATTTAGACTTATCGTGTGCGGCCTTGGAGCAATTTACACAGACTTCGGGTGACCCCGACTTTGCACATCTACAAGAATGATTCGTATGGCCGAAGCGGTGACAGTAATAGCACCGCCACGGCAGTGACACAAATGCTTTTTTTACATGGTGGCGGTACCAACTGGCACGCACCGGCTCAGGGATCTTGTCACAGTCGAACGTGATGAAAAGTGTAGAGGTGGGTCAAGGCCCTTCCCTGTTTTCTCATCACACGTTCGACCTTTGACTGCCCCATGGTCGGCTAGCTCTAAGGTGATGTCCTCTATGGAGTAGTCAACGAGTTCCCTCAAATAAACTACTCCTTTCACAAAGTTCATAGTAGAGTGCGGCGTCACACTCACCGGGGTGCCATCACGTGTTTCAAGAACACTTATCTTGGCCGCCTCAGAGGGATCCGCCGCATTTGCCAGAAGGCTCCCATCCGAGAAACGGGTCACCTTCGGCTCTCTACCAATTACACTAGATAATGCTCTCCTCTGATGGATCATGTTGCCCTTGGCCAACATGCTGCCATCAGTGGAGTGAATAACGAGGAAGCGTTTGAAGCCAGCGGGCTCGAAAATGCCAGGTAACCTCTGAATGAGGGGCCCCGATGTTATCGAGGCTCGGCCCTTCGCACTTTTGGTCTTAATCGGGGGCTCCAAACCGAGGGGGGCAGAGGGGCCGATCTTGGCTTGGTTGCTTACCGAAGCAGTAGACCCATCCTTCCCCGCAGCCCCCACAGATAGAGAGGAGACCCGAGTCTTATTAGTCTTCTTTTTTTTTCTTTTTCATTTTTGGAGAGGAGGGCAGCGAATGAACTCGCTTCTCCCCTCCGCTGGCACGAGCCCCCAGGCCAGATGGACAGGCCTCAGCCATGTCATTCTCCGAAATGGAGAAGGTCTTGGCAGTTGTAGGGGCACCGGTCAGAGGAGATCCCTTCCCTCCTTGTACTTCCACGGAAACCCTAGCTGTTTGAGGAGGACCTTGCATAGAGGTGGATTCGGGTACGGTGCTTGGCGCCGAGCCCGGATTACCCCCCATGAAAGGCCCTACTGTCTGAGACTGGGTTGCCTCAAGGTTTAATATTCTTGCCAGCAGGTCCTTTGAGGGAAGCGACCGAAGGGGCCTGGCTTCCCTCTCCCCCTTAATGGGGTTTGCCCTACCGAGCTGCTTTAATGGGGGGCGGTCGGCTATGGGCTGCCTGCTGGCTTTCTTGGCAGTCCCCTTGGAAAGAAAAGGGGGGATGCAGCTGGTAAGAGGGAGGTGCCCAAAAGCACCTCCAGAGAAGGGGGTGAGGGGGAGTCCCCTACACCCATAGGCATAGGAGAGGAGTAAGCCTCCTTTCTGGTTAGACAAGTTTGGAGGGTCCCCTGCGCAAACACAGAGGCAGACACATCCATTTTTCTTGTGGAGCTACCCGAGGGCGGCTCCGATGATTGAACTGGGGAAATTAAGGGGAGATTTTGGTGTGCATTCATGGGCATGGTGACCCTATTTGTTTCACAGGAAGCAATCGCTCATCACCCTTCGCAGTAGCCTGCCCTGCAAGGGGTGTGTACAGGCCTGGCAGAGCCAGGTGCCACCATTCAGGACCACCCCTCCCACCTGGTGGCCTGGCAGTCCATCGGCATGGCGGCTCCACCTTAGACACGGCATAAAAACAAAGATAGATGGTGAAGTGAGAAGAAAAAGGGATGTGAGGAAGGTATGGGTGGGGATAAAGCAGGTTGTTAAAAACCCACCATCCCAAACCAGAGCTCAGGGGTTACGGAACATTGTCCCCACCCCCTTCAACCCCAATCAGGGATAGTTAGCTGAGAAGGTCAGCATCTACCCTGTGAAATTAGAGGCTGACCAGAGAAAGTTGTGGGAGAGGTTGTATGAAAAGCGAGGAAAGCGGGAGGTGGGGGGGGGGAAACACAAGTGTTTTGAAGGAAGGAGAAGAGGCTAAGCTGGGGTCAGACTTAACAACTGGAAACTAATCTATTGGTTCCCCTATTTCCTGTTTTGGATATATATGCCAATATACTATTCTTGAACATATTTAACACAATGACTCAAATTAAACCATAGATACACAGTTTCAAATAATTTACTGGTTTTAAGACATTAAGGGGATTATTCACACCATTTATGACATAAATACTCTTGGCCCCAATTGTATATAATCATTTCCTTGAAAATAATAGCTAAGATATAAAATTATTTGCAAGATTTAAAGTTTTATAACATGGAAAAAGAAAGAAATTGGTAGGGATTTTACAACAAATCTTCACTCATTAAGATACCTTTTATTTCTTGGTGGAATCTACTGCTTTGAGTGGGAACAAAAAAAAAACAAGTGTCTACAGTTTATGGCAGTCACTGTAAAATCTGTCTGAATTGGAACTTTCAACTGGCAACTAACCATACCCAATGCGGTTTAGTTACTAAAATCAGAACCAGTCGTTTCCATTCAGCTCAGCTGAATGGAAACGACTGGTTGATTTATATGATATGATCAAACAATTAAATCTCAGAAATATATATGCAAATGATTAATAGTGTAGATGAGAATGACAGGGCAATTTTTTTTATAGCAACCATCTGGCAACTGCCTTCAAGAACATACGTCAGCACAATCAAATGGTAGCCTAATAGCAAGCTAAATTAGCAAAAGAAGAAATAAAAAATACAAAAACAAATGACTCCCCCCCAAAAAAAAACAACAATCAAAACAAAACATGCTTCAGCATCAAGGGTAGCCTTGCCTCCCATGACACAGGATCACGAGACTAAAACCAACTAACATCAGAGAGAAATAAAATCAATGAGGTCAGCCTTCTCCAAGAACTCAGATAATCCACAAATCTGTCCCAAATATAAGGGAGAAGGGGTAGTGACCCTACTCATCTGACAGGTAATGTACATAAAGATTACCCAGAGTGGGTCTATTAACAAGAATGGGCATCCCACAAGTATGCCCAATTCAAAGCAAACAGAAAGCAACCTGAAGCCATCGTGTCATTGGAAGGCAGGTCCATAGGAAGTCGCATCACAATGGCATGCAATTTTAAGTTCCCCTTGGCCATCTCCCATCTTTTGTGCAAAGCAACCCAGAGGGCTGACCTTATTTCTACCATTTAGTCAATGTGAGGAAGAATGAAACACTGGTTTGGTTGCCCAGTCATCGCAGACTCTTTGGCACCCTTATCTACACATTCATGTGTCTTCAATCTGTGAAGACAGTGCTTGGTAGAACGTTCATGGAACATGGAGCCATCTGTGTACACTGGCACAAATCAAATGTGACATAATAGTCACCCTCTGACCTAAAGCAATCAAACTATAACCAAAATATCTTGCTCCATGACCAACTACTCCCATGCAACCATAACCTGACTCTTCTGGAATGTTATCTTAGATCCACATATGACCTTCGCTCAACACACACACAACACCAGCTCAAAAGCCATGTCCAAACTAAACAGCATCAGAACACTAGCATTTTTTTTCTTATTTTAATAGCACCTATCTAGAGACTGAGACCAAGGGCAAAGTAGCTGAAATTAGTAATGTAAGACTATTCTTAGGCTAATGTATGGGTTACAAAAATAACAAAGCCAATAAATACAAAACAAGTAGAGATGAGAAAGTAACAAGGATGAGAAATGCATGGTCAAGTGCTGGAGGGAACCCGCTCCCTCAGGGGTCCAAGCATGCTTCCCAGGTGGCTGAAAAAAATTACATCAAATGAAGGATGCCTGCCTCCTCCACTGACCAGAGGCAAGGTTGATTTTTTTTAACTCGAACCACCCTGTAAGAGTGGTCCGTCATTCCCAAATAGATATGACATGACCGCTCCGACTTGGATGCAATCTGCAATCATACTCCCACTTCCTAACTGTGTCATTAAGTGTCCGAAAGGCACTAATCAGAGAGATCTGACACATTAACTAAAAGGCTCCCTTCTGAGAAGCAGGACACCTTCGGCTCTCTCCCAATAAAACTAGCTAATGCTCTTCTATGATGGATCATGCTGCCCTTGGCCAACATGATGCCACTAAGGGTGGGAATAAGCAGAAAATGTTTGAAGCCAGCGGGCTCAAAAACACCAGGTAGTCTCTCAATGAAGGGCACTGGTGAAATTGATGCTCTGCTCAACACCCTTGCGACTTTGGGCTTGGTCTGTGACCCCCCCCACCCAGGGGCATCAATAGCAGCAAAACCATCCATCCCCAGACCTCCGCTGAAGGAGAGAACCCTTGTCTTAGTAGTCATGCATGGGGATAGACTTGGGTTTGGAGCTTGTCACCGAGGGGGAGGGGTGGCATCGAACCGGCATCCATCAGGAAAAAGAGGGAGGCAGGCACACTGGCCCTCTGTAGACTGAAAATAAGGACTGCAGGATTGTAGGGGGTTATGGCCCAGTGGCCCTGCTAACCTTTGCCACCTTAGCATTCCTCTGTCAAAGTAAAGGAGGGAGTGCTGCTGGAAAAGAGATGGAGTTGCCCAATAGTGCCTACAGACAAAGGGGTGAGGGGGAGTCCACTGCACCCATACAACTAGGAGAGGAGTAAGCCTCCTCTTCCTTATATAATTCCCCCCAAAATAGACAACCATCTTGATTTCTTTTAACACTTAGCAATTGCATCTTTTATTCTCTCTCTCTCTCATTGCCCAGGGATGTTGTTTTTTTATGCACATATTCAGGGCAGCAACCTTGCTCACAGGAACTCCAATCACATGAGCTGCTAACTCCAGAGCTCCACACTTTCGGATGAGACACTAAGGACCTAAGGAGCTGGAAAAGAGGGACAAAAATTACTCTATGAATCTTTTGTTTTCTTTTTATTCAAAATTAATGCAGACATTCTTACCCCCTCCCTCACTCATACACACTTTGCTCACCCACACATACCTGGACTTCCTTTCTAGCTCCACTTCATGAATGCGTTTCAAAAATCACGCTTACAGTGTGGGATAGTCTTTAAGTCTTATATCACCTGTACAAGCTTCTTTTAAGGGGGGGGGAGGGAGAAAATTACACTTCATAATGGGTTTTCACCTGACTACTGTGCATTGTCACATTGCACAGTGTGCAAATCTCCCCTTCTATCAATCATCAAACTGAAACAAAAGGTGGGCATACATTTGGGCACAGGTGAGTTAAAGTAAAAAAAAACAAAAAACAGAAGTACCACAATATTAATAAAAGGGAAGAGTGGACACAATATATACAACTTTAAGACAGATTTAAGAATATATTAGAAACTGAGGCCATACTCATCAGATACTGAGGTTATGGTATAGCTAAGGAAAACACTTCTTAGTTGGCTAGTCATTGGATAGGATTCTAATTCAGAGCAATTTTGTAGCAGCTGCTAGTGTAGCAATGTGGGTTCAAACCAGGGTGGGTAAATCAAAAAATCCAGGTGTAAAAAACCCGGGTTTTATCCCTGGGTATTTGGGGGCTTTTTCAAGTGAAATTTCAAAAAACTACTTATTATTTTATTCAAAATTCATATTTATGTTTAGAATTTCAACAAATATGTATCAAATTAAGGGTATTTCTCTGATGCTGACACATAATAATTCATCTCTCCTTCTACAGGTTATGGCTATCATTGGACATGGGTACCCCAAATTCTCAATCAGTGATCTGTTACTGTGATCTATTCTTACTATAATATAATTATTAAACTAAGTAATTATTAATATTATATAAAAATAGAGATAACTATTCTTTTTCTATGTTATTCTAATGCTTATAGCATCTGTTTTTTGAAAAACCCCAGAATAAAACCCGGGTTTTATTGGGCTTTTTCAAAATTTAGGGGTTTTTTTCAACCCTGGTTCAAACCCCAGTCATGCTCAATGCAGTTTCAAGTTGCTATTGTAACTGCATTACATAGCTACTTTAGTGCAGCTTAAAAAAGTAGTGTCAGTGTTCATAGGGAGCTAAACTCCTATAGGCAAGGTGCTGAATATCTGGCCTGTAGATTCAAGGAGCTCCATCCCCACACATAATCAATCACAAAACCACTGTCTCTTCCTCTTCTCTTCACACCTAAATAACTTTCTTATCCCAAAACTTGCTGCCAATTTCTATACTCATACAGCCCCCCCCCCCCCACACACACATAATGGACAGCAGCCATCTCATGATTGAAAAGGAAAAGGTGGCACAATTAATCCATTCATACCAACAGACTAAATATTCAAATTGTTTTTGAGAATTTAACAATGATAAGAGTATAATAAGTAATATTGTGTAGTATTTTCTCAATATCTCCACCAGTTGGTGAATTATGAGCTCTCAGTTATAACTGATGCTCAGCACAATTATCAAATCACTTATAATAGATTTGCTTACTGTCATCAATTTAAACGGAATGTTGCACAAATAGGTTACAACACATTCATACTTGATTTTGTAAGGTCTTGTAAGAAAGCTGGTGGGTAAACTTTTTTTTTTCCCCTTCAAGCCGAAACATCATAGGAGTTTCCATTAAAAGTAAAAATAGCTTAACAAAATAAAACATCTTACGTAGTTTACCTCCTTGACTACTCCAAGTTAGTCCATCTTCAGACAAGGAAACCACATGTTTTTTTCCATTATATAAAAAAGCTTCTTGAAATGGCATTATCTAAGTTTATGATTGGCACAAAATCAAGGTTATCTCCAATCAGAATAATTATCTTCAAGTCTACCATCAAATATTAATAAGTAATTCATGTTAAGCACTGTTGGCTATAAACTAACCATATGCGATATATATATATATATATATGATAATAGATTCTAAATAAAAAATCTGATTTTGATCTATATAGTCAAGCTTTCCAGGATAATAAAAAATAATGGTAAGATTAAAAATTCTTGTACTATGGATATAACAAACTATATAAAATTTACCCCAAACTTTTGATGTATTAAATCTTACTCCAGTTACCCAAGACTAAGGTGCCAGTATGAATGTGTGCAAAGAAGGATGACTAAGATGATTCATGGGTTGAGGAGCTTACCTTATGGTGAAAGGCTTAGGAGACTAAATCTACATACGTTAGAAAGGAGAAGAGTTTGAGGATAGGACACGTAACAATGGGTTTAAGCTGGACAAGCTTAGGTTCAGGAAAGAGATTGGCAGAAATCAATTTATAAATAGAGTGATAGATGGATGGAATAAACTCGCTAGTTGTGATTGAAGCATCCTCCCTGCTGAGTTTTAAGATGTTAGGTAGGACTGAACTGGGTAATGGGAAAATGAGCTGGCTCTTATAGGGTATTGATCATCTTTTTAAGACTCCTTTTCTTATCCAATTTATCTAACCAATTAAAAAGTTTACAGTAATTTTCAAGAAGAAAGCTGCACAATATTTTAGCTTTTTAAGGGTAATTTCCAAGAAAGCAGGCACACATATTTTAACAATTTTTTTTGGGGGGGAGGGGAGGTCAATTTCTAGGAAAATATAATTACAGTTATGTCTAAACTTGCTTTTATAATGAAATGTATGATAGTCTTTTTTGTTAGTTTTTGAAGTAAATTGAAACGCTGATAATGCCACCTACTTTAGACTATCTCCCACCCAAAATTATATCAATTGTGATTGTGAGGTTTACATACCCCAAACACTATTTGCAAATAAACTAATAGTATTAATAATGCAAAAGCCTAGCATTAGATTTGAATTCAAAGGCGATTGCCAGATGTCGTTAGGTCTCTAGTTGGTAATTGTTAAGATTAGTGGCACAGAATTTTTTGTTGACACCTTTCTAGTTACTTTTCCCCCATTCCGTTAACTTTTTGCCAGCTTGCCTACAACACTGTAGCGAGCTGAAAATCTATACTCTAATCCCAATCGTTCCAACCCACTTCCTACACTAATTTGGATGTGAGAAATCGAAGGAGAATGAAACAGATTGTATATACAGTCCTTTATTTACAAGAAAAATATGAGGGAAAATATATATAAGAGATCTCTTACTTATTTACAGAAGAAAAGAATGGGCTTGATCAATTTGCAATTTCAATATCCAATCACAGGCCTATAACCCAACCAAGAGACAAGAAAAAACAAAAATAGAAGATAAATGTGCAAACAAAACCAGTAAATGGAAAAAAGAAAAGGCCTCACGTGGTACCCCAAGCTGGGTGGGGGGGGGAGCCGGCTGCCACTTGACTATTTATAACTTTCAGAGGACTAAGAAGGCTGGCGCCTCTGAGATGTCTTACAGAAAATAAAAAGCTGGTGCCCCCGAGCTCGATACAATATATAGTATTCTGGTCGCACCTTCGAGGCTACAAAAAACAGCTCTTCTCTCCTAACAGGAAGCACAACTTCTGGTGTACCTCAAGCCCTATGTCTCCACCACTCTGTACAAATTTGGCAGGTAATATCTATAATTTACTAGATTCGTCTTTCAGAAAAAATATTTAACATTTAGCTGAGGAAGAGAAAAAAAGAAGACATTTTATACAAAACATGAAAATCAATTTATATATACAAACCCTCCCCCACCGTTTCCATTCATACACACATTCTTACAGAGGGAGGGAGAGGGTATTGGAAAAAGGGTTGGGAGAATGGCCCTTCACACATACACTGACATTTGCTCCACCACACCCCTCCTTCCTAAGGCCATTCGACCACAGTCATTCACAATACACTCTCAATCCTTACTCATGGTACTTTTTATACTCAATTGCACCCTTCTGCACCCATTCACACTCGTCTACTGGTCTCTGGCTACGTGTAGCAATCTGTTGGGTTGTTCATCAGTTATCCTGTTAGTCTCATCACTATTGATAAAGTCTCTTTCACCATACTTTTAGCCTTCATTACCAGTTCTCCCATCTCTCGATGGAACTCTTTCATACTCTTCCTTGCAGAACCTTCACTCTTCATACCCCAATTCATCAGCTCCTCACTCACAGCTCTTATCCAACTCAAGGTACACAATTGCAAAATAGACAAATCACTCACATCCCCTAAACCCTCACCGGCTACACCGGAAACCCCTTCAACTGGTTCCCACCAGAAGCTAGAAAAGTCAGTCACCTCCTCATTCTCCACATCAAACTCACCTCTACTCTTACCATTTGCAAAACCAGAAAAATCAGCCACACTAGATTCATTCTGCCCAAACACACTATCATTCATACTGTTCCCAAAACCAGAAAAATCAGCCACAGGCAGCTCACTCACTCGTCTACTTACAACCAGGGCATCAAAAAGAAGAAAAGGAAGAGTAAGAAAGGAAAAACAGTAGATAAAACAGAAGAGAGAGTAGAAACTGAAGAAAAAATGAAGAAAAAGAAGAAAAAAAACAAAAAAAGTGGGGAAGAAAGAGGAATCGAAAGAGCCCTGTCCTATGAACCCAAATGCGTGAGGGTCATCGTGATCGGTGACTCCCAAGCGCGGGATCTACAACCCTTGCTAGCGGCCCGCCTTCGCACCAGTGTGAAGGTAAGCTGCCTTCCAGGAAAGGGGAACGAAGAAATAAGGGTGGAGGCTGAGAAATCTCAGATCTCTGAGAACTCAGTAGTTGCCTCATGGCAAGTGGCAACGATCTCTACCTACGAGGAGGTAAAGTAGGCGCCAGCAGGAAGATCCTGACCACAGTTATGGGAGGAGTTGACGACTATACGCTAAAAACCCGCAGACGTGTCGTGGTCAGGATACTCCCAAGACGAGGTCCATCCCGCAATGCTCACGCGAGGAATGTCTCCATAAACCAACGCCTGGGAAATCTTTGTAAGGCGGAAGGAGTCTTTTTTGTAGACCCCTACCGCACCTTTTACTGGAGAAATGACCTGTACAAAAGGGACGGAGTGCATCTTTCCTTTAAAGGGAAAGCTGCACTCGCGAACATGATCCAGGATGTTGTGGAGCGGACCCAAAGAAGTGTCAGACCTCGAGTAAAGGAGGACGTACACCAGTACACCCATGTTACTCCAGCAACGACCATTTCTGAAGTCACAAAGAGGAAAGTGACCCCGCCACAGAGAAAGAAAGCGGGAAACGGAAGAGCGTAGGGAGTCCTACAGTCACGGACTCCCTCAAAGTTCTTCTGTTTAATGCGAGGTCTATCAGAAACAAGTTTCTAGAACTTCGTGGCCTTGTAGCAACAGAAGAACCTGAGATGGTGGCCATAACGGAGTCGTGGATAAAAACCTCAAGCCAAGATTTTGAAGGTGAATTCACGATTCCCGGTTACCAGCTCTTCCTGAAAGATAGGCCAGACAGAGAGGGTGGCGGTGTGATGTTGTATGTCAAGGATACTCTCAACTCGACGGATTGCAACATTGTATCCGACCATGAACTACTAGGTGTTGACCTAGAGATAGGCCCTGCCAAATACAGGACCCTGGTGCTTTATAGACCTCCTGCCCAACTCGTTGAAAAGGACAGAGATCTGTACCAGCTACTAGGAGAACTTGTCAAAGACAGAGTGTGTATCGTCATGGGGGATTTCAACACACAAGTTGACTAGGAAACCAGAGAACCCTGTGGCGAGAACGCACTACTCCTGGAGTTCGCGAACAACAAGTTCCGGACTCAATGGGTGAGAGAGCCAACGAGAGGAGACAATATCCTCGACTTGGTTTTCACCTCTGAGGATGACATCGTTGAGGACCTCTAGCGAAGAGGTCGGTGGCAGTGACCACCGACTAATTAGATTTGTAGTCAAAGTCCCGAAGGCAGGGCCTGCAACTAGTAAATCGAGGAAACTCGATTTGAAAAGAGCAGACTTTGCAGGTCTTTGTGCTGGACTGACGGATGCGAGGCTAGAAGTGTGCGATGATGTTGAAGACTCGTGGAACAGTTTCAAAAATAAGTTCATGAGTCTTCAATCACGTTTCATCCCTCTGAAATGTCCCCATCGGTCTTCTGTTCAACCAAAGTGGTTTAATCGAGAAATCGGCCAACTGTTTAGGAAGAAGAGAACTGTGTACCGGCAATCGAAGATCTCAGGCGACTTTGACGAATACTGGAGGCTAGCCAGGAGAGTGAAGTCCAGCATAAGGGCGGCTAAGCGGCCTGAGGAACTCCGAGTGGCGAGACTCTGTAAAAAAGAATCCCAAGGAGTTTTAGGATATGTGAACAGCGGTAAACCAATCTGTCAAACAATTGGCCCTTTGAGAAATGCGGAGGGGGCATTAAAGCATTCAGATGCAGAAAATGCTAACCTCCTCAACGACTACTTCTCTTCAGTGTTTACTGAAGAGTGTTGTCCCATCCCCCAGCCAATGGATTCCTACTTGGGGGGAAAAGCTGGAGGATATGGACTTCACCAAAGGGGAAATAAAAAAGAAGATCAGTGACCTAATGACAAATAAGTCACCTGGCCCGGATGGGTTTCTACCTAAAGTGTTGAAAGAAGTGCGTGATCAAGTGTCATGACACCTGAGCGCAATCTTCAACATGTCAATCCGGACCAAATGCATTCCTAGAGACTGGCATGAAGCGGAGGTGACTCCTATCTTCAAGAAAGGAGACCGTAACCAACCGTCAAACTACCGACCTATCAGTCTGACTTCGATAGTCAGTAAACTCATAGAAAGCATGATGGTGGACAAAATGACGTCGTATTTAGAGTCAAACCTGCTACTGAGGAGTTCCCAGCACGGCTTCCGAAGGCAACGGTCATGCCTGACAAACCTTGTGGAATTCTTCCACTTCGTGTCAGTGAGCACGATCGGGACAAGGCGGTGGATGTGGTGTACTTAGACTTTAAGAAAGCCTTTGATAAGGTAACACACCGCCACCTTCTCCGGAAAGTGTGAGCCCTGGGCAGAGACGGAAAAGTAGCCAGCTGGATCAAGAACTGGCTAAGTGGCAGACGGCAATGGGTGGTGGTGAATGGACAGGCTTCTGAGTGGGTGCCCGTTACTAGCCTCAAGGATATGTCCTGGAACCACTACTATTCATCATCTACATCAACGACATGGACGGTGACATGGTTGCCAAGATTTCCAAATTTGCCGACGATACCAAGCTTGGTATGAACGTTGCAAAGGATGGAAATACTGCCCGCCTGCAAGAAGATCTTGGGAAGATTGGGGAGTGGTCGGACACGTGCAAATGCCTTTTAACGTGAACAAATGCAAAGTGATGCATATCGGCCACAGAAACCCCCAATTTCAGTATATCCTTAAGGGAACTGCTATTGAATCCACCGACACTGAGAAGGACTTGGGTGTAACAATCACTAGTGACCTCAAGTTCTCGAAACAGTGCATTGAGGCAGAGAAGAAAGCCCAAAGGATGTTAGGCTACATAAAGCGCCAGTTTGGATACCGTAACAAGGAGATAGTACTTTGTCTGTACAACTCCCTCGTTCGGCTGCACCTGGAGTATGCCATACAATTTTGGAGTCCTTAATTTTGAAAGGATATCGCAAGATTAGAACGCGTACAAGCCGGGGCAGCCAAGCTGATTCCCTCTATCCGACATAAAAGTTATGAGGATAGACTAAGGGAATTAAATCTGTTCTCACTGGAAACCTGTAGACTGCGTGGTCAGCTCATCGAAGTTTTCAAAATACTTTGAGGGTTCGACAATGTAGACTGCTGGGATATTTTCACACTGAGTGAGAACAGAACGCGCAATCACGGCTTCAAACTTGAACTGAAGCGTTACAACCGCAATCTGTGTGGAAATTTTTTCACTTACAGTATCTGCGGTAGGTGGAACGCACTTCCATTGGAAGTTGTCAACAGTAAATCTGTTGACCAGTTCAAGTCAGGACTAGACAAAGTCTTGAAAAGTGGCCGTTCAGGGACGCAAAACAATTGAGCAGCCATGTGCCTGCTCGATTGCTAGTCCAAAGGTACCCTCTTTGAATGGACCATAAGGTCTCCTAGGGTACTTCCTTTCCTTGTTACTCTTTGTTACCAGCCAAATCACTCACCTGCTTATGCGAACACTCAATCTCTCTCTCTCAAGCTCCCCCATACCAGAAAGACTGCTCAGACTTACTTTCATTCATACTTGCATTCTTCCTTTCACTCTTCTTTGTATGTTTTTCTACTCCTCGAGACCAAGACTAGCTCTTTCCCAAACAGATCCATACTATCACATTCCTTCTCATCATCATGCACCTTATTTCTCTCTCTGCAGTTTATACACTATGCACCGTCGAATTATATGCCCATAACACTCTACCCAACCATTCATCCCAGTTATTCAAAGCCATACTCATCATTCTCAACATCTCACACAAGGTCCTAATTGTACGTTCGGCCAATCCATTCTAAAATGGTACATACAGAGTCATCCTCACATGCTCCACACCTTCTCTCTC
Source organism: Ceratothoa steindachneri (assembly GCA_963969495.1). Taxonomy (NCBI): domain Eukaryota; kingdom Metazoa; phylum Arthropoda; class Malacostraca; order Isopoda; family Cymothoidae; genus Ceratothoa; species Ceratothoa steindachneri. The sequence goes on along the minus strand of OZ018330.1, from coordinate 17,955,164 downwards.
AACATTCGCTCAAACACTTCACTCGCAAACTCAGGCCCATTATCACTCAGACATCTTCTAGGCTTCCATACACACATAGGAAAAAACAACTGCTCAACTACACACGCAACAGTCACACTCCTTTTATCTCTCACAAGTGCAGCATACACAAACTTACTTTTATGATCAACCATAACAACCACACCAACATTCCCAGCACTTGTATGCGATAAAGACACAATCAATTACTACTAATTCAAACGGTTCTTTCGCATCAACTTTCAACATCGGTGGTTTCACTTGCACCTTTCGCTTCTGACAACTTTCACACGTAGTTGCAACATCATTCACAACAGTTCTCAGAAACGGATGGAACACACGTTCCTTCATACACTCCCACAGCTTAAACTTACCCATATGCCCATAATTATCATGCACAACCTTCACCAGACCAATCATACCAACTAAGGACATCACAGGTACATACATATCATCCCCATCCTTCATATGCCTCACAAAATATACAACATCCATACAAATAACAAAATCTTTAGCATACCTTTTAAAATCACTCAAACACTCAGGCCATTCATTCAAATCAACATGCGTCATTATACACCCCTTCAACTCACTGACAAAAGGACACATTTCTTGCATCTCTAGAATATCATCATCACTTAAAATCTCATTCTCATCATCCATGACCAATTCAATCATACCGCAAAATTTGACAACATTCTTCGCACACTCCTTCAACCTCATCACCTCAAATTCACCTTTCATAACACAATCCTTATCAGTATCCAAAGACAAATCATTCAATCTCATAAAGTCAACACCAAGCAAGAAACAACACAGCATTTGCTCATCTTTCAGAATCACAAAGTAATGCTTCATATTCACACCACTTCTCAAACTCACTCTCAGACTAACCTGTTCACATGCCACTATCATTCCATTCCCCAATCCACTTATCCATAACTTCACAGGTTTATGCTCACAACATCTAAACTCATCATACTTACTTAGAATCCTTTCGTTCACTAACAACACTTGCGCACCAGTATCAATCAAACCACAGAAGAACCTTTTACCAACTTTCCCACATCATCATTCACCACACACTCATCTTTATCCAAACCATCATTCTTCTCCCTCATATACGAACACTTTTCAATCACCCAATTGTAATGCACACAGTTTAAACACTGCAGATGTACCACATTAGCATTCAAACCCTTCATCTTCTCATCTTTGTACACAATCAGCTTCTCACCACCAAAGTGCACATAAACAATCACTCCATACAAACGACTCACTACAATCAACAGTTCCTGAAATGGCAGGACCCCTGGCATACACATCGCTCTCAATTCTTTCATGAAATTCCGCACCCTCGCCATACCAATACTTTCAGGCTTCCTACATACTTCACTCATTACCTCCTTCCTTAAGTCATCCACACTATCGGGCACTCTCACATCTACTCCATCACTCTTCAAATCTTGCAAACTATTCTATGCACTCTCAAACAAGGAATCACCACTACCCTTACTCTCCTTTCCATTCATAATCCCTTTCGGCAAATATTCAGGATCACTCACTCCACACACATTTTCATCATTCGTACCAGGATACCTTGACATCAAATCAGCCACTCCATTTCATTCACCAGGCACATATGAGGGGCGGTCAATAAGTTTTGCGAATCGGTAGGGCAAAACAGAGGCAAGGGGATGGCTGTTTATGGGGGTGTTAGGACAAGTTATGACAAGTCAGGACCTGCAGCCGCACGCTCCTACCTCGTCTATTTAAGAAGCAGTAGCTGATCGCAGATCTCAGTCACAAATCTTTCAACAATAGAGAAAGTTGAGCACCATGCAGTGATCAAATTTTTGACCAAGGAAGGCAAGAATGCAAAAGAGATCCACAAACGCATGGTTGAAGTGTACACCGACACTGCCCCTTCCTATGCAACCATTGCTGGCTGGAATAAGGAGTTCCGCCATGGTCATGAGTCCCTTGAAGATGACCCCCATCAGATGTGACCAATGAGAGCAATGTGGCCCATGTGGAGAGGATCCTCGAAAATCGGCGGGTGAAGGTCGTAGAAATCGAGCGAGAACTTGGAATATCACATGGAAGTGTTATCAACATCATCCACGACAATTTGGCCATGACCAAGGTCTCTGCACATTGGGTCCCTAGAAACCTCACACCCCATGATCAACTTCAACATCGTCAAAGTCCACAAGGCCAGAATTGCACAAGGTGCCCTGCGCAAGTGCGGATTCGAGGAGCTCAACCATCCCCCCTACAGTCCAGATCTGGCCCCTAGCGACTACTTTTTATTCCCCACAAGGCCAGAATTGCACAAGGTGCCCTGCGCGAGTGCGGATTCAAGGAGCTCAACCATCCTCCCTACAGTCCAGATCTGGCCCCTAGTGACTACTTTTTATTCCGCCAGCTCAAGGCTGCACTGCGTGGAAGCCGGTTTGGGGACGACGAAGATGTCCAGCTCGCCGTCCAGGAGTGGATTGAACAGCAGTCGGGAGATTTTTGGTTGTCGGGAATTCGAAGCCTCAGGGACAAGTGGCGCAAGGCATTGAAGTCGAGGGTAGTTATATTGAAAAATAATAAAACACTTTTCCTCATAGTTCCTTTCCTTATATCCGAATTCCAAAACTTATTGACTGCCCCTCGTACTCAATCACATAGTCAAAACCACTCAAATCTTCCAAAGTCCCCGCAATCCTACTATCAGCCCATTTCATACATTGCAAATACACAAGACGTTGGTGATCTGTTTTGATCACAAACCTCACACCATACAAAAATGGACGCAACACTTTCAAACAATACCTTATTGCAGTCAACTTTCACTCCACAGTCAAATACTTTCGCTCTGCCACATTAATAGCCTTGGATACATACCCAATTATTCGCCTGACATTCTCTCCATTCAAACGGTGCTCTTGCATCAGAAAACCTCCCATACAGTACCCACTTGCATCCATATACAATTCAAGTATCTTAGCATTCACACTATAGTCCGGTTATGCCAATTCAATATCTTCAGCCGCTGCCTCTTTTAGTCTCCCATACGCTTCATTCATCTTATCATTCGACTTGACAATCATACTACCTTTCTTGCCCATCCACTCAGTCAGAGGCTTACTCACAGCCGAACAATCACGTATAAACTTTCGTTGAAACTCAATCAAACCCAGAAATGACTTCAATTGCTTCACAGTCACCGGTTTCAGAAACATTTGCACCTTCTCAACATACTTCAGCAACTTTCGTAACCCATTCTCATTCACCATATGCCCAAGGAATTCAACTTCTTTCACAAACCATTCACACTTTGCTACTTTCACCTTCACACTTCCCCCAGCAGTTGCTCCACCATTCAACTTCGGACAATCTTTCTTCAAATGGCCTCTTTCTTTACACTCGAAGCACTCTTTCACACTTTCCTGGCAATCCTTTATCATATGCCCTTCTTACCACACCCAAAACATGCACCAGATGTCCACCTACATATGACCCTTGCTTCCACAATCTTTCTCACCCCATTCGGTTTCTCATTTGCTGGGACATACCTCGGTTGCTCCCTCATATATCCATTCACACACTTACCAGTCATCTGTCCCCTTTCATTTGTCCATCCAGTCTGCCAGCCCAGGAAGCTCAACATCACCCTAGGAAAGCTCCTAGGCTTCTTACCACCAACATTCACACTGTACCATCCATCCTCGTATAAATCACTTTCCTCATCAAATCGCCCATCTTCCAACAGTTTCAACACATCCTCCCTCACCAACCGTTCACCTGTCAGTCTCATTCTCTCCTTTCTTTTCCCATTCAGCTATTCACTTACCTTTCGTGGGACCGTATCCAGGAACTTTCTCATCAATTGTTTACATTCATTCACATCATCATCACTATACCTCTTCCTCGCAATACTCTTAAGCCTATGTGCATACATCTTCACACTTTCACTCTTCCCCATTTGAGTCTTCTCAAATTCATTCACCCTTTTATACTTCACACTCTCTTTCATTCATTTCACCTGCCCAATCAGTCCCTCCTTCACCACCTCATACCTTGGTTCCCCCACACTTGTGATCACACGGAAAAACTTTTAATATTTTTCCATCCAAACATTTCCCCAAAACATTCATCCAGTATCCCTTATTCTCCGGGTACTTGAGCTTGCAATACTGCTCAAATTCCCTGAAGAATTCTTCCACACTTTTCCCACCATGCAACCTAAACTTATCCACCTTTGGCACTTCCCTTATCAAAATACCCTTCCACACATTCACTTCACTCTCACTCATACCAATCATACCATCACTCTCTCCTTCATCCGAGTACAATAAGTCCACACTCTTCCCTCTTTCCAATCCTTCCCCTTTAACCCAGTCTTCCTTCTTCTCTTGTATTTCACTCTTTTCCATTCTCCTTCCTTCCTATCACTCACAATCATCCTATCCTCTCTAGACTCACACACACTCCCATTAGACTTATCCCCTTCAGTCGGAGCAGGGGTCAGGGTCGAGGGTCCTGGGGCCGGTCCTGACAACTTGATCATGTCATACAGGTCCTTCATTCGTTGGTTGACCTGCTTCTGTCTCTCATCCTGTCTGTCTTCTCATCCATACTCATCATATCACTATTCAATCCCTCAATCACACTCCTCAACATCATACATTCCTCCTCTTTCTGCCTCAACTCCAGCCTCAGTCTCACAATCTCATCATAGAGGCCCTGTTCCACAGAAGCCATCCTCCCAGGTTAGTAAAAATGATAGAAAAAGGCGAAAAACAACCAAAACCAAACTACATGTCACTCTAATTGGGTGTGGACTGCAATTCAATCCCATCACGCTCCCGGTTTTGAGATCTCACGTCCCTATTCAGGCGTCAAATGTAGCGGGCCAGAAATCTATGCTCTAATCCCAATCGTTCCAACCCGCTTCCTACACTAATTCGGAGATGAGAAATTGAAGGAGAATGAAACGGATTGTATATACAGTCCTTTACTTACAAAAAAATACAATAATATTTACAAGAGATCTCGTTACTTATGCACACAAAAATAGATATCTAATTTCCCTATGAATAGGCAAAGTCAACAACCAGAAAATATCTGCTGGGGCAATCACAACAAACGATAAATGAACAACAAAAAAAGATAAGGCCTCACGTAGTAATAAAAGGGGAAACATCCTGCCAGCTGCCACTTGAGCAGGCAAAGTGCCTAGGACTTACAAAGAAAATGACGTCTCCAAGCTCGGTATAAGATAAGCAACCTTGTCACACTTGTGTGGCTGTTATAAGCCCTCCTTCATTAAGCTATACTATTTTAACCTCAACAAGACAGAACACGGCCTTGAACCTTTGCCAAATACTATTGTCCTTTATTAATTAACAATAAAGTTAGCTTCTCATGCAAATATGGCGCTTTGTTAAGCTTAATTTAAATAAAGAACTATCTTTTTTGTTAAATTTACTTAACACAAAGTAATATTTTGCTAAAAAATTATTTTAAACAAAGTACAATCTGAGAAAGAAAAAAACCCAATTTTAATACAACAGGAAATCAAATACATATGTACAAAAGAAAATATAAAAAAAACCCATTCCCACAGATTCTTACAGAGGGGAGAAGGTATTGAGAAAAGGGGTTGGAGAATGGCCCTTCATACACACTCACATTCGCACACCCACACCGTTGCTCTTAGTCGACATGCTGCCATCAGTGCAGCGAATAACAAGGAAGCGTTTGAAGCCTGCAGGCTAAAAAATGCCAGGTAGCCTCTGAATGAGAGGCCCATGATGTAATCAAAGCTCCGGTCTGCGGAGTTCTGGTCTTCGTCTGAAACTCCCCACCCAGGAAGGCAAGGGGGTTGGATGTGCTGATCTTGGCTTTGCCACTTACCAAAATGGCAACAGACTTGTCCATCCCGGTGGCTCCCACAGAGGAAGAAGACCACTTATAGTCTTTTTCTTTTTAGGAGAAGGTCCTGCCCATCACAGCAGCACCAACCTGGGGAGGAGACCCTTCCTCTCCTTGTGAGGCCTCAGGGGCCCAAACCATCTTAGGAGGAACTTGTATGGCGGTGGACTCAGGTTCTGTGCTTGGTCCTGAGCCTGAGTTCGACCCCATGGAAGATCCTATTATTTGGGGCTGGGTCACCTCAGGGACCATGCCAATTTCAAGGGGGAGGCCTCCATGTGGCCACCACCAACCCACATCACAGGTCCCATTTGAGGTACCTTTGGTTGTCTTGTCTTTGGCCAGCAAACTGGCATCCTTTGGGAAAGAGAGGGGGACACGTACGGTGACCCCCTCTAAGCTCATTGTGCACACCCGTAGGGCCAACCCCTAAGGGGGTTGGCCCTATCGCACCGCTACCACCAGGAGCAGCCAATTATAGGCTGCCTGCCTGCCTTCTTGGCAGTCCCTCAGAAGGCAAAGGGGGGATTGCTGCTAGAAGCGAGTCGCACTCCAGAGAAGGGGGTGAGGGGGATTCCCATGCACCCATATGTAAAGAAGGAGAGGAGTAAATCTCCTCTCTGGTACAAGAATTTTGGAGGGTCCCCTGTGCAAGCACAGAAAGGAGACGCCCATTTTTTTTCCATGGAGCTGCCTGAGGGTGGCTCCAATGATGGTCTAGGAAAAAAGTAATCAAGGAGTATTATATTTTTTAGGGACTCATCATAGGGCATGGTGACCCTTTTTATAGCACAGGATGCAAACGCACATCACCCCATGCAGTAGCCCGCTATGTGAGAGGTGCATATAGGGCCGGCAGACCCAGCTGCCGCCATTTGAGGCCACTCCTCCCACCTAGTGACGTGACAGCCTATCATCATGGCAGCTCCACCTTAGGCATGGGTAAAAAATGATAGATAGTGAAAGGGGATGTGAAGGTGGGGGTGAAGCAGGTTGTTAAAAACCCACCACCTCAAACCAGAGCTCAGGGGTTAGGGAACATTGTCCCCTCCCCCTCAGCCCTTATCCGGGATAGTTGGCTGAGAAGGACAGCATCTACCCTGTGAAAATAGAGGCCAACCAGAGAAAGTTGTGGGAGAGGTTGTAGGGAAAGTGAAGAAGTAGGGGAGAAATACAGGCTGTCTGAAAGAAGGAGAAGAGGCTAAGCTGGGGCCGGATGGGGCACTGAGTCCCATTAGCATGGCAGCCAGGAAGGCAAATCGCCCTGCCCCTTACAGGGCGGGCATCTTTTAGGGAGAGAGCTGACTGGAAGTCCCTGAATGATGAACTATCAAGAGTTGACTGGGTTGGGCTGGGCAAAAGGAAATCAACTGAAGAACTTTTAAACATACTAACACCAGTGAGGAACTGTGCATGAAACACATACCCCGAAGGAAAAGCAATTGGCAGAGAAAAATACCTAGGGACAGAAAAATATTAATGAGAAACACAACTAAACTTCTAAAAAAAATATTGAGGACAAAAACAGGTAGTGAGAGTAAAACTATTGAGCATAAAGTGGAGGAAATAGAACTTAGACTAAAAGCCTCATATGAACAAGAGAGAGTGTATGAAGAAAACAGAGCAATGTCAGTGATCAAAGGAAATTATGCATTTCTACATTTATGCCCAAAAGAAATTGAAAACCTGAACTAGGGTCGGTCCTCTGCTAAACAAAGGGAGGGAGCTAGTAGATGATCCAACCATGGTGGCAAACATCCTCGAAGAACAGTACATGAGTATGTACAGTGATTCAATACCAGAGAAAATAATACTAAACCTCATTGACTTTTTTAAATGGAAAGGGGAAACAAGGACACAATTAATGACATAACTTTCAGCCACGATGATATCATAGAGGCCATAAAGGAATCTAAATCAAACTCAGCAGCTGGACCTGATAACATACCATCGGGGTTACTGAAAAACTGCAAGCAAACCCTGGCTGCTCCTATTATTATATGGAGGAAATCACTAGATAAGGGCAATATACCAGTAGCAATGAAGAGAGGACTCATCCCTCCAATTTTATAAGGTGGCTCAAGGGGTGCAGCATCAAATTATAGGCCAGTCTGTTTTACCTCCCATCTCATTAAGGTGTTTGAGAGAGTCATCAGAAAATATGTGGTGAGCTTCATGGAAAGGACTGGACAATTTAACCCAGGGCAACACGGGTTTAGAAAGGGTAGTTCATGTCTCTCTCAACTCCTGGATCACTACAAAAGAATACTGGAAGATATGAAAAGAGGGAGGAATGTGGATGTAGTGTATCTAGATTATGCCGGTGGACCATGGGATACTGCTCCGCAAAGTAAGAAAGGCAGGCATCACTGGAAAACTGGGTACCTGGGTGCCAAATTTCTTAAGACTAAAGATAAATAGACAGTGGTGGTCAAGGGCACACATTCAAGGGACTTAGCAGTGGTCAGCAGAGTACCTCAAGGCTCAGTACTTGGACCACTGCTGTTTCTGATAATGATAAGCCACATTGACCAGAAGGTGGAATCATCCTGAGTCTCCTCATTTGTGGATGACACCAGAATTACCAGAGAAATAACTGCCAAAGAAGATTCACAAAAGTTACCAAGAGACTGGGAACCATCTACAACTGTTCAAGGAAAAACAATATGATGTTTAATGACAAAAAATTTGAAGTATTAAAATATGGAACAAATTAAGAACAAAAGGAGTATGAATACAAAGCAGGCGATGAGGGGATAGAATCCAAGGACATACTGAGGGACCTGGGAGTGTGGATTAGCACACATCAACTGCACGGCCAGGTCAGCCTGAAAGATGAGTGGGTGGATCCTCAGGCCCTTCAAAACCATGATGGAACCTGAACACCTGCTACCTCTTTTGAAGAGACTAGTTATGTCCAACATGGAGTATGCTTGCCAGTTGTGGTCCCCTCACAAAGTAAAGGAGATAGAAGAATTAGAGCAAGTGCAGAGAGGAGTTACTAGAAAACTGATTAGAGACTCCTTAAATTACTGGGAGACTCTACATGCACTAAAGCTCTACTCCTTACAAAGACAGAAGGACTGTTTTATTATTATTTATGTCTGGAAAGTACTAGAGGGGCTGAACCATTTTTTTTTTTTTTTATGGAGCCCCTCTGGCAACTAACCACTTGGGCATAAGTCGCCGAAAAACACGACAGCCTAGAACTAGGCTACTTTAAAGTAAAAATATGAAAACTTAACAATGATATAAATTGGAAAAACTTAACAATCGAAGCAATCTCCGGCAGCGGGGGGAGGTCCCCCTCACCCCGGTGCAGGAGAGTGCAACCTACAAACAAAACAATAATAAAAAAAAAGGAACCTTAAATAAAGGGGAGAAGGCCGGCCTCCCCCCAAAAGTCAATAAGTCCACCAGTCATGGTGCACGAATCTGTCCCGAGAACAAGGGAGAGGCGGTAGCGACCCCGCCCATCCCGGTACCGTCTTGGGACTTGGAGCCATCCGTATACACTGGCACGGTCCCAGCGTGACACGATGTGTGCTCCAAAAAGGTCGAACGCAATACTCCCGGCGTGGTACAAGCTTTGGGAGCAGAGGCGTGGCGACAAATAGCCAAATGTGGTACCCTCCAGGGTGGCGTCCTGGGCAGAACCAGGGGCGCCACCGGCCCGAGAGCTATATCTACCTCTCGAAGGAGTTTCCTGGCCCTAAACCCAAAGGGCTTAGGGTATGACTGGCGTCTCTCGGCGGCATAGGCACCATCGAGATCAGCTGCGGAAGCAGTGAGAGCTGTTGGTGACTGAGGGAGGCGCCGGGCTCGCGCGTACAGGCGGGTGATGCACTGCACGCGGCGCAGAGCGAGTGGCATCTCCCCAGCATTGACCAACAGGCTCTCAATGGGGGAAGTGCGGAAGGCACCGGTCGCAAGGCGAAGGCCGGTGTGGTGGATCGAATCCACCTTCCGCAATAATCGCTCGGCTGCGGATGCATAAAACTCGCATCCGTAGTCGAGCTTCGAGCGAACAAAGGATCGATAAAAAAGTAAGGCAGTAGCCCTATCAGCGCCCCAAGCGCTGAACGTCACGGAACGGAGAATGTCCATGGCGCGGGTACAAGAGACCCTAAGGCTGCGAATATGAGCCTCCCAGGTGAGGCGTCGGTCGAATACAAGACCAAGGAAACGGTGCGACTCAACCACATCCAGGCGCACCCCATTAAGAAACAAATCTGGGTCGGGGTGAAGCCGTGGATGGCGGCAGAAATGCACCACCTTAGTCTTGGCCAAAGAAAACCGAAACTTGTGCGCTTCGGCATAGCGAGAAACGCGCATCAATGCCTGTTGGAGTCGACGCTCCAGAGTTGGCATCTGGGCCGCGCCAAAAGAGATCGAAAGGTCGTCCACGTAGAGCGTAGCGAGAACATCTTCCGGCAGCACCGAGGTGATGCCGTTGATGCTCAAGGCAAAGAGTGTGACACTGAGGACACTTCCCTGCGGGACACCCTCTTCCTGCTCCTTTGGGCCGGAGAGGGCTCCCCCCACCCGTACGCGGAATCGACGATCTCGCAAAAATTCAGATATAAACATTGGGAGGCGTCCCCTCGCCCCCATCGTGTGGAGAGTCTCCATGATACCGTATCGCCATGCGGTATCATAGGCCTTCTCCAGATCGAAAAACACCGTGGCGTAGTGCTGTCTACGAAGGAAAGCCTCGCAGACGGCATTTTCCAGTCGGAGCAGAGCATCCGACGTGGAGTGGAACTTGCGGAAGCCGCACTGTGCGGAAGACAGATGGCCTCCGCTGTCCAGGAAAAAGGCTAATCTAACATTTACCAATTTCTCCATCAGCTTGCACACGCAAGAGGTTAGAGAGATTGGGCGGAAACCGGTCGGAGTAGAGTGATCTCTCCCCGGTTTGCGAAAGGCGAGCCTAGTAGCGATTCGCCAGGAGTCTGGGAGAAGACCTTCCACCCAGATCCTGTTGAACAAATCTAACAGAAAGGCCATGCCTCGCTCACCCAGGTGTCGAAGCATGGCGTACGGGACATCATCCGGACCATGGGCGGTGTCCGCGCAAGAAGCGAGAGCGGAACGCAACTCACTCACAGTAAACTTGTTGTTGAAGGGTTCTCCGCCTCTGGAGGTAAAGTCCAGCCGGCGGCCTTCCGCGACATCACGACGTGCATTGAATGCTGGCGGAGCAGCATCACGGCTAGAGAATGCGGAAAAAGCGGTCGCTAAGGATTCCGCCACGGACGCGGGGCGGAAATAGTAGAAATAGTAGTCAGGCCCACGGCGATGAGGTTGCCGGAGAAGAACTCAACGGCCTCATCTACCGACCTAAACTCCTCGACTGAGATAGAGAATTCAGTCATTTCCTGAAATGCAGGCCACCGCGCCACCGCCAAGCACCACCGAGGTGGTCTCTCAGGCGGCAGTTGCCCTGAAAATGATATTTGAATGGGAAAGTGATCACTACCATGGAGGTCATCGACCACCCCCCAATCATAATCAGGCTGTGCATCCGAAGAGCACAAAGATAGGGTCGAGGCAAGAAAATGAAGCGGTTCTCGGACAGTGATCCGTAAATTCATCCACGTTTAGGACACCCATCTCAAGCTCTTCGATCAGATCGGCAAGAACTTGTCCCCTGGGATTTATGGAGTAATCTCCCCAGAGAGGATGCCTGCCGTACAGATCTCCAAGCAAGAGATAGGGCCTCGGCAACCGTGCCACGACGCGGCGGAAGTCCCCCGCGTCGAAGTCAGCTGACGGTGGAATGTACGCAGAAATGATAGTATACCTCCTATCCAGGTGCAGCTGCACAGCCACTGCCTGAAAGGATGTATCTAAAGAGAAAGGAAGAACGGAGACATCATGGCGGGTGTAAACCAAGCATCCCCCAGCCCGGCCATCCCGCGGTGGTGGGGTCGCAAGACCCTTGTACCCCGGGAGGGCAGGCAGGGGGCACGCGCCTAGCATGGTCTCCTGCAAAAAGATAGCTAACGGGGAGCGGGACGAGACGAGCTCCTCCCAGTTGGCCCGGAGTCCACAGCAATTCCATTGAAGGAATATGCCCTCCAGGCCTAGTTCGGAGGAGACGCGGGGGCCCTCCTCGAACTGAAGACCCTCACGGAAATGGCCGTACGCTTCCCGGGGGCAGAACCCCGGGCGCTGTTGGCCGGACAAAGCGCTGTCGCCTTCGAGGACTTATTGGGAGAGGTTGGGTTGGCCATGCAAGTCTTTTCCTCCTTCCGCCTCGAAACCTTAGCGGGGCGCTGCGGCTTGGGAGGCGGGGGGGCCCTCTTTTCGAGGAACCACCGTCTCCGAGCCACTCGCTCCACCTCGGGGAGTGGGCGAAGGAGCCGAAGCTCCTTTGTTGCTGTCCTCCTTTCGGGGGACAGCTTTATGAACCCCCGAAGATGGCCTAGCGACCATCTTCTGGGGTGTTGCCTCCTGTGAGTCTAACGACTCGGTGGAGGCGCGTGGCCGTTTCGCCTTGCGGGAAACGGTCACGCTGGGGGAAGAGGGGCGAGCCCTGGTTTTAGCCGGGGCTGGGTATGAACTCTTTTTGCCGCCAGCTTTACCAGGGGAGCGCCCGGGTTGGGTAGAGCCCGCAGAAGGGCTCCGAATGGGCGCAGAAACAACCGTGCTCGTTGCCATGGATGGGCCAGGAGCAGAGGGTGCCTTTCTAACTACTGAGGCATATGACGTCCCAGGCAGAGCCGGGCGCACCAGGACCAAGTCCTTAGCCTTGCGGAATGAGAGTCTATCCTGGGCCTGAACGGCCAGGATTTCTTTCTCCAGGAGATATGCACCACATTGCTTCGAAGAAGCAGGGTGCGGCTCTCCGCAATTGACACACTTGGCCACACACGATTTGGACTTATCGTGTGCGACCTTGGAACAGTTTACACAGACTTCGGGTGACCCCGACTTTGCACGTCTACATGAGCGATTCGTATGGCCGAAGCGGTGACAGTAATAGCACCGCCGCGGCAGTGGCACGAATGCCTTCACGCGGTAGCGGTACCAACCGGCACGCATCAACTCAGGGAGCTTGTCACAGTCGAACGTGACGAAGAGTGTAGGGGTGGGTCTCGAAGCCCCTCCCTGTTTTCTCATCACACATTCGACCTTGACCACCCATGGTCGGCCAGCTCTAGGGTGATGTCCTCAATGGAGTAGTCAACGAGTTCCCTCACATAAACTACTCCTTTCACAAAGTTCATGGTAGAGTGCGGCGTCACACTCACTGGGGTGCCATGAAGTGTCCGAAGAGCACTTATCTTGGCCGCCTCGGCGGGATTCGCCAGAAGGCTCCCGTCCGAGAAACGGGTCACCTTCGGCTCTCTACCAATTGCACTAGCTAATCCTCTCCTCTGATGGATCATGTTGCCCTTGGACAACATGGTGCCATCAGTGGCGCGAATAACGAGGAAGCGTTTGAAGCCAGCGGGCTTGAAAACGCCAGGTAACCTCTGAATCAGGGGCCCCGATGTCATCGAGGCTCCGCCCTGTGCACTCTTGGTGTTAGTCTTGGTCAGGGGCTCCGCACACGAGGGGGTAGAGGGGCCGGATGTGCCGATCTTGGCTTGGTCGCCTACCAAAGTGGCAGCAGACCCATCTGTCCCCGCAGCCCCCGCGGATGGAGAGGAGCCACGAGTCTTCTTCGTCTTTTTCTTTTTTGGAGAGCAGGGCGGGGAATGAACCCGCTTCTCACCTCCGCCGGCAGAAGCCCCTAGGCCAGATGGACCGGCCTCAGCCAGGTCCCTCTCTGAAATGGAGGTCCTGGTAGTCGTAGGGGCACCTGTCGGAGGAGATCCCTCCCCTCCTTGTACTGCCTCGGAGCCCTCAGCCGTTTGAGGAGGACCCTGCATAGGGGCGGATTCGGGTTCGGTGCTTGCCGCCGAGCCCGAATTCCCCCCCATGGAAGGCCCTACCGTCTGAGGCTGGGTCTCCTCAAGGACCATGTCTATCACAGGAGGGGCCTCCAGTTGGCCATCCCCTCCCAGGACATCGCAGGTCCCCTTAGCAGTGTTGCCAGTCTTGTGTGGGGAGGCACAGGCCTTGACCCCAGCAAGGTTTAAAATTCTTGCCAGCAGGTCTTTTGAGGGAAGCGACTGAAGGGGCCTGGCTTCCCTCTCCCCCCTAAGGGGGTTTGCCCTACCGAGCCGCTTGCACGAGGGGCGGTCGGCAATGGGCTGCCTGCTGGCTTTCTTGGCAGTCCCCTTAGAAAGCAAAGGAGGGACTGCCGCTGGAGATAGGGAGGTGCCGAAAGCACCTCCAGAGAAGGGGGTGAGGGGGAGTCCCCTACACCCGTAGGCGTAGGAGAGGAGTAAGTCTCCTCTCCGGCTAAAGAAGTATGGAGGGTCCCCTGCGCAAGCACAAGGGAAAGGACCTCCATTTTCTCAGTGTGGAGCTGCCCGAGGGCGGCTCCGTTGATTTTATGGGGAAGTTGGGGGTGGGTTTTTTTTTTTGTTTTTTGTCATACATGGGCATGGTGACCCTCTTTTTAATACGGGACGCAATAGCTCATCACCTCTCGCAGTTGCCCGCACTGCGAGAGGTATGGGTGGGGATGAAGCAGGTTGTTAAAAAAAACCCATCCCGAACCGGAGCTCAGGGATTAGGGAACAATGTCCCCTCTCCCCCCAGCCCCGATCCGGGGTGGTTGGCTTGAGAAGAAGGTCAGCATCTACCCTGTGAAATTAGAGGCTGACCAGAGAAAGTTGTGGGAGAGGTTGTATGAAAAGCGACGAGGTAGGGGAGAAATCGGGCTATCTGAAGGAAGGAAGAGAGGCTAAGCTGGGGCCGGACGGAGCGCTGGATCCCGTCAGCACGGCGGCCAGGATGGCAAATCGCCGCGCCCCTTACGGGGTACTGTGGGCTAATCCTCAAACCAGCAGGGGCTGAACCAAACATATCACAGGGTTGAAGGAGCAACATAGAGAGCCAGCTCCACCCATGATATAGTCCTATGTGGGTAGGTTTTGACGGATGCGGATGACATTTGATAGGCCCTTGTGGCTTTTGTCATCCGTGAAATTATTATTATTATGGTTTGGAAGGACCTGCACAAGGAGGACAATTAGCAGCTGCTCTCAATGAATCAAGACCCTCCAGGGAGAAAGTTTTAGCGGTGCTGAATGCAGACTCTTTAATTTCTCCCGAGGGACATCAAAGACCTTACAGGAATTAGCACGGAGACTTTCAAGAGGAGGCTGGATAAATTCCTGGACACCGTATCAGATGAACCTCCAGTCTCACATGGCCCGACTTTGAAAGGAACAACATCAAACTCTATCATCGATCAGCTATAGTAACTGAAGTTCAAGCAGAGATGTAGAAGTGGTGGGCCCCCATACTAGCCGAGGTGATGTCACCATACCCAAACAATAAGTAAACAATTCTAACAGTGATAAAATAGGGCCTATTAGATATGAAGGGGTTGTGAAAGAATCTGATGAGGAAATAGTAGAGGTTCTTAATGATCATTTTTCTTTAGTAGATAGTATTGCAGTAGCTCTTGAGAAGATATATACTAAATCATTAAAGTATGGAGAAATACCTAATGATTGAAAATTAGCGAATGTAGTGCTACTTTTTAAGAGGACCCGAATAACTTTAGGCCAGTAAGCTTAACTTCTATAGTTTGTAAAATTATTAAAAAGATAGTTAAGAAGGGGATTTCTAACCATCTAGAGAGTGGCAAGTTAATAAATGATGCTCAGCATGGGTTTAGAAGAGGTAGATCATGTTTAACAAATTTACTGGATTTTATGGATTATGTAACTAAACAATTATATAAGGGAGAGAATGTTAATGTAATTTACTCAGATTTTAACAAAGCTTTTGATAAGGTTCAACATAGGAGACTAGTTCACAAATTAAAAATGTATGAGATATGTGGTAAAGTTTTGAATTGGATAACTGAATGGCTGAAAGACAGGAAACAGAGTTGTAGTGAATGGGGTGAGGTCACATTCTATGCCCTTTAGTATTCACAGTTTATATAAATGATCTTGGGAAGGCTGTAAATAGCAGTGTCAATTTTTGATGATACTAAATTGGCAGCTGTAGTCAAAGAGGTTGAGGGTAGCTTCAAAGTGCAGGGTGACTTAAATAAGTTATTAGCTTGGGCTCAGAAGTGGCAAATGACTTTTAACATACATAAAAAAATGCAAAGTTATTAACATGGGAAGGGATAATAGGGAATTTAGCTATGAAATGGATGGGCATTGGCTGAATTCAGTTGAGGATGAGAAGGACTTAGACGTAGTAGTAGATATGTCACTGAAGTTTTCAAAGCAGTGTATTGAGGCAAAAAATAGAGCAAATAGGGTGCTAGGATACATTAAGAGTAATGTTAGCTACAAGAGTAAAGAGTTTATTCTTAAACTCTACAACTCGTATGTCAGGCCACATTCAGAGTACTGTATACAAGCATGGTCACCGCATTTCAGACATATCAACCAGCTAGAGTCAGTAAAAAAAGGAGGGCAACAAAAATAATACCTTCCCTAAAGCACCTTGAATATGAAGATAGACTCACAGAAGATTCCCTGGAAGAGACCTTAAGTGGCCTGTTTTCCAGTATGGTAGCCAGAACACCATTAGTTTGTTGGCCTGGGCTGCGTGTGGCATTCATATGCACTCTATAGTTGAACTTTTGTTCGTTTAACCAAAATTTGTCGAGCCTAGACTTAAACCTCTCAACAGAGTCAGCACTCGCTACCCACTCTGGCAACTCATTCCAATTGTTCACCACGCGGAAATTAATTGAAAACTTTTGTATATCTAAGCGAGCTAGTAATAGAACTAGAGGCCACCACTTAAAGATTAAAAAGCAGAGGTGCAGACTGGATGTTAGAAAATGTTTTTTCCACTAACAGAGTGGTGGATTATTGGAATAGTTTGCCACCTGAGACTGTAGACAGCCCAAACTTGAATGTTTTCAAGCGCAGATTGGATTATTATATGGGGATGGAGGGTTAATTTCTTACTTTTTGGTGTGTGGATATGTTTCTTAACTTATTTTTGTGGATGCAGTTTCTTTTTATTGTATATTTTGGGGGACTTTGATTTTGTTTTTGACAGACTCCTATGGAAGCTTTAAATTATATATTGTAGATGCATGGTCAGATATAATCCTATGGATTATTTAAATTGTATTTAAATGCATGATCTGACAAAATCCTATGGATGCATTATGTGGGTGGGATTTGATGGATACGGATGACCTTTCATAGGCCCTTGTGGCTTTTGTCATCCGTGAAATTATGTTATGTTATGTTATTTGTAAATCTTCTTGGAATTGCCTTTCCTCAATGCATTTACAGTCGTATTTGCCAGTGATGATCTTATACATTTCAATTAGGTTGCCTCTGGATCTCCTGTATACCAGTGTGGGCACGTTAAGCCTCCGTAATCTCTCTTCATATGACAGGCCTTTCAGGCAAGGTACCAGTTTTGTGGCTCTCCACTGAACATTTTCTGTTGCCTCAATGTCTTTTACAAGGTCGGGACACCATACCCGATTGCCATATTCAAGATGAGGCCTTACCAAAGCTGTAAATAATAGTTTAAAAAGAGCTGGTTCCAGATGAATGAACGTTCTTATGATCCCTACAACTTTATTTGCCTTATTTATTTTTTAGCAAGATGCTCAGAATACCAGTTTTTCATCTATGGCCACTCCAATATTGTTTTCTGTTCAGTTCTAGTGATGTCAGAGTGCATACAGTATGTCTTGTCCTCAATTGTAGTCCTCCCAATTTTCATATGCTTGCTTTTATCTGGGTGAAAACCTAATAACCACTTTTCTGTCCATTTCTTAAACTCGCCAAGGTCCTCTTGCATCTTGTTACAGTCTTCCAAGCATTTATCTACCTAAAAATTTGGTATCATTTGCATACAAAAAAAAAACACTTTCATGCCTGACTGTTTCTGGTAGGTCATTCATGAATATGACAAAGAGCAAGGGCCCCAACACAGAGCCTTGTGGTACCCCACTTATTACATTCCTCCAAGCTGATATTTCTCCATTTACCATTACCTTTTGTCTTCGCTCCATCAAGAAACTCTGTATTCACTTCAGTAGCATGCCACCGATCTTATAGCTTGACACCTTTTAGAGCAGATGTTTATGTGTGAGGAGAGATATGATTGAGCTTTTTAAAATCTGTTCTGGAATGGATAAGTTGGATTTTAGCAAATTATTTGAATTGGAAGGTAGTAATAAGAGTAGGGGTCACGACTTAAAAATTCAAAAACAGAGGTGCAGGTTGGATGTTAGAAAATATTTTTTCCCAAATAGAGTGGTAGATTACTGGAATAGTTTGCCATCTGAGACAGTAGACAGTCCAAACCTGAATGTTTTCAAATGCAGATTAGATGATTATATGGGGAGGGAGGGTTAACTTTGGAAAGGGAGGGGGGTATTCTGGACTCATTCCTGTGGATGCAATTTTTTATTATTTTATGCTATGATTGATTTGGATTTTAATGTGTGTTGATGGTGATACTTTTTGTTTTTGACACATTCCTGTTGATGGTTTGAATTGTATATTGTAGATGCATGATCTGACACAATCCTATGGATTCATTTTGTGGGTGGGTTTTGACAGATACAGATGACCTTTAATAGGCCTTTGTGGCTTTTGTCATCGGTGAAATTATGTTATGTTATACCATTCATATACACCATTTTCTTACACTTCTTCCCCCATTTACTATATCTATCATGGTAAACATGTAGACGAGCATCCTGGCCCCAAAAAATTATTTTGTGTAAATATTATCGTTCATCGGTGTCATCATCATCATGGTATGGGCTCATGAGGTAATCCTGTAGTCGCCCGATCATTGTTATGAAAATTTCTATGATGCTGGCTACGTATAGCTATACCAGTTGGCTTCCCAGTGTTTATCCAACTTGTTCTTAAAGGACTGGAGACTTGTGGCTGTGATCACTTGATCTGGCAGAGAATTCCAGTCATTGACAATCCTTTGGCCAAATACATTTTTCCTCACCATCTTCTGGCAATGGCATCTAAATAGTTTATTGGAATGACCTCGCGTTGCTGAATATTCCTGAGGTATGAAGAAAAGGCCAGGGTCAATTCTCTCCAATCCATTTAGAAGCTTGTAAACTTGAATCATATCACCTCTACGGCGTCTATATTTCATAGAAAAGAGTCCAAGCTGACGCAGTCTTTCGCTATAATCTTGATCACTCAATTCCGGAACCAATTTTGTAGCTCTTCTTTGTACGGATTCCACCTTCATATCATCGGCGATGAATCGTAAGTACCAAATGATGTTGCCATATTCCAGATGGGGACGAACTAATGCATTTATTAACAGTAGCAAGGTATCTCTGGTAAATGTTACAAATGTGCTTTTCACAATTCCCAACATCTGGTTTGCCCTTTTAACTGCAGCAGACACTTGTGCATGGAATTTCAATTCAGAGTCAATGATTACCCCTAGATCTTTCTCTTCTTTAACTTGATCCAGTATTTCACCATTTATGGTATATACATAGTCTTGATTGTGGAAACCAAAATCCAACACTTTACATTTTTTTGCATTAAACCTCAACTGCCACAGATTAAACCATTCACCTAGCTCCCTTAAATCTCCATGCAAGTCCCGATGATAACATAACATAGTTTCACGGATGACAAAAGCCACAAGGACCTATCCAAGGTCATCCGCATTCGTCAAAACCCACCCACAAAAAGCACCATCGCCAGGGGAAGACAAAATCAAAGTCCCCCACAATATAATATAACAGATGATAAAAGCCACAAGGGCCCATCATAGGTCATCTGAGTCAAACGGCCTCTTTTTTTTAAGGCACCCAAACTCCCAAGAAAACTACATCCAGAGGATTGCGTCCAGAAACAAGGGTACCACCAATCAAGGCTTGTCAAGAACTAAATCATGCAGCTATAGATATATACAAACAATATTAATATATACAAAACTTAGGAACCATCACAACCTTCCCTTCCCATAAACTCATCCAACCTACTCTTAAATACATTTAAATTTGGACTACCTACTACCCTGCGTGGCAAGTTGTTCCAGAAGTCTACCACTCTATTGGTGAAAAAATATTTCCTTAAATCCAACCTACACCCTTGCTTTTTAATTTTCAAGTGGTGAACTCTAGTCCGATTTCCATCATCTAACTCAAAAAACTTGCTAACATCCAATTTATCTATCCCAGAAATTTTTTTAAAAAGCTCATCATATTCCCTCTCACACACCGCCTTTCGAACGAGAACATATTTAATACCCTCAATCTATCTATATATTCAAGGTGCCTCAGGGAAGGAATAATCTTTGTTGCCCTCCGTTGCACTGACTCGAGAAGGTTAATATCGTGTCTAAAATGTGGGGCCCATGCCTGTATACAGTACTCTAACATAACATAATTTCACGGATGACAAAAGCCACAAGGGCCTATCAAAGGTCATCCGTATCCATCAAATCCCACCCACATAATGCATCCATAGGATTTTGTCAGATCATGCATCTACAATATACAATTTAACAATCCATAGGAATGTCCAACCATGCATCTATAATATATAATTTAAAGCCTCCATAGGAGTCTGTCAAAAACAAAATCAAAGTCCCCCAAAATATACAATAAAAAGAAACTGCATCCACAAAAATAAGTTAAGAAACATATCCACACACCAAAAAGTAAGAAATTAACCCTCCATCCCCATATAATAATCCAATCTGCGCTTGAAAACATTCAAGTTTGGGCTGTCTACAGTCTCAGGTGGCAAACTATTCCAATAATCCACCACTCTGCTGGTGAAAAAATATTTTCTAACATCCAATCTGCACCTCTGTTTTTTAATCTTTAAGTGGTGGCCTCTAGTTCTATTACTACCTTCTAACTCAAATAACTTGCTGAAATCTAATTTATCCATCCCAGAAAAGATTTTAAAAAGCTCAATCATATCTCCCCTCACACACCTTCTTTCAAATGAAAACATATTTAATACCCTCAGCCTATCTTCATATTGAAGGTGCTTCAGGGATGGTATTATTTTTGTTGCCCTCCTTTGTACTGACTCTAATAAGTTTATATCATGTCTAAAATATGGTGACCATGCCTGCAAACAGTACTCTAAATGTGGCCTGACATAAGAGTTGTATAGTTTAAGGATGACCTCCTTACTCTTGTAGCTAACATTTCTTTTAATGTAACCTAGCACCCTATTTGCTCTATTTTTTGCCTCAATACACTGCTTTGAAAATTTCAGTGACCTATTTACTACTACTCCTAAGTCCTTCTCATCTTCAACTGAATTAAGCCAATACCCATCTATCTCATAGCTAAATTCCCTATTATCTCTCCCCATGTTAATAACTTTGCATTTATTAAGGTTAAAAGTCATCTGCCACTTCTGAGCCCAAGCTAACAACTTATTTAAGTCACCCTGCACTTTAAAGCTACCCTCAACCTCTTTGACTACAGCTGCCAATTTAGTGTCATCAGCAAAAATTGACACTTTGCTATTTACACCTTGCCCAAGATCATTTACATAGATTATAAATAATAAAGGGCCTAAAACTGATCCCTGAGGTACGCCACTAATAACATTCCTCTGACCTCACTCCATTCAGTACAACTCTGTTTCCTATTTTTCAGCCATTCAGTTATCCAATTTAAAACCTTCCCACATATCCCAAGCAGCTTTAATTTATGAACTAGTCTTCTATGTGGAACCTTATCAAAAGCTTTGCTGAAATCTAAGTAGATCACATCAACTTTCTCACCCCTATCTAATTCTTTAGTTACATAATCCATAAAATCCAGTAAATTAGTTAAACACGATCTACCTTTTCTAAAACCATGCTGAGCATCATTAATTAACCTGCTACTCTCTAGATGATCAGAAATTCCCTTCTTAACCATCTTCTCAAGAATTTTACAGACTATAGAAGTTAAGCTTACCGGTCAAAATTATTTGGATCATCTTTGCTTCCCTTTTTAAAAATTGGCACTACATTTGCCAATTTCCACTCATTTGGTATTTCTCCAGACTCTTCTCAAGAGCTACTGTAATACTTTCTACACCTTCTTTGAGTATCCTAGAATGAATGTTGTCAGGGCCAGATGCCTTACTAGTATTTAACTGCATTATAAGCCCTTTAATTTCTTCTCTGTCTATATTAATGGAATTTATCACTACTTCCCTTGACCTAGAATTATCATCAATTAGTCTAACTGGTTTCTCTTCTGTGAATACTGAAGAAAAATGATCATTAAGAACCTCTACTATTTCCTCATCAGATTCTTTCAAAACCCCTTCATATTTAATAGGCCCTATTTTAGCACTGTTAGATTTATTATTGATTCTATAATAGCTAAAGAATTTTTTAGGATCTTTATTATTATTTTTAGCTAAATTAATTTCTGCTGTCCTTTTGGTCTTCTTAATAATCTTATTTAGTTCATTTCTGGTTGACCTATAATGGTTATGGTGTATTAGGTGAGGGGTATACATGTGTTGTATGTGGGCTGCGTGAATGCATTGTAGATTTAGAGGGGATGAGAAGGCAGGATTTAGACAGGATATGTAGGCTGGAGGGGTTAGTTGCTGAGCTCAGGAGGGAACTTAGTGTTAGGCCTAGAGCTGGGAATAGGTTAGGTGGTGAGGTAGGCCAGTTAGATGTTCCAGGTGAAGGTAGAGGGCCGGTGGAGGAGGTAGGATATGATAGTTCTAGTGATAGTGAAGTTAGCCCCCTTAGATTAGTTAGAAATAGGCCTAGTGAGGATGGGGGACAGTGGAGAGTGGTTAGGAAACGTGAAGCTAGGGAGGCTTCTCCTGTTCTTTGTGAGAATAGGGTTGCCTCTGTTGAGGTTGTTAGCCAGGGCGAGAATAGGTGTGTGAGTCAGAGGGACACAGAACCTATTAGCTTGACTAATAGATTCAGTGCCCTAAGAGAGGAAGTAACTGGAAGTGATATGACTGATGGGGGTGGGGGTGGAGTTTGAGTGACTGGTAGTTTGAATGAGAATAGGAGTGGGGATGGAGTTAGGTCTGTGGGGGTTAGGAATAGGAGTCTGACTGAAGTGCTTGTGATGGGTGATTCGCGAGTTAGATATTTAGATAGGAAGTTGAATGCAAGTAGATTGAATGGTTTGAGGGTGTGTTTGCCAGGTGCTGGAGTGAGAGATCTGTCTGTTAGGTATGAGGAGCTGGTGTCTGGCTGTGCAAGGGATGCGGTTGTGATTACACATGTAGGAGTGAATGATGTGAAGAAAGTGGGTGCATGTGAGTTACGTGAGAGGTACAAGAGGTTGATTGAAAAGGTGAAAGAAAGTAGAATGAAAGGTGTTGTGACAGGTGTGCTTCCAAGAATGGATGTTGGGGTAGAATGGATGTCTCGTACAATTGGGCTGAATGATTATGTGAAGAGGATGTGTGAGATGGAAGGTGTCATGTTTGTGGATGTGTGGGATAGGTTTGTTGGAATGAAAGAAATGTATGCGATGGATGGACTGCATTTGAGTAGGAGGGGGGTAGATGTGTTGTGGGAGGAGTATGATCGTATTATTAGGTCTTTGCGGGTGGGAAACTAGATACTAATAGTGGTCAGGCAATTATGAGAGGACATTATAGTACTGAAAGTAGAATGGACTTGGCAGATAACAGAAATAGGTTCCAAGGCGATAGAGGTGAGGTCATTCAAGTTTCAAGAGGTGCTTCAGGGATAGGGGGGTTAAATTGTTTCTATACAAATGCTCGTAGTCTTAGAAACAAGAAGGATGAGCTATTTAGTTATATTAGCAATGAGGATATAGATATATTATGCGTTACTGAATCATGGGTTAACGAAATAGAATTTAGTGACACTATAAGTGAATTTGATTTACAGGGCTATAATATGTACATTAGTCAAAGGACAGGTAGGATTGGTGGAGGAATAATTATCTACATAAAAAACATGGTTTCAAGTTTAAATACTTCAATAAAGCAGGATGGAGTTGAGTCACTTTGGATAGATATTAGGTTCAGTAAAAATAGAATGTTGCATTTGGGAGCTTTTTACAGGCCACCTGGGCAGACTGATGATATGGATGAACTAATGATAAGGGAAATAAGTAAGGGATGTGAAACAGATGCAGTTATTATTGGGGACTTCAACTTATACTCTGTGGACTGGGAAAATATGATAGGTAGGGATAGAACAAGTGGCAGGTTCATAGAATGCTTTGAGGATAATTTTTTGAATCAATTTGTTAATGAGCCAACAAGGGTGGACAATATATTAGATTTAGTACTTTCTAACAGTGATCATTTAGTTCAAGAATTGACTGTTGGGGAAGCATTGGGAAATAGTGACCATCAGATATTTTGTTTTAACTTGGGAATTGAGAAGGGTAAAATAACCGAGAATGCTGAAAAAGTTCCAAATTTTCATAAGGGAGATTATGTAAAACTTCGAAGCGTGCTAAATTTGGTAGACTGGGATATAGAATTCAGAGGTAAAAATGCTTATGGGATGTGGGATACTTTCAAGCATATAATAAATGTAGTCCAAGAACAATGTATCCCAATGAAGGCCATTAGGAACAAAAGTAGGAAACCATTATGGTGGAATCAGGAGATAGCTAGAAAAATTTCAGAGAAGAAAAGGGCATACAAAAAATTACAGGTACAAAATAATATTCAAAATTTAAGTGATTATAGAATGGCTAGGAATGAGTTAAATAAGATTATAAAGAAGAACAAAAGGGTGTCAGAAATTAAATTAGCTCTGGATAGCAACAAAGATCCTAGAAAGTTCTTTAGTTACTATAAAATTAATAACAAGTCTGGCAGAGTTAAAATAGGACCTATCAAATATGAAGGGATTGTGAGAGAAACTGATGAGGAAATAGTTGAGGTACTAAATGGTCATTTTGCATCAGTATTTACAAAGGAGAAACTAAATAGTCTTATGTATAGTACTCATGGGTCAGGAAAAGAGGTGTTTACTAACATTAGTGTGGATCGGAGGATGATAAAAGGACTAATAGGTGAGTTAGATACTACCAAGGCCTCCGGCCCTGATAATATTCATTCTAGGATACTTAAAGAAGGTGTAGAAAGTATCTCAATAGCTCTGGAGAAGTTATATACTAGGTCACTGGAATATGGAGAAATACCCGATGATTGGAAGAGAGCGAATGTAGTCCTCATTTTCAAGAAGGGTAGTAAAGAGGATCCAAATAACTTTAGACCGGTTAGCCTAACTCCTGTAGTCTGTAAAATTCTTGAGAAAATAGTTAAAAAAGGGATTTGCCAACATCTAGAGAGGGAGGGGTTAATCAGCGATGCTCAGCATGGGTTTAGATCAGGTAGATCCTGTTTGACTAACTTACTAGACTTTCTGGAGTTTGTAACAGATCAAGTAGATAAGGGAGAGAATGTAGATATAATTTACTTAGATTTTAGTAAAGCATTTGATAAGGTACCACATAGGAGACTAGTTCATAAATTAAAAATGATTGGGATATGTGGGGGTATTTCAAATTGGATAGCTGAGTGGCTGAAAGACAGGAAGCAAAGGGTAGTGCTAAATGGTGTAAAGTCAGAGTGGAGGGATGTTATCATCAGTGGGGTTCCTCAGGGATCAGTTCTCGGTCCATTATTATTTGTCATCTATATAAACAATCTTGGGGAGGCAGTTAATAATAAAGTGTCAATTTTTGCGGATGATACCAAATTAGCAGCTGTAGTTAAAGATATTGATGATAATTTTAAAGTGCAGGGGGATTTAAATAAATTGTTATCCTGGGCACATAAGTGGCAAATGACTTTCAACCTTGATAAGTCCAAAGTTATTAACATGGGAAAAGATAATAGAGAATCTAACTATGAAATGGATGGGCATTGGCTGAACTCAGTAGAGGATGAGAAAGATCTAGGAGTAGTAATAGATAAGTCATTAAGGTTTTCTAAGCAGTGTATTGAAGCAAGAAATAGGGCAAATAGAGTGCTGGGTTTTATTAAGAGAAATGTCAGTTACAAAAGTAAGGAGGTTATTCTTAAACTCTATAACTCTTATGTTAGGCCACATCTAGAGTACTGTATACAGGCATGGTCCCCACATTTTAGACACGATATTAACCTTCTCGAGTCAGTGCAACGGAGGGCAACAAAGATTATTCCTTCCCTGAGGCACCTTGAATATATAGATAGACTGAGGGTATTAAATATGTTCTCGTTCAAAAGGAGGTGTGTGAGAGGGGATATGATTGAGCTCTTTAAAATTTTTTCCGGGATAGATAAATTGGATGTTAGCAAGTTTTTTGAGTTAGATGATGGAAATCGGACTAGAGCTCACCACTTGAAAATTAAAAAGCAAGGGTGTAGGTTGGATTTAAGAAAATATTTTTTCACCAATAGAGTGGTAGACTTCTGGAACAAATTGCCGCAGAGGGTAGTAGGTAGTCCAAATCTAAATGTATTTAAGAGTAGGTTGGATGAGTTTATGGGAAGGGGAGGTTGTGATGGTTCCTATGTTTTGTATATATTAATATTGTTTGTATATATCTATAGCTGCATGATTTAGTTCTTGACAAGCCTTGATTGGTGATACCCTTGTTTCTGGATGTAGTTTTCCTGGGAGTTCGGGTGCCTTAAAAAAGAGGCTGTTTGACTCGGATGACCTATGATGAGCCCTTGTGGCTTTTGTCATCTGTTATATTATATTGTGGGAGACTTTGATTTTGTCTTCCCCTGGTGATGGTGCTTTTTGTGGGTGGGTTTTGACGGAGGCGGATGACCTTTGATAGGCCCTTGTGGCTTTTGTCATCTGTGTAATTATGTTATGTTATGGTTTAAATTATCTAAACTACTCTCACTTTGTAATCTCTGGTATGCCCTTTTTTTTCTGAAACTTTATTAGCTATTTCTTGATTCCACCATAATGGTTTCCTACATTTCTTCCTAATAGACTTCATTGGAATATACTGTTCCTGAACCATGTTTAATATAGTCTTAAAAATATCCCACATCTCATAAGTATTCTTTCCATGGAATTTTATATCCCACCTAATCTGATTTAGCATGCTGCGTAATTTATCGTAATCTCCCCTATAAAAATTTGGAATTTTTGTTGAGTTTGTTGTTGTTCTACCCTCAACTATTTGCAAATTAAACCTAACCATCTGATGATCACTGTTTCCCAATGATTCCCCTACACTCAATCCTTGAACTAAGTGATCATCATTTGAAAGAATTAGATCTAATATATTGGCACCCCTTGTTGGCTTATTAACAAATTGGGTCAAAAAGTTATCTTCAAAACACTCCATAAACTTACAACTTGCTCTATCTCTTCCTATCATATTTTCCCATTCTACAGAAGTTAAATTAAAGTCACCCAGAATAACTGTATCTTCTTTGCATCCTTTACTTATTTCCCTAATCATTAACTCATCGATGCAATCAGTCTGTCCTGGTGGTCTATAAAAAGCTCCCAAGTGTATTTTCCTATTTTTACCAACCTTAATATCTATCCATAATGATTCACCTTCTCCTTGCTTTATAGAGTTATTTAGATTTGAAGAAATGCTATTTCTAATATAAATAATCAACCCACCACCAGTCCTATCTCTCCTTTGACTAATGTACATAGTTATAACCTTCTAGTTCAAATTCACTGACATTATCATTAAATATATTTTCATTAACCCATGATTCAACTATACATATTATATCTATATCTTCATGAATGATATAACTAAATAATTGATCCCTCTTATTTCTAAGACTACGAGCATTTGTGTAAAGACAACTCAGCCCACCTATTCCTGAAGCACCTGAGGGCCTATCTCCTCTGCATCTCCTTTCTCTCCTTCCCTGACCACTATCACTACTCGAGTAATTTAACCCTAAAGGACTTCCATTAGCCTGCCTATCTTCTACAAATCTGTGTTTGCTTCCTTTCCCTGCCTCACTTTGAGCCATTAAATTTTCCTGACCACTATAAAAACCTAGTTTCCCGCCTCTAAAAACCTAATAACACTATCTAATTCCCGCCACAAAACCTCAACCCCATCTCGGCTCAGATGGAGTCCATCCATCGCATACAAACTTTTATTCCTATAAAACCCACTCCAAACATCTACAAACACCAATCCTGACTCCTCGCACAAACCTTTCACATATTCATTCAACCCCATTGCACGAGAAAACCATTCCATCCCCACATCCATTCTCGGAAGCACACCTGAAACAACACCTTTTACTCTACTTTCACACATCCTTTCAATCAGCCTTTTATACCGCTGTCGTAACTCACAAGTACCCACCTTCTTTACATCATTTACTCTGACATGTGTAATCACAACTGCTTCCCTCTCACACCCAGACACCAGCCTATCATACCTCTCACACACATCATTTACACCAGCACCCAGCAGACAAACTCTCACTCCCTTCCATTTACTTTCACTCAACTTCCTATCTAAATACCTAATCTGAGAGTCACCCATCACAATCACCTCAGTCATTCTCCTATTCGCTCTAGGCCTAGTATTACCCTCCCTCCTGCTCTCACTCACTCGACCTCCTATTCTACTTTCAGGCACGGCCACACCAGACAAATCTCTTTCAAATTCTTCCTCTCTCAGGGCATCAAATCTGTTAGTTAGCCTAACAGGTTCCATGTCCCTCTCATTCACAAACCTAACCTGTCCTAACTTATCTATTCTGTTCACTTTCACCCACCACTCATCATCACTTACTGCTTTCTCTCCAGTCCCTGTTCTAGGCCTAACTTCCTCCCTCCTGGTCCCAATCTGACTCTTCAAACGTACACTTGCATCTCTTCTCACTTCAGACACTAAATCGTTCAGTCTCAAGCATTCCGCATGTAATCGACTCACCTCCTCAGTCAAAGCACATACACGGCACTCAGACACATTCACTCTCCTCTCTACACCACAGACATCGCACACTACATACACACTACTTTCAAAAGGCTCCTCTCTACATCTAAACAGTCAGCCATACTTAAACAAGAACAATAATAAAAACAAAAACTTACGAAACAACAAGAATTTGACCCGAATTTGTGCGTGCAAGTTTAAAACCTGCTAATCAAGATGGCCACTGAAGTAAACAAAAGTCAATTTCTCACCAAAACAAAATAACCACAATTTAACTTTGTTATATTAACCAAATATATGATCTAATAACTTAATATTTATGTTTACTATGTCACACACCAAAGTATAGCAAAAAATCAAAAATATTCTGAGAGCTCTACAAAACATGTGGTACCTGTTCAAAGGTCAGTAAATCTTCATGTCGTTGGCATATATTTTAAGTGTACTTGATACAGCATCAGGTAGATCATTGATAAATACAAACAAAATTGGTCCCAGAACACTTCCCTGTGGTATACCGCTTTTCACTGCTGTCCAGTCAGATCTGTCTTCATTCATGACTAACCGTTGTCTTCGGCCTGTCAAGAAGCTTTCTATCCAATAATAAGTTTTTCCTTCTATCCCATAAGCTTTCAGTTTACTTAAAAGTCCCCCATGAGGCACTGAGTCAAAAGCCTTCTGGAAGTCCAAATACACATCAAAGCTCTTTCCATGCTCCACAAACAGTGACCATTCCTCCAAACATAAGAGTAGCTGAGTCGTACATGATCTATCCGGGATAAAACCATGTTGCTGATCAGCAAAAAGACCATTATCAATCATGTGTTTGACAATATTGTCTCTTACTATTGTCTCCATAATCTTACACACAACTGCTGTTAGACTTATTGGCCTATAATTTCCAGGCTGCCATTGACTTCCTTTTTTATACATTGGGGTGATATTGGCCTCTTTCCAGCCTTGTGGAATTTCACCAGTTTCTTGAGATTTATTGTTAATAATATTTAATGGTAGGCTAATACTAGGTGCTATTTCACTAGGCATTTTTGGGTGAAAACCATCTGGTCCAGTTGATTTGTTTTTTCTCAGTTTTATTAGTTTCTTTCTCACTTTTTCTTCACTAATTACCACATGATCTAATGGGTTACTGCCAATATATTTGTTTTCTAACTGTGGTATATTTCTTTGATCCTCCTCAGTGAAAACACTACAAAAGAAGTCATTTAATGTTGCTGCTTCATCAATATCATTTCTTGCTGTGTTACCATTGCCACAGTCCAAGTCACCAATCCTAGATCTTGTCCGGAGTTTACTATTAGCATATTTCCAAAATGCTTTGGGGTTATACTTAATCTCATTAGCCAGTTTCTTTTCAAAGTCTTTTCTTAAATTTCTTGTTAAGTTTCTGAGTGCATTCACTTCAGCCTTATATAACCTTTCATCTTCACTATGATGTGTGAGTCTAAAACACTCCCATTTAGTAAACTTACTTTTTCTTATTTTCTCCACCCTGTGATTTATGTAAGATCTGCCATGTTTCTTGGCCTTCACTACAGGAATGTTCTCATCCATCTGCTTCCTCAAGTGATTGCTGAAAAGCTCCATGCCTCATGCACATCCATGCTCATCATACAATTTGTCCAGTCTATTTCCCCAAGCTTCCATGCCATTTGTTCGTAGTTACCTTTAAAATAGTTGTATCTTTTCATTTCACTTTTCTGCATATTAGTATAAAGATTCATATCATATATTAAACACACATGATCACTCATACCCAATGGTGAATCATAATCTATGTTAGTGCCATACCTTCTTCGTTTGTAATTATTAAATCCAATACCTGTTCGAAGGTCAGTCTTCGACTGACCTTCGAACAGGTAGCACGTGTTTTATAGAGCTCTCAGTCTGTTGATCTATTTTTCAGATTTTTCTATAGTTTGTTTGTTTTTTGTTTTTTTTCTCACCACAATCAGCGAAAGCTAAGTTGCTCTTCTTTTTTTATTTCTTATTGCTACTTAAATTCTTTCTTTGTTTGAATAAGTGATGGAGTTTGGGGATGAAAGTGAGCATGAGTGTCGGAATGTATGCATTGGTTGTGGTGTATTAGGTGAGGGGTATACATGTGTTGTATGTGGGCTGCGTGAATGCATTGTAGATTTAGAGGGGATGAGAAGGCAGGATTTAGACAGGATATGTAGGCTGGAGGGGTTAGTTGCTGAGCTCAGGAGGGAACTTAGTGTTAGGCCTAGAGCTGGGAATAGGTTAGGTGGTGAGGTAGGCCAGTTAGATGTTTCAGGTGAAGGTAGAGGGCCAGTGGAGGAGGTAGGATGTGATAGTTCTAGTGATAGTGAAGTTAGCCCCCTTAGATTAGTTAGAAATAGGCCTAGTGAGGATGGGGGACAGTGGAGAGTGGTTAGGAAACATGAAGCTAGGGAGGCTTCTCCTGTTCTTTGTGAGAATAGGGTTGCCTCTGTTGAGGTGGTTAGCCAGGGGGAGAATAGGTGTGTGAGTCAGAGGGACACAGATCCTATTAGCTTGACTAATAGATTCAGTGCCCTAAGAGAGGAAGTAACTGGAAGTGATATGACTGATGGGGGTGGGGGTGGAGTTCGAGTGACTGGTAGTTTGAATGAGAATAGGAGTGGGGATGGAGTTAGGTCTGTGGGGGTTAGGAATAGGAGTCTGACTGAAGTGCTTGTGATGGGTGATTCGCGAGTTAGATATTTAGATAGGAAGTTGAATGCAAGTAGATTGAATGGTTTGAGGGTGTGTTTGCCGGGTGCTGGAGTGAGAGATCTGTCTGATAGGTATGAGGAACTGGTGTCTGGCTGTGCAAGGGATGCGGTTGTGATTACACATGTAGGAGTGAATGATGTGAAGAAAGTGGGTGCATGTGAGTTACGTGAGAGGTACAAGAGGTTGATTGAAAAGGTGAAAGAAAGTAGAATGAAAGGTGTTGTGACAGGTGTGCTTCCAAGAATGGATGTTGGGGTAGAATGGATGTCTCGTGCAATTGGGCTGAATGATTATGTGAGGAGGATGTGTGAGATGGAAGGTGTCATGTTTGTGGATGTGTGGGATAGGTTTGTTGGAATGAAAGAAATGTATGCGATGGATGGACTGCATTTGAGTAGGAGGGGGGTAGATGTGTTGTGGGAGGAGTATGATCGTGTTATTAGGTCTTTGCGGGCGGGAAACTAGATACTAATAGTGGTCAGGGAATTATGAGAGGACATTATAGTACTGAAAGTAGAATGGACTTGGCAGATAACAGAAATAGGTTCCAAGGCGATAGAGGTGAGGTCATTCAAGTTTCAAGAGGTGCTTCAGGGATAGGGGGGTTAAATTGTTTCTATACAAATGCTCGTAGTCTTAGAAACAAGAAGGATGAGCTATTTAGTTATATTAGCAATGAGGATATAGATATATTATGCGTTACTGAATCATGGGTTAATGAAATAGAATTTAGTGACACTATAAGTGAATTTGATTTTCAGGGCTATAATATGTACATTAGTCAAAGGACAGGTAGGATTGGTGGAGGAATAATTATCTATATAAAAAACAACATTGTTTCAAGTTTAAATACTTCAATAAAGCAGGATGGAGTTGAGTCACTTTGGATAGATATTAGGTTCAGTAAAAATAGAATGGTGCATTTGGGAGCTTTTTACAGGCCACCTGGGCAGACTGATGATATAGATGAACTAATGATAAGGGAAATAAGTAAGGGATGTGAAACAGATGCAGTTATTATTGGGGACTTCAACTTAAACTCTGTGGACTGGGAAAATATGATAGGTAGGGATAGAACAAGTGGCAGGTTCATAGAATGCTTTGAGGATAATTTTTTGAATCAATTTGTTAACGATTCAACGAGGGGGGACAATATATTAGATTTAGTACTTTCTAACAGTGATCATTTAGTTCAAGAATTGACTGTTGGGGAAGCATTGGGAAATAGTGACCATCAGATAGTTCGTTTTAACTTGGGAATTGAGAAGGGTAAAATAACTGAGAATGCTGAAAAAGTTCCAAATTTTCATAAGGGAGATTATGTAAAACTTCGAAGCTTGCTAAATTTGGTAGACTGGGATATAGAATTCAGAGGTAAAAATGCTTATGGGATGTGGGATACTTTCAAGCATATAATAAATGTAGTCCAAGAACAATGTATCCCAATGAAGGCCATTAGGAACAAAAGTAGGAAACCATTATGGTGGAATCAGGAGATAGCTAGAAAAATTTCAGAGAAGAAAAGGGCATATAAAAAATTACAGGTAGAAAATAATATTCAAAATTTAAGTGATTATAGAATGGCTAGGAATGAGTTAAATAAGATTATAAAGAAGAACAAAAGGGTGTCAGAAATTAAATTAGCTCAGGATAGCAACAAAGATCCTAGAAAGTTCTTTAGTTACTATAAAATTAATAACAAGTGTGGCAGAGTTAAAATAGGACCTATCAAATATGAAGGGTTTGTGAGAGAAACTGATGAGGAAATAGTTGAGGTACTAAATGGTCATTTTGCATCAGTATTTACAAAAGAAAACTAAATAGTCCTATGTATAGTACTCATAGGTCAGGAAAAGAGGTGTTTACTAACATTTGTGTGGATCGGAGGATGATAAAAGGACTAATAGGTGATTTAGATACTACCAAGGCCTCCGGCCCTGATAATATTCATTCTAGGATACTTAAAGAAGGGGTAGAAAGTATCTCAATAGCTCTGGACAAGTTATATACTAGGTCATTGGAATATGGAGAAATACCCGATGATTGGAAGAGAGCGAATGTAGTCCCCATTTTCAAGAAGGGTAGTAAAGAGGATCCAAATAACTTTAGACCGGTTAGCCTAACTCCTGTAGTCTGTAAAATTCTTGAGAAAATAGTTAAAAAAGGGATTTGCCAACATCTAGAGAGGGAGGGGTTAATCAGCGATGCTCAGCATGGGTTTAGATCAGGTAGATCATGTTTGACTAACTTACTAGACTTTCTGGAGTTTGTAACAGATCAAGTAGATAAGGGAGAGAATGTAGATATAATTTACTTAGATTTTAGTAAAGCATTTGATAAGGTACCACACAGGAGACTAGTTCATAAATTAAAAATGATTGGGATATGTGGGGGTGTTTCAAATTGGATAGCTGAGTGGCTGAAAGACAGGAAGCAAAGGGTAGTGCTAAATGGTGTAAAGTCAGAGTGGAGGGATGTTATCAGTGGGGTTCCTCAGGGATCAGTTCTCGGTCCATTATTATTTGTCATCTATATAAACGATCTTGGGGAGGCAGTTAATAATAAAGTGTCAATTTTTGCGGATGATACCAAATTAGCAGCTGTAGTTAAAGATATTGATGATAATTTTAAAGTGCAGGGGGACTTAAATAAATTGTTATCCTGGGCACATAAGTGGCAAATGACTTTCAACCTTGATAAGTGCAAAGTTATTAACATGGGAAAAGATAATAGAGAATTTAACTATGAAATGGATGGGCATTGGCTGAGCGCAGTAGAGGATGAGACAGATCTAGGAGTAGTAATAGATAAGTCATTAAGGTTTTCTAAGCAGTGTATTGAAGCAAGAAATAGGGCAAATAGAGTGCTGGGTTTTATTAAGAGAAATGTCAGTTACAAAAGTAAGGAGGTTATTCTTAAACTCTATAACTCTTATGTTAGGCCACATCTAGAGTACTGTATACAGGCATGGTCCCCACATTTTAGACACGATATTAACCTTCTTGAGTCAGTGCAACGGAGGGCAACAAAGATTATTCCTTCCCTGAGGCACCTTGAATATGAAGATAGACTGAGGGTATTAAATATGTTCTCGTTCGAAAGGAGGTGTGTGAGAGGGGATATGATTGAGCTGTTTAAAATTTTTTCCGGGATAGATAAATTGGATGTTAGCAAGTTTTTTGAGTTAGATGATGTAAATCGGACTAGAGGTCACCACTTGAAAATTAAAAAGCAAGGGTGTAGGTTGGATTTAAGAAAATATTTTTTCACCAATAGAGTGGTAGACTTCTGGAACAAATTGCCGCAGAGGGTAGTAGGTAGTCCAAATCTAAATGTATTTAAGAGTAGGTTGGATGAGTTTATGGGAAGGGAAGGTTGTGATGGTTCCTAAGTTTTGTATATATTAATATTGTTTGTATATATCTATAGCTGCATGATTTAGTTCTTGACAAGCCTTGATTGGTGATACCCTTGTTTCTGGATGCAATCCTCTGGATGTAGTCTTCCTGGGAGTTTGGGTGCCTTGAAAAAGAGGCCGCTTGACTCGGATGACCTATGATGAGCCCTTGTGGCTTTTGTCATCCGTTATATTATATTGTGGGGGACTTTGATTTTGTCTTCCCCTGGTGATGGTGCTTTTTGTGGGTGGGTTTTGACGGAGGCGGATGACCTTTGATAGGCCCTTGTGGCTTTTGTCATCCGTGTAATTATGTTATGTTATGTTATGTTATAGACTTGGTTGCTCATGTATTCTATACCTTGTAAATTGAGTGACATGCTGGAATAAGAATGAGTTGTGCATTACCAAAATAAATATATTTGCTCTATGATGGGGATGTTCTGATGAGTGCCAATTTGTCCAATCTATTTCAGGGTAATTGAAGTCACCTACTATCATAATGTGGGTATATTCCCTTGACTCTGCCACTTGTCTTAATACTGTACATAAAAAAAAAAACATATGAAAAGAAAGAGACTGCAAAAGACCATTCATGGCCTACACTTGGCAGCTCCTGTTCCATTCACACACAAAATATTTCTTACCAGAGAAAAGTCATCAACATTGTCACCCTTTACAGGAGTTCATCAGATCTAATCTACAATATACATATTCTTAAAACTACCCAGAGAGGAGGCTTCTATCACATGTCTAGTGAGCCTATTCCATTCATCTACCACACGATTTGTAAACCAATTCCTCCCAATCTCCTTCCTAAACCTATACTTATCAAGCTTAAACCCATTGCTACGTGTCCTGTCATGTTCACTAAGTATAAGAACCTTACCCAGATCCCCTTTATTATATCCTTTTACCCATTTGAAGACTTCAATCAATTCCCCTCTGACTCTTCTCCTTTCCAATGTATGTAGATTTAGTTTTCTGAGCCTTTTCACCATAAGGTAAGTTCCTTAGCCCACCAATCATCTTTGTCATCCTTCTCTGCACATACTCAAGCAAATTAATATCCTTCCTATAATATGGTGACCAAAATTGTACTGCATAGTCTAGATGAGGCCTAACTAGCGCCAGATACAGTTTTAGAATGACTTCAGCACTCTTATTGCTTACACTCCTCCTAATGAATCCCAATATCCTATTAGCTTTATTCTTAGCATTTAGGCATTGCTTTCTAGGACGAAGGTCTGAACTTACCAAAATACCCAAGTCCCTCTCACAATCAGTTCGCCCTAAAATTCTCCCATTTAATTTATAACTATTCAATGGATTATTTCTACCTATACTAAGAATAAAGCTAATAGGATATTGGGATTCATTAGGAGGAGTGTAAGCAATAAGAGTGCTGAAGTCATTCTAAAACTGTATCTGGCGCTAGTTAGGCCTCATCTAGACTATGCAGTACAATTTTGGTCACCATATTATAGGAAGGATATTGATTTGCTTGAGTCTGTGCAGAGAAGGATGACAAAGATGATTGGTGGGCTAAGGAACTTACCTTATGGTGAAAGGCTCAGAAAACTAAATCTACATACATTGGAAAGGAGAAGAGTCAGAGGGGAATTGATTGAAGTCTTCCAATGGGTAAAAGGATATAATAAAGGGGATCTGGGTAAGGTTCTTATACTTAGTGAACATGACAGGACACGTAGCAATGGGTTTAGGCTTGATAAGTATAGGTTTAGGAAGGAGATTGGGAGGAATTGGTTTACAAATTGTGTGGTAGATGAATGGAATAGGCTCACTAGACATGTGATAGAAGCCTCCTCTCTGGGTAGTTTTAAGCAGATTAGATAAATATACGAATGAAGCTGCTAGATGGGACTGACTTTTTTATGTACATATGTATATATTTTTCTAAGGAGTTGGGAGATTATTTTGCGGTTGCATGAATGGACATAATCCTCTGGATGCATTTTATGTATATTGTAGATTAGATCTGACGAACTCCTGTAAAGGGTGACAATGTTGATGACTTTTCTCTGGTAAGAAATCTTTTGTGTGTTGACTGGAACAGGAGCTGCCAAGTGTAGGCCATGAATGGTCTTTTGCAGTCTCCTTCTTTTCTTATGTCTATGTTAAACTTCATTTGCCATTTCTCAGCCCAATTGGACAGAATGGTCAATTCCCCCTGCATTACAACAGCCTTAGAATCAGCCCTAATGGCCCTACCTAGCTTGGTATCATCAGCAAATTTACTCAGGTCACTACTTATACCCATGTCAAGATCATTAATATAAATTAAGAATAGCAAGGGACCCAAAACAGATCCTTGCGGAACTCCACTGCTAACACACCCCCACTCAGATTTAACTCCATCTATACTAACTCTTTGCTGTCTGTCACCAAGCCATGACTGAATCCACCTAAATATACTGCCATTGATCCCGTGTGCTTTAACTTTGCTTAGAAGCCGTAAGTGTGACACTCGATCAAAAGCCTTACTAAAGTCCAAGTATAAAATATCATAGTTTTCATCATTATCTGCTGCTTCATACACCTTACTTTAAAAAGACAGAAAATTTGTCAGACAGGATTTACCC
The DNA here is from genome assembly GCA_963969495.1 of Ceratothoa steindachneri. Taxonomy (NCBI): domain Eukaryota; kingdom Metazoa; phylum Arthropoda; class Malacostraca; order Isopoda; family Cymothoidae; genus Ceratothoa; species Ceratothoa steindachneri. The sequence continues at coordinate 17,917,558 of OZ018330.1, read as the reverse complement.
TTACTAAAGCCATGCTGTGATTCTTTTATCAACTTATGCTTATCCAAGTGATCTCTAATATTCCTTGCTATAATAGATTCCATCATTTTCCCTACCACTGATGTCAAACTTACTGGTCTGTAATTATAGATATTTGTTTTATCCCCTTTCTTAAATATAGGTATGACATTGGCTTTCTTCCATGCCACTGGCACAATGCCACTCTCCAATGATTTTCTAAAGATGCATGCTAGGGGCTCACTTAACACATCCTTACATTCTTTCAAAATTCTAGGAAAGAGCTCATCAGGACCGGGTGCTTTACTACTTTTGATTTTATCAATTTTCTTTGTCACTGAATTATTTTCCTCACTGCTATTGGGACTTATATAAATACATCCCAGTAGCAGACAATCATTACCTGTAAGTTTTAAGCTGCACCATATACACTCTTCAAAATCAGTGTTAATTTCCATATCACTTGCATCGATATTATTATCGATATACAAAGCAAAACCCCTTCCATTTTCTTTTTCCAAGTTTGTAAATAAATAATAACCATCAATTTCTAGTTCTGAATATTCTGACGTCATACCCAACCCCCAACCCCTATTATAATTTGCAAAACGATTAAGGGCGCTGACATGATGTAGTTAAGGCATTCACCTCTATAAACGTCAGAACATTATAAAAATTAGGATTATATACTGGGGGCTAACTCCCCATTTAATGAAACTCAGGATCATCGTAGTTCGGTCCAAGCATCGTGTTTACCCCCCCACAAGCCGTCCCCTATAAATGTACTCCAAAAACGTGACATTTTGGAACACGGATAAAATAGTACATCTTATCGGCCGAGCCGCTCGTCTACATATTTACCTCTATCATTCCATAGATATACTTTCCTTGCCAGTCTCGATTCATTCCAGACTTATTTTGTACATAAGGGTCACTTTCACAAGTCTTTCAGGATATATACCAGCAAAGCCAAGGGAGACAACTCCAGGATCAACCTACAGTGTATCCAGGCGATTTAACTGTATCCCAGCCACAATGAGAAATATAACTGGGATATGGCCCAACACCTTCAAGAATAATTTAGACAACTGGTTGGCCACAGTATAAGACCAGCCACCAACAGCAGGCTACTAGCTCCAACTCCAATCAACTTCTGGATTGGACCAGAGAACAAATGGAATTGCCTAGGTACAATGGAGGCCCTCTCAGCTGCGTCACTAATCGACGGAATTCTACTAAGAATTACTTTTTAGTGACCAGAGTTCAAGGTCAAAATGGGATGAAAGGGAAGGGAACTTGCTTTTAAAATGTTTATTTTGTTGGAAGATTACTTAAATAAAAAATAATGAATTAAAAGTGTCAACAAAAATAGTATATTGTATTAGGAATTCAAACGAATTGAAAAAACGAGATAAAAAATAGGAAATGCATCAAGGTTCAAGGTTGCAGCATAGCCTTTACAATGGCGCTGGATTTGGTAAAGGTTTCTTATTATTTTCAAATTAAGATTGATAATAAAATAAACATACATTCTTCTTCTTAAGTTCAGTTCATGAGCGGAAGTATTGCCATTTGCATCGATACTTCTCTTTGAGAGTTTTTATTATTGTATATTATGATTGATTTAGATGTTGATGAGCCTCTATGATGAGGCTTTTAGTTTTTGACACAGGAACAGAAGTATCTTGGGGTTGTACTTTTTATCAGTACCCTTATTATTATTAACTTATTTTCCATTATTCTTGGTTCATACTTATACTTCAAATCTATTTTCAATTAGACTTTCTCTTTTCTTCCACATTTTCATTATTATTTACTTTCCCTTATCTGTGTTTTCCTCTTTGAACAGAAATTTACCTATTACATTTCCTTTATCTTCCTGCATAGGTCTTCGAGGATATATTGAATTTGATCTTTCTTCTTGCAGCTATGGACATTCCAACATGAAGTGGACCGTGTCTTCCTTCTCTGCGTTGAAGAATTCACACTTCACTTCTGCACCCTCATGTCTTTTTCTGTCCTTTAGAGTAAGTGTATTTGTTTTGGTTCTAAACCATACTGATGAAATTTCACTGTTATCACAATATTCTATTTCTTTTATTTTATCTTTCCATTTGTTGTAAATGCTTCTGCTGACTTTGCTTCGCTTTTCTACTTTCCACCATTGTCATCTAATTCTTAAATTAAATCATCTATTTCTTTCTTACTCATGCTTTATATTTGTAGTAACTTGTAATTCTAATTACAGTTACTTTTTATTATGTATATATGTTCGTGTGTTCGTCTTGTTTTCGGTGTTCCTATTACGAGTTTTAGTGCATAATCGAGTTGCTTATATTAGGGCTTCTGGCTTGACCGTCACCTTGTTTGGCTCTGCAACTACTACTCCTACTACCTAGTTACTATTTGATACTTACCAACTGGACATAGGCCTACGTGACACATACTAAAGTAACTTACCTACCTGACTCTACTGACGTGAACTCTGGACTTCCTGATTCAGTAAAGTGTATTAGGTTTGAGTTCATAGTTATGTTAAGGTGAGTTGTACTCGTCTATTGCATTGTAATTAGAATATGTGCCTGTTATTCATGTCCATTGTTATTTGTGAAGCCTGGAACGTACTTACAAACCCAAATGGTAGACTTGGCTACTAATATCTATTTTACATGAGCTCTCACATAGTGGCAACGAAATATCATTTCTTATGGCTAGTGTAGCAGAGTGATTTATCAATGTGATGATATCAGTTAGTGGAGACAATAATCACCAGGAGGAAGAGATTACAATTGAAGAGGAGTATGAAAGAATAATTGAGCAATTAATTACAGGTCAGATGATTAACATTCCATATAAGGAGATTAGGACTAAAAATAACGACCCAAAATGGATGACAGATAAAATTAAGCATTATATTGGCATTAAAAAGGGCATTTATAGGAAAATAAGAAATAGAGAGGATCACTTAAGGCAGAGATATAATGAACAAGCAAGAGATGTTAAAAAGTTAGTTAGAGTAGCAAGGAGAAATTATGAAATTAAAGTGGCAAATAGGGCAAAGGAAGATCCTAAAAGTTTTTATCAATTATACAAAACTAAGGTTAGAGATAAAATAGGCCCACTTATAGATTCCAATGGAGAATTAGTGAGTGATAGCGACTCAATGGCTGGAATGCTAAATGACTTTTTTCTCTCAGTATTTACACAGGAGGATACTCTAAATATACCCAAGGTGTCAATGATCTTTCGGGGTAATGATGAAGACAAATTAAAGGATATCTTGATCACAAAGGAGATAGTGACAAAGGAAATTGATAAAATCAAAAGTAGTAAAGCACCCGGTCCTGATGAGCTCTTTCCTAGAATTATGAAAGAATGTAAGGATGTATTAAGTGAGCCCCTAGCATGCATCTTTAAAGAATCATTGGAGAGTGGAATTGTGCCAGTGGCATGGAAGAAAGCCAACGTGATACCTATATTTAAGAAAGGGGATAAAACAAATATCTATAATTACAGACCAGTAAGTTTGACATCAGTGGTAGGGAAAATGATGGAATCTATTATAGCAAGGAATATTAGAGATCACTTGGATAAGCATAAGTTGAAAAAAGAATCACAACATGGCTTTAGTAAGGGGAAATCCTGTCTGACAAATTTGCTGTCTTTTTAAAGTAAGGTGTATGAAGCAGCAGATAATGATGAAAACTATGATATTTTATACTTGGACTTTAGTAAGGCTTTTGATCGAGTGTCACACTTACGGCTTCCAAGCAAAGTTAAAGCACACGGGATCGATGGCAGTATATTTAGGTGGATTCAATCATGGCTTGGTGACAGACAGCAAAGAGTTAGTATAGATGGAGTTAAATCTGAGTGGTGGTGTGTTAGCAGTGGAGTTCCGCAAGGATCTGTTTTGGGTCCCTTGCTATTTTTAATTTTATATTAATGATCTTGACATGGGTATAAGTAGTGACCTGAGTAAATTTGCTGATGATACTAAGCTAGGTAGGGTCATTAGGGCTGATTCTAAGGCTGTTGTAATGCAGGGGGAATTGAACATTCTGTCCAATTGGGCCGAGAAATGGCAAATGAAGTTTAACATAGACAAATATAGTGTACTTAGTATAGGTAGAAATAATCCATTGAATACTTATAAATTAAATGGCAGAATTTTAGGGAGGGCCGATTGTGAGAGGGACTTGGGTATTTTGTTAAGTTCAGACCTTCGTCCTAGAAAGCAATCCCTAAATGCTAAGAATAAAGCTAATAGGATATTGGGATTCATTAGGAGGAGTGTAAGCAATAAGAGTGCTGAATTCATTCTAAAACTGTATCTGGCGCTAGTTAGGCCTCATCTAGACTATGCAGTACAATTTTGGTCACCATATTATAGGAAGGATATTGATTTGCTTGAGTCTGTGCAGAGAAGGATGACAAAGATGATTGGTGGGCTAAGGAACTTACCTTATGGTGAAAGGCTCAGAAAACTAAATCTACATACATTGGAAAGGAGAAGAGTCAGAGGGGAATTGATTGAAGTCTTCAAATGGGTAAAAGGATATAATAAAGGGGATCTGGGTAAGGTTCTTATACTTAGTGAACATGACAGGACACGTAGCAATGGGTTTAAGCTTGATAAGTATAGGTTTAGGAAGGAGATTGGGAGGAATTGGTTTACAAATCGTGTGGTAGATGAATGGAATAGGCTCACTAGACATGTGATAGAAGCCTCCTCTCTGGGTAGTTTTAAGAATAGATTAGATAAATATATGGATGAAGCTGCTAGATGGGACTGACTTTTTATGTATATATGTATATATTTTTCTAAGGAGTGGGGAGATTATATTTTTCGGTTGCATGATTAGACATAATCCTCTGGATGCATTTCATGTATATTGTAGATTAGATCTGACGAACTCCTGTAAAGGGTGACAATGTTGATAACATTTCTCTGGTAAGAAATCTTTTGTGTGTTGACTGGAACTGGAGCTGCCAAGTGTAGGCCATGAATGGTCTTTTGCAGTCTCCTTCTTTTCTTATGTTCTTATCTCCAATGCGTTTTAAAATCAAACATTAGATTCATTTACTTTGCTGCTCAGCTCATCGGAATCAAGTCTGTAATATTTGAATTGTAATATTTAGCTAAATATGTCCCAAAAGAATCAAGAATTAATGCGTGGTTCTTCTCTCATTTACAGACCCTCCCAACCCTGTTGTAATCTATTTATATAATCTATCTATATAATCTATTTATTTAATTCATTTGTGGATCCAAATTACAATCTATTTATGTCACCAATTTTATCCATACAATCTATTTATACATACCAATCTATATTACTATTTACCCAATCCATATAACTATATAATCTATTTATCAATCCACATAAATATTTATCATACATTTATAATATTTACTCATTTAACATTCAACTATAATCTAATTAATATTTGTCAATCTAATTATTATCATCATATGTGTACTCCAATTCTCATTAACATGTGCAAAGTTAATTCAACCTCGTAAAATTCAATCCAATCATAAACTGTATAATTTCACTTTAAATCATAAATGTTCATTCCATAATATATATTTTTCGTATCTCTTTGTTTTAATACACGTATTCCCACGACGTTGCCGATTTAGGCCTAAGGAAATTTCGTCTGCCAATTCAGATTTCCCGTTAGTAATTAACTTCATTCACCTTGTATAACAAAAATATAGGTTTGGGGGTTTATTGTGAGCAGAGCTATCTAGTGTATTGGCGCAATAACCACCTAACAACATATAAATGGTGCCCAGACTAGTTTAATTATCTCCGATCCATTCATTCATTCGTAATAATAAATTAATTTTCACCGTCACGTGTTGCATTTTTTCGCACGACTCAGCCCGCCTCACTCGTTCCATTTTTCTCGCGTGGACTTTCCTTTTCGACACGTACTCGTTTCTCAATCTAAAGTTACCTTAACATACGTAAGTTTCTTCCTTAGCAATTTCATAGAATTAATTATCAATGCAGTAGTAAGGAGAAAGAGTGATCAAAATTTGATAATATTTTTGTTCAATTTTTTTACCTTCAAGCGGGTGAATTGGATTTGTGCCACACACACACACACGCACACACACACACACTTTTAATATTTTATAAATGGATTGTGACGGAGCCCAAAGCTACGCCCAACATCGGGGACACTTACAACCACGAAAGCATCTTCCCCAATAACAACAATGACCTATTCGACCACTTTCGACACCCACGCAAGCATTCTCTCGCATTCGCCCCCCACTTGCCCTATGGCTCAGCTGCGACCATTCGACTCACAAAATCCCATTGGCGGGTGGGAAATGGTGGAGCTCATCCTTCAACACCAGGGAGTTCGTGAGGACCATAGAACGATCGCCTTGGCCCAGAAATTACCTCTGAGTATCTTTTCCGTTTTTAAGAATATTTTGCTGAATGGGGTAATTGCTGATTCTTTGGTTAGGTTCAAGAGGGCGTTCAAGGAGAAATTTTGGAGATCGCAAATAGAGGGCCTGCGGATCCTTCTCGATACGAAGAAAATGGAGGACAGGCGTCCCATTCATTTTTTTAGCCATCTCAAAGCTCTTGCACATGTCAAAGGAGCACAGTTTAACCAACTCGAGCCACTCATAACTGATATATTCATGCATGGGATGCCAGATCAAATTAAGACCCTTCTTTTAATGTTCTCCCCATCGAACGTGGAGAAAATGGCAGAGGCGGCTGACGCCCTGTATAATAATCCTTCCATCAACTGGGGAAATACAGGCCATAAGTAATTAGCGATGTAAATAAACACTCACATGTATCCATTTCTCATGTTAAGTCACCGGCCGGAGCTCCTTACAACCGGCCAGGAATCCTTCAGGATGAATCCTCTCAGGTTTCGGGTCTTTTATCCATTCTAGAGAGGATTGAAATGGATATTCTTGCTCTAAAGGTGCAAACGGGTCTTCACCGGGAGCACCATCGTGAACAGGACGGAGGAGTCAGACGTCGTTCCTCCTCCCGAAAAAGGCAAAACCAACGAGGGAACTCCAGCAATAGAGGTGAGGCAAGGCGGGTTCATTTTCGACCTTCGTATAATTTCCCCTATCCTGACAACTCTCTGGATAGCTGCTGGTACCACCCTAATTATGGGAGCAACGCTCTCCACTGTGTACAGTCTTGCAATTTTTACCATGGATCAATTCATGCCACCAACTTTAACCATCATACTGGTCGTGCTGCTCATACTACTATATTTCAAACTTTAGGCTTTTGCTGGTACCACCTCAAATTTGGTGCAAGAGCAGAAAAATGCTCAAAGCCATGTTCGTGCCACCAAAATCCCCAGTCTTAACCTACCCTAACTTCACCACCTCAAATGTTTAAAAAAATCTGCGGGTTCCCTTACCCAAATTTCACCATCAGCACAGGGAACTTTAAACTGAACTCGCAAGTGATACGTGGGTCTGTCACCTCTGCAACCTCATCCCTTCATCAGGTGGATCCTCCCTTTAGCGTTCATGACCCACTGTCTGGTTTCTCCTTCCTGGTCAACACTGGCGCTCAATGCAGTGTCATTCCAGCCTCTTCAGTCGAGAAAGCTTGCACCCCTTCTGATCTGATACTTAAAGCTGCCAATTCATCGGGCATAGGGATTTATGGGAGGCGTATCCTCGAACTCTCTCTCGGGTTACGTCGTGTTTAACCATGGACCTTCATCGTTGCCGACATCGACAAGCCAATTTTGGGCCTCGAATTTCTTTACGTTCATGACCTCTTGGTAGATTCTCGTCACCGCAAGCTCGTCGATAGAACCACGACACTAACTGTTGATGGTTCATTCTTTCCTTTCACCAGCGATCTCATCTCTGTTCGTCTCCCTGCAAGTGCTCCCTACTTCCAGCAACTTGTGCGGGAGTTTCCAAGCTTCTGTCTGCCTCCTTCTAAGGACAGACCCATTGAGCACAAAAAGGTGCGATTCCACTCGCACATCCTTGCAACTTTGCATTGATCGCCTGAAACCAGCTTTCATAAAGGCCGTTCATCTGGAACAGCCACGACCTTTCTCTCTCACTAATATAAGTCCAGTGGTTATCCAAGCCTACCTTCCGCACCCAACTATTCCTTCAACATTTCCCAACCAACTAACTGAACTTCCGAACCCTTCTTCGGCTCTTCAAATCAAATTGCAACTTTTCCTGCCACCTCTTTACTCGCAAACCCTCCGCCAACGATCTCTACAACCGCAATTCTTCTTCCCAAATGCTGCCGCCTCACATTTTTGTGGCAGGACGACTCGACGACAGCAGCTGGAGAACATCAAGCGACCAACGCGCAACTTCCGACTGTCGCCTTTTCGGGAGGTCCAGAACAACCGTCACACGACGCTCCGGTCCTCACTCGCGACAATCTCCCGCATCAATCGAGTGGCACTTCTAATCGCCACCTGACCCGCAATCCGAGTCAGCCAATTAGCACTATAACTCGTTCTGGGAGCGTTGTTTCGAGGCCTCGCCGTTATATATTCTAAGATTTTTTCGTAAACATCTTGTGTTGTCCGAGCTTTTCCCTCAGTGGGGTAGTATTGTAGCAGTCTACACCTCTACAATTGAAAATATTTAATCATAACCTTATATATATATATATATATATATATATATATATATATATATATATATATATATATATATATATATATATATATATATATATTATTTCAAGAAGGGTTGGTAACAATACATTAAATCGTATGATTGGTACGCCCGATCTCCAATGCGTTTTAAAATCAAACATTAGATTCATTCACTTTGCTGCTCAGCTCATCGGAATAAGTTCTGTAATATTTGAATTGTAATATATAGCTAAATATGTCCCAAAAGAATCTCGAATTAATGCGTGGTTCTTCTCTCATTTACAGACCCTCCCAACTCCATTGTGATATATTTGTATTATCTATTTATATAATCTATCTATATAATCTATTTATTTAATTCATTTATGGATCCAAATTACAATCTATTTATGTATCCAATTTAATCCATACAATCTATTTATACATATCAATCTATATTAATTTTTACCCAATTCATTTAACTATATAATCTATTTGCTCATATAATCTATTTATCAATCCACATAAATATTTATCATACATTTATAATATTTACTCATTTAACATTCAACTATAATCTAAATAATATTTGTCAATCTAATTATTATCATCATATGTGTACTCTAATTCTCATTAACTCGTGCAAAGTTAATTCAACTGCGTAAAATTCAATCCAATCATAAACTGTATAATTTCACTTTAAATCATAACTGTTCATTCCATAATATATATTTTTCGTATCTCTTTGTTTTAATACACATATTCCCACGACGTTGCCGATTTAGGCCTAACGAAATTTCGTCTGCCAATTCAGATTTCCCGTTAGCAATTAACTTCATTCCCCTTCAATAACAAAAATATAGGTTTGGGGGTTTATTGTGACCAGAGCTATCTAGTGTATTGGCACAACACCACATAACAACCTATACTAGAATCGTTGTGTTTATGCCCCGAAAGTTATTGTTGGCAGTCTCTGTTGTTCTTAGCTGTGCATCGCGTGTACTAGGTTTTGCTGTTCATTCGTTTTTGACCTAGGTTACCTATTTTCTATATTGTAAGTACATTTTCTATATTTGTGCACTTGTGCTTCTATTAACTATAGCTCAAGTAGGCAGTATAGCGCGTTTTGGTTATATTGAAGATTTTGACACATACTGCTCACGTGTTGATTTCTACTTCATAGCCAATAAAATCAAAGATGAGCAGAAGAATGCAGGGTTCATTACACTTCTGGGGTCTAAATTTTTTTCTTTGCTTCAAAACCTGGTGGCACAAAAAAAGGTGACTGAAGCCACCTATGATGAAATTGTGACTGCACTCAAGAACCATTTCAAACCTAAACTTGTCATGATCTATGAGAGGTTAAAATTTCACACTAGATCTCAGCATCAGGGCGAGTCTGTGGCTGACTTTGTGACTGGTTTGAAGAGCTGTGCCCGCACGTGTGAGTTTGGCACCTCACTTGATGATATCTTACGGGATCGTTTTGTGGTGGGTTTACAAGATGAAGATACCCAACGTGCTCTGCTAAGTGAGACAGATTTATACTTTCAGAAAGCTGTGAGTATAGCCCCTGCTAAAGATACTGCAGCCAGAGATGTTAGGGAGATGGGTCGTAGACGCCCTAACCCTGCCTATGCTATGCACTATTCTACTAATCGAGTCAGAGATAGACCTACTAGTGCAGGCACTTCTAATGCTAACAATACTTCTTTGCCTAGCACTCCATGCTCAGAGTGTGGCAAAATGCATTGGATGAGGGATTATCCATGGAAGGAAAAAGAATGCTTCAAGTGTGAGAAGAAGGGGCACTTAAATTTTTTTTTTGTAGGAATCCTTCCTCTTATCCTAAAAAACCACAAGTTAAATCTAACAAAAAGTTCCAAGCTACTAGCAGAGTCTCGGTTCCCCAGTCTGAGCAACTGTCACATAAAAATTTGCCTCTACTTCTAATTATAATATACCTTCAAATGATTATAACAATTATATTTTCAAAACTGAGAGTTTGAATACTATTACTGCTCCTATTAGTAGAATGATTTTTATTAATGGTGTACCTCTAACTATGGAGTTAGACACTGGAGCAGCTAGATCGCTAATAAGTAACGCTAACTACATGTCTTTGTTCAGGTTAGCCCGCCCCGCTCTCCATGCCACTGAAACTAGGCTACATGCTTATGAGGTGTACCATTAGCAGTCAAGGGGGAGATACAAGTAAATGTTGCTGTGATTCCAGGTCACAGTCAGAGAGAAGCTGCCATTATTGTCGTAGATGACAATGGATCCGCACTTAGGAGTCGTGATATGCTCAATATTTCTAATTTTTATATTAACAAGACCTCTATTGCTTCATCTTTTGTCAAATTGTTTGCTGATTTGTTTGCACCAGGGTTAGGATGTTTTTCAAACGGCAAGGTTTCTCTGTCCGTGGATCTGAATGTGGCTCGTAAATTTTGCAAGCCACGGACGGCGCCCTATTGACTAAGAGATAAGGTGGAAGCAGAGCTCAAGAGCTTGGAAGGGGAGAACATCATTTCTCCTGTTCCCTATTCTAAGTGGGCAGTAGCAATTGTGCCAGTGTTGAAGCCTAATGATACTGTCAGGATTGGCGGTGACTACAAGCTCACTGTCAATCGTGCTCTGACTCTGGATACCTATCCTATTCCACGGTTAGAGAATCTGCTGAGTTCACTCTCTGGCGCTAATTGTTTTTCCAAGTTGGACATGTCGCAAGCCTATGCGCAGTTCCAATGGGATGAATGCTCCAAAGCTTACACTACTATTAACACGCCCAAAGGACTGCTCCGGTACAACCGCCTGCCTTTTGGGTCTCCTCAGCTCCAGGGGTTTTCCAGAGGACTATGAAAGGGCTGCTGGGATAGCTGCCAGGTGTGCTGTGATACTTGGATGATATCATCATATGGGGGTCATCAAAGCAGGAGCACGATGACCGAGTTCGAGGTGTCCTAAGTCGACTACAAGCTAAGGATTTTAAGTTACAACCTAATAAATGCTTATTTGGTATAAAGGAGATGACTTACCTTGGCTACATAATCTCTGATACAGGTATTAGAACAGACCCATCTAAGGTCCAAGCTTTTCTGGTAAGTATCGGTTTCTACACAAGATTTCTTCCTAAGTTTTCCACCATTGTTAAGCCACTAAACCTGCTACTTCCATCAAACTCTAAATGGACTTGGGGCCAGGAGTAAGAGAGAGCTTTTCACCAAGCCAAGCATCTACTACTCAACTCTGAAGCTCCCATCCTATTTGATCCTGAGTTGCTCTGGTGCTGGTGGCAGACATCAGTGCCTATGGCATAGTAGCTGTACTGTACCACAAGGTCGATAAGCAAGAGCGACCTATCTGCTTTGTCTCCAGAACTCTTACTCCAGCTGAGCGCAACTATTCACAGCTGTAGAAGGAGGCCCTTGTCATGATTTTCGCACTCAACAAATTTCATAACTACTTATGGGGTTAGCAGTTTACACTAGTGACTGACCACAAACCATTGCTTGGAATCTTCTCTCCTACCAACTCTATCCCTGCAATGGCTTCAGGACGGATACAAAGGAGGGCTTTAATTCTGCAGGCAAACAAGTTTCAACTTATGCATCGCTCAGGAGCTATCTTGGGCACTGCGGATGCTCTAAGCCAGCTTCCATTAGCATCTACGCAGTACGATGTGGTTCCTGTCATGGGAGAATGGCAAGGCCTTGTTAATTTTTTAGAACAGTCTCCTGTCACTACTACCACTATTACTAACCAGACCAAAACGACACCTTCTACTATTTAAAGTCCTGCGATACTCTGAGCTAGGATGGCCAGTGTCAATCTTGGATGCGATTATGAGTCTTTACTTTGCCCACCGTGATGAGCTCAGGGGCTACAGGGTGATTGTGCCACCTAAACTTCGCTCTGCTATGCTCCAAGAACTACACTCAGAATATGTTGGGCCTCTCGGATGAAAGAGTTGGCACGCAGTTATTTCTGGTGGCCTGGGCTGGATAAGGACCTTGAAGAGCTTATTCGTTCTTGTCCCCACTGCTTGGCTCACAGACCTATGCCTCCTAAGAGTGAGATTCATCCATGGGAGTGGCCAAAACATGTGTGGCACAGATTGCCTTTTGAGTACGCTAGACCCATCAATTCAAAGTATTTCCTTTTACTGATAGATGCTTACTCCAAATGGGTAGACATTTTTCCTACCAAAGGCCCTTCTACAGCTGAGGCTGTGAAATGTCTAAGGCATTGTTTTTCTTAGTTTAGATTTTCAGTGTTCATAGTATCTGACAATGGCACCTGCTTCACCAGTGTAAAGTTACAGAACTTCTTAAGGAACAATGGCATCTGACAGACAACTTCTGCCATATACAAGCCATCCACCAATATACTTGCAGAAAGGATGGTGAGAACATTCAAGGATGCACTAGCTACTTCAGATGATCCAATGGACATTTTTTTTTAGACAAATTTCTTTTCCTGTATAGGATGACTCCACATGCTAGTACAGGGGTGTCTCCTGCAAAGCTACTATTTAAGCGACGACTGTGCTGTCGCCTAGACTTGCTTTTTCCTACAGATCAAGTAAAGCAGAGGGTCACTACGAAGCAGGATATTCAGCGTGATAGTCGGCAGTCTAAGAGGTCTCTAGACTTGTCTCCTGGGGATGGTGTCATCGTTCGCAACTATGCCTCAGGACCAGCATGGTTGCGAGCTGAAGTCTCTAAGTAGACTGCTCCAGTGTCTTACGAGTGCCGACTTCCAGAAGGACAGCTACTTAAGCGGCATCTAAACCAACTATATGGTTCTAATATTGGACCTCTACTCACATCTCGCCAGGCTTCTAATTCCCCTCAGGTGAGCAATGACCCTCAACCACCTCCTGTTGCAACTGAGTCAACACCTAGCCCATTGCCGGAGTTTGATGTCTCACCTTCTGTTGACCCTCCTAACCCTATACCTGAGCCTACTGTGCCAGCTCAGCATATCCGTCGGTCTACCAGAGCCACATGCCCTGTGGACAGTATGAATATAATCTAATTAATATTTGTCAATCATCATATGTGTACTCTAATTCTCATTAACTCGTGCAAAGTTTATTCAACCTCATAAAATTCAATCCAATCATAAACTATAATTTCACTTTTTTTAATCATAACTGTTCATTCCATAATATATATTTTTCGTATCTTTTTGTTTTAATACAGTATTCCCACGACGTTGTCGACTTACACCTAAGGAAATTTCGTCTGCAAATTCGGACTTCCCGTTAGCGATTTACTTCATTCCCCTTGTATAACAAAAATATAGGTTTGGGGGTTTATTGTGACCATAGCTGTCTAGTGTATTGGCGTAATAACCACCTAAAAAACATACCTTGTACTATTAACAATTTGAAAGGCTAGCATTAGGTTTGAATCACAAAACAAAACAAACTTACTATTTAGTTCTGGGGATATTACAATCGCAACACTTCGCTTTCAAATTGAGGATATAATTTAACAAAACTCTACTAAATTTAACGAGGAATTAAGAGAAGTCTTATTAAAGATTAAAATTTTAAATACGCAAAAACACTGACGCCATTAACACTGTAACACACACGGGTTTGGGCTCGAAACTCGAGAGCGGCGCTCTTATAAAAACTTGTATACAGATTATTTCTAAGGTTGCCAATGTGTGAATTAAGTGCGAATTAAATGTTGCCAGTGTTTGAAAATGATGGTATATTTTCACATTAGGGCAAGGCAAGGCTGGCGTATTTCAAATATCAATTTTAATCCCATCAAGGTGTAGTATCTTAAAAATATGTATGCACTTTCCGCGCCAAATCGAAACAATATATGAAGACTGGAATGCCTGAAAAGATCATTAGTACTTTTATAACAGTAAAAATACGGCTTAAGTTTTCTGAAGTTTGACCAAAATAAATAAAAAGGACAAAACTGTGTAGTTTGTTACACGATATAGTTTAAATCCGTAGTTTCCAACTAGATTTGGCTTATAGAACACTTAGGAACCATACTTTTTTTCGTGTGTCCCCCATTTCCCCATAATCATTATTTTCAGAGGTAATATACAGATAAACTCTTTTTTACACACACACACACCTATATATATATATATATATATATATATATATATATATATATATATATATATATATATATATATATATATATATATATTAGTGTAGTTGGGTAGCAGTCTTTCCTGAATGCAAATTTTGTTGAAGATCATTGTGTTTTTTGCCTTAATTAATTTCCTTCGGCAACTTTCTCTTCTTCTAACTATCTTTTTATTCCATCTTGTAGATGGTGGATCACTTGTCCTGTATTCATCTCTTTTTTAAATGAATGTGTTTGGTAAAAACCAAACTAAATTGCCGAGTTTTCGATTTTATTCGATCATCTTCGGAGCATTTTGTTATGTTCTTGCCTCCTTTACCGATATAATGAGTGGAGTGAAAATCTGACAGAATGAAAGAAAACAATTTTTAAGGGGTATTTATTCCGCCTAGGTTGAGCATAAATAGATATTAGTAGCCAAGTCTAACATTTGGGTTCGTAAGCACGTTCCGGGCTTCACAAATAGCAATGGACATCAACAACAGACACATATGATAATTACAATGCAATAGATGAGTACAACTCACCTTAACGATGAACTCAAACCTAACACACTTTTCTGAATCAGTCAGTCCAGAGTTTACGTCACTAGAGTCAGATAGGTAAGTTACTTTAGTATGTGTCACGTAGGTCTATGTCCAGTTGGTAAGTAGCAAATAGTAACTAGGTATTAGGAGTAGTAGTTGCAGATCTAAACGCGGTGACGGTCAAGCCAGAACCCCTAACATAGGCAACTCGATTATGCACTAAAACTCGTAATAGGAATACCGAAAACAAGACGAACACACGAACATATAAACATAATAAAAAGTAACTGTAATTGGAATTACAAGTTACTACAATAACGTTAGAGGAAATGGGCCACTCCTGTGAGTGGAATTTTAAAATAATTTTAATATGTGATTCCAGCTTTTCGCTTGACTGTTGATGGCCGGCTTATCTTCGTTTATTAGTATGGCTTCTAAGATTTTCAGCCTAGCTTTCTTAACCTCTTTTCTTTTAATATCGGTGGTATCCACTAGCATATCTCTCGTTAGGTTAATATTATGAGCAATTTCCATATGATGTTTAGGCCCTCCGCTTTGTAGATGCATAGTTAAACGTCTCGAAAGTGTAGTAATTGCCATGCCAATATATTTTGAGTTGTTATATAGCTTACAGTCTTTATCGGGCAGATGAACTCGTAAGCTATGTTGGTTGACTTGAGATTCGAGGAGTTTAGGCAGGTGTTGTTTTTCATCAGGTGATTGCTGGCTTTTGTTGTTTTATAATAAATGGTGAGTTGAATTTTATCTATTTTATTTTTAACCTTGATGTTACGGTTAATAATCTCCTTGATGTTTTTTTTCATCTATTTTATAAGCCGTGGACATCTGGTTTCTGTGATACACTTTGATGTTGTTGACTTCTCCCTGATTACTTTCCGTTTTATCCTTATCTTTGTTATTTAAAAAATGATTGGAGTTGTTTGTCAATCATGCTGTTTGAGAAACCGTTATTCACGAGTGTTTGTTTTACTCGTGCTATCTCTTGTCATCTCGTACTTTTTCTGTCCACATCGGGGGTAAGGTCTCTCGGACAGCTATTGTATTCTATGGTGCTCTCCAGGCTATGTCTTTGAACCGCTCCTTTTTCGTATCTACCTCCTTCCCCTTGATTTTAAACCGTTTAACCGTCTAGGTCTATCCTTCCATTTCTATGTTGATGAAATGCAAATATTTCTCTCCTCCTCTCCAAACTAGCTCAGTGTGATCGTCGCGAATCTCTTAGGAAATCTTTTAACAATCGCCCTGTGAAAGACAACTGCTGCCAAAACTTCTCGAATCTAAGGTCAACCAACATAGTTTACGAGTTTATCTGCCCCAATAAAGACTGCAAGCTTTACAATAACTCAAAATATATTAGTATGAGAACCACCACCCTTTCGAGGCATTTAACCATGCACCTGAAAAGCGGAGGGCCTCCAAATCATATGGAAAACGCATATAGCATTAACCTAACTAGAGATATTCAAGTTGAAAACGCCATAATTAAAAGAGAAATACTCAGAAATCAGTCAGTCTGGAACAAACAGACAAAAAAGCAAAGAGCTAACGAGACTGAAAAGAGAAATGATCTTCCTAATTAAAGAACAGGAAGAAAAATGGAATCAATTCATTAAGAAGATAAAAAACACCAAAGATCCAAACGAAGCTTGGAAAATGCTAAAAATAATATAAGATCGTCCACCAAGAAAAACGATAAAAATAACAGACGAAGAAAACGTGTTCTTAAAAAGCGAAACAGCAATAGAAGAAAAATTCAGGGAACATTGGAGCAAGATATACACTATAGAAGAAAGGGACAATCAAGTATACGATATAGAAAAAGAAATACCGGGAAAAGAAAGCATAAGAATAAACAGAGAAAGACTAACACCGGAGAATATAGTCAACAAACGCACATACGAACAAGCATGACTCGGAACGACGATTTCGTTGGACGAAGTAAAAAACGCTCTCAGATCCTCCACACAAAAAATACCCGGAAAGACGGGACTAACAAAGCGCAATTACGAAAAGGCTCCCGAAAATATAATAAAAAGTATCACAGATATCTTCAATGCATATCTGAATATAGGAGCTTTCCCGAAAATTTCAAGGTGGAGAAGATGGCTTTTCTTCTAAAACCAGGAAAACCGTCGAACCTGGTCTCAAGTTACAGACCAATATCGCTACTAAACTTTCTGGGAAAGACCTTTGAAAAAATACTAAACAAAAGGCTGACCGAACAGCTAGAAGAAGCAGGAAAATTAAACAAACATCAATACAGGTTCAGAAAAGAACGAGACTCGACAATGGCTCTCGCAATAATTACCGAAAAGATCGCGCTAGCCAAATCTGAGAGAAGGTATGTGGACTTGGTACTCCGCGATGTCAAGAAGCCTTTGACAAGGTATGGGTTGAAGGACTAAAACATAAACTCCTACAACTCGATCGCGGCATCCGTATGGAGAGAATCCTGGCTGATTATATAACGAACTGAAAGGCCTACATCTGCATAGAAAACCTCGAAGCGCCTGTATTCCAGCTACAGACAGGGGTCCCACGGGAAGGGGGATGTCTGAGTCCCACCCTATACTCAATTTATACAGCCGACCTTCCACCACAAATACCACCAGGTTGTATGAACATACAATATGCGGATGATATCAGCCAGATGATCTCCACAAAAGCCACAAACCCCAAATGGAAAGGTAGGACAACAGAACGAGAGATAAAAAACATGAACGAATACGAAAAGATGGGGAAAATAAAAAACAATTCAAATAAATTCAAAAACATTCAAATAAGCCGCTTCAAGAAAGATCAGATAAACATCGACGGCACAGACTATGAATATGCCAAAGAAGGGAAAGTACTGGGCCTACACGTGGGAGAAAAATGGCTACCATGTACACATAAAAGAAAGAATAACAAAACCCAAGATGTGGGTAAGATTACTATATCATTTAAAAGAAACCGATCAGAAAAGAAAAAAAGACAATCTACAAAGCATTTATCGAATCGGTATTAACATACCCACCAATCCCAACACATACATTAACGAAATCGAATAAGAAAGAGCTGCAAAGAGTGCAAAACAAGGCAACATATAGTATAACTAATACAAAGAGAAGAGAAAGAAAACGAATTAGTGAAATACTAGACTCGGCTGACCTTGCCCCAATCAACAAAGTTATCGAAAAACGCGCAACAAATATATGGAATCAAATCGAAGAAACAATCAGCGAAACAATCAGAGAACTCAATATTGAGAACGAAGACTATGAAAGACAAACATTCCCAAGCAGTAGGCTTTGCCTGCAGCGAGATGAAAGAAAATGTATACATGATCAAACAAAGAGAAACCGTAAAAATAGCAACAAAGGAAAATAATAAATAAACCAGGTAATAAAGAACTAAGACAAAGGCATGAATGCCTGAAGGAATCAAGAAACAAGAGATAAAAAAAGACAAGGAATTAGAAGCAACGATACCTATACAGGTATCCCAAATGAAACCAAAAATAAACGGATAAAGAATAAAGAATTAAAAGTAACTGTAGATAACTACGTCCAAATAAATAGAAGTATAAGCAAAGTAGATCCAACTAAAGAGAAAGAACAGACAATAATCTGGCATATCCACTCATACTCACATTTTTTCCCAACCAACCTCACAGAAAACCCCCCCCCCAAAAAACACCCCCTCTCATGCTATCCATCTATCACCCTTTCTTCTCTCACCTATTCTGGCCAGTGATATATATAGATATAGTTTTTAGTATGGCTCCAAAGAATTCACCGCTTAGATCGCCTTCTCGCTGAATCACTTACGCTGAGTAAAGCAATCACCGACAGCATATCCACCCTTTCCTTTCGCCGCCGAGGTTGGAACTTCAAATACGAAGGAAGTTACGAAGATCTACATATGTAAATCTGGAAGAAAAATTCACACATAAAAAGAAGATTTCAAGATAGAAGAACATCTCAACTTCACTCCCATCTTAATTCTCAGTTTTCATTTTAATTTCATATATTGTCTCCTACACCTTTTCTCCACCACACCCAAAATCCTCCCATTGGGGAGGTACTAAAAAAGAGAAAATAAATAATTTTCATTAGGCGCATCATACTCATCATCATGAAAGCCTAATTCCACACCTCCCACCCCTAACCTGGGCACGATGCCTTGACTAGTGGACGCTGTCATTTCAACCTCGTCTCAACTATGAGTGCACTTGCGATTGCTTTATTGGGGGCACGAGAGGAGGAAGGTCTGAGGAATAGCCCGGTGCCAGATACTCGTATCAGAGGAGCCCCCGGATAATGAGCCGGGTTGCAACCTTCGCAAGGGAGCTTAATCACTCAACCTGTGAGGGGCCACCAAAATCGCTGAGGGACATACAACCGTCTCAGCGTATGTCGGACGCAACCGCGGTTTTTAACTCCATCGAGGAGGCGGCACCCTCGGTTAGCGCTGGTTGATTCCACGCTAACCAACAAAAAGTCCGTCACATTTCCGTCCTCGATAGGAGCCCACCCGGGTCAACCATTTCATCCATCATCATCTCATTCTTGACAGCCAAACTAGTGAAGGCGGGGCCAAAAGGAAGGAGGGGGGGGGGCAAAACACCACAGCAACATGGATAACAATAGGGAGTATAGAAGAATCCCACTGAGAACCGAACTCTGAGCACAAAAACCCGAAAGAGGAGTACTAATAAGGACTCTTTACACTGAAGTGAAGATTGCCCTTACTAAATTAATAGAGATCCCACAACGGCTACGTTGCCCTGTGTCATAAACAGAATGACATAGAAAGCCTGGTAGCGCTCGAAGGACTAAAGGCTCTAAGGAAGATAGGACTTGCGCCAAAACTGCCACCACAACTCCTGGCCAACCGCTCCCTCGTCTGTTGAAAGGTAGACCTTTATGTGGGATTCCACACAAAAGAGGAGCTGAAAGAGGAAAGCGAAAGAGAGAACCAACATCTGTAGATCACAGAAATCATCAAATTTATACACTAAAACCACGTGTAAGTCATTTGCGCCTCAGCGGAGATGGCAAAGAAGCAGCCACCAACGGGATCCTTGCCTTCGGAATGAGGATACCCCCTTGAAAATATAAAAAAGGAGAATTTGTAAACGTACAAACTTGCTTCGAATGATATGCCATTAGGAGCACGTGACAAACGGCCCAAATAAGGACAAAAAAGTATGTTCAGAATGCGGAGGTAACAATCACACATTCAGGGAATGCACATAGACTACACAGAGATGCGTTAACTGCCAAGGTCCTCATACGACAATGGCAGTGAACTGTCAAAGAGAAGAGAAATAATAAACAAGAAAGATCAAGAGCAGAAGAAAGAAAAATAATTAAAGAATAATTAGACATACGCCAGCTTAGCAAAAGAGACGGTAAAAGATATTAAGGAAACACAAGAGCCTAAAATTAACATCAATGTTAGTGAAGGAACGGGGCTGGACATTCAAGCATGTATTATGTTCGCGCACGTACAAAACATTGCCCAACCAGGGAGCTTCTCAGATGTGGTTATCCCCGAATCCCTCTGGGCTCTCGTATACGAGGTAACGACGGGAAAAACTCTTCAAATAAAGATATGCTGGGCAGAGGAGCAAAGATGGAAGAAAACAAAGAAACAATCGAAACCGACCAACCCAATAAAGAGGAAAAAAGAAACGGAAACTTCAGAGAATGAACAAAAAGAGGAAAAGAAGGACCAAAGGAAAACAAAAAAAAACACCCAATTAAAAAGAACCCAATCGAATGGGACACACAAACTAGCACGGAAAGCGAAACGGAAAGAGAGGAAGGCTTTTGTTACGAAGCAAGAGACTTTAAGCTCAAGATCTTCATAAACGAAGCCTATTCCCTCCCCAAAGGTACTAAATTGAACAATATAAATTGTAAGGGAATGGTCACTTCCCCCCCCCCCTCGTTCACTCTTGGTGCCGTTCCAAGGCGGTCACCGCAAAGACATCCGGCCGAAGGCATCGGCGGGTCCCGCGTGACCGCAGCACTGCCCCAGACCGTGCCATGAAAGAGGTCACCCCCCCCCATCGTTCACTCGTGATGCAGTCCCAAGGCGGTGGTTACCACAAGGACATCCGCCCCAGGCATCGGCGAGGCGAAAGTTTGACCACTGGGTGGCATAACTAGGGGCCATGTAAGACCCTAAAGGTCAAAAAGGTAAAGATCTTCCCCCAGGAGAGTGAGATCCAGTTTCACGTCGAACAAGAAATTGGAGACGGTTTTCTCCCAACCTCGATGGCTAACGAGGAGCAGATGTTTGACTTCGTGGGAAAGACCGTTTGGGAAGAGAACTCTCCTGGGGCCGTCCTCAAGCTCCCCCCCCTTACCACTCCCCCAGTGGGGGTGCGAGGTATAAAGGAGGAACTCTGAGGAAAATCTAGGTAGTATACGTCAGGCCAGGTGACGAAGTCCTCGGTTCCAAAACCGGGCTACCTTAGACTGGATTGGTAGTATACGTCAGGCCAGGTGACGAAGTCCTCGGATCCAAAACCGAGCTACCTAGACTGGATTGGTAGTATACGTCAGGCCAGGTGACGAAGTCCTCGGTTCCAAAACCGGGCTACCTTAGACTGGATAGGTAGTATACGTCAGGCCAGGTGACGAAGTCCTCGGATCCAAAACCGAGCTACCTAGACTGGATAGGTAGTATACGTCAGGCCAGGTGACGAAGTCCTCGGTTCCAAAACCGGGCTACCTTAGACTGGATAGGTAGTATACGTCAGGCCAGGTGACGAAGTCCTCGGATCCCCCAACCGGGCTACCTAGACTGGATTGGTAGTATACGTCAGTCTCTAGGTGACGAAGTCCTCGGATCCCCAACCGAGCTACCGAGACTGGAGAGGTAGTTTACTTGTGTCGCCAGACCAAGAAGCACCCTGCAAGAGAGGCAGGGCTACCTACCTTAAGGGACTAAGAAAAAGCTCATCCTTGAGCTAAGTCCCTGGTTGTCAAACCAAACAATAAGTGAACTTTGGTAAGTTCGACTTACTCTCGCCAGAGAGATTCCTCATATCCTGGTGCACATTAAACACCAGAGGTATTCCTCGTCTTTGAGGAATTAAGAAGAAGAAGGAAAAGGCTCCCCCTCGAGCCCGTTATTCGGTGGCCACACCAAACTGTAAGTAACTTATTCTCGCCAGAGAAACCCCCCTCCGTCATCCTCGCCCGTGAAGAAGACCCTCCCCGAGTTCAGTCCTCGTCCATAAGGAAATTAGTAACGAAGGAAAAGCTCCTCCTCGAGCTCGTTACTCGGTGATCACACCGCACTCCAAGTAAGCTTGATTCAAGAACCAAGTTCAACTCACTCTCGCCAGAGAGACCACGACTACCTGGGTGTTGCATAGAGCACCGTATTGATTCTCGTCCTTGAAGAATCCCCCCCCCCCGGAAGAACGTGTGGACCCCCCAGCGGCTACCCTCGCCAAGACGACCGTGGAATTCCGCCCATCTACACGCGTCAAGTGTAAATATTTCTGAGGCCCTTTAAACTCCACGAGTCCGTAAGCCTAATTCTAATATTATTGTTTTGTCTAGAGAAAACGTGAACTTAATTTTGTGGGTCAACTAATTTAATTAATTCTTGTTTATAATAATATTTAGAGTATTGCTGTAGTTAAAGTAGAAAGGTTGTGTATTCAATGGTTAAAGATAAAATATAAGTTTATTTTGTGAATTAGTGGGCGTTTCTTTTATATCCTGACGTGTTTGGTAAAGGCTCAGTTCATTAAGATATTCTTATAATATCAATATATTAGACACTCTTAGCACTCTTAGAATAGAACAAAAAGGAGGGGCATTCTACGACACTAACTAAATAAAAGAGGTGTCAGAGGTCAGGTCAGTAGGGTTCTTAGCAGAAAGAATTCTACGACATAAATAAAGGTATCAAAAAATGTGCCTGTGAATGGAATTACATGACAGACCATGATGAAAGGACTATCCAAAAACTACAAGAAGAAAACAAAATAAAGATCTTCCCAACTACGTCAATATTATCAAGAAAATATCAAACGACAAATGGAAAAATCCCAAATCAAAGAATTAAAAAGAACAAGATTAATAAGACATAAAGGATAACGAGACCACTAAACTGAAAAAAAACTTCATTTAAACACAGAGAAGGAAATTGTAGAGGAATTATAACATAATGCCACCCAGAAGACCAAGCGGACCAAAAGATGAGGGGCGTGAGAACGTTAGTCGTCTGACTAACAGTCAAACAGCCGAAGGGCTCTGATCTCCCCGCCGAGTGGGTCGTCGAGTCGGGCTGCCGGATCAAGGTAGCCGCTAAAGGCCATTAAGCAGCTCTCAAAAGATCCGATTACCTACGAGGTCAGGAGGCAAGGGGTTAAAGCGCCAAAGATCGGGGTCAAATCAAAACGACCACCGAGGAGAAATAATGTGACGGTTGTCGGTGCCTCTCATTAAGAAGCAGATCTGGACTCCGCGGTGCCACCCCCTTCTCCCCTTGCGCTCCCCTCAGTGGCATTACCTCATCCCCCTTAGTTGGGGCGGTCTCCGATCTATAAATAAGCCCCGTAAGGAAAGAAAGAGGAGGATTATTATTCTGTTAGAGACGATAGAGGACTAGATCATTGTGATCAGTCCCTCGCCCAGTTCCAAACTCGACTTCTAAGACTTAGAAGTTGGCTTGTTTTCTTATCGGTGCAAAACCGATTTATCCTTTACAGACTTAGCAAGAGGTCTGGCTGGATCACAATTCCTAAGTGCCAAACAGGAATTTTGGGAGCAAGACAAAAGAAGATCTGTTCACCTTTGAGGGACTCTCAAATTGCAATCTCAGTAATTGTGAGAGAAGAAGAATTAATCCCCAAGGAAGTTCCATTTAATTACTTTCGGACTCACGTCTTATACCAAAACCCGACTGGGTAACCCTGAGAAGAAAACGAGGATACTAGAAGAACTCGAGAGCTACCAAGAAGAGTACTCCTTGAGCCAGAGAGCACAACTCCTCTCTCCGTCTTTTAGACTTATAACCGGATAGATAAAGTTATAAGAAGAAATAAACATCGGTTTTTACCGTCTCCGGGACAATCACCCTCTGTCCACTGCAACGCGAAGACTAGTGAAAAATCCAATATAGCGACATCGGTCAACCACTCTTCCTTTCAAGGTCATGTAAGTCCGAATGACTATATATATATATTTGGTTTGATTAAGTAGGATTTTAATGCTGTTCACAAGCTAACTAAAGGAGATATAGTATTTAATGACTCCTGTAATATTTTTAGTTAGATTAATGGAACTTAAATTGTGGCTAAATGCTGTACTAAAAGGTCTCAACAAATTAGCTATCTGGCATTGGTTTATTGACGTAAAGCCTACTTTGTTTTGATCTGGGCAACGTTAGGAGTAGGCAAATAATCAATTCTTGCGAACCATTTTAAACTTATAGAATTTAATGTAAATAGTTGAGTTAATTGTTAAATTAAAAAGATATATTTTTGGTTAATTGTTGTGTTAATTGTTAAATTAAAAAGATATATTTTTGGTTAATTGTTGGTGTTTCACTGGATCCTTAAGTGTTGACCGGCTCTTTCCTTAAAACTGATTAAACGCTGTGGTACCCTCATAATACAGTAATTAAAGAGTCCACTCAACCAATAGAGGAATTGTTTCCCTTCCTAAGTAATAGTGTCAGACTGGCTCGCTAAAGTCATTTAATATATAAATACTTTGACAAAAAGAGGTATAGTATCAGAGTAATTGTTAAATGGCCAACAGTTGAAGAATAATCCTCCGACAAAAAGAGGAAGCCGCAATTCCTCGACAAAAATCAAAAAAAGAAAATAATCAGGAGGCCACAAGAGCTCTAGAAATAGATAACATAAATTATGACCGTAAAATCTTCCTCAGCAGTAGGCTCTGCCTGCGACGTCAGGAAGACCCAATAATAACAACAAAATAAGCCGACCAAGCAAAACCTATCCAAAAGGCATGAACGCCCCAACGACAGTTAACTATACAAAACAATGGAATTTAGAACAACCCAACATAAAAAGTAAATAAATACAGTATAAAAACCAAATTTGAATTAGAAGAACATTACCGCAAGGTACCCCAAGAAAAATTACCAATAGGATATAGGAAATAAAAAGGAAAACGAACAAAAACTTAGAAGCAGCCTGTACAACACCAATCCAAATGGAATTAAAAGAGCAGAAGATAGACGAACGTCAGAAGAAAAAGGTCAGCCAGGAACCTGGCAATTATTAAAATACAAATAAACACACATCCCCCCCCCCACACCCTTAAAAAAGGAAGAAAAAGAAAGTCTCTCATGCTATCTACTCCTATCATCCCCACACATTTCTCACCTTATTATTTGCTTGAGACACAAAGAAGAAAGAGCGCCGTACAAAATACTTTGCAAAAAAGCAAAACAAAATTATTAGTAACGGAGAGATGGGGGAAGCCTTTTTATAGTCAAATTTATGATTCAATCTTCCACCAACAACCCCCAAAAGTGCAGTTCTTGAACAATGTACAAAGGAAAATGAAATAAAAAGACTAAATAGTGTCAGGCATAGTTTATTTAGGAGAGATAGATAACACTGGGGAACAATGTATTTGGTGAATTGACAAAAGTACATTTTCATACTTAATTCGAGCATGCTGAATCCAAATCCAAAATCAGATTCTCTCTAAATGCTACAGAATTTTCGTAATATCAATAACTAACGACATGTGGTTCCAACAGGACGGCGCTACGTGCCACACTGTGCACGCCACGATAGACATTTTGCACCAGCGATTTCAAAGCAGGGTCATCTCGCGCAGCGGCGACGTCAACTGGCCACTGAGATCATGCGATTTAACGCCATTAGACTACTTTCTTTAGGGCTACCGTTAAATCGCAGGTCTATGCGAATAATCCTCAAACAGTTGATGTCCTCAAAGTCAACATAACGAACACCATCCAGCAAATTCAGCCAGATTTATGCGACAAATTCATCGAAAATTGGGCCTCCCGAATACGTTACACCAAGCGAAGCCGCTGCGGACATTTGAACGACGTCATATTCCACACTTAATACCATAAAATTTAGTTTCAAATTTAAAATAAATTGAGTGCATATATCACACACAACTTGTTTTAATTACATTTAAAAATCGAACGACCTTATTGAAAGACCCTATACAATAATTTGTAGTTTGTAATTTTGAATAACTCTTTTGCGTTATTTATAGTAAAGCAGGTTTTTTGCACAAACATTTTATTGCATATGATAAGAAACTTGAATTACACAATAGGATTACAAATACTGCAATAAAATAGATGCTAAATTATTAATGACCGTACATCAGGCTGGAAGACCTCTTCTTGATTTCAATCGGGCAAAAATTTGCGTTTGTAACTCTTTCTCTTGTAAGTATTCTCTTGCTGATCTCTTCTAATCGTCCAGCAGTAGTCCGCCATCATGCGTCTACCCCAGAGACCTTGGTAGCGCTCTTCCTTCGTCATAAAATCCTGATGGAATCGTTCCGCTTGTTCGTCGCTCACGGTTCCCAGATTCTCTGGGAATCGGTCGAGGAGACTATTTAGGAAATGCAGTTTCACACTCATGTTGCATCCCAGATCACGATATGTTAAAAGCATATTAGTAACCAGATCCTCGTAGTTATGCGTTTTTTTATGTTTCCCAAGAAGTTACGAACAACGGCAAAAAATGATGCCAGGCCGCCTTCTCGTTTTCATTCATAGTGTTCACGAATCTATAATAACCCAGAAGTCTTCGGATTTGGGGACGATCAAATACTCCTGCTTTTATTTTGTCGCATGAGAAAGCAGGAAGCGCCGATACTATATACTGAAAACAATCATTGTCAGTGCTCAACGCCTTGACATACTGCTTCATCAACCCCGTTTTGAGATGAAGTGGAGGGAAAACGATCTTCTCTCGACTTACGATTGGCTCATTAACAATGTTCGGCATTCCTGCTTCCAAAGTTTTCCGAACTGGCCAATCTTTTAGGGACCAGTGTTTGTCGCGGGCTCGACTATCCCACATACAGATATAGCATGGAAACTTTGTATATCCCTTCTGCTGGCCAATGAGGAAGTTGACCATCTTAAGGTCGACACATATGATCCAATTGTGTTTATGGTACTTAAGTAAATCCACGACCGTTCTTATGTCATCGTGAGTTTCTCGCAGATGGACGGAATGGCCGAGAGGACTGCACCAAAGTCACTGCCATTATGCAAAAGGACAAACTTGAGGCTACGCTTGGAGCTATTCAAAAACAGTCTCGACTCAGCAGGGCTATAGGTGCCAAGTCCTAACTCGGTAAACAGATCAGGAACATCGTAGCAGTTTACAAATTGTTTGTCCTCAGAGAAATACTTAACAAATGTACTCTCTCTTGTTAGTAATATGATACCCGTACTGACCTGTCAAGCATATATATGTCTCTCACTCAACCTGGAGGCTAGAAGTTCTGCAGCTTTCTTGGAGAGCGCAAAATTACGTATCAAGTCATTTAAATCCTCTTGATTGAAACAGTGAGGAGCTAATGACTGTTCAGCATCTGATGATGAATCTGCAGACTTTGAATCCATTCCGTGGACGTCCATATCAGGTACATCATTTTCATCCTCGGACGAAGCATATCCACTGAAAATCGGAACTGGTAAAGACTCAGAATGAGGTACTGGCCGGATCACCGAGGGAATGTTAGGGTAGTCGATCTTGTGTCGATTTTTCTGGTCAATTCCTTTAGTATTCACCAGACAGAAATAATAGTACGATACATGATCCCTTGGCTCTCGCCACACCATGGTGATTCCAAAAGGAAGACGATTTCTTTTTCATTTCCTCCACTCACGAAGATGTTCCAAACAACTATGGCAAACAGCATGTGGGGCTCACTTCTTATCTCGATCGCCAAGAGGAACATCAAAATATGCCTTATAAGTGTCGATCACAAAGTTTTATATATTGCGCCTTTGACGAACTAGCATGGAACAGCCACATACAGTACTGGCACAATTAATATGGATTTTGAAAAAAACATACTTTTTCTACAAACGTGTCATGTAAAACAATTTTAGTCACTAATAGTTCATTTAATTTACTGCACCAGTACAAAACAAATATTTAATAGTTATTTTAACTGGGTTTTATAGTCTTATATGGCAGTGTCAGGCAATACAGAGAGAAAATGCATGGCAACACTTACACAAGCACTCCAACGTATTGCGAAAGCTCAGTAGTAGTCTTGCATTTGCATGGGATGGCGGTGTTTGTTGCGTTTCCGACCTTTTATTTGGCTGTGATTACTTTAGTTTTGTGTATTTGTTTCTTTATTTTTAAAACCAACACCGTTTTTTCAGCTTTAAGAATAGTTTATGCAATTGAGTAGAGATGGGCAAAGTTAGTGATTTGAGTCCTCGAGAGGTTGGACAGATTAGTGTTTTATTGAAAGAAAGTACATTCAAACAGAAAGAAATAGCTAATAAACTTGGAGTTTCAACTCAAACGGTCAGTAATATTAAGAAGAAATTGGAATATGGCCACAGTTTGGAATCAAATAGAGTGAGAAAATGTGGTAGACACAAGAAAACAACACCGAGGACGGACAGGAAAATACTTAAAATGGCAAAAAACAACACAAGAGCATCTTGCAGAATGATTACCAATGAACTGGCAGCAAAAGGCATTACCATTGCCCGAAGAACAGTAAACAAGAGACTGTTGGAAGCTGGACTAAAAGCAAATCGTCCCAGAAAAAAGCCACGACTCACTGACAAGATGAAGCAGGCTCGTAAGGCCTGGGCACAGGCTCACGTTGATTGGACTTCTGAGCAATGGAAGCAGGTAAGAGTTGAACATACAGTATTTAATTACTCTATTAGACTATTACTTGATATTCCATTGCTTCCATTACTTTCTTTAGCCGTTTAACGCCTTATTTCGTGCTCTGTATTGTTGCAGGTTGTGTTTTCTGACGAGTTCACCTTTGCTGTGCTCGATATTCTATTGTTTCCATTACTTTCTTTAGCTGTTCAACGCGTTATTTTGTGCTTCGTATTGTTGCAGGTTGTGTTTTAAGACGATTCCACCATTGCTGTGCTTGATGACCGTGTGCATAGTGTAAGAAGGCGAGCAAGTATGCAATTTAAACCGGAATGTCAAAAGAAGACAATGAAATTCCCTCAGAAGGTTCATGGTATGGGGAGCGATTTCTGTGCATTGAACAAGCCGTTTGCAGATTGTTGACGGTACCATGGATCAGTTTAAGTGCATAGAAGTACTAGAAAGACGTTTGCTACCTCAAACAAGGGAATGGTTTGCGGATAGACCTTGGATTTTTCGACAGGACTCTGCTCCGTGTCACATGGCGAGGTCAGTGAAGACCTGGTTTGAAGAAAAAGGTGTAGAAGTGCTTTCATGGCCTGGAAATTCCCCAGGTATGAACTCCATTCATTGAGAGTTTGTGGTCTCTATTAAAAAATGAAGTACATGAAGTTCCTATTGTGACCAAAACACAACTCACACAACGTCTTATCCAAGTCTGGTTTCATTCAGAAAGAATTAGGGAATTTTGCAGAATGTTGATCACTGGCATGCCCAGTTGTGTTAAAGCACTTGTCAAATCAAAAGGTGGACAAACAAAATATTAAAATAGTTGTTTAATATTGACGTGTGAGCTATTAGTGAATAAAATAGTTTTACATGAACTTTTGTTGTTTTACATGACACTTTTGTAAAAAAAGTATGTTTTATTTTTCAAAAATCCATAATACGAGTAATTGTGCGAGTACTGTATGTAGCAGAAGGTGCCTGGATCATTAACGCCATTTCCTCTTGACGAAGCCATCACTCTAACATGAGACCTGAAAAAAAAACAATAATGTCAATATTTTGCACAATAACACTATCTTGCTACTATGTACTGTAAAGTATTTGCTTTCTACAAGCGCCCTCTCTGTCCGTCCGGAGGGCAGTTTTCGAGGAAACGAAAAAATAGAAATTACAGAATAATTATATCATGTAGGTAAAAATAGATTATATATTTGAAATCAGCATGAAAAAACGAATTAAAATGGGCAGATAAATCTAAGTCACCAGAAAATGTGATTAAAATTGTTCCCCTGTGTAATTCAACCAGTTCCTTTGTTTTTTTGTTGATGATAAAGAGAAATAGAACATATGTTTGCGTGATTCACTGAGCTTGACGTAGAGAAAGTTGATGTGCGAGTAATATTTTCTAACTCTTTCCGACGTTGCGAGTTTTTTTATGATAGATTTAGGGAAACTAGAAGATATTAATTTTACTTTTACTGCCTTCTAGTAGCTGGGTAGTGATCTTTTCTACGTTATAGCTAAATCATTGAGTAGGTCGATAATGTTAGATTGTGGAAGTCTTTACCATCGATGGTAATCACGGCATCATTACCCCAACTGAATCCCTGTGTATCTTTTAGTGTGTGATAAATTAATCTACCTCTTTCACAAACGCTAGGCTCTAGTGTTTCCAGTACTTTAACTGTATAACCGTTTATTTGATCCTTATTACTCTCATCGACTCTAACGGTAGATATGTTCACAACCTTACCATGCTGTTTCAAATAGTGTTCCAGCGCATTCTGGTGAAGGGTAACACATTTATCTGGTGGGATGTGTGAATTATTTAGTATAGTAGTCAACTCTCTCTGCAAAGATAAAAGTCTTTCTTGCGGTGGGATTAAGTTTAGAGTACTTCAATCTCTTTTTTGAGAAAACAATAATTTTTTCCTCTTATAAGGTTGGAGTGGATAGATGCTAGAACAGAGAATAAGATCGGTAGAAACGATTTTCCACTCTGATTTATTAGTTTTTTCTTTAGACGTATATGAGCTGACTTCCGAGCTAACATATGTATCAACCGTTTGACTCGTGATATCTTTTGTTTCTGCGATGATGTCATAGGAACATTACCTTTTATTAGATTAAGACACATTTGACATATACATTTCACAAAATCACTATCCATGCTTCCTATGATTGCTTTTTTCATCTTTTTAGAGAGTGTGGGGAACGTATGAAATAGATACGCGTATCTTTTCATTCTATTGTTTATTTTAAAAAATATACGTTCTCGATTTCATTTGGAAATATTCCAGTCCGTAATGTAAATCGTAGAGTGTTTCTCGGACTAAAGTCGCAGAGCAGATAATCATAGGGCTTTGAGACGGCCTCTTTATATATTCTCATGAATCTGTTCCGTTCCCAGGCATTATTTGTCATCAAATATATTTACCTGGGAGATGTCTCTCCCCTGGTTAAATAAGGCTAGATTGTGACAATTCAAGGCAATATCACGCATATAAGAATTTGTATAAAATAGATTTTGAGCGACTAGGAATAGGGATATTCTTATGGTGTGAGGTCACTGTAAATATCTCTGATATATTTGCCTCTATCTTCTGCATTAAGTCATCTAAAATAAACAGTGTATGACTTCGTCCATCCAAAGATGACACATCATGCACACCTTCGTGAAGCATTACTTCATTTTTAAATTCTTCATAATCTTTCTGCCATACAGTGTAACACCAAATGATTCTATCATCGCGATGAGTAAACAGCTTATCTCTATTCTGAGTATACGAAATGGGAAGTGGGGTTTTCCGCTAGACGTTGGCCCAATGATGGATGAAGTATTGGGTTGAGGAATAAGTTCTTGCGGTTTAATAAAATTTATTCATTACCATTAACAATTTTAGAAAAAATTCATTTTTAATTGATAACAATATGCAATTTAATCAATAATGTATTCTCCGTTCTTATTTACGACTTCTTCCCGACGTTCAACTAGTTTTTCGATGCCTCTGCAATAAAAATCTCTTGATTTGGACTCGAAGAATTCAACAACTAAGTTCTTAATTCCACATCAGTACTAAACGAAACGCCGCGCAAATATTTGGACAGCGTCGAAACAGATGGAAATCCGATGGATCCAAGCCTGGCAAATATGGAGAATGCAGCAGGATTTCCTATTCAAGCATTTGGATGGCGTCTTTTGTCATATTGGCAATGTGAGGACGAGCATTGTCGTGTTGCAGAAGGACTCCATAACGTCGATGAGGTCGATTTTCACGAATAGCTTCGGCGAGTCGATACATTTGTTGAACGTAGAGTTCTGCATTAACAATCTTGTTGTTCGCAAGAAGCTCACAAAGAATGATGCCTTCACAATCCCACCACACACACAGCATCGTCTTTTGTGGATGAAGTCTTTGCTTTAATCGCGGAAGTGTTTTTTCTATTGTGGCTAAGCCATTGTTTTCGAAGGTTTATGTTGACATAAACACACCACTTTTCGTCGCCAGTGATGATGCGGGGAAGAAATCTGTCCTTATATCCACGAGTAGCCTTGTAACAAGCAAGCAAACCTGCGGCAATAGTGGGGCGTTGAAGTTTGTTGCTTTCGCTCAAAGCGCGCGGAAACCATGCACCGAGTTTTTGACTTTCCCCATCGAATGATGGTGATTCACTACAGTTTTATGATCACACGCCAATTGTACAGCCAATTCTCTAGTCGATTGACGAGGATTTTCACGAAGAAGGTCGTTCAATCGATCTTCATTCAACTTAATGGGGCGACCAGAACGTTCTTCGTCATTAAGAATGAAATGACCGTTTTGAAAAGGGAAAACCACCATTGAGCTGTCCTTTCTGATAAAGCATTTTTTCCGTACACAGCACAAATATCGCGACGAGCTTTGGCTGCGTTTGCATTGTTCCCGTCTCGATTGGAAATGAATAACAACAAGTGTTGAAAATGTGCCTTTCTTTCAACTTGACATTCCATTTTGAGGGTATAGAACAAAAATTAAATTAACACAACTTTTAAATAAACCGCAATGACTTATTACTCAACTTCAAGACGTAGCCTAAGCAAAAGCCTAATAGTCTACACTGTTAAGAGACGTAGCCTAACCTTTGCAAATTTTGCTCTCATTATTTATTATTGTTTCTTAATATGTGCATAAATCACGTCAACAAAACTTAAATCAACACAACATTAAAAAAAACTCAAGAACTTATTCCTCAACCTAATACATAGGGATATAAATTTAAATTTATTCACACTTTATTCCTTCATACTTTCCTTTTGTACAATAAATAAGCCCCCTTCTTTCAGATAACTATATACCAAATCTTTTTTCTCTTTTTTTCGTTCATCAGAAATGATGTTACCCAACCCCTCATTGAGTGAAGGTGTCAGCGGTGAAATTTTACCCATATCCTTTTCTGCTCCAACTAATGTGTCTGATGAAGAACTGAGCTCCGACGATGAAGATGTAGTACTTGCAGTAGAAGGTGAACGTTCAGACATACAATATAGATCGTGTATTAACACCATTCTTTTTCAGAGGGAACAGTAAATGAACTGTGTAGAACTTCGTACCCTCATACGCAGGAAAATTCTTTAAAGCAAAGAGAAGATCATTCTCATGTAATTATACCCTTAAGAAAAAACAGCCATGGAAAACTTCTCATCATTTTCTACCATATAATTGTGGAGAAACCAGAAGAAGCTGGTCTTGATCGAGTAATGCGTGAGCTTTCACAGTATATATTAAATCTGAAATGGTTTCAGAAGGGTGATTATCGTGTAAATAGAAGTCTGGAAATTGTGGATGCAACCGGTGATACGATCTATTTACACATTCCATTCGTTAAAATGCGTGAATCGACACTATTCCATTATATCATGGGACGATTCGAGACTGCATTCCAGTCTGTGGACACAATCGAGTTTGGAACTTTCAATCTCTTAGTTCCTATTTATAGGATTCCTGCAGGCCATGTTATTATTCCATAGAATGTTCGATTTGATCGATATAGAATATATAGAGGACATAAAAATTCTACAGGATGCGCCTTTGTTTCCGCAGTCTTCGCGAAAAAACTGAAGGAGAATGTTCTTTCAAAAAACTTTTGGCTTCCGACATTAACAAAAGAAGCTCAGGAGTTGGCAAGAAAATGCAATCTCGTGTTGGAAAGGGGCTGTCACTGTAGATCAGTTCTCCTTAATAGAACGCGAGCTTAGGTGCAGGATCCTCGTATTTACGGCTCACGGGGATGAACGCAAGTTCAAATTACTTCATCGTCCAACATATCCTGAGAAATCAGCCCCACTCATATTCATTGGTCTTGAGGATGAGACCTGCTATCCAATTCGAAGCATTAGTGATACATATATTAAAAACAAGGTACTTTCTTTTAATCACGGTATATGTTTTTCTTGCTACAAGTTCCATGCCAACGTAACGGCCCATCTAAAGGAATGTGAAGTTGTGTGCAGTCAGTGTCTTGGGCATTGTGATGTAGAACGAAATCGAGATATTTTATGCAATGAGTGTAATCGGAGATTCTACAACTAGTCGTGTTTTAACACGCACAAAAAGCTACATACTTGTGTGAAAATTTGGAGTTGCTGTAAATGTAATCGTATAATCATACATAGTACAAACTGGATGAGACGACACGAGTGTGAGAAGTTGTTCTGTTCAAAATGGTATACATACTATAAAGCGGATGGGGCATAGCATACGAGTTGGTGAAGAGGTCGAAAAAGTCGGTGCCTAAGAAATAGAATGCAGTGTATTATGACATTGAAACCTATAAAAAAGTGGGATCATTCATACTTTATCGATATATATATATATATATATATATATATATATATATATATATATATATATATATATATATATATTGGTTATGCAGATAATCTGTGAACTCTGTTTTGATAATGAGAATGAAACTTATGATAAATGTAAGAACTGTGGGCCCCAAATAAAGATTTTTGAAAGAGATCGTGAAAACTCCATTGTAAACCCTTTATAGAAGAGTTAATACGAATAAAAAGATCGAGAGAAAATGTGAAAACATATGTGATGGCACATAACAATGCCAAATTCGATGTCAAATTCATATATGACGAATTGCTTCAAGATTTTAATCTTAATCTCTTTACTTCAAACCCAATAAAGCGAGGACCAAAAATCTTCAAGTTAGAGCTCGTTCAGGACATAATTTTTAAGGATGCACTCCTATTCATGCCATCATCGTTGAAAAAAATGCAAAAAACAATGGGTATCCCCGAAGTGGAAAAAGGTTATTTTCCTTACGATTTTCTTTCAGAGGAAACGTTGAATTATATTGGTCCGGTTCCAGAAAAAAAGGTATTTTAACTATGAGAAAATGAGCAATGAGGAAAAATTACATTTTGACAGTAATTTTTACCCGAATTTCCAGGATGGAGAATACAATATTCGTACAGAATGTATTAAGTATTGCATTCAAGATGTTTCTATCCTCCTCCTCTGTTTTGAGAAGTTTAGGTGTTCATTCATCAGGAGATTTACCATTCATTCTATGCAGTCTTGCATCATGATAGCCTCCTTATGTTACAAGGTGTACATATAAAGATGTCTTCTTACCAGAAAATTTAATTGCAATTATCGATAGGAAGAAATCAAAAGCTTTTTCTTATAAGACTATACGTTGGCTTATGTTTGAAGAATATGTTAGAGGAATCCCAATTTTCCATGCAAGAAACGGTGGTGAGCAAAGTCTTTCTGTTGGTGGGAGATTATTTTTCCCTGACGGGTTTTCACCATCAGGAGGAGGAACCGTGTTTCTCTTCCATGGGTGTCATTGGCATGGGTGTCAGAAAGAGAATTGTAATCTCAAACAAGATGTTTCCATTCATGGACGTGGGTCGTTGGACCATTACTACGACACAATAGAGAGTGAACGAATTATCGGTAATAAATATCAAGTAATCATTTTATGGGAGTGTGAATTTGAAACCATGATGCAAACCATTCCAGGACGACATGAGGTAGTTAATAGAATGTCCGCCGATGTAGTGAACGGTGTATTGAATGTGGGAATTGCAAATTTTGGCGGCAGATGTAACCCATTTATACTATACTACCCACCAAGGTGTCAACATACATTATGTCGATTTTTCCTCCTTATATCCGTACTGTATGTAAAACAATCTATACCCCGTAGGATCACCTCAGCGTTGAGTATCTGTGCGAGTAATTCCGTCTATTCAAGAATTCATCGATGGCATTGTAGATAGAGAGGAGTAAGAAAAGAGGCAAAGAAAAAATAATAGCGTAGGCGAGTTACGAACAACTTCCCGCATCGCTGGACCACTGTTAGCCAGCGGCGAATCCACTCGGCCATCCCGAGTCTCAAAAAAGACTCATTCAAACGAAGCTTTTAAGCCGCTCGCCTGCACTTCGCATACGCTATACAACCCCCGTCAAAGAAGCGGAGCGTATTTTGAAGAAATGAAGAGAGCCCGTTTGGAAATGTTAGCCAAAGGTTAACGCTTCCCGTCCCGGGTCTGGGCACCATTGTAGATAGAGGGGAGTAGGAAAAGGGGCAAAGAAAAAAAATAATAGCTTAGGCGAGTTGCGAACAGCTTCCCGCGTCGCTGGACCAATGTTAGCCAGCGGCGAATCCACTTGGCCATCCTGAGTCTCAAAAAAGACTCATTCAAACGAAGCTTTTTAAGCCACTCGCCTGCACTTCTCGTACGTTATAGTATGAATGAGACATATTTCGGTATCGTAAAACTTGATGTTACCTCTCCTAAGGATCTGTATATTCCAGTTCTTCCTTAATCCATAGATGGTAAACTTACTTCACACTATGTACTACATGCGCTCAGCAAAACTCACGCGAGTGTCTTCACTCTGAAAATCAACGTATGATTTGCAGGGGTGGGGGGGGGGGGCACCATTTTACTCATAACCTAACCCAATCTATGTGTGTGTGTAGCCTCTAATTCCTTAGAAATATCCAGTGTGTATGTGTGTGTGCGTGTGTGTGCCAATCAAAGAGGAAATGTCTTCCCAGCAAAAGCTATGAAGCACAATGTTAAGAGAGATTTTATCGAATTGGTTTTTATATCTCTACAGATGGAAGTTTTTAGGACGATAAAGAAATAAGGGAGAGGGGAAGGGTCCATTAGAGAGAGAAGCGATCTTTGCAGATATGTTAAATACGGTCTAGACATTCATAATATTTAGATTACAGGTATGATTTGCTTCAATGTATGTGTGTGTGTGTGTGCATGTGTGTGTAGACTTTAATTCCTTAAAAAAAGGTGACTAAGGCGATCTTTGTCTCCTACTATAGATGCCATATATGATAAAACGGTCTAGACATTAGTATTTTTTATTAATAATCCGATAGCTAGCATTGGCATCATTAAACATAGTAATTAATTTCAAAATTAAACGAGGAAACACCTGCATGTGATCAAGGTTGATAGTGACCAATGCTAGGGGAGGGCATTTTCTCCTAACCTAATCCAATGTATGTGTGTGTGTGTGTAGACTCTAACTCCTTAGAAAGCTCCAGGTTGTGTTTGCGTGTGTGTGTAGACTCTAATTCCTGCGAAAAAAGGTCACTGACCAAAGTATTGGGGGGGGGTTAGGGGGCTGAGGAAGACTCGCATTCACAGTAATGGTGGGGAGGGTGGGAGAGACTCGGCATTTACCCCGTATTACAAGGTCGAGAAAGTTTATGAGAGAGAGAAGGGAGAGGAAGAGTATGGGAGAGAGAATGGTTAAGAAATAGTATGGAGAGAAAGGGCTATAAACAGTATGATTATGAGAGAGAAGGGAAAAGAACTTCTATGAGAGAGAAGGGTCAAGAAAGTATTAAATGGAGCGAGAAGAGGCGAGAAAACGTATGAGAGAGAGAGGGAGAGAGAGAGAGAGAGAGAGAGAGAGAGAGAGAGAGAGAGAGAGAGAGAGAGAGAGAGAGAGAGAGAGAGAGAGAGAGAGTATCAGAGAAAAGTGTGGTGGGGGAGAGTATGGGAAAGACAGAAATCCAATCGGGAACCTCATTTGAGAGCTGGTACTTGGGCAGGAAAAATGGAGCTTCAACGACAATGGTGGCAAAGGTGCCAAGACAGAAGTAAAACGCTAGAGTAGATGTTACTGCACTCTTGGAAACGAGATTACCTCTTGAGGGTTCCATAAACGAGGAATGTGCTGTTTATACATTTTTCTGGAAGGGTCTAAAAAAAGAAGAACCACCTATATACGGAGTAGGGTTTGCCATCAAGAATGAACTATTCAAGACGCTCACCGAAATGCCTTTCGGTCACAAGGAAACGCTAATGACCGTGCGAATTTCCCTGGCTAAAGGTGTCTTTTCATCAGTAGTCCGTGTTTACGGGCCAACTCTTGATTCAGAGGAGCAAAGGAAGGATAATTTTACGATGACCTTCAAACAATCACTTAGAGAGTCCTCTACAATGACAAACTACTGATTTTACTGAGTAACCTTAATGCCCGAGTTGGAACTGACGATGGCGTCTGGCCTGGAATTTTGGAAAAGCATGACATAGGCAAAATGAACCAAAACGGACTCCGTCTTCTTTCCTTTTTTGCCGAAAACAACCTGACTGCTACGAACACTAGGTTTCAAATGAAAACCAAATATAAAGGTACGTGGATGCACCGAAGATCTTGGCATTGGCATCAGATTGACCGCATAATAGTGATACCTAGGGTCCTAAAAGATGTGCACATAACCAGGGCCATGAGAGGGGCTGAATGTTGGACAGACCACCGTTTGCTGGAGGTGAACACTTTTGAAGTTGACCCTAGACCACCTACGCAAGAAATAATTGATGATAAATGGAGCCAACTCATTAAAAAAAATGTACCAAAGTGCGCTGGACTGCCTTGGGATAGACAGAAAACGTAATAGAGACTGGTTTGAGGAATTCAATGAATTCATTCAAGAAATTCTGAAAGAAAAGAATAAAGCCTGTGATGCTTACCTATCTAACCCTTCATCAGCAAACCTTAATAAGAGATGGCGAGACAAAGTGCAGAGTTACAAAGGAGTCTCAGAAAATTAAAAGATAACTGGTGGCTGTCTCGTGCTAGGGAAATACACGGATTTGTGATGACAATAAAATACACTTCAATGATGCCATAAAATGTATCCATGGACCATCAAAAAATACAACAATTCCAGTTAGATCTGCTGATGGCATCACTCTAATCAAAGACAAAACAGGGATTTTGAATAGATCTGTGGAGCACTTCGGTAATCTACTGAACACGGTCATTGACCAAGATGTCTCTATACTTGAAGAATTGCCTGAATTGTCCCAGATACCTGAACTCAATACACCACCTACGCGGAAGGAGGTGGTAAAAGTGATAAGGCCATTGAAAAACCTTAAATCGGCAGGACCGAATGGAGTGGCCCCTGAAATATATAAATACGGAGGTGAAAACTTAACATAAACTCCATGATTTCTTCTCAGCATGCTGGTCAGCTGTAGAATCCCCTCCAACTTTCGTAAAGCCACATCATCAAAATATTCAAGAAGAAAGGAGACAGGGCATTATATATGAACAGTCGGGCGGGTGTCATTGCTGGACGTCGCTGGAAAAATCATGGGCAAAGTGCTTTGGTCAAGACTCTGACACACGTAGTTGATAAGAATATCAGAATCGCAATGCGGGTTTAGAACCGACAGGAGTACCCTGGGCATAGTATTTATTTTCTGTCAGCTGCTGAAGAAATTCAAGGAACAACATCAACCGTTCAACGTGGCTTTTGTCGATCTGACAAAAGCTTTCAATACAGTGAATCGGGACCTACTGTATCAAATCGTTAGTAGATTTGGATGTCCACCCACATTTGTAGAAATTGTTCGCCAATTCCACGAAGGCAAGAGTGATTTCGGGTGGCGATTTTTCCGAGTACTCCCCAGTTTAGATTGGAGTAAAGCAGGGATGCGTGATGGCCCCTGTTCTCTTTAATAGCTACCTCATGGCAGTCACACATAATTTTGCCAATCATGCAGCACAGGAAAATGGCATTACCATTAGATACAAGACGGATGGAGGACTATTCAATATAGAAAAATTTAGTGCAATGCCAAAGCCACACTAGCTTCAATATAAGAACTTCAGTACGCAGACGACGCAGCCCCAGTTGTTTTCCACCCTAGAGATCTACAGAGCTAGCTTTCAGCTCTTAATGAGGCTTACCAGGGAGCTGGACCAAATGTCAATGTAAGAAAAACCGAGGTCATGCTAAATCACACAGAGCAAGAACATGAGCCGCCAGAACCTATCATTATCGGCAGAGCAAGACTCAATGAAGCTGAACACTTTACTTATCTTGGTAGCATTATTTCTAATGATGGCACACTTGAAAGGGAGATTGCAAACCGGATTCAGCTTGCTTAGGCAGTTTAGGGCGATTAAAAGACGGTTTTCTTAAATCACGACTTAAAACTCTATACAGAACGAGCCGTGTACCAGGGTGCTTGTGTCTCAACTCTGTTGTACGAGGCTGATTCTTGGACACCTTAGAGAAGACATATAAGAATGCTGGAAGCTTTTCATATCCATAGCCTCCAAACAATCCTCCGAATAACGTAGAGAGATAAGATACCACACAATGAAATATTGCGTAGAAACAACTGTGATAGTATATAAGCGCTTGTCTAGACGCACACTCAGGTGGCTAGGGCACGTGATAAGGATACCAGACGAACGACTGCCTACACATGTCCTTTACAGCCAACTCAGAGGAGGTGCCCGTTGTGCCGGCGGATAAAAGAAAACGCTCTAAAGACCATATAGAAATAACGTTAAAAGCCTGCAACTTAAACCCAACCCACCTTGAAGAATTAGTAGATGACAGACCAACTTAGCGGCGTGCTATCACGGAGGGAGTACAGCAACTGGATGCAGAAAGACGAAGGAGAAGAGACCAGGCCTGAGCTGCAAGACAACAGCGGTACTTAATCATCCTGGATGCGGACCATAATTGCCACGAATGTTGAAGGGGCTTCCTGACAAGATCAGGTCTGCTCAGCTACATGCATGCCCATGCCAGGAGAGATGGGAGAGGCCGTCGTCCATCAAACGGACACATATAAGCAAGTAAATAAGCAACAGAAGTAAAAAGTCATGGATCCAACTCACCAGCCTCGAGTCTAAAAATGAGAGTAGAGTCCAGAAGGGTTTGTCATCAAATTTTCCTTTCAGGAAATCACTTCGGGCCCCGCTTCACTTCTAGAAATGAGTGCAGTAATTATAGAAGCACATCTTTAGTGAATGTAGGAGTATAGCTTTTTCCAATCTCCTTTAGTTGAGAGTTTAAATTCTAGAGAGTTTTTATATCCAGGGATTTAATGTGGTTGTCCATCTTCACTGAAGAAAAAAATGTCGCAAAAGAACAGGTCCTTTAAATAAATAAAATAATAAGCTAAATAAATATACTAAATAAACTAACAAAATAAAATATTGACATGTGCAAAATAAGAGAACGATTTTTTCAGGAATATTCTAGAAATTTCTTGAAATCATCTGGCAACATTTAATTTAAGTAGGTAAGAACTATAGAAACGCCATTGCTGTCGTACTCACTCTGCAGAGATGCCACCGCACGTGAAAGTAACTCCTGAGCTCCGTCAGAGAATTGTTCGCTTGAAGACTTCGGGGAAGGATCTTTCTACGATTTCAAGAGAGGTAGGAAGGTTCAAGAGTCTGATTTCGCGCATTCTGAAGTTATACAATAAAAACAAAACCCATAAGTCTCATACAAGAATCGGTCGAACCAGCTTGACCATCGTCTGAAAAGACAGAGCTATTAGGTGTTTTTCTATGAAGTATCCCTTCGAGACTGCAGCAGGAATATCTCGAAAAAATAAGACCATAGCGGCAAAGAAGTGAGCCATTTCAGAGTGTCCCGTCGCCTCAATGCATCTGATTTAAAAGCTCGTTCTCCAGCACCCAAACCAATCATCAGTAAGAAGATCCAGAAGTTGAGAGACGAATATGCTGAAGCTCATGTTGATTAGAGGGATGAAGATTGCGAGATAATTAATTTCAGTGGCGAAATTAAATTGTTGGATCTGATGGTAGACGCTTTGTTAGACCCGTTGCAAGTGACAGACTTAACATTAAATGTGTTAAAAGTCTTCTAAGCATGGATGAACCAGCGTCATGGTATAGGGAATGTTTTCATCTGAAGGAGTTGATCCGTTAGTACGAATTATTGGAACGGTAAATGCGGATGTGTACCTAACCCTCGTACAACAACATGTTATACCTTCACTCCGAGCATCTCTAAACCAGCCAGCAGTATTTATGCAGAAGGACACGCCATGCCATACTGCAAAGTGAGTAAAATACAATTTCGAACAAGAATATATCGAAATAATGAAGTGCTTTGCTCAGAGCCCGGACCTGAACCCCATTGAGAACCTCTGGAAGATCATCGGAGACAAGTTCGAGACCAGCAGCCTTCAACTGTGACGGATTTATGGACGATAATGAGCAAGTATGGAAAAAAGTAACACCATAATTTTGTAAGAAAGTGGAGAGGTCCTGTGGTCGTCGTTACCCTGAAGTAATAGAAGACAAAGACTTCGACAACTCATATTATCTAAGTGTTTTAAATTGCATGTTTGCCAAATCTTGCTAAGAAAATTCTTTGAATGATTGTTCTCTTATTTTGCACGTTTCAATATTTTATTTTTAGTTTATTTAGTATAATTTAGTGAATATATGATTCCATCATATGAAAAATCTTGATAAAATATATTAATGCATGCCTTTATGTATCATGAAATTTCATTTACCTACTCCTCATATTTAAAATAAATATTTTAATAAAGTAAAATCGTTCTCTTATTTTACCTGGTAGTATATAGCTGTATTCCTTCCTGCAGGCATTGGGGCTAGGAGGTCGCACAAACTTTCAGGTGTCAGCTGCAGCAAGGTTGCTCACGGTACACCTAATCCCACTTTGGGGGTGCGTAGAAGAATAGATGGTCGGAGACAAGAGGGAGGGGTAAAAAAGAAGAAGGAATAAAACCCAGGTACTTGCAGTCTAAATTAAAACCGCCGTTTAGATTGGGGTTAGTAGGGCGTGCCCCTCCTTCAGGTACCAGGTGTAACAGCCTGCACTAGGAACGAAAAATGTGAAGGTTTGAAGAAGAAAGACGCACTAGATAGCACCAACACTCCATGGTGGTCGAGCGGGTGGTTTGTGGAAACACGATCGCGATTAATATTCTTTATGGACAAGGTCAAGTTGGAATTCTTCTTGGTTGCCTCTGGTCACGGGGCTGGAAAGT
Source organism: Ceratothoa steindachneri (assembly GCA_963969495.1). Taxonomy (NCBI): domain Eukaryota; kingdom Metazoa; phylum Arthropoda; class Malacostraca; order Isopoda; family Cymothoidae; genus Ceratothoa; species Ceratothoa steindachneri. The sequence continues at coordinate 17,874,052 of OZ018330.1, read as the reverse complement.
TTATGTGGATGGAGAGCTTCTTGGAAATTGATGTGAAAGCTGGCACTTGGCGTGTAGCGAGTAGAGTTGTGTGAATGATAATAATGTGCCTCTGCAATGTCACAGAATAAGTAGGCCCCAATGACGCGGAGTTGCCAAGTGTCGCCATTATGCTTAAAGAGGGCATACTGCCTATACTGGGTTATCTAAGTAAATGGAACCCATATAAAAAAGGCGTATATTCTTAATATTTAATTTTTATTCATAAAAAACTATACTGTAGGAGAATCGATACTCCACTCTCGCAACTGAGCCACTGGTCCTTAACCACAACGTCCTGGCACTGGAGGCGGCGTAGCCCGACAACTTAACCTACCCCCTCCCTCTCTCCCCTCGTCTCGAAGAGAAGCTGAAAGGCCGCCCAGACCACATAATGCATTAATCCTCGCATGTCAGACCCGGGTGAGTATAACATGGGTTAAAACAGCAAGATTTTACCTAAGAGTTGATATTCAATTTCATCGCATATGCGAAATTAGAGGAGCGTCGGCCTAAAGCCAGAAGGTCCCCTTAGGGCTAGCTGAAAGACGCTCTGAGAAAAACCGTTGGAGGAGGAGACTTAATGCAGCCTGTCCACGCATCCCCTGCCTCCGTCCCCTACCTCCAGTGGGGTGGCGAAGTATACATGCCAACAACTTTGGAAAAACGAGGTAGATTACATTAGTCAGCAAGAGGACGAAGACCGGCAAGAGGCTCGGCTACCAACAGAAGGGATTTATAAGAAACTCATCCTGAGCCAGTTCCTGGGGGTCACACCGAATTTAGAAGCCTATCAGAGGTAGATCGTTAGAGAAATCTAGACAGCGAAGACCGACAAAGAGCCCGGCAAACCAACGAGAGGGACTTAGAAGAAGCTCATCCTCGAGCCAGTTCCTGGTGGTTACACCAAACTTTAAGTTAATTTGATTTAAGAAGCAAGTTTAACTAACTCTCGTCAGAGAAACCCCCTATCCTGGTGTATCCCAAAACACAGAGATAGTCCTCACCCTTGAGGAATACCCCTAAGTGAACTCCTTAAGCACTCCCCTGCGTCAAAGGATTCACGCTTTGGGCTCATTGCTGGCCAGTGCGAATTATTCCCAGAGTAACACGAATATTAGAAGAAACGTACATTCCCTGTCCTGTGGTGAAATCATTTCCTCCAGAAGGCGTGCGTCACTACATCTGCTACACGCTCCGAGGTCCTATGCGGCTTTAAAGCATTTCCCGTGCTGACCAGCTGGACGCTCTGGTCATGCGCCGGTCCAGAAACAACATTCTTGAGGTGACATAACAATCGAGTTCAAGGCCAGACTCAAACCCGATTCTCGTGGAATCTCGAAAGGTATTTAAACCCCTGGTAGCTGTTTCATTGAAGGTCAGTTTGCATTTAATATTAAAGTGAGCTGTGGGTCAACCATTACTGTAAATTCTATTGTGTACTTTAGTAAGCCTGACTTAAATTTGTTTAATTCATTTCTGAGTAGTTTGTGTGCCAAATTTAAATCTTGGTTCATGTTTTTAATTAAGGGTCTAGTTTTCTTAGAAACATTTTTTATTCAATCCTCGAAACGCTGAGCAAGGCACTAGGAACCCTCAAAGATTAACGTAATAATAATAATCACCATAATCAAATATAGCCCTCTTAGAGAGAAAACTTAATCACGGAGTTTTGTAATACGTAACCAACCTATACGTACGAACACCATCAGTCGGTCCTTCCTATACCACGACATATATATATATATATATATATATATATATATATATATATATATATATATATATATATAATTCGAAAGAGGAGAGTTACTAGTTTATTATCAGATACATTTTCCTTTTTAAACAATGTCATCAGACCTAAGTTACGTGCTCTCAATTATTTAAATAATTTTGAAAAAAGAAAGAAAAAACATTTAATTAACAAACGTATTAACAAACATATCATCTGATCATACGACCTGTAAAACTTTTAAAAACTCCTTGAAAGGTTAAATGGCTACCATCCGAGCGACTGACCCTACACGCAACTAAAAATGACTACCATGTTTATATTACTCAGTTATAAAACAATCTGCTCCACAGTCCCTGAAATCATCATCACTTCCTACTCTATCTTCTTTCGATTGATGTTTTAAGATTTTAGAAAAGACCTTATAGTTTAAATGTTACCACGGTCCCATTTTCCTGGACCACCCTATCCTATATAAGGGTGCCGCCTTGGAGAAAATGAAGTAAATTGAATCTATTATATAATTAATATTTTGTTCTACCGTTTTATTGTATTGAAAAGAAAACAAAATTATTTGATAAAAATAAGAATTGCTATGCTAAAAGCTTTGTGCTTCTAACGCAACTCTCCCTAGTGAGCGACAAATGAGGAGGAGGCTAGTGTATTACCGGAACTAAATAAGCGAAATTTGAGAGGAACAAAAAAGATAGAACTTGTTAGTTAAACAGAGTACCACCTAAGTAAAGTTGTGTCTGCAGAATAGAATATGTTGAATCTGCAAGGTGAACGCATCTCTTCTTTGTACAACCGAAAAGTATCAGCTTGTGTCGGGGTCGTCTCCTTAAGATCTCTGTTTTCCTGTTTATGTGTAACATTTGACACACATTTCTTTTATCAGGCAGCATAAGCCTGGCTGTGGTAGAGGCTTGCTAGTTAGCACGCCAACCACAACTGGCCAATAATTTTCGGTGGTACAAAGAAAGGATGCGTTCACCTTGAGGATTCAATATATGTATACCATCCTGCAGACATAATTTCATTTGGGCAGTGGTCTTTAGAGCTGCAACAGGAAAAGAATTGTTATTCTGAGTATCGGTCTCGTTAGCTCAGCGGTCAAGCGCTGGTCTAGATAACCAGAGGTCTGATGTTCGACTCCTTGCAAGGGCGACGTGTTTTTTTTCTTGTGGCTGTCTGAAGGATATCTCCTGTTAGGTATCTGCTCTCCTGTTTCTGTGTAACATTTGGCACACATTTATTTTATCAGACAGCATAATCCTGAACGTGGAGGATGCTTGCTAGTTTGCACACCAACCACAACTGGCCGATAGTTTTCGGTCTTACAAAAAAGGGATGCGTTTACCCTGCAGATTGGGCAGTGGTCTTTGGAGATGCGAACGGAAAAGTGAGGTTCGAGTCCTTGCTGGGGCGACTTGTTTTTTTTCCTCGTGGCCTGTCTCAGGGTCATCTCCTGTAAGATCTGTTCTTCTGTTTCTGTGTAACATTTGGCACACATCTTCACACCAACGTCCCTCAAATAACGAAAAAATATGTTCGGAATGTGAAATTGAAGGCCATGTTTGGTGCAATTACAATACGAGCGAAAATAAATATGTCCAATTACGGAGGGCCTCAAAGGATCCTGAAAATAAATTATCGTGAAGAAAAAAAGAGGATAGAAAAATGTGGTTCCCCAAGAACCCTTCCTCAGGGGAAATCTACGGGATCACACACAGCCTTCAGGAAAATGGTAAAAAATTGATCTTACAACGGAAAATAAAACTGAAAACGAAGAAACTTCATCAAAAGAAAACAAGATAATATTAAAGTAGCCAGGGGACAAGCATAAACTTGAGGGCGGGCTCATTCTCAAAATCGAAGAACTAGAACCGGAAACTGATGTATCACGCGAAGCGAATTCAACGGTCGAGTAAGACACTATTGCGAAACAGGAGCCGTCAAAACCTAATAAAAAAATAAAGCTAATACAGAGTTTGAGTCCTACGTTTCATACGAAGAATTCTGAACAACTGAAATCTCACAAACGGGCGAATATGAATTCCATGCGAAGGAAAGAAAAACTGGAAAGAATTAGTTACGAGTATGAGAGTGTGTGGATTTGTTTTTACTTCTCCTCTTGTATGATGAAGCCCAGCCAAGGCAAACTGAGGAGAGCAAAAAATATGAGCATGAAAAATAGTTAAAGAAAATAATACTGTACCCGGTTGGTGATCGATGTCCGTTCTTTTCTAGTTTTGTTTTGTTTTACAACGGATTTTTTTATGGCTTATTTGTACGCCGGTTCTTCTTGAGGTGATGGTAGATAGTTCTTGTATTCTGAACGGTTCCGGTGTAAACCTAGATTAGCCATTGTCTCTCGGTGTATGGTACTTGACACTTAATCCAACATTTCTTGGCATCTCAACTGTAAGTATACATTGGTCGAAGTTAAGCTTGTCCTCTCGTGGCGTTGTCTCGATGTTATGAGGTCGTGCTACTTTGTATTGGTAATAAATTTGAGTTTTATTTAGGACTCTCTGTAGTTTTAACATATTAGTCTTCGAAGCTGTGCTGAGGGGTATTGCTAGGTATAGTAATCTTGTTCTTACTAAGAAAGTATGACATATAGTTTTTTGGCTTATGTTTCGAAATCAGGGTAGTTTTCCTAGTTCTATAGATGTTTGTGCCTTTCTCGTATTAATGTAATTCCGCATGCCAAATTTGGCGAGCTAGAAACCAAGTATGTTCTCCTTCGGGGAGTACTCTATTTCGTTTAGTCTAGATCGAGTTGCACGACCCGGAAGCGATCAACTGCGCCAACAGTTATTTTTTTTCTGGTTAGTCTGGATCTTCCAGACAAAATAATGGTCTTGGGTCTAATTCAGGCATACGGTATGAAACCTTCTCCTGAGTTCCTTGTCTCCTTTACTGCGGACGATGAACTGGGGCGAATGACGAAAATAGACCTAATCCAAACCAATTCCTTCTTCTTCCATGAATATTACAAAAATAATTGGCTATTATATAAGTATAAACCTGGCTTGTATTTTGAGAGGGCGGGAATAGTTGTTGGGGGGGGGGGCGTTTTATTGCATCGTCTTATAAGTGGGCTGTAAGGGATCTGGTGAGGGTGGATGTGGTCATGCTGAAGCACCTAGAGTTACGGCTCTCACTTACCAACATTGCAGATGTACGGCTACATAAAAGTGACTCCTTGTTGTTGCTGTTGGGTAGGAGGAAGGCAGCTGTTATTTATGATAAAATTGGAGGTAAATTTAGTCTTTCAGTAGATGGTGAGGATCAGTTTTGTTTGCGGGTCGACCCGTGTAACGTTACGATGACTAATTTTCTTAACTGGCCTTAAGAAGTTTTCATCGTAACGTCACAGCAATGAGCCGCTACACTAAATTGCATTCAACAACCTACAAAGGAAATAATACAAACAGCGAGCTTTCAGGACTGTAACAAATGCTATCTCTTCAAGCGTTGTGTTCAGATTGCTTGAAGAGGAGACGTTTGTTACAGTTTAGAAAGCTCTGTTTGTTTTATTCCTTTTGCAGGCTGTTAAATTATATATATATATATATATATATATATATATATATATATATATATATATATATATATATAAATTTTTTATTCATTATAGTATGTTTTATTAAAAGCGACGAGGTCAAATAGCCCGGAGGATGGGGATAGACCACACCAGGGTAGAACACCGGTATTTAGGGAAATATGTAATCGCGAAGAATTGCGATTAACGAGGAAAATGCGCAACGGCTGTTTTCCCGATTAATAAGGCCTTGCAGCAGGAAGATTGAAAAACGTCAGGATATTGAAGTCACCAAAGCAAAAATAGAATTATTATTGAACTAGATCTTATTGCACTTTACAAAAATTCTTTAATTAAGTTTTAAGTTCTAAGTTATGACATAAATTAAGTTCGAGATCAAGTGCGGGCAAGGTCTAATGAAGGCCGGACGAATAGAACCTTTAAGAGTTATACCTTAATATCTGCGTCATGTACACGACTATATACAAAGATGAATTACGCGAATCCGAGAGATCAGACTGAACGATATATAACGCGATATATTGCTATATAAAATAGTAATTTAATTATCCACCTTGATCTGACTTCACACGGTTATATATTCAATTTAAGCCACACCCTACAAGTTCCTCGTCCAACTAAGCCACACATCCATCTTATGTACTGGCCTGTTGATTTGTCAGTTTTAACATAACTCGACTTTTGATTGGCTACTGCCGAACATATTGATAAGGAAAGCACTCAGACTATTGGGTCAAATTCTCTATGGGCGGTGGCATGTTGCCATGGAGACAGCTTCCTGACCTGGCTTCTATTTGTTTAACTGTGATAGCTATCGGGGTTATTCTGGATTTTGCCTTCATTATAATGTTTGCATAAGATTGCCTTGACCAACTCTAACAGAGATAACAATGCTCCGTTTACAACCGTGTGACATTCTTGTAAACGGCGCTAACTTTACTTTTCTCTCTCTCTCTGTACTTTATGTGTGTAGCGACTCTCGCGTCTGTCCTATTTTGGAACACACGCCGGTCGCTAGAGGCGTCCGCCCTTAAGTCGATGGAGTCGTTTACTTGCTGCTATTGCACCTTGAACTTCACAAAATTTGGTTTTCTACATTTAATATGTTATTTTCTTAGGTTAACAATTGTTATGGATTCTTAAATCCTACCTTAATTGCTATACGTAGCATTCAACCTGGATTATTACTCGTTATAGCTAATTAACATTTACAATAAGTTTGACAATATTTATACAATAATTTATTTATTTCATTCGTTATTTTGGATGGGAGCTGTCTATTTTAATTACACATTTATAGTTCTTCCCATCCTGGTACCTCGTGACGACTTTGCTTCTGAATATCACGAACTTCGTGATATGAATCTTATATAATTTCACCTTATGTACACTTTTTATTTATATTGGTACACTGTCTTATAATTTTAGGCTAAGTATTATTGATTTGACACTTTGTTATTTGCCTCTCAATAATAAATATTTATGTTGTCTTTAGCGAACTTAATCCTTCTTCCCGCTCGCGATGAGGTGGCTCCTCTGCTCTAGGCGAAGGGCCAGGATCAGGGGTTTCGGTCCCCCTTCCAGATGTGGGTTCCATTTCCCCAGCAGGGTCGGGTCTCGGCCTCTTTTGGGCGGCCCGGGATACCGGGATACTCCGATCGCCGTCCCGAGAGTCCTCAATTGCTTGGGGTAATCGTGGCGGTTACAATCGGTCAATTGAGACGGTGTCCATCCTTCCGTCCGGGAATTGTAGTGTGAAAACCTTATAGCTGCGTTCGATAACCATGAAGGGACCCGCATAAGGCGCCTCAAGAGGTCTTCGAACACAATCTATTCGCACCCACACGTGTGATGCTTCCATCAGGCCAGGTGGTATGTAAGGTTTTGGCACCTAGTGAATATTGTCCGTGGCTATTCGTCTAAAACCTATTTGGGCCATTGTCGTGGCCAAGTCCTTGACGAACTTGCATTGTTCTTTCGACAAACTCGGTGATACCAGTGGCTTCGGGCATAGTAGCGTTGTGCCAGTTACCGCTGTGAATGGGGAAAATCCCGACTCATTCGGTAGGGCCCGAATGCCTAGCAACACCACCGGGAGTGCCATCAACCAATCCTGTTTCCAAGCCATTATGGCCGTTTTAAAAGTCCTATGGATCCTTTCCGCCATCCCGTTCGTGGAGGGTCTGTAGCTCGTGGTTCGCAGTCAATAAAAACCAACGAGGGCTACGGGCAATACTTTGGTCAATGTTCCCGTGAGCTAGCCGCCTTAATGCCCCGGCCACTATCGAAACCATGCATTACTCGGCAGGCTTCGAATCGCATGGTTATTGTGTGACAACCAAGAACTCAAGGGTGGCCGCTTTGATGTCTGGTTCTTTCCTCACAAATCAAAACTTTGGAAGTCTAAATTCTCATGTTTGTCCCATAACTACGATCTGTCACGTTTCAAACCTAAGTCTTTCACCTTTTCAAAAATCCCTAAATACTCACCCATTTCTTCTTAATCTATACACATTTCAACTTGGGGTCAGGCTTTGATAAAGTTCCGTGCCAGGTGCCTTCGACCTAAAAAAAAAAAAACAATATAAAAACACTGGGTAATTGAAGTTAAATATAGAGCTCCAGCCACCCATTCTCCCTACGCAAAGGATATTTTTAATGTGTGACTCTTCCAGGCATCTTTAGGGAAATGAACAAAAATTTGAATACAAATAGTTATCTGCAGAATTGGGACCATTAAGCAGTTAGCACTGTTTCCTTCTGAAAGTTGGTAAAATCAATATTGGTTGCTCTGCAAAACCCTGATGCGCGTGTCTAAAAGTTATTTGTATTCTCAATATCTGGAAATTTTCAAAATACTCTATTAAAATGCCACAATTCCACCTTCCCATTTCACTGAATATTTTATAATTATTCAAATATAAATTTTGCATTTTTATTTAATAATTGTATATAATATATATAACTTTAACTTTTCAATTTACTTATGGACTTTAAATAATGACTTTAAACTAAGTATTTTTAATCTTCAAACATTTTATGTGAACCAAATTTTGTGCAACAATTCGTTCAGGATATGACTAGCAGACGACGCATTCCCTCCTGTAGTTTCTAATTTCAATATTCAAACTGTCATTATAGAAAGCCTCTTAAACGAAAAATGACGATTTAAAGTAATTTTTAATTTACAAAGCTAGTAATAACACGGATAAAAGTTTCAAAGTAACAATAGACTATCGAATATTACTTCTCTGAACAATTTAATTTCTGCTTCATTCTCTGCGCGTGTCAAATACGTACCATAGCCGAGGATTCAGTTTAATCAAAACTGGCAACCCAAATCTTTCAGTGGATGATGTTGAAAAGGTCTAGTATACTTGTGTATCTGACATCTCCTTGTTTTGTCCCCTTTCACTAAATGTAACGAATCCTCATGAATCTAGAGTGATTACAGTGCATTAATATCACCAAACACAACGCCCTCGCCTTCTTTAAGGCATTGTGTAGTTTATGAGTTAATTATATTTGGTTGGTTGTAGATAAAGTACTTTTTAACACAATAGCCTAGGCCTAATATAAAAAAATGGCTTCTCAAGCCTCAACTCGTTTCAGCGACAATTATGACCTAAAAGAAGAGCTTGGAAAGTAAGTAGAACTATTTGTCTTATTTTTTTTACTGCCATAGAGTAAATCTGATTCTACCCTGTTATGATCCCCATCCCCCCATTAAGGGACCCCATCGTAGACAATGTTTTTCTTTTGTAAATACCTACCTCTACTCAATTATGTCTACTGTTGAAGGTTTGGTGAGAGTGCCATTCAGTTTTCTTTGAACCAGGCCCCAAACGTGGCACTTTTAAATTGGATTCAAGTTGATTGCAAACTTTGGTTCAAGAAAACGGTTTCCTTGAATTTGCCGAATCCATCCATCTTCATTGTATGAATTCGTATTGAAATACGTAAATATAATCGTTTTCATATATTCATTTGATTATGTCTTTTTCTTTTTTTCATCAACCTTTCTGGGGAAAAAATCTTTAATAAAAAAAATAGTTTGTGCCTATGCTCTCACCAGCAAGGCTCGGAAGCCCCTTTTTGATTTTTTTCTCATGACCGCAGTGATAATTGAATACGTGCCTTTACCCATTCGCATCTTCTAAGTTCACACCATCTGCTTGTTTTTATCGATGGGTCTGTCTTACTCTCTTCATGAAGGCTACCTTCGTGAAGTGATGCAAGCATGGATCCGTTTTCTTTGCAATCCATCAAATAACATGAAGTATTTCACCCATCAGTGCTCGGAGAGTGCCCTTCACCGAGCAGTGGCTGAGAGAGTACAATGAATCCATTTATTAAAAAATCCGTAATGGTTTCAATGTCCTACGACTCTTATTTTTAAAGGGAGAGTTAACTTTTCTCGGGGTTCGATTCGAGGGAGACTTTTATTTATTGGTTTAAGTTTCGGTAATTATAGATAAAAGGTGTCGACCCGTATTTGGCCTTAAATTATATATCATCAAGTTCACTTTTAGGAACTAAAGCCACATCTGACAATCATTTGTTGTGCAAATGATTCATTTTAGGAAAAAACATGAGGTTGGTTACTGTAACTGCTTAAAAATGCATTGTTTCATAGTATGAAAAAAACATTTCTCAGCTGATTTCCTAAAGTAAATTATCACCTTCTCATTTTCTCTAAAATTAATCATTTGCACAACAAATAATTGTCAGATTTGCCTTTAGCTCCTAAAAGTGAACTTGATGACACATAATTTAAGGCCAAATACAGCTCAACCAACACCTTTTATCCATAATTCCCCAAGTTTCCTTTATTTAAGTGGACTGGTTGCTAATGACCCTCTGGGCCGGAAGGGCACGCATTTTTCCAGATGTCAGTAGCATCGGGAGACGGGTGGGAAGCAAGTAAGTAAGGTAAAAACCATAATCTTCCCCACCCGAGCCAAGAAGGAGGGGGTGAACCCCCTCCCCGTCCGATCAGGGGTGTGCATGAAAGTTTGTCGGCGACTAGCCTTCATAATTAGCTGTCTTCCAAGAAAAATAGCGAAAAGGGGGTTAAAAATCTAGAAAGTGTAATTTAATGTCTAGGTAGTCTCAATCTAGTTTAAGACTGCCCAAGCCACTGAAGCTGGAAATAAAAAATGGAAAACGGTAATCTCTCTATGAACGGGAAATAGTGGGGAGACTTGTTTACCCCCTATCCTGCAAAGGATGTGGGTAAAAGGTCTATTTGGATGGTGCTCTTATTCACCACTGTTCGGGGGAAGGAAAGATTCCATGGACGTGAGACTCGCTCTCTTTAATTGTAAGTTGGCGGAAATTGAAACCGCATCAGCTTAAATCATAGTAACTCACAACCTGACCCTTCTTACAAAACTTGACCTTAAGGGTCCCCTTATTCCGCTATCTCATTGTACCCCTCTACCGTTTTCGCCTCAGCTATCTTGCTTTCTTCTCATGATTATTATTATTATATATTACGGGTTTTACCACCGTAGTTTTCTTATGATTGGGTCCAATTCGTTATCTGATTAGGTGAATTTGCGGTTTTTTGCTCTTAAGAATGAAACTCACCTTGGGGCAGTCAAATACACCCGAAAACTAAAGACTGCCCATCCCTGCGTATATATATATATATATATATATATATATATATATATATATATAGGTATAGACTTATTAGCATAGGTACCCGGCGTTACCCAGGATACAAAGTCCTGTCGCAAATAAATACAGATGGATATTGATTGAAATTATTATATTGTTGCACAAAAATTTTCTTGTTGATTGTTATTATTATATGCGGAGTGAAGGCAGATTCAGGAGAGTTGCGCACTCTCCCTATCATATAATATACTTACAATGATTAAACGTTTCACCGCCGTGCGCGACAGTTTAACCCAGGGGTCGCCAAACGTTTTTTCACAGTGGGCCAGATAACTATAACTGAGAGAATGACGAGCGCGGGCCGCGTAACCATTTTGTTCAATACAATTATAAGGGAATATACAAAAAATAAAGACACTCAACATATTTATTTACCAATATACAAAAAAATAAAGACAAAAAACATATTTATTTACTAAAAAGTTATCAAAGAAGGCGTCGTTAGCAATAAGATAGTATTATCAGACAAGTTATATGCACATAATTATATTTTAGCGGTGGGCCGGATGAACTGACCTCGCGGGCCGGATCTGGCCCCGCGGGCTTGGAGACCCCTGGTTTACGCGCATGTTTGAATGACCGTTAGTTATGAGCGAACAACGTTGTGGCCGCAGGAACGGACCGAACGCCTTATAGATACAGGTAGAAGACAGTTTGGATCTTTTTGGTTTGTCGCGCCTTTTGAGAGACCACAAGAAACTATTTTCCCTTTTTAACTTTAGTGAGATCACGGTCGTTAAAGAGGTCGAACTCTCCATTGCTTCTGCGGTCTTTTTGTCGATTCTTGGTAAGAAAAATAACCCCCCTCTACGTCGAAGCAGAATTACGTCTTCACGTATCACCTGTTCATCTTGGTTAAATTCGCTGAGCAGCAGCTGTTTATCTTGGTTAAATTCGCTGAGCAGCAGCAAAACAAAGTAGCTCTCACCCGATCTCAACAACTCTTGAATTCCTAATCCTACGCCTTTAGGGGTAAAGCCATTGCTACATATGAAGCCTGGAGTAATGGCACGCCCTCGCGACCCCAAATGGCCCTCCACAAGGGTCTGCCAGATGTAGCATAGACCAGCATGCTGCAGCTGACATCTGTTGAATTACGTATTTTCCCAGTCCCAATGCCAACAGAAGATCTGTGGCTATATCCACACACTTTCACTTCATCTAACTTCACCATTCCTTTACAGATCTTTCCTCACAAATTCGCTGCGGGAGATATACTCGTTAGTTTTCGCTTTAATTTTCAAAAATCCTAATCCTCCAACCCATAACGACGGGGAACATTGAAAAATCTCGTAAAAGAAACCGTTTCGACTCTGAGGACTCGAACCGGGAGGGTTTAAAGTCACCCGAAACCATTTCGTACAGACACGAGTTTGAGGCCCAGAACAGAACGAGGCCTCCCCCCAAAATCTTTATTTACCTACTGATAAAAATGATAAGCGGGGAGCAGCATTGCCTTCAACTACGATCGCAGGGGGAGCTTTAACTTTGTGGGTCAACTTGGCTCCTACCTGACGAATGAATTGTGGGAGGGGGGGGGGTATATATGTTTACCCATTCCCAAAAAGAGTAAAAACTGGCAGCTCTTGGGAGAAGGAGAGGCGGATAAATCTGACGTGGAAAGTAAAAATGACCCGAGTTTGAGCCAGGGACGAAGGAGGCTCCTTCGTTAGAGTCCCTTCGGATAAGTTGGGGCCCCAACAAGCAAGTTGCGAGAGTGATAGTCATCATAGTCAAGTTCTAAGAGTTGGGTGGGGGGGTCAAGTTCGCATTTCCGAGCTCAATAATGCTTGGTTGTGCGCACTTGTTTTTACACCAGGACGCAATATTCTTTATTCTTATTCATTCCTACATGTTATTCTCTCTCTCTCTCTCTCTCTCTCTCTCTCTCTCTCTCTCTCTCTCTCTCTCTCTCTCTCTCTCTCTCTCTCTCTCTCTCTCTCTCTCTCTCTCTCTTTCCCTTTTCATTCGCGATTGTGCTTGTAGCTCAGCCCTAAGTATGTTATTTGGGGGGGTTACGGGCCAGGAGGGGGTGCAATTCCCCTTGAATTTTCTTCCCCTACTCCGTACTCAAGTCAAGAGACCCCGCCCCCCCCCCATTCCCTCACTAGACCGGGGTTCAAGTTATTTCATTCAATTATTTTTATTTTGTGTCTGTTCTCTCCCTCATTCATTTTCCGACGAAGAGTTCATATCTGCAAACTTATTCCTGGATTTTCCTACTCTCTTAGTCTTCCTCTTTCCGCCTGTCTGTCCACCGCCTCTACGTGAGGACTGGGTCCCTGTTCCTTTACCCTCCTTGCGTTTCTTAAAAAGGAATTTTCGCCTCATTATTTTTAGTTGATGTAGCAGCGCTTGTTTAACGCCCTCTCCCCTTCGCTCTATTTGCATTTTATTAGCAAAGGTGTTCAAGTTTGCACCTTAAAGTCTCTGCTCTCCTTATACGAACGCGACTGCTCTCTTTGAAAGGCGTATTTCCGTGGCCCCACCATTTTGCGTTGTGCTTACTTTCACCAGCTTAATTTGATCATTCTTTCATTTCCCTTCTCTTTAAACTTTGTGGTCCCACTCCCTTTTAATTATTCCCTTTTCCCGATCTCGTTATTTTCTTTAGGTCATCCCCGATTTCCGCTCTCTTCGATAAGCCAGAGGAAATCCTCTCGGTGCTCTCAATTGCAGCCCGTATGTGCAACGATTTCTTGGGGGCAGAACCAAGCCATTGCTCAATAGTAGAAAATTAAGGTATTTTCCGAATGCGTATTTCCACCGGATATCTTCTTTTTCATTTTGGACAACTTCGAATGCAATGTGTTTCATCATGTATGCGTAATGAAGTAGATGGTTTATTTCTTGAAAGAGAAATGTAAATCTGCCAGAAAGTTTTTCTTAAAAATGGCAAAAAGCGCAGATGCTAGGGCTAGGGGAGGTGAGAATATGTGGAAAGTACACATATAGAAGGTATGCAACTCTCAAACCTGTCCATAGTAAACAACTTTGTTTATTGTTGAGAATTTGTGATGACACGATTCATTAGTGCTGCCAGCGATATTCGCTCTCGTCCGGCGTTGCTTCGCTTTTCAGTTCAACGCTTTATCTTATCTCTTCGTTGGTTACAATCTAAGTGGCGGAGTCTTAGAGTTCCCCTTCTTTCAAACCCGTTAACGGAGTTTACATTATTTTAATAATGTTCGCGATAACTTAGAACTAATGGAAACGCTAATAATTATAGGTGGAAATCGAATATTTATCGTTAGCTACAAATTGTAGAGGAATGGAAATAAAACGATTGTCACATTGAAAGAAAATTATTTTTTGGCAGTAAATTGATTGAATAAAAGAACGAATAGGAAACATGGGGAGGGGGATCGTGTATGATGGTGATGGCCGCATTGCCATATTTAAGAGAGGAAAATGTAGAAGTGCTCTGTTTATTACCCTTAGAATGGTTAGTGGTCGTAAAAAAAACTGTAGCAGTATGCACAGGTGTGCAGGTAAGGAAGATCAAGGAAAGTAGCAGGAAAATATTTTTTTTTATTCTCGACGTTAAAACGAAACACCAATGGTGGCGCATCCTGCAGAAGGTCTGCAAGGGGAGAGATATATCTGTAAAGAAAGTGGTGAACCTTGAAGTGAAAATGACAGATCTTCTTACTGGTATTGAGGCCGTTGTCAGTCGCTGCAAGGTTGCTTATGCTAAAACACCTGCCATCGTCTCGCGGTGTCGTCGAATAAGGTGGCCACTACAACGCGGATCCTAGAAGATGATTCAGGATTATTTCAAGGATATCGTCGCCCGAACCGTCGCTCGGTGGCTAAGGAATTAATAAAGGTTTCTGAGTCGCTACGCAATCGTTATCCTCGAGTAGAGCTTCAAGTTTTTATGATCAATTTTTCTACGCCAAGAACAGTGGCAGTTGGACTATATACAGGCCATAGATTCAAGATTAAACTTCATGTATTTCTGGTGACCAGAACACTCGTGGTAAGTCTATAATTCTCGTGGTACCGCTGGTTATTTTTACTCCCCAAATCAGGGGTCACTCTATGTTTATGTACGAGTATATATGTACGATACATAGGCGCCGGAAGTCGGGAAGTGGAGTCTGTAATGCCTTGGTTGAAAAATAAGAGCTAGCATGGAAAGCGGTTGCTAATCTACGTAAAGGTACCATAACTATTATAGTATATTCGTTCCGGGGTCATTTTCGTATTTTTTGGCTGTGCTAACTAGAATCTCATGACTATTCTGATCCTGGGGATCATAAAATGCAACAGAAACGACCATAAATAAGAACAGAAGTTACTTCTGTGCCCCAATAGTTAAATGCCCCCGTCGATGAATAGGACGCAATAACTGGTAAATACGGGAAAATTCTTGGAGCTGCACACATGAGGCGGACAAAATAATGGAAAAAATGTTAAATGCAAGTTTTATTATGGTGTTGGCCTCTTTAGGCGACACCAACTGTTTGAGTGTATTTATCGAGAAATTGACTAACAGCTTTTTGACATTGGTTACTGGAATTTAGAACCATTCTTGAAGCAAAGCAGAGCCTGCAGCGACGCTTGCGAAGGAAAGCTGTTCTCCAATTCCTGCACCAATACAAACCCCAAATGTTCCATAATATTACTACGGCGCTGCAATTGTGGAGGACAACCCATTTATTCTACTTCACTATCGTGCTTTCTGGGCCACTCTTTCGCAGTTCTAAACGTGTGGATCGATGAAACCGCGCCACTATTTGGGAACTGACAAATCTCACGAGTTAACCTTAGTATATATGTATGTGCCACTACATGCTTCGGGTAGGGTCAGAAGGTCGGGATTAAAAGTTTCTTTGGGTAAACACGTCCTGAGGCTGACCCTCCCCCCCTCGAAGAACGATTCGTCAGATTAAATACATTATTTTTTCCATTGTCCAGCCCTGATTAATTATAATCAATAATAGGCCATTTTTTCCTTTTTAATATTGATGTCAGACAGGAGAAATTTGGCAATTGCAGTCCTCTCATGGTACCCAGTTCCCCTGAAGCTCTCGACGAACTGTTTTGGCCGAAACCGAGTTGGCAAGGTGTTGGTTTAGTTCGATAATCACGTACAGCTGTGTGTTTATGCTTCATCGAGACCCCGTGTTTGTTTTATTTGTCTGCGATACCGCTCACTGAATTTCGCCTTCCGTCTTTAAGTAGTTACACCTACCGGAGGTGGGTTTCTCTTGATTTTGGTCGCACCATCACTTCTGACACACTTACTCCTCTCAAACCTGACAGAACTGGGCAATTTGGTGACCAAAACCCCAGCATATTAGGCTCCTCATTAATTTACCTTCTTTAGAATCTGAAAGCAAGGTTGGCAAAACCCCTAAATTTTGAAAAAGCCCCCCTAAAACCCGAGTTTTATTCTGAGTTTTTTATAATCTCGTTTTTTTTTTCAAAAAACAAATGCTACAACCATTAGAATAACGTAGAAAAAGGATAGCTATCTCTATTTTTATAATATTAATAATTAATTAGTTTAATAATTATATTAAGGTAAGAACAGATCACTACTGATCGAGAATTGTGAGTACCCTTGATAGCCATAACCTGTAGAAACTGGGATGAAATTATGAGTCAGTATCAGAGAAATGACCGTAATTTAATACATATTTTTTGAAATAATAAACATAAATATGCATTTTGAATAAAATAATTTCAAGTATCGTTCATTTCTTGAAAAAAACGTGTAATTTTAAAAAATGCCCCTTCCCCAAACGCCGGTTTTTTTTTTAAAATTATTATTGCATAAATAAAAATAAAACATAGCAACATGTATTTTAAATGCCCAAAGAAATGAAAACTGGTAACACAACCCGGAAAAACGCTAAGGAAATTATTATTACGTGTACCATTAAAGCTTAAGAGAGAAAATGGGAGATATAGTAACAGAAAAATAGGGGCAAACTATTTTAACCGTTATAAGAAAATTAATAAAGGGGTTGGATTTGAACCTGTGTCATTAAGCGCTCTTC
The DNA here is from genome assembly GCA_963969495.1 of Ceratothoa steindachneri. Classification (NCBI taxonomy): domain Eukaryota; kingdom Metazoa; phylum Arthropoda; class Malacostraca; order Isopoda; family Cymothoidae; genus Ceratothoa; species Ceratothoa steindachneri. The sequence continues at coordinate 17,857,035 of OZ018330.1, read as the reverse complement.
GCTAAAATGACCACGATGATCTCATGCGATAGATTCAAGAATACATTCTTCCACTCCCCTAGTTTTAAGCATATGAACGTTGCCATTTCAACAATATCCTTAAACATATGTCCTAACATGGCATCTCCCATCATTTAGCGATTGACTCTATCTCATTGAGGATGTCCGCGAATTTTAGTCTTTCTTGCCCATAAATTCCTCTAACTACGGGTTGAACAAAACATGTTGGTTTATGTAGCAAAATACTTTGCCCCAAGTTCGTCATGGTTTACCAGTTTTGATTTAGGGGTCGGAAGGATCGCATCTGCCTCGCTGGCTAAATTGCGATGCAATAGCCATTGATTCGTCCTCTGTCGCCCTCTTTTCACATAGATTTTACTCATGCACTGGTCGTGGTTCAGATTACAAACTAATGAGATATGCAATTCATGGACACGAAATCCTCCATCTAGAATAACTTCTCAATGGAGAATATATAAAGGTCAGTTTCTCTCGCGAAATCTCTCGATTCATTGATTATTGAGAAGAAAAATGAAATCTACGTAATCCGACGATAACATGTTTATCCCTTCTGCCTGAGAGAGGCAGAAGGATTAGGAGTACCTCAAAGAACTGCAATCCATATCGAAAAGTACTTTTTAGAGAAAGTTTTATTATACTCACCTCTCACCTCCTCACTCACCTCTCCCACCCTCATCTGCGGATACGGAAAACCTGAAAAAAAACACCTGTTTGTTTAAAGGAGAAGAACGCAACCAGGAATTTTATAGTAAATCTGAAAACCTATTTTCTAGGAAAATTGTAAGGCTTACTTTTATCTGAAGCTATCTCCCTGTTTCACAGTTTACAACTGTAGCATTCGCTATGAAACATTTGCACACCAAAAACTTCTGCCATTGCCATCCTTAAATTGCTCGACGCTGGAACTATTCCCTACCTCTGCAGGTAGCTATTTCCAAGTCGCCCACCAAGGTAGTCCTGAACCTCGGAACTTCTACCTTCCAACCGTGGTTCCTAGTCCTATTCTGACTAAAGGTAAACAACTTCTGGTGATCACTATTATCAAGCCCTCGAAGGATTGTGGGCATGTATATCAATTAACTGTGCAGTCTCCTGGTCTTTAGAAAGAAGAGACCGAGCTCTCGCAGGATTTCTGGTAGTCTCTATGCCTAATCGACGGGATCAACTTCGTGGCCCTTGTCTGCATTCTTTCCAGTCGTTCGATGTCTTTTCGTTGGCTAGGAGACCAAAACTGAACCGCTTACTCTTAAGTGAGGTCACAATACAAAGGCAGCACAATTTCCTTTTCCGAAAATTGAACTGCCTCTTAATTTAACCAAACAGTCGCTGAACATTTTTTTTCTGCTTCAGCACACTCTCTGGAGAACTTTAAGTCACTGCTATCAGCACACCACACACCACCTAAGTCCTTCTCCACTTCAGGGGCCATTGATTCTGTCCCTCTAGCGTATAGGCCTACTTGGGGTTTGTGTACCCATTGTACATCACCTTGCATTTCTCTAAGTTGAAAGGCACGCGCCACGTATCTGACTACATAGTCTCCTCTCCGGGACAGGTTAGCCCTTAATCTCTTGATGCATTCAGCTGACGCTACACTCCCACCCAATTTTGTGTCATCTGCAAACTTGGTTATTTTGCTAAATAATTCATTATATATATATATATCGTCTATGTAAATTATAAATAAAAGAGGGACTAATACGGAGACCTGAGCGATTCTGCTCGCCACCGACGACCAGCGAGACGCCTGGCCATTGATTACAACTCTTTGTCGCCTTCCAGAAATCACTTATCGACCCAATGACCTACTTTCCTACTGATTCATAACGCTCTCACCTTGGCCATCAATCTACGGTAGACTACTTTATCGAATGCTTTTTGGAATTCAAGTACAGTATTTCTACCGCTCGGCTTTTATCGTACTAGCTCATTATGTCATGAAAGAACTCGAGCAAGTTCGTCAGTCACGACCTATTTCTACGAAACCTATATTGTTTGTCTTTTAGCAGTTTATTTATTTTTAGTGCGCTGTAATAGTGTCTGATATAATTCTTTCCCTGGCCTTTCCTACAACAGAGGTCAGGTTTATAGGCCGGTAATTATCCAGACAGCCGCGATCACCCTTCTTGTAGATAGGAGTCACGTTAGCCATCCGATGGCACTTCTCCGGCATTTAGAGCTGCATTGATAATCTTAAGGAGATTAGAGGATACCTCTTGACCTCGCGCAAGAAACCGTCTTGGCCGGGCGATTTGTTGGGGTTTTAACTTATGGAACCTTACTGCTATTTCTGCGGCGCATGTCCTTATCTTTGTCATTGCGTTTATTCTTTCTGTTTCACTCGCAGGTTCGGTATATTGCCGTCACTCTCCCTAGTAAACACCGAGGAAAAATAATCGTTAAGTACGTTCGTCATATCAATATCAAAGTCTTGAATTATATCGTTTCCCTGCTTAAGTTGACCTGCCACACGAACCTCCTCTTCACTTTTAGCCTTCCAAACGTAACTATGGACTCCTCATTTGAGCAACGTCCGGGGGCTTATAAATAAGATTGGCAACTATTCACTATATATTGTTAAATTTGTATTGCCCTTCAGATAATTGAAATTATCAACTTTGTTGATGATGGATTCTGCAATTCTCTTCTCAATATAATTGTTTGATTTATAAATGATTTTTGCATGGTTAAAATCAATTCTGTGGTCGTGCTTTTGCATGCGCGAAAAGAGACTTGAAGAGTTCGTACACCTTCTGATATCAGCTAAATGTTCTTTCATCCTCTTATTAAAGTGGCCTGACTCTTCGATGTATGTTAATTTGCAATTATAGCATGATATACTGTAAACTCTAGCATCGAGATTGATTGAACAATGTACTGTCGAAACTTTTAATTTGAGACTAAATATTTATATTAATAATAAACTATTTAATTTTATTTTGTGTGCATCTATGTAGCCTTATGTTTATGTCTGTGTATTTATTTCCAATTGAGTCAAGTCTCTAGAACGTTTGTACTTATTCTACCTTGGTTTTTAAATCCTGACCTCTGAGGTTAATTTCTCGTTCAGATTTCTCCCTCCTTAATTGCTTAGGCGGTATTTTAATCCTCTTGTCAACCATTAGTCTTTTAAATTTACCTGATTTAATGATCATAGTTTGTATTTATCTTTGCTCCTCCTAAGGTTTCCATTTCATATTAATTTATTTTGTTGATTGGTGTTTTTTTTTGTGTGCGTTCCCTCTTTTCTGTATCATCCTTATAAATATTACAATTTTCAATACTTTTGTTATTCCTTTATAAAGAACTCGAAATAAACTTCGAAAGTACTTGGATTCCTCGTATTAATTTTCCCTGTGCGCTTTGTTGCATTTATTGCTTACTCACGCGATACTTTGTGAGTTTTCCATATATATATATATATATATATATATATATATATATATATATATATATATATATATATATATATATATATATATATACATATATATATAGATATATATATATATATATATATATATATATATATATATATATATATATATATATACATATATATATATATATATATATATATATATATATATATATATATATATATATATATATATATATATATATATATATATATATATATATATATATATATATATATATATAATATATTATATATATAAACACAGTGCCCCGCAAAAGCTTACAACACACCATGAAAAACAGACGTTTATGTATTTGTAAGCACGGTAGGTAAATGAAACTTTTATTACTGACAGGATATGTATTCAAACAATAAATTAAATCATCAGGACTATGCAAACCATCAATATAGTTTTTTTTGTTGAAGAAATACAATTAATTAGTGACTCAAAAGTTTACAACACATATTGATTTTTATCACTTACTCTTAAATTTTCGAGAAGGAGAAACTTCTTACAATTTCTAGAACGTTCTACATTAATCTACGGACATAGGGACTGGCTTAAGCTATCACGTCATTTTTTATCAGACAGCGTCCTGTAAACATTTGCGCCATGGGAAAACAGAAACAGATCGTTCAAGATTTTCGAAAACGTATTGTAGACCTTCATAAAAGTGGCATTGGTTATAGAAAAATATCTCGTCAGTTAGTAGTGCCATTGAGTTCAGTTGCAACGATAATACGTCACTGGAAGTCTCAAAATTCTACTCTTCCTCTAAGCAGTTCTGGCCGTCCTCGCAAGATAACGAAACGTGCAAGAAAACTATTTGTAAGAAAGGTCAGTAAAACACCCAAGGTTACTCTTAAAGAACTTAAGTGTGACTTAGAAGTGAGTGGAGTTACAATGAGTACACACAATTAGTCGATCGCTTCGTAGCATGGGCATCTGCTCACGGTCTCCGAGCAAAACCTCACTTCTTACAAGAAAACAGGTTCATAATCGTTTGAATTTTGCAAAAGAGTTTGTTGGTAAACCTCTAAGAGTTTTGGGACTACGTACTTTGGTCGGATGAGACAAAGATAGAACTGTTCGGCCGTAATGGAGCTCCGAAGGTATGGCGAAAGAAAGGTACCGAATACGCACGGAAGAACACTACTACGACAGTAAAATATGGAGGTGGCTCAATCATGATCTGGGATTGTTTTAATGCCGCAGGTGTTGGAAATATCGAAACCATAGAATTAAGGATGAATGGAGAACATTATAGAAGAATATTGAAGAAAAATTTATGTCCCAGTGTGCATTTTCTTAAATTGAAACAGGATTGGATCTTTCAACAAGACAATGATCCAAGGCATACAGCAAAACTGACACAAAATTGGTTTAGATCAAATGGTGTAAATGTTCTAAGATGGCTTAGTCAATCCCCAGATCTGAACCCTGTCGAAAACCTATGGAAGGATCTGAAGCTCAGAATCCAAAAAAGAGAACCAACAAACATGTCTGAACTGAAGAAAATATGCATTTAGGAATGGAGTAATATTAACACAAACACATGTAAGAAGTACTTAGGAGACGAGACTACTTTAAGCGGTTAGAAGCTCTTATTAGCAACAGTGGCTATGCTACTAAATATTAAGAAACGATTTGATATATGTGTTTTTAACTTTTGCGTTACTAATTAATTGTATTTCCTCAACAAAAAACTATATTGAGGTCAATTTTTGGAGTGTCCTTCCTGTTAATGGTATTGACGCGACTGCAATCCACTGATTCGAAAATTTCTTAGATAAACACTTGAAAGACTGTTGTATTATGTAGAAGAGTCAAAATCCCCCGAAGGAAAAAAGGAAGAAAATTTCGCCATAGACAGAGAGAACAACCAAGCTGAAGCGCATAATCTGCTTTGCCCGTCTTTTCCTCATAATGCCATTCCTAACTCCTAACTTGGCGTTCATTTGTACTATTTCACATAATCGATCATTTCTTAACATTTGTTCGTCTCAGGAGTAACTTTTCGGGGTGGCTAAACGCACCATCCAGCCATGGCGACATCACCTTCAAAGAACCAACGCGGAGATTTGATCAATACGCGACTCCCAAACAACCTACCGATCCCGTCTGAATCGCCGCTCATGTTGATTCAAAAGCCCCCCCCCGCCCCCCTTACACACTGAATGTGTCTATATGAGTCTTGTACAAATTAGTTTCTGGAGACTCTGCCACCCCACCCTTCAACCTTTTCGCTCTCCCAGTGTGTTTTTCTCCCTTCATCTGATGTTCTTTTTTTCTCTGCTGTCTCTCCCACACCTGAGTCTTTCTGTTCCACCAGAGCGTTTGGCGCCATTGTAATCTCAAGTCGGTCCGGCGCAATTGGGGATTCGAACCATGGCCAAGATTGACTCTTGACCACTTCCGATTTCCTTAGCTTCCAACCCTCAGGGGTTAGTACCAACTCAAGCAACCTACATTGGACGAACACGTGACGTGATATGTGTCATGATGCCATAAGCTCGCCCGCTCACAAACACCCCTCTATGTACATCTATCACGCACACACTATATTATCCACTTGCTCCTCGGTCAGCCCTTCTCTACACTCATAATCAATCCACCTTTTACGCGGTCTTTCAACCTTTCGCACACTGACACTCGCTCTCGTACATTCTCTTCACAAGTCTATTCCCATCTATTCTTTTTACATACACATACCACCTCAGAACACAGTCATAACCTCGTTCACACCTTAAATATATCTTACCCTGCCATTCCTCACTATTCACCTTTCGCACACCCAAGCATTCTCAATGCTTGGGTGCACCGGCATGCTCTCATGCAGCTTCCTGGCACACCACACTCAAATCAATCCTGAGCATTCACAAACCCTCTGATCGTCCCAGAGACTTTCCTACCATTTAAAACCTTATGGTTTTCAATCAGCTTCATTTGTACCACTCATGTGTACTAGTATCAGTGTTCCACTATAATTCCTAGAGACCTTTGCATTTGTTCAAGAGTAACTCCACCACGGAATCCAATATCACGCCCCACCGATCTTGTCAAAGCCTTTGATCGCATTTCCAAATCCCTCTCACACTCAGCCACCAACACCAGGTCATCATCACATGCCAACTTGATAGATAGTACCAATCCCTCACTATTCATCATTAATCTCACTCCTCTCCACCCTTATTAAAATATTAAGCAGCAATAGCGTAGCCATAACACACAACCTTGTCTACCCCGCCCCCCTCCGTATGTCAAACCACTCCACTCGGGAACGCACCCCTTATTTTCAACAAATAATCACCCCCTAGTTTACCACTCACTTCTCCATGTACGCGACACTAAGCTTTCTCCCAGACCGAGTCCAGCATACACGTCTTCTCTCTTCCCTTCTCCTCGAACTGCTCAATCCACTCTTATCCTTTTTACACCCTCTTCTAGAATTTTCCATACGTACACCTTTCCTACAACATTCACCTTTCTTCCTTCTACTCATATACAATGGTACTATTTCAGCATTCTTCCTACTTTCTAAACCTCTCACAGTACTCACACATAACCTCTTGCATGATTATCTCTTCTATACTCTTTTTTTATACTTACGAAGCCAATCATATTCACATTCGCATCATCTTCCATACCCACATTATTCTCGCCATCTACTTTTTACTTCCTTCCCATTGCTCACAAGAACCTCGCCATTTTTATCCATGATGTTCACACAGCTCTTGGTCTCTCACTTCCTTCCAGAACACCTTCCTATTCCCACCCGGGTCCCCTTCATTCATTTTCTGCCCAATTGATTAATTTGCTGCAAGCTTTCTTACTCGCCTCGTTGAAGGCATTCAACCACACTTTTCTGACATTCTCATCTGCACTATTATGCATTTGTAAGTACGTCTCCCTTTCGCTCTTTACTACATCTTCCATATCGTCCTTTCTCCACTCGGCCTCTTGATTTCTTTTTCCAGCTCCTTCCCCCCCAAACTTCTTGTACTACGCACTATCATTTCTTTATGTTTGTTCCACATTTCCTTTCAATCATTCTCACATAATCGGGTAAATATATATTTTTTAATTAACCACAGTGTGCCATTCGTTATATTGAAGAAATTATTTTTAAAAATCCAATTGACAAGAGCTTGATAATAAAAATCAAAGGGCCTACTACTACTACTGAGACACCACCTCGCCGGTCTGTTTTCGATCACACTTTCATTGACGAAGTTTGCCATAAAAACGATGCATTTGGTTAGGGCGAAGTCTGAAGCCTCGCGAATTTTAGATTCCAATTGCTCGAGGCTGCGCCCGCCTGACCCCGGACAACAAATGATGGGCGTGTGGCACTTTGACCACTCGTGTCCAGCCAATGGTTCGATCAGGGGTGCTAATCGACCTTGACTCGACTCTACACCTCTGCCCAGTGACTATGCGAGGGTGTGTGTGCCCAGTGTGGTAGGCTGTGTCTGGCACCGGGAAGAGCGGTCACACCGGCCCGAGTGGCCAAGGTAGTTTCAAACTAGATTGAAACTACCTGGTTTTTACTGTTAGCCGCCTTCCTGTATACCATTTTCGCCGCTTTCTTTTATAAGCCTCTTCTCATCTGTTTTTCTTTCCCGTTGGTTACTTTTGTAGGCTAGACGCCAACCAGCTTCCATCCACTAATCGCTGGTCGGGACTAGGAGCACTCAGCTCCCTCCCTCCTTGGCTCCGGTTGGGGGTTGGGTAACGCCCCTCCACTCTTCCCACCGGCATCCTTTTCCTCTTCTGGTGCCTCCATTTTTCTGTTCCTTATCTGCCCTGCAATTTATGTCACAACATTGCTGCGACTGACATCTGGAGGATTATCTGCCCTTCCGGCCCCAATGCCTGCAGGGAGATCTGCGGCTGTCTGTCTTCCACACATTTTCTCTTCCTTTATCCTCATCACTTTCTTTACAGATATCTCCTTACAAACCTTTAACGCGATTTGCCCTCTTTGGTTTTTCGCTTTAATTTCGAAAGGCGGGGGGGGGGGGGTCGCCCCTGCGTCAAGGGAACGAACATTTGAGGGTCAAAATGTCGGTAGAAAGTTGGATTAAAATCGTAATTGAGGTCACTTCTTGTGGCTGCAAAAGTGATCCTGTATCTAGAGACCGGGGAGACTCCCGCCGCTTTGTCTGGCAAAGGGATGGCAGACGCCGCCCTGCATCTCCTCCAGGAACAAATAGGAAGAAGGGGAAAGGGCACACGAATCCCAAAGAAGGGGCCAAGGAACATCCTGCCGAGGGGTTATCTATATTTTTCATTAATGCGAATTTGTTACCTCTGGAGGCTTTAACTCCCACCATTTGGGGCTTATGACCTTGACCATTGTAGTTGTTTTCATCCTTTAGTTGTTTGTTAGTCCTGTTTTCTGGCCCCCTTCCCTTCTTATATTCCCGCGCGGGTAAGGGGGGGGGGGAAAGTTCATACATATGAGTGCTTGTCCTATGCTTACGAACTTGCGTTCATTTCCTTCATCGTCGCCCCCCTCCCCCGCTCGTTATTTCTCCCCTGAGTCAAAATGCCCCCGTTGATTACACCTGCCCATTGTTTATTTATGTGCACGCGAATAGACCCGATTAAAAGTAGAAGAGAGGAATAAACTCTTTAGTAAATAAGAAAGGGCGCAAATAAAAATAAAACATGAAAAATGCCACGGGACAACCCTCCTTCAAGGGGGTGCGGATCCCTTAATTAAACACCAGCTCGAGGACTCTTCCTGCCGGGGCGGTCCATTGTGCCATGTCATTTTGTTTACCAGGTAATGTCCTGGTGGAGCCCGACAGAGGCCGCTACAATTAAGCCAAGGAAAAGTCACCCACAAACTTGGGCAGCGGCTGCAAGTCACGGCGCTAAATTAATTATTCCCAAGTGCTAATTAGAAACACACTTACACACACATTCTTCTCTCACTTATATATATATATATATATATATATATATATATATATATATATATATATATATATATATATATATATATATATATATATATAAAATTGAAAATCACGACACGTGATTTTATAGATGTATTTAAAGGCCCAAGGAAATGAAAATTGGTAACACAACCCGGAAAAACACTTAGGAGCATATCACATGAACCAATGAAAGCTTAAGAAGGAAAATGCGAGATGTGGAGAACGGAAAGATAGGACAAACTATTTTAACCGTTATATGAAAATAAATAAAGAAGTTGGATTTGAACCTGTATCATTAAGCGCTCATCGCTTATATGACCAAGACGCTGATCGCCAGAGCTACCATCCTCAATTTATTACAAAAATAAGCCCGTGCCCCCTCCTACTAAAACACTTGTCTGTCTCTCGCTAGATAAAAGCGTACACTTCGTTGTACAAAAGGCTTCTTGACTCAACCTTTTTTGAGGTTGAGGATGGTAGCTCTGGCGATCAGCCTCTTGGTCATACAAGCGATGAGTGCTTAATGATACAGGTTTAAATCCAACTTCTTTATTTATTTTCATATAACGGTTAAAATAGTTTGTCCTATCTTTCCGTTCTCCACATCTCGCATTTTCCTTCTTAAGCTTTTATTGGTTCATGTGATATGCTCCTAAGTGTTTTTCCGGGTTGTGTTACCAATTTTCATTTCCTTGGGCTTTAAATATATATATATATATATATATATATATATATATATATATATATATATATATATATATATATATATATTTAAAGCCCAATATGAGAAACTCACAAAGTAGCGCGTGAGTAGAAAAATAAATGCAAAAAATCCCACAGGAAAATGAAAGGCGGATTCCAAGTACTTTCGAGCTTGTTCAGTTCATTTTCAAGGAATAATGAAAGATTTTACAAAGCTGGTATATATATGAGAGACAGCAGAGTAATGCCCCGCCCATGTACAACGAAAGGCCACAAAATAGGAAAATATTATCAAAGACGGATATGAAGTATAAAATATATACATTTAGGTCACTAAGATGAATACATACACACCTAATTGTGAATACATAAAAATAAGCTAGAGAAACATAAATAAATTAATAAATCAAAGAGCTAAGATTTAAGATGGACAATTTCGTTATAAATAAATAAGCCTTTTAATAACAGGGTCCAGTTTCTAAGAGACCGGGGGATATATTAAAATTAGGTGAGGAATTAATGAATGAACATTTGACAATATTTCTTTGAACAAAGTCATCAGATTTGTAAATAAATTTAGCCCAATTCCAATTGACAGGGAGACTGTTTTCAGATAAATGGACAAAGAAAGCACTCCTGCTTTCCCCCCTCCTAATATTGTATTTATATTGCGTCAAGCGTACACTTAATGATTTACCGGTTTGCCCAAAGTATTGCTTAGGGCAAACTGAACAATCGACAGAATAAGCCCCCTCTATCTTATTTTTATTATTATGAATCAATATTTTGTACATGGTAGACTCATACTTGAATATGACAGAAATATTTAACTTATTCAAGAGGCGAGGAAGCAAAGAAAAGGACTCAGAAAACGGTAAAACAAGGGAGTTCTTAAAACTGTATGCGGGAGGGATTTCAGTTCTGTAGAAGGATTTTTTTTTGCAAAATCTAGGCATCCTGCAAGAAACTTTTGAGGGTAACAAAGATTGTTATCTATTTCAAAGATCTTTAGAATCTCAAGATCCAAGAATTCCGGGCTAGTGACCCGCAACCCCCGGAGAAACATTGAAATAAGTACAGACTGTTTGACTTTATCGTTATGGCCTGAGTAAAAATGAATATAAGAACCGGTGAGAGTTTGACCTAGAGAACTGAATTGACGGGTCCTATATATGAGAAAAGTACAAAAACCTTCTCTTTAGGGACATTGTATGAGGGATCTTTCGGGTTAAATATTATAGTGATAAAATTTCGAAGACTTCGGTGGTATAAGTTTAAAGGATATTCGTTTTGTTGGGAATAGTTAGTGAGGAAAGTGACCTCGTTGTGGAAATTGAGGTATGGTGAGGCGAGATTGTAAGTGTGTGAAAGTAAGGTTTTGATAAGAGTTTAATTTGATTTTGGTGGAACAATGACTAAGAAAATGGATCCCAGAGCCCGTATGTGTAGGTTTTCGGTGAATGGAAGTGGAGAAACCATCGGTTGTGCGTGTTATTAGTAGGTCTAAGTAAGGAATGGAGTAGTTGATTTCCTTTTCTTGAGTGAATTTAATATTTGGATGTAACTGGTTTATGTACTCAAGGAATTTATCAGATGAACTTCTTAAAAATTCATTTCCTGCAACACATTTTATACCAATTTTTCAAAACACACGCAAAGTACAAAAATCTTTTCAACATTAAAGACAAAATACCAACGCTGCTTCGATCCTCCATCATATATGAATTCACCTGCTTGAGATGTAATTCCAAGGTGCATTTGGGATAGACACAGTGCACACTACATACCCGTATTTGCGCACATTTAGGTATCAGCAACAGAACTAGAGCCCCACTCACTACTCTCGAATTCTTTCCTATCCGAATACACTGCGAAAACACACATCCACACCATAAACCCAACTTAAATGATTTTTCAATTAAAGATTCAGCAAACACCGAAAACCAACTACGTACACTGGAATCTCTTTATATTAGATTTAAGAACCCCACTTTAAAACTCCGACACAAGCTCATTTCCACTTTTACTACAACTATAATCACCCACGAATTAAACACGCCATATCCACTCTCCCCCCCAAAAAACAACCCATAATTTTTCAAATATTTCTATTATCTCCCTTTTTTTTTGCAACGAAGGCATACAATTTTACTTTAAAAACAAAAAAACATTTCCCATTCCCTAATAGTTAAGAGCCCTGCATTTTTATAATTTCAATATTACCACCTTTGATTCTTCCCATTTCCCAAATAATTAATTTATAAATATCTGATAATTTCTCTAAAAGATTCTTATGTTTGTATATATCTATAATGTCATATCCTTCAAAATGGGTTCCTACCCGAAACGTCGGCACCAAGAGGTTAATATATATATATATATATATATATATATATATATATATATATATATATATATATATATATATATGTATATGTATATATGTATATATATATATATATATATATATATATATATATATATATATATATATATATATATATATATATATATATATATATATATATATATATATATATATATATATAATTTAGGGTGCGTCACGTCAATAGTGGTGGAATTTCAAATTGAAATGATGTTAACGCGGAACTCTTTATTCCTTTCCTTTTCCAACAGAAACAGAATAAGAGAAATTTCTTTTTTTGATTGTACGATATCTTCATATCGCGCAGTCACCATACTTTTCTTCATGGACAGGAGAGATTGATTGTGTTATATTACACAAATCAGTGCTTCGACTGACTTCGTCAGGCTTCCTATCTTGGCCGTCGGATACATTTTCCGGTGTTCTTCAACAATGTGCAGGAGGCATTGCAGCTGGTCCCTCCGACTTCTTGCGAGTGTTCTTAGTGAAATCCTGCACCAGAGCAACCCTTGGTTCCGCGGCGTCGTTGGTGAAGAGAATGCCACCTACTCGCCTTGCCCCGGCCTGGTATATGGTGTTTGTCCCCCCAAAGGCAGGATCGACGTCGAGGAACCCTTTCTCGATTTCCGGCAGATTCAGGATTTTCTCAGGCAGCATCCTCGAAGCGAACCTTGGGTGGAGGTTCCCCTGATGACTCCAGCTTCGGATGTTGGCAACAACCTTCCGCTTCTCCAGGGACAGCTCATCGTCAAAAAGCGCAAAACCAACTGTCACTTCTGACAGGTACCACATGTGACGTCCCAAGGCTTTCAGCCCTGACTCTCTGATCGCCTTGTTCGTCTCCTTTGCAAGGGCTTTGTAAAGGTCAAGTTCGTTTCTTTGGGCTTTTGTTGAACACGCAGCTGAGAACCACGCTCGAATGTAGTAGCGTACGATGAAGACGCAGAATTCGCCCAGCTTTGGAGGAACTGCGGCCTTGACTGCGCGTGAAGTGGACGGCGCTGTTTGTTGTATTCTGCAATCTGAGGCGGGAAGATCCACAGTTTAAGACTGTAAATCGCTCTTGCTATCCATCGAGCCCGATGGACTGCTCCCGGCTTGTGGAAAAAGATCTTGTATCCATGAGGGATTCCACCAATGAACACAACAGCTTGTTCTAGCAGTTCCCGGTAGTCGTCATGTGGGTGGTACTGTCGGATGTAGCCTTGGCAGAGTTTGAGGACGTCATCCACCCAATCCTCCTTGAGCTCTTCGTTTGCTCTCCTGTACTTGTCTTGATCAACAAACTGCTAGAACTCTCGGAAACGGACAAAGGCAGCGATATCTGGACTTTGATTTGCTTCTAGGATGAGGGTCGAGAAAACTGCTTCCAGCAGAATTTCCAGCCCACGATGACGACAGGCCAGATGCAGCAGATCTCGCCCAAGGATTTGCTGCAGTCGAACGCATACTCCACCCTTGCATCCCGTATTCGTCGCCGTTGTGTCGAAGCACAGCGCTCAAATTCGATGGAAAATAGCCCACTCGGTTATAACGGAATGGATAGTGTTTGCCGTCAGTGATGGGAACTACGAAGATCTTCTCCCACGTTTTCTCCAGAAACGAGGGTGGGCAGTCGGTCCACAACGCCTCCGTTTGTGAGGAATGGCATAAGTTTTCCATCCCAGTGGAGTGTGAGCGGTACATAAGTGCAAAATTTTCTTACAGCCCTACAGACTTTTCCTGGCAATGACGTCTTCGCTGCCGATTTATCGTGCTCGCACTCAACCACAATCTCTAGCGTTCGCTCCCAGCTCCTCCGCGAATGGAAGCATCGAGTGTGCAACTTGACGGTCATTTATGTTGGTCCGGTCCAGAACAGCAGAAAATTGCGGGGAGATGAATTTCTTCTGCGATGGTGTATGGTGGGATCGTTTTAGTTGAGGAGTTACTATCATGCGTTGCTCTTCAGACGAAACGGGCGAGGTAGAAGACACGAGTTCAACGGTGGCCTGCCTTTCTGCGAACACTTGACTTTCCTTTGCAGCTCAACCTCTTTCATCGTCCACCCGCTTCTGTGTCCGTTTCTCTTTTTCCACCCAGGCCGGATCCACACTGCGCATCTTCTCTTGCTTGCCCGGCTTCCTCTGAGCTTTAAGGAACTCGCGGTCCTCCTTGATCTTGATCGAGTACATGGAGTGACGATGTGCTACATCGAACAAACTTTTCAGAGAAGCAACGGAATTTGCTCGGTTTTCCTCAGCTTGCCCTGTTGTTCGGGATTTTGATTTCTTCAATCCGTTGTACTCTTCGGGCAGACGCTGTACTTTCTTAAGGATATCACACGGATCAATGGTCGGAATATTCACCTTGGAGTACTGATGTTGAACTTTGAGTGCCGTCTGCCGAACTGAGAACGTCAAATCTCAAGGATTTAGCATTGCGTGGTACTGTAAGACACACAGTACTTCCCCACAGTTCGGGAGAACACTCGAGGGCAACTGTTGAGTTGCTGCGGCTCCTAGGAGCCATAGCTTGTCAGCGGACCTCGTGGAAGACATCTGTAAAAAGGAAAAACATAAGTCAATAAACAGGAGAATACGACAGAGATCTCTCCATAATATTAAAAACAACACTGAAACCACTTCTTGCACTGCAAAACTGTACGAGGCGGGACAATACCAGGGAAGCTTAAAGGAGGGGCTAATTTGGTATCTGGACTGCGCAACTCCTTTAACTAA
This sequence comes from Ceratothoa steindachneri, assembly GCA_963969495.1. Taxonomy (NCBI): domain Eukaryota; kingdom Metazoa; phylum Arthropoda; class Malacostraca; order Isopoda; family Cymothoidae; genus Ceratothoa; species Ceratothoa steindachneri. The sequence continues at coordinate 17,841,836 of OZ018330.1, read as the reverse complement.
CCTTTGTCCCCCAAGGAAAGTGAGCTTCTAAGTCGGGAACTGGGAGGAATTGGTGTTAACACCCTGAACAAATACCTCTCATCCTAAATGGCGGTGCTAAAGCCAAATTGGCCTCCAGGAACAAGTTTTTAAGAAATTAACAAAAGGACTGCAAATAAGCACAAACTTGAATCACCATGGGGTAGGGCGGGAGGGACCAAACGAGTGCGAAGAGGCCGTGGATGACCATAAACTTTATTGAGCTTAACGTCTTATTAAGATTATTTTCAGATCCTTTCAAAGGCGCACTTGTAATGACTCAGTAATACGAGATTAGGATAGTCTTAATTGGGATATACAAAATTTCTCTCATCTCATTACTCACTGACAAGAATCTGAGTAGTAGTCTTTCTTCCTGCAGTACCTCGACCCTACTGGTCCTAGTAATCAGAGCCATCTCTGGTTGTTCCTTTGTTTCCTCAAAAAATCTGGCTCAACTTTGGAATCCTCTCAATACTCAAGATTATCCCGGCGCTCCCCTTGTTTGGTTTCACAAAGGAGCTCACTCGTACTTGTGAGTGTGTTCGTACATACGAAATAATTTGATATTTATAATGTGCATCCCTGGCCCTAGTACTTCGCCACCCTGCCTTGGCCAATCCCGACCGGATAATGAAATATGGTCAATATGGTAATCGCTGGTGATTACCCGAGAGCACCAAAGGCCGGTCTTCTTTGGGGAGAGGTGCCAGGAAGTATGTTTTGGCACCAAACTACGTACGGGTAGGAACCTTCGTCACCCCCCGGTGCCAGGGCAGAGGGACCTGTTCCACTTCTGAGGTGCGTGGATATAAATACCTATCGGTAGGATTCCTTGGAACAGAGAGTGTGTTCTGCTGCGAAGATGGGAGAGGAAAGAAAGCAGTTTTGTAATTGGCTCTGTGTGTGATGAGAAGTGCAAGATATACTCACTTCAGTGGGAGGGTAAGCAAAGCGTATCTATCAATTTATAGCCAGATCTCGACGTGCGTTGATGTTTTTATCCGCTCATGCCGCGATCGAACCCGGTACCGCGACATTAGAAGACCAACGCCGTATACACTTAGCTACCATCTACTCTAGTACTTATGGTTATAGCGTTTGCTGTAGCATTAGTCCTTGGGACTTTATTACTTTTCCCACTCTGCGAGCCTAACCTTTGAATTACGCGGGTTTCCCTTTCTCTTATAATAAATCCCTTTATTTAGCGCTAGTGTAAACTAATTGATGTTGGAAAGTTTCAAAGGCAGCATTAGTGAAAAATATTGACGGGTTTATGGGGTGTAGTCCAACCATCTTACTACAGCCCTCCCCGTCTCTTAATTGCCTCTGCAATGCCTTTGTTCTCCTCAAATTCGGCGCACATGTAAAGATGATTTCCAACGTAATAATCTCTTGATTCATTGCAAAGAAATTGAATGAATCGGGATGCGTCTCTTGCATCAGCAAGGGCTTTATTTCGCCATTCGGTCGCTTATTCTTTATGAATTTCTTGAAGGCTGTGCGCGCGCGTTCGTGGCTTGTTACAATATATCTATTTTTATAATTTGAATCTTATTGCCAATAAATGGAAGTCAGAAGTTCGCCGAGTTATGAGGGTTTTCTTTTAGAATGATTGTCAAAAAAAATGACAAAATACGAATGAATTCTTGAATATAGCTCGAAAATGGCACACGAGGTCGGTGAAAATGGATACCCGTCAAACTAGCCACCGTGTCCAGGGAGCAAACCACCATTTTAAATCCCATCCAAGTAGTAGTTCGTAATTTTAAGAATGTATTTATTCCCCAAGAAAGAACGGACGCTTCACGTCTTAACGAATTTCCGCTTACCCCGTCTCGTTTCATTTCACAACAATGCTCCCGCGCGGCTGATATCGTTTGCTTAGGCCTTAGGGCAATGTTTGAGAACAATAAGGGCAGGCGCGGGCCTAAGGCAATCGGAAGAAACACCTGCCTTACGAAGATAGTTTGATTTATCAACCCTGGTTCTCCTCTTTATGCAGGTACATACGTGCCAGCAAAAAATATTAACTAGTTCAAGGCTCGATAAAAAAAACCCCAAAGATTATAATTGTCCTTTTTGAGGATTGCGCATGGTGAATTGATCTCGGAGGAGTAAGTCAACAGTATATTGAAGCGAGTACCGTTTGGCTTAAGATGGCGAAGTTAGTCAGGTCGAGAAAGTATGAGTGTTGAGGGGTAGAACTGAAATGAGAAGAAAATATTAGGCTTGCAAAGGTATGCACAGGTGCCTCACTTTCGTATATATGTGTTATTTCTTATTGATTTATTTTTGTTTTGTTTGTGTGGCGTTAAAGTTTTTGTATTTGTTTTTATTTGCTTATCATATGTACTTTTTTGTGTTATACTTTAGTGTTTGTTTACCATTGCTCATTTCCGCTTCTATCACCGATATTTGATCACATTAACCGCAATGGCCGCTCCGTCCTGTCTTGCCAGAAATTTGTCATTAACACTTCGTAGTTCCAGATTTTCATCTCTTCACTATCCGTGTTAATTCCGTGTTCTTAGATAGGATTAATAACCGCATGTCTTATTAAAATGTCCTTATATAGCATTCTCTTTAAAGCTCCGCCATTTGTGACTAAAGATAGGTGTAGAGGAATTATAACATAAAGCCTCCCGGAGGGCCAGGCGGACATATACGTTAAAGTCTCCCCGCACCCCCAGCGGAGAAAGCAAGAGAATCAAACCATATGAGGAGAGTCGTGGGAACGTTAGTTGGCGGAATAACAGTCAAACGACCCTACCCTTTTTGATCTCCCCGTTGGACCAACATTCCTAGTGCCAAACAAGAATTTCGCAAGTAAGATAATAGAAGAACCATTCACCCTCGAGTGACTCTCAAATTGCGATCTTAATACCGAAGAGAGAAGAAGAAACCATACCCGAGGAAGATCCAATTTTTCAAGTACATTCAAAATCTCCTCGTATACCCCAAAAGCCAGTTGGGCAACCCCTCGAAGAAGACCAGGATACAAAAAGGCTTCAAGAGCACCCAGAAGAGCACTCCTTAAGCCAGAGAGTACAACTCCTCCCTCCGCTTTTTAACGTAAATCCGAAGAAGTGACACCGTGTCCCCTAACTCCCTCCCATCTCGTGGAAAATCTACAATCGGTCGCTCCCACAAAACGAAGCGCGATAAAAGGCATCTAGTGACATCCGGCAACCCCTGATCCTTTATTTCGTGTAAGTCAGAATGACCATTTATATTTGTATTGCTTTAGTATGAGTTTATTACAGTATTCAAATTAACTGAAGTAGAGGCGATTGTCAGTGAACCCCGTCATATTTACAGTTAGAAGAGTGAAACTTAAATTGGAGTTTAATGCTAATCTAAAAGGGCCAACATAAAATAACTAATCGCCAATTGGTTTGTTTACTTGGAGCCTATTTCGTTTTAGACATGAATAGCTTCTGAAATAGGCCCAGTTTCGAGTATGGTTATCTCCGTTAAACTTATAAGGTGATTGTAAATGTTTTATTTTTTGTAGTTAATTGATAAATTTAAAATATATATTTATTTTTGGATAATTCTGATGTTTCAATGGATCTTTTACGTGTTTAACGGGCTCTCTCCTTAAAACGGATTAAACGCTGTGGCACTCTCTTAATAATATGGTAATTAAAAAGTCCACTCAGCCAATATAGAAGTATTGTTGTCTTGCATAAGTAATAGGGTCAGAGTGGCACTCTAAAGTCATTGAACATATAAATTCGCTGACAAAAAAAAGTAATAAAGCAACAACAACAATTATACTACAATAGGTATCCAAGTGTTGCTATGCGACATTCTTAGTGCCTTATGTTTTTGCCTTTCTTTGGGTTTTCGTCCTGAAATGGACTTTTCTATTCCTAATTGTTCATTCTAGGTTTGATTATTTTCTTTTATTTGCTTCAATTGCTCCTCGTCCTTTGAGACCACTCTCCTTTCTGGGTTTGGAGTCTTAAAGGCCGTATGCTAAAACAAATGTGAAATGCACATTTGATCAAAATAACTTTTTTAAAAATATATTTTACATTTTAGCCTTTTGCATATAATAAATTTATGAATAATTGTGAAGCTACACTAAATCTGATAAAAGGGCATTTCACATTTGTCTTAGCATACGGCCGTTATAGATCTAGTCTTAGTGGCTCTGCGATTCCTGGTGCGGCTTTGGGCCTCTTTTTCTTGTTACTTTGACTTATGAGGCTGAAAACATCGATCGCCGCCCCGCGTGGAATCGAACCCCTTCAAGGATGTTGGGGGTGGGGGCGGAAGGGAGTACTTTCCTCCCTCCCTCTGGCGACTCTTGCAATTCCGGGTCTAAGGAAAAACAACCTTGAGGATGAAGGAATAAATTACTTTTTCGTGGACGCTGATATTTTTGGGTGTACACGTGTGTGGGGGGGAAGGGGGGGGGCTACCCGGATACTAATAAACGTTGGGGGCTTTGGGCTAGAGGTAGGGGGGCAAGGACTAGTGTAGTAGGGAAAATCGGTATGACTCTGGTAGTCCGCGTGATAAATGGGCGTGGCTTTGGGTGTGTCGGGTGGCGGGATCAACGAGGTTAAGCTGCTCCACGATCCGGGTCGTTGACTTTTATTTAATCAGATTTTTTAATTTTTATTAATTTTATGTTGATTTTTATTATGTTTTATGATGTGAAATCTAATATTGCTTAGTATATTTATAACTAAAAAGAATTAGAATATGTAAATTAAAAATACACATAACTTGAAGCAGACTTACCCTCTATAAGCCTGCTTCATCCTGTTGAGACCTGTTCGTGGCTCCTCTACCATTGAGCACTAGCCTATAGCCATTAGGCCTCTCCATTACTGTTAAGGAGTGACAAAGCACACATAGATGTTTAATGTATGTGTGAACTGTTCAGGGAGAAAAAGAAGTCTGAAATAGATTTTGAGGGTCAGGTTGGAAGTGTCGTGACAGACAACACAGCAAATTTCACCAACATGAGAAGACTGTTGGATGAATCCACTCAACAAAACATCCTCACTTATGGATATGCAGCACACCTTCTAAATCTACTAGGTCATGACCTAGAGATTGATAATGTAAAAGAGAATTTGGTTAATATAGTAAAATATTTTCAAAACCATCATTATGCTGCTGCAAGATATCGCCAGGAAGGTGGTCAATGTCTAGTCATGCCTCAGGATACTAGATGAAACACTGTGACTCTGAAAATCTCTATAAATAACTGTCCAATTATCATCAAGATCTGTGAAGTCAACAGGGAAATTATTGGCTCTGTAAAGAATAGAGTGTCCAATTTAGGGCTAAAACGATCTGCTGAGGAAGTATTGGCTAGATTACCACCAGAAAGACAACTGTGCCATCGCTCAAGCAGTGGGCATTTTCAAAGAATTATGTGGCAGTGGACACTCAAGAAACAATGAGCGAGTGAAGAAATTGGCGAGAAAAAGCTACGAGCAATTTGCCACCAAGGCTCACTTGCTAGCTAACATGCTTCACCCTTCAGTTCAGGGAAAACCCTCAACGAAGAAGAGGTGAATACTGCCATGGGATACGCCAGTGAAAAATTTTCATCACTTCTTCCCATCATCATGAAGTTTCAGGCGAAATCACTCCCCTTCCAGTCATTCAAATTTGCTGACTCTGTGACCAAAAACCTGTCAGCTTGTGAATGGTGGGAGTCTCATGGAAGTTTCTTGAGCAGTGGTATCCTCTCAGCAGTGCATCAACTTGTGACTGCCGTAGCCTCATCCTCTTAGGTAGAACGAGTCTTCTCCTCCTATGGACTAGTGCATTCCAAATTGAGGAACCGCCTTGGCACTGAAAAGGCAACAAAACTTGTTTTTATTTTTAAGTCAATCAATAGCTACACATCTTCTCATGGCCATGATTATGTTTAAATTTTTGATTATTTTTCATTTATATTTGATTTATTGTTTGTTATCAAATTTAGTTTAACCAGTTGTATTCAAGTGGAGTTCGTTTATTTTATATTTTATTACAAACAAGGTATTTTCCTTTATAAACATTATTTATATATTTACACTATTATGGCTATTTAATTACTTCGGCAGTTAAACAAAAAAATTATATTTTTGTTTGACAATCAATTTGGAAATTCAACTTAAATTAAAATTACTTATAAACTGAGATGGCATGGAAATTAAACCTTAAATAACTGCTAGAGGATATTATTTAGCATATTTATTACCAAAAGGAATTAGATTACCTGTGTGAATTAAAAACACATAACTTGAAACAGTATCATGGCGTCCTGGTCCCTGAAAATAACAGTACCTAAGAAAATAGTAGAGGCAGAATCTATTAGGAGCAATGAATTATGAAGATCTGTGAAGTAAACGGAAATTAATGATCCTGATGTATAGAATGTGATATCCGATCTTGAGTTAAAATAATTAACAACTGATGAAAATCCTTGATTAAAAAAAAATCTTTCGATTAAATCAGTGATTTAAATCAACCTGATTTAAATCAAACAACGCTGTCCCCGATACAATCAAAGTAGAAATTAGAAAACTGTAATAAAATAATTCAACCAGCGAGGGCTAAAAAGATTGGTTATAGGAAATCTCAAAGGTCTAATCGCCGTCTACTTGATGAGATTGCCTTTAATTCGATCCTATTATGAGGCAGTAGTTTTTATTATTTTCTTCGCTAAGCTACGACGTTTTCGCAGCCTTTTGAAAAAAGAAAAAAGGCGCTTCCAAATTTGGGCAGCGGCGGTTGCAAGTCACGGCGCTAAACTAATTATCCCAGGTTCTAATTAGAAACACACACAAACATATTTTTTTATTATTTTAAAAAAATATATGTTTAAAGTTATTTCCACGCATTAATTATCCCGTAGAAAAAAATCGTCAGCGCTTACATTTGTGCAAAATCTTTTGGTGATAATTTGGACAAGTCGATTGGTTGTTGCTAGGGTCAAACACTTTGTCCGATTCACGTTATTGAGTTATTCGGAAAGTGCCCACCTGACCCAGATCATGGCAACGATTCCGTCTTCACCCACCCACCCTCTTCCTAACCTCTATACTTAATCGAAGGTATCCATCCCGCTGGAAGTTGCTAAAGTGTAAACTAGGTCTGCCGACCAAAGTCACGTGCTCTCCCTTATTCTGATTTATTACCTTACGACCTTCAAAACTTTCAATAATTTCCGGTCCAACCTTGAGAGGACCTTAGCAATTATATTATTCGAAAGAGAATGATGTAAAACAACATAAGGGTTTCAAATTTCGTTAGAATCGGCCGATTAGTTACAATGTTATTACCAAAACAAAATAATTCCCGTGCTAAACTTGGGACGACCTTGGCAATTATATCAATCGGAAGAGAATGTAAAACAACATAAAAGTTTCAAATTTCGTTAGAATCGGTGGAATGTTATTACCAAAATAGAAAAAAAAAGCAAAACGGGGACCGACCGACATAGTGAGATATAGAGTCACACGCGACTCAAAAGTGATGAAGCTAAAGAAAGCAAAATGGGTGGAAGTTATTTACCGCAGATGCTCCATTGAGTATTGGGGTCGGCGGGGAAACTCAAAACTGACTCGTATTGGTTATTGACCAGCCTTTCGTTTCCGTGTGTCAATTGCGCATGCTGGCCCATGCTTCACCCTTTCATGGTGTGTGTTGCTTGTTCATCCCACCTAGTCTTCACAAAGCAATAAAAAAAAAGACCCGCTCCTTTTAAAGGGGGGGGGGCGACGAGGAATCTACTTGCTAGTGTTTTTCCTGCTTCTTCCTCCCATGTTCTTCCTGCTTGACTGCATTGCTATGAAAGTGACGTCATGCAGACGACGCGATCTAATTGGATCATGAAAGTGAGTAGAATGTAGGGAGGTGGTGGTGGTGGGGGGGGGGGGTGAAAACAACGTGTCTATTTTTAAAAAACTTCCCACTCGCGGTGAATCTCGACCGAGCTATTTACGTGTTTGGCTTAACCTCGAGTAGGTGTTGGTAGAGGAAGAAGAAGAGACGATGAACGGCCGAAATTGCACCACATTCGCCCCCCTCCCCCATCCTGTTCAAACGTGGACGAGGTCCTCCCACAGGAAACTAGTATAAAAATTATAATGACAATCGTTGGGTAGTCCAGGGGACCATGAACCAGTCTCGTTGAAAGGGAAGGGGGGGGGAGGTGTACTTGAACCATGTTTTGATATCGCTCAGCGAACCTTTCGTAGCCCGAGGGAGGGCCACCCATCCCCCTTCCTGGGACTGTGGAAATAAAATGCTTCTTCGGGCAGTTCCGAAACGGAAGAGTGATGTGTTGTATCTACGAAGAGGGGGTTGGGGAGGAAGAGGCATATATTTTGTGATTTTCTCTCCGCGAGCGCCAAAACGTTACTTCTCGCCCGGAAATCCAACCCCATATCCTCTTAGCCCCCGCAAGGGGGGGGGCTAGGTAAACTTTTACCCCTCCCGCCTAGAACAGCGGAACACCCCTTGTTCCCAGCGCCCCAGATATTCTGAAACTACCTGTTTTTTTTTTACATCTAGATATCCCCATTTTATACCCCTTCCCCCATTTTATTTACCTGTCTCGTCCCCTTTTTTTTCTTGGCCGATCCCTAATTTGGCAGGCTATTCGCCTACCAGTTCTCGTCCACTCACCGCTGATCAGCCGTATTTTACGTGCCTTCTTTCCCCCACCCTTCTCCTTGCCCCGTTCCCCCAGCTTTTTTTCTATTACTATCCCCAGCAAAGATGTGTAAGGTGCAGCAGGGAAACCATGCCGCACTTGACATCTCGATGATTGCGTTCCCTCCCGACCCCAATGCCCGTTAGAACATGTGAATATATCTTCCACGTAGTTTCACCCCTCTATCTTGCCCACTTTCTTTGTAGATCTCTACTTATAAACTTCCTGTGTGAGATGCTCTCGTTGGTTAAATTGAGACAAAAATAAATTATTGCAGTGCGTTTGCGAGAGCTCCAACGATCGAGGGGATCAATCAATACGACCTCACTGATCAAAGCTTCGTCCATGAAATTCTCCGATAGCGGCTCGAGGAGTCGTTTCATGACACTACACTACTGTTTTTGTTTTTCGGTATGGCCTTGTTAAAGGTCATAGCGCCACTCGGCAGATCATTCCTCATTCTCGGAACAAATACAGAACACAAGATCGCCCGTGCAACACAGATGGCTACGAGGCACAAACTTGAAAGGGACCCGGGTGTGTACGGTGGTGAGGAAGAGAGTATGAAGGTGCCGCTGCGTTTGAGATCTTGTAGGTAAAAGGGTTGTGGAGGAAGGGGGGGGGGCTTGAAGGTGATCCGGTACAGCTGGGTTGTTCGAGAGAAACGTTCCCGGTGGAGAAAAACACAGGCTGCAAAGTTTTAGACAAGTTGAAGGAGTGGAAGAGTGTGGGCATGGGGGTATAGCAAGGAGGGAGTTACAGTAGTTAAGGCGGAAGGTAAGAAAGGCGTAGATGGCGGTCTACTCCGGTGGATTCCGAGCCGATGCGTCTAACATTAGTAAATAGATTTTTAGGAGTGTCAGGAAATGGGAACGGCGAACCACCAGGGTTAAGACAAGGATTTACAGCTAGTCACATGCGAAGGAATACCCACCAGTGCCACCTCAGTTTTGTCCTGATTGAGCTTCAGAAAGTTGTCCCAGAGCCAGTCAGTAATGATGACGAACGCGAGTGTGTCTGCAACGAGTCTGGGGAGAAAGAGAGGTAGGCGTGAGCGCCATCTGCATTGAAATCAAATGCCACCGCGGCAGATGAAAGGAACACACCTAGAACTGAGCCTTGTGCTACACCGAAACCTCAGTACTACTCTCCTACTTATATCACTTCCCATATGAACTGATCGAGTGCGATATGATTGGTTCGAGCGGAACAGTCAAGGGCGTTTTCATGAACTCCCACGAATTCATGAGGACGGTAAAGAAGATGAATGGGATGGAGAATTTCAAGGTTGCTCAGTTACATTTAGGAGAACGGATTCATCGGTGATGTGCCCAACCTTGAAGCCACACATGGAAGCTATTATCAATGTGTGAATGGGACATGTGGTAAACAATCTAAAGGTTATTATTGTAGCATAAAACAGCTTAAACTCAAATGCGCGAACGAACTTGGAGGCCACATACACACAACTCACCCTTGTTTGCTGAGGGGTTGATTGTGTAATATTAAATGGTGAACGAAGGAAATGCCAGAATAAAAATGTAGAACGACCAACCCACTTTTCATGGCGCCACAATGTTTGGCAAAGGGCGATAATCTTTCTTGTAAATCGCCATATTATCTTCTACAATCACATTCTTTATCTGCCATTATCGGGATTGAAAACGCCTGGGTGAGGGGGTGCATTTGCAATGGGTCGAGAAACTAATTGCAAGAATGCAAATCACTATGTAAGACCCAAACTCCAACAGTGGCTTTCCCCCTAGGATTACTCCCCTGTGAGGTTTTATTTTCTTTTTCTTCCTTTCCTCTTTGCAACTCTTCGCATTTCCTCTTGTTTAGTGTTTGCTCCGCCGTAAGGGGCACGGCGATTTGCTTTTCTGGGCACCCCGTCCGGCCCCAGCTTAGCCTCTTCTATCTGACGCCCTCTCTTCTTACCCTGCTTGCTCACTTTCCATGCAACCTCTCCCACAACTTTCTCTGGTCGGCCTCTAATTTCACAACTTCCTCTCACCCAATCATCCCGGATTGGGAGTGAAGGGCGAGGTGACAACGTCGTAGATGCATAATATTATATGGGGTAAATATGGTGGGTGAGGGATACCAGGAACTACCTAGTTATTACCAAACCGGTTTGGGGTGGTGCGATTTTATAAACTAGCTTCACCCCTAACCTCACCTTGCTCGCATACCATTTCTATCAACTTTCACTGTCTATCAATTTTACACCCAACCCAAGGTGGAGCCGACATGCCAAAGGGCTGCCTGGCCACTGGGCGGGAGGTGTGGTCCTAAATGGTGGCAGCTGGCTCTGCCGGCACCGTTTTGACCCATCGCAGAGCGGGCTACTGCGTGGGGTGATTAGCGTCTGCGTCCCGTGATACAAATTGGGTCACCATGCCCAATGATGAGGTAGGCAAAAATACTCCCCTTCTACCTTCCCCCTAACATTGTAGGAACCGCCTTCTGGTGCAGCTCCACGGAAAAAAATGGAGCTCCCCCCCTTTGTGCTTTCTTAGGAGACCCTCCAAATTTCTTATACCGGAGAGAAAGCTTACTCCTCCTAGACCTACGGGTGCAGGGGACTCCCCCTCATCACCTTCTCTGGAGGCCCCCTTGGGCGACCCCCTCTTTCCAGCGGCAATCCCTCCTTTTCTTTTACAGGGGACTGCCAAGAAAGCACACAGGCGGCCCAATACCCTTTTAAGGGGGCAAGGGATGGCAAGGCCCGTCAGTCCGTGCCCCCTAACGTCGTGCACTCGTGCATTCTTACTTTACAGGGTGCTGGCGTACCTGCCCCCCTTCTATTTCTCGACGGATGCCGGTTCGTCGGCCTAAGACGAGACGAATAAAGATACCTCGAATGGGATCCGTGGTGTTTAGGGGAGGGATGGCCACTTGGAGACCCTTCTGAGATGGACATGGTCCTTGAGGTCACCCAACCTCAGACAGTAGGATCTTCCATGGGGTCGAACCCGGGTTCAGTGCTAAGCCCCCCTTGCTGGTGCTCCTGTGACAGCCAAGACCTTCTCCATATCAGAGAAGAATCTTGCTGATGCTGGTCCATGTGGCCTAGGTGCTCCTTCCGGCTGGGGGAGGGGGAAGCGGGTTTATTCCCCACCCTCCTTTCTAAAAAGAATGGAAAGGGTAAGACTAAAAGACTTAATTGCTCCACTCCCCCCGCGGGGACAAACGGGGCTGCTACCGTTTCGGTATGCGACCAAGCCAAGAGCGGCACGTCCGGCCCCGGTGTTCCTCCGGGAGGAGTCTCGGACAAAGACCAAAAGTGCGCTGAGCGGAGCCTCGATTACTTCAGGGACCCTCATTCAGAGATTATTTAGCGTTTTCGAGCATGCTGGCTTTAAACGCTTTCTCATAATTCGCTCCACTGATGATAACATGTTGGCCAAGGGCAACATGATCCATCAAAGGAGAGCACTCGCTAGCGTGAGTTGTAGAGAGCCGAAGGTGACCTGTTTCGCTGAATGGAACTTTCTGGCGAACGTGTCGAATCCCTCTGAGGCGGCCATGATAGGTGTCCTTCGGACTTTTGATGGCACGCTAGTGAGTGTGACGCCACACTCTACCATGAACTTTGTGAAAGGAGTGGTTTATGCAAGGGAACTCGTGGACTACTACATACATGACACCACCTTAGAGCTGGCCGACCATGGACCGGTCAAAGTGGAATGTGTGATGAGAAAACAGAGAGGTATATCGAGACACCCCTACGCTCTTCGTCACGTTCGACTGTGACAAGCTCCCTGAGTCGGTGCGTGCCGGTTGGTATCGTTACCGCGTGAAGACATTCGTGCGACTAGTGCTACTACGGTCACCGTTTCGGCCATACGAATCGCTCATGTAGACTTTCAAAGTCTGGGTTACTCGATGCCTGTATAAGTTGCTCCAAGACCGCACACGATAAGTCCAAATCGTATGTGGCCAATTGTGTCATTTGCGGAGAACCGTACCCCGCTTCTTCGAAGCAATGTGGTGCTTATCTCCATGAGAAGGAAATCCTGGCTGTTCAGGCCCAGGATCGTCAATCATTTACTGAGGCTAAGGACTTGGTCTTGGCGCGCCCGCAGCTGCCTGTGAAGTCCTATGCCTCAATGTTAAAAGAATACATCCTCTGCTCCTGGCCCATCGAGGCTTACAAACACGGTCGTTTCCGCGTCCATTCGGAACCCTTCTGCGCGTTTCACCCACCTTGGGCGCTTCGTGGTAAAGCTGGCTACACAAAGGGTTCACACCCAGCACCGACCAAAACCAGGGCTCCCTCCCCCCTTCCCCCATGCAAAACGGCTGCGCGTCTCCACCTATTCGTTAGACTCACAGGAGGTAACACCCCTGAAGTTGGTCGTGATGCCATCTTCCAGGGTTCCTAAAGCTTCTCCCCGAAAGGGCAGCACTAAAGGAACTTCGGCTCATACGCCCGCACCCATTGCTAGGCTGGGTGACTCGAAGGCGGTGGATCCTTCACTCGAGGGCCCCCGCCTCCGAAGCCGACCCGCCTGTCTAAGGTTTCGAGGCGGAGGGAGGAAAAGACTCATGGCGAGCCCAACCTCCCCCGATAAGTCCTCTAAGGCTCAACGCATTGCCCGGCCAACAGCGCCCAGAGCTCTGCCTCCGTGAAGCATACGGCCATTCCCGTGACGGTCTTCTCTTCGAAGAAGGCTCATCCCCCTGCATATCCTCCGAGCTAGGCCTGGAGACAATATGCCTTCAATTGAATTGCCGCGGACTCCGGGCCAACTAGGAGGAGCTGTGGAGGCTCGTCTCCTCCCGTTTTCCTTTAGCTATCTTTTTGCAGGAGACCATGTTGGGTGCGTGCCCCTTGCCCACCCTCCCGGGGTATAAGGGGTTTGCGTGCCCACCACCACGTAATGATGGCCGGAGAGGAGGATGCTTTAGATACCTCCTTTCAGGCATGAGGTGTGCAGTTGCACCTGGATAGGAGGTACACTGTTATTTCTCCGTACATTCCACCGTCAGCCGACTTCGACGCGCGGGACCTTCCCTTGCGTCGTGGCACTGTTGCCGAGTCCCTTTCTCTTGTTCTGTGATCTAAACGGTAGACACCCCTTGGCGGAGACACCTCGATCAATCCCAGGTGTCAGGTCCTTTCCGACCTGATGGACCAGCTAGATGTAGGTGTCCGTTTACGCATCACTTCCCGAGAACCGCTTCTTTTTCCTGTCTATATCTATCTTTGTGCTATCCAGATGCACAGCTTGATTTGGGGTCGGGGGTCGTCGATGACCTCAATTGTAATGATCATTTTCCCATTCTAAATATCATTTTCTGGGCCGCTGCTTCCTGAGAGCCCGCTTCCGGTGGTGCTTGACGCAGGCGCAATGGTCCGCATTTCAGGAAAGGACTGATTTCTCTGTCTCACTCGAGTTTAGATCGGTATACAGGCCGTTGAGTTTTTCTCCTGCAACTTCATCGCTGTTGGCCTAACTACTATTCCTAGAACGTCTGGCCGTTTTGCACGCCGACCGCCTCCGTTGTGGTTAGCCGAGTGTGAGGCGGCCTTCAAACAGAAGCGTTATACTAGGGCTAGATCCTAGTATGTTTCGAAACACTCCCGACGCTCTTCCGGAAGGTTGCTAACTGAACCTCACATTCAGAGGCGGAGACCCTTCAACGATAAGGTTTACATTGAGTGAGTTGCGTTCCGCTCTCCTTCATACGCTGACACCGCCCCTTGTCAGGACGATGTCCCCTACGCCATGCTTCGACACCTGGGTGAGCGAGGCATGGCCTTTCTGTTAGATTTTTTCAACAGGATATGGGTAGAGGGTATCCTCCCAGACTCCTGTCGAATCGCTCCTGTGCTCGCTTTTGGCAAACCGGAGAGAGATCACTACCCCGGTCCCCGGCCGGTTTCCGACCAATTTCTTTAAACTGCGTGGTCAAGTTTATGGAGGCCATCTGTATTTTGCACAGTGCGGCTTCCGCAAGTTCCAGTCCATCTCGGATGCTCTGCTCTGACTCGAAAATGCCGTTTGCATGACCATCCTTCGCAGACAGCACTACGCCACAGTGTTTTTCCATCTACAGAAGGCCTATGATACCACATTGCCATACTGTATCATGGAGACTCTCCACGCGATGGGGGCGAGGGTAGCCTCCCAATCGTTATATCCGAATTTTTGCGAGATCGTCGACTCCGCGTACGGATCAAGGGAGGCCTCTCCGGCCCAATGGACCAGGGTGGTCCTGCAGGGAAGTGTCCTCAGTGTCGCACTTTTTTTCCTGTACATGAACGGGATCACCTCGGTCCTGCCGGAAGATATTCTCGCCACGCTCTACGTGGACCACCTCTTGATCTCTTTTGCCGTGGCACAGATGCCAACTCTGGAGCGTCGTCTCCAACAGGCATTGAACCGCGCCCCTCGCTATGCAGAAGCGCACAGGCTTCGGGTTTCCTTGGCCAAGACTAAGGTGGTGCACTTCTGCCGCCATCCACTGCTCCACCCTGACAAAGACTTGTTTCTAAATGGACTTCGCCTTGAAGTGGTGGACTCTCACCGTCTTCTTGGTCTTGTATTTGACAGACGCCTCACCTGAGAGGCTCACATTAGCAGCCTTAGGTTCTCTTGTATCCGCGCCATGGATATTCTTCGTCGCGTGATGTTCATCGCCTGTGGCGCTGATAGTCCTACTGTCTTACTTTTTTATCGATCCTATGTTCGTTCGAAGCTCGACTACAGATGCGAGTTTTGTGCATCCGCAGCCGATCATGTATGGCGGAAAGTGGACTTAATCCACCACACTAGCCTTCGCCTGGTGACCGGTGCTTTCTTCACACACGCCGTGCACAATGCATTATTCGCCTTTACGCGCGAGCCGGCGCCTCCCTCAGTCCTGGGGTACTACCAAAGCTTCTACGGCGCCGGGAGTATTGTGTTCGGCCTTTTTGGAGCAAAGTTTGTGACACGCTGGAACCGTCTCAGTGTATACGGATGGTTCTAAGTCCCAAGAGGCGGTCGGTTTCCACTCCGTCTCCCCTCTGTTTGAAGTTAGCCGAGCTCTGCAAGGCGCTGCCTCCGTCTTTACGGCCGATCTGGTTGTAATACACCGCTCACTATGGGAGATAACGTGACGTACCCGGTTCGGACACCGGATTGTGATTTCTAGCGACTCACAAAGTGCCCTGAGTGCTCTCGGGGTTTTGGAATCTCTGCATTCTTTGATTCGCCATACCCGTGACGCCACGTTTTTGGCGAGCAGCGGATTTCGAGACTATCTTCTGATGAGTTCCTGGACATGTAGGAATTACGGGGAATGAGCGCGCCGTTGAAGGCGCCAAAGAGTCTGCGAGGACTGGGCGACCAGATCAGCGTTTCGCTCATTCTCATACCAATCACATGGCAGGAATACGGGCAGCTCTCCGGGCTCCTTGTCAAAGAAGATGGTAGACGAGGGAGGGAAACTTAAAGTTGTGTTCCAATGCGCCGCGACTGTTCCCATGGACCTATCCTCCAATCCCGTGACGGCTTCACGTTGCTCTCTGTCCTCTCCGAATTGGATACACTTGCGAGACGCACCGCCATTTGATGGAGCGGTCGTCCGCGCCCTACTGTGACGACTGCGTTGTCCCCAAGACTGTTTGGCACCTTCTTGTTGAATGTCTCAGTCTGGGTGATCTTCGCGCACGCTACCTGTCCCGGTCCCTACCGCTTGTTTTCGGGACGGGTTCGTCCACACAGACTTGTTGACTATGTGCCTTTTTGGAGGAGGCTGACCGCCTCCTTTATTCGACTGTTTTTTTTTGTAGTGTCGTAAGTTCCTGTGCCGGGGGGAGGTGGGCTTACCCCCGCCGCTGGAGCGCGCTTCCTTCCTGTTGCCTTTTGCTTTCTCCTTTTTTTTCTTTGTTGTTGTTTTTTAGCCCGTGCTTAGCCTTTGTCTTTAATTTTATTTTGTTATCTTTTATCTACACTCTGGTATTTTTTTTTTAATCTTGCCTAGTAGTATGATCTGTTGTGAGTACGTCGACTTTTGCCCTAGTAGGCAGTCGCCAGATTTCCTCTCAAAATTAAAAAAAAATAAAAATCTTTGAACTCTTTTTTCCGCTCTCTTATTTTGTACTCGCATCACGACGTTCTTTTGCTCATTCGGGCTTCTGACGTTGATCACTCTCCTTAATAAACGGGAATTAACGTTACTCTACTCTGTACCGACGCCATAGGATTGAACTCCTGCACTGCTCTTCATCCAAACTAAAGTGGTAATATGTATTATTTATCAGGACGCTCCTCTTAACTTGGTTTTTATGCACCTCCCTTTCTCACTATTATTCTGCATTGCTCTTCACCAGAGCTATAAAGTTATGCTTTGCTCTTTAATGGGGCCGTAAAATCGCACTCTCTTCCTCATCACCTTTTCGGTCCATCGTCACAAAGTTGCGCTTCAGCACATATTTTTTTCTTTTAATATTTGTTTTATCTGCAAAGTCGACCTTCTGCGAATTCCGTTATTACTCGGAACCACTTTCCTGCTTGAGGGAGGACACTTTTTGTGGAAAACCAACCTCAATCTTTTCGTTTGTTGCTCCCCTTGACCCCTCAACCGAACGAGGGAGGCGGGGGATTCGCGTGCACCTTATCGCCCAAGATTCCCTCATCTTTGTTTGTACACTCAAGCTCAGCTTCGTTGTGTCGATAAACCCTCGTTGATCGAGTCCTATGGACTTTGTATCTCTTGGGTTTCGCGGTGGGTTCGAAACTCCGTGGAAACGTATTTATTCATAGCTTATCGAAGTGAAACTTGGAGGAGACTGAACACCAAAAACTCGCAGAAATCGACGACAATTCAAAGAAACGTGGAACGATGCATGCTAGAAATAAGCCGAAGAAACTATAAATTTCTTAGCGAGGCTTTTAAATAGCAGTGATATTGTTTTGTGATATATCTATATCTATATCTATATCTATATATATATATATATATATATATATATATATATATATATATATATATATATATATATATATATATATATATATATATATATATATATATATATATATACATGGTCTTTCAATAAGGTCGCTCGATTTTTAAATGTAAATAAAACAATTTGATATATGCACTCAATTTATTTTAAATTCGAAACTACATTTTATGGCATTAAGTGTGGAATATGACGTCGTTCAAATGTCCGCCGCGGCTTCGCTTGGTGGAACGTATTCGGGAGACCCAATTTTCGATGACTTTGTCGCATAAATCTGACTGAATTTGCTGGGTGATGTTCGTTATGTTGACTTTGAGGACATCAACTGTTTGCGGATTATTCGCATAGACCTGCGATTTAAGGTAGCCCCAAAGAAAGTAGTCTAATGGCGTTAAATCGCATGATCTCGGTGGCCAGTTGCCGTCGCCGCCGCGCGAGATGACCCTGCCCTGAAATCGCTGCGGCAAAATGTCTATCGTGGCGTGCGCAGTGTGTCACTTAGCGCCGTCCTGTTGGAACCACATGTCGTCAGTATCCATATCAGGCATATAATCCAGTTGAGGCCACAAGAAGTTTCTTATCATCTATCTGTAAGTCTCGCCGTTGACGTTTATGGCAATTCCATCTTCGTTCTCAAAAAAATACGGACCGATGATTCCGTTAGACGAAAGTCCGCACTAAACAGTGACTTTGTTGGGATGCAATTGGTGCTGGTGTATCTCATGTGGATTGTTTTCGTCCCAAATCCGACAATTTTGCTTGTTCACAAATCCATTCACCCCAAAATGGGCCTCGTTGCTGAAGATGATTTTTTTGGGGGAAATTTAGGGCAACTTCTAACTGCTCTAGAGTCCAATCAGCGAACACACGGCGTTGTATATGGTCGTTTACCTTAAGTTCCTGGTAAGTTGGATTTTGTACGGGTGCAGACCCAAGTCCCTACGCATATCATGCCAAATTGAAGTCGCAGAAAGGCCAAGTTCTTGTGAATGACGAGAAATTGACTGCCTCGGATTTTCCCGTATACTCTCATTTACGGCAGCGATTTTTTCAGCAGACCTTGCGTTTCGGCGACGTACGGGCGTTGGCTGATTGTTGATCGACCCTTTTGCCTCGAATTTAGCCACTAAGCGTCGAATAGTGGACTCGGCAGGACGATTGTGGCGACGATAGAAATCACGTAATGCGCGGAACGTTAGTCGAACGGAGCACTGATTTTAATAATAACATTTGATGATTTGCACATGCTATTCAACGCTATAACCTTCCATCGTGACTTGCCAAGTACTACTGAACAGTTCACAGTGAGGTTGCCAAATGTCGCTTTAACAACATGGCCACTATCGCCTGACAAAACTCGATCGTCCTTGTTGAAAGACCCTTTATTAATATATATATATATATATATATATATATATATATATATATATATATATATATATATATATATATATATACCAGGCAATGGCTTGGCCACTCCCCTATACAGGGAGGGGAGGAGCTTGCGCTTCGCTACTAAGAATTTAATTTAAAATTAAAAAAAAACAGTAATGGTTAAATTTTTATAATTTTTTCTGAACTTCGCCAATTAATTATAATAATTCTAAAGAGGAACTCTAAACTAAATTTCCCCCCTTTCAAAATATCACGTTGCTAAAATATAGTTATAGAAGAAGATATATAAAAATAAATTTTCTGAACTTCACCATTTGTAATTCATTGGGTTTTAAAAATTCACAAAATTTCGATACTTATATTTATTTCTGAACTTCACCATTTTGTTTTTTGATATTATAAAAGAATTATTAGAAATAACTTTTATAAAAAAATATGTCATAACTAAACTAAGATGAAATTATTATTCAAATACTCAAAAAAAATCCCCTTCTTAAATTATAGAGTTAGTGATGATGATGATGATGATGATGATGATGATGATTAAAAAGCTTATTTAAGTTTTTTCCTTCCAATATTTATGGTTATAAATAAATAGATGATAAAATAATAAAAGTAATCAGCTGATCTGTCCTATTACTTACTGACAAACAATACAATTGTGGTTATTCAAAGCATAATCTGTACAGAAAATACTTGACACTTGATAGAAGAAAACTGCATACAGCAGTTTTCTTTGAAATCATCAATTCAATTTTAATATCAATCAATTAAAAAATAATCAGCCACAGTATTTTAATGAGGGCTTTCAAAAAAATATCTCCTTGGAAATAAAGCAGTGCTTTTTTTCAGGACATAACACCCCCCCCCCTTTCACTACAATCCGAACTTTCCCTTTTCTTTGTACTTATTTCTTTATGGGTTATATATAATTTATGCGCACCTAAAAGAATTATCACAACTTTCGCTACTTCAGATTATTGACAAAATTGCCGACAAGAAAACTCTTTTAGAGATTGTTGACTGATGCTGAAAGAAAGCTTTGGCGAGAGAAACAAAGAACTCTAAAAACAATCTCAACAGTATAAAATCAATTAAAAATGTTTTTTATTTTATTCTTCAAAGTTCATATCGAACTATTTGAATATTTCTTCATAAAGATCGTAATACAATTTAAATTTTAAAAGGCAAAAGATTTATTAAAGAAACCATTAGAATTACAAATGTACAATTTGCCTTTTCAATTTTTGTTTCAAAATTCTTCATTCAAATTAAACTTATTATAACCGGCTTTATTTGTGTTGGTTGAACGAAACCTTATGAGACTCATAAAGTCCAATTACAGAGAATTAATTTGCAGTTTTGCCAACACATTCGTTCATAGCAACTCTTGTCAGAGACAGGTTTATGAGCGTTTATTTTGGTACAAAAATTGAAAATATCAAACAGTACAGAAATAAATTGTGAAAATTCTAAACATTGAAAGAAGCAT
This sequence comes from Ceratothoa steindachneri, assembly GCA_963969495.1. Classification (NCBI taxonomy): domain Eukaryota; kingdom Metazoa; phylum Arthropoda; class Malacostraca; order Isopoda; family Cymothoidae; genus Ceratothoa; species Ceratothoa steindachneri. The sequence continues at coordinate 17,821,292 of OZ018330.1, read as the reverse complement.
TAAAAATTACTGATATTTTAATATAAATAATTAGGTTGGTAGGTTATTAAAATGGTCGGTAGGACAGTTTCTGATCTCCGGTGAAGATGTCTTAAATAATGGCTAAGGCCGCCGGTCCAAGCGTTAAATGTGCTACTTGTAGTCGAGACCCTCATTTATCATTTGTATGAATGAAAATTAATAATTTAAGCAAAGTTTGTAAAATGGAGATTAATTACTGTGTATTTGGTGATAAATTTAATAAAAAGGAGCAATATTGTTTTTAGTGTGTAAAGAACGAGACAATTATCAAAAGACATTGATAGCCAAATCCCAACCATCGTGGTTTTGTGAGACGGATTATATCATTGTCATAGATTCAAATGAGTGAAAAGAAAAACGCCCCAACTAAAAACAAACACTGGATATGGTTAAAAAAAGCCTGTATTCATATTGTTGGCGAGATGAATGCTAGATGCAATAACTCATAAATATTTCAATTTTCTGCCGTTATTGATCAATTGATCACTAAGAGTTCTTCATTCAATCTTGACCATCGAGAATATCCGAGTGACGTCATTGAAACGAATTATCCTCGGGCCTTATTATTTGGGCAATTTTGAGACTTCTAAAAATACTTCAAGAAATAGAATGACGCATAAATAATGCTCTTCCCGTCTCAATATTTGACCTTTTAAATGCCAAGATAATGATTGTTGTTTTATGATTTTTGTTTACTTTGTCTCCTTTGCGGTTCTAATTTGTCTAAATTTGACTTTTTAGATTTTTTTTCGAATTTAAAGCGAAACACCTACGAGGGCGTATCTTTCAGGATGTGTATAAGGTGAGATGTGTAAAGTGTTGAAGATAGAGTAAGTGAAAATGTTTGCAAGATACACAGGGTGACCCCCCAAAACGGGCCTGCACACACCTTTTGTGATATATCTTTCATTCATTCACTAATCACCCTTACTTTGCAGGGCATGACAGAAGCAACGCTTGTGAACACAACTAGATCATAATGGGAGCTCCAGCAAAGAATATACTACGTCAAACATTACTACAAGACGGGCTCGTTCAAGAAGGTGCAGGACACTTTCGTGCATCAGTTCGAATGTGAAAAAGCCCCCTCCAAGAGAAGAATTCAGGACTGGATGGACCACTTCGAGAACTATGGGACAGTGGAGAACCTAAATGCAGCCAGTGACAACCGTCCAAGCCATTCAGGGCGCCCCAGGAAGCGTACAGCTGAGCTGGTCGAGAACGTGAGAGAGTCAGTTCAGCAGAGTCCAAAACGCTCTGTGCGCAAGCGAAGTCAGTCCTTCGGTATATCCCGTGAGACTTGCAGGAGGGTCTTAGTAATGGATGGAAAGGCCTACCCATACAGAATACATACGAAGCAGATCCTTACAGCCCCAGACAAGGAGCAGAGAAAGGCTATGACAGTCAAGATACTGGAGAAGATTCAGGAGACCCCAACTTTCCTTAACCTCTCTTGGACCTCAGATGACGTTCACTTCCATCTTGTAGGAAAAGTAAACTCGAAGATAAATGTCTTCTGGGGGACCTCCAGACCAAATGAGGTAGCCACGAAGCCCCTACACTCCCCTAAGTGCACGGTGTGGACTGCAATCTCAGCCAGAAGCATCATCGGACTATTCTTCTTCGAGGAATCTGGCGCGACAGGGAAAGTCACCAAGGAGCGGTATGTTGAGGTTCTCAAAACCTTCAAGTGGGAGCTGCAGACCCTATTCCCGTCGCTTATGGGGAAGTTCTGGTTCCAACAAAATGGAGCAAGCTCTCACACCTCAAACCTCTCCCTAGATTGGCTGAAAGAGAACTTTGGTGGCTGTGTGATCAGTCTCAAGACTGATTTTGAGTGGGCACCTCACAGTCCAAACCTTATTCACTCAGATTTCTTTCTCTGGGGCTACCTTAAAGATAAAGTGTACGCAGGGAGACCCAGGACCATCACGGAACTCAAGGAAGCCATCAGGGAGGAGATCGGAGCCATTAGTCGGTCGGTTTGTAAGGACGTCTTAGACAACTTTATGCAGCGCCTCAAGAAATGCACAGAGCTAAATGGAGACCATCTCGAACACATCTCTAAAATGAAGAAGAAAAGTCCAAAGACTCTCATGTTTTTCTATGATGTTTTTAAACACAATAAACTAGTTATCACCAAAGTTTCATTCATTTCTTGCAGAAAATTAAGAAATGAGGCCTATCGAAAGTTAGAGCCCATTTTGAGGGGGGCACCCTGTATATAGCAACAGCTACGGGCGTCTTGGCTAGTGGGCCCCACAAACCTTCAACAGATGTCAGCCGCAGCAGGGTTACCCTCGCTATAACTGCAGGTTCTAGATGTGAAAAAGAAAGTTGGAGAGAGTAGAAGGAGAAAATGATAGATAGAATGCGCATATGTTACCCCCCCCCCCCTCTTTCAAATATAAAAACCCCCAGCCGAGCAGGTCTGGTTTTTCGTATATTTGATTGAAGCTTTCATCGAAGTTCCTCCTATGAGTTCAGAAAAAATAAATGAGTATCGAAATTTTTGGAATTAAAAAAATAATTACAAATTCTGAAGTTTAGAAAATGTATTAAAATTAAGGCCTGACTTTTTCATTTGTATATAAAAGCAAATTTAGATGAAAAAAAACGATGTTTTATTCCGTATATTAAAAGAATTCCGATTAAATTTTTTCTTGGCTTGAGGCATATAAAATACGAGGGGCGGTCAATAAGTTTTGCAATTCGGATATAAGGAAACGAGATATGAGGAAAAGTTTTTATTATTTTTCAATATAACTACCCTCGACTTCAATGCACTTGCGCCACTTGTCCCTGAGGCTTCGAATTCCCGACAACCAGAAATCTCCCGACTGCTGTTCAATCCACTCCTGGACGGCGAGCTGGACATCTTCATCGTCCCCAAACCGGCGTCCACGCAGTGCAGCCTTGAGCTGGTGGAATAAAAAGTAGTCGCTAGGGTCCAGATCTGGACTGTAGGGGGGGTGGTTGAGCTCCTTAAATCCGCACTCGCGCAGGGCAGCTTGTGCAACTCTGGCCTTGTGGACTTTGACGACGTTGAAGTCGATCATGGGGCGTGAGGTTTCTAGGGACCCAACGGGCAGAGACCTTGGTCATGGCCAAATTGTCGTGGATGAAGTTGATAACACTTCCATGTGATCTTCTAAGTTCTCGCTCGATTTCTTCGACCTTCACCCGTCGATTTTCGAGGATGATCCTCTCCACACGGGCCACATTGTCCTCGTTGGTCACGTCTGACGGGCGTCCTGGACCGGGGTCATCTTCAAGGGACTCACGACCATGGCGGAACTCCCTATTCCAGCGAGCAATGGTCGAATAGGAAGGGGCGGTGTCGCTGTATACTGCAACCATGCGTTCATGGATCTCTTTTGCATTCTTGCCTTCCTTGGTCAAAAATTTGATCTCTGCGCGGTGCTCAACCTTCTCCATTGTTGAAAAATTTGTGACTGACGATCTGCAATCAGCTACTGCTTCTTAAATAGACAAGGCAGGAGCGTGCGGCTGCAGGTCCTGACTTGTCATAACACCCCCACAAACAGCCATATCCCTTTCTCTGTTTTGCCCTACCAATTCGCAAAACTTATTGACCGCCCCTCGTATATAGAGCATCAAACGAACGCCTCACGGCAATGTCTAACGTGTAACTAAATCGACAAGTTACAAGCTGTCAGCGTTTGCCTACAGTGCCTCTTCTCCGAGTCGTGATCAAAGTGTTAATAAAATTTACCAAGAGTAAATCATTAGGAGATATGTACTGGAAACCTTTAATTTTTTTTTAAGACCAAAACCCCATTGCTAGAGCCAGATAGGTCGTATGCTACTTCGCTCTGTATGCGAAGTGCAAGCTCCTCCTGTAATGAGTGGCGAAGCCGCTCCCGTATCTTTCTGTATTATGTAATAACAGATAGAATAAATATATTAATCTTATAACATCATTTAGAAATAATTATTATGATAAGTAATGTTTACGAATTTTGGCCCATGTCCCAACCATAAAGCATTCTCAATTATGGCTTACTACTGGATCCCGTGATTTGGGTAATAATTATAATCATCCACTAGTATATATGCATTTAATTTTATATTATTGGTTTAAAGCATTTATTTATTACTTAACTTATTCAATTCCTTTTATTTAGGCTTTCCATTCATTATTAGAAGCTTTTTAATCAAACGCATGTGAAATGATTTTATTTTCATTAAATGAATTATCTCAAAATCTCTCCATTGACCCATACTAAATAAGAATCTAAATAAATAAGCTACCTATGCACTTAGTCACACAAATAATTATATCATTCATTAATAAAAATCTAACTAAATAATCACTTAGTCACAATTGTATCACTGTACGTAAAATGATAATAGGGTTAATGCGCTATAAGCATTAATTAATCTTAAATTCGCTGCTTGTTATAAATGGGCTGAGAAAAAATGAATTTGTAATAAAATTAAACAAATACGCTAATTGTTAACTCTAAAAGTGAAAATGATGACACATTCTCGATTGTTTTTCAAACTCTAGTTTAGTTCACGCAGTTATAGTTACTTTAATTAGAAACGAAAGAATTTTTTTTTCTGTTCTCTATTATAAGAGAATTTTGTTCTCCGAGATTTTTCTAGAATATTAATATATTAATGCACTTGTATATTTTGATACATTTTTTAATTAGTTCATTCCAAAAGTTTGAAAAATAGCATAACATAACATAACATAATTTCCCGGATGACAAAAGCCACAAGGGCCTATCAAAGGTCATCCGTATATAGCAGAAAACAACATTTCTTAAAACAGCTTCTACATAAAGTGAAGATTGCTTGTGTTTTGGCCTGGATTACTTTCATAAATACAATTTTAATAAATGCATACTAAAAGTTTGAAAAATCAAGAAAATAATTATTAAAGGTACTACTTTATCATGCGATCTACCGCAGTATTCGTAGTCTACGCGGTCAAGCTTTCATGGTATAATTTTATTACCTGCCATTAGCTTTTTTATACATAATAATAACAATAATAATACATAATAATACTAATAAATAAAACTTGGCTTAGAATTTCTATAAGCAACAACTTATCACTTCAGAGTCTGAAACGATAATTAACATACGACTAAAAAGGCGTCTCCAGTAAAACAATGAGTTTTGCAAAGATGAAATATTCATCCGCCGGATAGGATCTACTTGAATACTTAGGATTTATTAATAATATTAAAGGTTAAAAGATCTATATTATTATAAGTCTTATTATTTTTTTAAATGCACAATGCTTCCGTTATATGTCTAATTTCAACATACCTAATATTGATAATGGGTTTGGCATTTTTAAATCAATGTTATGATCCTCTTTTACTCAATTCTTCAGTAAGGCACTATTAAAGTTGCCCAATTGAAGATCCCGTTTATTTTGTTTAATTCTTTTATTATAATTAATACTTTCGTTTATGTATTTTGGGGATAGTTCGTACAAGGGATTTCATATACGCAACCCATTCTTGGTTCGGATTTAGTTCTTTTATGCTTAAAGAAAACAGACGTTATTAGAACAAAAGAGGAGTTAGTTGAATTTCTTTTGGTGTGTAAATTCTTCTGTTGACATAAATTTCTTCCTATACGGTTGAAGAAGAAAGGGAAGGAAAACTACCTTATATGTTATAATATCGAAAAATAGTCAGGATAAACTGATTTTTAAATTATACAGGAAACCCATAGACTAGCATCGATATGTACATGCGCTCTCCAACCATTCCTTTCCGTTGAAAAACTTGTCATCGTGGGTATTAATTTACGGGCGCTTCGTATTTGTGACCCGACTTTTATTGATGAGGCGATAATCAAACTATCGGTTGATTATCAGAAGCCGTCCAATTATGATCAGTTACAGGTGCTTATTGAACAAAAATGGAGCTATATTAGTAAGTATATTATCACATATTTGGTCCTCAGCATGCCAAAACGAATTGAAATACTCCTGCAAACAAGGAACATCCTTGTAAATAGATATCTATAGCTTCTTTCTCGCCTCGCATCTCTTTAGTCCTTGATTTTAAAGTCTCCTTACTTTTTTTATGTGATATTTTCGAACTTGAAGCTTCATTGAACTCCCTGGCAAGTTCAGATATGTTTATGCGGTTTTATTAGTGAAACCCGAATGATAGCTGTCTTATCTAGATGTTGTAAGACTTTTGCTATTCTTCCTTGATACTTGGTCTTGGTATGGTTTTATAGTGGTGTGGAGAGCATATCTTGAACATTTTAATTTTTTAGCACTTTCTACCTGTTATCACTTTTTGGCTGTGGAAAAGCTGGATATGGGCTCTTTCTGCTTCTGTAAATTTGTTATTTTTAGTTGTATTACTTATTTAGAACGATTTTGAACATGACTATTTGAGGCAACCCGTTTATATTAAGGTGTCCAATTTAGGGTCCATTGTATGTTGTTTCTTCCGGCTATGCGTCCCGCTCATCTCCATTTCAGAACTTTTATCTAGTTGTTTATTTATTGGCCTCAGCTTGTTAGGACTAATATAGATCATCCGATGTTTTTTATTGCCTTTGCTTTTATTTGTCCTCATTTCCCACTTTCATTGTCCATGTTAGTAGCATTACCCTTTTAACGTCATTTTTTCTATCATTTATTCCGTTCAAACATTCTCATAAGTTTTACTGGGTACGCCATGCATTGCAGCGGGTCGCATTGTTTCTCGTGGCTAAAAAAGAAAGTTAATTTTATCGTCAAGCCAAACTTTTCTTGTGAATAAAATTCCCATTCTTGCCGGCCTTCTTCCATCACGTCTCTTCCTTCTCGAGGCCTCTCCAAGAACTCTCGGAGGAGCTCCTTCCTCCCTGACTCGAAATACCATTGAAGTAGATCAATTTCCCCCGTTATAAACTGCCGGTGGAAACCGATCGCTTTTTTTTCTTAATTCGAAAGAGACTTTATTATCGCACCCCGAATTAGTTATCTCTTTGCTGCCTCCGACAGGGGGGGGGGGGGAGTGCCCCCAAGGAGAGCCGTTGGTTGCGAGCCAGAGCATAATATTCATCCAGATTTTCTGAGCCGATTGAAAACATTAAACAACAACAACAACAACAATAGTGGGGCCCTTTTTTGAGAGGTTCATAGAGTGGTGAATTAGGGGAAGGGGAGATGTGCGGAAGGGATATAGCCCAAGAGGTGCGCAATCAACTTGCCAGAATAAAAAACCCATTCACACTAAAGGCAGAGCCTTTTACTTGCTACTGGGTGAGATGAGTCGGGCGAGAAGGGACCTCCGCCCCCGCCCCTCATTATCCCCGGGTTCCGGGCGTTTCTGATGCCCCTAAAATAGCCTCCCTCGATCGGAAAATGGCATTCGGTTTCCCCATTCCCCCTCGCCCCCATTCCGTCCCTATTAATATATCCTTTCTGTCCCCTGTAACCCCCCCCCGCCCTACGCCCCCATCCAACGCATCGGGGCCTGCCTTCTTTGCAGATCGAGGAAGTTTTCAGGAGAGATGCGCGCCCTCTCAACCCCTAGCACCAAATATTTCAAGGACACTGCTGAGATGCCCTCGTTAGTTTCCATTTCTTAATCCCCCTCCCCCCGGCGCCCATTCCAACTGTCCTCGCTGGTCAGTTGTTATCCACAAGAGGTCCCGGTTTTCCCGAGAGGAACTCGGATTCGCACCCCTAAGGTTTTTTTCCCCCTCGAAATTTAAAGCGCAATAACAACGAGGCCGCGTTACGCAGATAATAAGGAAAGATCCGTAAAGTAATAAAGGTAGACGAAGAGAAAATCATGGAAGTATATAGCTACAGATCATCCTGCAGGCATTGGGGCCGGAAGGGTTCATAACTGCAGGCACTGAGGCCGGGAAGGCACGCCGTTTCTCGGGTCTTTAGTTGCTGCAGGGAAATACTCCTCCCACGCCATCCATGAGGGAATAAATATTTAGTGTAGATTATTGATTATTGAGAAAGGAAATAATAATTTGTGTAATCCAACGAGGCTTATTTATTGAACCAAAAAAGAGAAAAAAGTAAAAGGTAGGGAATAAAAAAAATATGAATGTACAGAAAAGAAATGAATAGTGAAAAAATTGAGGCGTGTGAAGGAAAGTGGCAGTAAACTTTTTCATTTTAGAGTGCCAAGGCCATAAGGCTGCATTCAGAGCCTCCAGGAAACTCCTCGTGCACTAGTACTATTTATTTATACCGGTAGTAGTAGATACGGGCATATGTTTTGGTAGAGGAATTTTGTGATTCCTATGCGTCACTGCTTCGGATTACTAACCAACACCATCTATGTACATGGTTTAACGACAGTATACAGGCCAATTTAAATGAGGCTTCTAAGATTCGAAAGATTAATGCACGAAAAAATGGAAGCTCATTCGTTGTCTCTGTATCTTTAGGACCCCTGCAATTTATTCCTCTCTGTCATGCTGGATAACAATAATAATAATAATAAATTTCTTATAATGCGCTCTTCAAGGCCGGAGGCCTTCACAGAGCGCAGGTTCGCCTGTGGGCTAAGATCAGGTCCCTCTCGCCCCTCTTTTGTGGGGTGAGTAGGCAATCCTGAACAGGTGTTTTTTCAGGAGTCGCTTGAAAGTGATAAGTGAGGCAGCAGATCTAATTTCGGCTGGAAGAGCATTCCATAGCTTGGGGGCACAGACTGAGAAGGAGCGGTCGCCCATTGAACAGAGGAACATGCGAGGAGTGTTCAGGAGAGGATCATGAGATGACTGAAGGGCCCGATGGGGCGAGACGTTGGGAAAGGGCAGAGGAAAAGTAGGTTGGTGCCTTTTGGTGAAGGACTTTGAAAGTGAAGAGAAGAATCTTGAAATGAGAACGATATCTGACAGGTAACCAGTGCAGTTCCTGAAGCAGGGGCTTAGAAGGGGAGAAGCGAGAGCGACGGAGGAGTAGTCGGGCAGTGTATTTCTGGACTAGCTGAAGGTGACGTAGAGAGGAAGATGGTAGATTTACAAGAAGAGAGTTACAGTAATCAAGGCGGGAGGTAATGAAGGCATGGGCAGCAGTCTTAAGACTTTGGCGATCGAAGTGAGAGCGAATGCGGGAGAAGTTAGAAAGTGAACAAATGGAAGATTTACTAATATTGTGGATGTAGGGCTTGGAGGAGAGATGTTCATCAAACACAACGTCCAGATTTCTAACAGAGTCAGAGAAAGCGACAGAGTTTTCACCCAGAGGGAGGGATGGAAAGAGGGATTTAACTTTGTATACTAGAGCGGGGGTATCAACAAGAAGAACTTCAGTTTTGGAGTGGTTAAGTTTGAGGAAGTTAGCCGATAGCCAGTCCGAGATAGAAGAATAGGCAGATAGGAGGTCACAGATTGAGTGGGCACTGGTCGAGGGGGAAGAGAAAATAAAGATTTGAGTGTTATCAGCATAGAGGTGGAAGGATAGACCGAGATTACGTAGGAGGGAGCTAAGAGGGAATAAGTAGATACGAAAGAGGAGAGGGCTGAGGACAGAGCCATGATATCAACATCTGGAGCAAATTCTGATCGAATGCGTCCCACGCTTGCCTTAACAGTGCTCGGGGTTTATAGTTTTTATAACTGTACGCACTTCCGAAACTACTATCCAAGTAAAGCTTCCATCTTGTTAATATTTCTCAAGTGTTTGTGTTTCTGCCTTTCGCCCGCTTTTTGAGCATCTTCCACAACTTCTTGATTGGGTGGAGGCGAGGGAAGTTTCCAGGCCGAAGACCAAATAGTTAAATTCCTCAGTGTTCGCTCCATTTTGTGACCACTTATGTATGCCCTATGATATTGTGTTCCATGCTGAAAAGCGCACTGTTTACCACCAAACAGATTGGTAGGAGGTGCTCTCGGGGCTACATTCTGATATAGGGGTGTGTAGAGATAAACGGGTTAACCGAGGCAGTTAAGAAGTTGCGAATATATATATATATATATATATATATATATATATATATATATATATATATATATATATATATATATATATATATACATACATACATATATACATCGAGGTCTTTCTCATGGCAAAGAAAAACAATGAAAGAAAAATAAAACCCACCTGGGTTTCTCTAAGCCTCCCTACCCAGTTTCCGGTAACATACAAGTACGATAAAAATGGTAAATTTAGGAAACAGTTATTCCTGACTTCCTCTCAAAAGACCAACCCTCCAAGGGTGTATTTATAAACAAACAAGTCAAAAATTCCAACTAGATCTCGTATTATGCTCTCCCAGAGTGACACGACGCCAAGCATGGCTGAATTGATACCTACCTCTGTCGATTCAACATGAGATCCAGTTTCCCTAAATTCAAAATGTCTAGGAAGAGAAATAACAGACGCCCAAAAGCCAGGGCACCCTCGGGTCTCCATTTGCTATCCCCCTCCTCCCCCCCATTACCCCGCGGGAATAATTCTAGTATAAAACCGTTCGTCAGGAGAAAAAGAGGAGATTTTTCGTTTCGTCAAGACATCGATAAGAACTTGCCGGGATAGAATTTCCCCAGCAAGTTAAGAAGGACTTTCATTTTCTTGAGCAATACCAAATTGTACCAAGTATAATCAGCACAGTTCGATTACCAAAGATCGTGAAGGGATCTTACCTCCAAGTACCGTCGGCACAGTTCGATTACCAAAGATCGTCAAGTGATCTTATCCTATCTGAGTTTGACACCCCAAACTAGATAGATTTCTCACCCAAAAAAGAAGCTCTACAATCGAAACCAAATCGCTAGAAAATCATACAGCCATCTTCAAGCCTCGTTGGAGAAAACCTTTTGAAGGTCATAAACGCCCGAGGCAACGCCTCTTCGATCGGCGTTTTGTTTTGATTCCTTCTCCGCCAACTCGAAATTCCGCGTGACATCACTCGTCTACCTCTCGTTCGAAGTAACGCCCTCTATTGAGAAGCAAATAAACTACACTCACGACGCCTCTCCTGACAAGATTCGAATGAAGGTATTTCGTTTGGATTCTCTGGGTAAACACCACTACCTTATGTGAGTAATCAATTCTATTTTTATGTCCCCGTGTGTTTAGCCCAGATTATTTGTATATCTTAAAGACGAATTTTTTTAAAGTAAATTGTTCTCCCTTAAAGCAACCAAAAACTGAGTGTCGGTAACGGGACTTAAGAACCATTTTTAAGTTGTATTTTGTACGTGTATATATTAATTTTTGTTTGAGTTGATTAATCTACAGTAAAGGTCTATTTTGGTTGAAGTGTTTAAATTATCCTTGAACGAGTTGCGTTGGCGGTATTTAGTATATTAAATAGAAAACTTCCCTTTATATTCATTCAATAGAATAAAAATAAGAAAAGCGCTCTTAGGGATCGATCCTGAAGCGATCACTGGAAGTACGAACGTACGACCCACTTTATTAATTATAATAAAAAAAACAAAAAAACAACTATAATTTCGGCTAACCCACGACAGAGTGTTTGAATGAAGTATGAGAGGCCCGAATGCCTTGGAAGAGAAGCAGTCAAATACGTAGATGGTTCCAGAATACTTCACAGTTAGCATAATGGAGGACTCACGGTAGTCTTTTCCTTTTCTTCTCTGAAGGGTCGTTCTTCCAAAAGTCCCAAGGAGTGAAAAAAGAAGATATCTTTGTTCCAGTCATAGACCGTCCAATTGTAGCACCTTCTGAAGAAAGTCTATCTTTGATGCTTTTCTTGGGGTGAATAGTGACTTATTTGCTGCCATCCTTGTCACAAGGTCGTCATTCAGAAGTCTGCGCTCCACCATGCCCTCACACCTAACAGCTGTTACTCTTGAACAAGTTATACATCAGTGGGCATACGATTCCGAAGCGAACTACGTACGAGGGGACGGTCTTGACGTTTAATGGACGCCCTTGGGCATCGTGGAGCCTTCTTCGGCTGGCTCACTTTTGTCTCCTTGGACGTCTTAGCCACCCGGTGGAGGTTTCTCACAAGCATATTCGTCCAAGCAACAGTTTCTCACAAGCATATTCGTCCAAGCAACAGTTTATGTACACTAGAGACTATTTGGCTGCCAACAATGATAACTGCACGAAAATATTTCTGAAGTTTGACTTTCACTGGAGAAAGAAACGTGCTGGCACTGAAGCAGCTACAAAGTTTCCTGCATCTTTTGAATTGATCGTAACTAACAATGGATTCACTACTCGTATAATTAACAATGAAACGAATTTACTGGAAATGTTTGCTAACTAAAAAAAATCCATGGCACCAAGAAAAAAAGTGGATCAGGTTTTAAATGTAACAAAGAACGGTTAACTTTTATTGTGTGCAAACGATTCTGGCCATCATAGGATGAAACTGCTAGTGATTGGAAAATCGGCGAGTCCACGCCCTTTCAAAGGTTTGACTTACTTCTTTGGTAAGTCCATTGATATCGATGATGACGGATGCCCTCTCGAGGGCATCAACCTCCATTAGGTTTAAACGGGTAGGAATGTGTATAGTCTTCGGACCCGTATCTTAACCGAGGGGAGAAAGACCCTGGTGGCAGGAGAGGCTCGAGACGACCAAGCTTCATCCTCGGCTGCAGGGAGCTGCCGAAACACCGGTCTGTCGGTGCTCGCCTATAGGCACTCTTTGTGATCGAGGTATCCTTCCTCTAAAAAGGCAAAACCCACAAAGCAGTGGGGGCTTCCGCGGTTTGTAGGCACCAGGTCGTGTCCACACACCAGTGGGCCTTCACTTTATTATTAAGTACCTGCTTTGCTTCCCTTTTCGCTTGCAGTTTCTGCCGCCTGCTAACTCTTGTGATTAAATCCTGATTAACATTATCAATAGTTTATAGTATTTAGAAGGCGTTTTGTTTGAAATTTTGGTGAAATTTAGTGAAATTTTGTGAATTTTGTTTCAAAGCTTCTGAAATTTTGTTTGAAATTTTGGTGAAATTTGGTGAATTTTTTTCAAAGCTTCTGAAATTTTGTTTGAAATTTGGGTGAAATTTTGTGAATTTTGTTTCAAAGCTTCTGAAATTTTGTTTGAAATTTGGGTGAAATTTGGTGAATTTTGTTTCAAAGCTTCTGAAATTTTGTTTGAAATTTGGGTGAAATTTTGATTTTTTTTTCAAAGCTTCTGAAATTTTGTTTGAAATTTTGGTGAAATTTGGTGAATTTTGTTTCAAAGCTTCTGAAATTTTGTTTGAAATTTGGGTGAAATTTTGTGAATTTTTTTTCAAAGCTTCTGAAATTTTGTTTGAAATTTTGGTCAAATTTTGTGAATTTTTGTGAATTTTGTTTCAAAGCTTCTGAAGTGGCGGAACATCAAAAATTATCTCGTCATATTGTGATTTCCGAGACTGAGCCGAAATTGCCAGAAATATGTATTTCTTAGAGCAGGAGTAGGACCTTAGGGCGAGGCTGAGTTCGAATAACTTAAAAGGACCAAAGAAATACTAGGGTGGACAAAGAGATATTTTATGTTCTTTCCAAAGTTTCATCCCCTCAGTTTGTTCTAATTTGGGTCTTGTTCCAAATTGCTCTTGAAGATGATCCTCTAGACAAGCTTAGTTAGTTGTGATGATTTAGAAGAGTAGACACACGCAGATGATGAGATGACCTTCCCTTCCAGAGAAAAATAACCTTTTCAAAATTATGGGGACTTTGAAGATTTAGAAGCTGATAGTTTAGAAGCTTCTCACTTTATAGAAAACTTGCAGTAAAATGAAAAACCCATTGAATAAGTGATTCACTTGATGGAAAAAAAAAAATTCCTAAAACAATTAATGCACACACGAAGCCCAATTGTCTCGTAGCAAAGAAATTAGAAGATCAAAAACAAAACAAAATGGGAAGAAATGCAATTGAAGATGATAAGGATGTTCGTCAAGTATAGCGAAACTAGTTCAATAACCTACAGGTTCTTGCAAATCGCACGGAAACAAAAGAAACGTGTGGCTTTTTATTTTGAAGCATTGTTAAAAAAAAATTGTTTTGGGCATTTTTATATCCAATTTTCTCAACGTGTAAAATTCAAGATTTCTAGAAATTATGATTTCTCGTGTTCCGGATTTTTGGACTTGTGTAATATGAAAGACCTTTCATATTTTCAAAGAGGACAGAATTAGAATGGGTGGAGGATCAGTAACAATTTTTTTTTCAAGAGGAACTCTTTTTAAAGTCATGACGGCTTATGAGAATCAGATAAAGATAAGCTCTGACAAAAGTAATAACGAACGAAAGCAAAGGTCGAGCGATAAAGGCCGTAAAATTCGGTCGAATCTTCCTTATTGCCATTTCCGGAGGACGTTTAAATAAGCTCGTGGTCATGATCGTCTCAATCCAACGGTTACGCATGAAAGTAGATCACTGATGATTTGAGCGATGATTAATATGGATTCCATTATTGTGCCCAAACCCAGTATGTATTTTTATAATTATGGTATGTCACAATGGATCTCTGTCAAAACCTTTAGGTGCAGTGACTACTACTGCTATTATAGTAACCAATAACAACAGATTATGGAGTTTGCAATGTACAATTATTAACATCATGATAGATACCACGCCTCTCCCCCTTTTCCCCTTGAATGCCGAGACATTCTTAAATATGTATTTCTTATTTATTCGTGCACGTTCCTTTATACTTTTATTTCGCATTTTCCTCTTTATCCCTTTCTTTTCCACTCTATTCCTAAATTATTTCGCGTCCTTAACGGATTCCATCTATTCTAGGAGCACGTTCGTACCAAAGAACAGGGACCCACAGGTACGAAGTCGCCGTATCGGTATCTGCCAAACCGAGTGATGAGCCTCATGATTAGAATAACAGAGTGGGGTTTGGGGCCGTGGGGAGGGGGGTGGGGTCGAGAGTGGGCCAACAAAAGTTGGCATTGGCCATGTTGCCTTTGAGACGGCAGACGCGATCCGGTCTTCGTCTGCCCGGCGGACGACGCGAACGGAATAAACCAAGTTCAGGGTTTGCTTGGCTTAATCTCTGTGGGAGGTTGTGGCTTGTTCTGTAGTTTTTAAACGGGATCGATTTAGGTATGAAAGGTATGCATGCGTGTGAGAATGCATCGTTGATGCAGCTGAGATGTAATACCAAGACTATATTCGGCCTGAACGAGGGATAAGGGTTAGCAGAGTGAAAACAGCGCTTACGAATACAACGATGTTACGTCACATTGGGTTTAGCAAGTCATAAGATGGATTCCCCATTCGGGTTCATTTCATGGTAGCTACCATGCGCTGGTTTAGACACCAGATTAAGCTGTCGTTTCCTACTGAGAAATAAAAGGCCTCAAAAAGATTGGTGCTAAGCCCCCGACCACATCATCATCTTTGGCCTCAACGGAGGGCTGACTGCCCTTAAAATATCCACCCCAAACCACCATAATTTCCTAGTCACCCCTGCCCCTGAACTTGCGAGGGTACTCAAGCATATCCTCTTAGTTCATTCTTGTTCAAGGAGCTCTTTTTATTGCACTTTTTATACTTTTCTCTTTTTGGCCTGGACCATCTTAAATTTCAGCCGTTCAATCTTGGTTCTGCTCGCTAAATCTATCGACCTGCTCGAGGCTTTTTGCCATTCAACTGTCACTTTGGCACTCTTTCGGGAGCCAACTTCTTAAATGACGCCCCCGTCTCTTTCCCGGTGCCAAATAACGAGCAGATTCTGCCTCTGTTGTCCGTAGCCAGTGGAACACGTTTCGTAGGTGCAACCCTCCAGCGAGACGGGTTTCCTGCTGTGCCAATTGGCTTGGCTAATCTCCAGTATTTAACCCCTTTCCCCACGCACACACTACACTTCAACCTTTCAAGACGGGCTTTAGCCACTAGATTTAGGCTAATGTTTTTAACCCTATTCGCCCCCGGGAGCTCCTCCCCCACCTTACGAAATAAGGTCAAAATTAGCTGTGTGATCTATTTTTAACGCCCGTTGAATTACCTATATACTATTTGGGTTGCCTGAAATTCCCTTCTTGACATTTAGATGCCTAAAAATAGATCTACACTTAGTGAAGAAGGAACAAAGAGAATTAAAAACAAACAAAAATAAGGAGCCAATAAGAAATGCACGAGTAGTCCAAACGCCGAAAACAATTATATTATTACCCTTCAAAATACTTATGATTCTCAATGTCTCATTTTAGCGCCCCCCTCCCTAAAAAGCGCGTCTGTGGGAGCCGAATCGAAATGTCTGGATTTGATCGCAGATTGTTCTTCTCATCCGAATGATGGTTGGTTGCCTTGGCGCTTTGACCCAAGGTTTGGTTGAGTGGGATGCAACACTTAGGGCCTCTCTAAAGGGCTCCCGTTCGTACTTGTGAGTGTATGGGGTCGTAGTTTGGCTTTGGTCTATTTCGCTTGTGAAATACACTTCAACATTCGGGTTCATTATCACCATTTTTCTTCCTTATTTCATTTCTTTGTATTCGAACCTTTAAGTTTTTCCCTTTCTACTTTCCACCATTGGAACCCCAAGTGGGTGTCATCTGGGGGTGGCATCTGGAGAATTGCGAACCCTCCCCATCTTCAATACCCGCAGGAGGATCTGCGGCTATTTATCTTTCACATATTTTCACTTCCCCCACTATACCAGTTTATGTACGGATCTCTTGGTACAGACTATCTGCGAGAGATGCCTTCGTTGGTTTTCGTTTTAAATAAAAAAATACACGGTTGGATTACACAGGGTTACTAGTAATTATTGGCCATTCCCTAAACTTACCCCTGATTTTAGAGGGTCCAAAAGACTTGGGTTGGAGCGAGTGGTCGATCTTCTTTTATCTTCGCTTCCTTTCGCCGAGGCTCGTCCGAAGGGTTCGAGGGGTCCGACGCCGCACACGCGATCCTACCATTAACGAAGATCGCTCTTTTGAAGTCCTGTGTCCTCTTCACTAGTCTTCTTCTTTCTGATCGTTCACATTTTTTCTTGTTTGTCTGCCCCCCTTCCGTTTTCTTTCCTGGGGGGGTTAACCGTGACTTGTATTACGCGTTTCCTCTTTTTTTTCATCCTGGGGGGGGGGGGGGGGAAGGGATTGATCGATCCAAAACGGTCTCTTAAAATCAAAGTAAGAGTCAACAGTTTAAAAGTAGTGGCCATGAGGGCGACGCCTCTCAAAAAGGTGAAAGAAGTGTCGGGTAAATGATGTTCTCGAGCAATCTGTGTGGAAATTTTTTCACTTACAGTATCTGCGGTATGTGAAACGCACTTCCAGTGGAAGTTGTCAACAGTGAATCTGTTGACCAGTTCAAGTCAAGACTAGACAAGGTCTTGAAAAGTGGCCGTTTAGGGACGCAAAACAATTGAGCAGCCATGTCCCCGCTTGATTGCTAGTCCAAAGGTACCCCCCTTGAATGGACCGTAAGGTCTCCTAGGGTACTTCTTTTCCTTGTTACTCCTTGTTATTAGTCCCATAAGCCTTCCTTAGAACATCGATGATTCTACTCATCTTCCACTACAACTCCACCAAAAATTCGAAATTTTTCCTTGCTTCCATTTTAACAAAAGTTATGTAGCTCAAATGGAGGGAGAGGGGGGGGGGGGGTGCTTTTTAAATTGGGTTCACTTCGTAATTGTCCTTCCTCCCTTCCCTACTTTTCTTCAACGCTTGAATACTTCGAATCATTTTTTCACCCATTCCTTGTCCGTGCCTCTTCTATTCTCGTTCGTTTGATTGCCCTCTCCTGGTTAGTGGGGGCTTCTCATCATTTGCATATCTCACTGCCATGCACTCCTTCCGTCTTGTTTCTCCAATCTTTGCATTGATTCAGTCCCCAATTGTTAACCTACACCGAGTGCTTGGCTGGGTGACTCGAAGGCGGTGGATCCTCCAAAGGAGGGGCTCCCGCATCCGAAGCCGCCCCGCCTGCCTAAGGGTTCGAAAAAGAGGGAGGAATGACTCGCAGGGTGAGCCGAACCTCCCCCGAGGAGAGGGTCTTCCCTTCGAAAAGGGCCCCCGCATCTCCTCTGAGCTAGGCTTGGAGGGCATATTCCTTCAATGGAATTGCCGCGGACTCCGGGCCAACTGGGAAGAGCTGCGGAAGCTCGTCTTGTCCCGTTTCCCTTAGCTATCTTTTTGCAGACCTTGCTGGGCGCGTGCCCCCTGCCCACCCTCGCGGGTTATAAGGGTTTTGTGACCCCACCACCACGGGCAGGAGGATGCGCCATTTACACCCGGCATGATGTCTCCGTTCTTCTCTTCGATTTAGACAATTTTCAGGCAGTAGCTGTGCAGCCCCACCTGGATAGGAGGTATAGTTATTTCTGCGTACATTCCACCGTCACCCGACTTCGACACGGTGGACTTCTGCCGCGTCGTGCCATGGTTGCCGAAGCCCTTTCTCTTGCTCGGGGATCTGAACGGTAGATACCCCATTTGGGGAGATTACTCGATCAATCCCAAGGGTCCAGACCCTTGCCAACCTGATAGACGAGCTGGAGATAGGTGTTCTAAATAGGGGTGGGTTTATTCATAGATCTATGTGTGTTATCCGGGACCACAGCCTGATTTTTGGGAGGGTTAGTCGATGACCTCCATGGTAGTGATCACTTTTCCATCATTTTCTGGGCCGCTGTCACCTGAGAGCCCACCCCGGTGGTGATTGGCGCGGGCGCGGTGGTCCGCATTTCGGTAAATGACTGATTTCTCTGTTTCAGTCCAGGAGTTTAGGTCGGTAGATGAGGCTGTTGAGTTCTTCTCCGGCAATATCATCACCGTGGGCCTAACTAGTATTCCTAGAACGTATGGCTGTTTTGCACGTTGACCGCTCCCGTGTTGGTCAGCCGAGTGTGAGGCGGCCCTCAAACAGAAGCGTTATGCCTACAGGCACTATAAGCGCTCCACAAAACGATTTCACTGGCGGGGAATTTCGTCGAGCTAGGAATAGGTTCCGGTATGTTTCGAAGTACGCCCGCCGCTCTTCTTGGCAGGCATACGTGTTTCCACTTAACGGGGAGACCCCTCTAGGAGAGGTGTGGAGCGAGTCAAAAAGAATAGGGGCAAGTTCTCGCTGGATCCCCCTTGCCGTTCTCTATGACAACGGGACCACAATCTCAGACCCCGCGTCATGGCCGAATCCTTTGCAACAGTTTTCTCCCCATTCTCTAGTCGAGATGCTGCTCCGGCAGCATTAACCCTTAACGACAGGTTTACTTTGCGTGAGTTGCGTTCCGCTCTCGCTTCGTGCGCGAACACCACCCCTGGTCAGGACGATGTCCCGTACGCCATGCTTCGATACCTGGGTGAGCGAGGCGTGGCCTTTCTGTTAGATTTGTTTAACAGGATCTGGGTAGAGGATATCCCCGCAGACTCCTGGCGAATCGCTACTGTGTGCTTTTCGCAAACCGGGGAGTGATCACTCCACCCCGGCCGGTTTCCGCCCAATCTCTCGAACCTCTTGCGTGTGCAAGTTGATGGAGAAATTGGTAAATGTTATATTAGCCTTTTTTCTTGACATCGGATGCCATCTTAATCATAGTGCGGCTTCCGCAAATTCCACTCCACAACGGATGCTCTGCTCTGACTGGCAAATGCCGTCTGCGAGTCCTTCCTTCGTAGACAGCACTACGCCACTCTTTTTTTTGTTTCAAAATCTTATGGTGAGTTGGTTGTGCTTTGAGGAATTAGTAATTAACTAATTTTTAAAGGAAAAAGGGTACAAGTGTTAGCTTTGTTTTTTATGTTATAGTGTTTGAGTACTGGAATTTTACGTGAACATTGGATTTATGTCGTTGTCGATGAGCCATCTGCTATTTGTAGATGATTTTGCGTGTTTTACAGTGACTGTACAAAATAATTGGAACGCGTGTTAAGTTCAATGAATATTTATTTAATACGGAGTTGGTCCTCCTTTTGCTTTCTGAACAGCGTCGATGCGTCTTGAAATTGATTCATACAGCTTCCTGACTTCATTGAGAGGAATCTTGAGCCATTCTTCTTGCAATACCTGCTCCACCTGTTTCAGACACGACGGTGGGGGGTAACGGCTTCTAACTTGTCGCTCCTAGATGCACCATAAATGCTTAATCGTGAATCCTCATCCAGCTCCTGATTAACCAGTTCTTGTATTTTCCAAGTCTGTCCTTCTATGACTTTGTTAATGGGTGTTATCCCGTCCTCTCTGTGCAGATCTTCTTGGCCTCTTCTTTCCGCCTACGTGTACCCGTAATTAGGTACACGCATTTATTTTGGCAGTTTGTAGTCTCCTCTTTTGTGTTTTTGAGACACAAGAGAGGGCGGAAGCGGGGTATAGCAAAGTAGATCTAACAAGAGCGTTGCAGATCTTTTTCTTGTTGTTTTCACGTAGATTTCTAAACATACAGAGTCCTGACTGCAACCGAGGCTTTAGAAATTCTCTCTTCGACGAGCTTCCTGTATCCGGATGAAGTAATTTTCATTCCGAGTACATTGCACTCCGTGGTGTAGGGATAGTGTCTACCCCCACCCTGACATCTAGGAGTAGTCTCCTGCCAATGTGGACTACTTTGAATTTTTCTTGGTTCATTTGGATCTTCCATTGTGCCTCGTCGTTGTTCAATCTTTCGATTTCTGCCGCTGTCATACGAGCTCGAGTAGGCTCATTCGTCCATGGACAAGGGATTATCTGGCTGAAATCATCGGCGTATTGAATGTTGATGGAAAAGGAACACAGGGGTTGGGACATCTGCGGTGTATATCGAGTAAAGAGTGAGGGACAGATCCCCCTCTGCGGGAGGCCCGCATTGACCGGAAACTTCGGTCCGTTCGTTCACCCTAAACTGACATACGCCGCTCTCTCCACGACCTAGTCACAGAGAATTCTTCCTAAGTTTTCACTTAGGATCTTAAAATGCATAACCCGTTGCCGTACTTTATCAAACGCCTTTGAAACATCCCGACAAACAATGTCCACGTAACTCCTTTCCCGTTTGGCTTTGGCAAACTTCTCGGTGATGATATTTATCGCCATTTCCGTACTTCGCTTTTTTTATAAACCCGTTTTGGTATGGGTTGTAGAGGGAGTTCTCCTCCAGGTGTGACACCAGTCTTCGGTTGAGGATCTTTTCGAAGAGCTTCCCGCCAAATTCTGAAGTGACATTAGCCGGTAGCTCTCCCTCAACGTTGGGTCCTTTCCGTGCTTTGGCAAGACCATCTTTTCCGTTTTATAAGCACCGCGAAAGTATCACGTATTTAGACACGCGTTTAAAATTCTTTTCGTTCCCTCGATGACGTTGGCTGGTGCCTTTTCGAAGTTTAGCTTCGTAAGCCCCGATTGCCCTGTGCCTTTCTGATGGATGAGCCGAGCGCGCCGAGTAGTTCTTCGGTGATTTCGGCGTCTCCGTCGCGTTGTCTATCCACCTCGAACTCTATATCAAAATTTTCGTTTTCTTCTTAGGAGATATCGGCGTCTCCGTCGCGTTGTCTATCCACCTCGAACTCTATATCAAAATTTTCGTTTTCTTCGGATATACTGAAGATTTTTTCCCAATAACGTCGGAATATTTCTTCTATTCTTCTCTTCTATTCTTCTTTCTCCCTCTTAAGACATGAGCCGGTTGACATCCTTGGTTTCCTCACAGATCGCGATGAACCCAGAGGAAACTTCAATTAGCTTAACGAGGGCTACTCTTAGTTCAGCGAATAGCGTTCCGTAAAGCATGCTTTTTTCACGTGCCTTCATTCCAGATATGGTCCGTAGGGGGGCCCTCTTAGTGAGGGTCTCCATGGTCTGGTTCCCTTTTCCTCTTTCTTGAATTATTATTCTCTCTCTGTAAAAAAAGTGTAATTACTGTGTTTTGGATGAAAAATAAAGTGGTGAGGTGGTAAAGGAGGTAACGGTTGGGTCAGATGAGGTCGAAAATGCTTCGAAAATTGGCTGAACGCTCCCGTCCATTTTCCAGTTGGTCCCCCGCTCACGTGTCGCCAGGATGATGGGTGATGGATGGATGGGATGGATTTCGAGTGGGAACCTCAAGAGGGATGACTTATGGTGGACTTGATGGCAGTAGCAGTCGAATCAACGGCCGCTAAAGTTTTGCCACCCCCTCTCGGGTACTTATGCCATAACCGCATCCAACTACATAAAGACGGGTGTTACTTCCCTCTATGATTCTGGCCGGGTCCCCCGGGCGATGATGATCTCCTCCGTCTGGGTCTCGCAGTTATGTCCCAGTTTCGAGAAAATTTCTGACTTATGCTTCCACTGCGGGCTATTTCTCAAACCAGTTTTCACATAAGCCCTTAATTATGTCAGTCCAAGTGGCCGACACAATTAAGACGACATTAATTAATGGCCGACATCAGAGGCAGGTTCCCACGCAGGTCGATGGACGGAAGCAGTGGGGTGCTTAATCCCTCATCGAAATGTAAATCGTCGATGAAAAAAGTATCTCTTTTTTAAAGGTGAAGCAAAAAATCACCAAAAGACTTCCAGCGGTGCTCAACGTCCTTTCCTAAGCGAAATCAAAAAGTGCTTTATCCGTTGGGTACAGCAATGCGTTGTAGTCGTATGCTCGGCCGTCACAAATGTTCAATAATATTAAAATCTGGAGATTGTGGGGGGCCACTCCATGTGTTTTAGTTCACTCTTATGCTCTCCATGCCAATTCTTAACCACATGAGCGGTGTGTATTGGGGCATTGTCACCTTGGAAAAAACACTCACCATCAGGGAATAATGTCTGGACCATGATATGGACTTGATCTTACAAAATATTCAGATATTCGTTGCTGTTAATCCTACTATGCAGTGCAACGATTGGGCCAAAGAATTCCAAAATATGGCTGCCCAAACCATCACTGACCCTCCTCTGTGCTTCACTGTAGGAAGATGCACCCCGGGCTGCATCTACACACAAACTCGCCCCGCAGTGGGGAAACGAGAAAAACTGGACTTGTCGGACAATATTACTTGCTTTCATTGGTCTGTCGACCAGCCCTTGTGATCTTTACACCAGTTCAGCCTTTTAAAAAAAATATTAAAAAATCACTTTCTAAATATATATATATATATATATATATATATATATATATATATATATATATATATATATATATATATATATATATATATGCGGTTAAAAAGGCAATGTTATGTCTAACTCAGCTCTTCATCAAGCCCTCGAAGGAGCTCTTCTCACAGCACGAGAGGAGAACGCATAATCCAGCCTTTCTAAGCAATCCAAAACTCCAAGTCCACCACAGAAGAGTGCAAAACGTGCACACGCCCACGCCACAAAGAGAAAGAAAAATAAGAAGAAACACCGGAAAATACATTACACCATGCAAAGGAAACTCAACATAGCAAACCTGGTCATTGCCGCCAAAGGAGAGATGTTTTACCCATGCACGCTCTCACTGGCCTATTTGGGTTTGGGTGGTAGGGGTTAGTTTGTTATTGTTAATTATGGCAGTGGCGTTTCTAGGGTATGTTCTGCCGTGGGGGCAGATGTCTTTTTGAGGGGCGACTGTGATTACTAATCTCCTATCAGTAGTGCCTTATTTGGGGGGCAGCTTGGTGGAGTGGCTATGAAGAGGGTTCGCAGTTAGGGGGGTTACGTTGAGGCGGTTTTTTGTTTTCCATTTTTTGGTGCCTTTCGTTATTTTAGGAATAGTGGTGGTGGCAGAACAACCATCACTATATTTATGGGGGATCTGAGCGCCAGATGTCAAGAGTCCGGCTACAGGGCCTACAACGGAATCGGAAGAAGCCTGGATATCTTGCTGGACAGAAATTTTGCCCAGCGAATAGGCCCCGACTTCCCCACCTTTGTCAGAGAAAGGAGTGCCACAAACCAGACGTATGTTGGCTAATCGTCAGCTACCGTTTAATTACTACAGAGACCCAGTACAGGTACCATGTAGTAACCATATAGGTATCCTGCTTACCATCAATAGTAACCCTATGCAAGTCCTACCTGTAGTTAGAAAGAACTAGAGAAAAGCAGACTGGACACGGTACGCGCGGCTCCTCGAGGCCTACCATCGGCCCAACTTGGATGAGGCTATTCTCGAGGAGATTGATGAGTCACTCAACGACCTTAACATCCATCTTATTAACGCAGATAGAGCTTGTATCCCCAAATCCGAATATAGGACCATCTCAACCTACAGATGGACCGAATTCATGAAAGATTTATACCGTGAGCTGAAGATATTATACGAAATCAACGTCAGAAATGCATCACCTGACTCAATACAGCAAAATAAAGGGATTAAAGAAGACCTCAACCAGTTGATCCTGAATAACAGTGGTGACGATGGGACGATTCGATCGATAGTCTCGATCACGAGGCATCTCCCAAAGATTTTTGGAATAAAATCAGACGTCCTATTAAAGGATCCACTGGGAATAAGAATATTGGAATACTAAAAGAAGATGGAAATCTAGAAACAGAAGAAGAAAAATTGAAGAAATATTCCGAAGATATTGGGAAAAAATCTTCAGTATAACTGATGAGAAAAACGAAGACTATGATATAGAGTTCGAAGGCAATATCATAGACGAGCTTAACGACCAAATGCATAGGACGCACTCTCACCGCCAGGTGGATGGACAGCGCGACGGAGAAGCCGAGATTACGGTAGAACAGGGATCTCCAACCCGCAGTCCGAGGGCCACATGCGGCCCGCAAGGCCATTCTGTGTGGCCCGCTGCCACTTGTCAAAATTAACATTGTGTGCGGCCCTCCAGATCATTTGATGGGTCATCGGTGCGGCCCTCCATCATTCCAAACTTGTGTTTAAGCATCTTTTTTCTCAAGAACGTGTTTTAGGATAGGTTAAATTATGGTTAGGTTACGTTAATTGGCTTGTTCAGGTTATGAGGTTAGGTTAACACTGGTGCACAGCTCGCAGATGACCACTTGTACGACGATCTTTTGTTGAGAGTTAGTTTCATTACCCTTGATTTCGATAAGCTTTGTGCAAGGAAATGTCACCAAGACGCTGATCGCCAGAGGATGGTAGCTCTGGCGATCAGCATCTTGGTCATATAAGCGATGGGCGCTTAATGATACAGGTTCAAATCCAACTTCTTTATTTATTTTCATATAACGGTTAAAATAGTTTGTCCTATCTTTCCGTTCTCTACATCTCCCATTTTCCTTCTTAAGCATTTATTGGTTCATGTGATATTCTCCTAAGTGTTTTTCCGGGTTGTGTTACCAATTCTCATTTCCTTGGGCCTTTAACTACATCTATAAAAAATCGCGTGTCATGTCATTTTCAATTTATATATATATATATATATATATATATATATATATATATATATATATATATATATATATATATATATATATATATATATATATATATATATATATATATATATATATATATATATATATATATATATATATATATATATATATATATATATATATATATATATATATATATATATATATATATATATATATATATATATATATATATATATATATATATATATATATATATATATATATATATATATTTATATATTTATATATATTTATATATTTATATATATATATATATATATATATATATATATATATATATATATATATATATATATATATATATATATATTTATTTATTTATTTATAAAGGGTGCTCCAATAACTTGGACCGATTTTAAATGTGAGTTAAATTTAAGCGTCTAATGATTTTTTTCTTTTTCTTTCAGATTTAATAACTTCAGTCTTTGGCAATTTCAACCATGGAAAGATTAACAATTGAACAACTTGTTAAAGTTATTGAAGCTGATTACGAAAATGGACGTTAAAACAGAAACGCATTTCGGGCACTTCGCGATTTTTGGGGTCAACATAATCGAACAACCGAGAGTGCAATTGGGAAATTGTTCGTAAATTCAAACAAACTGGGTCGGTGGCAGATATGAAAACGCCATCGCGTGCTCGTTTACGCCGT
Organism: Ceratothoa steindachneri; assembly: GCA_963969495.1. Taxonomy (NCBI): domain Eukaryota; kingdom Metazoa; phylum Arthropoda; class Malacostraca; order Isopoda; family Cymothoidae; genus Ceratothoa; species Ceratothoa steindachneri. The sequence goes on along the minus strand of OZ018330.1, from coordinate 17,795,418 downwards.
TCAGCTGAAAACATTGCTGCAGTGCGCGAGAATGTGGCCGAAGATCCAGACATCGCGCGCAGGAATTGAACCTCTCCACAACAACGTTACATCGAATTTTGACAAAAGATTTGTCTCTACACGCTTACACAATTCAATTGACACAAGAACTGAAGACTGCTGACCATTTGAAGCGCCGTACATTGGTCAATTGGGTGCACGAGCAAAGACAAGCTGATGATGATTAAAGACAAGCTGATGATGATTTTTCGCAAAAAAACATCTTTAGTGATGAAGCCCATTTTCATCTTGGTAGATTCGTTACTAAGCAGAATTGTCGCATTTGGGCTGATGAAAATCCCAGGAAGATTGTTGAAAAGCCACTGCATCCACAAAAGGTCACCGTTTGTGTGCATCTTTTGATAGCGGAATCATTGGTCCATATTTCTTCGAAAATGATGCCCGGAATTCTGTTACGGTGACAGGCGAGCGATACCGTGCCATGATAACCAACTTTTTATGGCCTGAATTGAATTCTATGGATGTCGAAGATTTTTGGTTTCAACAGGACGGCACCACATGCCACACAGCCAATGCAACAATGGCTTTATTGAATGAGAAGTTCCCAGGTCGCATCATCTCTTGAAATAGTGAGGTGAATTGGCCACCACGATCGTGTGACTTTACGCCTTTAGATTTCTTCCTTTGGGGTCATCTCAAAAGTAGGGTCTATGCCAACAAGCCAACAATTCAACAGCTGAAGGATGAGATAATAAGGCATATGGTGAGATCGAGGAGCAACTATGCAGAGCCATCAAAAATTTTGACCATCGAGTGGAGGTGTGCCGCCGAAGCCTTGGCCGACATAGTGAAATCAATAAATTTTCACCAATAACACTTTTATTTACTGCTAAGTTTGATCCATCTTAATGGAACACCCTTTATATATATATATATATATATATATATATATATATATATATATATATATATATATATATATATAATAATAATAATAATAATAATAATAATAATAAAAATACTCACAAAGTGGCTCGTGAGGAAAGCAATATGAAAATTAACCCACAGGAAAATGAAAAGATGAATCCAAGCACTTTCGAACTATATTTTCAAGGAATAGCATGAAAATGGAGAAGACAACCTTATATAGGGTACAAGGATACGAAGGGAACTCCCATCACATACTCGACCCTGTTTTAAAAAAAAACTTGTACTAAATGAAATAACTTCATAATGCAGCCTGTTGTCACTCTTTATTAGTGTAATGTCATTCGCATTGCCTCCCCTACCGAGTGTCTCTGCTATGATCGTGGATTAACTCTTAGCCCTAAATGTTTTCGTTCTAATGATAATCCTTTAGAATGTTTTTGTTTTTTCACCCACCATTTCCATTCATATACACGGCGTTGTTGTGTGTATATCGTTTTCGGGACGCATATGTCCGTTATTAGTTGCCTCATGATCTTTTTATTGGTATTTCTCTGTCTTGTTATTGTGTTTTCCATTGATTTGTACTATGTGATGGGCGTTCCCTTCGTATCTTTGTACCCTATATAAGGTTGTCTTCTCCATTTTCATGCTATTCCTTGAAAATATAGTTCGAAAGTGCTTGGATTCATCTTTTCATTTTCCTGTGGGTTAATTTTCATATATATATATATATATATATTGTATGTGCGTGCGCATGCGGCCACGCAGGGATTTTAGTACCTGAACTGTGTTGCCTATCTCACCACCGCCCTTTCCCACAAAGGCCCCACCCCGTCTCCCTTCCCGCTGCTCACCTATCACTCTCTTGACCTGCTCGCCTCTGTGGGGCTCTACCCCCTTTCAAGGGCTCGGAGCTTTAGGGGAAGTTGAAGCCCGCCAATCCGCGATCTTCTATTCGGAAAGAGAGAGAGAGATAGAGAAAGAGAGCGACTCAGATTTGAGGAAGGACGGAATCGTTCCTCTTCGTTTTACGACGGGTGCTGTATCCAGGAAGGAGGAAGGAAGGCCCTGCCTCTCTTTCTTTCCCCTTTTTAAATAGTCATCGAAAGGAGGGGGGGGGGGCAGTTATAGCAAGAAGAGTAAAAAGGCGCCTTTGATGGCAGCTTTTCGCATTTGAGAAGCAGAGCATAGGTGGTCAAAGGTCAGGGTCCTTCTGCTCCATTACTCGCAGTGGGCTCTCACGCACGCATGTGCACACAGGTGCTCATGTAGTTACACGTGTGTCGTGGCGTTTCTGTTGGCAATTCCATTTAGAGAGAACAACCCTGGATTCGATTGTTGCGGCCTTACCACATTAAGTGACTTATCGTTAAATAACGGTGTCGGTTCAGTTTGGAGAGTGGCGATTCCCTCCCCCCTTCCCAGGTCCTCAGCGCCCTACATAGTCTCCTTGTTTTGTTTTTTACCTTTTGGCAAAAAATAGACATTGAGATACCGGTGTCTATTTGCCCAGGGATAACGTGTCCCAATATTGTAAATGGCCAAAGGTTAAGTTAGAATTGCTCCTTTTTGGGACCGAGATTATAACCACGATTAAAAAAAAAATAGATTGAAATTAAAATATGAGAGAAATTAATGATGCAAATAATTCGAAGGCTTATTTACGTTCTGTGAATAGAATTTTGCTCGTTGGAGGCATGGGAATAAGTGAAATGCTACCAAGTAGTTTCCGACTTTAGCTACTCGCTATGGAATTAGAAACGCAAAGGATAGTAGCGTTGACCGTGATGAAGTCAGTGCTACTTCCTGGAATGCAGAATGAGTGAAACCAAAAATGGAGTGTTGCAATCACGTAGGCTGATGACAACACGGGACGGATAATATGAGAGTAACGGGTGGAAGACTGGCAGGAAAATGTCACAAGAAGCAGCAGCTTCAAGTTGAAGTGTTGATGATAGAATTAAGCAGACGGCAGAGGATTAACGGCTTGAAATTCGCTGTGGGGAGGTCGTCAGACGACCGAAGAAATCGACCACCAACTAGTTTAGTCAGATCCGAGGGAAAATGACTAGGGCAGACGAGAGACGATAATTGGTTGAATGCTCCATTAATCCCCCCCCCCCCCCCATCCTCTTCACTCGAGGGGAGCAGCTTCAAGCTGAAGCCAGAAAAATGGTGGAGAAAACGGAAAATGATCTCATAGACCGCCTTGTCAAAGTGCAGCCCATGAGGGTGAGCGCAGCTTCAAAGAATGCGATGCGCCTCGCCTCGTTTTTGTCCGCGCTAACCTCGATAGGAGTGGGATGATGAAGACCCGTTCATAGGTGTGCGAGGCGAAGTGGCATTCCGTTGTTCTTTAGCTTAATTCGTATGTGTGTGTGTTATAATGAAGGTTGCATTTGTCTGAGTGTGTTTTCCTCACATTTAAAGTCCAATACCACTGTAGGTGAATAGCATAATGCTCCCAAGTTTTGCCTACCTCCCTTCTGGGCGAGCCGCTTATCAACCCTTCCCCTTCCGGCCCAATAGCTGGTGGTTTTCAGCCCGAAGAAACAGCCGGCCATTTCAGCTAACCACTGAGTTCCTTCCCGGACTGTTTATCGATAAATGGGAGCCCATCTTCGCTTCCGATAGTTGCCGGAAGTTTATAAAGGACGAAATGGAGTAGCTTGACATCTAATCTACTTCCGGCGCCCTGGGAACCTCTCCCGAGTTTCGAATATAAAAGACGAATTTTTTAACCCTCAGTAGTAGAGCTTGCACAGCGTCTGACGCGGCAGGAATTAACATCTATCGGTGTAGTGGTTATTCGTCGAAGCACCAAGTCTTGAGAGAGGAGATCGGTCCCAGTTAGGGAGACTCCTTACCCGTTGGTCTGCAAGGCAATGCGGACCTAAGCTCGTACTCACGTGTAAGAACCGAAGCTACAAACAGCCTCACTGTGGTTCCCTAAGCGAGAAAACTACATCTCAGCTTTTCTCCGTGACCCTACGCGTCGATAGATCACTTCGCACCCACCCCACCCTCACAGAGGCACCCAGGATTCCTCGGGAGTTCACGAGCGTGGGGCCCTCTGTAATAAGAAGCTCCCGTCACCGCCTTCTTCCAGCAAGAATCGTGATGAAATTGTGGGATCAGGTCAGTCCCTGGAGAACCTACTTCATCATCTCCACCCCTTACCTCACTAGCGCCACCTGAACATTAGGTTCCAAGGTAACCCTTCCCTTTCACATTCCCCGAGTTCACAGCGCAGCTTACCAGCATTAAAAGTGTATAGGGATTTGTATGGTGAATAGTAATTTTCAAGCCAAGTGAGATATCCGAGATTCACTTATTAATTCATCTCTCAAAGCACATTATTTGTATATACAGTACTGGCACAATTATTATGGATTTTTGAAAAAAACATACTTTGTTTTACAAAAGTGTCATGTAAAATAACAAAAGTTCATGTAAAACTATTTTATTCACTAATAGCTCACTCGTCAATATTAAACAACTATTTTAATATTTAGTTTGTCCACCTTTTGCTTTAACAAGTGCTTTAACACGACTGGGCGTTTCCAGTGATCAACATTCTGCAAAATTCCCTAATTCTTTCTGAATGAAACCAAACTTGGATAAGACGTTGTATGAGTTGTGTTTTGGTCGTAATGGGAACTTCATGTATTTCCTTTTTTAATAGAGACCACAAACTCTCAATGGGGTTCATATCTGGGGAATTTCCAGGCCATGAAAGCACTTTTACGCCTTTTTTTCAAACCAGGTCTTCACTGACCTCGCTATGTGACACGGAGCAGAGTCCTGTTGAAAAATCCAAGGTCTATCCGCAAACCATTCCCTTGTTTGAGGTAGCAAACGTCTTTCTAGTACTTCTATGTACTTAAACTGATTCATGGTACCGTCAACAATCTGCAAACGGCTTGTTCCATGCACAGAAATCGCTCCCCATACCATGAACCTTCTGAGGGAATTTCACTGTCTTCTTTTGACATTCTGGTTTAAATTGCTCACCTGCTCGCCTTCTTAAACTCTGCACACGGTCGTCAAGCACAGCAATGATCGACTCGTCATAAAACACAACCTGCAACAATACGAATCACAAAATAAGGCGTTGAACAGCTAAAGAAAGTAATGGAAGCAATGCAAATTCAAGTAATAGTGTAATAGAGTAATTAAATACTGTATGTTCAACTCTTACCTGCTTCCATTGCTCAGAAGTCCAATCAACGTGAGCCTGTGCCCAGGCCTTACGAGCCTGCTTCATCTTGTCAGTGAGTCGTGTTTTTTTTTCTGGGGTGATATACTTTTAGTCCACCTTCCAATAGTCTCTTGTTTACTGTTCTTCGGGCAACGGTAATGCCTTCTGCCTCCAGTTCATTGGTAATCATTCTGCAAGATCTCTTGTGTTGTTTATTGCCATTTTAATTATTTTCCTGTCCGTCCTCGGTGTTGTTTTCTTTTGTCTACCACATTTTCTCACTCTATTTGATTCCAAACTGTAACCATATTCCAATTTCTTCTTAATATTACTTTCCATTTGAGTTGAAACTCCAAGTTTATTAGCTATTTCTTTCTGTTTGAATGTACTTTCTTTCAATAAAACACTAATCTGTCCAATCTTTCGAGGACTCAAATCACTAACTTTGCCCATCTCTACTCAATTGCATAAACTATTCTGAAAGCTGAAAAAACGGTTTTGGTTTTAAAAATAAATAAACAAATACACAGAACTAAAGTAATCAGAGCCAAATAAAAGGTCGGAAACGCAACAAACACACACCATCCCATACAAATGCAAGACTACTACTGAGCTCTCACAAGACGATCCAGTGATTGTGTCAGTGTGGTCATACATTTTCTCTCTGTATTGCCTGACACTACCATATAAGACTATAAAACCGAGTTAAAATAACTATTAAATACTTGTTTTGTACTGGTGCAGTAAAGTAAATGAAGTATTAGTGACTAAAATTGTTTTACATAACACTTTGGAGAAAAAGTATGTTTTTTAAAAAATCTATAATAATTGTGCCAGTATGTATATATATTTTCTTGTTTAGTGTTCATTAAAACTTTATTTTCATATTTTGGTGTATCTAACTTCCTTTGGGTTACTTGCTGGCAAAGTTCATTCCAATCCCTCCGTAGCCAACCTCTAAGCACTCTGAGTCAATAAACCCATTCAGGACACGGGCCGAACGAAGTATAAGGAGTAGTACGACGATCCCTCCCTATTCGGGATAATAGGATATATATATATATATAAAAGAGTCGGGGAAAACTCCAACCACCCCTCGGCCTATTCCTCGACAACTACCAAAGTTGTATTGTCAGAAAGGTGGTAAGGGAGGATCTATAAAGAAAGTGGCGAAGTTACAGGCATTGAAAATGTGTGGAAGACATTTAGCCGTAGATCCTATTGCAGGTATTGGGGCCGGGGGAGGGGTGCTGGTGGTCTGGTAGGCACAAAATCTTACAAATTGCAGCCGCATCAAGGTTGTTCAATGCTCACGCTACCCCTGACATCCTCGTGCGCGAGCGTAACTATTAGATAGATAAGGAAATTAAAATGGAGCAGTAAAAAGAGGAAAGTGTGTGAGGGGTGTTATAATACAGGCCTGTTAAAAACGACACACCAGAGCTAAGAGGGAGAGGTCACCTTCTCCCGATCTTTACTCGCACGGGGATGATGAATGATGCACATAGATTTAACCTGGAGGAACGGCACACCTTTACGGCTTTAGTGGCCGCAGTTGTGCGCTTACCTTCCCCAATGCATGCAGGACCTCCAGATATGTATAGGTGTATCTTCCAATGTTTGCATACGTCGGAAACGTTCTGCCAGTTCTACCTCCCCCGACCGCCACCCTAATATATGATGGAGACATTACGGCTCACGCACCCCACTAGCACCACGCGCTCATTTTGCAATATGCAAAGCAGCCGAGTGCCTCCACCGCGTCTTCGGAGTCACAAGAGACATTCACTGAAAGTGGGCGTGAGGCCGCACTCAGGTCTTCCTAAATGTGCCCCCGAAGGGAGGGCAGGAACAAGTAGCTTCGGCTCCCTCGTCCATGGACGGAGCGATTTATAAAGTCTGGAAGAACGATGCCCCGCGACCTCAAAGGCTTAGATGCTGGAGGAAAGGAAGGCTCGTATGACGAGCGAATATCCCCTCCAATAAGCATTTGGCTGCGCTTTCTACGGCCAAAAGCTCCCAGAGTTCTGTCTCACTGAAGTCGGCGGCCATTCCCGTGAAGGTCTCTACTTCCAAGAGGGCCCCGGCATCTCCTTCGAGCTAGAGCTGGAGACATTTTTCTTCAATGGAATTTTCGTTGACTGCGAGCTAACTTGGAAGAGCTGCGGAGGCTCGTCTCTTCTCGCTCCTTTCTAGGTATTTACCTTCATGATTAAATGTTGGGCACGTGTCCCTTACCCACCCTCGCGGGGATATAAGTGTTTTACTTCAGATCATCGCCCTCTTGTCGGCGATTACTAGGAAATCCATCCTACCACCCGGGCTCTCTGGCTGCTCAGCTGGGAGCTACGACGTATTGGTAATGACCAGTCTACTGGGCAATTTCTGGCCGTTATGCGTCGTTGCACCGGTGCAAACATCCTATGGGAGACCTGAAAAGATCGCAAAACCCGAACCCGGTGGTAGGAATAAGCGGGGGTACCTAGATGAAGGATAGCTTGCCAATTCCCTCCCCCCCCCCTTTCAGTGATAACCAGTGCACGACAGTTTGGTTGTTGGCTTTTTTTTTCCAAATATCCCACTACATAGCTACCGGGTTTTGCAAAAAGTTTTGTTACACTCGGGGATTTTTTTTTTTATCTCTCGATAGGTTTGTTTGTGCAATAGGAAATTTTCCGTCCAACAAACTTCAAGTTCTACTATTAGAAGAGCACGTGTCACTCGAACGTCTTTTCCATTGTGTGTCGAGATAGAAGCGGAAAAGAAGCGAGATCTCTGCTCTCCTGCGAGCGGGCCAGTCCGACCTCGCCAAGCGACTCGACCTGAACCGGATGACCCTCCACAGGCATTTCTGTGCCTCCACTTCAACGGCTCTGAGTTTTTCTGTACTCAATAACACAGGGGTTTCGGAGTGTCACGATCCACCCCCCTTCCCCTGGCTCTTTTTTCTTCACTTAAAAGACTAATTAAATGCATTAAAAAGATTGCCTTAAACCAAAACAAAGGTGCTGGAGCGACTGGCCGTTTGCACAAAGTAACCGAGAAAATAACTTTTGCCGTTGTTTATATTTCTTTGAATGTTGTGGTTGTTTATAGTCCCCTGGAGCAGATAGAATTTCTGCTTTCCTCCAACCGCTTGGGAGATTAAGGGAGAGCTTTGTTCCTACAGCCATGCTGTAGGCTGTAGACCCCACCTACGTTAACACAATTAAGTGGGGCTTCGCTTTCTGTGAGGCTGCCCTGAGGGACTAGGTTAGAGTCGAGGGAGGCTGTTGCATGCTGTGGGAATTTTATAGCACCCCCTCCTCCTTGTGCTAGGGGTCCATGCAACCGCTAGGAAGTGGAAGTTCAATCGTAGCTTAACTTCACGCAGATTGCATCCAGGTGGTTTGGTCCTACACCAGGATTGCCTCCAGGTGGTTTGGTCCCACACCAGGATTGCCTCCATGTGGGTTGGTCCTACACCAGGATTGCCTCCATGAGGATTGGTCCCATACCAGGATTGCCTCCATGTGGATTTGTCCCACACCAGGGTTGCTTCCAGGTGGTTTGGTCCCACATCAGGATTGCCTCCATGTGGGTTGGTCCTACACCAGGATTGCCTCCATGTGGGTTGGTCCCACACCAGGATTGCCTCCATCTGGGTTGGTCCCACACCAGGATTGCCTCCATGTGGGCTGGTCCTACCCTAGGATTGACTCCAGGTGGTTTGGTCTCACACCAGGATTGCCTCCAGGTGGGTTGGTCCCACACCAGGATTGCCTCCATGTGGATTGGTCCCATACCAGGATTGCCACAAGGTGGGTTGGTCCCACACCAGGATTGCCTCCATGTGGGTTGGTCCCACACCAGGATTGCTTCCATGTGGGTCAGTCCCGCACCAGGATTGCCTCCAGATGGGTTAGTCCCATACCAGGATTGCCTCAGATGGGTTGGCCTCACACCAGGATTGCCTTCATGTGGGTTGGTCCCACACCAGGATTGCCTCCATGTGGATTGGTCCCACACCAGGATTGCATCCAGGTGGTTTGATCCCACACCAGGATTGCCTCCATGTGGGTTGGTCCTCACACCAGGATTGCCTCCTTGTGGGTTGGTCCCACATCAGGATTGCCTCCATCTGGGTTGGTCCCACACCAAGATTGCCTCCATGTGGGCTGGTCCTACACCAGGATTGCCTCCAGGTGGTTTGGTCTCTCACCAGGATTGCCTCCATGTGGGTTGGTCCCACACCAGGATTGCCTCCATGTGGATTGGTTCCACACCAGGATTGCCACAAGGTGGGTTGGTCCCACACCAGGATTGCCTCCATGTGGGTTGGTCCCACACCAGGATTGCTTCCATGTGGGTTGGCCTCACACCAGGATTGCCTCCATGTGGGTTGGTCCCACACCAGGATTGCCTCCATATGGATTGGTCCCACACCAGGATTGCATCCAGGTGGTTTGATCCCACACCAGGATTGCCTCCATGTGGGTTGGTCCCACACCAGGATTGCATCCAGGTGGGTTGGTCCCACACCAGGATTGCCTCTATGCGGGTTGGTCAGGATTGCCTCCAGATGGGTTGGTCCCACTCCAGGACTGCCTCCAGGTGGTTTGGTCTCACACCAGGATTGCATCCAGGTGGGGTGGTCGTGCCATATCTACTTTGGGATCAATTGACCCCTCTACAACTCGTGATTTTGTCCTACAAGAGGGCTAGAGTTTACAGAGCACAGCCTTGCCTGCTGGCTTGTAGTTTTTTCCAAAGGTCCAAACTGTGTCAAAACATATTACATATAATTCCTACCATGTACGACTATTATTGTGGAAAATGGTCCAATTGGGGAGCCACTGCATATAAATTATCATAATTTATTTAAAGAAAGAGTAAGTGAGAGAGCAATGGAGAAATGTCTAATTATTTAATTCTCTTATTTTGGTGTTTGTGAATTCATTGTTTGTGACCAACCGATCGCATTCGGTGGGTGTATTTCTTTTCGGTATAAACACCCTTAAGATCTGTTTCGTGAATTAAGAACTAGTAGTATTTACGATAGTTTTAGAGATTTTAATTACAAACGAAATTACCAAAATTAAAATAAAAAGTTACTTGGATTGGAGGCAAAATTAAGCGGTGTATTTGAGGGTAAAATGCATACTACACATTTTTCAAAATTACTTGCTGAAAATCGTGTAATTATAGGATGTGTCAATGGATAATCAAACGATAATGGATCGCAAAAACGAACTTGCATGAATTCCACAGACGATTCTTTAGCACGTACATACGGAACACAGGCCCGACCTGGTGTCGGGGATGAATTCTCACAAACGAACATGTAGCCAAGATTTTGAACGCATATTTGGTGTTTTTACACCAGAGTTCTTTTTTTTCTCAGTTCTTTCCACAACTAACAAAATTAATTTGGATGAAGAACTAATTCTTTCTGACATGGTTGTTAATCAAAAAGAGTAATTATTACATGTATAAACAAAATGAAAATATCCAAAGCCCGACTCCGTTTATCCAACGCATGCATCTGAGAGAATTAAAATGCCTTTTTGTCCTTCACCCCGGCCATTACAGATAGTGAGCCCAGGCTAATGTCAGGACCATGTTAAAAAGGGAGATAAATGCTATTCTGGCAACTACCGCCCCGTTTATTTAACCTCACGCATTAATTAGTTAAATTTGAGAATTCGTAGAGATAGGTTAATGGATTAGCTCGTAACAAATTAATTAAAGATCGCACGTATTTAAGCGAAAATTAATAATTATGATGAATGCCCCCCTCCCCCACACACACCCCTCGTTTTTTAATGCGAGACCCAAAGAGACCGGCGGCGTCGCCCACACGAAGTCTGCAAGGAAGGAATATGTAAAGAAAGTGGGAAAGTTAGAGAAAGTGAAAATGTGTGGAAGAAAGATATGATTTATATGTAGCCGCATGATTTCCGTACTGCATCTGACACCCCCTTGGGGCGATAGTAGTAAAAAAGGAGGTAGTGGAAGGAGAAAGGGTGGGTAGAAAGCGGTCAAGATAAGTACCCCACGCCCTACAGACACATTGTATTCAAGAGGGAAGGGATCCTCCTCCCCGGGTATCAATCACGGGTGAGAGGACAAAAGATAGTCGGCGACTAGCCTGCGAAATTCTCCCCCGACCGAGAAAAATAAGGGAGTAGGAGGTTGTAAAGAAAGTGGCAAACTGGAGATGTCTAGAAGTAAAAAAAGAAAGAAAGAAGCCCATGTAGTTTCATTCTAGTTTCAGACTACGCAAGCTATTATACATTTAAACTTTCACTGCGCCTTCAACCCCGTCCCACACCAGCGGCTCAAAGCGAAAAGAGTAGAGCAAAATTACGATTCAATTGGATAGAAGAGGACTGCATTTCTTATCGCTCGCACCGGGTATAGATAGACATGAATGGGGCAAACTCGAACTGGGCACCAGTTACTAGCGGAGCTCATTAAGGCCCAATATTCCATCCCTAATTGCTTATGCTATATACACACGACTTTAACAGTGACATTTTATACAATTTCAAAATTCGTAGACGATAAGGAATTAGGAAACGACTGTTTTTACGTACGATGCGGCGAACTTACAACACCACCAAGACCAAGCTGTGCAATTGGCGGGCAAATGGGAGATTAAGTTTGAGGTAGGAAAATGTAAAGTCATACAATAATGGAGTTCAAACTTAAAAGAACCCAAATTTAATAGGTGGAGACACATTGGAGTAAGGTTGATTAGAAAGGAACCCTTAGTTAACTGTGGCGAAGAAAGCAGGTCTATGGGTCATGCAAATCTCGTGTTGTGTTCATCTCCTGTCCGCAACGAGTCACTGGCTCAATGTAGCCGGCTCAAAAAATGCTACCAAAGTTAAAATTGAGGTCACTGAGTTCAAATATGATATAAGTTGGCCACCTATTGGCTAGAGGTCCTAAATCGGCCATTTTCGCCGCAGGACCACTAGATCATATCCCTCTAGTTTTAAATTCTGAATGACGCGGAGATGTATTGCCCGAAATTCCACTTTCAAATCCTAAGATGGCCTGTCTCTACAAATCCCCCAACTGCCTCCACTTCGGTTACGCTTGTGGTCTTCTAGCTGTACACTTGCTTGGTGCTATTAGAAGAAGTTCAACGCAAAATAGCTAAATTTAGGAAGAAATCATACGATGAAACTTAGATTATATTTAAATTATTATCACTCGCAACTCGGCGATTCACAGAAGTGTTGTATCATACTGAAACGGTTCAAGCAATATTAATTATAAGCTACTGCTTATGATGGGTGAAAGGGTAACCGCTCCTCCCCCCCCTCGAAAAAATTGGATTCAAATTAGCAAATAAGCGCGTTGAGCCCAACTCACCCAAGACCCTCTACTTTTTAGATATTCAGAACCTTTCTGAACCTCTTCTCTCCTTCCAAGAAAAATGGATAGAAAATCACTTTTCGCCCTTTATTATTGCCAGATATAAATTCTAGAAATTCCAATTACAAACTAAGTTGAGAGATTAATCCTACAAGTTAAGAACAACCATTTCCATATAAAGGGTTTAAAGTGATTTGCCGCGAACAAACAAGCAGAAACCGCAGGTAAAAAAATGTTAATTGCCGATCACCGGGCAAATTATTGCACGCGAATTGACAAATACCCTCAAAATTACTCGCATTCACATACCTGGTACACTATGAAACTTGCTCGAGAGTTGAGTGTTTGTTAAGTTCTTGGGACAGACGCATAATATATTTACGGACAAGATTTGACCAAGAAACCGGGGAATCATCAGTTTGCGAGACTAAAGGGAGACTGATTTGTGCTGATTTTTTTCTCCTTTCTGGCTGTCTGCTGCAGTTTGTCTCCCATCACGGAGATACAAGTTAGGTTTCGTTTGTTCGGTCCCCGTCTGTCGGGGACAGTGGGGGATTTCACTTTGGTGAGATCATGTGCCGTTTCGATATATTTTATAAGACACTATAAATAGGTTTATGTCCACCTGCGCGCCATAGATATCGCGAACATCTGCTTCGCCGGGCTTAAAGCTTTCTTCATCGAAACACTTAATTGACGTATCTCAGCCCAAAATTTATATAAACACAAATAAATGGAATAATGTGCATTTGTGAGCAGTGGAAAGTACCTACTTCGGTTAAATATCGGCTTGTCGATTCTTTTGCAAAGTGCTTCTACCCCTCGATAAGAATCCCATAAAAGGACAACGTCTTCCGAACGAGCGACAAAGGCATTACAACAAATGAGAAAATGATGTCATTGATTAGTGCCATTCATCGCCACTTAACCATGAAGTTGTATCACTTAAATCTTTAGACCACAGCTAGATAAAATGAGTACACATAGACAATGAGAAAAAACAAACTGGTGTTATCTCTAGATAAGGTTATTCTCTTTCAGGTTCCTCTTTCTGTTTACCTGGTTTTAGATGTCGGTCTAATGCATGTTTTATACCTCTTGACAGTTGGTCTGTTACGAATAAAAGCGCCCCATTTTCCTTTATTTCCTTTACTTCTCTCTCCAATGTCCGTTGAATCATGTCGTTATGCCGTGGATCGATCGCTTGTGTTGTCTTTTTTTTTTCGTCGGGTTGGTCTTGAGTGGGTCCTACGCTCTTCATTCTTCGTACTTTTGAGTGCGATTTAAAAAAAAAAAAAAATACCTCAGATTAATAATTATTACCTTTCCGGCCCCAGTATTTAGGATTGAGGTCGGTTTACTGAGTCACTCTTTATCGTCCTACTTTTTGTAACTCGTCCTCTTTTTTCCTATTTGACCTCTTTCGTCCATCTCAAAATTTGCGCCCAAGTATTTGTGATTTCTCTAAAATTTGATCTTTCTAAACAAAACTCAGGACAAATACCCTAAATGAGGCTCTGAGCAAAGCCCTAACCAAAGCTCCAGTAAAATATATATAAAGAGAGCCCTAAACAAAGCTCTAGGGAAAGCCATAAACAAAGTTCTAGGGAAAACCATAAACAAAGCTCTAGAGAAAACCCCAAACAAAGCTCTAGAGAAAGTCGCAAACAAAGCTCTAGAGAAAGTCGCAAACAAGCTCTAGATAAAGCAATAAACAAAGATTAGAAAAATCTCTAGAGAAAGCCCTAAACAAAACCCTAGACAATGATTTAAGCAAATCTGTAGAAAGCCTTAAACAAAACTAGATAAACTCTAAACTAAGCAAACCCCCTAACATATCTCTAGATAGAGTGCCATACAAACCCTAAACAAAGCTCTATAGAAAGCTTTAGACAAAATTCTAGAGCAAGCTCTAGGCAAATCTATAGAAAACCTTAAACAAAGTTCTAGATAAAACTCCCGATAAAGCCCTAGACGAAACCCTAAACTGAAGCTCTAAGCAAAACCCCCCTAAACAAATCTCTCGATAGAGCACTATACAAATCTCTAGGCAAATCTCTAGAGAAAGCCATAAACAAAGCCCTGGGCTTAAATTTGGACAAAATACTAAACGAAGATCTAGACAAAGCTATAAATAAATTTCTAGATAAAGCCCTAACAAAACTCTAGGTAAATCTATAGAGAAAGTCATAAACAAAGCTCTAGACAAAGTTTTAAAAAACTAAACAAAGCTGGACATCCTAAACAAAGATCTAGACAAAGCTATAGATAAATCCTTAGAGATAGCTCTAGACAAAATTTTAGACAAAGGTCTTAAAACTTAAACAAAGCTATACACAAATCTCTAAGAGAATAAGACAAAGGCCCTGGGAAAAGCTCGAAACTCAAACCCTAAACAAAGCTCACGAAAAAATCCTCGACAAAGCTCCATGTACGTGGTCATTGTGTGTGCATACTTCCATGTCTCTCTTGCCCTCGTTGTTCGTCGATTATAATTAGTAAGAACAATGACTGACCTCTTTTCTTAGGCTTCTTCCAGCGCGGTCCTCTGCCTCAATTGAATGGCGTCAAATTTTCCCCTCTCTACCCCCACGCCACCTTTTCCCCTCGGAGGTGGGGGCGTTTTACCGGAGGTGGAAGGTTTCTTTTTTTTTTTAAGGAAAGAAACAGAGTTACTCGAACGACGGGGACTCAGCCTCAGGACGAAAGGGATGATGGGGGGAAGGGGGAGGTCTGCTCGGGGCGACAATTAGGGTGGAAGGAAGCGCGTGCTCTTTGGGGTTCGGTGCTAATGCAGGTGAGTTTGATTTTCACGCTTGGTGTCGCTAAGACACTTTCGGACATACACGCATACACAGAGACAGGCGGGTGTGCATGAGCACACGCACACGCAGGGGCACACTTCTTGGCGCTGCTAGCCTCGCGCGGCCTGGCGGTACTGAACAGCAACGAGGATTCCACTATTTCCTGTCACGCTGAGCATCGTGGGCGGTCTCGGGAGGGGCGGCGTTGGGGTGTCGGTGTCAGGCACCTCGGGTCGCGTTGCCGGTTGTCAGATTTGTTCGTCCCAGGACGATGGCCTTTTCCTGAAGATCGGCGGATCCCCAAAATATAAAAATACCGCAAGTCACAACTACTAGTCTGCGGATTTGAGGTATTTCGAATTCTAATAAATTTCCAAAGGTAATTTGTCACTATTGACCTTTCCTGGTACAAAAGAGGTTAATAATGAAATTAATAGAATAAAGCTTAGGATAGCGTTAATTTGGGCCGAAATAGTGGGGAAATGGACAATTCCTAAATCAGGTAATTCGCCCAAATCCACCTGACCTTGAGATACACGTATTAAATTATGAAAATACTGAAGAAAATTATTACGAACTCGTCTAAATTAACCTGGATGTGTAGTGCATTTCTGTCAGCACAATTTTGCGGGGAAATTGATTTTTTCTTTAAAAAACGAGGCTAATCATGGTATGTGCACTCGAACCTTAGGTGCAATCTCTCTCACGTACTCAAAATGCTCAAAAGATTTCGATGTTTCTGAGAACCTTTCAAGAAATTACATCAATACAATTGTAAAATGCGGTAGAAGTGGATAGCTGGGGGCAATGGAGGGGGTTTAAAACGGCTCTAACGTTTCATATGTTATAGTGCCTAGTATCCAAAGCAACAATCATTCAAGTCCTAACCCTAATTTAATCCCTCCCCCCTTCCTCAGTCACCCTGTCAAATCCTGGCCTCACCATTGATAAAAAAAACCTGTAATTTAATATACTCGTATTTCTTACTTCTATTCATTTAAGCTATATCTTGTAATGCATTATACAAGTTTATGCATTTAATATTTTTCTAAATGTATTGCCTGTCCACTTTAAATAAAAAAGATGTTCTGCTCGAATTTAACCCAAACAATGGCACCCAAGCCTGGGTGGCACTGTCAATCGCTCCTCGCATTTGCCAGTGGTGCTGGGTAACGGATGGCTCTAATATGGACGCCAGGATTTAATAGCGATGAGGCCACTCAATGTATCCAACTTTAAATGGAAGGAAGGTAGGGGCAGGGGTGGGGTATTCGGCCAAAAGGTTCGTACATCATTCAATCAACTCTTTAAGATGGATTAAGAAAATATTAATACATCGGCTCCGCACCCCCACCCACCCACACATCGGGAGAGGGGGAGGGATTATCACATTAAAGTATTCGTGCTTTTATGCTCCTACTTGGTAGTGGAAATGTTGGCAGTGTTCTCTCGGCCTCGGTATTTAGGGTTTAAGAGGCTTCTTGTTTCCTGCTGTATCCCCCCCCCCACTGAAGAAGCCGCCGCACCTGAACCCAGAGGAGTTACCGCCCAATCTCTCGAGTCCTTCTCAAAAGTCCTTTGAAAGGCGCTGGTGTCCGTCCTCTTCCTCCCTCCTCCTCCTCCTCCTCCTCCTCCTCCTCCTCCTCCTCCTCCTCCTCCTCCTCCTCCTCCTCCTCCTCCTCCTCCTCCGACGCTGATGGGATTTTTCAGTCTAGTTTTAAGGCAGGACGCAGCAGCTCTCTCTCCTTCACGCAATTGTCCTCCTTCTTCGAGCTGGCCTACCTTGCATTCCACTACTTCTTAACCGCAGCATCATTTGGCACTATTCATCGCACCGTTCTTCTTCTTCACCGCCCACTCCACTCCACAGAATGTCCTCGAAACCCCTCAATAACACGAAATGGCTAGTAAGGCAAGTTGTTGGTAGCCGAGTAGACAAGGCGTTGGTTGGATTACCATGCCCAGTTATCGGGCTCAATCACAGAGAAAATGGACATAAAAAAAATCGGCTTGTAGGGAGCTAGTCGCTTATTAGCGGCACAGGGAGCTGCATCCAGGCACACGTTGCCAATACAACACATCTGTCTCACCTCCTTCACATACATCACTCTTTCGACCCCCAACCCGGCGAAGGGATTCCCCTATCCACACTCCCATGACGTATTGGAACGGGTGGTCCTCTCTTCGATCACGAAAGGTTCCCTTGGTGGTGGCAAACTGCACTACTACTGCTCTTCCTGCATATACTTCCTCTAATGAGGGCGGCCCCCCGGTGTCCAGGAGTTTGACAACGCTTTTCATTCTGATTTTTATGTGAATTTCATTATCAGGTCGGGGCCCCCTTCCACGAATGGAAAAGGATAGGTAGTGAATAAACTAAATAAGGAGGTTAAAATCACGCAAGGAGAGAAGAAGAAATTTTACCTCCACTTTAGGAGAACGGCTTTTTCGTTTAAGGGGGGGGGAGCGAATAATTAATACACAAAAAACGCTAAGTATTAACAAACATACTAACACAAACACGATTGCAATGGACCAGCGAAACATTCACTATCGTCCAAAACTGGAGAATGAAATACCAACATCGGCATTTTCTTGAAAATCTTCGCTTAATTTTCATGAAAATTCCGCAGAATATTCTTCGACATTTACTTATGTTGGTGTCCAAGTTTCATGTCATAGATCAACGGCTAAAAAAAGTTAGGAGGAAATTAATCTGTATTTGAAGAAATGATGTAGCCAAAACTAGAGAACCGTAAATATAAAGGAGCCATAGCAAGAAAAAAAATATATCTCGTAGACAATTGAACAAAATATTAATAAGGTTATGCAAGTACTTGTTCTGAATGACTTGACATATCTTCGGCTCTGAGAAAACTAGTAGATCATGTCGATATTTTCAGCATCCAAGAACTCTGTTTATTGCCACGTAAACGGAGACGGTTGAGCGTGAATCCTCCAGCGCTTGACAACATGCCCCAACACTATAACATATTTTCCCTGCACGTGGGAATCAAGCTTTTTCCTAGGGGACGCCTTATATGCTGCTTCCCATCCGATCAAATTAAAATTTTCTTTTTTCAGTGAAAAAATTCTCCCAATTTTCAGCATTCCACATGATATGCTCAGTAGCAAGGTCAACATCCTATTCACTTATGATTGGTTTCTTAGTTTTCGTTATTTTCTTCGCTAGTTTTGGACGTGGAATATCAGCTGCTGTCTCAAATCGGTCCTTCATCAACATCCTTTGGATCGTGCGATCTTCCATGCTAGTGGTTTTTCGAGGGTGACCAGTTTCCTCCGTCAACTCGCACCATCCTGTATTCTCATTGAGCTTCACTTTGCGTAAAATCACACTTTTCTTTGACTGGTCACAATGCCTCAAATGCAAGATAGTGTCATTCCTTCACTCTTCCAATGCACAACCTGCTCTAAGGAAGTATTTGTCCAATTTTACTCGTCTCGCCATCCTGATAAATGAGTAATATCAGAATAGCAGCTCTCTTACACGTTGGGCACGAATTTTTACGCTTATATAGAAATTTTTGGGTTACCGATTTCTATTTTGGGACCCTCCTTTCTTCAAATACACATTACTGTCCTTATTACTTTTTTTTATCCGCTGTTCTATAAAAATAAGCTTGGGCAGTATTAGAGGCTTGAAATAATATTTATTCTGTGATATTTGTATAGAAATTACCAGGCAATGGCTTCGCCACCCCCCACCCCCCACGGGGGAGCTTGCGCTTCGCTGCCAAGATTAAAATTTAGAGTTATAGAAGATATATAAAAATAAATTTTCTGAATTTTACCATTTGTAATTCTTTGGGTTTTAAAAATTCACAAAATTTCGATACTTATATTTATTTCTGAACTTCACCATTTTGTTTTTTGATATTATAAAAGAATTATTAGAAATAACTTTGATAAAAAACATAAGTCATAACCAAACTAAAAGAAATTATTATTCAAATACTGAAAAAATCCCTTCATATTATAGTTAGTGATGATGATGACGATGATGAAAAAAGAATAAATCAAGAAAATGTCAATTTTGGTATTTTTGTCGATTATTTTTCGAATGTACTCTACTTATAAATTACTCTCAAAAACCATAACCAGCAGATTCATCTAAACGCTCGACTGCAATCAGTCATCAGAACAGACAAGTTTTAGAAGTAATTATAGTATTTATGATCATTTGCAGGTATTTTAGTAATTATAATTTTCAGCAAAGTAATGAATACAATTATGGTATTCGTCGTCTCTGTACAAGCCGTTGACTCGCTAAACCTCCATTAACTCTTAGAGCATTAGAGAATCTAGGAATTAGTTAGCAAGACCTACATCGACCTACATATGCGGTCGCGTAGAATCTTCCGCATTTAGGTTTACGCGGTCAGTAATAAAGTACCAATAAATATTTGTGTTTGGAAACCCCCCCACCCCCATCCCCACCATTGTTTGTAGTAGTACTTGAGTTTTTCATAACTTTGAACTGGGAACAAGAGTAAATGAGAAATTGAGCTGCCAACTTCTACCAGTTTCCCACAAAGTGTGGGCAGCGCGCATCAACGCCACAAACCTAAACCGCCCTCTCTCAACTCCCTTATGCCCTATCAGGCAAAAGGCTGTCCATCCTTTTGTCTAGGCCAAATAGGCTTTCTATAGCGATGGGGCGCTGGGCTCTGTAAAATATGTTCCTCAATTTGTCTTCGAATGGTTCATTTCACTCTGACTTTGAGACTCTTTGGGGGAAGCTCGGGTACCCCTTTTACGAACTCACCCATGCGCATCTATCTTGCCGCATATAATGGGAAATATTTCATTTTTGCATTGCTAAAGAAATCTTATTAATTTCATTGAATCCAAATGAATCACCCAAATTACCAGTTATCACAGCCCAGTCTCAAAGTCATACTGAAATGAACCGTTCGAAGACCAAAATAGTAAGCAATAGTTTGGCCTTAAACTTGATTATCAAATTTTAGAGAAGGTACAGAAATCTATTTACCTCGGATGCCTTTTAACCTCTGATGACAACGAGAAAAAGTCAAATCAGGAGAACAAAATTCGGCTTGAGAGCGCAAGGGAGCGGCGGTTAAGAAAACTTGCCATCCTGTGAGAAGCGATAAGCATCTATGAGACCAGAATTGAAGGATGTACAGTAGAGATCGAATTATTATGGATTTCTTGAAAATTCGTAATTTTTATCGGCAAAGGTTATATAAAGTTATTTTATTGACAAGTAATCAATTTATTTTAATACATATGGCAAAAATATCCTTTATTACATTGATTAATACTCGGTTTGACCTCCTTTAGCCGCTTTAAGTGCTTTAACACGGCACGCTCTGGCATGCCAGTGATTAAAGTTCTGCATAACTGCTCGATTCTGTCAGAGTGAAACAAAACGTAGATAAGACGTTCTATGAGCTTTGCTTTGGTTGTTATGGGAACTTTGTGTATTTCATTTTTTAGAATATACCATAAACTCCCAATAGGGTTCATGTCTGTGGAATTTTCAGGTCATGATAGCAGTTCAATGCCATTTTGTGCACACCATGTCTTCACTGATCACGCCATGTGACAAGGAGACGAGTCTTGCCTAAATATGCATGATCTGTCGCCGAACCATTTCCTCATATGAGGTACCAAACGGTTTTTCAGTACTTCAATATACTTATACTAATTTATTAAGCCTTCAACAATATTTAAGCGACTTGTCCCATCTACAAAAATTGCTCCCCACACCATGATTTTCTGTGAATGTTTTACAGTTTTAAGATACTCTGGCATAAACTCCTTACCTGACCGCCTCCTTACTGTCTAAATACGGTCATCAAGTACTGCAAAAGTTAACTCGTCCGTAAACACAACCTGCAACAATATAAAACACTATAGCTGTACTTCAACTACCTGTGATGCTAGTGGCAGCAGGTAAACAGCCAGACAAATTATGACTTGAAATTATTTCTTTCAGCATGAACGCGTAGCTAGTAGGTAAATCAGAATGTACCTACTACAGTAGGTACAGTATGTTCTCCTATTCTTAATAAAGAAAATAACTGGTAAATGTACCAGTCTTACCTGTTCCCATTGCTCATATGTCCAATCAGCATGAGCATTAGCCCAGACTTGACGTGCCTGTATCATAGTTTTGGTAAGCCTAGGCTTCTTTCGTGCACGGTAGGCTCGTAATCCAGTGTACAGTAACCTCCTATTTACTGTTATTCGAGAAAGACTAATGCCATCCTCTAACAGTTCGCTTGCAATCTTCCTACAAGATTTGCTTTTGTGCTTAATAGCCATTTGTTTTATTTTCCTGTCTGTTCTTGGTGTTGTTTTCCTTTTGCGATCACATTTCCCAGCCCTTGCTGAATCCAAATTAAGACTTTTTTTCTTTATAGTGCTTATTACTGTTTGAGGGGAAACTCCCAATTTCTTTGCAATATCTTTCTGTTTTAGGGAACTATCACATAATAAAACATCTGTCCAATTTTCCGAGGACTCAAGTCACTGACTTTACCCATAGCTGATCACTTTCTTTTAATCTATTACACTGCAAGAAAATTCGATCACTATTATCCACATTCAAGCAAAATACACACTAGTTGAATTACTAGGTCAGTGACAGCAAAAGAGAATAGCTCGCACACCCTCACCCTCCGAAGTCTGAATTGGAACTGAGGCATAAGACTAACAGTTGTTGCAGCGGGCAAAACCGAATCTGTTTTTCCAGAAAATAAAGCAAAACACTCTAATATTTAGTCTTCAAAAATCTTCACGATTTGCCTAAAAGAAAACAAAATTCAATATCCCAGCCAAAAATAAATGCATTTTAAAAATTCAAAACTACCAACTAGATTATGGCTGGGATATGACAGTTTACTTAAATTACCTACTCTCGGCTTCCACCACTGCTTCAAGATGGTTTCAGAACCTGGTGCGTACGTTCCTTACTGTTTTCCTGGGAAGATCTTCGAATAACTCCTTGATCTTGGCCAGCAGCTCAGCCTTGGTGTTTTCGTCCGAGCGATTGGTATATTTCTCAACCGCACCCCATACCATGTGATTACAATTGGGGTAATTAGAAGGCCAGAAATTGGCTCTGGTAAATCGTAGCAATTTCCTATCAAACACTTTTGACTTGTGGTATGGCCTTCCAGCACCAACCCTCTCTAGCCCTTGTTTGAACTCAGTCTCTAGCAGCTCCATATAACTATCTGAATTGAGCCTAAGACCCTGCTCAAAAGATGTGAGGCACATGACGTGGCACTTGCTGGAGGAATCCAAAGACATTCACAGTATGGGGGGGGGGGGACTTGGCCTTCCTGATAGATGGAACGTTGTATGGATTGTATAGGCAAGTCACTTGTTGTTCTGCGTTTTAGGCAACTCGTCCTGGCCGAAATTCATTTCATCTGAGAAGAACTAGTAAATCTTTACGGGCTAAGAAAGATGCTTCAGCTGGTTCAGGATTTCGATTGCCTTGGTCAAGTCTAGGCTGTTAGGCTGTCAAGATGTTGTCCCATGCACCTCCTGTACGGATGGTATTGAATGTCTTGATTCAGGATCAGCAATATAGTAGCGACTCCTACACCCAATTGTCTCGCCAAAGCCCGGATTCCCTTGTTTGGATCTTCCCTCACCTTGTTCCGCAGTTGTTGGATGAGGTCCGGCGTGCCCACGCAGTCAGAGCGCATATTGTTCCATTCTGCTGGCCATGGCTTCGTAGTCTCTGTTGCAGCTGTCCATGTTACGTCTTACAGCCTTTACAATGTTTACAGAGCATTAAGCAGCAGTCATAACTTGGGTATTTCGATAACCGGTGCGAATCATCATGATGCAAGTAAATCTTTTCTAATATTCAGATGTATTCCAGTCCTCACTGTCAGCTAACCTTTTCTCAACTAAACCTTTAGTCTCTTACACCGTTTACTGTTCACCGATACGTCATTGTGTTCAGAAAAAAAGGAGCCATTAAAAATCGTCAAATATAAGGTGCACACTCGGTGTATAATCGTACCACGCTCTTATCGAATTAGATAATGAAATTTAATTATTCAATACTTTTTGCTTTTATCGCTTAATGATAATGGTGAGTAATTTGAGGCCTTATCGAGCCAAACGTTAGGAATAATTTTAACTTTGGTAAATATAGTAGATAATATATAGATAGAAGATCGGTATATTGATTTAATTATAAATGATTAGAGTTTTTTAAAGTAGGTAATTTCAAATATATATTCTATTTTTTGTTAAATACTGCTGTCAGTTTTGTTGGCACAAGTATTATTATAATAGTAATATAATATAATAATTCTTGTAATGCTTTCTTCTCCACATTCTTGAAGAAAAAAGTCATTGCTGTAACCATCGAAGACATTTTTACTCAGTTTAGAAAATATAGTGGAGAGACAAATGGAATAATATATATATATATATATATATATATATATATATATATATATATATATATATATATATATATATATATATATATATATAATAATGAAAAAAATCACAAAGTAGCCGGTGAGGAAAGAAATAATATGTAAATTAACCCACAGGAAAATGTAAAGATGAATCCAAGCACTTTCGAACTATATTTACAAGTTCATTTTCAAGGAATAGCATGAAAATAGAGAAGACAACCTTATATAGGGTACAGAGATACGTAAGGAACGCCCATCACATAGTACAAACAAATGGAAGAAACACAAAAACAAGACAGAAAAATACCAAAATACGACGTTCCAGAAAGCAAGTAAGAGAGGCAACATCCAATGAAGACAAAGCTTCGTTGTCTGTTGAATGACCGATCCTTCTTCACTGAGATGAAAAACTACTACCTGCTATTGATGGGGCAAATGAAACAGTAGAACGAATTGCAA
The DNA here is from genome assembly GCA_963969495.1 of Ceratothoa steindachneri. Lineage (NCBI taxonomy): Eukaryota > Metazoa > Arthropoda > Malacostraca > Isopoda > Cymothoidae > Ceratothoa > Ceratothoa steindachneri. The sequence continues at coordinate 17,771,218 of OZ018330.1, read as the reverse complement.
TAATAGTTCCTGTAAATGGAATGGAAAAACTTCTTGGTGTGCCAAAAATATCACGAGCAACAGGAGAAGAACAGGCTATGGCATGCATTTCATCAATTAATGACGGAAATCTTCGTGACGAAGTTCAAGGCCTTGTATTTGACACAACTGCATCAAATACAGGCCTACAAAAACGAGCCTGTTCGATAATTGAGAAAGTATTAGGAAGGGAGCTTGTTTGGATTGCGTGCCGTCATTATATTTTCGAAATTATGTTGTCATGTGCTTGCAATATTTTACTTGGGCCTACAAGTGGTCCAAAGAGGAGTCTTTGAACGTTTTAAAGAACAATGGTCGTCACTTAAAAAGGATTCTTTTTTAGAGGCGGATAGCAGTTTATTCGTCAATCCAGTAATGCATAATCTTTGAGGAGAAATGGTCTCATATTTTCAGGAAGCTTTGAAATCTCGTCAGTTGCGTGACGATTATGAAGAATTGCTGCGACTCAGTCTCATCTTTCTTGGGGGCATTGATAAGACAGAAGTTACATTAACATCCCCAGGGGCGAGTCATAATGCACGCTGGATGGCTAAGGCTATATATGTCCTGAAAATATACTTATTTAAGCATCACCTGAAGCTAACGGAACGTGAAAAGGCCAATATTACAGAGTGCTCTCTTTTTATTGCTTTGGTTTACTCGCGTTAGTGGAATGAAGCCCATTTTGGAATTAATGCTCATTTAAATGACATTCTGCTTCTTAAAACTTTGCAAAAGTACCCAAATCAGACAATATCTAAAGAAGCAACCACAGCCCTTCACAGACACCTTTGGTATCTTAGAGAACATCTTGTTGGTCTTGCATTTTTCGATCATAGAATTAATGCTGAGACCAAACAGAAGATGGTCTCCAATCTCCAACGTAATGAAAACACCAAAGTTGTTCGCCGATTGAATCTTACAAAAAACATCGAGGATTTGGACTTGCATGAACTGGTAACTCAAAAAACTAAGCTAATCTTCAGTCTCCTAATGAAAGATGGATACAAGTTTGCAGAGGATACATTCCTGAAGACTAACCCAAGTTCTTGGGAAGAGAAAACGTGCTTTCAAGAATTTCAACGTCGAGCGATTAACTTAATGGTTGTTAACGATCCAGCAGAAAGGGGCATTGCACTTATCAAATCGTATAATGTATCTCTAACAAAAGATGAAGAACAGAAACAGTTGTTTCTCAGACTTGTGGCAAAACATCACAAAACTTTCTCTCATGCTCAAAGGATCAATGTTTAATCGGCAATTTTAGTTATAATTTGTGTCAAAAAGAAATCATTTGCCATTTAACTATTTTATTTTCACTTTAATATAAATATTTTTAAAAAAATTGTCTTTCGACACCAAGATCTGTTTCAAATAAACTAGTATTTGCAGAGACTGTTCATTTCTATCCCCAAAAATTAATTTACCAGCAGACTAATAAGTTAAGATCCATTTAGCGACCAGTAAATATTGTTCGATTTTGATGAAATTGAATATGTGACCTGCTGTTCAATGTGATAATACAATCAGGCATGTGGAGATAAAAAACTAAAAACTTTTGGGAGGGACCACCTTAATATATATATATATATATATATATATATATATATATATATATATATATATATATATATATATATATATATATATATATATATATATATATATATATATTAGGGTGAGTCAAAAAATCAAAAGTGTTCGGACACAAACGCGGAACCCGGCATTTCATACGTATTGATAAGGAAACATTTAGCATGAAATGTTTATGTTGCGCAGACGCTTTGATGTTTGTCCCTATTGCACCACCCCGTGCAACGAAGGCATGGTCCCGCCTCGTGCAGTGCAAGAAGTGCTTTCAGTATTGTTTTATGTTATGGAGAGATCTCTGTCTTATTTTCCTTCCTGTTTATTGAGCCTACAGCAAACGTCATCCATTCCGTTATATCCGAGTGGGCTATTTCCGATTGAATTCGAGCGCTGTGCTTCGACACCGGCGACGAATATGGGATCCAAAGGTGGAGTGTGCGTTCGACTGCAGAAAATCCTTGGTCGAGATTTGCTGCATCTGGCCTGTCGCCATCATCTGCTGGAAATTCTGCTGGAAGCTGTTTTCTCGACCCTCATCCCAGAAGCATCTTAAAGTCCAGATATCACTGCCTTTGTTCGTTTCCGAGATTTCTGGCAGCTTGTTGATTAAGACCAATACAGGAAAGCAAACGAAGAGTTCAAGGAGGACTGGGTGGACGACGTCCTCAAACTCTGCCAAGGCTACCTCCCACAGTACCACCCACGTGACGATTACCGGGAACTGCTAGAACTAGCCGTTGTGTTCCTTGGTGGAATCCCTCATGGACGCAAGAAGATCACTTTTAACAAGCCAGGAGCAGTCCATCGGGCTCAATGGGTGGCAAGAGCGATTTACGCTCTGAAAATGTGGATCTTCGCACCTCAGTTCGCAGACTACAACAAACCGCGGCCGTCCACTTCACGCGCAGTCAAGGCCGCAGTTCCTCCAAAGCTGGGCGAGTTCTGTGTCTTCATCGTACCCCACTACATTCGAGCGTGGTTCTCAGCTGCTTGTTCAACAAAACCCTCAAGAAACGACCTTGACCTTTACAAAGCCCTCGCGAAAGAGACGATCAGAGAGTCAGGGCTGAAAGCGTTGGGACTTCACATGTGGTACCTATCAGAAGTGACAGTTAGTCTTGCGCTTTTTGATGGTGAGCTGTCCCTGGAGGAGAAGCGGTATGATGTTGCCAAACTCCGAAGCGTGGAGTCATCAGAGGAACCTCCACCCAAGGTTTGCGTCTAGGATGCTGACGAAGTCGAAGCACTGATTTGTGTAATATGACGCAATCTCTCCCGTCCATGAAGAAATGTATGGTGACTGCGCGACATGAGGATATTGTCCAATCAAAAAGAAATTTCACTCATTTTGTTTCTGTTGGAAAACAAAAAGAATAAAGAGTTGCGCGTTAACATCATTTCATTTCGAAATTCCACCCCTATTGACGTGACACCCCCTTAATTATATATATATATATATATATATATATATATATATATATATATATATATATATATATATATATATATATATATATATATATATACAGGCTGTCTACTGCCCTTGAAGTCCTTGAAAAGCCCTGAAATCTTTTTGCCCTTGAAATCCTTGAATTTGATGAAAAAGGTAGATGGACCTTGAATTGAAAAAATAAATCATTGAGTGATTGTTCAAATGATTTTTCAAATTCACCCTTTATATACTTTTTAACGTCTATTGGGAAAATAGCAATATTTAAGTTAATCTACTCACTAATGTGAGTGAACATAAGAGTATGTATGCTTTGGATGCATTGTATTTCATGATGGATGATCGCATTCTCTCGAAGCGCACTATACTTCTGTGACTGTCGCTTGGATACCTGGTTCTTGTTATTTTTTGCACTGGTGAGTTGATTTTGGTTATGTTTTGCTTATAACCCATTTTGCCCTTAAATACCTCACTTTCGTCAATGTCCCCTAATGTTTATTGCACTTTTATATTTTTTTGCTATTCTATGTTGCATAATTATACTTGTGTTGGGTACAGTTGGCTTTCTGGTCAACTGTATGTAGTGAAGACCGGTGCCCACTCAGGCCCCAGCCTCGGTCTTTTTCTGTTTTCATTCCACCTGCCTCTGCTGTCCTTTTAAGATCCCTTTTCATTCTTCAGTTTTTCTAAGCAGAGGAAGAGCTGAAGACTTGCTAGAAGCTTTTGATGAAGGGGTATCGAATTGCGACCAATCAAAAATTATTCAGGTATCAATGGACGGCCCGAACGTTAACCCTAAGTTTCTGGGGCTGTTGAATACTGAAAGAAGTGGCAATTCTCCTCCTCTACTTGATTGTGGCACATGCTCATTGCATGTAGTTTCTGGCAGCTTCAAGTTTGCTAATAAGAACGTTTTTTGGAATGTTGGCAAATTTCTGTCTTCATTATATTGTTTTCAAAGATTTTCCAATGAGACGAAAATTGTTTTTGCAAGCAAATGAAGTTAATCAATCTGATTTCCCTATGAAATTTTGCTCAACCATATGGGTAGAAATAAAAGAGTTACACAAAGGGCGATTAGTCTTCTCCCCAAAGTCAAGATGTTTGTTGAAACAATCAAGAATACTCACAAAGAACCAAAAAGTGCATCATATGTCACGATGAAAGAGCCTCTGTGCAATAAGCTTCTATCTACTATCTGGTCCGGTATCAAACTGACTCCCCAATTATGCCATTCCTTTACGAGGATTTGTGTGCCATGCTGTTGACTCTCTTGCTACGTTTTGTCAAGAAAGATTTAGTTGAGGGAAAATTTTTCAAGCAGTTGATTTGTCTAGATTTAACCAATCCGTCTCACCAATTACCTGCTGAAAAAGTAGATCTCGACTTCGCTGTTAAAGAAGAGATTAGAAAAGCTCGATAACAACTGACCAACACTCACATTCTTCAGTTTCGGAAGGAAGCAGTGAACTTCTTCGTAGCTGTAGTAAAAATAAAATCAACGAGAGGAGCCCTCTTAAGTATTTGGTTGTTAAACGCTTAAGCTGTGAATCCAAATGTGATGTTGAATGCATCCGAGTACGAGTCCAGGATTGAGATCCTTCTGAGAGAACTTGTCTCTCTAGAAGAACTGTCCGTAAAACCTGCTGATGACATCAAAACAGAGTAAAAGCGATTTGTCACTGGCAATAATGTCTGCGAATCAAATAAAAAGTTCTCCAGAGAAAATCGCCTTGATGCTCATTTTGAGCACTTATTCCAGGTAGCGAATTTCAAGGTAACCTCCCTCTTTAAGAGCTTTATTTATGATATATTGTGCCTCACTCACGGACAAGCAGTTGTCGAACGTGATTTCAATATTAACGAAGAAATCTTAGTCGAAAATCTTCAACAGAAGTCTATGATTGCTCAGATGCCTTGGTTGCAACTGAGAAGCCTTTAACCGAGTTTAAAGTGACTAAGTCACTTACAGACTAAATCACTTATGCACGCAGTTAGGAATTCTTCTTGCTTGTACAAAGAAGATCTTGAAAACAAAAGGAAGAAGGACAAAAAAAAGTCTTACAGACATGGAAGCCAAGGACAGATGAACTGATGCTCTAATCAAAGAAAAAGAAGATGAGAAACAAAGACTAAAAATGGATTTTGAAGCAAAAATGAGTCTTCTTGATAAGGAAATTGTAATCATCAAACATGATTAAAAAAAAAATTAAATTAAAAGGTAACCTTTGAATCATGAATGTTCATTCTGTTTTGTAATACATTTAATTTTCGATTGACATATTTCAGATTTTTTCCTAAATGCTTCATGATTCAGTGTTTGGGGGTCATTTTGAAACAAAAAATTCTTTATGAAGAGTGGAAAGTAATGGATATTTTTTGCTAGGTATAATTTAGGTATCGTGTGGCTGAGTAAAAATAAATGCTTTAAAATATATTTTTATACCTGAAAATGGAAGCATTTCCAAATTTAGGTAGTAAATTTTCATGAAATGGATAATTTTTGATGATAGAAATGATTTAATTAAAAAAAATGATGTATCATAAATGTAATCAAACATAAGGGTCGCGTAACTAATAATCTAAATAAAAAAACAATGGCTAAAACCAGTCCTTGATTATTTTTAAAAAGTCCTTGAAATCCTTGAAAAGTCCTTGAATTCAAAATCACAAACCAGTAGACACCCTGATATATATATATATATATATATATATATATATATATATATATATATATATATATATATATATATATTGTGGGCCGCAAAAGTTTTCAACGCACTGTTAAAAAGCAAATTTACATGCTTTTAGTTAATGCTACAGATTAATGAAATTTACAACTCTTATATCTTTTTTTTATGTAGTAAATACAATGTAATGATCAGACAAACAAAATTATGTAGAAGTTATAAGGAGGTAGTCCCAATGCCTATGTTTGAAAGGCGAAGAACCAACGTATTGGGTTAGTTAAAAAAATGGGGGGTGGCTAAAGGCCAGGGGAAAGGGAAACCGATAAATAATAGTGCGGTTTCGAAAAGATACAAGTGGTCTTTTCGGGGGAGATTCCTAAAGAACCTCGTTTAGAAAGGTAAATGAAATGGGTAAGAGTCGAGGAAAAATTTGAAGGACAGGCTCCGTTCTCCCGGGAATAAAAAAAATGTACACTTAGCTTGAGTATCCCCGGAATTTGAATCTTATCATCGAATCCCACAAGACTGTACTTTGAAAAGGAAGAAACAGAACGTGTCGTGAGTTTGAAGATGAGATGTTGACGCGTCAAGTTAAAGCGAATTGTGACGGGTTCAATCTCGAAAGCGGGAGAGAACCCGGGTTGGGAGAAAGGGAAATTTCATTCCTCCGCGTCCTAGGGAGTTTGGGGGCTGATTCACCACCCAAAAGGGGAGGTGGGGCGACTACGCTCGCACACGTGGGAGCGCGGAGATTCCCGCATCCGCATTTTTCTTACAAAGGACAATAGTGAAACTTGGCAACGCAAAAGTTTACAACACATTCATATAAATAGGTTACACTTGCAAAATGTCTCGTTAAAAACTAATCCTCATTTGTCCCAGAATATCTCGAATATTCTGAACTAATTGCGAGGTTTCTTTCGTTCGTCTTCGTGCCAAGCTACTGTTTCATTCTTTACAAGATAGTCGTACCGTCAACATCTTCATCATGGATGAAAACAACAAAAAGAATTCAGTCAAGATCTTCATGAACGCATTGTAGCCCTTCATAAGATTGACCTTCGCTACAGAAAGATATCTGTACAGCTTAAAGTACCTCTGAATCCAGTTGGTGGTACCTGGATTAACTAAAAGTATGTAAATTTGCATTTCTAACAGTGTGTTGTAAACATTTGCGGACCACTGTATGTATAGACGAGGGGCGGTCAATAAGTTTTGCAATTCGGATATAAGGAAACGAGATATGAGGAAAAGTGTTTTATTATTTTTCAATATAACTACCTTCGACTTCAATGCACTTGCGCCACTTGTCCCTGAGGTTTTGAATTCCCGACAACCATAAATCTCCCGACTGCTGTTCAATCCACTCGTGGACGGCGAGCTGGACATCTTCATCGTCCCCAAACCGGCGTCCACGCAGTGCAGCCCTGAGCTGGCGGAATAAAAAATAGTCGTTAGGGGCCAGATCTGGACGGGAGGGGAGATGGTTGAGCTCCTCGAATCCGAACTCACGCACGGCAGCTTGTGCAACTCTGGCCTTGTGGAATTTGACGACGTTGAAGTCGATCCTGGGGCGTGAGGTTTCTAGGGACCCAACGGGCAGAGACCTTGGTCATGGCCAAATTGTCGTGGATGATGTTGATAACACTTCCATGTGATATTCCAAGTTCTCGCTCGATTTCTTCGATCTTCACCCGTCGATTTTCGAGGTTCCTCCTCTCCACACGGGCCACATTGTCCTCGTTGGTCACGTCTGACGGGCGTCCTGGACGGGGTTCATCTTCAAGGCACTCACGACCATGGCGGAACTCCCTATTCCAACGAGCAATGGTTGCATAGGAAGGGGCGGTGTCGGTGTACACTGCAACCATGCGTTCATGGATCTCTTTTGCATTTTTGCCTTCCCTGGTCAAAAATTTGATCACTGCGCGGTGCTCAACCTTCTCCATTGTTGAAAATTTTGTGACTGGCGATCTGCGATCAGCTACTGCTTCTTAAATAGACGAGGCAGGAGCGTGCGGCTGCAGGTCCTGACTTGTCATAACTTGTCCTAACACTCCCACAAACAGCCATCCCCCTTCCTCTGTTTTGCACTACTGATTCGCAAAACTTATTGACCGCCCCCCTCGTATATGGTGCGGTGAATAATTTATCGCCTAACTTCAACATAAAAGAAATTAACACAGCCATTTATCAGATATATTTGGCAAATTCCCCGTTAAAGTCTTGAAGGATTGCTGTACTATTCATTTGAGCCAATGAAATCTCCGTTGGCCTCTATCACGGCCTCCGAACGGCGTCGGAGCCTGCTGCTGACCTTCCTGACGATCCCTCTGTTTAACTGGGTGAAAATAACACATACAAAACTGTGGTGATCCTGGGCATGAGCTCCACTTTGGTGGTGCACTGCGTCTTGTTGGTCTCTCTCTCTCAATTACGCGCCACCCACAAATAGCTCAGGGTGTTGCAGTCTGGGGAGTAAGGAGGCCAGATGCTCCGAGTGATGTTGTCAAAGATTTGTTTGACAGCTAAGACGGGGTCCTCCTGCATGTGTGGAATGGTGCAGAGTCCCGCTGCTACACGTATGACCTCCTGGATCCAGGCCAACACCAACTCCAGGCACTTCATGTAACCCTTCAGGAAGATAAACGTGGTGGTGGGGGACATAACGTGGCTCTCACTACTGACCACCCTAAACACCATGATGTGGACCGTGAACCTGGTCTTCATGACTCTCGGTACATCTTTGGTACCGGTACACAGCAAGGGGTTGTTTTGTGAGTTCACCGCCTGATCCTGGCCGAAATTCTTCTCTGAGAACCCAAACATGCCAGGCTTGAAGGGATGTGTCAGTTTGTTCACAAGCTTCGCAGTACTTTCCATCCGCTTGTCCTTCATCTGCGGCAGAAGTTGATCCTTTCTCATCTTCTACGAGTAGTAGCGGAGTTCCTCATGCACTAACTGCCTGATGAGAGACTCTTGACACTTCCTTGTCCGTCGCTATGGACCTCATTGACTTGTTCGGATCGTTGTCAATGACGGCCTGGATCCTCGCGACAATAAACGGTTGTTATTTTCGCATCAGAACGCTTAGAATGAGGTATCCGACCCACTGGACCCTCCGTATCACAGCCTGACTCGTCCAACTCTTTCCTGATCCTCTGCACCATCTTCAGATTGACACCCAAGTACTCGGAGCTCTGTGCATTGGACCTCTGCGTGAATCACAATCAATACAGCTTGCCCTATTCAAATTTTTGAAGAATTGAATTCATGCATGGTTTTTCTTTCTTCATAGACGGTGCACAACTGAACCTACTATGACATGATAAAAAGAGAACCGACACCCAACTTTTTAATATTTATCATATTATTCATAAATATTTATGGTAATTATTTTTATTTTGTAATATACTTGAATTACTTAATATTTTACTAAATTGAGGTTATTAATAAAAGGCTGTTTTCTAAAATCAAAAAATAACATATTTTTTACGTTTCCGCTTAAATTTATGACTATTGTGTCTACTTTATTGTTCTAAATAAGTAATGTGACTAAAACTAAAGAACTTACAGAAGATCAGAGAGCACAAATCCAACTTCTCCATAGACAAGGGTTATCACAAGTAGAAATTGCTAAAAAAATGTTCAAGAAATGCTTTTCAAACCACTATAAAATGATATTAAGAGACCAAGAACTTTGTATCAAGGAAGAGAAGAGGCAGCGAATCTCTTAGAACACCTCGAGAAAACAGAACTATCATTCGGGCATCACTACAGAATCACAGCAAAACATCTGAACTTGCTGGAGAGTGCAATGAAGCTTCAAGTTCAACAATATCACCCAGATCAGTTAAAAGGAGGCATGGCGAGAAAGAAGCTTGTATATCCATTATACAAGCTGAAAAGAAGAAATATACGTCTTCTGTGGTCCTAAGACAGTGGTTCCCAAACTTTTTCAGCTTGTTACCCAATTTAACATGCCACATTAAGCGTGTTACCCTTTTTACAAAATGTTGTCAACATTGATATATATGCTTAAATGAAAACACTTAGAGATATTCTTTTTTTATTTATTTGTATTTGAACATTGTGCATCTCTAATGACTATTACCAAAGATGTCAAGAACATCAGTGGGTTGGATGGAGTTGCATGCTTGAAGCTAGTTGAATTCTTGGCTTCGTGGTTGAAAGTGCAACATTCAATCGAGTCCTCTTTTTTTGTTTTCATCTCTAGCACAGTTGAGAACCCCTTCTCGCACAGATACGTTGCCGAGAATGATACCAATAACTTCAAGGTTCTCTTGGACAGAGTTGGCGAGTCAGTTAGCCGTGAAATCCAAAAGAAATCTGCATTTTGGTTTTGGAATTCGATTTTCAAGGCTTCATTGGCTCGCGTTGTGACCACTCCTTTGCAGGAAAATCATAATCGTGAATGGCCTCATCAGATACAGAAAAGGGATGAATGATCCGCTGAACACGCTGTTTCTTGGTCACTCTCTGGAAAGTAGTGATGTATGCTTGTTTCAAGCCCCTTCAAATGGTCGCTCAAAAGCATGGTGTCACGGGGTAAGGGAGAAAGGAGGGGGGGAATAGCAGTTGCGTGATAAAATAAAAGATGACTCAGTAATTGACACGGCTAGTCTATATCTGCTTGGAAAATATTACAATTTGCAACACTTAATATAACATGATTTTCAAATCATCACACTAATATTAAGTTAGCACTAATCCTAATGCCAAGTACCGCAATGTTTTCTTCATTTTTAGAATTCTGAACTTTTTTTTCTGTCACACCTTTACCCCCCGAAAAATTGTTAAATTACCCCCAGTTTGGGAACCACTGGCCTAATATTGCAAAAAAATGGACACATAAACAATAGTCTAAATTTATCTGGCCAGTAATTACATGTAACATGTAATTCCATTTCAATATATCTTTGAAGAAAATTATTCATAATGTAACTTTTTATTTGGTCCCAATTTTGCAGATTTTCAGCTCTTCTTGGGGTGCCTTTTTGAGACGAAGCGTTTAAGTGGCATGTCACTCTGACCGCTCCGCCCCGCCCCGCCCCCTCTCAGAAGACTTATTTCGTACTGAAATAAGGAACATGAGGACGTAGAGTTCGACTGCTCTTTTCTTTCTTCGCCCACTCCCTCATGGCACAATGGCGCCCAGAGCAGACGATTGGATTGACGTCGCCAAATGTAACTCGAAATCGCGTCAATATATCCATGGCAACTGAACTTCAATATGTGATTGGCGTAAACCAGTGGAAAATTAAAAAAAAAAATGATTACTCTAGGGGAGGGAAAGAATGTTGGCTAGGATGTTGTTCTTTTTTTTTATCACAAGTTCGCCACCATCTGATGGTATCGCAGTTGGTCCCTACAGGTTTAGGTGGGTTCCAAATCACCGTGTCCAAAGATGCTACCCAATTTCCATTAATGAACCCATTTAAAAATGTCACTAAAGGAAAAGAAGCTTGGCTGGTTTCCTGCAAATAGTAATGGTTTAAAGTGGGGCTCTGGCCGAGGTCGTTCGATCAGAAACTAACCACAATAACCACTTCGCCAGTGCTGTCAATGATGGTAGACAAGTGCAGTTTAAGGCGGCGTTTGAACCACCGCATTAATTGTAGTAAAATGCGGTATTTAGACCCTCTTCAATTTATTTCTGGGAGAAAACTTCGCTTTGTTGTGGGGCGGAGAGAGGTTCAGGTGTACGTTGCCCCTTCTCCCACCCCCATGGCTCTAAATAGTTTTATCTTGTGGCAACTTTAATTAATTATATCATCCACACGTTTCACGATTCCTAATTTCATTATGTTAGCGAATCTTTTGTCATTAGTAAAAGAACAGCCCCGGGATGAGACCCGAGACAAGCGAGTCACCGGCTGACCTCGAAATTGGGCGCGAAACCAAAATATTTGGCGCGAAAATTAATTTTAAAACAAACTTTGGGTCGAGTTTACGACCCGTTCCCAACGGCATTTGGCCATTCAGCGGCAATTTGGACAGCCACTATATTGACCCGCAGCGTATTTAGACCCTTTCTCAGTAGTATTTTATTTTGTTTTTGTTTTCGAAACAACAGAAAAATTCTAATTTCAATGGGCAATTAGAAATACTTTCAGGAAAATATTTCGTTGCGGTCCATTTAAATGTCAGCGAAAGTACATACATTGAAAATCACAACGACGCTTACAAAAATATGTACTCACGCAGATAATATACACACGACCTTTATTCAATTCAACTTTACACCCTATTCCTTGGGTACTTGATTTAAGTTCGTATATTTGAATCCGTGTGCTGTTACTACTAGCGCCTGTCCTAGATTTTGAAATGTGTTCTCTGCTATTGAGGTGTACTAAAGTAGGTTTGTCTCCTTTTTATTCACATTTGTCTCAGTATCTTTTCTGTTTCCTTCATTGTTTTACGCGCCCATAATCTCCAGACCCAGATGGAAGGAACTATGTACGCTCTCAAAATTGAGTACAAACTTGTCTTGCCATAAACACTGGTGCCAAAAAAGACAGAGACTTGTTTCTCATTTTATTTCACTTGTCAATATTAGATGTATTTAAACGGAGCTTCCTTGTCTACCACAATTATCAATTTGCTGCAGGAGTTTGTTACTGCTGTTCATAGATTAATTTAAAATTTTCTTCGACTAGTACTTGCTACTTGTAAGGTTTCTAACCGAGGATTATTCTAAAATGATCTTGGAACTTAAAAACTCAGAACGACCAAATTGTGATTCATTCCCTGCCCTTTGAACTGGTGTGTATCGTTCAGATGCAGTCATCAGGGGCTAGGGAATGAATGTGTAGTAAGGGACTCTAAATTCCTTCCACACATGAAAATGTGTCTTGAAGTCAATTATTTAAAGTCTTTGTTTGCTTCTGCATTCGAGCTCTTCGTGCAGGGATCGCCAATCGATAGAAAGACGCGTGCAAATCCCCTTTTATCTGTTTCTTGTCATACTTACATGCACGCAACCGCCTTCACACACTCCTCGATCTCTCAAGCAAAGTTTCCCCACTTCAAGATCTTAATCCGGTACTTTTGGATTGTTTACGTGGTTTTACCGAATCAAAATGTTAGCGTCACGGGACTCATTAGTGAATGCCAAAGCCACCTGCGTCATGCGACTCCTCGCCGCCATTAGCTTGCTGTCGACGACGGTGTCGCAGCAATTTGAGCATTCAGGGTTTGCGGGTGGGGGAACTCGGTCACACGAACACTGCTTTCATGGAACCGATCGCCCAACCCCGAAGAACTGGGCGTGGCTCGCAGTTGTAATTCTATCGTTTCCTCTTCGTCGTCTCTTTCTTTTTATTTATCTTATATTGTTTTCTTCCTTTTCCCATCCCCTATCATTTTTGCTAGTTTTATTTTGTGTTCCTTTTTCGGTTTGTTTTACCTCTTTTTCATCTTTTTTTTCTTCTAAAGTCTTTTTGTTTGTTCCTATGTCCGTTCATTTGTTTTCTTTGTTGGTTTATTCAAGCACTATTTTGTAATTATGTCGATTCGATGTTTTTTCTTTTCTTAGCGATATTCTGAGCTTGTTTGGAAGTTGCGTTAGTACCTGAATGATTTGGGTAGTTTGAAAAATTATGCCCTTGCCCTATTCCTAAGTTTGTTGACCTTGTTTTATATAGTGGACATGAAAAAAGCTCACAAAATCCACTTGAATCAAAGTTATGCAGATACACCCACAAAGGAAAAGTAAAAAACGATTCCGAGCGCTATCTCAAATAAAGTTGTTTCAGGATTTTGTACTCACTAATTAGGGTTTAAAGGTGGGTAATCTACTTCCCCCTTCCACTATTTAAGGCCATGTATGTCCAGCCTCCTGTTTATTCCTTAAAAAGGTCTTTACAAATAAAGACGAAAGAGCTCGGAATCGTTTTTCACTTTTCCTTTGTGGGTGTATCTGCATAGTAGACATGTGTTGAGATTCGAAAGAATAAGTCTAACTCCATATTTGTTTGAACATTTTAATAGTTTTGTGTGTTAAAGGATTTATACGCTTTTGTGCAGTCCTCGAAATGGTAATGGTTCATCAAGAAGAGGCCTGTTAAGTTTGGTACATAAAGTGGTGGTCATTCTTTGGAGGAGAAGTGGGATAAATAACAAAGAAGTGTGGAGAGGTAGGCGAGCTCAACCTTGGTTGGAATGGAAGATTCCAAAAGCATTATTGATGTCTTTGTAGAGTTGAAAGCTGCGATTTTATAATTCAGTCATCGCGTAATGAAGTTTTCTTAACTAAAATAAATCAAATTGGGGTATTCTGGAAATGAATCAAATTGGGGTATTCTGGAAATGAATCAAATTGGGGGTATTCTGAAAATGAATCGAATTGGGGTATTTTGTTGATATAAGGTTGAGTGTAAGTAATTTCGTTGTGTTGCGCCGTTGCAGAAGAGTTTTATGCATATTTATATATTGTAATGTTGCCGAGCTATTTTTTCCCTCTGTTTGTAGATACTTAAAAGTGCGAACGTGCCTCCGGATTATATTGAAGCCTTTGTTTCTATCAGTACTCACAAGATCTATCGGGGGGCGGGGGCTTTTGTGTGAAACCAGCGAAAATATGTTAAATTTGATTAGATACAAACAAATATCAAAGTGAGCATTTAGTGCAGCGAGTTTCTTAATTGCTTAAATATGGAGAACAACGTTGAGGTTGGATGCTTCTATGATGGTCGATTTGAAGAGTTGGTAGTGTTAAAAAACAGTTTCCTTCATTACACAATTCTTTCTAAAGGAATCCGACTCAATAATCGAAACAATTTATCCACCCTGGGTTAGTACAGATGGGGCTCAAAACTTACCAAATGCACCTTTTAAATGATTTTTATAGTTTAAGGCTGAAATAAAAGATATACTTTCAGTTTAATGCATTGTATACTTATTAAATATACATATTATAATTTCCCAAAGTTAATAGTTACAGTAATATTTTGTAACACCCCGTGTTAAGCTTTTATTAATGAGGAAACGTGATTTGTCATGGGATAGAGAGTTGACCTAGGGAATTTTATGTCGGTATGTATTTGTGCCAGACATAAATTAATGTTTCTATAAGTTGAATTTTATTTGTTATCTCTTCTTTCTTTATTTATCATTTTCAAATTTACTAAATTGATTTTCTATGGGGTTTAAATATGGCATGTTTCCAGGTTATTAAATAAACTGTTGGGGTGTCATTCAAAAACTTAGAGCCCCATCCCGCAGGAATTTGAATTCCCTGATCCTTTCGTACCTTACTTTATTAGTGTCAATTTTATTAAACAAAAATTATATTTTTCTCGAAAAAATACTTTTTTCTTATTTTTATTTGTAATTTCACCACAAAATACACCTCAAAATATTACAAAGTTTCTTTTATTTCAGCCTGAAAGTATAAAATTTGTTTAAATGTCAGTTTGGGTGCTTTTCCGTCGTCTGTTGAGGTGTTAAAGGCCGTAATTCATATAATGTGTTTCAAAACCAGTTCCCAACTTCTCCGCTCTGCCCCCTCCCCCCCCCAAAAAAAAAAAAATTTAATTATGAGAGTAAATTTCAAAGGTGCACAATGACTTACGGGTTAGGTACGATTCATCGCCGAACACATCGCCAGTAACTCATCGACAGTTATATTTTATATTATAGAAACTGGGGCTTAAAGTATAAAGAATCAAAAGAAAATAAACAAAACAAAATGTATTTATTTATTTAAATAAACATCTTATATATGGAAAATTAAAAATTAAGTTACTATCATCATCATCACTAACTCTATAATTTAAGAAGGAGATTGTTTTGAGTATGGAATAATAATTTCATCTTAGTTTGGTTATGACTTATGTTTTTTTATCAAAGTTATTTCTAATAATTCTTTTATAATATCAAAAAACAAAATGGTGAAGTTCAGAAATAAATATAAGTATCGAAATTTTGTGAATTTTTAAAACCCAAAGAATTACAAATGGTAAAGTTCAGAAAATTTATTTTTATATATCTTCTTCTATAACTATATTTTAGCAACGTGATATTTTGAAAGGGGGGAAATTTAGTTTAGAGTTCCTTTTTAAAATTATTATAATTGGCGAAGTTCAGAAAATTTATAAAAATTTAAGCATGGCTGCTTTTTTTTAGATTTTAAATTTTTATCTTAGTAGCGAAGCGCAAGCTCCCCCGTAGGGGGGGGGGGAGTGGCGAAACCTTTTTTTTTTTATTTAATCTCAAGATTACGAAAAGTTTACACTCTGAATTATTTATTTCTAGACGTTTCGATATTATACTAATAACAAACAATAAAATAATACCTACAGTATTAACTTAATTTTTAATTTTCCTTTTCTAACATGTTTTTTATAATAAATATATAGATTTTTTTAGTGTTTTCCTTTTGATTCCTATACTTTAAACCTCCTTTCTATAATATAAAATAAAATATAACTGCCGATGAGTTGGCGGCGATGAATCGTCGTCCCGTTTCCCTCGAGACACCCCGGAATTATTGCGAATTGATGAATGGAGCTGGCGTCAAGGAAGGCCGAATGGCGTTTTGCTTTTCTTTGCGAATATCATTCGTTGGGTTGTGATGAGAATGATTTATTCAATTTAATAAGAATAGATCATCAAATTTGGGGCGAAACCAATAATCCTGTTTGGGATTTCGACCTTTAGAGTTTGGTTTCGATTTCGGAATTTTGTTGCCGAGGAAACCAGACAAATGGAATGACGGGAGGAGGTCGGCGGCGGCCATTCATCACAGCATTTGCGTGCATACGCGTGTTCACCGCAGGTTTACATACACACGCACGTTCACCACAGGTTTTACATACACACGCACGTGCACCACAGGTTTTACATACACGCACGTTCACCACAGGTTTTACATGCATACGCACGTTCACCACTGGTTTTACACACACGAACGTTCACCACAGGTTTTACATACACACGCACGTGCACCACAGGTTTTACATACATACGCACGTTCACCACTGGTTTTACACACACGAACGTTCACCACAGGTTTTACATACACACGCACGTTCAGCACAGGTTTTATATACACACACCCGTTTACAAGTTTTACATACACACGCACGTTCTTCATAGGTTTTGCGTGTACACGCGCCTTCATCACAGGTTTTGGGCGGACACAGGCTCTCCGCATGCATTTTATTAAGGAACCATGGGGTAGGCGCCTTTCCCTCCTCGCTAATGCGAGGTATATTTTTTTAATTTAAAGCGAAAACCAACAAGGGCAAATCCCTCAAGCAAAGTTCTGTAAAGAAAGCGGTTAGGATAGAGAAAGTGGAAATGTGTGAGAGATTTAGTCGCAGATTCTCGTGCAGGCATTGTGGTCTAGAGGTCACGCAACCCTCCAGATGTCAGCCACAACACGCTGGTCCATGCTACACCTACCTCCCGCTTGGAAGGGGGGGGGGGTCGCTAACGCAAGGGTTACTCGACATGGGAAGTTTTCCTTCCTTTGTCCGTCGCGCCTAATTGCGATTCAAATCTTTCAAATGGCGTAGCCCCGTTGGGGCTACGTCTGAGGCCCCCCTGTGTAGATTGGTACCTGGAGGAGCGGCACATCCTCTGGGCCCGAGTGCCTGCAGTTACGCACCCTCTGGTACATTCTCCTAGCCATAGTGCCAGCAGATTATCACCTTCCTCCTCACACACTTGCGGCCTTACCAGGTATTGCAAAAGTCCTGTTACACGCGTTACGAGGCTCTCAATAAAGGAGACAATGATACTTTTTAATGAGGTTAGACACGGTTTTATTGGTTTTAATATATAAATATTTTTATTGTTATATTAATCAGTGTGGCCGCCTTCCAGGCGGGATCCGAAGGCCGCACACACGTTGCAGACGAAGTCCTTCCATATGCTGGTTCACACGCTCTTGACGGAGGACTTCAGCTCGCCGACGTTGCTGTGAGGGACCTTGCAGGTGGTCGCCAGCCACAGACTCAGCGCGACCTGGATTTGTTTATATTTGGGTCTCGCCTGGATGTGGTAGAGTCCCACGGATTCGTCGGTCGTGTTTATGATCGATGCCTCACGTGGGAAGTTCATATTTGCAACCTTAGGATCTCTTGTACTCGCGCTGTTGACATCTTTGTTCCGGGACGCTCAGCACTTAGGGTGGTGATATAGCTACTTTACCCCTTTTTTACCCTACATATGTTTGTTCCAAGCTAGACTACTCATGCGTGTTTTACGCATCAGCAGCGGAATTGCGGAAGGTGGGCATACCCCATAGAGAGACCCCTTATCGATACTGGAGAAATGCCGCTCGGTTACACAGTTCACAATGCATTATTCGCTTTCACTCTTTAGCTCATTCTTCCCCACACCTACGGCTCGCATTACACCCGGAGCTGCCAAGGCCCCCCCCCCTTCCCCTCGTTCTCCGTTAGCTGTCTACAGCAGACCATGCTGGGAGCGAATCTCCTGCCCACCCTCCCGGGGTATTAGAGTTTTGCGACTCGACCACAAGATGATGGTCGGGCAAGAGGTTGCGCGATTTTCATCACTGAAGATGTTTAATGTCAGAAAATGAGGGAGAGAGAGAGAGAGAGAGAGAGAGAGAGCGAGCGTGTGTGATCGAGTCACGAGAAAGGGATTTCGAGCGAAGGAGCCCTGCTTCCAGACCAGCGGTAAACTTCTGGAGCGATAACGCGCCAGAACCCCGTCCCGTTTATGGTGTTACGACCCTCACCGCCGATTCCCGCTATCGAGGCTGTGGGACCGAACCGATAACGCTTCCGTCGGCAAACATTGGAACTTCCGGCGTAGTAATATATATTTTCCACCCCGAGAATAATCGAGAAAGTATTCGTAGAGCTTTCGGGTCGCGAGCTGTCCCCACGTTTCCAAGTAAGCATAGAACTGGGCTGTTTGTTTGCGGCGACTTATGCCCAAGTGGGCAGTCGCCAGATACCCCCTTAAAAAAAAATTCCAAGTAAGCAAGCCCACCCAATACAGAAGGTATTCACGCGGCATCATAAGAGGTCTTTGGAATCATTCATTGACGACGCGCAATCCTCGAGCGACAAACCCCGGTGCTATTCGGTCTCGCAGCAGGAATCCATATTCGGAACGACGAAGATGACGTCTGGAATACCACGCTCTACCCCACCTTCCTCGAAGAAATACCTTCGCCCGAGTACCCATACTCGCGGTACCCATACTTACATTTTCTTTCATAGTCGAAGACGCGTGACGCTCTCAGACGGAGCTACTCACCTCGCGATATCCTCCTGGTCCCTCTCGGGTAATTATTGTAATAATTATTGACCCTCGTACGGCTAAGACACCTCGTAGTCACCTCTCGCTTTCCCTCGGGTAATTAGAGTACTTATTGAGCCCAGTACGGCTAAGACGAGTCCTACTTGTCATTTCAATTTCATTCATTTACGAGTAGTAACGGTGTTAGCTAAATCGCCTGTAAATATTTATCGTTGTTTGTATAAGATTAAAGATTAATTTTGTTTTCCCGTTTAAATCCTCCAACCACCAAAGCCTAATTAAATAATAGCCAATACCGGCCAACGATTAATTCATTGTTGTTATTTAAAATCCCATCGCACTCAAGGAAATCTTTTCCTAATTTGGGGTGGCGTCCTCCCTCCCCTGCATCTTTGCAGGGGAAGCCAAAAGGGTCTCTAAATGGTCATTAATAAGGATTAGTTTAAAGGCCTCTAAAATTGGTGGTTTGAGGGTTACGAGAAGACGGCAATCTTCTCATTTAATTAATTTAATTAAAGGGTTCAGGTTCGGCTACCTGAATTCTGCGACATTCAGAATCCCGTTTGGGATGTATTGTAGCAACTTACTGTTTACAGTTCATCTTCGCCTTCTATTTCAATGATGGATGGCGCTTTGAACCTCCTTCGTAGTATCATCTTCATTGCCTTCTTTTTGTTCCACTTGGGGGTTCGGGTGTGTCTTTTCTATGGTTTCATTTACTCGTAGCTCGGCTATTATTCGATATTCAAAATGAGCATCGGAATCCTTATTCTCTTTCTCACTTATTTCAAATTTTTTTTCAAGTGTTCTTTAAAAATCGACTCTTATCTCTTTTCCCCCCTTTCAATCTCTCATTCTGTATCTTTAATTTTTACTTTCTTGGTGGATATGAATTTAATCTTCATACGTTAAGTTTTTCGATTGCCTCTTCCCATCTCCGTTATTGTTGTTCGGTTATTAATTGACTCAATTCCATCTTTATTTATATTATTCTTTGAGTCACATTCCCAGATGGGTCCATTTCGATGCATCTCTAATTCCTACCAATCCACCCTGTAAACCTCTCATATAATTGGTCCATTTACAGGTGGAAATGGTTTTGTATAGAGATTTGTGTATTGATTTCTTGTCTGTTCTTATATTTATTTTTCGTTCAGTCGCTGTATTTCTTCGTCTATCTCTCAGACGGTTGCCTCGTCTAGATTTGCCGACGTATATTCTCGTACCAGACACTCGGTTTCGTTCCGATCTGCCCTATTATAGCATTTTATCAGTGCTGTTGGTATTTGTATCGAGGTTCTGTTGATGGTCAGAGAAACATCGATAGGATCACTACAGGTGATTTTTTACTGGTTCCATTTAATAGTTGTAAAGGACGAGCAAATTTGGCGGCTGTTCGTTCTCTGATGAAAGTAGGAAACCTGTGCTGACCGATGTTCTAGTCCATCAGTGTCCTATTCAAGTGACATTTCGGTAACCGGATTTTTTGCATCTTGAATTTAGGCCAGCTGTAAATAACATGAATAACTTTGCAGTTAAAGATGGGCATGAATGTCTAGATAGGTAGGTAGTTGTGCCTCTGCTCTGGGGTCGATAGCCTCTTGCGACCGCCGTCCATATTGACCTCTCAATTGTTAAATAAGATTCTTCTAATCCTCTTATTTGTTGGTATTTCTTTTTCTTTTATAGCTATAGCCGCTCCGCCATATCTTTCTTGTGTGTGATTTACTTATAAGACGTCGCAGTTCCCGATTTTCATTTCTTCATTATTTGTGTTAACGCCATGTTCGAAAATAATGTCTGCATCCATCGTACGAAATATGTTTCCATATTGTACTCTTTTCCTGTCCATCCATTGGTGTTTATTTTCTGGAGCTCACTTTGTTCCTGTCCATAATGAATCAAGTAGTAATATATCTATGCCTTTTTATAGAATCTCTATTTGGGATCGGTTTCCGTTTTGGCTTCGTAGTGGTTTTGTTCTCCACAATATTCTCGTTCCTTGTTGGGTTTGGAGTTTTGGATTTGGTTTTCTTTTCTCATTTCTTCCTTCCTAGCCTTCTAAATCTTGCTCTTCTTGTTCTTCCTTTTCCTTTCCTTGAGTCTTTAATAGCTTGAGTCTTATTTTATAAGTCATTCCAAAGATTTGGGGAGATTCTGGGTCCTTGGGTATTCTTAGGTTCGGTAGTCCATTTTCTTTGATCAAAACATCTAGCAGCTTCTCATACTTACCAGGGTTGCGTAACTTTGCCAAATGCGCTTCTACAACGTATGCAACAATAGATGACTTCGCTTCCCCAACTATCTACAAAGATTGCTCTCTTGGCTGGTTGGTCTTCGTTCGTTTCATGGCTCTCGTGCGAACGTCTTTGTTGTCGTGTTACTTATTTTCTCCTTATAATTATTTGTTTTCCCATGGGGCAATTGAGGGTCATAGTGCGGCGTTCACCTTGACAATTCAAGCATTTGGGGGAGGGGGGGGTATTTGAGTTAGAATGTTTGTAGAGATGGCCTTCCATACTGCACTCACTACAACCGCGGCCAAAAGTTATCGACATTGTAATTTTTCTTATTCCTTGGGCATGCCTATGAATATGTTAGTTTAGATTTGCATACGTGTGTCCAAATACATCTGGAAAGCAAAATAAAAGTACAAGCTTCTTATAACTTTTTTTTATATATCTAAATTGGCGATGCTATTAAAATGTATGAAATCCTCTTATCAGTATATAGTATATGGAATCAAGCTCTTAACGTATACAGTATATTACAGTCAAAATGTCTTAATATAACGCATCCTATTTGTTGAAAATATTATATTCCCTGTCGACAGGATCTGATGACGGCGACACTACGTAAATATACGGTGGGGAGCAAAGAAGTTGGATACACACGGTGCCTGAGGAGGGTCTCAGTTGTTGACAAATCGCCCGGAGGTTCGGTGGATCAAATTACTTTGTTGCACAAGTGTTGAAGGGGATCCGAGAAAGTCGGCATATAACTTCTTGCTATTTATTCCTCCCTATTTCACTGTTATATTCATATTGATATGCGAATAAAATTTTAAGTCTGTATTTATCTTATTTCCTAAAGTTTCCGAGGTGTCTGAAAATTTTTGGTCGCGGCTGTGTGTTACAACCCAGTCGAATGGAAAAACGGTGTTGTGTCGCCGGATGGAGTACCGATTCGGGTCAGCATATGGCTGCTGCCATATTCTGTAGTGCCCCGTGGTTCGGACCCCACTTTAAATTCTTATGTCGTCACTTTTGCGCTTTATTAAAAGAAACGTTAGTTTTAAAAGCATGAAGGCTATGCTTAAACTCAACATATGTCAAGACGCATTTAGAGTAGTAGTTTGTGCAGGAATAGTCCACATCTTTGCATGATCTGCTTGGTTATTTTCCATGAAGCAACTTGTAGTGTACTATGTTCTCGTTTGATATGTGGTCTATGCGAGCGTTTAGGATTGAACAATTTAAAATTCTTGAGTTGATAGTTGGATATTGACAAGTTTCTTTTAGTTGATGGCTAGTAAAATGACCCCATCCCCCCTCCCACTGGCGTAAGTTTGATTTAAGAAAATATTTATCACCATTAGAGTGGTAGGTAGATTTTTTTAATGAATCGCTCTAGTAAAGAAAATTATGTGTTCAATGGCAGGGTATCTGGGTATATAACCGGTTAGTAAAGATTGTTGGGGCAGTAATTGTGAATATTGTAATTTCGTTACATTTTAGTTGCCTGACTAAGCTTTTGACCACTTTGATTGGTGATGCCTGAACACAATCCTGTGGATGTAGTTTATCGAAAGTATGTTTGGGTCTGGGTCTGGGTCAAATGATATTAAGACGTGGGATTTCGGCCCAGACCGCGCCTTTGCTGCAATTACTCCTCACCTATTCGTGTCTAGAACTATTTTGTGGAGGGTCAAGGAGGGAAATCACCGCACATTTGACCTCCCCGTGCCTCCCCCTTTCGCAAGTTTGTGTTAGGAGTCATTTTCCTCTTTTGTTACTATTTTGGGGGGTGTTTGGTAGCGAGAGACCTCTCAGCGTCATCCGCACTGCTTAGGGATGACGAATTTCGCTGGTGTCGCGACCCTTGACCTTCTCCCGTCCCTAGTGTTGATTTTCCCCTTGCAGTTATTCCTACTCCTCCTTTCTAATATATTATTCTTCCCTTGTATAAAGCGCTTGTAAGATCTCATTTGGAGTATGCGGTACAATTGTGGTTTCCGCACATGCGTAAGGGCGATGATAATTTTATCATTGACAAAATTAACTTCACTGTGTACCGAAAATCAACCCATTCTAACTCGTATATCCATTTCTTTTCTCATCATGATATTAACATTAAGCGAACCGTTGCATCAGGTATGTTTTTGAGAGCACTTAGGATATGTGACCCTTGCTTTCTAGAAGATGAGGTTACATATATAACCTGCAGTTTCATTGAATTAAATTATCCCCTCCACGTGATCAATGAAAGTTTATCTAAAGCAAAATCTACTCACTACCGTCCCAAGGGTAAAAACAAATTTAGTGATATAAAGTCTTTTTCCCTCCTCTTTTTTCCCCTCCTCAAATGAACAAAGTTATTTCCCCAAGCCTAACCACATTTAAATACCCTTTTTCTATCTTTAAATATTTCCCTTCGACCAAGCCCGTGGATCAGCCAAATGAAGCAGGTGTATATTTAATTCCCTGTGTTCTACAAACTCTCCCTCATTCTACATACGAACATAAAGGTGATGTCAGACGAGGCAGTACCACATCCAGTATTTTTAATCATACAGTGGCGGCAACAAAAAAAGTGACATGTGACAATTCGGGGAAAATGAAACAGAAAAATGTAACTTACATATTTTATTATGAATATTTCATGAAAGTTAATACTTGGTCATGTTGCCCTTGCACTTGATGACCATTCTGAGTCGATTGGGCATTGATTCAGCGAGGTTTGCGAAGTAGGTGGGGTCGATCGTAACCCAGATCTTCTTCAGTGATTCTATCAGGTCCTTGATGCTGCCGGATGCTGTCTCTTGAACTTTGGATTTCATCAGATTCCAAGCATTCTCAATAGGATTTAGGTCCGGGGAATTACCAGGCCACTCCAAAACACTAATATTATTATCATTGAAGAACCTTTTTACTAACTGGGACCTGTGAGCAGGGGCACCATCATGCATGAAAAATTCACACCGATGAATTTCCCAAAATGGCAGCATGTGCTGCTTCAAAACTTCGAGATAGTTAGTCCCCCTCATGGTTACATTCTTGGGAAGGAAGTACAGACCTCCTTTGCCCTTGTTTCCACTAAAGGCACCCCACACCATCACACTATCAGGGTGCTTCACAGTTTTCACGGTATATTTTGGGTCATACCGAGACACATTGCTGGGACGACGCACGATCTTTGACTCTCCTCTGACCAGCCTAAAGGTGCTCTCATCACTGAACATCACCTTCTTCCAATGGGCAGCTATCCAATGTTTATAGGTCTTGCAAAAATTGAGCCTTTTCATCTTCATAGCCTTGGTAAGAAGTGGCTTCTTGGCAGCGCGGCGAGCCGGTAGGCCTAAGTCCTTCTGTAAGCGATGACGGATGGTCCTGAGGGCGACGTTCTGGAGAAGGTCTGGGTGTTTTTTCTTGATTGAAGCGGAGGTTACAGAAGGGTCTGACATCACTTCACGCCTTAGGATATTATCAGTCCTTGGAGATGTCTTCCTAGCTGCACCAGTGCCCTCCTTCCTCTTTGGTATGGTACCTGGTGGCAATAACTCAGCTGCCCGTTTTAGGCGATAAATCGTATTTCTTGAGGTTCCTAAATCTGCTGCTACATCAATAAAAGACTTTCCCTGCTCTAATAGGGTCAAGGCACGGCTTTTCTCTGTCATAAAAAGCTTTTTCCGCCCCATTGTATCCACTTTCACAGAAGTTATAGCACGTCAAATGTAGGCACGAATGCAGGAAATCAGCACGCTGGAGCGTTGTACACCAAAACCTCACTGTACGAGCTCAAACGAGACAGCGAGTTCCAATAAAGCGCAGTTCTGTTGTCTTAGCTCAGGAGAGTCATCCACTCGTGGCATAAGCCCCGCCCCTTTTTATTGGCTTGTTGGCAAGTAAAATCGTGAAAGCGATTTTATGTATCGATTTCTATTGCCAATATTCAATGTCACTTTTTTTGTTGCCGCCACTGTATTAGCAATTTCAACCACCAAATTGACTATTCAAAGGCACAAATCATATTCAATTGTAAATATTTCCGTAAAAGAAAAATAGTAAAATCTATATTAATAGGAGAAATTCCCAATTTTAATTTGTCAGATGGGCAAATGAAATGCAGCCTCCATTCCCGTAACCTCATCGTAAACAGCTTAGTCAACGACCTTAAACTCGCACCCTCTGATTAATGACCTTCCCCCCTCCCCGTTGTATGTATTTTTTTCTGATATGTACGCTATTTATAGACTTTTGTAACAATCACATTCTCAGTATACGACTGAAGAGGGTATGATAAACTACATACCGAAACTAATGTCATAAATTAAACTTTTGGCTCTTACACAGTGGTTTCACTATCATATACTCGCCATTGAGTTCTTTTACTTATATATATATATATATATATATATATATATATATATATATATATATATATATATATATATATATATATATATATATATAATATAAATATATTAGATAGTTGTAACTACTTTACTATACCCAGGTATAGTGACTCCTCATGGCAATACATTTTTCTTATTTTGTCTGTATATCGTGCCAATGTTTTTTTTGCAATTAAAAAGAGTTATTGTTGATACAACTTAGCAAATTTTAGAAAGCCATATTTAACAGAACGAATGACGATATGCTTGCATTATTGTCGGGGAATTGGGTCCATACTTTTGTCGGAGAATTATTCTTCAACTGTTGGCCGTTTAACAATTACTCCGATACTATACCTCTTTTTGTCAAAGTATTTATATATTTAATGACTTTAGCGGGCTAGTCTGACACTACTACTTAGGAAGGAAAACAATTCCTCTATTGGCTGAGTGGACTCTTTAATTACTGTATTATGAGAGTACTACAGCGTTTAATCAGTTTTAAGGAAAGAGCCGGTTAACACGTAAGGATCCAGTGAAACACCAAGAATTAACCAAAAGTATATATATCTTTTAATATATCAATTAACTCAAATATTTGCACTAAATTCTATAAGTTTAACATGGTCTTCGATCACACGATTAGAATATGGGCCTACTCCTGACGAGAATACTGATAAAAAAAAGTAGGCTTCACGTCAACAAACCACTTGCCAGATAGCTAGTTTCCGGAGGCCTCTAAGTTACTGAGTTAAGCCACAATTTACTTTCCACTAATCTAACTAAAAATATGACAGCAGTCACGAAATACTATATCTCCTTTAGTTAGCTTGGGGACAGCATTAAAAATTTGAATTAATCAGAAACAAATATATATAGTCATTCGGACTTTCATGACCTTGATAGGAACAGGAGTTGACGGATGTCGCTATACTGGATTTTTCACGAGTCTTCTCGTTGCCGGGGAAGGAGGGTGGTTGTCACTAAGACGGTAGAAACCGATGTAGCTCTCTTATGACTATCTATCCGGTTATTAGTCTAAAAGACGGAGAGAGGAGTTGTGTTATCTGGCTCAAGGAGTACTCTTCTTGGTAGCTCTTGAGTTCTTCTTGTACCCTTCTCTACTTCGCAGGGTTACCAAACTGGGTTTTGGTATACGAGGTGATCCCGAAAGTAATTTAAGGAAACTTATTTGGAGATTAATTCTTCTCTCTAAATTACTGAGCTTTAGATTTGAGAGTACCTCCGGGGTGAGCGAATCTTTTTTTTTCTTGCTCCCGAAATTCCTGTTTAGCACTTAGGAATTTTGATCCAACCAGACCTCTTTCTAAATCTGCGAAGGATAAATCAGTATGGCACCGATAAGAAAACGAGACGAACTTCTAAATCTTAGAACTCAAGTTCAGAACAGGGCGAGGGACTGATCACCAAGATCTAGTGCGTACGTGAGAATAGGTCCACGAGTGTTTTGTATAGGAGGTGTAACTGTAGTTTTATGCCCGCACAGTAGAACCTGCGCAGCGATGTGTTCGTAAGTGAGGTTCTTGCTTGTGTTATGTTCTGGTGTATATTGAATCCTAGGGTCTTGTTAAAAGTTACCCCCAAGGATTTTTGTATGTTGTGTGTATTCGAGCCTTGTTGGGTTTAGATGGTTCATGTTTGGTGTGTGTGAGAAGATTTGTAGGTTGTGCATGAAGTGATTCTTGCACCGTAGAGTGTCATCTTTGTCTTCTGGGGATTCGTGGAAATCAGCCATTTATCCTCGTAATCTGTCTTATCGTCTAGTATTGTTTGTGCGTGGAGTGCGATTTCTTCTGGTCCACGGCCGCTGACGAGAATGGTCTCGTCAACGGCGTAGGACACTGTGTATGTGTGACAGCAGTTTTCGGGTGGTCGTGGGGTATCGTTTGTGTACATGATATATAGTGTGGGTGCCATTACGCTTCCTTGGTGAACGCCTGAGCGTGGTGTGAATGGTTGTGAGAGGGTATTGTTGTATTTTATGTGGCATCTCCGGCGGGGAGATCAGAGCACTTTGGCAGTTTGACTGTTAGTCAATCGCCTATCGTTCTCACGCACTCTCCGAAGAGGGACTTTAATATAAATGTCCGCTTCCTCCTCTGGGTGGCATTACGTTTTAATTCCTCCACAATTATAATTCTCGAGTTAGTCGCTTTTTTATTACTAGTGTGTTGTCTTTCTTTCTTTATTAAATTGATTTAATTAAGGTGAAACCCAAAACTAAGTGATGAAGTTGATCTTTTTAGAAGGTAGCCTAAGTTTCGCTTGGATAAATTAATTGTACGTATTCTATTGCCCCCCCTCCTCCCTGATGTAGGTCCTAGTCATCGAAGATAGGTGAAAAGTAAATGGTCAAAGAGTGAAAAGTGGTATTAAGTTTAATTTACTAGCACCATTATCGATCGATCCCAGGTCCTGATATCCCGGGTGTTTGAAAGATTTGTAATCAGGTAGAAAGATGGATGAAGACTCATGCTTATTTTCGGGTGATATCCAAAATTGAGGGTAGTGCAATGGAATGGTATGGTTGGTAATCCTATTGAATGTGATGCGAGGAGGGCAATTCTCTTAAAAGGAGTTAACATGAGTTTTTAGCGTAATTTAATTGCATTTGGTGAAAGGAAATTTGGGGGATGGATAATATGTATTATAATTTGAATTGTCTTTGCAGAGGAGCTTTCTCGGTGGTGAGGCGGTGTGTTCAGAAAGCCACAGGGCTGGAATTCGCCGCCAAAATCATAAACACGAAAAAACTGTCATCCAGAGGTAAGCCAAATCTTTCTTTCTTTCGTTCGTTATTAGGGTTTTTGAGTTCGTACGTTTGGGTCACGTTGATTTTTATACGAACTTGGTGCGCAAAATTTTCTCATCCGTTGCGGAATTATGGGGAGAGTGCGTGGACCTGTTTCAGGAGAGTAGGCACTCTCTCGATCTCAAGTGATCCAAATGGTCTCCCGTTTCAGCCACCGAATAAATCGCTGCTGCATTGGATTATACCAGTCACTCAAGCGTTAAATTCGTCCTTGTCGTTTGACTCTCCTTTTCACTTCGATTTGGGGATGTTGCCACGGATGAAACGGAAGCGGGGCGACAGTGGAAGATGAAGATTAGAACCAGATTGAGGGGGGGGGGGAAGGGTATATGGAATGGAAAAAAAATAGCGAGGGCGTTTGATGGCGTGAGGTGGCGACGCGTGTTTGTGTGTTGTTATCGCGGTTGAGGATCCGAACGCTATTGCAGCGACGCCCAATCGATCGATACTCGATGAACGACGCCTCTCCAGACACAGGCTACAACTTTCCTCGTCGGGGAGGTGGAAATAGGTGTGTTCTTACGCACTCTCTCACCCGTGTTTTGTTGTACACCCAAAAGTGTAGCCAAAAGTATGAAGCACTCATCATAGATTTATTTATATAGTTAACAAATTTAATAAAAATTTTTAGAATTTTTATTATTTATAAATATGTATGATAATTAATGTGTATTTTGTTAATATGTTTGAATTTAATATTATTCTAAATAAGTAATATAAATAAAACTAAAGAACTTTCAGAAGCACAAATCACACTTCTCCATAGTCAAGGGTTATCGCAAGTAGAAATTTGTACAAAAAAAATCAACTGTTCAAAATATGCTGTGCAAACAAACCCACTATAAAACTATCGAGAGACGAAGAGGTTTGTATCGAGGGAGAGAAGTGACAGAAAACGTATTACAACACCTGGCTTCACTGCAGAATCTCAGATGAACTTCTTTTGAAGTTGCAGGAGAGTTTATTGAAGCTTCAAGTTCATAAATATCACCCAGAACAGTTAGGGCGCAAGGCGAGAAAGCAAGCCATGTGTAGTTGATGTAAAGAGAAATAAACCCGTCTTCAGTTGGCCCAAGATCACTAAAATTGGACACATGACTAAAAAGTGATCTAGCCAGATGAAAGTGATTATCAGGTCTGTAAGAAAGACTATTGTATTGTTGTTTTACGCGATATTTATTTAATTCCTTTTAAATATATCTTGGTGGAAAATGATTTAGAAATGTAACTTTATTGTAACATTTCAGCAGTTCTGAAACGAAGAATTCGAGAGTCATTTCTCCTTCCTTGCGTGTTCTATCATGGAGGTAGGTGGTTCTATCATGGAGGTGGTTCTATCATGGTGTGGGGCTGGAAAATAAATTAATATATATACTGAATTCATTTAGCATAATTGTCTAATTACATTATTTGAATGAGTACTTAAGGTGCTTTTTACTTAGAGGGTGAGAACAGAGAGAAGGAAAAGGCAAACTCCAGTTGGAGTGTACAACGTGATGGCGTATCTCTGCATTCACTTCAGGAGAATGGTTCTCATACACTTAAGACTAACGAGGGAATCTCCTTCGGAGAGCTTATGAAGAAAAGCACGCAAATGAAATGGTAGAGATGGGGGAAGTAAAAGTGTGTGATAAGTTTATAGCCGATCGGGGCCAGAAGGGCACGCAACTACTCAGACGCTGCCCCAAACATCCTCATTCAAGGGAGATTCGCTTGAGAGCCTTGGTGCCTGGAGGTCACGCTGTCATCCAGATGTCAGCTGCCTCAATGGCTGAAAACTGGCGTTCACGAACACACCGGCGATTAAAATCCACATTGGAGAGACTCTAAGGAGGGAGAGGACATGGGGGGGAAGGGGTAATCGAAGAGGACGCGGGGAGGGAGATCGGTCAGGGAGAGGGAGAACAGTCATGTGCCTCCTCCAGGCTGCCGATAAAATCCGGATGAACCCGAAGGAGTGATAGAAGATATGCGTTTTCTTCACTCGGCTAAACATGGCTAATTTGGGGGAGGGAGGAGCTCGGTCAAGCAAGCTTGGAAAATTCTGCAATGAACTGAAACTGCCGCTGACGCTTGACGGGGGGGGGGGGGATCTTTGGGGCAATCGACAAAAATATGAGATAGTAAATATACAAAAAGAAAAATAAATAATAATAAAACCAGGCAATGGTTTCGCTACTAAGATTAAAATTTAAAATCTAAAAAAAAAGCAGCCATGGTTAAATTTTTATAAATTTTCTGAACTTCGCCAATAATTTTAAAAGGAACTCTAAACTAAATTTACCCCCTTTCAAAATATCACGTTGCTAAAATATAGTTATAGAAGAAGATCTATAAAAATAAATTTTCTGAACTTCATTTGTAATTCTTTGGGTTTTAAAAAATTCACAAAATTTCGAAACTTATATTTATTTCTGAACTTTGCTAAAAAAACATAAGTCATAACCAAACTAAGATGAAATTATTATTCAAATAATAAAAAAAAATCCCCTTCTTAAATTATAGAGTTAGTGAAAAAAATACTTCCGCACGTTTCGTTACACATTTCGACCCCTACATGTTTGATTTCTCGGCCATTTTGAAACAATGCGACACTCACGAGTTTCAGTTATGATCTTCGTAGATTTGAAGCCTACCTTATTATGGGTGGTCAGCACCCTTACCATTAAATGTAGGCTTCAAATATATGAACAGTTAAGATCATGGCGGAAAATCTTGAGCGTTAAGCATATGTGAGGACTGAGGGGTAAAAGATTTTAATTATTCAGAACTAGGCGTCGTATGACCCCTCCCCCCTCCCTTACTTGTCAAAAGTTCCCCTACCCGGTAACTTCCCCCCGTTGATATAGCAGGGGCTCTTTGTGGTCGGGACCTTTCAAGTCCTCTGCTGCTCCTCTCTCCCGTATTTCACTCATGTGTTCCATTTTACTTTAAAATGCAATATAGTTAAATTGTAAGCCTTTATCCACTTTTTGTTCCGTCCCTACTTTTCTTTCTGTTTGTGGCGTTGTCTTTTCTTCTACGCCTAATGTCTTTTCTCCCCTCTTTATCTGCCTCCGTCGTGTCGACTGTCGACCTCTAACTTTGCGCGCGCGCGGCTAAAAATGGCGCCTAATTGAGGTCGTGTGGAGGACATGACGAAGCCAAAAGGCGAGAAGTTACTCGTCCGGGCTCTGCTCATGAGCGCTGCCATCTAAGGGTGACTTACAGAAAGAGCCTCAAAGGGCCGGCATAGAAGTGTGTTACCTCACGTTTACTCCCGCTTACACTCTACCATACAGGCTTCTAACGTAAATGAAAAGTCCCTATTCACCCCCATTTTCCTTACACTGAGGGGAGTTTAACCTCACCCTTTTTATTTGTTCCCTCTTTCTTATTTTGGCCCTTTTCTACCCGTGCTTTCGTTGTTGTGCGTCTTTCTTTTCCCTTAATTAAAAATAAACTAAAAAATGACGAAGCGTAAGAATATTGTGATTGGGGGAGGGGGTCGCCTCCCGCATTATTTGATGATGGGGAAACTGAGGCCCTGCGTGATTGCCACATTATTAATTGAAGTTGGCGATTGAGAAGGGGAAGCAATGAGGACGGGGTGATACTTATTAATAAAGAAGAACCGTGGAGTCTTTCGATTTTCGCTTTTTACTAGTTTGATTTGAACATGCATACGTTCACGAATACACGTGTACATAAATGCTCATATTATGTATGGCAATGATTTACAACATCCACACGTAACGGTGCATGAACGTTTAACCCGCACTCTACTTATTTTCGTTTCTAATAATACCCAATGAAGAAAAGATCCCTTGATAAGGTTATATAAGACGAAGGATCAAGAAAAATTCTTTTTCTTTTTTTCTACATCCTTTTGGAAGGTTTCCGGTTCCTTAATTTGCCTCGCATTGTCTTTGAGTCTTTCATGGGGCACAATTCGATCAGCTTACTTCAATCTCGATGGCTTCGAGTTTAATTCTCAGCATCGGAAATGACCTGCTCAGTTGCTCATGCCTTTTGCCTCATCCTTTATGGCGGACTGTTGTTGCGAGGAAATCCTGATTCCGAGGTTTTTGTTTTGTTGTTGTCTATCATGCCTAGTGGAAATTAGTTAAGAACCTGGTTTGGATTTTGCCTTGAAACTGTTAATGTCGGAGTGATTTGTTAGTACCCCCCCCCCTTCCTCCCCGCACTGGTTTTGAAAGGACTTTTAGAGTAGACGGTTTGGTTGTTTTGGAGAATGTTTAAATGCCTTCTCCAGAGATGCTTTTAGGCGAGTTGAGTCCCAAATTCCCTCGATAGTTAAAAGGTCGTAGAAAGGAATTGTTTTTTGAAGAGTGAAATAAAAGAATCGGAAATTTTAAAAGGGTTGAACAAGCTGGAAATTAGGGGTAAAGTTTGAAAGAGAGGTTTGCTTCAGATCGCAAATTCTCCTTTGAAAACTTGAAATCGGGGGGGTGGGGGAGATAAATTTGATAATAATATTTAATAAATGTATTGGATTTGAAAGAGTCTGTACATTTACAGTCTGAAATGAATGAATGATTTGAAAGTTATAATTTTCAATTTTAAGGAAATAAGTTGGTTCAATGTCAAGTCGGAACGTGATATTTTTCAGCATTGCAAATAAAAGGAGCCAATGAAAAAATAAAAAAAATTGTGTTAGTGTTTGGCTGATAAACGATCCAATTATGGAAATTGTAAGGGCGTGCCAGCTTCATTTTTTTTTCCTTCGAGACTATTGTCCTTCGAAACTACAATAGTTTCAAAGTATTTCTCACTTCTCTGCCATTTTGAAAACAGAGACAGCGCCATATGTTCATATGATCCCTATATTTTTATTTAAATACAGAAAATAACGTTCGCATTGCAGTAGGAACGTGACAAGTTTGAGAATAAAAGTGTGTGAACAGTATATATACTATGGGTGGGCAATAATTGTAAACAGCTGGCCAAAATGAAGCTTAAGTAAAGCTTTGAGGGCCGCAATTAAACAGTTAGATTTTTTTTTATTTAATAGTTTATACGCACAGTCCTTATTTAGGCTCAGTGTGCTGAAAGAAAGAAGGAGAAGAGGATAAGCTGGAGCCGGACGGGGGCAAATCGCCGCGCCCCTTACGGGGTGCAGGGTGAAAGAGAATTGGTACTGAAGACGAAGTAGGGGTTAGCAGAAGGAGAAAAAGAATAATACCAAGCTAGGGCCGGACGGGGCGCTGAGTCCCGTCAGCAAGGCGGCCAGGAAGGCAAATCGCCGCGCCCCTTATCTTCCTACATTTGTTTGCCTTTACTACAGAGTCATAGATAGAACTACACATTAATAACTAAGGGTATTTTTTTTTGCATAGTTTGGCCACCCCTTTTAAACTGTTTACAAACTTATATCAGAGTGAGGACATACAACTTAACGTGGAATCCGAACCAGGATTTACAATTGTATATCATCTGATCATAACCCGAAACCCAGGATTCTCCCATCCAAGTACAAACCACAGTCAAGTAGCTTAACTTCCGTGAGCGAAGAGAGCTTGTAGATAAGGGTAATGAGAATAAGTATTTATAAAGTATCGTATTTCTTAAAGGTCATTTTATCTACGAATGAAATATATTTGAAAATGGCTGATTTAATGAGATGGGATTTGGGCGAAATATTCAATAATTCATTTTCAATATTTTGTCGAATTCTGAAATGAAACACGGTCACATGAAAAGCCTTCGCGGGCCACAGTTTGCCCACCCCTGTATATACAGTGCCGTCCAAAAAAGATCAGAACGCCTGTATTTCTCTCACAACATCTCCTTTAACTTTGGTCGTTTTCAAAATTGGTGTACGATAATCAAGATGAATAGTGCAAGATTACTGCACATATAAGTGTCAACAGTTGGTTCGTTCCAGTGGCAGGATATGGCAAAACACCATCAACAATCAAGGACCCCACACTCAATACTAATTACTTATAATTTGTACAAATGTTGTACTTTGATAATTTGATCGTTATATTTTAATAGGAATTGGTTTCCGCTGTTGTTCGGATCATTTTGTACCTTTCAAATGTTCTAGTAAATTGCTTATATGCTGATAGCTTTCGTTTTATTAATTCAAATTTGCATAAAATTTATCCATACGTTGTTTATATGTGTATGTTATCGTAGACCAATTTTGGAAACCTTGGATTTTCTGTGGCAAAAGTTATATAAAATGTCGGATATAAATACAGGCGTTCTGGATCTTTTTGGACGGGACTGGAGTTCGAGTACATAACGGATAAACCATTTTGGTGAGCTGGGGAGTATATATATATATATATATATATATATATATATATATATATATATATATATATATATATATATATATATATATATATATATATATATATATATAGTCATTCTTGAGCCCGTTAAAATCAAAGACACTTAGGTATGTGTAGGCAATTTTGTATTTTCTGTATAGTTTATGTGAATGTTTATGAAAGTGGGTCTTGTACTTTTGTCTAACCATTTGAGAAACAATTATTAGCTCTTAAAGTGTGATCAAATGGAATGGATTGATCTGCCCCAGTTATGAATTTAAAAGTTGCGCTCAAAAACACTCGTGAATCTCAAGGGCTGTTCTCGGGAGTAGGCTAGGCGCATCTCTCTATTCCTCTTTAACTCTTTTGAAATCGGAGTCTTAGTGTAAAATACATAATATGCAAGAGTTATATTTTCACTTTAGTTTTTTATTACATACTGTACTTACATACTTAAGTTATCATTCCATTATCTTTCTATTTTCTTTCTCCCTTATTTTCTTATTCGTCTCTCACTTCCCCATATTTATACTTACCTGTGTCAAAAAATATTGAGGATAGACTCTCCGATATCGATTGGCTTTTTTTAATTCCTTTCACCGATCTTTATTATTTGTGAATAATAATAATAGTAATACTAATAATCTATTCACACTATATTTTAGTGTTTGAAAAAAAAACTAAGAGGAATTTTTATTTTAGTAACCAATGTAACCACTGTGCCATATGTATGCTCGCTCAGGTTGATGCCATAGTAACTGCTATTTAAATAATTAAGTCGGTTGGTATCTGAGTTTTTGAATGCGCATGTGCACCTGTGTTCGTTCTTTTTTATTTCTGTTCTCTTGATCAATGAAATAAGGGCAAAAAATTTATTAAAAGGGCTGGCTCTTTTTTAATTCAAACCGTGATGCGACGACAAAGACAGAGCGCAAATTAAGAACAGCCCCAAAAACTATGAGAGATGAGGAAGGTTGTCAAAACTCGAGCCCAAGTGATTTTATAGATAGGTAAATAGTCGTAAGCCAGCCTGATCCTATCTCCAACAATGGACCCACCAAGAGTTTATGAATGACCGAAGGAAGTGAGTTGGGCCATTTTTTTCAGGATCAGTCTTTTATGTTTTCTATTTTGTTTTGTTTTTTTTAATTATTGTTCCTTTTCCTCTTTAGACTATTTAGGATTCCTTCGCTAATAGATATTTCGGTACAGGGCGCTTTGGTAATTTTCATTTTCATACAATATAAAAACTTATTTTATTTTTGGTTATGTCATTATTTGAAAGACGTGTCTTAGCAAATATTTATTACCTCTTGTATTTAAGGTAATTTATTTGTATCTTGGACGATAAAAATAAAATGTTTGTTTTATATTTTCACCACGTGGTCCCGGTCATTCCTAAGGACTCGCTCAGCATCCTGAAGGGGCTCGATCAATCTCCAAATGCATCTGGAGGTAAATAACTTAATTAATGACTCACAGTACGGCCATAATGATTCGGACACTGAGTTTCCATCACAAAACTTACAATGGTTTCAAACCAAATAATGTTAAGTAATGCATGATAAATTACAGATAGAGAATAAGCATAGCTATAAGTTGTACATGTACATTGTACATGTTAGGATAGAAGAAACTGCAAATTAAGTGCAAAAAAGCTTTTTTATTCTAAATATTTTGTGCTCAAAATCATCCGGAGAGTGTAATTTTATTACTTCTAACTTTGAGACAGTCAACTAATTCTTAGCACTTTCAATCATTATCTTGTCAATTTCCGAGCAGCAAATATACTCAGTGGCCCTACTACACCTGACTATATCCAGGAGTTGATTGTTAAGTTAGGTCGAGGATCATCTTTTCATCAGAACCACATTTGAAAGTGTCATACATAATATTATATCACGTAACGATAAAACAGACTCATGTATCAGTGGAATTTCAACTATAGGCCTAGGAAAACCTCGTCCGTATCTCAAAAAAGGACCGATACAAGACAGCAGTTAGGATTTCTCGACAAGTAAATGAAACTATGGGCGTTTGTGTTCCCCAGGTAGACAGTATCACACCGTCTGACGGAAAGATCTTTAAAATCTCGCACACCAGCACCCAAGCCATGATCAGCCCTATGAACAAGAATGCTAGATTATTTTATCATTCGCTGCTAAGCACGTTCTATTGACAGACGACTAATGGTCCAAAGTACAGTTCCCCGATGAATCGAAGTACAATTTGTTTGGTCGTTCGTCCGACGAAAGCCTGCAGAAAGATTATCCGTGAACTGAGTGAAGAGCATGGCCAAGTTTGGTGGAGGGAGTGTTATGGTATGGGGCATAATTTCGGCGGAAGGTACTGGCCCATTTGTCCGATTGCAGGACAGAGTAAATGCTCAGGTGTATAAACAACTCCCGCAAGCAAATGATTTGCCCCATATGAGAGCCGCCTCTGCCCAATCTGCCATATTTATGCAAGATAATGCACCTCGCCACACGACAAAGTTGGTAAGGAACTTCCTGGATCAGGAGGAAGTAAGTGTCATGGACTGACTTGCTCAGAACCCGGACTTTAATCCGATTGAGAATTTGTGGAAGACGCTAGGAGAAAGAGGCAACGAGAGAAACTGTCGAAGAACTTTGGGATATATTACAAGAGGAATGGAGAAAAATAACACGAGAAGAATGACTTATGTTAGTGCTCTGCTGTGGCAGAAGATGTCAGTGCGGAATTGATAGTAAAGGGCTATATACCAAATACTAATATAGTGTAACACCCGAAAATTATTTGTTGAGTAAATTATATGATTGTAACTTCTTATCTACGTCTACAGTGTTATCTGTTCGGATCATTTTGACCACCATATTTTGGGGGGGAATAAAAAAGCTTTTTTGCCCGTAACATGCAGTTTCATCCATCCTAACATTTACAATGTACATTTACAACTTATAGCTATGTTTATTTTATATCTGAAATTAATCATGCATTACTTAGCATTATTGAGTTTGAAGCTACTGTAAGTTTTGTGATGGAAACCTGTGTCCAGATGATTATGGCCGCTACTGTATATTGAAGATGAAATTTTTGTAGCACTATTTAGTCGAAAAGGTTGTTCCACAATGCCACCGCTTAACCCCAAACAAAGTGACTCAAGAAACTCCCTTTAGCAAAATTGATCAACTGGCTCTCCTGAATGGCGCTCAAGTCGCAAAACGAGACTGTGATGTCCTGTTTAGAACTCAGGGACTCTCAACTGTGTCCAACAAAATACTCACCAACGCCTCCAGAACAAATTAGAATGGTTATTCCCAAATAGCCTTTGGAAGGAGTCCTCCAACCCAAGCAAAAATTTGCTTAACCTTTCATCTTACAACCTCTCTTCCGATCAGGCAACTATACTTTGGTATCGCATCTCCTTTGTATGGTATGGTATTGGCAAAAATCCCCAAATTTTGAAAACCCCCTCAAAATCCGGGTTTTATTCTGGGTTTTTTAAAATCTCGTTTAAAAACAAAACAATCGCTACAACCATTAGAATAACGTAGAAAAATAGTAAGCTATCTCTATTTTTATAATATGAATAATTAATTAGTTCAATAATTATATTATAGTAAGAACAGATCACTCATTGATCGAGAATTATGGGTACCAATGATAGCCACAACCTGTAGAAGGAGAGATGAATTATGAGTCAGTATCAGAGAAATAACCTTATTCATATCTGTTGAAATGACAAACATGAATATTCATTTTGAATAAAATTATGATAAGTAGCGTTCATTTCTTGAAAAAAAAGTAATTCTGAAAAAAAACCCCAAACCCGGGTTTTTTCAAATTTCCTTTGAAGAACCCTCCCAAACCCCGCGTTTTTTTAGTTTTTTTTATTTGCCAACCCTGCCCTTAATCATCTCGTATCTATCAACAAATTTTGTGTAAGTGATCATTCTGATGCTGAATTCCTCAGTGGCGTTGTTGCTGGTGTTTTACCCCACAGTGAAAGTGGTGTTAAATATTTAGAAATCCCTTGACGTTTTATGGTGGCCCTAAAATTGCTTAATTCGAATAAAAATATTGTAACAACAAATTCGGATAAAACTAATAAAATCCTCCTTTTGCACAAAGTAGAAAGATTTACTCAGTGACCCAACCACTTCGGAGAAACTGTCTCTCGACCCTTTATGTAATAAAACAACTTTCTTCAATAAAACTGAGAAAACATTTGAAACGATCCAATCCTGACCTCCTCCATCACTCTAAATCAATTAATGCGGGTATTGCCGAAATCCCACAAAACTGAAACCCCTCTTTGGCCCATTATATGATGTATTGGCCCTCATGACTATATACTTTCAAAATGGCGAGCTACCATGCTCTCAAACGCCGTTGGATTAACCTCATCATCACATATAGTCCATTCACCAGATTTTATTGATAAATTTAGGAAAAAAAATGACATTAAAGATAGCTGCTTAGTTAGCTTTGATAGGGATAACCTTTAGGTAGCCCTTAAGGTATTATCGACTGTATTAAAAAAATCCAAGATTAAACCTCCCATTACCCCCCTGCCCCCCAAAGTTAACCGTGTTAACTTTGCCTTCCTGAAAATGTTTTCAATAGTGACTTGGGCTTCTCCCGTCAAAAATTTGCTCTTAGCGTGGCGAATCCTTTATCTCCTATTCTTTTCATGGAACATTTTGGAGTGTCTCTACTCTTGGGGCTCTGTTATCCCACCCCTAAATTTTGTATGGTACAGGTATGTTGATGACGTCATATGGATGTGGCCCTTAAATCAGATAGACTCTTTTGATAATTTCTTAAGCAATTTTAATAACCTACATCCCACCCTAAATTTTAAGCTTAAAGATTGAACATCTTTTATTGTATGCCGTCAACCGATCAATTCCAATTCCTACATTTTTTTTTCATGTTATGATGTTAAGATAAAAAAGGCCATTGGATTGTCTATGTTTGTAAGAGCTGTATCTATAGAATTGAAATACCGCATCATTAGCGAAAGCTTAATCGAAGCCAGATCAATCTTTTATTGCCTCAAAAGAAAAAATTCTAATGTAAATAGAAATTGTATATTTCCTCCATTTTCTCCGTTACTGAAAGGATTAAAGAGTACCCTTTAAACTCAACCGCACCATTTTAAAATACCCTTCGACTATTGAAAAAAAAATCGTTCACTTCAACTAAAACCAAGGTAGAAAATTAATGAAACACGGGTTTACATAATCCCATGTAAAGGCATTAATTACCCTTTGTTTACGTAAGCGAGACGGAGAGATTTGGAAAAGAGGATTTATGAACACAGAAGCGATGTTAGCCGTGTAAGTGATGCCTCAAATATATTTCTACATACCAATAATTTTAAGTATGCAATAGATTCCCCCCCCCCCACCCCCGGTACAAATAATTTTCCCGTGTAATGATTTTCGTAAAAGAAAAGTTATTGAATCCACATAAATTAGAGGAATCCCGAATTTCAACCTCTCGGATGGTCAATGTAAATGCATCTCCTTCACCCCAAATTAAATCTTAAAAGGTATTCTTCAACACCTTGACTGACACAATGTATTAAATTTGTGATTAGCACAATGCCATTAATAATATAGATATTATTTATTGGTCATATATGATAATATTGGGTTACACTAAATTGTTTGTATATATATTGTAGCCGTGATTACCGGTGAGTCACGCGGCACTGAAGTCAAATACTATTCCATTTTTGCCGCGTGACCCGCCGGTAGCTACACCCTAATTTATCAAATGTTTCTTTAATATTATCACTTAATTATTATATTTCTTTTATTTTCAGATTATAACATCTAAATTTCTTATTAGAAATATATATTGCTTAAAATATGTAATATATAATGAATAGTAAAAATAAAAATTATGGATAAGACCTCAATTACGTCTAGTTTGTTTTATGACTCAGCATCTGAAAGAGATTCAGAAAGTGATGATGAAGATGAGCCCTTGTCTAGTTTTAGTTCACATTCTGATGAATAGGTACCATCACAATCGGGCTCTACTGACTCAACTATGTCAGATGAACAAAGTCTACAGGCTGCTCCTAGCCAAAGTGATAATTCAGATAACGATGAAGGTGATGCTACTGCACTTCCATCCAATATTTGGTGCACAGTGGATGGGATGCATCGTAAAAACGTTCCATTTACTGACACTCCTCTTGCATATCCAGAAGAAATGCCTTACTATAGCAATCCACCAAAGCCAATTGATGTATTCAATCTGATGGTCACGGACGACGTATATGATCTAATTGTTCAACAGCCAGATAGGAATGCCTAGCATGTGCTTATGAGCAGACAGGTACGTAGAAAATCTCGTATGAAGGATTGGAAAA
Source organism: Ceratothoa steindachneri (assembly GCA_963969495.1). NCBI lineage: Eukaryota > Metazoa > Arthropoda > Malacostraca > Isopoda > Cymothoidae > Ceratothoa > Ceratothoa steindachneri. Next base: position 17,730,104 of record OZ018330.1, on the reverse strand, counting down.
ATACAGATGCTGCAGAAATTTAGAATTTTGGGCGATTGTGATGTATATGGGAATTGTAAAATATCTAACTATTCCACATTATTGGAGTAAGAACAGATTCTTCAAAAAATAATTTGTTCCTAGGATTATGGGACGTAATCGATTTCAGCTACTATTGAGATTCATCCATTTTGCTGACAATGAGGCAGCCGGAACTGATCGATTGGTTAAAGTTAGAAACTTGGTTGCAAAGCTTGAAACAAATTTCACTGCAGCCAAAATTCCAGGGGAAATGATAGCAGTTGACGAAAGCATGGTTCCCTGGTGTGGTCGTCTCATATTCCGACAGTACAATACAAATAAAGCTCACAAGTATGGCATGAAAATATACAAGTTATGCGATCCAAGTGGTTATACATTTACTAGTTGTGTGTATACTGAGAAAACGGATTCTGAACAACGAGTTAAACTCACTGTGAGAACTAGACACAGTACTCAAATAGTATTAGATCTTGCAAAATAGTACTTGATGAAAGGGAGAACTGTTGCTACAGACAATTTTTACACTTCTATCTCTCTGGCAAAGGCAGTACTTGAACGGCAAACGGATCTTCTTGGAACTCTTCGCAAAAATCGAAAGGGTAATCCAAAAGATGTAACAGCAGCAAAACTGAAAAAGGTGAAATCATAGGACGTGAAGATAATGATGGAATAGTTGTAGCAAAATGGAAAGATAAGCGGGAAGTACCAATGCTTTCGACCAAACACGACTTGAAGTTTGTAAGTACTTGGGAAAAAATCGCAAGAGTGAAGAAATAATGAAACCAGAAATGATTGTCGCGTATAATTCTGCAAAACAAGACATCGAAATTTCAGACCAAATGGCTAGCTAAGTTATCTTTCACCACTTAGAAAAATAATTAAATGGTACCATAAAGTTGTATTCGAGTTTCTTCTCAATACTGCTGTAATAAATGCACTTATCATCTATTGGTAATAAGAAAATTGAAGCGCAACATATTATGTAGTGTGACCCTCACGATATACTTCAATGGAAATGTCGTGTGACTCGCCGGCGGGTCACATGGCAGCCAACGTGTTAATGCCCTGAAATTCACAAATCTCAGATTAGGAACTTTGATCTGATTTTTTGTATATATTTTATGTTTCGTGAGTCTATCTATTCTTAGTATACGCCTGAAGATCGTACATGGGATAAACTCCATGCCGAAATATTACACTCCTAGTGTTATTTTTTTTTTTGTAGTTTTCTCCCCTCTTTTTTGAATTTAAGAAATAGTTTCACACACATACACACACACACACATATATATATATATATATATATATATATATATATATATATATATATATATATATATATATATATATATATATATCAGGGTTGGCATGATTAGAATCAAATGATTTTAATTAAACAATTTTAATCGATTATAATCAGGCAAAAAAATCATCGATTATTATCTGTTTTTTAAATTCAAATATACAGAAACAAGCCGCTGTTCTCTTCCTTAACAGGAAGAGCTTGGTTACACAGGCACCCCTGCGGGGGTGTGGCCTACGGCCTTATTTGCTAATCTTAACCGCCTTTTATAATCCCCTTTATAGACTCTTTATTTTAACACCCTGAACACCCTTTTCTTCATCTTCTTCTTCTTCTTCTTCTTCTTCTTCTTCTTCTTCTTCTTCTTCTTCTTCTTCTTCTGTGTCCTACGGCCTATCATGATTCTTTTTTCTTTTCTCCATCTAAATTTGCTATAATAATTTCCATGCCAAAATTTTAATAAATTTTCTGAACTTCACCATTTGTAATTCTTTGAGTTTTAAAAAAGTCACAAAAATTCGATACTTATATTTATTTCTGAACTTTACCATTTTATTTTTTTTATATTATAAAGGAATTATTAGAGAAAACTTTGATAAAAAAATTAAATCTACTTAGGCGACAACCGAACTAAAAGAAAAAAATCATATTCAAACCTTCAAAATATCTCGTTCTTAAAATATAGGGTTATGGATTATCCGTATATGGCAAGTTTGGCGATTTTTTGGATTTGAAAAAAATCAAATAGATAAAAAAAGATTTTTTTTGTTTCTATTTGATTTTTTTATATGATTTTTAAAATATTTTTATCTTTTTTTGTTATTTTTTCTACTTGTATTATACCTTAAAAGCAATGTGAGCCAGTGGATACATAATGTTTATTTCATGCAATATCTCTACTTACAGAAATTACAGTTCAGGCAGAAAGTTGTGTAAAAAATCAAAATGAATGAATTAGTGCCAATGCCATCCATAAGTTTTTCTAAACCTTCAAACCATATATCCTTTAGTTTGTTTACTTCTAAAAAAAATATATATAAAAAAAGTAGATTAAAAATTAAAATCATGATTTTTTACAGAAAAAAATGAATTATTAAATAATCTGATTAAATCAGTTTGATTTAATCATTGCTAACCATGATACGTGACTAAGTAAAAGAGTCATTAAGGGTGTGATACTTCTATTCTGATTTATATTCTAAGTTATCAGTTACTAACACTCGTATCTCCCAAATAATCCTCGATTAAAACAAAATTATTAATTCATATAACTGTTGTTGGCACTGTCATAAACAAGTTAAATAAGAAACTTTCAGCTACTCAAATTAGAACTTATAAATCTGTATTAAGTCCTAGAACTTAAAGAAAATAGTGCTAAGAATTATTATAAATATAATAATAATAAATGTTAAAGATTTTACTAAAAAAAATCAGATTTTTTTCCAACCCTGATATATATACCGTATATATATATATATATATATATATATATATATATATATATATATATATATATATATATATATATATATATATATATATATATATATATATATATATATATATATATAACGATCTTGACAATATTTATTATGTAAAAAATGTTTGATTGCATAAAACTTCTACTTCCATAACTTTTGCCAGGAATATCAAAGTCTTCCAAAATTGGTGTACTAAATGGTGTACTATAATGACGGCAAAAATCTTACTACTCTCTCGAGAAACTGCTGCAACGTCTTGAAACGATCTCTACAGAATTTGGGTAGTGGCTTGATCTTCCCTTTTTTAGGTCTTCTCTGGCCTACCGGTTGATTTATCAGCCTTACTTAAACATGTTTTGCCATTGGTTGACATGATGTTATGGACTACAATTTTAGAGCTCTTGTCCATCTCTGCAATGACTCAAATTGAAAGGCTCTATTGGTGCAGCAGCTTTTCGACCAATCACCCCGCAGACAAATTTCTTAAGCATGTTACATGGACGACAGCTGACAAAATAATGCTCCAACATGAGATTGAACTGAAGTTTCTTGCCCTGCAAACAATAGAATTGCTAAAATGTGACCTGGCAGAAATAAGAGTTATGGAACTAACTCTTTATCCCAATGCTATCTTCCTTTTACCTCTCCATCACCTCTCAATTCCACCCTATACCCTCTCCCTTTTGAGCTAACCTCGAGTGGATCTTAGGGTCTTTTTTATTTCGAAAGTGTGACAAAATGATGTCTCTGGCTACTCCCCATTACCCCAACTTCTTTTCATAGTACCTAGACGTAAAAAAGTACCGCTAATTATATTATGGAAATTGTCGTGTATCCAGGTTTCAGACTAAATGTTTAGAAGATTTTAAGGTGTATTTTGGACGGGAAAAGGGTTGGCGTTACTGTGAGCAAGTGTCTAAAATACATCTTGTCGTCCTCGGAGGCTTTGCCTTATGAGTAGCACCGAACTTCGAGAGAGTAAGTAGGCTCTGGAGTATGACCCTTCTAAGTGTTTTAATTTACGATGGAAGTTTTAGACCGAACCCTAATAAATTGGTTCCTTCTGGACAATAAAGCACTATTTATTACTCCGCCATCATGATATTTAAACTACATTATAAGATTAGCTTCTCTCTTGATCATTTGGCGATTATTCCGACATGTACATTTAACTCTGCCTGATTTGGGGTGTTTCTAAAAAAAAGGTTGCAAGCTTACTCTGGGACAGCATACCATTAGAGGCGAAGAGATGGTAGGTACTCAGAAAAGCACGACCCCATACAAACACACAGGATGCATGAAAACACGCCATTGCTCACTCATGCCGTCGAATATACTCTACCTCCATGCCTGTTAATACACACTCGTGTATGGGCACACATCTTCACTACACATATTTTCAATGTATTGCGATGATTTAAAAATCCTGGCCACATTTGTGCATTCGGGCGACATGGAGTGAAATTGGTTGAATTCTAATCTTCAACCAAGCCCGAGGCTTGGTTGAAGATTAGGTCGGATATTCGGTTTAAGTTCATTCTCGTGAATTCGTCAGTGGTATTTTGCTCCTAAATAGCCTTTAGAGGAAATTGGGGCATGGGTGGATTAGAGTGTTGAGGAGATTCGAAACTTTTGGCAGAATATGAGACTCGTATAATTTGGACGCAGAAAGAAAGTTTCGGAAGATTTTTAGAGTAATTTACTCCGTTGGAGTTGAAGGGAGAATTGGGCAAGATTGAGCTATCGCCGAGGGAGGCCAGCCATATGACTGCTGCAGTGTAGCTGGCCACAATGCAAATCTAGTTCATTAGACAGGAAAACTACGAATTCCAAGCATTTTCGGACTTTATTCATTTCATTCTCAAGGAAGAAACGAAATAAGTAAAAAAGCTCCCTATATATAGATAAGAACAATGAGAAACAAACAAAATAACGAGAAAAGGAATTGACCATGGATATATATTTTAAATGAAAACAACACTCTTTGGGGCGCCACTAAAAATAATTAAACATGAAGGGATGCCGAGGTTAGGATCATGCTGATGATGAGCAATTGCGAACAAATCAAAGGATCCAATCAAAAGAAATAAACCAGAAACCTCTCGGTGAGAGGAAACTAACAAAATGTAAATTAAAAAGATAATTGCTTGGTCAAAAGGGAGAGGGGAAGATACTTGCAAATCAACAGAAGCAATCAAAACTGCTATGCTTAATATAAGCCAACGAGGAAACAATGTGGGGAACAGAATATGTGGAGAGTAGAAAGAATAAGATTGTCGGTAATTACTGAAAAAGAAAAGCATTCCATCTCGACGTTGTTCACCCCGCGAGGGGCACGGCGGCATGTTGTTCCTGGCCGCCGTGATGACGGGGCTCGGCACCCCAGCATAGCCTCTCATCCTCCTTCCGCTAGCAAACCCTTTCGCCTTCTCTGTCATTATTTTGCCCAAACTCTTCTACTGCCTCTCTTCAAAGGGTTTGTTTGGATAGGATTAGACTGCTCTGCTTTGTTTCGGACCCGTACTAATTACTAGTAGACAAGTGGTCTGATTCTCTGGGATTAGTCCGGGCTTGATCTCCCCCAGCAACATCTGAGGAATATTGGTGGCTACCAACCCATCCCCCTCCCTTCCTCCCCCTTTTTTCGCAGTCGGTGTTCGGTCCGCGGAACCTGGCCGGAACCAAGAGGAGACGAGGAAAGGGTAAAGGCCCACCAAGTTTACACTGCACGGTCCAGCTGGAGTACTGTGAGGTACCTTTGCGCTAAAGTCTGTGACTTCTTCTCTACATATGAGCCCGGGTCTGCGCCAACGGGAGAAGATCCGTCCCTTTCTCTGGTTTCGGGTCCTCTCGACTGAAAACTAGCAAGACAAGGTCACAGACAGTAGTTAGTCTGGTTATGTCTTAACAAATCCTTTATACTAACGCTGTCAAAAAACTAATGAAAACAACTATAGACAAAACAAGCTGCGCATCCCCCACCCTCTTTACTTCCCAGTTGGACTAAGGGTACAATGAGTACCATAACCCGAGTAACAAAAGAGACGTAAAATGTTGTCAAAGCAAACGATAGGACATCTAGCACAAGATCTTTTTCCCAAGCAACCAGACACAGAAAAAAACAGCCCAGGAACGAGTAAAATCTCTAACTACCAAACCTCAACACCACAGAAACTTCCGAAATCAATACTAAGACCACAGGAAGCTTCGAATCTTCTACAATAGCAGGTTCAGCAAGATCACAAAGACATTGCCTGAACTACTGTCGCTACAACCTCTCCCAGGTCAGTTCATAAGAACGCTCTTTCAGAAGCTTTTATGTGATAATAACTGAACCCCCTCCCCCAAAGTAACCTAGTGAAGATGTGCATAGTTAAATAGGGAAAAGATCTCCAGAGATTATTATTAGCTCTAACAGAGCTAGCAACGGACAAAGTAGTAGTGATTCCACACACCTCCTTTAACATGCGTAATGGTGTGATAATAGAGCAGGACTTCGCCCAATATACAGAGACCCAACTAATTGAAGAATTAGGAGAATACTCTGTCGCCCAAGTGCCTACTTGTCGATGCTCGGGAGATGCCACTCACTCTGCGCCGTTCTGTTTTCACGGCTGAGCTGGTTGCAATACATCGCTCGGTACGGGAGATAACGCGGTGTGCCCGGTTCGGAGACCGGATTGTGAAGTAAGGGACCCACAGAGCGCCTTGAGTGCTCTCGGGGCATCGAAATATCCACACCCCCTGGTTCGCGGTATCTGTGACGTCACGGATGCCGCGAACCGAGTGGATGTCTAGATTATCTTCTGCTGGGTTCCTGGACATGTGAGAATTGCGGGGAATGAGCGCGCTAAAGAGTTCGCGAGGACTGGGCAACCAGACCAGCGTTTGGCTCTTCCTCACACCGACGCCATGGCAGAAATCAGTGCAGCCCCCTCCGGGTTGCCTTGGCAAAGAAGATGGGAGACGGCCGAGGGGAACTTAAAGTTGAGTGCCATTGCATCCGACTGTTCCCAAGGACCTACCCACCATTGGCGAGACGGCTTCAGGTCGCTTTTTGCTGTCTTCGAATTGGACACACTCGCGGGACGCCCCACTATTTAATGGAGCGCTCGCCTGCGACTTATGGTGATGACTGCGTTGTCCCCCAGACTGTTCGGCACATCACATTCTTGTTGAATGTCCCAGTCTGGGTGATCTTCGCACACGTTACCTGTACACGTATCGGGACGAGTGGGGGCGCTACCGCTTGTCCCTTATACTCGGGACGGGTTCCTGTACACAGACTTGTGGATTATCTGACTTCTTGGAGGAGGCTGGCTTCCTCCATTTTATTTTACTCTGTTGTAGGTCGCATGTTCCTGCACCCCGACCCCCAACGCCGAAGCCTGCTTCCTTTTCTTCTTGCTTTTTTTGTTTGTTTCCTCGTCTTAAATTTCCTGCTTTTTGGGATCTTTGTTATTTGTTTTTTGCATATTTTTTTAAAAAATCTCTCATAGTATTAGGCTGTAGCGTGATTAAGGCGACTTTTGCCCTAGTAGGCATTGGCCAAATGAGCTCATAAAAAAAACTACTCTACTAGTTATTGGGCTCGTCTGGCATCCCATTAATTTTACTAAGTAAACGATGTTTTTTTTTAGTTTTTTTTTATTAATTACCTGTCGAGTACGTGGTACCGAATACATTCTGCGTAGGTTCATCAATAGTTGACTAACTGTGGGTTGTCCGTAAGAACAGTGATACGCCATTGGAATAATTTCATGAAGTAATGCTCTCCTGTTAACAAAGTTGGGAGGGAAATAATTAGCGAAATCAAGTCGTCGCTCACCCGAATGATCCCTGTCTCGAGGAATCAATGCAGCTACAGAATTCGGCCAGTACAAACATTGTTCTTGGAGGAGAGTTCTGTCCGCTACTTTCCTTTGTACTTCTTTGAGCCAGTACATGGAACCGTCCTATTACTTCTATGTGATGTTGTGGCGGTAGGTGCCTGCAAGTGAAGACTTGGGAACAAGCTTAAGTTTAGGAAGAAAAAAGAACCTGAGAACAAGTATCGTGACTTTGACCACCTTTTTGTCAATAGGAGGTGACTGTAACATAGGGTTAGAACTTGAGCGTTATCTGGAATGCATACAGGATCCATCCGTAAATACCTGTTTAAAACCCACCCCGGACTTTTGAATCACGTAATTTTTCATTCTGTTAGCTCTCATCCCCCTGGCAACTAGGTCGCAGTGCTTGAGATGGGAGTCGACATGGCGCCACTCGTGTCCACGATAGTGCTCTAATTTCTTATACCTTGACCTTCACGTATGGTCATTACATGAATTCTAGCAAAACCATTTAAAAACAACCTGACCAGAGGAATATTTCACCTGTGAGTACATGAAGAGCCTTTTTTTTATTTCCTGTAGAAGGCGAATCGCGAAAAGAGCAGCAGTTAACTGCAGTTTGGGTACGATACTGGATTTACCCACGATTTTTGCTTTGGCGACAACGATCTAGACTTTGAATTAAATACAAAATAAACAACCGCTTCATAACGCATTAGAGCTAGCATCCGCAAAGCAATTTAACTCGAAATTACTCAAGGGTAAAATTTGCCGAAGAAATGATAAAGTTAGACATTCCCTCAATTGGTGTGTTAATTGGTCTCATTATAACTGGCTGTTCTTCTCTAAAGTTTCGTCCCACTCTAACCTTTTTCCCCACCAACACTTCATTAAGAAGCTGGTTAGAATAATTATAGGATTTAGATGCTTTAATGCGTCATAAATAGAATCTATATACCTTAAGACCTGCCCGTTCGTTTGGGACCCCAATTGCATCTTGAGAATGTGGCATTACAGCCAATCTTCCCCAGTATTCCAACCCATTTCAAGAACTTTAATAGAGTCTCTAGCCATGGGTTACATTTCATAAAAAAGTCATTAGTAGATGATTGATTAGAACAGTGTTTGCCAACCTATTTTGGACTAACGCCTCCTGGGACACTAAATCTCTTGATATCGCCCCCTCTACCAACGGAATTTCATCGTTTTTAAGTTACAAGACATATTATTTTAAATATAAAAATTAGAAGAATCTCATTGAAAACTTACCTCAATATATTTTAATGAGATGGTTGACTTTGATTCTTTTTGGCTAACTCTTGCACCCTTGGTTCCATCCTACTAAGAAGTAACCTTAAATCTCCTCTTCTAGTCATTTGCAGTTGGTTTCTTTGTTTTGTGAGAAATCGAGTAACTTCACAAACCCTCGCTCAGGCATATATGCAGATAGAAAAGCTATGAAATATAGTTTAATTGTTTCCTGTAGCTTTGGATAGTTTTCAGGATTTTTTTTTTGTAACCAAAATTCCTGGTATGATTGCTTGAATAGAGGCTTCAATTCGAAGTCATTTTTTAAACCAATTATCTCTTCTTGGATTGCAAGATTAGTTTCATTTCTATAAGCATCCGTAAATGTGTTTATCAGCTAGTCAGGTATTTTCATATCTAGGAGATCTTGATATCTAAAGCTCATGTCCTCGTGTAACGTTTTCAAATATTCGCAATAAATCAAGAGGTCATTATCCAATATGGAATTATTAGTCTCATCATATTCCAGTTCATTTAGATTTGTTAACAGAGACAGAGTCTTACGATCAATATTAATCAATATTATTCTTGAAGAAGGAAAGCTTGTCCAAGAATGCGCAAATTTTAGATTTTGCTTCGATAAGAGGCACATCACAGCCTTGCAATTGCAAATTTAGATCGTTGAATATGCTAAAGATATCTGTTAAATAGGCAATGTCCTTCTTGCAGGCTAAGAGTTCATCACTCAAATAGCCACATTTATTATCTCGGAAAAATTGAATTATGCTGTTGAAAAGTGAATAAAATCGCTTTAAACAGTTTCTTTTCGATAACCACCTCACTTTGGTATGTAAAAGGAGTCGATCAAATTCTTCATCATTGTTTTCACAGAGCTGTCGAAATAGTCGGGAATTAAGGGGGTGGCATTTTGTTCTATTTATTGATGTAATCATAACGTTAAGAGATTTATGAAGCCGATCACTCAAGTTCGTGGCAACCAGATGTTGTCGATGAATTAAGCAATGATTGTAAAAAGACTGGGCACAACTTTCTTAAAAAATGCAAGAAAACCTTTATATCGTCCCCTCAATGCTGGAGCTCCGTCATTCGCGCAAGCAATAATTTTTCTCATTGGGATATCTATTTCTTTGAAAAACTGTTCAACTGCAGCAAAAATAGATTCACCTTTAGTGTTTGTTTCAAGTTCCTTTGCAAAGAGCAGCTCTTGCCCAATTTTGTTATCTTTAATAAAGCGAACAAATCCTAAAAGTAGTGCTTCATTGCCTGGAAGTGTAGACTCATCCAATTGTAAACCAAATTGCTGAACCTTAAGTATGTCACCTAAGATTTCTTCAATGTCTTCGGCCATTTCGTCAACACTTCTTTGAACAGTATTATTACTAAGTGGAATAGTTTTGCAACTGTGTTTGGTTAAAGATGATGTATACTATACGCGAGACTTCCTTTATAGCTGGTAAGATCAGTTCTTCTCCAATTGTATGAGACTTCCCAGACCTGAAAATCATTTTGGAGATATTATATGAACAAAGAAGTCCATCGTCGCATTTTGGGGATCGTTTTGTTATAAAGGAGGCAATGGTTTTTCTGTTGTTAAATTTTTCTCGTAAAGTTTGAAAATAGGACAAATTCTCTTTTTCTTTATCAGGATGAATCTTCTTTAAGTGATCAGAAAGTCGGTATGGTTTCATGGCCTCGTTAGAGAACACTTTCTCACAGAGATGGCACATTGGCAGTTGGTTGTTATTAGGAGAACTAATAAATCCAAACTTCAAATATTCAACACTATATTATTGTCTGCACTTTCGTTTTGAGGAGTTTCCAGACATGATTATGGGTAATTAAACACAGTCACTATAATTCAAATAGATCAGGAAATGGCAAACACAAAATTTCACCACCAACAATGATTACAGGGAACACACCTAACTCACACTGAAATAATCGAGCACAGCAAACATAAAACCGGAAAAAGGGAAAACAGCAAAATATTATGTGTTAGCAAGACGATGATTAAGCTTGTATATAGTTATTAAAGTTATACAAAAATCACCATTCCAACTACTTGCACTTGTCACAATATGGGTAAATGTTATGAAAAAGATTAAAAATCAAAGCTTATGTGAAAACTATTGCAAAGAAGCACTAAATAACTAATATCACGCAAAGGAGCAACACTTACAGAACCTACGCGGAAACTAACAGCAATTCAAAACAGACGTGGATCCAAGAGAGTGTAGCTGTTACGTACATGTTTTATACTGCTACAAAACGGATCAAGTTTAAAGCAACAATAACGAGTGGAAGCTTTGTGTACTTATTTTATACAAGTACAGATCGAACCTCAAGCATGCTTGGCATTATTGAAGAAGATATAGCAAACTATAAGTCAGCTATCAGAGGCTTATTAAAACGTCATCAAACAAACATTTTCAGTAACAGTTTGCATCAAACACGTCACCTCAAACCAAATGCTGCGTCAAGAAGTATCAGCAACTAGTCGTACACTACTGTTAATACAATGCGTTTACAATATTAAGCTATGCAAATAATGCATAGAATTTTCAATCTGTATAGCAGTAAAATTTATAATTTCACTTACATAAGTATTTACATTAATTTTTTCATGGCCACAGAGTTAAAAGGTAATCAATTTTCACGAATGATGACTACCAGACTGCCAATTTGGCAACCCTGCGGTGTAACACCAACTGAGTGAGAAAACAAGCACACTAACACACATCACTGGCATTCAGTAGAATTTTTTGTAGAATTCCATAAAATTTATGCAATTCTGCCGATTTTTTGCTCTCCATAGAATTGCAGTATTTCTATGGATTTCTACAGGTCCAACAAGTAGGTATGCTCTAATAATCGAGTATTATTTAAACTTGATATGGTTGACATTGAATAAATGCCGAACATCCCCAGCGTGTATTCAACGCCCCCTAAGAGAAGCAACATCTTACAGCGCCCCCTTGTATCTCAACGCCCACGTTGGAAATCACTGGATTAGAATGAGTTTTTGATGAATTCTGCCTAACTTAGAATTCCCTTTTATAAAACTAAATTATACCTTCCTCTGTAGGAAAAGAACAAAGTGGGTTATCAACATAAAGGCCTCTTGTTACCAAGTCAGAATAACCTCTTCCTTTTCCTTCTATTAACTGAAACAGTGAAGCGTCAATAAGAACTGGCTACTTGTTAATCCAAAAACTATCACTAGCCCTATAGGTCACTAGGTGACTATTGGGTTCTATCGGATCTTCCAACCTTAAAAAACGATAAGAATTTTTATCGTCGTCCTTGAGGCGTTTAAGTATGCCTTCTCTATATTGGCCATGCAGGCAAACGAGTGCTGTCTAAATAACGCCTATTAAAATACTGAACCGATTATTAATGAGAGAAGACCCAGGTTACAAGCATTCATTCAGACTTATTCTTCCTGCTGAACAATCAAAAAACTACTCTCAAGGGACTAGTAGCAGATTCTTAATTAACCCCGTGAGATGAGCCAGATAGTGTATTTTTTACCGTTTTTATAAGACGGCTTCTAAGAATTACCTCTTTTATATACCCCCCCCTTTTTAATTCTTTAATTATTTCATGTCTTTATTTGTGCAGGTTTAGTTTTGTTTTAATCTTTCGTCATGTTATAAAGTCTGGTCTTAGCGATTGCCTAATTATCCGATATGTGAGAGTGACTCTTCTTCCATGGTAAGCCTAGTACAGAGTGGTTTTCGAAGTGTAAACTGATATTTATTCAAGTATTTTCAGAACATAATGCAATATTACATAATTCTTAGAGTAAAACGAAAGAAAAAAATATATGCTACAAGATGATGGAACTAATATTGAATGTGACCGCCTTTTGCGTCGATACCACGACGAAATCTAAATGTCTATGACCTGCGGGCAAGTGCAGCGCGGGATTTTAGCTGATATTTCCTCCAGCATTTTTCCAGTTTGCACTTCAGAACTTCGACACTAATGAGATTTGGTACAAGTTTTCTGCGCAAGCATCGACCACAATGCAGCGTCTATGAGGTTTAAATGTAGCGAACTGGGAGGACATAGTTCCTCTGACCAAAACCCTTTAAAATTTAAATTTTCTTGCTGTGTGCATGATTGATTCATCATGTTAATGGGTTACACTAGCATATTTTTATGGAGGCATCCACCCAGGAGATGACTTTCTCCTTCAACATGTCCAAATAAACATGTTGATTGATCATAACTCCCTTTTCAATGAAGATGTTGAGAGGTGTTTTTTGGCCAGTTGATGTTACTCTCGCCCACACCATCGCCAAAGTTGGTTTCTGTCTTCTGAAAGATGTCCGCTGGTGGTAACCGGAATCTCAATTTTATTTTGTGTCCAACACGATCATTCTGTGTGATGTGGGTGACCTGGGTAGCTAACAAATTCCCATCCCTCCACAGAACTGGAGGCTTCAAGTCATCAAGGAGACGTTAGAAGAGCAGCTTTGCTCTTCCGACTCTTATTTTGGGTGGTGTTGGAGCTCTGGTGTCTTTAAGCTATCTTGAATGCACGAAGTTTCAGATCATCTTTCTCAATTTTTGCATGGTCGCTCGCCTCACTTTGGGCTACAAAGCAACTTGTCTGGCACTCCCCCTGGTCTTGTTCATCGTGTTCTTGATGAGGGTTGGGGTCCTCACTTTTGGAAGACAACTGCTTATATCTTTAATCAGATTGATATTTTTAAAAACCCCAGACTGCTCACAGTGAGGTTGAACATTTTGAAAATATCGCCCGCTGTCTTCCCACTTCTATACAGGTATTCGATTGCTTCACATTTTCTAGTCATATTTGTAAACGACTAGTTTTTTTTATTAATTTACATTTTTATTAGAAAATTCAATAAATCTTGAAAGAACCTGCAAGAAAGTATTTAAATAATGGTATGTAAACATATTTAAGATGATTTGTAAAAAAAACAGGCTACACTTCGTACTTCCAACCTGTACAAACCTCCCTTCACAGACTTCCACTATAGATTTGAAATCAGAGTACACTTTTTAATCTTCAGGTGCCATGTGCTAAGGTATTAAACCTAAGGAATCTATTTCCCATATAGTATTTATGTCGACCTTATGTGATATAGCTTTCATACCTACAATTTCATATAATTCGTCCACGGGAGCCTTAAGAACCCCAGCTGCCCATTGGGCATGAATTCGTTTGAATGGTGTTTTTTTTTCTCCTTATGGCAAGGCGCCCGATGGCATATTATCAATCGTAGACTCAAAAAAGGTAAACCTTATTTTCCTACTTTATGCCATTTATGAATCTGAAAGAGAAATCGGCATCAACTAGGATGGAAATATCATTAATAGTTTCACTGAGATGGATCCGATAATATGCTACAAGATGATGGAACTAATATTGAATGAATCTGAGATGGATCCGATAATTTTAGGGTTAATTTTGCCTCCGATCCTTTGCTCTTTTTAGTCCAGGAATATGGATATGATTGGGTACATTTTTAACGACAAATGCTTTAACGTGAATAGATTTATGGTCAGTGTTGACCTTAAATGTCACTTCATCGGACAATTTTAACGCTCCCACGAATCGTTATCTGCGTTCTAATCTTGCGTAACTCACTTAGGGGTGGGGATGGGGTGTTAGAATTACATATGGATTTTTTCGTTCGGAAAGTTTTTCCATATTAGCTTGGTCTTTACTCTGGGAAGATTCATGACTAATTGGGAAAACCGAATCACGAGTTTGTTCACCCTTGATAGCCCCCCAATTTTCATGACGACTGTACCCGCCCTTCTCAATTATATCTCCCGCTCTCAGGCATCACAAAACTCTTCTAAATTTCATAATCCGTATCTTCGATAAGCGACCGGCGCATTTTATTTCCTAAATAAGTTTTTTTTTTAGTAATACACACTAAAAAAAAATCTCACGCCAGGGACCTTTAGGCTTCGCAAAGGACACTCATAAACCACATGAACTCCCTAAGTGACTACGTGTTATTTTGGGCTTCGCTTAAATTTATAATTGCGTGCATCTGGGATTGAAAGCTTACTCTTATTCTCATGTCATTTTCAGTAACTCTTATGCTTCCAAATACTGGTAACCAGATCTGGTAAATCCATCTAATAGTAGTAGCGTCGTGCCCAATAGTTGGCATACAAGGTACGCGAATTTTGTGGCATTTAAATTGTCAAGAATATGAAGAGTATTATAATATAAATCATGAAAATTACTCCACTGAACTACATTGGTTAATTTGGGGCAAGTTCGCCTCTTTGAGTGAACTTCGAATTAACCTCGCAAGCCTCTATAATATACTTGGTAATGGCATCCTGATTATTCATGGCCACTGCACCTTTATCATCAAAGAGCAATATTTATTGAAAATGATAAGCGATTTATATTTTGTTTTGAAGCTACCCGTATCAAAAGTGGCCTGCTTAGTCAATGCATGGATATTTTTAACCAAAATAGAGGCCGTCATTCGATGACCACCACGTACTTTAATAAGAGACATAATATCACGGGTAACGGGCACCATTTACATAATATCACGGGTAACGGACACCAAATGTAGTTGAAACGGCATTTCAAGGAGTTATTGAGAAATATCTCTCTTCTACCTCACCAAGCGCGCATACAGAAGACTTTTCATAAACGCGATGATTTATCGTACTAAAATGAAAGAGGGAGTGGAATTACTGAAATTAAGTTTACGAATATATATATATATATACATTTTTTTTTTCATTAGAACATGTTTTATTAGAAGCGACCGTTAGTTTCGAATTACTTATTCTTTTTTCAATCTTCTCGATTTGTCTTATATTCGCCTTTTCTTCATAGTTTAACTCGTGGATAAGCGTACCGAAAAGTTCCTCGGAAACTGATGTTTGCTATTTTGCCAAAGGTAGAAGTAAATTAATGTAATTTAGCACTTTCTTTAATTTAACTGACGCGTTTCGATACATCGACTATCATCTTCAGAGTTACAATGGGGAATTATTACAAAGTATTCAGTTTATATATGTTATAAAATTTATTAACAAAATTACGAACGAATCTATACACGTGTAGGCAGGTTGGATCCAGGAGATAAAAGGTCGGAGAAGTAGGTAGCCAGAGAGGGGGGGGGGTGATTAAGCTGCTTGCCAGAGGGGATTAGTGGCTAGGGGCAGCTCTGAGTACACCTGTCCCTCTGTTTGCTTTTCTTGCGCTGGGCAGAATTTCATTACCAATTTGTGCCAACAATTAAATTATGGGCTAAAAACGTGGTTCAAACATTTTTTTATACAAGTTACTTAGAATAGGGCTAATAGGTGGTCACATAGGAACACCATATTTTTTTTTAAAATACAAAGCGTTAAAGCTGAAGTATGTATTGGAGACACAAAGTTCAATTTATCTAAAATAAAAGTGTCAATATCAACACGTAAAAGATCACTTTTATCACTTAAAAAGTCATAAGAAAAGCTATAATCTTCTATAGGTAACCAGACAATTGCTTCACCACTCCTCCCTACGGGGGGAGCTTGCACTTCGCTACTAAGATTAAAATTTAAAATTAAAGAAAAGAAGCCATGCCTAAATTTTTATAAATTTTCTCAACTTCACCATTTGTAATTCTTTGCGTTTTAAAAAATTCACAAAATTTCGATACTTATATTTATTTCTGAACTTCACCATTTTATTTTTTGATATTATAAAAGAATTATTAGAAATAACTTTGATAAAAAAACATAAACATAACCAAACTAAGATGAAATTATTATTCAAATACTCAAAAAAATCCCCTTCTTAAATTATAGAGTTAGTGATGATGATTATTAAATAATGAAGTCACAAAAACTTATCAATATTTCATTGGATAGATTCCATTCTTTTATCTTTTTTATATGAGCATTGAGACGATACTAACAACTTAGCCTAAGTTATCGGAAAGCAATTTACGAGTTACTCAAGGGGACTCATTCCTTATGAACTTTGGGCAGACCATTAGTACATTAGTAAATAATGAAGTAAAAAAACTTAGCAATATTTTATTGGATAGATTCCATTCTTTATCTTTTTTATATGAGCATTGGAGACGATACTAACAACTTAGCCTAAGTTATCCGAAAGCCATTTACGAGTTCCCTAAGGGGATTCATTCTTTAGGAACTTTGGGCAGACCAAAAATATAAGGAAGATTAAGTAAATAAGACGTTAATTTTTCAACAGGGTCATGGGATTTGATTTATTATGAATTCTATCTTTTTATTTTAATCCTTCTGGGATATGTTAAGAGGGTCTTTTAAAAGTTTGGTGTACATGGAACTGATCTTGCAAAAGATGGCGCATCTTGGAAATATATTTATCTTTGTCTAAAGTAACTATGCGATTCCCTTTATCAAATTTAGAGATGTCATTGTTGTCAATTTTACTGAGCTTTTTTAAAGTATTAACTAGAACGGAAGGTAGATTAGGTCCTTTTGAAACGATATCAATAATTTTAGCGAGATAAAAATCTCCTAAACTGTGAAAGTTTGGAATAGTAAGGGGATTTATGAATTTTTTTGAAATTACTTAGAAAATTTAGTATGCATTTAGAATTAGGGGCAAATCTAAGTCCTAGACCATATCTCAGAGTTATACAGTCATAATAAGAAGTTCCGAAGACGATAAGTTAGCAATTAAATGTTTATTGCTAAATTTGGTCCAATCGCCTTTTTGTACATGTCTTTAAGAAATTCTCTTACAACTAACTAACGAGCGATCTGAGCCCAAGTAAAGTCTTTGCACGCCCCTTGACAATTGCCCACTGCAATTTCGTCCTATATTTTACCGTGAGTACGTAGACGACACGATAGCCTACTGTATTTCCGGTCCGAAAATACCTCTAATAAATTCCTGAGTACATTAACCAACTACACCCTTATATGAAGTTACCCAAATATCTCGCGCACCTGGCAGTTTCTCTGCATCCATTTACCGTAAGCCCACGTACACCTGCTCCGGATCGCATTGTCTTAGTTATTGTGCCAACAAATTTGAACTAAATTCTATTAAGATTTTACTTTCGAATATTCATAACCTCGCCTCCTCATATCTCAGCTTTCACAGCAAAATTACCTTCCTAAACAATTCCGTTAAAATGGATGGCTATTAAGCCGATTCGGTCGAACTCTTCGTACCTTTCTAAATGCAGAGTTCAAACTTAGCGCTTCCTTTTTACAACGCCCCTAAAGAGAAGGCGTTCGTACCCCCGTGTTATAATGTAGGACCTCTTAAGTC
The DNA here is from genome assembly GCA_963969495.1 of Ceratothoa steindachneri. Taxonomy (NCBI): domain Eukaryota; kingdom Metazoa; phylum Arthropoda; class Malacostraca; order Isopoda; family Cymothoidae; genus Ceratothoa; species Ceratothoa steindachneri. Next base: position 17,711,921 of record OZ018330.1, on the reverse strand, counting down.
TATTCGTATAAACTCGCCTCTTTTAAAACACATTTTCCAAGCTACCAACTTACAGCCCGTTTTTCAAAACCCACGCAATTTACGACCCATCTTTAACAACAAAGACGAAGTGGCAACATTGCTTCGATCCTCGATCATTTACGAATATTTAACTGCTCGCGATGTAAATCAGAGGTTTATTTAGGATCAACGCAGCGCACATTACATATTCGTATTTACGCTCACCTTAGGATTAGTCTTAAACCTGAAGCCCCACGACTAGATTTCCAGGACGTTGGAGTAAAAGCAAAAGATGATCAGAATCAATGGAATTGTTTTAACTCTTCTTCGCTTTGCTGATGAAAGTGTTATTTACCACGAATCCTAAAGAATATCGCTCATTGATAGCAGAATTGTCAGCCTCACAGTTGGAATGAATTGGAACTTTTCAAAGAGGAAAATAATGTCCAATATTTTTTTAGAAAGATGGACCAATAGTATTGGCGCTCACATTTTAGAGCACGTATGAAAGTACGTATCATTTAGATTGTCGCGATGCATGAAAAAGGAAACCAGAACAAAATTAGGCTTAGAGCATTAAGAAAGCCTAGCTTCAAAAGCGACATGTAAAAATTGCACCCTGAAACAAACCCCCAAGGTCGACAGACCTAAGTCGCGTGCTCTCAATTTTTCAATCATTTTGAAAAAGAAATTAATTAACAAACATATCATCTGACCTTACGACCTTCAAAACTGTCAAAAACTCATTGAAAGGTAAAACGGTTACCATCCGATGGGCCACATGGTGACATAAGACGCGTACACGCGACTAAAAAAGAAACGGGATGAAACTGACCCCTCGGAGAAACATTGAATGATACATTTTAAGAATTAGCCAAAAAGACCGTAAAATAAATCCATGGATAAGAGCATAAACAAGGGTAGAAGATAGTAAAAAGAATAACAGTTCTGAAATGGAAATGGACAGGTCACATTACTAGAAAAAAGAGACGCAATAAATACTAAACTAGACACCTTTATAGGTAAGGAGACGGCTAGAAACAGGGTTGGCAAAACCCCCCAAATTTTGAAAAAGCCCAATAAAACCCGGGTTTTATTCAGGGGGTTTTCAAATCTCGGGTTTTTTCAAAAGGCAAATGCTACAAGCATTAGAATAATATAGAAAAATAATAGCTATCTCTATTTTAATATAATAATAATTACTTAATTTAATAATTATATTATAGTAAGAAAAGATCACAGTAACAGATCACTGATCGAAAATTGTGGGTACTCATGATAGCCATAACCTGTAGGAGAGAGGAATTTTGAGTCAGTATCAGAGAAATAATCATAATTTGATACATATTTGTTGAAATTATAAACATAAATATGAATTTTGAATAAAATAATGATAAGTAGCATTCATTTCTTGAAAAAAAAGTAACTGAAAAAAAAAAGCCAAACACGGTTTTTTTTTCAAATTTCATTTGAAAAAGCCAAAAAAAACACCGGTAATAAAACCCTGTTTATTTAGGGCTGTTTTTTTTTTATTTGCCAACTCTGGCTAGAAGACGCCCGCGCAGAAAGGTGGGATGATGAAATTGACTCAATGACTGGAGGAACGAGGTAGAATGGATGCCCGACAGTGGCATGAAATGTGCTGTGAATGTGTTCATTGGTAATTATTACCAATGTCAACTCCTGGTTAGAATTATAGATTTTAAAGTAGATGATTCCACGAGGATTGAATCGTGTCTTGTTGCCAAAGTTAATTGATTCATTTAAATTAAAAAATAAATGCCCCCAACCTTGGGTAGTTTCCTTTTTTTAGCTACTTTGACTAGTGAATTTCATACCTTTACTTTCCCTAACCTCAACAATTGCTTACAAGTTAATTTTGAAAGCATCTGGCAGAGCCATCTCATAAGAAAAGAAAAATGTCGGTTCACTAATAACATTTGGAGCCTCTATAGACGAACCACTTACCCTGACCTTCTCAACCGCCAAAATCCAGAATTCAACTTTATAAAAAAAAACCCTCTAAATATGGAGTCAATTTTAATACTGACACCAAAAGGCGCCCAAGGAAGGAGGTTATCGATTTATAACTGTAATTAAAATAGTCTTACAAAATAAAGTAGCCATCACCCCTTTGCTATATTGGCCCCTGGTCTTCCTCTCGAGATAGTTCGAAGATTAGCGAAGTATCCTCATCAGAATTTGTGAAAAGTTTAAATACATCAATCATATCTCCCCTAAAGCGATCTACGCCTGACAAAAATTTTTAACTCCTTCAAATTATCCTCATATCCTAATCTCATCAATCCTGGGATAAGTTTAGTAGCCTTACGCTAAAACCTTTACCACATATTTAAGTCTCGCCGAGTGAAGAGCCCAAGCCTGGAACCAATATTGCAGATGAGGTCTTGCATGCAAATTATACACGTAGCCACCAATTTCCCCCATTGCCTTTATTCGATACATTTCTCTGTAACATCCTAACCTTTTGGTAGCACTGTTCCTGTTTATGTAGTCTGTCCCTTGTACTCGGGACGAGTGCGTGCACCATGACTGGTGGACTTATTGACTTTTTGGGGGAGGCCGGCCTTCTCCCTTTCATTTAACCCGGTTTTATTGTTGTTGTGTTTGTTTTTGTTATCGTTTTTGTTATTGCTTTGTTATTGTTATTTCTTTTTATTTTTGTTTCCTGTTGAATTATTTTGAAGTAGCCTGGAACTAGGCTGTTTGTTTACGGCAACTTATGCCTAAGTCGGCAGTCGCCAGATAGCCCCTTAATCAAAAAAAAAAAAAAATCCTGTTTATGTACCTAAGCAATGGCTCCTACCGAGGCTTATGACCATTTAAAAATCGCTCTCTATTTTCCATTTATTTGTCACCAATCCCACTAGAAAGACTAGCAGAAAACGCAAATTTACTCTGTTTACTAATAAATTTTACGTTAGTCACCCTATCAAAAAGACCTTACTAAAATCCAAGTAAACTGCATCAACATCTTACCTCTTATCTAAGATACCGGTCACATTCAAGGAAATATGCCAAAAATTATTAATTATTTACAAGGATGAAACCAATGTTGTGATTATTTCTATCAAACTAATACTCTCCAAGGCATAAAAAACTCAGCCTCGATCAATTTTTTACAGGACCTTATAAAGGATAGAGGCAATGGGTGGTAGGTAACCAGTGACAATACTGGTTGCGCTTGAAAATCAAATTTTTGTTTGAGGTTTTTCAACTGATTCTATATAAATTGGCCTCGCTAGATACGAAAATGAGAATAGTTTAATCTTTTTGGTCAATTTTTCCTTCTATGGAGGATGTGGGTAATACCCATTATTATGTGCTCCCTAGTCCATTTTTGCGTACATGTGTTGACAGCTTGATACAAGGATCTACAACTCTACCGAAAGTTACAAAACTAAACTTAAATTCAGTAAAACACAAGAAATTTTCAGTAGAACCTTTTTATAATAAAAATAACTACAGTGGACTATTAATTAGAAGGAAAAGACGACTTATGTGTGGCTCGAGGTTCACCGCCTTTCAAACACCAACAGTAATCGGCCATCATGTTGATATCCCGGGACCTTGATTCCTTTCTTTCATTGTCCAGATATCCTCAGGAAACCTTCCCTTTGTTCTTAAGTGTAATCCCTACAAATTTCCGGAAAATAATCCAAGTGAGAGCTGAAAAAAAAGCAATTTTATTGACATACGAGATCCCAGTTTCCTGAAGTTTTCCAAAAGACGACTAACGATGGCTTCATACTTCGTTGTTTTCCCAGAAAATTACTAACAGTTAATTTAAAATCAATCCAACCTTTCTTTTCTATTTCATCCATAGTCTTTTCAAACTCGAGATCTTTCATTAAGCTTCATATTGGGGCAATCAAAAATACCTGCATTCAATTTTGGATCACTTCTATATGGAAACTTCTTCAGGATGTAAAGAAGAGCTGGTTTCTCTTTATCTATTGCCTTCACGAGATTTATTATCCAACTTAGCTTTATATGCAGTTGTCGGAGCAGAATTTCTTTAGGATCAATCATAGGGATGGCAACGATATTTTGTGTAAAAGATTTTTGAGCTGCCCTTTCCTGCTGTTAAAAATGTTTGGCTTCAATCCGGCTATACCACAGAAAGCATGGATGCATGGTGTAACCTCTTTGCATTCCTAATGTCAGAGAGATAACCTTAAAAGCACAACAGATAATTATCCATTGATGATTAGTCTATTTGTTGGCATCAAGTAAAATCTTCATGTCATAACTTTCAATCAATTGGATAGAATGAACAAATGGAACAGAAGCAAGGCTGTAACCATTATTTAAGAGTACAGTTTTAAGACCTTACTTGATGAGTCTATAAATATCTCCATTCAACTGGTTGATACACAATTCCTAAAGCTTCGATCAATCCCTTAAAATCCAGTAAGATCTAGTTACTGGTGCCAATAGATTGCTCTCTCGAAGACTAGAGCAAAGGAGCTGAGACGACTCTTTCAATAGTCTTAAAATCTCTTATGAGATCATCGAGCTGTGTTAATAAGAACATAAGAAAAGAAGGAGACTGCAAAAGACCATTCATGGCCTATACTTGGCAGCTCCTGTTAAATAATGGTTTGGGTTCGTGAAACTCGATGGTGATAAGCAATGTTTCACACTTGTCCTCATCGTTTATCTCATTATCAATGACTTTATTCAGATCCAAGTTATTTGGTAATTCTAGAACTGGAATACCTATTCCATGGGGTATTGGCTTTATGGGAGAGGAAACATCTGGGTATTTAACAGTTTATTTGTTATTTCTTGTTTACTCCTCAAACGAAAGATTTTTAAGGTAATTTTCGCCATGTTTAAACAAAAATAGGAGGATAACTAGTTTCCTAGCTTTTAGAGACAGGATGCATTAGAGTCTAGCGAAAATAGTAGTTGTTCTTTAAGTTTAAGCACCATTTTAAATTCTTACGTTTCATTTGGTAACCAAGTGGCAACCAGAATTTTCACCTTTTTTTTACAGGCCTTCATTAAGCCTTTACAAGCATTACCTTGGAAATGATTTTCACTTATATACGTACGAAGCTTTTAAATTTGGAGAACCTTCGAATGCTCAGAAATTGTTCATCTTTGTTGGAAAATTAACAAAAAGTTGCACAATATTGCCTACCTTGTTGTAAGTTCGTCATGCAGAAGTAGTAATCCATCACCTAATCCTTTCCTTCCCTCCACACCATATGTATACTTACAGGTAATTAGTTCTTTAAGGCTTCCCTTGTTCCATCGTCTGAAGTATTCAACACATGTTCACCAGCATATGTGAATAGCAAAATCCTTATCCTGATCACTCCTCTTCGTGCCAAAATAGGCATGATAACAATTCTCCGGTACTTCGCTGGATGGAACTAACATATTAAAAAGTAATATTCCATCGCAAGCTTAAATGCTTTAATCCATCATGGATAATTATAACATATATATATATATATATATATATATATATATATATATATATATATATATATATATATATACAGTAGTGTGCAAATTATTTCGGACAATACCAAATTTTTGGATTATTTCATAATATGTTGAACATTAATTTTTTGGCAACACTAATGAAGTTTTTTTGTTTGTTTTCCGTGCAGAATAGTGCACTGGTAACATCTGGCAACTGTTTTGTTGTGGCCTATCTGCACTAAGCCCGACGGTGCTACACCAGAGCTTGTCTTGGATGATTATTGCTGGGAGCGTGCTCCGTGGTGTACTTGGTTCTGCCGGAATATTCACCTTCCAATCATTATTAGACTATAAATTTATTATGGATATCACACCATAGAAGCGTGCAAGTATTACAGCTCTTAGAAAGCATGCTGGTTTTTAGCATCAGACAGTAGCAACAGTAGCAAAGTCAACTGTTGGCAACATTGTGAAAAGAGCTGAAGACACTGGTGAGCATTCAACACTGCGACAAGGAAAATGTGCAAGAAAACGAAAGACAACACTTCAAGATGACAAGGTTCTCATCAGAAATAGTGTGAAGGATCCCAAGAAAACTACTAAAGACCTCCAGAGAGATTTGTCATTAGCTGATGTAATTTTTTCTTCTTCAACCGTCCGGCGGTGGTTCATTGAAGTTGGCAGATTTGCTAGAAAACCGATAGGTAAACAGTTATTGACTTGTGCTCTGAAGACAAAACGTCTTCGCTGGGCACGCAAGTATGCTGGATGAAAGGCAGCCGACTGGGAGAAAGTTATGTTTTCAGACAAATCGCATTTTGAAGTACATGGCATAGGTCATTGGTAGTAAGACGAAGCAAAGATGAATCACTTCAGCCAGGACACATTCAATAGGCGCCAAAATACCCACCTAAGAAGATGTTTTGGGGTTGTTTTAGCGCTAAAGGCCTATTGTGGCTTGTTACTATTGAGGGAATGATGAACAGCGTTAAATACAAGGCAATCCTGCAGACTCGCTTGCTTCCCGTGATGCAGAAAGACTTTCCTGATGGAGGCAGCATATTTCACTAGGATCTGGCTCCGTGCCATACTTCCCAAATAATGCGCACATTCTATGAAAAAAATAAACCTACCGTTATAAATTGGCCTGGGAATTCTCTTGACCTAAGCCCCATCGAGAATTTATGGGGTTCGACGATGCAGAAGATGATTTGTGCTGTTATCAAAGCCTGGTACCATAACGAAGAACTAGCACAAATATGTTCAAATTTGGTTGAATCTATGCCAGAGCGAGTGAAGCAGGATCTAAAAGCAAAGGGTGGTCATCTTTCATATTAAATGTACCATTTATCTTATCATTGACGTATTCTTTTCAAATATAACAAAGATTATCAAATAATTGTATTATTTCACCACTGTCCGAACTAATTTGCACACACTATATATATATATATATATATATATATTTAGGGATGCATATGTCTGTTATTAGTTGCCTATTGTTCTTTTTCTTGGTATTTTTCTGTCTTGTTTTTGTGTTTTTTTCCATTGGTTTGTACTATGTGATGGGTGTTCCCTTCGTATCTTTGTACCCTATATAAGGCTGTCTTCTCCATTTTCATGCTATTCCTTGAAAATGAACTTGCAAATATAGTTCGAAAGTGCTTGGATTCATCTTTTCATTTTCCTGTTGGTTAATTTTCATATTATTGCTGTCCTCACGTGCCATTTTGTGAGTTTTTTCATTATATATATATATATATATATATATATATATATATATATATATATATATATATATATATATATATATATATATAATTTCTTTTTATTACTGTGATGTTCGATCCTGCCCAGGCAGCGCAACTTTGCCACCCACACATAGCCTCCTAGCGAAACCTATTGGTGGTCATTTTTGCTTTTCCTATCCATGCCGAGTGATTTTTTAAAAATCATAAGAGATAGCTCTAATCTTGTGATACATATTTCTCTACGAACTGTTCAATCGCAAATCTAAAGTTATGAAAGGTGAAAAAAAGCCTAACAATAAAAATTGTAAGAAAAAACTATACCTGATCTGTAAAAACAGATTGCTGATATGAATTCAGCGCGAATATTTCATATATAATCATTTAAAACATCTCAGACATCAAAAAGCACGCAGACGTCTAATTATTCACATCACACTTGAGACTTTTATTAATAATTGGACCAATTCTCCGGTACTTCGCTTTATGGAACTAACACCTTAAAAAGTAATATTCCATCTCAAACTTAAATACTATAATCCATCATGGATAATTATAGCATATATATATATATATATATATATATATATATATATATATATATATATATATATATATATATATATATTAAGGTGATAAGGTGATACAAAATAGGGGTTAATTTTGGGGGGGTATTTAAATTTTTATGAGATACCATCTTATTTGATTAATTTTTGTGCAAAAAGTATTTTGCCAAAATTTCAGATGAAAAATTGAATTTTAGAGCTGAAGCCTAGCACTTGAATATTCATGATTTCCACCCGCCCAGGAGGTACAGCAAGCACCACGTTACTTTTTTTAATAGTGGTGGTTCCCCAGTAGGCCTATCATACCACTTTCTTTTTCATGTCTATTGAAAGTGATTACTCATTTGAAGCACTGCATTAATTGTCTTCTTTGATTTGTCAGTGAACCTTTTTTTCTAGTTCGACACAACATGTAATGAATACCGTTTTTTCTCCTCGTCATAAGCTAGCAATTTGTTGTCGTGTGTCGTGGTATAGCAACGACCGAGTGATGGTATTCGCACGTATAGGTTTGTTACGTACTTCAAAACTCCGTGATTAAGTTTTCTCTCTAAGAGTGCTATATTTGATTATGGTGATTATTATTGCGTTATTTTTGTATCTTTGAGGGTTTCTAGTGCCATGCTCAGCGTTTCGAGGATTGAATTAAAAATGTTTCTAAGAAAACTAGACCTTTAATTAAAAACATGAACAAAAATTGAAATTTAACAAACAAACTACACAGTAATGAAATAAACAAATTTATATGAGGCTTACTAAATTACACAATTGAATATACAGTAATGGTTGACCTAAAGCTCACATTCATATTTAACGCAAATTGACCTTCAACCAAACAGATACTGGGATTTTAAATACATTCCAAGATTCCCATGTAAATCGGGTTTGAGACTGACCTTGGCCTCAATATTTATGTCGCCTCAAGAATGGTGTTTCCGGGGCGGCGCGTGGACAGGCCGTTCCAGATGAGTTCTGAAGGGAGAATGCTGTAAAGCCGCAGAGGAATTCGGAGCGTGTGGCAGATGGAGTTAAGCACGTATTCATGAAATGATTTCACCGCGGGACAGGGAAAGTATGTTTCTTCCAATCTTCGAGTTACTCTGGGAATAATTCGCACTGACGAGCGATGAGCCAAAGAGTGAATCCTTTGACGAAGGGAGTGCTTGAGGGAGTTCACTTTGGTGTATTCCTCAATGGCGAAGACTATCTCTGGGTTTTTGGAGTACACCAGGATAGGGGGCTTCTCTGACGATAGATAGTTGAACTTGCTTCTCAATCCAATTTAACTAAAAGTTCGGTGTGACCACCAGGAACTGACTCGAGGGTGAGCTTCTTCTAAGTTCCTTCGTAAGGTTACCGGGCACTCGCCGGACTTAGTTGTCTCGAGGACTAACGCGATCTACCCTGACAGGATGCTAAATTCGGTGTGACCGCCAGGAACTGGCTCAGGATGAGCTTCTTCTGTGTCCATTTCGTTGGTTGCCGGACCTCTAGCTGGACTTAGTTGTCTCGAGGACTAACACGATCTCCCATGTTCTTCTGCAGTTATTTGATTAAATACTTCGCCACCCCACTAGAGGTTGGGGAAGGAAGGGGGGTGAGGACAGCTGCATTAAGTCTCCTCCTCTAACGGTTTTTCTCAGAGCGTCTTTCAGCTAGCCCTAAAGGGGACTTTCTGACTTGAGGACGACGCTCCTCTAATTTCGCATATGGGGTGAAATTGAATATCAACTTTTAGGGGAAATCTTACTGTTTTAACCATTGTTAGGCCCACCAGGGTCCGACATGTGATGATTAGTGCACTATGTGATTTTGGGCGGTTTTTCTGGTTCTCCTCGAGGCGAGGGGGTAAAGGGAGGGAGGTTAAGTGATCGGGCTACGCCGCCAAAAAAGCCTCAGTTGTGAAAGTGGGGGTATCGATTCCCCTACATAGTCCTCCATGAGCTTACCTTCTCCTTCGTCAATCTTATTAATAACCTTTAGATCATTAACAACCTTTTTAGCAATCTTCGAGCCATCATTCATTCTTTCCTTTGTCTCGATTGAGACACCATCATCAAAACAAGGTCTGCTAACCAAAGTCGCATTCTTTCATTTTTTCTGATTTATGACCTTACAACCTTAAAAACTTTCAATAATGCCAGGACTAACCTTGGGAGGACCTTGGCAATTATTTCATTCGAAAGAGAATGCAAATCAACATAAGAGTTTCAAATTTCGTTAGAATCGGCCGAATAGTTAGGATATTATTGCCCCCCCCCCCAAAAAAAAGGCAGAATGGGGACCGACCCACATAATGAGATGTACAGTCGCACGCAACTAAAAAGGATGACGTGCCAGCTATTTTACTCGCCTTGGGATTTATGTTAAGTATTAAATTTAGGCGCTCTAGAAGCAATCCTCTTCAATATATATATATATATATATATATATATATATATATATATATATATATATATATATATATATATATATGAATGCAATGTCCCGCAGGAAAAAATGAAATGGTGTTTCCAAGTACTTTCAAACTTTATTAAGTTCCTTATCAAGGATAACTACAAGAAATAATATATTAGAGGTATATGTACGAAAGAAAAGTATGAAAGACGCCTCAAAAACAAGAAATCACCAATGAGGAAGACGGAAGGGGGAAGGTAAAGATTCACATTAAGAATTACAAGAAGCAGGTAGTAAGGTCAAACTGAGAAGACGGAAAGGGTAACAGATTAAAAGAAATTGAGATAGCCTAACGAGGGAGATTATAAGACACGAGGAGCGAAAATTGGGGAAAATACAATGTACATAACAGAGCAGTGACAATTAAAAAAAAAATGGGGCCACATAACTAAAGATTGTATATAAAAAACTAAAAACAAAAGTCAGAACTAATTTCTTTAAGTATGTCTTTTAATTGTAGCATCTATTTTATATAAGCCAGGGGAAAGGTTAAAATTATCACATTGGCTTATAAAAGCACATTCAATGATATTCCTTTTTTTATGGTCATTGGAACGATAAATAAATTTTGCCGAGTTCCATTTAATTAGATGGTCCTTATCTGACATGTGGACAAAGAAAGCACTGTTATCTTCCCCTCTTCGGACATTATATTTATGTTGATTTATGCGAACAGAAAGTTGTTTACCTGTTTCTCCATAATATATACTTAGGCAACCAGAACACTCAACTGAATAAACTCCCCCACCCCCAAACTATTACAATTATTACGTACTAATAAATTCTTAATAGTCATCTCATATTTAAAAGCAACAGAAATGTTAAAGTTATTCAAAAGACGGGGAAGATCACTAAAACAAAGAGAAAATGGTAGAACTAAATTGTTATTACTATTAAAAGGGAGAGTAGGGACAGTTTGATAAAATTTCTTTTTAGCAGAAGAAAGACAGTTTTGAAGAAGCGGGTAAGGGTAACAAAGTTTATGGCCAATTTCAAAGATATTGGAAAATTCCAAATCCATATTTTCCGGGCTTACAACTCGTAATGCCCGTAGAAACATAGAAGAAAAAACAGAACGTTTAACTTTAGGGCTGTGAGAAGAGTAAAAATGAATATAATAATTTAAATTAGTAGGCTTACGAAAGATAGAGTATTTAAAACCTGTATGAGTTCTATGAATAAGAAGATCAAGAAAGGGAAGGGTTCTATTATTTTCCAAATCGTGGGTAAATTTAATTGAAGGGACGAGACAATTGAGTCTGGTAAGAAAAACATTAACATCTTTGGGATTAGGCCACAAGCAAATGACATCATCAATATACCTGTCTACCCTCACGTGATACTTTGTGAGTTTTTCATTTCATATATATATATATATATATATATATATATATATATATATATATATATATATATATATTATCAAGTCCTATTTTATTGGGTTTCATATCCTTGATCATCCTTTTCCTTCGGCTGTAACCACGAAACTGAAGTGATCGTTTAGTACTTCCCGCCATTTCCTCATCCCGATCAACTATTCTACCATTAATCTCAAAGGGTCCTCCTTTCTTTCATTCTTTATATATTTATAAGAAGCAAAACAAAACATTCCGGCTAAATTGATCTCTACTCTTTTCTTACCGGCTCTAATTAATCCAGGGACATTTTCTTTAATTATTATTATACAAATACAGAAATTTCCAATGGAAAGGCCAAGCCTACAAGACCAAGGGTGCTCCCATAGGGAAACATAATGCAAGAAAAGAAAAAAAAGAAACCATATTAAAAGAAAATATGTTAATGATTCTAAGACCCCCCTAAAAACAGGTCTTTATATTTGGGGAAGGGGGGTGCTTTATTTGCTTTGAAATCATAATTTCAATAAGTTTTTATAATAGCTTTTAATTTCTTCCACACATCCAAGTCATTGTGTCGTGAGAAATTTCCCCTCAGTCAACCGGGTTCAACTTTTTCCTGAATTTCTTGATATTTCCCTCCTTAACTGCTTCCATTCTCTTCTTCCTCACACTTTGAGCGCAAACATGAACACATTTAAAGCCCTAAGAGATTTCCATATCCTGCCCCACCTCCACCCACGCCATCTCTTCCTCGACTATCATGTTCTAGTTTCACTAGGAACTCTCTTTAAATCATTGCTCCCCACCATTCCTGCTCAAGTGCACCCCATTTATCGCAAACAGATCCTTTATCCCACCAAATACACTCCATACTATCCCACATTTCTTCCACCCTCTCATTTTATCCCAAGTCCTCCAGACAACCACTCCCCAACTATTTTAAGCCTAGGTTAAAATCTATGACACTACACACCTACCATTTTCCTGTACCTTTGCTATCAGCTCACTACACCTAGACGCAAGCTCCATCGTTTACTCCCACACGCAAAACATCACTTTCAGTCCCATATTTTCTCTAGAATTTAAAGCGCAATAGCAACGAGGCCGCATCACCCTGAAAGTTATAAAGATGTGTAAAGAAAGTGTTGAAATTAAAGAAAGTGAAAATGGGTGGAAGATTTATAGCTACAGATCATCCTGTAAGCATTGGGGCCTGAATGGCAAACAGTGGGTGTTGGGGTTGGTGGGGCACACAAGCCTTGCGACGTCGTATATTATAAGATAAGGAAAGGAGGAGAAGTAGAAGGAGAAAAGGGTTGGCAGGAAAGCTAAAACCAACTACCCCAACCAGAGCTAAGAGGGAGTGGTAAGGAAGCCCTCCCCTCCTGCCCCTATCAGATATGAATGGACGAACGCTGGTCAGCGACCGGCCTACGATAATAGCCCTCTGCCAAGAAAGTGGGTAAAATAGAAATCTTTAGAAAAGATAAAGTTGAGGTAGTCTCAATCTCGTTCGTGACTATCGGGGGCATTAGAGCTGAGAGGGAGTAACGTTCCTCCATGAACTAGGTGAACTAGGACTGTCAGTCTCATTCACAAACCTATCAAATCTCTGTCACATCTTTTTTTTTTTAGATTATAACTAATTACTAAATTTACCATATTTTCAACCTGCCCAAAGTGGGTTTTTGGTGCATTGAAGTGAAAGACGGTTAATTTGTGCATCGTACCTCATTCATCCTATTCTTTCCTTAAGCATGGGGTAGGAATATACCCCCATTGGACTCTGAAGGCTCGTTTTAAAGTAGGGCAAAATCTACGATTAAACGGCACACTTAACGATGTAATGTGTGTGTGTGTGTGTTGGCTCCTCTTGCATCGGGTCACTGACTTCTAGCTACTCGAAGGTCGCAAGTTTAGTTCCCGCGCTCATTTATACACGGTTTGAAATGTATTTTTCCGCCGTTATTTATTGTTAATGAGCCTCCTCGACTAATTGGATCTCTTTAAACCCCCATCTACTTTCACTAATTTGTTACGTATCCTGATAGAAATAAATGCCAATTTTTACTTATAGTGGAAGTTTATCATAGAGTGCATCTTTACTGCACTAAATTGTAAAGCTTTAATACAGCAGAGCTCGGTGTGGCTTTGACAGAAGAGCATTGCGCAATGTGGCGGCGACGGCTTAAAATATTCTGGGTAAGTCATAATTAATGCCTCTTTTAAGGTTCAAACCTGAGTGACGACATTTGAAAGCTGTCAAGACTCATAGAAGGCTTTGCATCTTCTCCACTTGGGAAATTCATCTATGTATGCATGTCTAATCTACAATTCAGATCGCCAACAAGAACATTTCCCTTATCAGGGGTAAATTAGGGAAGAGGCAGAAGGATGAAAAGAGGAGATGAGGAGGGAAAATGTTTAAGATTAAGAAGATTTCTTTAACAATCTTCGTCAAAAAGTAGAAATGTGTCGATGTGTATGTTTTAGAGCGGGTAAACATAGCCCCTTTGGAAGGAGGTAAATATTTCAAACGGTGTCGATTAATTTAGCTTCTCTTCTCTCTTTTCAGATTTCCAGAAGCTGGAAAGGGAAGCGAGAATTTGTAGAAAACTTCAGCACCCCAACATAGGTAAGTATCTGATATTCGTGGGTCTCGGCTCTCGTGTCAGGAAAGGGCAATTTCTTCGACGCTGCAACTGTGGCTGGGAACTGATTTCAAACAGACACATCAAAAATCGGTCATAGAGGGGACAGGAATTTGAAGAGGCATGCATGATTTGGCAGAATCGCTGATGAGGGTGAAAGGGAGGAGAAATAAAATAAAAAAGAAATAGAGAGAAGGTTATATATGGAGTTAGAGATATACACAGAGACAAAATTTAGCCAAAGACATATAGACTGACTGACAAAGATAGGAAAACAGAGGGAGAGAATAAGTGTTAAAGAGAGAGAGAGAGAGAATGTGTGTGTGTTTGGATATCGAAAAATGTGTGTTATGGAGAGAGGAAAGTGTGTTTGTGTGCGTGTTGAGGAGAAAGTGGGTGTATGTTTGAGAAAGGGAGAGAGAGAGAGAGAGAGGCAGTATGTATGGGTGTGTACTCAGCTAGAATGTTGTTGGCCATTTTTCTTTTTTAATAAGCAGGTTCCACCTGTTGACTGTCATCGAGGGCCTAATTAGCCTAATTTAATCTTAGCCATGTTAAAACCAACAACAAAATAAACTTTAAAGAAAACATGACAAAATAACACCCAAAACAAAACAACTAGTAAACAAAAGGAGAAAATCATCATCCTGCGTCTAGTGATACACCCATCACCTAATAAGCTCTATACAAGCCAGCTTCCTAAAACTTGATTAATCTACATTTAGTACGGAAAGAACACGTATCGAGTACAAGAGACAAACGGTAGCGATCCCTCTCCTCCCAATACCAAGACAGGTAATGTGCGAGACCAAGCAGTCTGAGAGCGCTTCCCCAGACTGAGTTCCGTCAAGCGACTGTGCCCTTTTCGGAGCCATCAGAAAACCACCTGAAAACATCGAGGCATTTAAGGGTAGCTCTATTGGAAAAGTAGCCTCGCAATCGCACTCAACTTTAGGTTTCCTTTGATCGTTTCCAATCTTCTTTTCCATGCAACTCGAAGGACCTGATTCCTGCCCTGTATCAGAGTTGGGAATAGCGAAACTTTAGTTCGGTTGCCTAGTCCTTGCAAACTATTTGGCGCCATCATCAGCGTGATCATTTCCCGCAATCAATACATGTCCAGGAAACAGGGAAAAGACAATTTCGAAATCCTCCAGCCTCGCGGCAGCTGTACCATCACGGTTACCGCGAGCAACGGGATGCAAAGATTCCAATGCCTTAAGGGCATTGGAATCTTTGAGTCTGGGAGTCTCTAAAAATCCCAATCTTGGTTCAAAACCGGCCACGACGCGTAATTTCTCGTACCGAGCAGTGTATTGCAACCAACTCGGCCATGAAGACACGCAACCTCTGGAAGAGACCCACCCGCTTTAAACGAGGGGTGAACGACGTGACAGCTGAATCCCTCTTCGGATTTGGACCCAAACGCATACACTGGAACGGCTTCAGTGTGATACTGCGTATTCTCCAAGATGGTCGAACGTGATACTCCCACCGCTGTAGAAACTTTGGGATCAGAAGCGTGACGACAAATGTTTAAAACGTGGTACCCTCCAGGATGGCCTCCTCGACAAAACCAGAGGCAATACTGGCCCCCGAGCTACATTGAACCCTCCAAGGAGTTGCTTGAGATATGATTGTTGTTTCACTTCGTCATAGGCACAGGCACTGTCGAGATCAGCTGCAGATGAAATGAGAGCCGTTGTCGATTGAGGGAGACGCTGAGCTCGCGCGCACAAGTCCATATTACACTATTAACGCCATAAAACGAACGGTATCTTCCCAGCATCGACACGGAGATTATCAATAGGGGAAGTGCGGAAGACATCTGTTGCCAATCGGAGACCAGTGTGGTGGGTGGAGTCCATCTTCCGCAATTCATGATCGGCTGCAAATGAGTAAATTTACAGAGTATCGATAGGAAAGTAAAGCAATATCCCTATCAGCAGCCAAGTTGCTGAGTGTCACAGTACAAAGAATCCCCATGGCTCAGGTGCAAGAGATCCTACGGCTGCTGATATGGGTTGCCCTTTTCAGGCACCGGTCGAAAACTAGACCAAGGAAGAGGTGCGACTCGATGACATCCATGCGAAGCCCATTTAGGAATAAGCCCAGGTCGACGTGAAGCCGGATATGGGGCATCAACTTAGTTTTGGCCAAAGAAAACCTATAATCCGTAAGCATCTGAATAGTGTTCCAGATCCTTTTAAATCGAGCTAGCAGTAAAGCGATTACTTTCTCACCCAGGTGTCGAAGCCTGGCGTACAAGATATCGTCCGGATCATGGACGGTATCTGCCCACGAAGCCGGAGCGGAGCGTAGCTCACCTAGCTAAATGGTTGTTGAAAGGTTCCTCACCTCTGGAGGTAAAGTCCAGTCGGCAACCTTCAGCGAGCTCTCGACGTACTTTAAATGCTGGTGGAGCAGCTTCCCAGGGTCAATGGAGGTCGCCAATGACCCTGGGCCCCGAGATTGCGGTCCCGATATCCTAGAGAACGGGATGGGGCTCCTGCGAGAACTTGCCCTGAATCCTTTGACTTCCACACCTCTCAAAGAAGGGTCTTTCCGTTAAGTGAAGACACGTATGGCCGCCAAGAATAGCGGTGGCCGTGCTTCGAAACATACCGGAACCTAGCCGTCGCTCGACGAAATTCACTCACGGTAAAATGGTTCAAGGGGCGCTTTTATCGCATATAGGCATATCGCTTGTCCCTAAAGACCCTCGCACACCTGGCCAACCACCAAGTAAGCGGACGGCATCCAAATCGGCCAGACGTTCTAGGAATAATAATCAGGCCTATGCCATGAGGGTGCCGGAGAAGATTTCCTGAAATGCGGGACACTGGCCGCTCCAAGCACCATTGGGGTGTTTCTCGGTCGGCAGCGTTCCAGAAAAAGATATTTGGATAAGAAAGTTTTCACCCCCATGAAGATCATCGACTACCTTCCACCAAACATCTCCCCTCGAGGCCGGATGAGCCAGCCTTAGCTATATCCTTCTCCGAATTAGAGAAAGATCTGGCTGTCTTGGGGGCTCTCATCAGAGGTTGGAGTTCTCTCCTCTCTTCTTGAGACCTCAGAGACCCTCGTTGCCTTTGGCGGAACTTGCTCAGGAGCGGACTCTCACTGAATCATTGATCAATCCTAGGGCAGCTCCACAAATTGCAGACATTTTGTCGAATTCCTCGCCCACCCCTACACCAAGGTTGGGCGATGTTTTGCTCATATGAATCTAATCTGAACTTTTGAAAATAATTTACCAAAATATGAAACAAGCAAACATTCTTGACCCCACCTATCCCGTCTCTGATTTGGGGACTTTTCAAGGTTTCAACCTTGATCAAGGTTTCAACTTTGAGCGCGTTAATCTGTAGTGTCCACACCTGTGCAGCGACACACGCCGACCAGCATTTACCTAGTGAACGGTCGTAGATTCTAGGTCGGCAGCCATAAAGGCAGGTTGAGAGTGGATCCCTCCCTTACTATGTCTTACTAATCGTCGACAAGACAGCCAAAATCTGAAGATGTCCTATGAAAGACCCAGAGACAGGATCCAAGAATTTTAGTTGGCCTGGCAGCCAACAAGGCAGTTAATCCCACCAGCCACAAGAAGTACAGCCTAATGCACCCGAGAACTGCCGCGGGGAGTTGATCAAACCATTAGGTGCAAGGAGAGGGTTATTGTGTTAACTCGATCATCTCATTTAATCGTACCCCAACGTCAAAAGCCCCGCAAATTCTATCATCTGGTAACCTACGGGCTTGAATTTACGTTCTTTATATAGACTCCAATCCTCTTTTCTAACACGTCATCAGGTAGCTGGTCAGGTCGTTAAGCCAAGATAGAGGAAATTAGAAGACTCTTGGAAAAAGAGGGGTTGGGCACATAGGGAAAACGGACAAACACCAACTCTCTCAAGCCCTGTCAAGCCAGTGAGCAGCTATGCATTTCCTATTGACACTCGTCCGGGAGAACATGCCGTTCCTGCACGTTCCAAGGGTAACCATCCACACAGAGTACTCTCCTGTAATGGAGTTATTGGGCAGCGGGCGGCTGCAATGAATGCGATACATCTCTCCTCGAATCACTGCTCTTATCTGGCACGGCCATATTAATAATCAACTTCGTAGTGAGTGACTCATTGTGGATTGCATCACAGCCTCGTTGTTATTACTCTTTGAATTCGAAAAATCCCCCCTACCATTAGCAAGGTAACTAAAGTTGGGTAGGCAGTTGTACTTTTAACAGGCCAACGATCCAAAAGATACGCCTCATAGTGAAGAAATGGTTTGAAGATTCCAAAATTAGCGCGACCACAAAAGAAACCGAATGAAGAGTTGTGGATGTACTGGAAGGAGGAATCGAGCAAAGTTACTAGTGAAGAGTGGTGCAAATTAATAAAAAATCCTGACAGATGTGATTGCTAACAAATGTCATGCATGATACAAATTATAAACTATTAGTTTTCGTATGGTCATGTAAACCTTTGTCCTGTGTTCGGTGTTGTAATGTGTCTAAAATAAATTCTTTTTGGATCCGGATCACCTTAGATGGATTTTTGAATTACCTATTAAATGAATACTCAATATCGACTGTTACCCAAATCCTTAAAATATTAATCGAATAGATACACTACCGTCCAAAACTAGAATACCAAAATTGATATTTTCTTTAATTGTAGATTTCCACGAAAATTGCCGCCGGGACGTGCTTCCTGTTCGTTGCCCTTTTCATTTTTACTTTTTTTATTGTTATTATTGTTGTGTTTTGTTTTACATATTGTTATTTTAATGGATCCTAGTACTAGGCTGTCGTGAGTACGGCGACTTATGCCCAAGTAGGCAGTCGCCAGATGGACTCCTAAAATCCCCCCCCTCCAAAAAAAACCCCACGTTAATTGTACAGAATATTGTTTGAAATTGGCCTCTGATACTTTCCAAGCTTATTTTTATAGAGCAGCAGATTAAAAACTGAGGAAGGTAAGGTGTAATTTAAGAACAGCTGCCTCCGAAACTAGAGAACGATATGTACGAGTATGTCATATTTTTTCCGCTCTTCTATTATGAATTGAAATTAACACTAACTGACGCAAAATTTGAAATAATATTCTGTTCCGTTTTCTTGGAAATTGAACAAATATTTTCAATAAAATGTAGATTTTGATACTGTTCTTTATTGCCAGACTGTACTGTACTGTAGGCTACACCATAGGCGATTTTCCACTTCTGATTACATCGGGGTTAAGCCACATGGGTGTGGTTAATGGCTTGATGGAGTCTCGTTTCGGGTCATCTGCTGACACGCTTTAAGCGACCCGTGGTTCCGATCCTGCTTTAAATGGTCCCCATTGAGAAATAAACCCCCTGATCAATTCGGGAAAAGTGATGGACCTTCACAGCATCCTCATGAACCAATGTCTGCGAATCACTTGTCGACGACGCGTTCACAAGTGCCTCTTTCATGCCGCTGGAGAGAGAGACCTGATTGAGCCTAGTTAATTAGTTGCTATACAAACAACTCCATATAACATTTTAATCACTTAGATCATTGAGGATTGCTATAACATTTTTTTTAAATGATAAAATATATAATGCTATAAAGGAAAATAACAGATTTCATTTATACAAATATATTTACCAAAGTTACGTGTTAAACACTTGAAGGATTGCTGTACTTTTCATTTTATTCAATGAAATCTGTATCAGCCTCAACTACGGCCTCCAGAAAGGTTGGAGTCGAGAGTTTGAAAGCCGCGGGTGTTCCGAGTGACGTGGGCAAATAAATTGCCTGACAGCCAAGACAGATACCTGAGCGCTGCTGATACACGTACACCCTTCCGGCGACCACCCCCTGTATCTTGACCGTCCCAAGGCACCATGATGTTGAACGGGAACTTGGTTTTCATGACTCGCGGTAAATCTTTGGGGAACACATCAAACCAGCGGTTCTTTTCCGAGGTTTCCCGTCACCTGGTCCTGGCATAAATTCTTCTCGTCTGAGGGGATGTGTCGGTTTGTTCACGAGCTTCGGAGTACTTTGCATCCGCTTCTCTTTCCACTGCGACAGAAGCTGACCCTTTCTCATCTGGTATGAGTAATAGCGAAACTCCTCATACACAACTTCCTGATGAGAGAATGAAACTCCCTTGTTCCTGGATATGGCCCCATTGACTCGCTGGGATCGTTGTCAATGAGACAAATTCGGGGGTTCTTTTCGCATCAGAATGATATGCGTGAGGTTTCCGAGCTGCCGGATTTTGTGACATGGTATTTCGTAGGAGGGTCTTTATTCGCTTCATTGTGCTAAAGCATCCCTCGAATCAGCAGTTGAAATTGATGTCACAAGGACAATTTCCAGCAATTTGGATACTTCACAGAATGTTTCATTAAAACTGTTTTCATTTATGAATTTCAGTAAGTTTCTAATGTTTGGAATTTTAGCAAAAAGTATCATTTCCATACAAAGCGGATAATTTACGTTTTAATTTCTCTTTATTTAGCATTGAATAATTCGCAGAAATTGCCTCAATATGATCGGTAGGAAAAAGAGTTTCTGTAGAGTTTAAAATCACCTGGATTTACTATGGGAAATGAATAAAACATCTCTGAAGTTCGCTTTTAATCCTTCTATGAATTTTATTGCCCACCTCTGCTGCACATGATTCTTAATAAGAAAATGAAGTTTGAGATGTTTCCCTTTTACGCCCTTTTCTTGGTTGTGATGTTAAATTTTCTGTTATTGGTTTTGATAGGTCACTATTATTGGAATATTCGGATACATTTTCACGGAGATGGATAATAACCATTTTAAAATTATTGAGAGCTAAAGAAATAATGCTGTTTGTTTTTCTAAACTGTAAGATTCCAAAAAAGAATATCAACATGTTTGAACATATAAAATTATTCCAAAAGGAACATAAATTCTTCATCTTCCAAAATTTTCTTGAATCCAATAGATTCACAAATGCTCTTCTGATCCCCTCTTCCTTCATTTTGAATACTAGTAAAGCACTCTATTATTTGTTTTCTGTTTTCACGTACTGCAATAATTAGTCTAGATTGAAAATTCCAACGTGTCTCACACACTTGGAATCTGAGCAGTACAGAATTTCTGGAGATAACTATTGCGCTTAGGTGAAATAGTAAAAAACACACCAATTCCATTCAAACTTAAAAAAAAACAAGCTGATTCTTTTATTAAAAGAAATTTTCTTAATTCTTAATGATCAAGATTAATTGGTGTGCGTAGCAATGAATTTAATGAGTCATCTACTCATCGTCAGCTGTCTCGGGCTAGACTTGCCTGGCCCCATATTTTGAGCTATTGAGTCACATTTTAAAAAGGATGATATGAAGCGGCCGATGAGTCGCTCCAAGGAAGAGATAAGATATAGGCTTAAATTAGCCTGAAGATGTGGGCCCTTTGGCATTCGTTTGGAAGAGGCTTTGAAGAAAATTTCCTTTTATACGCCCAATACAGGCTTTGCATGCATTAGCAGATTGTGATATGGAATTTATCTTGTATACTTTTATTTTTTTATTTATTTTGTTGGTGGGACCCGGCCTTTCTGGCCCTAATGTACAAGCCGCCACTGTATATATATATATATATATATATATATATATATATATATATATATATATATATATATATATAGTAACCGACGAGGAACTTCTCGGGAATCTTATTCTGAGTAGGAAAATGAAGACGTACGCGATGGTAGAAATCATAATTTATTATGCCAGACTTTTCGGAACAAACCCTATTCCATCTTCAGTGGCTACAGGCAATAAATAAAATATAATAACAAGTGTATCAGACACCATTCAACAACCTATCAGCCGGAAAAAGAGTTCAAATTGAGATAACAAATAACTCAAAGTGAACCAATAAGAATAAAACTTAAACCAAACGACACAAACAAATTTAACTTACAATGTTAAGATATTAAATCTTGACGAATATAGATATATGGATATAGAACATTGTTTGGCTAACTTATTGAAAAGGGGGAATAGTGAACCAGTATTGTAAAGATACTAAAATGATTCCACACATAAAATGAAATAAAAATATTTACACCGACTGCGATTTAGGTGAATGAGAACGATCCGAATTACAAGCAACATTACAATAACTAACTTTGACTCCCGAGGTTGTAGGGGACAACTAATTGTATGGAAAAGAATGATGACGGTGTGCGTTGTGTTTAGTGAGATACGAGAGAGAATGGGTCGGTTGGAGTATATTTAGTGTGTTATTGATTTGATTGAGGAAGCGTACTCATTTTTTTCTATACAGGGATTCAAGAGTTTTTACATCTAGGGAGCTTGATGCAGTATCAATTACAGAGAATTTTCTGTATCACTAGAATGGTGATCAATATTGGTGATATGTAAACGAATATGGGACTGCTAAGGTTTGCAAATTGGTCGACCAGTTCTATCAGTAATCCCAATTGCTTAGAGATCCTCAGTTGTAGCTGCAAAGTGGTTAAGCCAATGTAGCGACTGTCGCAGGTCGCGCACGTATATATGCGAAGAAAATCTGTCTTATGTGTTTTTCTTCTGTTAAATATTTGTTTACTGAGTATCTTGTTAGTTTAATAACCAGATAAAAGGACGAAATATTTCAGAAATATTGAAAATTTAATTGTGCAAATACTTGTGTCACTTTACTATATGTATATATATATATATATATATATATATATATATATATATATATATATATATTTATATGCAAAAAATCACACAGAAAAATGAAATTGAAAGGCGGATTCCAAGTACTTTCGAACTTGTTCAGTTCATTCTCAAGGAATTACGAATAATTTTGCAAAGCTGGTATATATATATATATATATATATATATATATATATATATATATATATATATATATATATATATAAGAAACAACAGAGTGATGCCCCGCCCATGTACAACCAAAGGACACAGAATAGAAAAATATTATCAAAGACGGGTTTAAATACTGGATATAAAGGATAAGAACAAATAGATAAGGTCTACTTCCGGAAAATCCAACTGTGAGCAAAGAATATAGACATTTAGGTCACAAAACTAAGTACATACACACGCAATTATGAATACATAAAAATAAACAAGACAAACATAACTAATTTAATAAATCAAAGGGCTAAGTTTTAAAATGGACAATTTCATTATAAATAAGCCTTTTAATTACAGGGTCCCGTTTAAAGAGACCGGGCGATATATTAAAATTAGCGAGGAATTATTGAATGAGCATTCGACAATGTTTCTTTGAACAAAGTCCTCAGATTTGTAAATCAATTTAGCAGAATTCCAATTAATAGGGTGACTATTTTCAGATAAATGGACAAAGAAAGCTCTATTACTTTCACCTCTTCTAATATTGTATTTATGTTGCGTTAAGCGTACACTTAATGATTTACCGGTTTGCCCAAAGTATTTCTTATAGCAAACTGAACTATCGACAGAAACCTCCCTATACTATTGTTATTAAATTATGAATCAACATTTTGTACATGATAGACTGATACTTGAATATGACAGAAATATTTAACCTATTCAAGAATCGGGGAAGCAAGGAAAATGACTCAAAAAAGGGTAAAAAAAGGCAGTTCTTAAAATTGTATGCAGGAGGGATTTCAGTTGTGTAAAACGAGTTTTTGAGGGTAGCAAAGATTGTTACGATCTTAAAAAACTCAAGATCCAAGAATCTCGGGCTGGCGACCCGCAACCCCCGGAGAAACATTGAAAAAACATACGGACCGTTTGACTTTATCATTATGATCTGAGTAAAAATGAATATAAGAACCAGCGTTGGTAGGCTTACGATAGACGGAAAATTTAAATCCAGATGGAGTCCTATGAATAAGTATATCTAAGAACGGGAGGACACCATTTTGTTCGAGTTCAAGGGTAAATTTAATAGAAGGAACCAGAGAATTAAGTTCAGTAAGAAAACCATTAACATCCTTAGAAGAAGGCCACAAACAAATAATATCGTATATATATCGGAACTAAACAAGGGGAAAAAAAATCGATAATGGTGAGGAGTAAGGTAGTTTCGAAAAATTCCATATATATATATATATATATATATATATATATATATATATATATATATATATATATATATATTTATATATTATAAAGAACAGGAGATAAGCAATTTCTCATAGACAAATCAAATTTTTGAAGGTAAAATTTACCATTAAAAGAAAACTTATAGATGAGTTCCGTGAAAATATTAACTGGCAAGGGAATATCAAAGCTACGCAATTTATCACCAAGGAAGGGAAAAAGCTCGTTTACAGCCACTTTAGTTAAAAGAGAACAAACATCGAAACTAACAAGGGAGAAGTTAGTAGAGTAAGGGATGGAGTTGAGTTTATCAATAAGGCCGTAACTATTTTTAATATGAGATTGAGAAATAGTACCAACAAGGGTAGTGAGGTATGAAGTGAGCCATAGAGATGAAGAATATGAGACTGAGCCAACATAACTAATAATAGGGTGCATAGGGTTATTAGGCTTATGGGTCTGTACTAGACCATATAAATATGGCAGAGAGGCATTACTAGATTTAAATTTAGCAAATAAATCGGGAAAGTGTTTAAGATGGGAACGCACTTTTTTTGTGGAAATCACTATTAACTTACGCGATACTTTGTGAGTTTCTGATATATATATATATATATATATATATATATATATATATATATATATATATATATATATATATATATATATATATTTATATATATAATTGAAGACCATATCAAATTGAGCTTTGATTACTTTCCTTCTTATTACCCTCTTTTTGTCTTGCGAGAGATTATAAATTAATCTTTTATTATTTAATCCTTATTTTACCTGAGCTTTCGGTCTTTTGCGACCATCTTTGGAACAAGTTTTCTTTGCACTGGTAAAATTGTACAAAATTTCCATTTTTATGCTACAAATAAATTAAACTCCTCTTCATTGTAGTTATATAATCTTTTAAACTACTAAAAGCGAGTAATACAAGTGTGAAAGGTTTTAAACATTAAAATGTGGGGTACTTACTGATAATAAGGTAACTTGGGATGCGAGATCTTGGTATTTGGGAGGTGAATTCGCTGACCTATTTGCGATACCTAATCCGTTAATACTTTTATTGCCCTCTGTGTAGCCGTCTGTTGGGTGTTAATCTTCGGTTTCTGTTCCAGGATTGTTATGGCTTCCATGATGGGCAAGCGATTGCGGTCGGGTTTCCATTTAATTATGTTTACGAGCATATCTCTTGTTAGTTGGATCCCATGTTGCATTTCAACGATAGTTTTTTTTGGGGGGGGAAGGGGTTGCACCATTTTGACTATATGGTGAAGCGATGGGATACTAATGCTGTTCTCATACCAACATATTTTGGTGGACAATGAATCGTAGTCTTCCTTTGTGCAATTAAATTTGTAAATTACATTAGCACACTCTATTTCGTTCTTTGTGTTAGTAGTGATCAAGTAATTACTCATTTTCTTTATTATTAAATTATTACTTTTAGTTCTTCTGGGTTGGTGCATTTAGTATTCTGGTGTATAATATTCTTGATTATTCTTTCATCGGGTTTGTATAAATTGCTCATTTAGTTCTTATAAAAGAACTAGTAGGCATTTTTTATTCGCTGATGCCCTTTTTTTTATTACTGTCCATTGCACCCTAAAAGACGATGTTACATAACTGTATATGCCCGAGAGTGTGTTAATGTATGTTCTGTTAATTCCTTGGTTCTGTGAAGTTGTAATAGTTGAATTGATATTTGCTCAGCCAAAGAATTTTTCAGTCTCCGAGTGCCATACAAATAAGCCTCGGATACAGATAATGCGAGTGTTCAGGCAAGTACTTCGGACGGATGAGGAAACAACCCCCGTCTAAAGGATCGAGGAACACAGAAGAGACACCTGGAGGAACGACCCCCTCTCAGCCATCGCACCCCGCCAGAACGACGCACACGAGGTGACGTACGAAGAAGACACACCGATGTTTTGTGACGATCATCCAACACTAAGATTAGAGAGTTCCTCGATACCTGGTCTTCTCACAGCAGCTGTGTCAACACGCTTCATATTTCCGCCCACTACAACATCTTTAATTTAAATAATTTCTTCCATTGTATTAGTATATATAACTACCTAGTATTTTTATGTTTTGCCCTTTAAATATTGTCTTCCACCTTTGTGACTTCCTCCGCCGAATCAGCTCACGTTTTATTGCCCCTTCTCCGCCCCTGGCTGCCTCGACGCCTCCCCTCCATCGTTTGGGAGATGTTTCGCTGGGGTGCTGCTTTGCCAGCCGCATTTCAGCTATAAAATAAGCAGCATTCTCCAGTCAGAGATGGAAGAGGAAATAAAAGAAATACAAAGATTAATTAGAAGAAACGCTACTCGCAAGGGTACCCAAACGAAAAAACTCGGACTCAGAAACAAAATGTAAAAGAAAAAAGACTTAGAACAAACTAAAATAAACTAATTAGAAGTAACATTGAAAAAAATATATAAATATAGAAGACAGCTAAATAAAGAAGAATAGCCAGCATCCTGGCAATTAATAATACTCCTACCCACTCACTCTCACTCACCCCACCCTTACCCACAAAAAAAAAGAATCACCACCCTCTCATGCTATCTACTCTATTCCCCCGCTTCTCTCACCTATAAGGTCAGAGATCATCAATCCGGTTAGACCACAGCGATGACGCATCTAACGGAAGGACTCCAGCTTAGTTTCGAAAGCTTAGAATAAACGTCGTTCAGCTCACTTTACCTTCATTGTGTGCCAATGTATGCCACTCCACTGGTTGTTCGTAAGCGAATGGTAAATCGATATACATATTATGGCTTCCGTGAGTTCGTGGCCCTTTTTGCCTACCCCCTCCCCTATCGTCGATGCAATCATCTCTCTTATTTTGTGTTGAACTTGCTTCCCAACCGACCTGTGTCCATGGTGTAGTTCGCCCTTCCTCTTCCTCAAACCGATCCCGCCGCAAGGAAAGCTTTCCTCCTTTTGCGTTCACCTTCCGACTGTTGAGTGCCCGGCCTCTTCCTATGGAACTGGTCTCTAGTCTTAAAATACATAACCCCTGCTCGTTTTTAAAGTTGATGAGACTTGCGTTTGCACTCCTGTTTCATTATATATTTTCTCTCTATTTATTCGCCTTTATCGTTTATATCTCAGTCTTCATACTTTCATTACTGTAAAAATAGCCTCTTTAGTAGCACAAGTTTCTTACAGAAAAAAAGAGGGAATTCCTTCTCTAAAGGATTCCTTCCCTGACCCAGACGCATTATTTTCCCTCATTCTGCCTACCAGTACGCCGATTGTAGTGTGTGCTGTGTGTCCTGCATGATTTGTTGTTGCCATGTGTGTGCGTACAGTCGTGCCTGTTTATTTGCTCTTCTCTGTCGGGCTTGTGTGCTCGGGAGCCAGGCGGGGCGGCACCCTCGAGATCGGCGCTTAAAGGCGGACTGGCCGCCAGGCAAGGCGGATAAGGGAGGGGGGAGGGCAATGATGGCGGGCGTCCAGCCGCAGGAGCTAGTGACTTACTCTCGCTCTTTAGTCCCCGTCGGTGGGACCTGCAGGTGTGTCGTCACTTCTCACTACCCGTAACATCAGCGCTGGTTAGCCCCCCATCCCTCCCTCTAGAGTTGGATTGCTTGGTTTTCCGAACCAGTCCTGGTCGACGTGGAAGTCTCCTGGTGCGTCTTTGATTTGTTTACGACGACGCCCCGAACTACGGCCGCCTGGATGCGAAAAGGAGCCGAGGGAGAGTATGAAGAGAGGAGGACCCCGGGGAAAGGGAAGTGCGAGATGTGGCTTGTAAGAGTGAATACCCAGTGTATTCACCCCCCTCCCAGCTGTTAGAATGTTTTTAGAAGAACTCCAAGAAAAAGGTTCTGTCTGAACTTTTGCACAATGTTGGGAAAAAGAAGAGCGAATATTAGGTTTCCCGATCCAGGTTTCCCTAGCAAATGTCATTTCATTTCGCCACTTGAATAGATCCGCTTCGAAAGGCCAAAGAAAGATTGTCTCATTGGTGGCTGATGAAACATGGTGGCTACGATGTTGGTCGTAAACGTAAAGACAAAAGGCGGAATGGAGAGGCACCTATAGACCGCCAAGAGAAAAGTAAAGTTGATTGTATTTTCTTCTGTCCTAAGAGTCGTCGTGCACAGTTTGTGTCGCGAGGTCAAACAGTTAACCAGGAATTTTTTGTCAAATGGCGCCAAACGTGGAAAAAGGGAAACTAATTTCTTCCTGATTTCATCGTCGCATTCAACTTAATCTTGATTAAAAGAAAATGGTAGGAGTTTTGCTACTGATCTATACTCATTAAAATGCCTTTTATCACTCAGTGGGAATATACTGATTAACGTGGGATCCGAAACTGGGATATCTACATTATATGTTTGCCGCCGAGAAATCCACCCGAATCGGTACTCCATCCGACGACTAACCTCATTGATGTGGCTTAATTTCTCCGTAATCGGAATCGATGTTTCCACTCGGCTAAGCCGCAGCTCATTTTGATTATTTGTAAGTCCAAAAAGTCACTGAAATATTCGACGTATTTTTCAGATTTGTCACCTTGTGACCTTTTCTTATTTCCAAGACCCACCAAGGGATGTCAGGTCACATTTCTGCGCCCTCCCGACCCCAATATCTGCATTTATATATTTTCCAATCATTTTCACTTCTCCATCATCACCACTTTCTTTACAGACCTTACAACATTTTATTTTGATGTGGCCTCGTTGCTATTGTGCTTTAAATTCGAGAAGAGACAAAAAAAAAATGTTTCCACGACTCAAATCATAAATCAGCGGCAGAGGAGCTCGGAAGGACTCCGGCCGGCCATTGACTACGTTCAGAAGCAGCTGGAAATGACGAGGAGGTTATTTTGAAAGAGAAAATTAAGTTGATTTATTTATTTCTTTAGCCTTTGTACCGAAACCTTTCGGACAAAAGATACATAAAGAGACAAATGAACTTAATAAAGAGCGCGGTACACATACATAATGGATTAAAGCACTTCTAAATACGTACACACGGAAAGAGAAAAGAATTTAATTGGAATATCTCAAAGAGGGAACGACCTTGGCTCATGGTCTCAAGAGAGAGTCCACTACTTGCCCGAGAAGCGAACGAAATTAAGGGTTCCAAGCATACGGGGGCAGGGGCGTTCAATCTCCATGAGCGCGGATACAAAACTTCGGATGTGTCACGAGCTGACCGCCCATTGACGGTCAACCACAGCACAGCTATCTTTTCCTTCCCGTCTTCACAACACAACATACCCAATCTCTCCTCTGCTCGGGAACCTTGCCAATCGAGTACTATTATTTCCTATTTGGTGGCACTCATATCCACATAATCTGATGGGGAGTAGTAATATCCCTTTCGATTGTCATTCTGATCTTTATGTGCACTTCATATTCCGGTAGGGGGTATCGTCCACGCTACGAGGAACGGAGGGTGATACCTAATTAAAGAACTAATGCATCAGTTTCCGTGTATAAGCGTTAAGTGAGGGAGGGGGGGGGGACGAAATATCGATGATTGATATGGATGCGGCCTCGTTTCTTCACATTCACAATTCGTGTAAGTCACTCTCATGGTGCTGGGACCACTTCCCTCTGACCTACTTCTTTGGGGGGGGGGGATATGGCAAGGTTATGAGGGCAAGTAAGACGAGTAGTAGGTATTTCGTCTATGTTGTCAATTTCTCTCGAAGGCTGAGGCGCTTCCTGGGTGGGGGATGGGGGTGCTAAAAGTATATAAAAAAAGGATAACTTGGAATGCCATTGAATGCCGCCCATTTGCGAAAGGGTCGGAGTTGAGGGGCTGGGTGATTCCGTGCCTTCCCAGGTCCATTGGATGGTGATATTGAAAAATGCGTTGCGTTTTTCCAATCGAGTCTAAAACAAATAGGAGAGACCTTATTAATAGTAGATGTCAATTCGGAATTTCTTGCCCATTCATGCCCACTCTGAGAACCAAGTTGCCATCATTCTCCACTCGCCCTTTTGCCCCTCCAAATATTACACACCGATCTCTTTTTATATGTATACCAGGCAATGGCTTCGCCAATCGGGGGGAGCTTGCGCTTCGCTGCTAAGATTAAAATTTAAAATCTAAAAAAAAGCAGCCATGGTTAAATTTTTATAAATCTTCTGAAGTTCGCCAATAATTTTAAAAAGGAACTAAATTTCTCTCCTTTCAAACTATCACGTTGCTAAAATATAGAGTTATAGAAGATATATAAAAATAAATTTTCTGAACTTCACCATTTTGTTTTTTGATATGATAAAAGAATTATTAGAAATAACTTTGATAAAAAAAACATAAGTCATAACCAAACTAAGATGAAATTATTATACAAATACTTAAAAAAATCCCTTTCTTAAATTATAGAGTTAGTGATGATGATGATGATGAAGAACATACATGGGAGTTAAATGATGGAAAACTGTACGGGAATTTTTAAAAAGGCAAATAGCAATGTATTTCTCTTCCTCAGCTCACGTATTAATGATACGTTTGCCTTTCCACTTCTCTCACGTTTATTTAACTGGAAGGGGTCTGGTTGAATGAAAAGGAAAGCGCTTAAAATTCACTTTTCATTTCATTGCAGCTGGATTTATATCTATACAAGCCATACTTCGTATTCTTTCTTACAGAAAAAACTTGGTTCCACAGGAACTCCTTCGGCGTGTGGCCTACGGCCTATTTGCTATTCTAAACCGCTTTTTTTAACCCCTTATAGACTCTTTATTTTCACATCCTGAACACCTTTTTCAACATAGATACCCTGAAACATTTTTAAAAGGTTATTTCACCTTTTATTATATTGTCTTTATCCCTTGAAGATTTATATATAGTTGAGAATTTTCCAAACACTTTTTTCAACATAGACACCCTGAAACCTTTTATTTTAAGTTATTTCACCCGGTTTGATATATAGGGAAACCTTCGTCAGATCTCTTTTTTCATCTAAATTTGTTTTATATACGAAATGATAGTAAAAAAGCGCCAAAGCTCTAATTTTAATACATTTTTTGAACTTCACGATTTGTATGTTTTTTCATTCCAAATCATTCGATAATTATATTTATTTATTTCTGAACTCTTAGAAAGAACTTTGATAAAAGCTCGAAACATACAAAAAACAGCCCTGCGAATAAAAGTTTCAAATAAACCTAAACTCAAAAACATGAAAGGTTACTTGTCCACTAAGCAAAAAAAAACATTTTCAAAAATTTCCAAAATTCACCAAGTTAAATTATAGAGTTAAGGATAAGCTTATTCAATTCAATTGATGTTCAAATATAGCCTCAAGAATACATACCCATTGATAAAGGCCCAATACCCAAAGCTCGAGTCTGCCATGTTACCTATCCCAATAGCCCCACAACCTTTTTGTTTTCCGGCTTTCTGTAAAGAAACTTTGTCCTTCCCATCTCCATTTTAGGAACTTTTTATCTACTTGACTACAATAATTGTATTCACGCATTGATAAATTGGTAATGATTTTCTGGCTGTTTGTATGTATATATGTTGGTGATAGGCGCTTCCAGTTCTTTATTTCTTCTGCCTTTGAAGGAAGTACAAGTGTGAGGCGTTAAGCCTTGCTTTCTCATTTTTTTCTTTAACATTTGTTAAGTAATTAAATAATTTGTCAATGTGTTTTCCCTATCCTTACACAGTAAATTCTTGCACTACATTCTTCTCGTGCTTGGCCATTTTCATTCTCTTTAAGTGGTCATAAAATTTTCATATTCTTTCTGGAGGTAATTTTTCCTTATTTCTTGGAAGTTAATATATGGTGTCTGGTATTTAGTGTTTATTTGGTTATCAAATTTTCGTGATAAATAATCTATTATTTTTATAATATGGGTGAGATATAATAATAACGATAGGGATCTTTTTGTATGGCACTCAAGTCCAAAGGCCTTCAATGAAAACCTGTCTATCAACTACGGAAAATGCCTAAGAGAAGAGGTGGTTCTTCAAGGGACGATGAAGGCTTTAAGAGAGGAAAAACAGCGGGTCGCAGTTCGCGGATTCTTTCACATTCTAGGGGCAAATGTAGAGAAAGTACCATCACTCATGTAACACAGCCGACTACGAGGAAAAATAAGTAGTTGGACAGAGGCAGAGTTTAGGGGTCGAATTAGGGTCAATAATGAAAAATGTTAGGTCAGAGTGGTAACGGATGTGGTTGACTTAGAAAGAAAGAAGAGGGGATTCTTTTTATGTTAGTATCATGCGTTTTGAGAGATAACCCTCAAAGGTAATGCCCAGATTTTTTGCTCTATCGGAATGTAAGGGGCATGTGAGGCGCCAAAGTTGAGATGAACAACAATAATCTTAGAACGTGCTACATCTGATGGAGTGCATCGCCACTAATACCTCTATTTTGTCATGGTTGAACTTCAGAAAGTTGTCCGGTTTCCATTTAGTGAGGATGTTATATGCGAAGAGCAGGTTTATTCGAGTCTCAACAAACGAGGTTTGAGGGAAGGATAGATAGATGTGTCTTATATTAAATGATAAAACATGACGATGCAAAAGACCACCAAGGTGAAGAAGATAGATTTGGAACACCGAAACGCCCCTCCGTCGGCCGAGATATATCATTACCACTATGAATAGATTGCGTACAAGAAGAAAGAGACGAGCGGGATTAGTTAAGGTTAGTTCCATAAACATCTGGGAATTCACGGTGGGGGTGAATAAGAACAGTGTGTTCAATAGTGTCAAATGCTCCCGATAGGTCTAGAAGTACCGGAAGGGTGACCGGCGTCGACATGTCACGAACAGAAATTATACCGGCAGTTCTTACGAAATGACTGCTTCAGCACACTTAAGCCTCCCTCCCACTCATCATCGTGATGTCATAAAGTACATGGATAAAGCCACATTCACCAGACTTTGATACATTTGTGTTTTACTTGTGGGGAATATAAAAAGAATGTAGTTTATAGTACAACACCTACAGTATTGGAATGCCTTCTGCCGCCAGTACGGTAAAGTATGAAATCATCACACATTCACCTTTATCTGAGTTTGTGAAATACTTAGTCGACGCGTTAAGAAATGCAGTGATACCGCCATCAATTATTTTGATTATTTAGCGTCATCAATTGAATTTATATGGAGACATATCTGTACAGTTTGGTCACTTACACGTGTAATTTTCTTTTCATATGCAATTATTATAACTATTATTTTGTTTTTGTAAATATAAATAAATATATGACGCTAGGGGCCTGCTGTCAGTTTCCAACATTTGTGAAATTCAATTTCAGAGTTGATAACAAATTAATAAAGTGATCAGAAATACTTTTAACAAAATTCTAGGGTTTGCTACATTTATGTTCCCTTTTAGTTACATAGATGTAGAGATTTAGCGATGCATTGCCATCGCACAAAATTATTGTACATTCTTTGATAATCGCATTCACATAATTAGTATGATTGTTGGGAATTATAAACAAACTATTATATTTCCCAAGAATGGCTAGTATGAACGATGATTTTACCTTTATTACTAGCCACGTATGTTTGCAAAGCCACCATAATTGACCGCATGTTAAGCTAGCCATGCTTTCGTTTTCTGAGAAGACTACGGCTGCGTTCACACCAAGCGAATCGAATCGAATCAATTCATGAAGAATCATCCCAATTCATGATTCATGTTGATTCTCCACATTAATTCCTATTGAACCGTTTACATCAAGTGAATCGAATCAATTCATGAAGAATTATGGCGAATCTAAGTAAGTGATTCGCGTGGTTTTATATTTTCATCAGTCACGGTGAGTCCGCTAAGGAGTGAGCAACGAGAAATAAAGGATGTTTGTATTTTCTTGTTTGATTTAAACCTGCCTGAAATACGAAACCTCTCTACTTGCCCTTTTTTTCAATAATCCACTTCTTACCTTAGAAAAATGGCCATCATTTCTTCAAGTCCAACTGCACGTCGGTAATTAGTATTCTGCTTTCTGATAGAAGGTGCAATCCACTCCACTAGCATTTTAAATTGTTATGTGGTCATCCTTAAGAAATCATAAAATTTCTTTGGATTGTTTACCAAATCTGGGACTGTTTACCGCCTGATTGGCAGCTAACCCCTTTCGAGCTCCAAAATGTTTTGCGTCTGCTCTCGCCGTGAACCGAACCTGGTAGCGAGGCGTGAGAATCCACTAGGGTAGCAAGAGCTTCACTTGTTGAGTGGAAAAGTTTTAAAGTTCCTCTAATTTTCTGTTCATTGGGCATAATTGATGTTGGGGTACAGGGGCGCGAGTAATCAATTATATCATTCATCATTGATAGTTCCTGGATTGGAAGGGATCTAAATTTTTTTAAATATTTTGTAGCGAAAATGCGTCTAGCAGCCTTTACCATGGGCCTCTTCTTTTGTTTGTTAGGCCCTATGCCGGTTCAAGATCTAATACTTGTAGTCATTTAGCGAGCGGTGCTCTTAATTCTTATTTTTAGTCGGTCGGTCGGTCAGTCCCCGCTTTGCTTTTTGTGTGTGTGTGTGTGGGGGGGGGGGGTAATTACATTGTAACTATTCGGCCGATTCTAACGAAATTTGAAAGCCTTATGTTGTTTTACATTTACTTTCGAATGATATAATTTCCAAGGTCCTTCCAAGGTTAGCCCGGGAATTATTTTGTTTTAGCAATAACAACTCTTCGGCCGATTCTAACGAAATTTGAAACCCATATGTTGTTTTACATTCCCTTTCGAATTATATATAATTGCTAAGGTCCTCCCAAGGTTAATCCGTGAATTGTTGAAAGTTTTGAAGGTCGTAAGGTCATAAATCAGAATAAGTGAGAGCACGCGACTTTGGTCAACAGACCTTGTTCCAATAACATTCGAGTGACGGACGAGGCGTTTGGTTTCCCTAATCATTTTCTCTGACTTCCTTCTGCTTTAATTTCTATGCCTTCAATTCAAAATTGGGACAGGTTCAGTAGAGAATCATGCCTTATCGGGCCCAGGGCCCCAAGTAGGGTCCTATTCTCTCAACTGGGCCTATGTGTCTCCCACACATGTTGATTGACAATCTTTCTTCTTCAAACCACTTCCAAAACCTTTTGCCGGTGTTGCCTTTGTTGCTTTTGTACCAATTTTTAATAAGCCTTCATCATTTGTTTCTATATACGTTGACTGCCTTTGTGAATTAAATAACACCACATTTACGAGCCTTTGTCTTTCTTTGTCCTTTTGTTGTCTAAATTACCTAGAATAATTGAGGGAAACAGGACAATAGATAAAGGAGTGGCCAGACACGAAGCCTACAAAACCGTGCGTGGCAAGAAGCATTTATAAAAAGTATTTCACCTTAAACCACATTCCGGGATGTTTTGGAGGCAAAATTTACTCGCTTGCGAGGTCAGTAAAGCGCATTCTTTACCTACTAACTTCAGTTCTGCGCACGCATATCGCTCTAATTAACCTTGATACACCGTAAGTTATGCATGTTAATTTGAGGATATAACTTACAAAAAACAAAATATGTCCGAAAAACTATTATAAACATAACAGACATATGCGTTCCTCTACTCAAAGATACAATTTTATATGAAGAAAGCTCTATACTACTTACGAATTCCACTATTATATTAATGAAATGCCATAGTTCATCTTCCACTTTTGAAGCAGATGAGGAATTTTGATATGTAGCTTAGGTGTGCAAGCGTTCGTGAAATCTATCACTTCCAAGGCGCGTAAGTGCAACAAAGTAGACATACAGACATACTAATAGATATGAATGCATGACGCAAAAGCCTCACCACCTAAAATGAATACATATTCTAAAAACTTCAGCAGCCGATCTCAATGGTAATGTATTGTTTAAATGCGATCGGGCAGAGGCCGGCTGCTTTGTTGTTTTATATTTAGAGTTGTAATAGAGAGTAAACTACTGGAAGTTTAAACCTTTGTCATGTTAGGTTTCGGCATTGCAATTTTGACCAGAACGCGGAATTTTCGTAATTCACATCTATTCTTTTGGTGGTTATTGATATCCGCTTGTTAAGAAGATGCTCGTGAATTATGTAGTGAACATAGATCAGAAGCCATTAGTAAGACGGAAGGACAGTTGACACCTAAGAATGTTTAAAAAAGGGGACGATCTGAGTGTAGAGTCATGTAAAAAGACGCATTTGATATCACTCAAAAAAACAAAATACGGGGGTAATTGTGAAGATTCGCTCCCCTGATTTCCTGCGCGATATTTGGACTGTTTTGGTATTGTTTTGAGGAGGGTTTTTTTCAGCTCTTCCACTGGCCAATCAAAACCGTTTATTTTCCCAACTTTTTTTGTGTTTCTAAGGACGGGTAAAGAGTATTTTTGGGGGGAGGTATTTTCTATGTGTTTTTTTTCGTAAGTTTATTATCGATCTCGTCTAAATAATATATGTCTGCCACTATTTTGCCTTCTGACGTAATTTTCTTTGTTTTGTTTTTATTAAATAAAATAACTTTTTCCTCTTGCCAAGCAAATGTGTTTGCCGAATCGAAGTATGCAAAGCGTTAACCGTTTATTTTTCCCCAGCTTCCCTTCATGTTTATAAAGACGAGTAAAAAGTAGGAAGTATTTTGGTATTTTCTATTTTTTTCGTAAGTATCGATCTCGCCTAAATAATATATGCCTGCTACTATTTTGTCTTTTGACGTAGTTTTCTTTGTTTTTTTTTATTAAACAAGGAATTGTGTTCGCTGAATCGAAGTATGAAAAGCGTTAACCGTTATTTTTCCCAGCTTCCTTTGTGCTTGGCGTCAGTGGTTTCGAATTAGAAAGTGCGTGCGCTGTCTGTTCATTATCTTTGATTCTAACTGACCACAGTAAAACAAGCGAATTTTTAATTAACTATCAGTTAAAACAAGATAGAGTGTAACTCTGAACTTACAGTTAACAAAGATTTTTTTTTCTTTACCGTAAATATTTTGAATTTGCACGAACGGTGCAAATTCAAAATGTCTGCTCGACTTTTGCATTTCGAAACTGCCTAAAAAAATGTTAATTTTTATTCTCTTCTTAAAATGACGATTCAAAACAATGAAGTG
This sequence comes from Ceratothoa steindachneri, assembly GCA_963969495.1. Lineage (NCBI taxonomy): Eukaryota > Metazoa > Arthropoda > Malacostraca > Isopoda > Cymothoidae > Ceratothoa > Ceratothoa steindachneri. The sequence continues at coordinate 17,674,556 of OZ018330.1, read as the reverse complement.
AGTGAGGTAAAAAGAAAATAGTTAGAAAAGTAGCCCCCAAAAATTGCGTGGGAAATCAGTGACCGCGAATCTTCACAATTACCAATGCGGGCATAATAAAACGTACCCCTCTTTCCAGGGAGGATTATTTGACACTTCATTTTGTGGCCTGTTTTTGTGTGTGACTGGAGAATATTCATATTCACTAGCGTTTTCAAGGGCAACTAAACCTTGATGGGCCGAGAGGCCAACTCACCAAAACCTCTTCTCTGACCTCGTCAACGTACTTCAGAAAAGTCCAGGTGTGTCGCCGACCCTTCTAGTTAATAGGTTGCTGACGTTTGCCTACACCACTTCTTGTGGGAGATTGGTTAGGATGATGAGGATGAACAGTTTTTCATCCTATATCAGCACGCAGAAGACCACCTCATCGTCTATCACCGGTCCCCCACGGGGGACCTCAAGACTAGAGAAGAATACTTTTATACCCAAGCAAATGAACAATCATCAACGAGAAGGAAGAAGGAACCCGACATAAAGGCTCTACGTGGCCGATTATGGACGACCAATAAGGAGCGAAGAGGGTACCTCTTCGTATCCTCCATGACAAAGAGAAACCTACACGTGAACAAACCCTTAGGACAATATATGCGGACATTGGACTGATTTTACTAAATAAATAAATACATAAAATCACGAGAATGCACCAACTACCGGAATTCTAAATAAATAAAAAATAAAAGGCTCGAAAGAGATACATTAGATAAACAAAGGCTTGAGTGCTAAATTAAACGAATCCAAATATTAACGAAAAAGAAAATATCAAGAAAAAACAAAAACCCTAAGAGACAAAGGCTCCTATGCTGAATGTAAAAATAATATAACCAAAAGCAAAACGAAAGCGTTTTGCCAGGCAACCTTGCACAAATCAGCATCAATCTCACCGCACCACATCCATCTCTATTTTCTATTCATAACCAGCTTACCAATTCTCACCACATACCCAATATTTTCTCACTATCCTATCCTATCTCTCATCATCATATTTCCCACTTATATTATCCCATTTCCAATTCCTGGAAACCTTTTATTTTTTATTAGACCAAAACCCCATTGCTAGACCTAGACAGCCCGTAAGGTCACAGAGCGAAGTTCTGCCTGCGAAGCGCAAGCTCCTTTGTTTTTGTTTTTTAATGAAATGAATCGCTTCGACATCCAGATTGCGAGACAACCTGGGCCTTTTACCGACACGGCGCCTACCATTTTGTTGGCATTGCCTCAGACAATTAAGATCCATACCAACACTGTTATTTAAGCTTTGCCTAATAATTTCAAGAGAAAGAAAGTAATGGGTTGGATCTGAGAGAGTAAATGGGACATTATTCACCTTTCTCTGTATGCATAATTGAAATTATCCCTCCCAAGAATTCATCAATACGTGTATGTCAATATATGTGTGAATTCGTGTACCGGGTGATGTAAAAGTGTGTGTCGTATGCCCATGCCCGTAAATGTGTGTATTCCCATCAATATCAAGTTAAAAATACATTCCTACAAAGACTACTTTATTGCTTTAGGTAAAGATGGATAAATTTAGTTAGTAAAATCTTTTTCGCTATCAACTCTCAGCTATTTATCCAATTCCTTCCAAATTGGAACTGGCGGATAAAAGACCAAGTTTCTGTATAGACTTTGGTTGCTGCGGTTCCCCACCTGCCAGATTTCGCAGTGATGCGAGGAGGGTTGCTTATTACCTTCTCTTAACATTTTTCGGTTTATAGTTATGAATATACCTGGAAGGGGTGGGGCGGGGGTGTTAGTCGTTTGTAGCTAAAGAGGAAAAGATAGAAGGAGCATGGATAAAGTGATACGAAAATGTGTAAATCTAACACAAATTTAGACTAAAGTGACGATTACTTCGGGTTTTGTATTTTTTGCCCCAAGTAATCTCCTCCTTGTACTACTCGGGCTGTGCACTTCCACGCATTTTCTCTTCTTTACGAAATTCTCACACAAATATCTGTTAGATATCCTCATTAGTTTTTTTTATTCTTAGTGTGAACTAAACAATAATAATGCGCTGGTATTTCTTGTTTTAATTGTGCCTCTCACTTTTGTAGTTTTCTCGATTCCGTCTCGTTGTCTCATTTCTGTATTATTTTCTTTGTGTCGCGATGGATATGAAAGGTTAAAAGAAAATTCTTTTACACTTTTCTTTTAGAGTTCTTTACATATTCATTTTGGAGAAGAGTTGGCCGGTTGCCATTTCCTTAAATTCGTTTAATTCAAAGTTTCCTTCATAACAAGATTGTTAATTGGAATAGGCTATTTTCTATCACTTTTCTCATGCGCCATGTTTCTCCAGAGTCGAGATGCAGCGAGTGTTTGCCAAATTGCTCTTCGTGCCAATGTGATAACTGAAATATAAGTCTCTTTCTCCTTAGATTTCGGACCAAAATTGTCCTCGGCCTCCATGCTTCGTTTTGTTTTCAGCAGAGTGAACATAATTGAAATGCGGTGCGCCGCCTCCTCGGAATTTAACGACTAATGAAACTCGCATTCGCCTGTCGTAAATGCACTTAGACCCCGACGAGGTTACACAATAAGAAAAGGGGGATAAAGAATAGAAGTAAATAAAGAGATGAAATAAATTTTTGTTCAAGGTGAAGATGACTAATAACTCAAAATATGCTGGTTTACGAAATATGATCGACATTCAATTGCTCGAGTTTCCATTTAGGCGTTTTGAAGAAAACGGTCGAGGCCACAATCTGTGACGCTGCCCTCGCTCCAAACTGTTCTTGATTCCATTCAAATATAGTTTAGTTGTTCTTCCTCTCTCTCTCTCTCTCTCTCTCTCTCTCTCTCTCTCTCTCTCTCTCTCTCTCTCTCTCTCTCGTCGCTTTAATGTGCGATTCAACTCAATGCAATGTGAATGCTTTATATTTATGAGATTAAGTAACATTTTAACAAGGACTTCGTGTACATATATGTACACTGAAGAAACAAACGCATGAAGTAGCAATATGTAAAAGGTTACAGTGCCACCGTATCGTCACGTCATTGAAATTCCCACACTTGCATCAGTTGGTGGGTGGGAACACCGGCTTGGCTGCTCTGGAAAGGCGGCATGAATAATTATCGGAGTCCGAACGGGGCTTGATAGTGGTTTTTGAAACTACGGACATTCAACGGTACCACGTGTGTACCGAGAACACCTCATGGACGGATTACTGCCCACCATGGCCAGCGCGGTGGCGGACCAAGGGTGCTAATGATCGTAACCAGCGGTGTATGACTAGAATTGTCCTTGGTGACAGACAAGCATATTCAATCCTGGTGGTACCAGATGCATATACAGTTCAGCCTTCTTTACCTTCAATGGGAGCAGAAGACCCACCGGAGTTCCCCTGTCCACACCCCGATACCGGATTCAGCGCCGCACCTGGGCTCGTGGCGGCGCTAATTAGACCCTGAACGAGTGACAACGTTTGGCGTAGTTCGATACGTCACGGTTTAAAATGTGTGCGTCGCTTACCCAGTTATAAGCAAGGCACGTTGCAGGCTGGTGGTAGTTCCACACTGGTGTGGGCTTAGTTCACGTGGCATGGGTTGGGTCCGCCGGTCCGCCTAAACAAGTCATTGACTGGTGACCGCTACCTTGCCTTCACTGTTTTGAGACCGTTTGCATGTTATCACGAACTTCACGAACCCCAACAAAGCCATTGTACTTGGATAGGAGAATCCTTGGTTTCGGGTTATGATCAGATGATATACAATTGTAAATCCTGGTTCGGATTCCACGTTAAGTTGTATGTCCTCACTCTGATATAAGTTTGTAAACAGTTTAAAAGGGTGGCCAAACTATGCCAAAAAATACCCTTAGTTATTAATGTGTAGTTCCATCTATGACTCTGTAGTATATGCAAACAAATGTACAAAGGTAATTGAAGTTAACTTATATGTTTTCGAAATTTGCATCTAACTGTTTAATTGCGGCCCTCAAAGCTTTACTTAAGCTTCATTGTGGCTCACTGCTTAAAAGTATTGCCCATCCCTACTCTACAGTATTATTCTTTATTCATTTTTATCACATTCATTTCCTCCCCTTGTTTCTTTATTTCAAGATCTATAACAGTAGTCACTGTCAGATACTCTCCCCCTCCTACGGCATTACAGAGTGACAATTCCACTTCCGATTTGAGAGAAAGTTAACCATGTGGGGTGGTTAGTTGTTGGATGTGGTCCCGATACAGGTTGCCTTCATTACTACACCAATACTCTGTACTTCGAATCCCACTCAGAAATAAAAGTACTTATGGAGAAGTTGTGGGGGCACATTGGTCATATTCCTTTCTTAACTATAAAAGAGCTTCAGCGTTGTAGAAATTGGTGGTCTTTAGTTAATCTTATAACGCGAAAAAGAGAATATTCGCTCATCTTTTGAGGGCATTTTTCTTACCAATTGATGATTTTCATAAAAGAACGGCGCAAATATTTTGTGGGATTAGTTATATAACTTTCAAGAAGTTAAAGCCCGAATTATCTACTTTCTAGTAAGCTAACCCCCTTGTCCCCCGCAAGAGGGTACCCTGCGTAACCTGTTACACTTGTTATCTGGAGGAGATGACCAATGCCCATCCTCCCGGCCTGATGCAAGTTAGGAAAGTCCTGTCCCTGGTTGACTTGAACTCTCTGATGGAATCTGGGAAAGTTGTTGGTGCTCTCTTTCTCTTGCCCCGACTCAGCACTACTTTGCCGTATTTTTATTAGTATTCTTATTTTTATCATTGGTCAAATTTCGGAAAATGCCTGCCCTCGAATTTTGTGTGGTCTTTGTTATAAATATCTCTGTTTTTTTTTTAAAAAATACGCAATTGCCTATATATTGTATATCCAAGATATACAAACTAGAGGCCTAACGACATCTGGCAATCGCCTTTTGAATTCGAATCTAATGATAGGCTTTTCGAATTATGAATACTGCGAATTTATTTAAAAATAGTGGGGCCCCCCCCCCAATTAAGTAGGGGGTATAGGGGCGTCCCATTTTTAAATTATCTTAAAAATGATAGATACTACATTATGATGCGATCGCAATAGCCTAACAAAAAAAAACAACAAAAACATTTGGGGTGAATTTGTCCAAGAAAATTTTTTATCTACATTAAAAACAATTGTTTTTAAACACATTTACATATATATGAATTTCCTAAAAATTCGAGGGCAACTATTTTCCGAAATTTGACCTTATCATTGTTATTATTATTTATTACTACTTAGTAATATTATTTATTAGTTATTATCATCATCACTTCACTAACTTTATAATTTAAGAAGGGGATTTTTTTAATATTTGACTAATAATTTCATCTTAGTTTGGCTATGACTTATGTTTTTTTATAAAAGTTATTTCTAATAATTCTTTTATAATATCAAAAAACAAAATGGTGAAGTTCAGAAATAAATGTAAGTATCAAAATTTTGTGAATTTTTTAAACCCAAAGAATTACAAATGGTGAAATTCCTAAAATTTATTTTTATATATCTTCTATAACTATATTTTAGGAACGTGACATTTTGAAAGGGGAGAAATTTAGTTTTGAGTTCCTTTTTAAAATTATTATAATTGGCGAAGTTCAGAAAATTTTCAAAAATTTAACCATGGCTGCTTTTTTTTAGATTTTAAATTTTAATCTTAGCAGCGAAGCGCAAGCTCCCCCCTACGGCGAAGACATTCCATGCTTATTATTATTGTTAATTAGTATTATCATTTATATATTAGTAGTATTTATCATTTATTATTACTTCATTATTATTATGGTGTATTATTATGTATTAGTAATTATTAGCATTTTTTACTATTATTTATTATTAATACAGCTATCACTCTAGCGTTTTCTACCCGGACTGTGTACCAGGAGGACAGTTTCCATCTGGAAAGATTTCGGTCGGTTCTACGGTGCCTTGGTGGACTGCATGCGAATCTTGGATCACCTAGTACCAGGGTATGATAATAATAGGTGATCATACGCCATACTCGTTAGTGGACTCGCCTATCTCTACTTCTCTTTATTGATAACCACCGATTTCCCTCCACACTCGCTCTCCTGCCCACTGAGGTTCTGGTGCCCGGCCCACTTTCGTTCTCTTATGAGCCTTAGACGAGTGGCATTGTATATCACGAGGTCCCTTACCTGCTGCGAGGGGCGAAAGCCCCGCTGACCAGGGCAGGTATTAAGTACAGGGTGTGCTGGGCCGTCGACTCTGCTCACCTTCTTTTAGTACATATTATAAGGTGGCTACGCCGTCACGATCATTTAGGGTTAAAGATCGAGGCCAATTTCGCATGAATGGGTTTGCAAAACCCATCAAAGCTCGAGCGTAGATCGAGTATGTGCAAATGATCGTATTCTGGATTTTATTTTATCCTATTGAGAATTCTTTTAACCTCAAGTCATTGTGGGGTCATAGTCTCTCCTTTCATGTGACCCTTGTTTTCTTTTGTGCAAATCTGGTGCTAATAGAAGGTAAGAGTGGGGCTGCACATGGCGATGCGCCTCCTTTGGTGTCGGTGTCTGGAGGACGCGGTGACACGAGACACGCCGGGTAGGAGGTGGGCCTCCACCCGACGCCGGAACGTGCTTCCTTAGTGTGTGTTTTTTTTGTTCTTCGTTTTTTATTCTTGTTTTTAGTTATTTTTAGTACTAGGCTAGAATTTTAATTGCGTTGACTTATTCCCTTGAAAGTGGTTGCCAGATGGGCGAATTAAAAATAAAAAATACCCTCTTGCCATTATTTAGTCTTGTGTTGAAACTTTGCCAATTGCGACCCCATCTAAATTCTAACATTTCATTCTCTCCTTCGGAGCGGGTCTCAGCCGGGGGCTAAATATAGGCTGGAATCCTAATGCCTCATCTCCAGCCTTTAAGGAACTTCACTCGTGTGTCCCTCAACCTTATTTCGCCTGTAATTAGGATTTCTGATTCTTAAGACGCATCTTGATCAGGATTTTCAATCTTAAATGCGACTGGTCCATATTCCAGTCAAAGGGCAACCTATGATTTCCGACTCTATTGACTGAAAGAGACGTGACTCCCCCTCCCTTAAATGAGGCATAATTTCTGCTCAGAAATGAGGGGATGCCTTCCTACTGGGTCACTGTTTGATACAGTGAAATATGCAAAACAACTTAGTACAAATGATATCCTTATGCGTAGGTCTAAGGAATAATATAGAGAAGACAATCCAGGCTCTATCTCCTCTCGCAGAGAGTTTGGACGGATTTGAGAGTTTTCAGCCGGTGGGGGGTTGGAGGTAGAGCAGACTGGCACAGTTCCAGCCTCGAATCAAACCGAAATATTGCAAACATAAAATCCGAACTTTGAACAAGAAAGTGCGGCGACACCGAACAGGAAATTAATATCCAAAGGAAATGGAAATTTTAAAAATTTTGGTGATCACTTGAAGTTATTTGAACCGAAGCCGAAACGCTGTAAATGGAGAAAATATTTTGCATTAAACACTGAAATGTTTGTGTCATAAATCTATGTAAATGTCGTCTCTCTTTCTCCCCTGTCTACAATGAGGTCTTTAGTGGATTCTGTGTGTCTTCTCCCAACCTGCACCTTTTCAAATACCACCGCTCAACTATAGTACCAAGCGGCGATGGACGCCTGGCGGTATCTCACCACGTCATAGCATCTGACTCTTGTGAAGAGAAAGGTTCAAGAAACACGCGCAGCTTCTTAGCCTCCCAAGTATTTCTTTTCGACAAAGATATTCGCTTCCCCTAACTTTAACACTCTCTGAACGAACGTCTTGTCAAAATATTCTCGGCCTAGATCTCCCTTCAATTTTGGGGTTCCGTTGTTATTTAGCAATTGGCGTTTCCTCGGCTGTTTCACATTCACTCGTTCCTCCCTCAATTGGTCAATCCCTTCACTCTTTTCCCATTCGGCTTATAGAACGCCGATGTTATGAAACGTGGGAGTTTCGCCTCTTTTATAAATAAAGTCCAGTCTGGAAATCATCATCAACCACCTGCCCCAAAAGTGCGTTCGCCCATCAAGCCTCTATTTAAAAAAAAACAAACTGCCCACCCTTCCCACCTCAGTATGCCCTATCGTGAGCCATGCACCTCTATCATTTGCCAAATTAGTCCATAACGATTGGATGTGTTTTGTGGCCTCTCGTCTCGTCCCGCCCCGTCCTGTTCCGTCCCGTCGAGAAGACCCATAATTAGCCCACATTTCAGGCGTCTTTCCAGTCCTTTACTACCAGATGCACTGAAAAGACGATTATGTAATTGGGATATTTAAAAAAAGAACAACGAAGGTATTTGGTCTAGAAAGTTTTGGAAAAGCGGGTTGTAAGCGATAGACGAGCCAGATCCGATAGCCGCTGGAACGGTCATAATTGATGGAATAGACTCGAGTGATTAAATAAACTTAAAATATCTGAAAACTGTTGGCTTAATTTAGGCTATCTCTACCCCTTCTCCCCTTACCCCTGAGATGGGGGTAAAGGGCCCTCAATGATAAGTCTGAAACCTCGTGAATTTTATTATCCGGCACTATCAGGTTTTTGATTAAATGCGAAATATTTGTCAAATTTATCCTCTTTTTCTGTTTTTCGATCATCAAAAATCCTCGGGAATTCGACGTGAGGTTAGACTCGATCCGGGGAGATATCCTACATAGTAGATTTGAGACTTTCTAGCAAACCCAAGTTACCCTCTAATTTTTATTCGTTTGCTTAACTTATCTCCGTACTCCTCATATTCTCCCGTTAATTTTATGAGTATTCCACTACTCTTGTCCACATGTCTTCATGCCCCTGTTGGTCGCAGCTAAAACCGTCCTATTTTCAAAGACCACGGCCCGGAATGGGATTGGCGAGCAACCATTCTCCTTGTTTATCCACCTGTTTGCATCTGGCGACGTTAGTGGATAAGTGTCAGGTGTAGCATGGAAAAGTATGATGCAGTTGACATCTGGAGGATTGTGTGCCCTCCTGGACACAATGACTATGTACCAATCATTTCCAATTTCTCTAACTTCGCCACTTTATTCAACTCACCTTACAAACTATCTGCGGAGTTTGACCTCGTCGGTTTCGCTTTGAATTAAAGCTAAAATAGTGGATAAAGGGGGCACTCACCCCTAGGCCTGTCTGAGTGTACGACTAACAAATTACGTCTTTTTCGATTGTTGTTATTTTCACTGAAGGAAACACTGATGCCCCAACCTTATACTACCCGGCCCATTTTCAGTTCTTCCCCTCAGACGCACATACATGACTATGAAAAGACAATACAGAAAATACATTTTGGTGAACGTCGACGCTAGAGTCATATATATAATAAATGGACAGGAGGAAAAGGTGTTCTCTCCTGTCTCACGGCGTCCAAACCGTCAAGAAAGGGGGATTTACAATTCTCCCGACCGCTCCGCCGCGCCTTCTTTTTGAAGATGGCAGTATTTTGATGGGGTTCGAATGCATATTCATTTTCGGTTGCTTCTCTTGGATGTAAATTACTTCAAGGAAGAGTAATCGGCGCTTATCTCACCCAAAGACAAAATTTAATGTTTTTCTCCATGATTTTCCTATCAAGAGGGTAATTCTTTTATCTTGTTTGATTCTTTTGCTCGTCCTTTAGGTGCTAGTTTTTTTTTAGGCCTTCCAATGTACGAGTCTGGTTGGCGTTCGCAGTTTCCAAACTCATATGTGTCCATCGTTTGGATTCCGATCTAAGACATGCTAGTTTCGCATAACAAGACTGGTAGCCTGTTTGTTTGGCTAGTAAGAGGGGAAAACAAGAGGCGACGGCTAGAAAAGGAATCACAATCCTTGACAGAATGTAAGAAGTAAGACATCAAAATTTGTTGTCTTTGGGGGCCAAAGGAAGGGTATCCTAGTGGTCCATTGGATTCACACATATACCAACAATCTGGATAAGTACTACTCTCTGCCTCGCACGTTCCACGCCATTGGTCTCTTTATTCTTTAAAGGTGACCTCCGCAGTTGCGTGAGTCAGGCAGTCGATTCTCTCGTCTCCTCGGCTTCAGCTCCCCTTCGTTCTCCCTCACCCACACCCCCGCCTCAATCCTTGTACCTTTTGGATTCCATCATTGTTCTCTTTTTTATGACGTAATTTCCCCCGTTGGAGTCTGTTCTCATGCCAGAGGTGGCATCTGGGTGATTGCGTGCCCTACTGCCCGCAATGGATTTACGGCTATATACCGCACATTTTCACTTACCTCTTTCTTTACAGATATCTCCTTAAAAACCTGGGGCAGATCCCCCCGTTGCTCTTCAGCTTAAATTTAAATAATGGACTCTGTCCTCTTAGAAAGCATCGTCCATCCACCTTTTTACGCTTAAGTTTCTTCCTTCTTTCTGTCGCTCCTTGAAATAGTTGCCATTTTGAGTCCGGTCTCCACTGGCTCACTTTTGTGTTTGGGGAAAGGACTTTGCTTCATAGCTTAGCCACTAACAACTAATTCATGGGCCAGAGTCAAAATTTGTACGACATGGGGTGTCAAAACCCTAAGCTATTTAGGGGATATTCATGCCTAAAGTTAATAAATGACATGATAACCATTAGGAGAGAGTAGCTTTTTGGTAGGTATCACCATTTAAGTTTAAAGGAATAACAAATTTTAAAGGTGTGATTTTTTAATGCATTAAGGAAAATCACATTACTTTTCAACGAATCAACATATGATTTATCAATATGTTGCTTTTCTCTTTATGCACTTCGCTATTTTCATCTCTTTCTCTCAATAAAAATGGAAGGGTGGTACGATTTACTGCTAAATTAGGGTTGTCATGATTCATTAGACTTATGTTATCCTTTTGAGATTTTGCGCGATAGTAAATCACTCTCAATTGTTATTTGGTAGCATTTTGTGTGGCCTTGCTAAGATTAAAGTCACACATTACATTTCCATGCTATGAATGACTAATCCTATCTTCTCTCTTTTCAAATCTGAAGAATTTGGATATACTGGTACCTTACATTTATGGCAGTGAAGCCAAGAGATGTCACTGGCTGATCCACTAAGACTGTGTTCGTCTCACCCAAAAATGTGAACTGGACAACCTCGTTGAGGGCTGTAGAAATCAGCAAACATCATTCTTTAGCATATACAAATACTGTATGGTTTGGTGTCCCCATTCAGTTACCACAGAGAGTGCCGAATCATTTCCCTATAAAAAGAGATTTCTCCGAGCATTTATATCCCAATGAGGCAGGATAGAAACAACCGAAGGTAAATGAGAAGGTTGGAGAGCAGAAAAAAGGCAACAACTAAATAAAATGACGAGAGAAACTCTTACCGACTGTTGTGAGCTGAGAGCAGATGTCGAATTCGGGCAGGCTGCGATAAAAAAACAACAGCAACATAAGAACATAAGAAAAGAAGGAGACTGCAAAAGACCATTCATGGCCTACACTTGGCAAGATACTTCCGGTAATCTCCGTGGAACCGATGGCGGCTGAAGGCCACTACCATAGAGTTTGATATTGTATATACTCGAAGGATGAAGATGGTGGTGAGGTCAGCAGTCACTGACGGTGATGATGTTGATGCGGCTTCTGTATATGTCGAGGCAGAGGAACCAGTCATATGGTGGTTTTTGCATATGTCAAAGAAGAATTGTTGGGTAACACAAATGACAGCATAGGGGCAGACCGTTTAAAAGGAATCATTTCGGTGTGATAGAAGTTAAGAAGCTCTACCAAGAAACATATCGACGTAGACTGGAACGTGAATTTGTAGAGACTCTACTTCTTGTAATCTGGGTACATAAGCTCCTATTTGAGACAAGTGAAAGACATGATCGTCCGTGAAAATACCAAGCCCTTCATTCATCCTAATCACATACTCCAAAGGATCACTAACTATAATTTAAGAAGGAGATTTTATTAAGTATTTGAATAATAATTTCATCTTAGTTTGGTTATGACTTATGATTTTATCAAAGTTATTTCTAATAATTCTTTTATAATATCAAAAAACAAAACGGTGAAGTTCAGAAATAAATATAAGTATCGAAATTTTGTGATTTTTTTAAAATGATGAACTTGACAAAATTTATTTTTATATATCTTCTATAACTATATTTTAGCAACGTGAAATTTTGAAAGGGGGAGAAATTTAGTTTCGAGTTCCTTTTTAAAATTATTATAATTGGCGAAGTTCAGAAAATTTATACAAATTTAACCATAGCTGCTTTTTTTATAGATTTTAAATTTGAACCTTAGTAGCGAAGCGCAAGCTCCCCACGTAGCGGGAAGTAGCGAAGCCATTGCCTGGTTTGCAACATAATTCGATGATGAATAACGAAAAAGATGCCTAAGCTTTTGTGAACTCACAGAAAGCAGCTGGCCGAATCCACTAAACCATGAAGAAACTAGGGTAGTGGCCTCACCCTGAATGAACTGATAATAGAGACTTATTGTTAACATAGATTGCCCGCTTGATGTGACTATGGACTATATGTTAGCATAATAACGTGCAGAAAATTTACAATTATCACAGTTTAATTCAAATATGGCACAATGTTCAAATCTGGGAAGATAAGGTATTTGCTCCGCCGGACGCCGCAAAGTGGAAGTCGGGTTTATTATCAAATTTGAAATTTATTTCGTTGATTGTAGGAAATATAGTTAGAATAAATATTCAGCTATAACCCATTAAATTTCTTACACACTGCCATGCACTTTTATAGCTGTATAAGGGATGTTTTTCTCTATTTCATGATGTAATAGCCACTTTGATATGTATTCAAGCACATTTATTATGTATCATGCTGTGGAGGGGCTCAATAGCAACATCTTGATACATATTTTGAATATGTTGATTAGTTGTAAAGTTATGATTGCTTTTCCCTCCTGTATTCAGAAAATTGCACCATTTTGTCTCCAATGTTTAAATACTTGAACCCTACCAATAGATTTTCATGTCATTTTTTTTCAACTTTAGACATAGAAATATACAAAGAATAGCATGGTGTTTTTGCAACTCCAATTTGCGCCAATCAGCTATAATTAAGGGTCTAGCCCATGGACTATACGACGACTGTATGCTACTATTAACTTTAGCAAACTCTCATAGTTCAGATTCGAGTCTGATACTCTTGGGCTTTTCATGCTGTCGAGCTGTAGTCATCAGTACTCCCAACTCTTCTCCCTTGACCTCGATCGGATCCAGCTCTGGAAAAGTAATAAATGTCCATAGAATTTTGTGCACGTGGTGTTGCATACACATAGTAAAAGGTTATTCAATAAAACCGCCTTCGGCGTCTATGTCGACCCTAATGTTGCCTTGGAAGCGTCGACAACATGCCGGTTTTTATTCATGTTGGCCATAACGTCTATAATGGAAGCCTTCAACGAATCCTTGGTATAGCGCGGCCGTTCGTCAGTCTCCCTCTCCCAACGAGGTCCTGCAATTGTAGTCTAATGAGTTGAAATCCGGAAAGCTAGTAGGTCACATGATAGCAGCCAGCCAGTCCTAGGTCGTGTGGAAGGGATCAGAGTCCTACTAGAATACGTTCGACTTCCCAATGGGCACCCTTTCGATCCAAGGTCTAGACAACCATGTTCAGCGTCCGGGTGTGGTCGATGTCATTGACACTAAGGTACTGCAGGAAATTGTGGGGGTTGCATGACATGGATTGCGATTCTTACGGACCCAATGGTCATCACAGACGACGATAACTTGGTCTGCATAACCGTGGAACCTCAGTGGTGCTCGCGCAGAGCCACTTGTTCTCCCGTTCACCTTTTGGCATCTGTCGAAGTTGTTCTCAGGTGAGAAGAACCATAACATGTCGGACTCCTCGAGGTGCTTGAGTTTTGTTTCGACCGAATCACACGGTTCTCTGAGGTCTTGTCAGACATACACTGTCCTGTCCTTCTCATCACTTAGGGTTTGTACCTAATGTCCACACGCCTAATTGTGGATAAAAACGGCACCTTGAGCTGATTGCCAATGGTGCTCATCGACCCACTAAGGTTGCTGTTTATGATGTCCTGGACGAACTTGACCGTCCTGACGACGCCTGGCAGCTGCTAATAATTCTTTTTCTTGGCCATGAATAGCAGGTTCCCCCACGGTCCAGGAGCTCTTTTCTCGTCTCGAACACGAAGGACCTGGCCGCATTCAAGGAGGCTTCGAATCGCTGTGGTTGGCGGTTAAGGCGACGATGACGGCGTCTTTTTATTCCATCTTAGATTAAGAGCTACCGGGTTGGGGATGAGAAAAAGATAATTGTGTTCTCAAATACCTAGCGCACCCTGTACAATACGTGGTGGTTTCAGTAGGGCTTTTATTCATGGATGATTCTATCTCAGTTGGAATCTAGTTTCACGTGGGATCCAGAACCATGGGTTGCTACAACGTATGGCAGCCGTACCAAAGTCGACCTGAATCGGGATACCCAGTTGGTGATTAACCATACCCAAAGTCTAAGAGATTCGATGGAAGAAACAACGTTAAGTCTCATTACTTCGGTCGTTTATAGAATAATAAAATAACCGCGATGGATTAATCTGGTGCCCGAATTCCACCATTCAACACGCAGTGACGAGCAGTTTCTTTCGACGTCCATTTTATCACCTGTACCACCAGGTTTTATAGTCTGTCCACCGCTACAGTTAATCTTTGCTATGTTCGTATGCAGAGGCATGTTCGCCCAGGTATAAATAAATACATGGAAGACATTTTCAAGGCTGATATTCTTTACTAGGTTTTTTTTTCTCTCTTTTCACCCCCACGTTTGGACGGACCCGACTCTGGGCGAACGAAAGCGATAAACATCCCATTCCTAAATGTACTTTTGTGTTGTATACGAGGATTAGGATGTATAGCGAGAGTGTGTTTAGGGGTTGACTGGTGGAATTTTTAATTTCCAAGGACGTCGGTCCCTTCTGGGCTCGGTGTAAGTTGACACAAGAGAGAGTTGGAATTTCCGAATACAAAGGAAGAAAGAATACTTGATGATACCAAGGTACAAGTACAGATTTCTCTCCCCGAGACCTGAGGTTGGGAAAAGAATAAGAGCTTCCCTGAAACCAAATTGTAATAAAGAACACAAGTATTTAAATACATGGGGATAAGGAAGGTAGAAAATTGTTTCGGAACTTGTTTTTGACGTAAGGCGATTGACTAGTACAAGTCTTTTATAATTGTTTTCAACGAGTCTTTATTCTTTGTTTCAGTTCGACTTCATGAGAGCATACAAGAAGAGTCATTTCATTACCTAGTCTTCGACTTGTAAGTATTCTTGTTAGATGCCTGTGTACCTCATACACTAAAACAATGCAGGTCACGTTCCGAGCTACACCGGCACGGGTTTGGATTACCCATAAGGAGCACGGCGACGTGTTTTTCTGGCCGCCCTGCTGACGCCACTCAGCGCCCCGTCCCACCCCAACTTAGCCTCTCTTCCTTCCTTCGCTAACATCTTCTTTCTGCACGAATCCTCTTCAAAGCATTTGGTATGAGTGAATGGAGCTACTCTTTCTGGGCTCGGGTAACATCACGAGGGGCTTGTTTCTTTGAGACTAGCTACGGTATCGTCATCCCCGGCTGCCAAGAAGGTGCAGAACTTCATAGTCGGCGTTCGGTCCGCGGGACCGAGCTTGAACCAAGACAAGAGGGGATTTAACAAAGGATGACGACCCACCAGGATGCATCCTGTGCGGGGATGTCTGGCGGCCCTCCTACATAGAGCTCGGCGCCCACGCCTACACGCCGACTTGTTTGGAACCGGCTCGTTGTCTGCGCCAATGGGCATCCTCAATGGTTGCTGGAAACCAAACTCCTGGTAGCTTTTACGGCTTCCGAGCTCCTTTGCTGATGGAAACCAGTTAAACAGTACTCACAGACTGAGTACAATCTGATTTGTACTAACAAGTTTTTTTTCCTAAAAACAACCAGAACAACCCAATGATACAGCAAATAATGAAAAAAAAGCTGCCCCCCCCCCGCCTTCTAACCCCCTCCCAAGCACTTCCTTGTCTGCTGAACATAGACACTACGTCGCCAAGAGGAGAAAAGAAAAGAACCGCCATCGAAAACGAAACTACATACCAAAAGATAACTGAAACTACCTCGAAACTCTTAAAAAAAACCTCCACCAAGTACAAAAAACAACAAACAAACCAGCCTACGACCAACAAAAGCCCTCTTTGAACTTCTAGTAGAAGAAGTGTTACCAGGAAACTTCCTGGATACATCTTACCTAAGATTTTAGATTTTACATCATCCCACCAACAAACCCCAGACAAATTTAGTTAAAGGATGTATGGTGGAACACTACAAAGACTTCCAAACAATTTTCAAACTCTTTAGGAATTAGTTCTAACCCTCGTCACCACAGAGAGACTTCAGCATCCTAGTGGAAGCTAAAACTAAAACCCAGGCAAATCTGTAAGCTCTTAGCAACGACTAAACTAGTTGAAGAAGAAATGACAGTTTCACTACACCCTTCTTTCAATGTGCGAAAAGGAGTAGTAATCGAACCAGACTTTGCACAATATACAGAAGAAGAGATAACTCAAGAACTCGGTGAATTTTCAGTAAAATCTGTCCAGAGAGTGAACCGAGCGGTAAATGGTGCTAGAACACCAACAAATATGTACCTATTTTATCAAACTGCCTACACCAACAAACGCCAAACAAAGCACAACATAAAAATAATACAATGGAATATCCTTGGATTTAGACCTAAATGGGACGAATTGCGCTTCCTAGTAGCCACTGAAACCCATCAATCATCAGTTTACAAGAAACCATGATTGGAGCACGCCCACTATGGGCCTTACCAGACTACACCCACGCAGACACCCCAACAGGATTAGATGGTGCCATCTATATTAAAATATATTTACCATCAGTCATCATAAATTTTAATACACCACTCCAAGCAATAGCAATAAAGTTTCACCAACGACGCTAATGCTTCGTCGTAAACATCTATCTCGCACTATCTGAAAAACTTCAATCTGCACAAATCCGATAAATGATTGCACAACCTCACACTCCCTTATTACTAATAGACGACTTCAACTACGGCCACACCTACCGGGAGGATTCCCTTTGTATTCAGAGAGGGAATGAGCTTATCTATTTAATCCACGAACTAGACCTAGTGGTGTTAAACCCAGGAGAAGGCACCAGTTATAACTCTACAACAAACACCTCGGTGCTAGACCTCACCCCCATCCATCGCAGCGGATTTCAACTGTCACATCCTAGTTGACCTACGAGGTAGCGACCATTTCCCCATCATCCTCTCGTCCGAGGAGGAAAACTCTACTCAGCGCACACCTCGCTGGAGGCTCGATTGGGCGAATTGGTCCAAGTTTAAAGAACTTACCGACTTCAATAACATGAAAGTCGGTGACTTCGACAACATAAATGACGTATTCCGCTTATTTATTACCATCCTGCACCAAGCAGAATAAAAACCCATTCAGGTAACATCCGGAGAATTCCAGCGTCGAACAGTGCCTTGGTGGAACACGGAGGGCTCTGTGGCACCTAAAATCAAAAGGAAAGCCTTCAGGACTTACAGGCACTGGCCCAATGACATCACACAGATAGACTACAACCAAAAACGTGCCAAATGTAGCCGCCTTATTAAGGAAAGCCGCCGCGAATCGTGGAGAAACTACGTGTCATCGATTAACACAAGAACACCTATAAGCAAAACGTGGAATAAAATTTAAAAACTGCGAGGTGGAACCTCTAGAAACCCACCCCCATCCCTACTTCACGAAGGAAAAATTGCGCTAAAACTAGAAAAAGTGGCAAAAAACTTAGATGAAAGTTTCCCCAACATATCCAGCCGCGCTAGAGCGTCAGAAGAGTTCAAAATCCACAGAAGCAAAGAAGAGGCTACTGATCTGAACTTTGCATCATACCATCCATTTGCCTACAACTCAAGTTTCTATACCCAGGAATTAGACTCCTCGCTAAGATCGTGCAGAAATACAGCCCAGGGACCCAACCAAATCCTCGATAATACGCTCCGTCACCTTGGCATTGAAGGGGAAACATTCATGCTGGCCCTATCAACAAACTGGCAAGAAAACTCTTTCCCCGGCGAGTGGAAGTAGTCGACTGTCCTAGCCTTCTTCAAATCTGGTAAGGACCCATCCCATCCGCCAAACTATCCCCCTATAGCCCTAACATCTTTTCTCAGCAAGCTGTTGGGAAAAAAATGATAAATGTCCGTTTAGTGGGAATTTTCGATAAAACAAACTCCACCCTCACAATGTGGCTTCCGAAAACTCCACGCAACAAGCGATGCTATCATTCGACTGGAATCAGATATGTGTCGAGCCTTTACTAAAAAACACCTCGTAGCAGTCTTTTTTCACCTCGAAAAGGCCTACGACACATCTTGGAGATACGGGATATTAAAACCCCTTCACAAAATGGGCATGCGCGGGAACTTACCACTTATCCTAAGCAATTTAAAAAAAAACCCGCTCTTTCTCAGTCCAAGTTGGAAACTCCATTTCCATACCTTCCTCCAGGAAAAAGGTGTCCCGTAGGGCAGCGTACTTAGTATACCACTGTTTGTCATACGTATCAATAATATAATTGCTAACCATTCCTCAAGAAATCACAGCCACCCTATATGTAGAAGACTTGTCTATCACCTTCGAAGGATAAAAAATGGCAACAATAGAACGGCGCCTATGCTCGCCATCAAAATCAGAAACCTCAAAAGTATAGCTAACAAACCTAACAACATTCTGAGAATAGTCTCTAGACACGAATGGGGAGCCGGCAGACAAACCCTACTTCTCCCATACTGCTTCATTATCCACCACAAACTAAAAGAATCAGTGGCAAACCACAATCTGAGGATCGCCACTGGTGCCTTCAAATCAAGCCCCCATACCCATTTTTCTATGTGACAGAGAGGAAATGCTCCTGGACCTGTGGATGGCGGAAACCACACTACGCCATTACGCTCGTGCCCAAAGAACTCCCACCTCGCCGACTGCCAAAGCCGTTCTAAACGACGAGGTAGACCATTTTTTTTATAACAAACCCGTCACTCCCATGACCACTTGGAGTGCGGGCACGACTCCTGATGGAGGATTTTGGGATTACCATGAATTCCATCCACGAGGTCTCGTACCCGCAAACTCCACCCTGGAAAAATAATGTTAAAATTTGGCAGAACATAAACCTCCAGGGAATATTAATACCACCTAGGAAGCGCAGAATTGCATTCCTTAACCACGTAGAAGCACACCAGGGAGTCGAAATATTCACAGATAGATCGAAATCAGACGACGGGACTGGTTTTGTAATGGGCACTATACCAATACCGAGACACTATGCCAAACAGCAAGCATTTTCACGGCAGAATGTTGCCCCCTGAAATAGGCAGCAAGATGGGCATACGAACAGGAAAGACCAGGAAAATATACCATATACTCCGACTCCTGGAGCATCCTACAAGCTCTCAAAAAATGGACGACCTGCACCCAATACCCCAAGATATAAAAGAAGTCCCCAAACTTACTGCCAGGATTGCTTAATCGCACTAACAAGACCCACATCATAGCGGAATGCCCCACCTTCGGCGAACTGAGACGCCGCTACCTACCCTTTGACAGAGGGGAAACTCTGCCCACCCTCCGCCTAATATTTAAAGAACAAAATATCCATCCCAGATTGACAAGTTTTCTCAAGTAAAGTGGCCTTTTTACTAAACTATAACAAGACACCAAAGAAATTTTTCACTCATCATCTATCCACTCAAAATCATCACCCATGGTAAATATCCACCCTATCAAACATCATCTATCGATTATCTGCTTTTAAATTTGAAAATAGAATTTTACAAGAACCTTTTTTTTATAAAATTGAATTACGGCGCAACCAGCGCGAAGTGTGCGCCATGAGACCAGCATCAATGCATCCATCCATCGGATTTTGATTTCGGTATTCGTAGTATGGAGCCTAAGAGAATAACACTACTGGCAGTGGTGATCCTCTATTCTTTGGACTTGGGTTGTCCAATTGTGACACTGTTTAATTTAAAGGTGGAACCCGGGTGACTTTCATTCAATTAAATACTAAAGCTACCCCAAACAACCTTAAAATCTGACTTACCACTCAGGTATGGATGGAAGCAGCATTTCATAATGCTATACGGATCCCCTTAAACGTGAGCTTCCATGAGCCAGCAAGAAATATTATATAGCCTCTAATTTTACATTTGATCATTAAACAAGGCAGGAACTCTACTCATTTACAGAAGTACAGTTATCTACAACATTCACGTAAGGTAATTTAGCTACGCTCGCTAATCATACCAGCTACCCATAAGTTACCTACCTAGTGAACTTCGAGGTTCATTTATCAAGCTAGCTGACGTTAGTGAACTAGAAAAACTTGCTACATGTGCAGATAGGTAGATAAATTTGCTAGCTGGCAAGAGCAATAGTATTGTAACATCCTAACAAACGATTTTACATATAGAAGTTTCTTGCTTCTTGGCTCAATCATAACATGTAATTTATTTTTAGTAAGCCCTTCGCTCCCAGCTGCATCGCTGATTTGAACCTCAAAGCAAATAGAGAAAAGTTCTAGTTAATTGGCAATCATAGATTAGGATTTGAAGTGGCCATTCAAAATTCCAGGCTACCCCGTGTCCCTTGGGTCGAGCCCCTGGGCACCGGTATATGAAATAATCTAGAATTTTAATTTAATTTTGAGGTGCTTGCAACCCCTTGGGTCATGAGCCAAATTCGGCATGAGTGCTTCGATTGTCAGTCGGGCGGAGGACTCGTCGGCCGACGGGGTTCTCTTACTATATTTTGAGTGAAATGGGATTCTAAGTTGCACGAGTGAGTCTTCAACAATGCGAATTAACAAAACATTTCGCCACTTGCTGCACGGTCGAGAGAAACGACTCTCAGGTGGAAATGATGCGTTGGGTTACCAAAGAAGACAAAAGAGCAGCGTCCATTAAAATTGAAGCAACAACAACGATCTGATCATTAGATTAGTTTGGATAAAAGAAAAATGAGTTTTTGTCTCCAATTTAAGCGCACCACCAACGAGTGTGTCTCCCGCAGACATCTGTAAAGAAAGTGGTGAAGATGAGTGTAAGATATGTATCCGCATACATTTGGATGGGGGTGGTGGAAATTGCGGGTGTTACGGTTGGAAAAGCACACAATCCTCCAGATGTCAGCCGCAGCAAGGTTGCCCGTGTCACACCAGAAATCCCCTCGTGGTGCACTTATATCGATACTCGAGTGGACGATGCGCGCCAACCATCCTTGATTCCACTCACTCCAACCACGAATTCGGCCTTGCTTCCATCTTGACGTTGCTCACGGCTGGAGTTGGGGGGGAGGCTCTTTTTAAACTGCTGTGATGTAACGCCCTCCATGTTCTAGTGTTACCCTGCAAGGGGAGGGGGGTCTCAGGTTGAGCTCAGACGCGGACAGGACCTGTGGCTATATATCTTGCACGCATTTTCATTTCCTCCTCCACCTTTTTCACACATCTCTCCATACGAACTTTCCGCGGGAGACGTCCTCGTTGCTATTTCGCTTTAAGTTTAAAAAACCCCCCTCCTTTTTCTTCTTTACTAATTAATCCATTTCCTCTTCATTCCCCTCATGCCTTGGCAGGAGGAATTTTCCTTGATAAATGAATCATCACGCCGGACAAAAAATGGAAAGTTGAGGCATAATTTTGTGTTAATTCGCGTTTTCCGCAAACTTTTTGTAGGTCCCTCATGGTAGATGCGATGATTATTTGATGGCTATGTAATTAACACTGATCAATAAAAGTACGTGTGTGTGTGTGTGTGTGTGTGTTTTGGCTGCGATACGCGGCATCGGCCTTTTCTCGACAATGTGGAATCTGAAGCTTTTCCAATTCTTTTTATTCCTATCGCTCGAGTTGTCAGTCCCGACTTCCGAACCCCTAAGGGTGGGTATTTTTACATGAACTTGTTTCTGGGCATTTTGAAATTTCACTCCCCGACCCCAGTGTTTCAGGTGGACGAGGTGTGTTAAATCCAACCTCGTTAATCCCCGCTCTCTTTTTTCTCTCTATTCGTCTCGCCCATCTATCTCTTCATCGCTCCTCTTCCATTGCCACCGAGAGGAAATGCGCCATCGATGAGGGATAGCAATACTTGCACCTTGTAAAGTTCACCAGCCCCAAAGTACTTGAGGGCACCTTATTTTTGGCAGCCTTTTTTTTCGGGTGGTGGGGGACATTGTCTTCACAAGTTAAATGAGGTTAGGTTATGAGAGAAAGGGTAAGAAAGACATTTTTCCTGCTTTTTGCGGGAAATTGTCGCTTAATATCAATTGAACTCATTTTGTTTACGGATTTTAATGTTATTTTTAGAGTGCTTTATTTGGAGTTTGCTCAAATATATTCACTTGTCTTTCCCAGCTTGGTCTGGAGGGGGTCTGATCTCTTCTTCGGAGGGGGGCTGATCTCTTCTTTGGATGGGGGCTGATCTCTTCTTTGGAGGGGGGCTGATCTCTTCTTTGGAGGGGGGCTGATCTCTTCTTTGGAGGGGGGCTGATCTCTTCTTTGGAGGGGGGCTGATCTCTTCTTTGGAGGGGGGCTGATCTCTTCTTTGGAAGGGGTCTGATCTCTTCTTTGGAGGGGGGCTGATCTCTTCTTTGGAGGGGGGCTGATCTCTTCTTTGGAGGGGGGCTGATCTCTTCTTTGGATGGGGGCTGATCTCTTCTTTGGAGGGGGTCTGATCTCTTCTTTGGAAGGGGTCTGATCTCTTATTTGGAGGGGGGGCTGATCTCTTCTTTGGAGGGGGGCTGATCTCTTCTTTGGAGGGGGGCTGATCTCTTCTTTGGAAGGGGTCTGATCTCTTCTTTGGAGGGGGGCTGATCTCTTCTTTGGAGGGGGTCTGATCTCTTTGGAGGGGGGCTGATCTCTTCTTTGGAAGGGGTCTGATCTCTTCTTTGGAGGGGGGGCTGATCTCTTCTTTGGAGGGGGGCTGATCTCTTCTTTGGAGGGAAGCTGATCTCTTCTTTGGAAGGGGTCTGATCTCTTCTTTGGAGGGGGGGGCTGATCTCTTCTTTGGAGGGGGGCTGATCTCTTCTTTGGAGGGGGGCTGATCTCTTCTTTGTAAGGGGTCTGATCTCTTCTTTGGAGGGGGGGCTGATCTCTTCTTTGGAGGGGGGCTGATCTCTTCTTTGGAGGGGGGCTGATCTCTTCTTTGGAAGGGGTCTGATCTCTTCTTTGGATGGGGGCTGATCTCTTCTTTGGAGGGGGTCTGATCTCTTCTTTGGAGGGGGGCTGATCTCTTCTTTGGATGGGGGCTGATCTCTTCTTTGGATGGGGGCTGATCTCTTCTTTGGAGGGGGGCTGATCTCTTCTTTGGAGGGGGGCTGATATCTTCTTTGGAGGGGGGCTGATCTCTTCTTTGGAGGGGGGCTGATCTCTTCTTTGGAGGGGGGCTGATCTCTTCTTTGGAGGGGGGCTGATCTCTTCTTTGGATGGGGGCTGATCTCTTCTTTGGAAGGGGGCTGATCTCTTCTTTAGGAGGGGTCTGATCTCTTCTTTAGGAGGGGTCTGATCTCTTCTTTGGATGGGGGCTGATCTCTTCTTTGGAGGGGGGCTGATCTCTTCTTTGGAGGGGGGCTGATCTCTTCTTTGGAGGGGGTCTGATCTCTTCTTTGGATGGGGGCTGATCTCTTCTTTGGAGGGGGTCTGATCTCTTCTTTGGAAGGGGTCTGATCTCTTCTTGGGAGGGGGGCTGATCTCTTCTTTGGAGGGGGGCTGATCTCTTCTTTGGAGGGGGGCTGATCTCTTCTTTGGAAGGGGTCTGATCTCTTCTTTGGATGGGGGCTGATCTCTTCTTTGGAGGGGGTCTGATCTCTTCTTTGGAGGGGGGCTAATCTCTTTTAAGGATGGGGGCTGATCTCTTCTTTGGATGGGGCCTGATCTCTTCTTTGGAGGGGGGCTGATCTCTTCTTTGGAGGGGGGCTGATCTCTTCTTTGAGGGGGGCTGATCTCTTCTTTGGAGGGGGTCTGATCTCTTCTTTGGATTGGGGCTGATCTCTTCTTTGGAAGGGGTCTGATCTCTTCTTTCGAGGGGGGCTGATCTTTTCTTTGGAGGGGGGCTGATCTCTTCTTTGGATGGGGGCTGATCTCTTTTTTGGAAGGGGGCTGATCTCTTCTTTGGAGGGGGGCTGATCTCTTCTTTGGAGGGGGCTGATCTCTTCTTTGGAGGGGGGCTGATCTCTTCTTTGGAGGGGGGCTGATCTCTTCTTTGGAGGGGGTCTGATCTCTTCTTTGGAGGGGGGCTGATCTCTTCTTTGGAAGGGGTCTGATCTCTTCTTTGGAAGGGGTCTGATCTCTTCTTTGGAGGGGGGCTGATCTCTTCTTTGGAGGGGGGCTGATCTCTTCTTTGGAGGGGGCTGATCTCTTCTTTGGAGGGGGTCTGATCTCTTCTTTGGAAGGGGTCTGATCTCTTCTTTGGAAGGGGTCTGATCTCTTCTTTGGAGGGGGGGCTGATCTCTTCTTTGGAAGGGGGCTGATCTCTTCTTTGGAGGGGGCTGATCTCTTCTTTGGAGGGGGACTGATCTCTTCTTTGGAGGGGGTCTGATCTCTTCTTTGGAGGGAGGCTGATCTCTTCTTTGGAGGGGGGCTAATCTCTTCTTTGGAGGGGGGCTGATCTCTTCTTTGGAAGGGGTCTGATCTCTTCTTTGGAAGGGGTCTGATCTCTTCTTTGGAGGGGGGCTGATCTCTTCTTTGGAGGGGGGCTGATCTCTTCTTTGGAGGGGGGCTGATCTCTTCTTTGGAAGGGGTCTGATCTCTTCTTTGGAGGGGGGCTGATCTCTTCTTTGGAGGGGGGCTGATCTCTTCTTCGGAGGGGGGCTGATCTCTTCTTTGGATGGGGGCTTATCTCTTCTTTGGATGGGGGCTGATCTCTTCTTTGGAGGGGGGCTGATCTCTTCTTTGGAGGGGGTCTGATCTCTTCTTTGGAGTGGGGCTGATCTCTTCTTTGGAGGGGGTCTGATCTCTTCTTTGGAGGGGGCTGATCTCTTCTTTGGAAGGGGGCTGATCTCTTCTTTGGAGGGGGTCTGATCTCTTCTTTGGAGGGGGTCTGATCTCTTCTTTGGATGGAGGCTGATCTCTTCTTTAGAGGGGGTCTGATCTCTTATTTGGAGGGGGGCTGATCTCTTCTTTGGAGGGGGGCTGATCTCTTCTTTGGATGGAGGCTGATCTCTTTTTTGGAGGGGGGCTGATCTCTTCTTTGGAGGGGGGCTGATCTCTTCTTTGGATTGGGTCTGATCTCTTCTTTGGAGGGGGTCTGATCTCTTCTTTGGAAGGGGTCTGATCTCTTCTTTGGAGGGGGGGGCTGATCTCTTCTTTGGAGGGGGGCTGATCTCTTCTTTGGAGGGGGTCTGATCTCTTCTTTGGATGGAGGCTGATCTCTTCTTTGGAGGGGGTCTGATCTCTTCTTTGGAGGGGGGCTGATCTCTTCTTTGGAGGGGGTCTGATCTCTTCTTTGGAGGGAGGCTGATCTCTTCTTTGGAGGGGGTCTGATCTCTTCTTTGGAGGGGGGCTGATCTCTTCTTTGGAGGGGGTCTGATCTTTTCTTTGGAGGGGGTCTGATCTCTTCTTTGGATGGAGGCTGATCTCTTTTTTGGAGGGGGTCTGATCTCTTCTTTGGAGGGGGTCTGATCTCTTCTTTGGAGGGGGGCTGATCTCTTCTTCTCTGCCCCCCTGGGGATTAACGAGAAATAAAAGGCATCTCAATGATCGCTGATAAAACCAATTTCTTTTTCTGGATGAAAAACCCTACGCTGTAAGAGGAGGACCTGCCTTCGCTGTGGAATTCGGAGAGTTGCGCTCTCCCTCGAGCACTGGCGTCTCGGGTGGCCTCCTATTTAATCACTCATGCAATCTTTTTTTACATTTTCGCTCGCTCTGACTACAGCGATTAAACCCTCTAAAGTTCGGGCGGAGATGCCTCCATTTTTAAATAAATAAAAACATCATCATCATCATCATGTCGTTTAACGTCTATGTTTTACCATGATGGGGTTGGGCGGGCGATGACTATCCACATCTGTCGATCATGTGCCATATAATCCTCTATCCTCAACATATACATATCCTCCCTCACACACCTGCTCCACACTTCTTCCTTGGCCTTCCCACTGACCGTCGTCATCCCCTCAACCCCCCCTCCTCTGTCCTTCCCCCATGTCAAAACCATCTCAATCTTCTTCGCCTCAACTTAACAGAAAGGTCCTCAGCCCGGCACATCTCAGCCACTTCACTGCTTGAACTCCCATCCTGCCACCGCACTCCTGCCATGTATCTCATCATCTTGCGATCACAACTGCGTACACCACCCATCAGTCTACTCGCCAGTGCTCATGTTTCTGCTCCTTATGAAAGAGCAGATCTCACACAGGCTTCATATATCCTTCCTCTGCTCCTTAATCCTATGTTGCGGTTCTCTACTAAACTGGCTATTTCTCGCCATCCATCCCATGCAACTGCTACTCTCGCTCTTACTGCTCTCTTCACTCACGCTTCACAATGCAACACATCTCTCAGGTAACAGAACTGTTGTACTTCTTCCAACACACCTCTATCCACCACGAACCCGAGACCCTCGTCATCAGCTTCACCATCTTCCTCCTCCTCCCTCACACATCTTGGACATACAAAGTTCTGTACCCCTCGCACCGCAGATTTCTCAGACCTGAGCATCGTTGATGACATCATTTATTACACCCAATACACAACACAGAGTTTGCTCCAACTCCTCTTCCACAGCATCTGCATGGCCATCTTCCTGACTGAATCCTTTCTCTTGCCTTATTTCCAGTCACCATCGATTTGGTCTTTTCCATGTTTATTTTCAATCCCCTCTGCTCCATTTCTTCCTTCCATCTGCTAAACTTATCTGCCACTTCTTCCTTTGATTCCGCTGTCAACACCACATCATCCGCATACAGTAACTCCCATGGTCCATCTCCTCTTGCCAATTTAGTAGCCTCTTCCATTACTGTGATAAAGAGTAACGGGCTAAGAGCTGATCCTATCCTTGGTGCACTCCTACTTTTATACCAAAAGCATCTGATGTTCCTGCCGCAGTTTTCACCTTTGGCCTTGATTCTACATACAGAGTCATGACTGCAGCCACGAGCCTTTCTGGCACTTGTTGCCTCCTCAGTGCCAACTCAATCACTCCGTAGCACTCGATCGAATGCCTCCTCCATCCACAAAGACATGATACAGTTTCTTCTTTTCATTGAACTTTTTTCTGCATTTGCCTCATAATAAAAATTGCGTCTATTGTCTACCTTCCTGGAATAAAACCAAATTGGAGACAATCCACAATTATCAATTTCCTCAACCTCTCCTCCAACCCCTTTCAACCAGTTTCATTCCATGCTCCAATAGTCTAATTCTCCTATATTTTCCACACTTCAGGGCATCTCCCTATCCTTTATAAATTGGGACGGTCACACTATTATTCCAATCTTCTGGAATCTCTCCCTGGTCAACAACGCTTCTGAATACTCTCGTCAGTTCTCCTATAATACCTGCTCTCTTTATTAAGTCACTTGTCACTGCTGTTGGACCTGGTCATTTTCTACTTTTCATTCCTTTTATTGCTCTCTTCACTTCTTCCTCTGAGATCTCTTCTATCGGCCCCTCTACTACACCTATCTCTTCCAGATAGTGCTCATTTTCCTCATTTAATAGGTCTTCCATCTAACCCATCCACCTCTCTAGTATCTCTTCTTTCTATATCTTGATAAACTCCTCTTTCATCCTTTATATACTTTGTTCAGATTACATCTTTTCTCTCTTTGTTCATTTGTTTTGCAATTCTAAATATTTCTTTTTCGCTTCTCACTACTATTGAATTCTTCACTCCAACTTTCCCATGCCAGCCTCTTTGCTCTGGCTACTTCCCTTTTTTCTTGTCTTCCTTTCTCTTTATATCCTCTTCGTTCCATGTTCTCTGACATCTTTTATAAGCTCTTTTATTTTCCCCGCTCTGCTTCATTCCACCACCATGTTTCTGTTTTCTTTTATGTCCTGTGGTTTCACTACAGACTTCCTTTGTAGCCTCCGGAATATTTTCACTCAGTTGTTTCCAACCGCCTCTGTTTATGTTATTTTTCTGCTGCACCTTCATTTCAAATCGTCTTCGCATTTCCTCGTCCTTCAGTTTCCACTCTTGTATTTTCTTATCACCTCTCTGCTTTTTCTTTCTCAAGTTCTTCACTTTTCGATCTGCACACAGTAGTCGATGTTGCGTTAAACATGCCTCTCCTGGGATAACCTTACAATCTCTTATATATATCTCCCTATCCTTCCTCAGCAGTATATAATCAATTTGTGTTTCCACTCCTCCACTCTTATATGTGATTTTCTTCTCCCTTTCATTTTTAAAAATGGTATTTATCACCCTCAGCTCCTTACCCTGACAAAATTCTAATATCTTTTTTCCTTGTCGATTTCTCCTTCCAAATCCATGCGCTCCCATGACTTCTTCGAAACCTCTTCTGTCCTCGCCAATGTCTCCATTTAGATCTCCAGCAATAAGTATTCCCTCCGAATCCGACACTGCTGCCATCTCATCATCTAATATACCCCAGAAAGCTTCCTTTTCTTCTTCCGTCCTACCAGCTTGTGGGGCATATACTGAAAATATATGCCCAACTTTCCTTCTCATCACAATCCGTATCCTCATTATTCATATAGTCATCCCTTCCCCCCCTTCAGACACATTGTCGATATTCCCAATTCTCCATTTATTTAACCCACCATCTCTAGGATCAGGCTTCTGTAAATCCTCTCCAATCTTCCACAGCCGAAATAACTTCACCTCTAAAGTAGTTCCTTTAACACTTTAAATTCCTTCCCCTTTCCCTGTTCTGTCTGATAGAGACGATGTTTTCTGGTTTTATCTCTTTTCCCTGCCGTCCAGAATGGGGGAGAGCGGGGCTTGGGTGAGGCGCCTGGTTCTCTCCCCTCAGCTTTACCTCAAAATTCATTGGTGTGAAAGCCCAGCAAACTTTTTCAGTTGCCACTTCGTTAATTAATTAAATTGTCCGAACTTGTAAACTTGTTTGACGTGAATGCGCTGATAGCGGAAGGCGCCGTGTTTATGTGACCACGAATGGATGCTCTTCATCCATCTAAGTCTGATAGTTTCAGGTCCGTTCCATAATACAGTATTTATATTCTTCAGAATCCTTAGAATTTGGAAAACTTAAAAGGAATTTTAGAAGATTGAATTTTCACTGGATGTCGAATTCCAAATAATTTATAAGAAAGGACACTTTAAGATGTCAACTATTCAAACATATACGCCTTATTTTCTAATTATAACCATCGTTAAGTATAAAGAATTATAGATACGCACATTTAAAATATACATTGCACTAGGAATAACTTGATATTATTGAATGCTGTATGACATTCACAATGAATACAGATCTACTGGAAAACAAAATTTTGGTATTCCAATTGCGCTGGGGTGGACTCTTAAGAAATTAATTACCTTATTTTCCATTGATCATGGTTACAAGCCTTATTTATTTCTGCTCTCATTACCTTCTACTGAACTGCTTTTGGCAGGTTAATCTAATTAACACATAATTCTACATTCATACTTCACATTATTATTTATCATTTTGACGTTATTAATCATCTCTCGGTCGAATAAGTCTGAACAAGTGGAACGAAAAAATCTCATTGGACTTCTTGTAAAAAATTCATGATATGATAGTAAAAATAGGGGATAAGTCGGCTTAAGCCTGCGGGTTTTTTTAGTTCAGGCTGTAATTCAAATCATTTTTATAACAAAAAAAAGGCCAGCTAAATTCATCCTTACAGATCTTATTTTAGGGTCACGTTTTGAACTTTCTAACTGCTCTTAGCATACTGTGATTCAATTCATTGCATTTTATTGAAAGTTCCAAACACAAAAAGCTTTTCACATTACACTACAAATTCTATTGTGCATTCATGTCCCTAGATTTTACACAATGGTTAATCTAAAAGCTAAGGCCAACATGCCTGCCGTCTTTAGTATCCACTTTTCACAAGCAAATGTTACAATAAAACAGCAATCGTCTCCCCCCCTCCACACACAAAAAAAAAGTTTCTTTTAATTCTGGGGATGTGAACTTCCACTTCCAAAATGACGACTTTGCCTCGGATTTTGACTTAGAAGGATTCATTGCTTGGTTGTGACGTCACAATTTCGACATTTCTGTGTCGACCAGTTGCTGAAATTTCTGCACCTGAGTTCTACATCGAAATTTAGAAGGTTTATTTAGTGGAAATGCAGTATTATATATATACGCTCCAGAGTTATATATGTATATGGGGACGAGAAGATATTAATCTAATCGTTCTCAAAGAAGTTTTATATTCATACACGAGTCAGTTCTCTTTTGCGGCTACTTATTCATTCAATTTGGGAAATGCACCCCCTTCGTCCCCATCCTTGAGGTTTAATAAGTTTATATTCGCATTATTTTGGATTCTTTCACATTATTTTTCTTTTGTTTCATTCTTGTGTTTTCCTCACTGACTCCATACTTCCATTGATCCCTCCGAACTTATTCATGTAATTTCGGAAATGCACCCCCTTCGTCCCCATCCTTGAGATTTAATAAGTTTATATTCGCATTATTTTGGATTCTTTCACATTATTTTTCTTTTGTTTCATTTTTGTGTGTTTTCCTCACTGACTCCATACTTCCATTGATCCCTCCCACTTTTCTTTTTCGTTTCTCTCCTCTCCATTTTTACGGTTCCTTACGCTTCCTGCCCTAAGAAAAGTCATAACCCATTAATTACGGTCAGGCCCCGCATGGGAGACCTATTTAGGTTGACCTTGTGGTGATATAAATATGTTGTAGCGATCCATGGTTCGGAACTCAGGAAAAAAAAAACCAGTCTCGTTTCCATTGTGGTTAAAGAGCAGTGGTTGAATAAAACCTGCCGTCTTTTGTGAGTTTCCATTGTCACTACCATTTCACTCTACCTCATTGAGTGTCTCTCAGCCAGCCCTTTAAGTATGAGTTTCTTCGGGGGGGAAGGTCTGTATTATAAGGATTCAAGAGTAGTAAAGACCAAGAGCTCCCGCTCGAGTCTCCTAACACCCCGATTTGCTTTTGCAGAGTAACAGGAGGAGAACTGTTTGAAGATATCGTGGCGAGGGAGTTCTACAGCGAAGCCGATGCTTCCCACTGCATCCAGCAGATCTTGGAGAGCGTCAACCATTGTCACCACAACAGTATTGTTCATAGAGATCTCAAGGTGAGTTGTGCAGGTGAAGGTAGAATGAAATTGAAAGATTCAGGTTCGTCTTTTACATAATTATCAATTTAGGGTCTCGTAAGAAACATTTAGCACAGAGAATTCGCGTCTCGTCGGATTCGCCGATGTTTATTTGAGGGAAGAGTTTCGATAAATATTCCCAATGGTGAATTTAAAAGAAATATAAATGTCTAGAAGTTTCACGAGATTTATCACATAATCCTTGAGCTTCTTTGTGTTTTACTATTACTCTCTTAATGCCTATTTCTCTGTTTGTCCCACACCCCTTCTCCCACATTAATCTATTTCTCATTGGATTATACGATTCTCATTTTCTAATTATAAACTACCCTAAAGGTCTTATGCTGAGAATTCAGGATCTTCGCACGCGAGTTATTCTTTTCAACTTGACTTTTCTTCACTGCTTTTTTTTCACTCGTTTTTTATCTCTCCTCTCCATTCAGTTATTCGCACTTTCATGCTAAATACAAGTGCCATCGTTGTTCACACTTTTCCTTTTCATTCGTTATCAAACAAAATTTGATAAACGCTCAATCTATCTCCCTTAATTCCAAACCTTTTTACAATCAGTTAAATTATTAAAAAAAAAGGAGAGAACTTACGAGGAAATGTTCACCAAAAACTTTATAAAAATTAGGTTGGTAAAGAAAATGGTGAAGTTAAGAGAAGTCAAACTGTGTGAAGGTACGTAATCGTGTCTGTCGGGCCTCAGAGAGGAAAGGTTATTTACCTTGAACCACGGAGGTCTTGGAAATGCAACTACTTGGTCTCGCCCCACTTATTATTACTAAATTAATCATATATATATATATATATATATATATATATATATATATATATATATATATATATGCAAATTTTGTTGAAGTCCATTGTGTATTTTGCCTTAATTAATTTCCTTTGGCAACTTTCTCTTCTTCTAACTATCTTTTTTTATTCCATCTTGTAGATGGTGGAGTATTAAGGATAAGAATACCATTAGAGCTATCCTTACTTATTGCAAACAACGTTTCGGATTACCTACTTCATCTTCAGGTTAAAGGATAAACAAAGAGTTAAAGAGAGAAACAAAACTGACAATAAATACAAAATTGAAATGTCTATGAATCAAAGTCTCTGAGAATTTAAATTTGGGGCCAAAAAAAACACAACTAATTATACACAGCGAATTTTATAGTAAATATATGTTATTTGGTTACAAGAGGGAGGTCTCAAAACAAATGTAAGGTACAACATTTTAAAACCAGGACTAAGATGAATAGTAAGAATTGACTATAATAAAACATGGTTAAAATTGGAAACAAAAAGAGATAGAAAAGATACTTGTTATCAGTTAGTTCAGAGGAGTGAGGAATTTAGAGTATTGGTTGGTTGGTTGATAAAATTATTAACAAGTTTGAAGTTGGTTGGTTGATGTTATTATTAACGGCAAGGGGTTTCAAGTTGAGTCTGTATTTAATGCGGAGGTTTTCTTTTAATTAAAAGTGACTATAATTTTGAGTTGGATGCTATTAGGATCAGAACCAAGAATCTCAAGGATTTTGATACAGGCAGAAACCTTGAATTTTATCATGTGGTCTCTAACGGGCGAGACTTCCTTCCTGGAGAGAGACTTGCCCGTTCTGAAACTACCACCAAGGTGTGCATAAACCCTCAACTGTAAGGAGTGAATGATACTTCCTATATAACAAACCTGAGAACATCCAAGGTAAGAAAATTCTTAGACAACACAGTTACGCAAACAAGCATAGGTTACTACACCCTTGGTACGGGAGAAACCGCCTATTTTCAAATTGTTTATGATGATCATCCGAAAGGGAATTTACCGAGAGAACTTTTGAAAAATCTTGCGGGAACATCTTGACCTCTCTTAGTTCAAAGAACCAAGATCCTAATAGCATCCACCTCAAAATTATAGTCACTTTTTATTAAAAGACACACCGCATTAAATACAGACTCAACTTGACACCCCTTGTTGTTAATAATAACATCAACCAACCAACTTTAAACTTGTTAATAATTTTATCAAACAACCGACTCATACTTCTGTCCCTCTACTCTAAATTTCTCAATGCTCTCAACTCGGTGATAACAAGTATGTTTTCTATATCTCTTTTTGCTTTGAATTTTAATTATGTTTTATTGAACGCTTAAATTTAGTTATTTTTACTTCAACCTTGGTTTTGAAATGTACCTTACATTTGTTTTTTACCTCCTTCTTGTGACCAAGAAACATAAATTTGCTATAAAACTCACTGTGAATAATTAGTTTGCAGGTTTTACAGTTTAAATTTAAATTCTCTGAGACTTTGATTCATAAACATTTCAAATTTCTATTTATTGTCAGTTCTGTTTCTCTCTTTAACTCTGTTGATTCTTTTAGCCTGAAGATGGATTAGGTAATCCGAAACGTGGATCTCTCTCATGGTATTCTTATCCTTAATACTCCAATTATATATATATATATATATATATATATATATATATATATATATATATATATATATATCATTGTTTTCCGTAGCCAGAAAACCTTCTCCTAGCGAGTAAAGCCAAAGGAGCTGCAGTTAAACTCGCCGACTTCGGACTGGCCATTGAAGTTCAGGGGGAGCAGCAGGCGTGGTTTGGTGAGTATCACATTTTGCATTTATGCTCTCACACATCATTATTATTTACTCTTTTCGCACCTCGAGTAATTCATATTCTTGCTTTTGACTCTCGTTTTAATGTCTATTTGTCCAGAGATTCGATGGGTCCCTATGTACTTCAATTAATCCCGTTCCGGCAATCTTTATTTATTCCCCCTCTTTTAGTTACACCGGGGCAGCCCCTCTTTGCTTTGTCTTCACTGGAGGGGTGTTGCGTCGGTGAACGCCTTTATCTATTTTCCCCTAAGAAAGGATGGCATGCCTCAAGGCACGCTTTGTTCTCTTCCTGTTTTTTTTTGTGCTCCCGTGGCACCTAAGTCTTGCTCGCTCGCTAAGGTAATTTCTCCGCCCTTTTCCCTTCTCAACCGTGCACCAGGTCCGCCCACGAGGTCCGCCCACCTGATAATGAAATTCACAAAAACATCAAAATTACAACCTCGGGAAAGACCGTGAGCGCCAGGAGGCAGGTCCGAGCTGAAGATAAAGGAACAGAAAGAGTGGTAATACTATGTTTTGCCACCAACCAGCAAAAAAAAAATCCCTGGCCCAGGGGAGAACGACCCATTTCGCGTCATCTCACTACCCCTTTGGCAGAGTCCTTGACGCAGGACTAATATTATATGTGCGAAGAAAGTATAGAGGAAGAGAGAGTGTACGTGTCCGAAGCTGTATGTGCGTATGTCTCAGACTCCATGTATTTGTCGACGACCATCGCGATATCGCTCC
This sequence comes from Ceratothoa steindachneri, assembly GCA_963969495.1. Lineage (NCBI taxonomy): Eukaryota > Metazoa > Arthropoda > Malacostraca > Isopoda > Cymothoidae > Ceratothoa > Ceratothoa steindachneri. The sequence continues at coordinate 17,639,829 of OZ018330.1, read as the reverse complement.
TTGTTAACGTGAAGAACGTTATATAGCAAATGCGGCAAATTAGTGTAGGTGTATCAGAGATATAATGATTACTCTAGTCTCCTTCCTCTGGCTATTGTCACCACCTCATATCAAATTGCACCATCCTAACATTTAACGTAACATCCACACGGCCGCTTTCAACCTGCACCTGCGCGATGCATCAACGCTGCTCGCAGATTGCACATTTGCAAGTCGAAGATTCTGCGTCTCCTTCTTTATTCCTAATGTCGTTCCTTTGTTTCAGGTTTCGCGGGAACGCCGGGATATCTCTCGCCTGAAGTATTGAAGAAAGAGCCTTATGGGAAGCCTGTTGACATTTGGGCATGCGGTAAGTATGAACCCTTTTACTAACTATCGAGAAAAGATTTCTTAACAATATGTATATATATATATATATATATATATATATATATATATATATATATATATATATATATATATATATATATATATATATATATATTAGGCCTTTGGCCTAATAATATAATAATATAAATATTAATACATTTCTTACTAAAATTAACATCTTAGTGCCCTCGATTAAATTTACTTTAGAAGTTGAAAAAGATCGCACCCTCCCGTTCCTAGATATTCTAATTCATCGGACAAACCATTGTTTCAAATATGAAATATATAGAAAACCCACAGCCATAGACTCTTTTATACACTTTTATTCTAACCACCATAATTACATCAAACAAAGTGTTTTCTCCTCTATGTTTTTGCGTGCCCTTAGAATTATTTCACCAGAATACCTAGACAGAGAAGTCGATAGAATATATAAAATAGGGATAAATTTGTGCTACCCTTTGTACTTTCTCGACAATTGTTATAAGTCCATCAAGCGTTCCTATTATCAAGCTAATGTTAATATCCCTAAGTTTCAGGCCAAAAACTTATTAGTTTTACCCTATAACCATATTTTCATTAAATTACCTCGTTACTTAAGCCTTTGAACATAAATGTTATTTTTAAGTACGAGACTACAATTTATCGCATCCTTGTCAAAAATTCCTTCTCCCGACCTGGCACTGTTTATTCGATAGGCTGCAACAACTGTCAAAAATGTTATTATGGACAAACCGGTAAAGAACTAGTTGTCCGGGTTAAGCAACATCAAGCCAATGTCCGTAATCACAGTGAACAATCTGCGTTTTTTTATATATGTACAATCTTAACCATAGCATTAACTGGAACAGTGCCAAACCATTCATAAAATGCAGTAATTATATCTCGAGAAATATATTAGAATGTATCTCCATTAACGCGTTCCCAAATTTCAATCTTAGCCCTGGTTCCCCATTATCACTACATACATAAAATGTCAAATAAAGTTGTTTCAGGATTTTGTACCCCCTAATTAAGGTTCAGAGGTGGGTAGTATAATCCCCCCTTCCACTATTTAAGGCAATGTATGTCCAGCCTCCTGTTCATTCCTTGAAAAGGTCTTTAAGAATAAAGACGAAAGCGCTCGGAATCGTTTCTCACTTTTCCTTTGTGGGTGTATCTGCATAACTGACTCACGTTCCATTTGTGAGCTTTTTTCATATATATATATATATATATATATATATATATATATATATATATATATATATATATATATATATATATATATATATATATGCATGCTTTATTTAAGACCAGGTCCAGCTGAGCTTTCATTAACTTTCTTCTTTGCTTCTCTAATTTTCTTATTATACTTTTTTCGCCTCGCGAAAGGTTATGAATAAGGGTTCCAATATTCATAAATTATTGCAGCTGAGCTTTCAGTCACGTTTGACCATTTTCTGAGCAAAATTCTTTTTCACTGTTTAGACATCTCAAAACCGTACATTTATATACTACCATTAATCCTATGTTTAAAGAGAATACCTAAAGGTCAAAGAATGTGGATATCAAAAAGGAATTGGGTAAGATTCATATTAGGACACCTAGGGCAGCTGGGGAATGAGAAATTATTAGTATTAACCATTTAATCCTTTGCGTAGCTGTCTGTTGGCCTCGGTCTCTTTCTTTGATGTGAAGGCGGGTGCGGTCAGTTCTCCGTTTCATTACGGTGTTTTCCACTAAATTTCTCTTGAGATCTGGGTTCCATGTTGCATTAAGTAGTGATTTTTGATGGCGCCGTTTTGCACTACATGGTGAGTCGACGAGATAAGGATGTCGTTGCCATTCCAATGTATTTATTCGAAGAATGAAATTTGCAGTCTTTATGGGGAAAGTTGAATTCGTAAATTACATTGGAGGCTTCCATTTATTTTGTTTTGCTTATTTTATTGCTAATGAGGTGATTGCTATTTTCTTAGTTTTGTAGTATATTCTCAATTGTAAGTTTTCTTCCGGATTCGTACATTTTTGGTGTATAATATTTTTGATTGTTCTTTCGTCCGTTTTATTTGAATCACTCATTTGGTTTTTATAGAAGACATTTATTGGGCTTTTCTTATTATCTTCTTTTTTATTCGTATGTAAATTTTGCAAAAAAATGTCATTGTCTCTTTGTCTACCATATTGTTGGAGAAACGATTGTAAATTAATACTTGCTTTATTTATGGAATTTCTTTATTGATTAAATGCCCATGAAGAACTGCATTTGTATGCGCGTCTGATATACATATGTTGGTATGATACTTATTTTGTATCTTTCTGGACATTCCCCTTCTCCATTAAGACAACTTCCAGAATTTGTTAGTTTTGTATACACTTCGGTTTTGGACTTATTTCCACATGCTGTTGCTTCAACATCAAGGAAAGGTAATTCTCCGTTACGGTTTAGTTCCTAAGTAAATTTTAATACAGTTTGTTCTTCCATTCTCTTTTTTTCAGTTCGTTTTCATCTTTAATTACAAGATATATATCGTCGACAAATAAGCAGTAGGTTGAAGGCTTTGAATGATTCTCCGTTTTCTTTCTTTTTCTAATCGACCCATGTGGAAGTTAGCAAAAGTGGGTCCTAGTGGTGAATCCATTGCAACTCCATTTATTTGCTTGTGGAGTTTTCCATTGGGCAAGGTGTGCTTCCATTGTGCATCCTCTCAAAAGATTTCTTAATATGTTGGGATGATCGAGTTTGAGGACAGGTTTGTTCGAGTTATGATAAACTTCTTCAATTATTACATTTATCGTATCTTCAGTTGGTACGTTTGTGAAAAGGCTTTCTACATCCAGTGAAGCAATCATTCCATTTGGTCTGGTTGTGTTTAGTATATCTATAAATTCTTCCGTTGATTTGATAGAATATTTATTCGGGATATAATCACTGATTATTTTGTCGATTTCTTTTGAAATGTTATATGTTGGCATTGGAATTTGTGAAATTATCGGTCTTAAGGGGTTGTTATTTTTATGCGGGTTTTTTTTACATTATCAAACATATATCGTGGAGTAAATTCGCCGGTAAAAAATTTCTGAAAGTGTACACATCCTTTCGCTTTATTCGCTTCACTTATTAGCCGGTTGACATCTCTTTGATATATCACCCATGCATTTGCAAAACGGCACCATCAAAAATCACTACTTAATGCAACACCGAACCCACCTCTCAAGAGAAATTTTAGGGGAGAACAACGTAATCAAACGCAGAACTGACCGAAGCTATCTTAATCCAAGGAGAGAGACCGAGGCTTAATGGCCAACAGATGGATGTGCAAAAAAATTAAAACCCTTAATACTAATAAAATTCTCATTCCCCAGGTGTCCTAATATGAACTTTGACCCATTCCTTTTTGATATCCACATTCTTTGACCTTTTAGTATTCTCTTTAAACATTGGATTAATGGTAGTATATAAATGTATGGTTTTGAGATGTCTAAACAGTGAAAAATAATTTCGCTCAGAAAAATGGTCAAACGTGACTGAAAGCTCAGCTGCAATAATTTATGAATATTGGAACCCTTATTCATAACCTTTCGCGAGGCGAAAAAAGTATAATAAGAAAATTAGAGAAGCAAAGAAGAAAGTTAATTAAAGCTCAGCTGGACCTGGTTTTAAATAAAACAGGCATTAAAGAGAAACTCCTACCTAAATATATATATATATATATATATATATATATATATATATATATATATATATATATATATATATATATATATATATGTGTGTGTGGTTAGTTGCCGGAGGGAGTCCTGATTTGGGTCACCTCCCCACTGGTTGCCATAAGCTGTAGATACCCGTGGTTCGGACCCCACGTTAATCAGTAGTCCCCGACTGACAAACCCCCTACCAATATAAAAAAATGTGTGGTTGGCGTATATCAACGCCACTCATTGCGTATCTCTTTCACGAACAAAACTGCAGGGTACAAGTTTCCATGCCAGGGCGCTCCCCCCTCCCTATCCGGGCTAGTAGAATGCGACAAGCGCCGGAAGACGGTACGGGCATTCTTCGTTGCCTACACGATTTTTACGTCAAAACATAAAGAGTAGTGCAAATAAAAGCACTTTTAAGAAGCGGTGAACTAATGGCAAATGTCGTAGGTGCCGTGGTTACAAGGTTGTTTCCTTTATCCAAGGTCTCATCCCTATTAATAAATTTCTACACGTTTCGGAAATTCCATGTAATAATTGAGAAGGAAATTTTAGCTTCTTGGTCATGTTTCTTATTATCGAGGTGATTTTCTTACGCCCTGCACCCACAGTAATCAGAATGACTGCTACAAACGTATCTTTCTCTTTGAGGGTGACTCAAAGAGAAACATGTAGTGGTAAATATTTCAGTTGATCAGCTGTAGCATTGGATGACCTGTAAATTAAGAGAGTAGATGTGAGAGTGTGTGAAAGGAAAAAATAAAGATAAAACTTAATTATTAAAAACATCAGTGGTTCCAACACATGTGGGAGTTTATTTCTCTTATCCCACCTTGTAATATCCCCTGTGGGGGGTTTCTTCACTGTCCTAAGAATTATCCCGTGGGTTACACCAGTTTTCACTTTGTGAAACGAAGCTGTCTTCAAGCCACCGTCGAGCTTCTGCGACAGAAGAAACCCACGTTATCATCATATGTGTGGCGCAGACGATCGCGTTAGGAGGAAGTTGGAGTATAGACGAATATTGGGAATTGGATTTACACGGCCCATTTGTCTGTCTTCTTAATCCTCATTCACAGTTTGACGTGGTAAAAAGGACATTTCTGCCCTTAAATACCTCGCTAGTACGTTCAAGTTTCTCCCTGGAGCTTTATAATACCCCCTCCCTCTTTCTGAAAACACGCACACCTATACATCCCCATTCTCAAACCAAGCAACCCCCCCTCCAAATTATCTCACATTCTACAGACCTATCTTATTTCTCTCAACCATCACAACACACACACACACACACAAAACTATTTCTCAACAGAATTAAATCGATCACATCCCCCCCATACACCCAAAATAGTTTCAGAACAAAACATTTTACAACCACACTACTGACCACTCCACAACGCTCAGTCACGGCCGTTATTGACACTCTCCGCTGCAACCTCCAGCCACCTAAAATCACTCCCCATCTCATCTTATCTTGCTGTTCCCTGTTAAAGTCCTGTTACACTCTTTCCCACACTCAACAAAGGACACAAAGATAGTTTGGATTTTGTTAAGACTCGTTTTTACTGTTTTAACATCTAATTATGTGTTTAAATAGTAATATTAATCAGTGTGGACGCCCTCGGTGGCGAGGCGGCGCCCACATTGAGGACGAAGTCCTTCTTCATGCTGGCCCGCACGAGGTTGATGAGGGACTTCAGCTCGTTGACGTTGCTATGGCGGACCTTGGCAGGCCTTGCCCTCAAATGGTGGATAACTTGAAATCTGCCTGAACGAGGTCGATCTGTGAGGTTTTTCCCCTTTCTTGATTCTCTCCACCATTTTCCGGACGGTTACCCGACCCCCATTGAGCCGCTTGGCGATGTCGGACTTGTGGTGACCCGTGCGAAGGAGAGCGGAGATCTCGATTCATTTCACTTCCATCTCACCACAATGGAAAAGGCGTTTTAATTGAGACGTGCTATGAAAGTAGAACGTTAAGTTTGGGGGCAGCTTTTTTTTTTCCTATTACACACTTAAACCTCTCGAAAGATAGAAATATTAAACGAGTGTAACGACCTTTGCAAAAGCCGGTACTTTAAGCACCCGTGTCTCGGATTCTACTGAGAAATTAAAGGCATCTTAAATGAGAGATCAGTGCTAAAACCTTTACCAGTTTCTTTTCTTAGGGAACGAAATGGTGCCATGGCTTCCTTCCTGAGTGCTGCCGGCTTTGACTCAAGAACACGCGAGGCGAGTCAAAACAGACTCGATGGCATTGCTTTTATGCGCCTGTTTCTATGATTGTAAAATTCTCTGGATCGAGAATTCTTTAGTGATTTTTAACATGTGGATTGCCCGAGTTCTTGTGTGTCACTTCCTTCAACCTCGTTAGCATAATTTTTATTATATTCGTTTGTAGACTTTTCCCCATTTATGTTTTTACTATTCAGCCTCATGTTTCCTATATTCTCTTTTCCTCATTTATCTTTACCTTCTTTTTTTACCACGAATACACCACAAAGTGCTTGTTTCCGTTGCGAAACGAGGTATTTTCAGAAGAGTTTAGTGCCTTTACACCCCTTTTAGGCGAATACCTTTTGAAAGAATCTTAAGATAAGATGTGACCGGGTTTGGATTTAATTTTTGAAAAAATGAAAATCACTCGGAGGTCAAGTTGCACCCGACTGTTTTCCTTTTTTTTCACCGAAGACACTACCATTTTAAATACCACCTGAATTGTACTAATATCGTATCCTTCTCTGCAGGTGTCATTCTGTATATTTTGCTCGTGGGTTATCCTCCCTTTTGGGACGAAGACCAACACCGCCTCTATGCTCAGATCAAGGCTGGAGCCTACGACGTAAGTAGAGTCTGGCAGATAACCACGATTAGTCTCTGTTGCTCAGGTAACTCGATAATCGGGCTGAGAGGCGCCGCTATAACATCACCCTCTCGCTCCGTTTTGTCTTAAACTTGTAGAAGAAAGGAAGAGAATGGGCTGAACCCCGCTACGACAAAAACTGTAATAGAGGTTTATTGAAAGGGTATTAGTAAATTTGAGCGTGACTCAAAGAGAAAAATGTAGTGGGAAATATTTCAGTTGATCAGCTGTAGCATTGGCTGATCTGTAAATTAAGAGAGTAGATGTGAGAGTGTGTGAAAGGAAAAAAATAAAGTTATAAAACTTAATTATTAAAAAAATCAGTGGTTTCAACACCTTTGGGAGTTTATTTCTCTTATCCCACGTTGTAATATCCCCTGTGGGAGGTTTCTTCAATGTCCTAAGAATTATCCCGTGGGTTACACCAGTTTTATGTCCATCAGAATACTCTTTTCCCCTCGTGTTGAATAACAGGTTTATTTTGGTCATTATCAAAGAACTATGGTGAGAGAATCTGCCTTCGTTGCTGAATGGGTGTTGGGGGGGGGGGCAGGTTAAGGAGAGTTACATACGTGCTTTCCCAGTCCTCCTCCTGTACACTCCTTTAACTACTCTTATTATGCATCTTTCACACAATTTCGCTTCCCTTAACTTAGCACATTTGTTTACGAACACCTTTGTAATATTTTTCAGTTGAATTTGGTCAACTCGTTTTCTGCTTGTTTCAAATAAATAACGACAAGAAAAAGAATAAGTAATGAATGAAATAAACCCAAAGAGATGATTAGAGAGTGAATGGATAAAAAACAAAAAAAACAATTATCATGGTTTGTTACACATAGCTTATGACAGCCTCCACTAATGGACAGAGCTTTTTCATAGGTCCTGCAATCGGTGTATATAGTAGTTTTTATTGGTTGTGCAACTTATTGGCGTGGTTTGAATTTATCTATTGAACTGCGTCTGGTTCATGGTGGCATTTTAAGCATGTGAATGTGTTGAACTCTCTTTGGTTCGTAGTAGTAGTGAATAGAGAGGTCTGTATTGGTCAAGATGATGCGGTGGTTATAGGTATTTTGTTTTGGATGGTGACCACATCGGTCGTACCTCACCAAGGTGACTCGTGTCTAATGTGGGACGGATGTTTCTTCTGGGTCTCTGTCTATTGAAATGGATTTGGACACAAAAATCGGTTGACTCGCTGTTTTATGTATGTATATTGTGTGATGGCCAGACTGTTTACAGGGTGTTTTGTATGCCTTGGAGTAACTCAGTCTACTCTACCCTTGGAGTCCCTCGCATGTTTCGTGGAGGATTGTAAGGGTTGTGCATACATATAGTGGTAAATGTGCCTAGATTTCTTGTGGTATTAAGAAAGGCCTCTCCGTGGAGGTTGAGGTATTGTTTCATTGGTACTACCTTCATTTCGGAGTGTAGGGGATTTATTAAACTGCTTCGAACGTATTCTTTTGCGAGGTGTAGTGCTTTGGTTTTTGTCTATTGTGGTGTATATAGGTTTGTAGGTGCAATTCAGAGGGAGAAGTCATACTGACTGCTTAGACGAGTGTGCTGCGGATAGATGTATTACTTGAAGGTGAGGATGATGGATTCTATGGACTGCCCCACTGAGATACCTCTGATTGCTTGCAGTGTATTTATTTTGTTTGTGTGCTTGTCATTCGTTGTCTGAATCTTTTTGCTATGTTTAGAGATACAGCGAGCACCAGTTTTGTTTAAAAGGGTGTTTGATAATGTTATTCATGGGTTACGACAGAAAGGAAATAATAATAATGCAAGGATGGATTGCAACAAATGTTGTTAACACCATGTTCTTTTCCGAGCCACGAATATGAGCCAATATTTAGCATAGATTATCTCTAGGCTGAAAACTCAAGAGAATAAGGCACCTCGTGTCATTTTTACTGGTGTCAGTCGTTTTACTAAATGGCATCGCTTAGTTAGCGTATTGGTGACTTAAAGACTTAAGACACTTTGAGTGCTCTCAACTAAGACATTTCCTTTTCAAAAATATTCATTAGGTGTCTGTTTCAGTACCCATCCCCAGAATGGGACACCGTGACGCCAGAAGCGAAGAATTTAATCAACTCCATGCTAACAGTGAACCCAGCCAAAAGGATCACTGCGGCAGAAGCCCTCAAGCACCCATGGATCTGTGTAAGTCTCGTTATTAACTTCTATCGCAGCGGATTGAATTGGGGTCAATGTCCGATTTGTCAGAGCTTGAGATTATAAAAGAGAAAGTATTTCTGAGATTAGTATTATATTTTCAAGAAATAAATTTCGTTGTTTTCTAAATGTAAAGTAAAGTAATTTTGTTTAGCAAAGTATTCTTCATCATCATTGCCAATGCTCTCCCATCGTTTAACTAAACAGTGGATTCCTTTCTTCCAAAATTCATCTGATTTTTGGTAAAATAGATGAATTGATATCATTCTCCACCTTCTTCATATCAGAGTAAGCTTTGCCATTTAGATGATGTTATAATGACTTAATTAAATGACAATCGGACGGTGCAAGGTCTTGTGAATATGGTGGAGGAAAAAGAACTTCCTAACCTAAAGCAATAATTTGGGGGGGACGGGGCCTCAAACGTGCTACATGTGGATGGACATTGTCATGAAGTTGGAGAAAGAACTCCATTTCGGTTGACCACTGAAGGACTTTTGGGTTCAGGAGTTTCATTTAAAGGTTGCAATTGTTGAACAGTTAGGTTAGGTTAGAAATAAAGCAGTATTTACACGTTGTAAACGTTTTCCTTCAGGTAGTTCATGTGGCATACAAACGCCATTCTTTTAGCTTAAATAAAAAGACCTGGGCATTGCTCGTTATCTTTAAACTGCTCCCAGCACATCTGGAACAGTTTGAACAACTCTAAGCATCATTTTCGGACTTCTAAAAACGACATTAATTTCTTGACAACCTAAGAGCGATCACTTAGGGAAGTGACATATCCGGAGAAGATGTTAGGAAGCGGGACAGATAAAATGACAAGAGCATAAGTAACTGCGATCGAGTGAAAACTGATGCCGTAAATTTAAATTATCTTTTGACTGAAAAGTAAATACAGGGTGTCCGAAAATTTACTATGCACTGGAAATAAATAGTACCGCTAGGATCACAGTGAAGAAAATGGAACTCTTAGCTGGCTTACAAGCGATCCAGTTTGGAAACTTCGGACACCCTTCACTGTGATCCAAGTGGTACTATTTATTTCCAGTGCATAGTAACTTTTCGGACATCCTGTTTTCTATGAAAACTATCTGAAGACATATACGCATCATTTTGAACCAGTTAATCACGTATAACATTGCTCAGATAAGAGAGTATAAGGAAACTAAAACCTTCCATGATGGAAGTCTGTGGATTTGTTAGGAAACATTGTAACTTAGAAGTAGGAATATATGCATTAATAAACCAAATCTTGAAAGTAATCCTTAATTTTAAAACGCTGTAGGACGACCTATATCTCCAAAATACTCTCTTGAGACAGCTGTCGATTTTCTTTTTTCCAGCAAAGAGAACGCGTTGCTTCGGTTGTGCATCGGCAAGAAACTGTTGATTGTCTTAGGAAGTTTAACGCCAGGAGAAAACTAAAGGTGAGATCTGAAACTCCCTTCAACTATGTGTGGGCTTTAGCATATTTGTCCTGGTCTGATCCAGTCTAGTAATAACAGGACTTCGATAGGTTGTCTTGAACTAACATTTTATCCTCCCTTTATTAATAAGAAAAGTATTTTTTCCCCTCATCGTTAATCGCTCAGTACCATGAAGTTCAATTTCCCCAATACATTTTTTCCGGGTGAGATTCCATATCTATAGGGAACGTTAGGTTTAGCTGATTTCCTTTCCAGATGTATAATTATTTCATTAAGGTCTATTTAAAATATGCATTAAATGAAATTTTGAACTATTGTTTTCTTTTAAAGATGTTTTATGACTGAAACGAAGAATTTAAATTAAACTAAATGGGCGATTAAATTCGTTTAATTTCATTTTTTTTATTTTCCAGAACAAACAATTGTTTTAAGTTTAATTGCCCTAATTCAATTGTCTATCTGTATGTAGGCATTACTTCTTACTTTTCTAAAAGAAGTTCATTTGGCGCTTGAAACTCTAGCCATTTAGTATCTAAAGTTTATAACTTCGAATTCATCTTCTTCAGAAATTGACTTCAATGTACTTTGATTAATTCCATCAAATACATAACTATTAATTTCGCAGGAAGCCAACTTGTCGACCCAAGTAATCTTGCTCTCGTTGTCGTATGGCTTGTGCCATTTATTCGTAGCGTCAGAGGCTTATCTCATTGGTGACCTAATAAGATCCGCGCACTTGTTCAATTGAAGTCTCGTCTTTATTGGCTAATGTGTCGCCATCCTCTCTTTTTTTTTATATAATATATTGGCCTCAGTCAAGGCCGGTTTTCGGCTCCGTTTTTGTTGTTAGGTACCTTACCACGAATTCAAGCAAGTAGTAAATTAAAAAACTTTGAGGTTAGTTATTCATCACTTGATGTCAGAACCACATCGGTACCTCGCCGGGGTGACTCCTGTGTATTGTAGGAGTGATGTTGCTTATGAAATACCTTTTAAAAATGGATTTGGACACAAAAATCGGTTGACTCGCTGTTTTATGTATGTATATTGTGTGATGGCTAGACTGTTTACAGGGTGTATGCCTTGGAGTAACTCAGTCTACTCTACCCTTGGAGTCCCTCCCATGTTTCGTGGAGGATTGTAAGGGTTGTGCATACATATAGTGGTAAATGTGCCAAGATTTCTTGTGGTATTAAGAAAGGCCTCTCCGCGGAGGTTGAGGTGTTGTTTCATTGGTACTACCTCATTTCGGAGTGTGGGGGTATTTATTAGGCTGCTTCAAACGTATTTTTTGCGAGGTGTAGTGCTTTGTTTTTTTGTCTTTTGGGGTGTATTTAGGTTTGTGGGGGACAAGCCATATTGGTGTAAAAGTGTGTGCTGTGGATGGAATGTTCAAACTTGTCCTGGCGCCTCCGCTGGAAGTAGCAGCCCGCTCATCAATTTCTGCTCCCTATCTTAGTGAGGAAGAAATTCCGTATTTGACTTATTAGAAAAGAAAAGAAAATTATTGCTCGCTGGAACGATTCTCGCAATCTGAGGTGGGCAGAGAATCCTTGAAATAAAGGAGTTACAAAGATTATAAATTATTAACTTAAATGTCTCTCATGATTGATTCAAACTTATACACTGCGATCAAAAAGTTTCTGTGCACTTATATTTTTATTAACAGAAACGTTTTAATATTAAAAACAGGAGAATATTGCAAATATGAATAGAGTTTCTAAAAAATATTAAAAGTGACCCCCGGTCTCATAAATATAGGTTTAGATCCTTTTTATTTTATATCTAACACAGTCATTAATTGTCTGAAAAAAGGAAGTGCACAGTGACTTTTTGATCACCCTGTACAACGACGAATTGTAGCAATGAAGCGATAATTTCGTGCTTATTTAATCCTATAATTGCAGGGGAGGGGGGTGGTAGTAATTTCTGGCTTTGCTGCTCTAGGGCTACTATACTATAAATCCTTGTCTTACGTGCGACTACTACCAAATGAACTTCTTTTAGGAGCGAAGTACCACGTTCATATTTCTAATAGTGTTTCTTAGCTAGAGTTCATTCGAATTTTTGATGCTTGTTTATTCGTTGCCTGAATTATAGAATTTAGTTCTAGAAATTTTCGGTGTTCAAGCTTCGAGGACATTTTTTTTAAATCGATACATCGTGTAATTCTTCCTTTAAGTTATATTTGTTTAGTTAATTTAATTTCATTTCACTTTTTGATGTTTTAACTGTTTTTTTTTTAGTTTGGGAATTTTCATGTTTGGATTAATTAAGACCTTTTACCACCTAATCAAACCATTCTAATTTTAGGGGCTTTTAACAGCTATTGCCCCCGTTAGATTTGTAGCTGGACCCACATGGACACTTCATACTACAGGGAGTGGAGCCCTCCATGACTAATTGCATGGCATCACCTGTGCTTTTTAACTAATACTTGCGCAAGTGATTGCAGCTGGTCATAAGCGCTTCACAAAACACTAAACCTCCCCCACAGACCGAGTTATTCTGCTTTATCCTTGTAGCTTACCTTTCCCTATCGCACTTTACATCACAGGGCGAGATAATCCCTCTTCTTCACTTAGTCATGGTTTCAGGAATCTTCCTTTGAATTGATTTTTCGAAGGCCTTTATACAATCATTCATTTCCTTTGTTTAATTTCACCCTTCCCATTTAGTGTTCCCAATTAATCAATGGATGAACCCAACTAAATTCTAAACTTCTGTTATTTTAAAGGATCAGTTAAGAATGTGCTATGTTAAATAAATTCTTTTTGTTCGTTTGTTTTTTTAAATTAGCTTTTATTCTCCTTAAGAACCGCAGTTTTTCCTTATCCCTTACACCATTGCTCTCATTTTATTCATCCAGATATTCAAAAATTTAAGAAAATCCCCAAAGTTTTCCAGCCCCGATGTTAATGAACGTGGTTATTATTTTCGATTAATATCCCCGTCATTCATTTTATCTTAGTTCTGTAACCAATTTATCTTTTTCTATATAGTATTACAATGTAACTCAAGCTTCTTTTTTTTTCTCCTGTATACATACACCTAAATGTGCCTTTGTCAAATGGTGCTGTGTAGAAGTTCAATTTTCCTACTGAACTGTGATATCGTTTTATGAACCTTGACTCTTTACATCCAAGTAATTAAAGTTTAAACAGACTTTTATATGTCGTTGATAGTTTTTATTTAATTAAAACCAGGATATCATTGTTAGATTAAACCCGTTATATGAACGCGCTTAATAAAGTGCTTAACGTGTATTGACTCACTATTGCAGGGCGCAATTTTGACGACAATGCTAGCTACTGCTTGCAACTTTTCTAGTAAGTCTTTTCCAACCGTGTCATGGTATTTGCAGCTGCGTAAAGAGATGGTCTGTATCAGTCTGGTAGAACCCTCCCTCCCTAAAATAGCGTACAAGATTTGATTTTCTTGCCTGGTTTGTCTTTTTTTTTTACAACTGCATGGGATGATGTTAGTATATTGCTGAATGCTAAAGTTTTTTGCGCGTGTCTTTTGTACATTTTAATTTTTACTCTTAAGTTTTATTTTTCTTTCTTTTTTCTCTGTAATGGAATTTGAACTAAGTTCACATCCTCTAAAATTGATCATTTGTTTGGTCTAATATAATCAACAGGAATTGGAAAAGGTACGATCATGGTATTTGTGGTTTGCAGGGGGCTATATTTACTCTTAGAACGTCGTCATCAGAAATACCAACCAGCAAAAGTATTATTACATCATGTGCCATTTTGTGGTTCATGAACCGAGCAAAGGAAAGTATGTTTGAAAAAGATAGTTTTGAACCATTGAACAATGAATGCCTACTATTCATTGGACATCGATGTGGCTAAATTGTTCAAAGCTCGACAACTTTGTGTCCAATATACTACCTATTAACTGTCTGCTGTGGTCGACAGGTTGATATAGAGGAACTATTTTACGGCTGTGTAAAGCCGTCTCCAAACAGTCTAAATCTTTCAATAATCAACTCTGAACAAACTAACTTTCTCTTTGCCATGAAGAATATTCGTAGCTTTTACGTTTTTACTATACATTGGGTATATTTATAGTTAAATTAATTTATTGTATACTATTTTTGTTGTGTTAAGCTTTATAAAAAAATGGTAAGTCGTCTTAATCTACATTTTTCAACATAAAATATTTTCCCTCGCAAAGGTTTCTCATTTTTTTTTTTTTCTTCATTTTGCTATTTGTTTCCTGGTTTATTTTTCAAAGTTGAGAAAGTCAATAGTTGGTTTTTTTTTCTCAAATGAATCGATTCCCGTTTTACAATACTTTGACTTAGAAAGATATTTTTCATAGCAATTTTTAAAAGCCCCTTTCGAAAATATTTTGCATTTCTTAAATGAAATTCTCCTTAATTCTATATATTTTTTTCCATTTCGAGCGACTTTTTTCTTTTTGATTAAATAAATTTACCAACTTTGGAAGTAGTTTTCAACTATTTTTGAAGATTTTCTTTTTTGTATTTCGAGCACGTACCTTTTCCATTGACATTTAGTTCTTACTTTGGAAAAGGTCTTCAATGCCTTTGTTATCCGGCGTGAAAAAAATAAAACCCTACCTCTCCTTTAGTTTGGGCAGAAGGTGACCCAGTGTCGTGTCTTTTTGTTTGCCCAAGGTCACCGTGGTAAGCAAATGACGAGATTTCTCAACTCTGTGATTAATTTAATTTGGTTATCTTATCCCACGTTTGGTTTCGGCTCTTTTCTTTTTCTTTTATTTGTGACTAACTTTTATGCATCTCTTTTAAGCACATTTTCCTTTTATTACCTTTCCAGTTAATGTAATGAAACAGTTAACATCCATCAGCTTTCCTTGCTTATATTTCGACTATTTTACCACCATCACTTTGTGGGTTTACTGATCTAAGGTATTCTCCCCCCCCCATCCCCCGCTCCCTATTTCCAACACCATCACCGCCTTTTTTTCCACCCTTTCATCCAATCCTACTTTCTTTTCCCCTACCACCTAACATTCCACCATCACCGTCGCAATCTCTTTCCCCCTCTTTCTTGGACTATTCCAACTGAGTTGCCCTCCCCGCTCCTTGTACCTTATCCATCGCCTCTGACTTTAATTGCAATGTTGCAGGGGGCGATCTTGACGACAATGTTGGCCACTCGCAACTTCTCCAGTAAGTACGAAACTCCTGGTAAGTGGGCACCCCTCCAACAAAGACTTGCTCTCCCTCCCTCCCTCCCTCCCTCACCAACGCAATTGGTCAGTTCGGCGATTCTGATTGATTCAAGTATCTCTATATTTTTAGATTTCTCTCATCTTTAGCTTGATTCATTGTGTCCTTTCTCTGTCATATCCTAATTCTCTTTATGCTATACTAGTAAGCTTGTTTCTCATGGGGCGAACGAGAGTCGTCTAATTGTTATGGAGTAAGGCATGCTAAAGGGACCCTATTTATTTTTTTTTCCTAAGATACACTCTTGCTCTGGTCGTTTCTCTCTTGTCTTGTCACCCTCGTTTGATTCTTAAACTTTCAGACTGGACAAACGAGTTTATTTGGTCAGGAATTCGCCTGTTTGTTTGTTTTTTGTTTCCATTCTATTTTCGACCTATGATGTAAACTGCGAGAATGCATGGGATGAATACTAAAGAGGTCGTTCAATATGTGCACGTTTGAACACACGTACGTAAGCGTCATTTAGCATGAGTAAAAGTTTGAATACAAGCTTGAGGGGGGCTAATCACTCTTGTATCATTAAATTCAGTGGCATATTGGTGTTAATATGGTAATTATCTTTCGTAGTCTTATTTTCGATGTTAATTTTATCTCTCACTAAGTAGTTAGCATCAAAGTTTTGTTTTACTCACCTTGCAGATGCATCTGTATTGAACAAATGAGTAATTCCTTGTTGTTTTTATATTTGTTTGACCAAGTTATTGTCCATATGCCTTCTTTTTTGTGTTTTTCGTGGCTGAATAAAAAGTTAATCTAAATGTTCAAGTTTGAAAGAGAGTGCTCGAGCAAAGTTGTGAACGTGAGTTTGGTGCTGACTGATTTGGCACAAGAATTTAGAATAAGTTTGGGTAATGGTTTGACTCAGGGAAGGGGGCTGCTGCTTCGTGGTGTTAGAACTGCCATTTCCATGCCCTGTTCGAAATGATATAAACTCAGCGCTTTGATTCTCATCTTTGTAGGGCAAGAATATCTGCTAATTTTTAGTAGTTTGCAAAAATAAGTTTCTGTTCTGGTTGCCTTTGTCATTTGTCCATATATATAAACTGCAGCAAACAATGCGCTTGCAAAGACGAAAACACTGGTTGATTTTGCATGATGATCGTATTCTATTTTGTTTGTCAATCACCAGCCAACTCATTGACCACACTATGGGTCTTTTGTCAGTTCAGAGGAAACATTTCGGCTTAATCCCCCCCACCCCGCATTATCATATGTTTTCTGCTCCATTCATTCGTTTCTTGCAATCTGTTTTGAGTTCTCGTGAAAGGCTTTTCTTATTTCACAAAGAGATAATTGAATCCAGAATATTCTTTTTAGTCATTTGCACTCAAAACTCTTGCGTCAAATTCAAAAGTAAACTTTGTTGCCATTTTCCTTCCGAAGGTTCCTTTTGGGCCACCAAAGTTTTGCCCAATCCTATTCTTAAGCGAGGTAATAGGAAAAGAAAAGTTCAAACCCGCTGACTTATAAGGGCTCCATTGCGTCTCTTAAAAGCGTTCTACTCTATGAAATCGTCGTGTAAAGATTTGATTATTATTATTACCATAATGAGGGTGTCGACATACTGCTTTTTAGATACGACTACGGTCTATTTCTAAGATAAAAGGCCAAAATAATGCGTTGCATGCGAGCTTATCTCGTGTTTGATACGTTAGAGCGTAGTTAACGGCACCCTTTCGGATAATTTCCCACCCCCTCTTTCTCCAAAGCAACCATTAAGCAGCCAGTAAATGAGCGGAGACGCTGCTGGCCGTAAATATACAGGAGCATTGCGTGTTTTTAATAAACTGAACAATTTTGCATGCATAGACGCTACAAGACTAGAAGGTTGACAAAACACCCGGACACTGTGGCTGACGAAATCAAACATTCTAATGGCTCGTATATTTTCTCTCATTAAACTTAAAAGTATTCAATTTGAATTATAATATCTTATCAATTTATCTTAAGGGAGAGATAATAAAGAGGATAATAGTGAAGAGCAGTGAAGTTTAAAGGAGCAAAGGTGGTAGGAATCAGCGAACCATATTTGGTGGTGAGACCAATGAGACTTGTGGCAAATTTTCAAGAACAACTATTGGCAAATGGGTTGTCTGACCATCCTTTGGACGGTGTTTCCCTCCACATTAGGACAAGTGGTTTCTTTAATTTGTTCTTATTTCAGCAAGGATTTGGTATTGATTGACATAAAAGCAGACACTGACTTCATTTGGACTCGTGCGGAATATGTAGTCTTCTCTAGATTTCACTTCCATTTTGGGTCATTAGTGCACCCATACTTGGAATATTCTTGGCTTGCATGGCATATTTCCTCCACGCGGAGTTTCTCATCATAATTGAAGTCTGCTCATTGATGGGTTCCAGTTTTTCCCTATTGCTCGTGACGTTGACTCCCATCTTTCTTCTCAATTCTTTATCCCCAATGCGATCAAAGCTCCTGAAGTTCACAGTAATATAAACTTGCTCCAGTTCACGGGGCACTGTTTTGTTTTCGTCTTGACGGAAAAAAGTACTTAGCGGTTTTCAAATTAGAATCCTCCATCATCTCGTAATAATAGCGTTTCTATAAAATATCTATTTAATGCATTACGCACTATATGTAAGGATTCTGATTGCAGTTCTTTTGGAACGGCTTCTCTTTTGTAGCAGGTCTCGACAGGAAGACGGCAATGATAAATAATCATTAAATTTAACAAAATATTATTAAAAGAACAACGCTCTTAAAATATTAACATTTGAGTGCAAAATTTATAATCCCCCAACCTTAAATCGTCTTCTCTAATAAAAGAAAGTCCTGAATAATAACCCTTTTATCACGTGTTGAGTGAGTTCTTCACAGATGGCCTGGGCTTGTCTCTGCTCCCAACTTAAACGAGGATCTGACCTAGGTAAACCCTCAAAGGCCGGGCGTGAAGAATTCAAGTCTTTAAAGAGGAAGGCCCTTTTTTTTTTTTACATTTTACCTAATCGACTAATCTCAGTGAAATTTTAGTTAGATATTAAGTAAGGGTAACTAGTTCATCTTTCTAGTTTCAGTTGCCTCTTCCACTAGAGTAATCTTTTAATTTAACTAAGATAGGGGTGATCTTGTGTCTTTTACGGGTTGTGGCTAGACCAACGTACATAAAAGTAGTTTGGGATGAATCATCCTCTAAAATAGGTTGATATATATATATAACCTGATTCTCTAATTCCTTATGTGGTAAGTGATTGACATTTTTCTTTGCGGCTCCTACCCAGTTTTGGTTATTGTTGTTGTCCTTTATAAGAAGTTAATAGGAAATATATGTTTGGAGCGGATGTTCAAAGTTTCTACATATGTTGCATTTTGCATAGCCTTAAAAAGGGTTTTTCATCATATAGATAAAAGCGAAAACGTATT
Organism: Ceratothoa steindachneri; assembly: GCA_963969495.1. NCBI lineage: Eukaryota > Metazoa > Arthropoda > Malacostraca > Isopoda > Cymothoidae > Ceratothoa > Ceratothoa steindachneri. The sequence continues at coordinate 17,620,687 of OZ018330.1, read as the reverse complement.
ATGAAGACTGATAACAATAATGATTCAAACTTCGAAACGAGTCCACGTCAGCTCAAAACATATGCCAAACTGGGTTTATTTGTACATATAATTATGATAGTTTATTTTCATAACTAATAGCTAATTACGCACGCAATTTAATATGAATAACTTTAATTATTATCATTTATTATTATTTCTCTTTTTTTTCTCTTATAGCAACGCGATGCATGCAGCGTTAGCCTAATCTAAAGTGGATTACATATTTGGTTTTATTAATCAATTTCTTTTGAATTGCAAGATAGTTTTGCTATTTTAAACTATGTATTAAAGTTTTTTTCTTAATTTGTGATTAGTTAGACGCATTTTTTCTCCTCATCTAATTTGTTTTGTAGATGTTTGTTTTTTTACTTCAAGTGATATTTGTCATTTTAAATAATGATTTTTAACCATAATTAAATAATCGATTTTACAGTTCAGAAATGATTAGTATTTTTAGTATTTTCTCTGTTTGCATATATTCGAATTTATTAAAATTATAAATGATGCTAAATAATTATTTTCCTAATACAGATCATTCCTTGTCTTCGATTAATTCAAAAGCTACTTCTAATAGGAAGGATGCCTTCGTATCCTTAATAATAAACAGGATTTGCCTCATACAGTTAAATAATGCTGTGAAGATTTCATTAAGTCACACTTCAGCGCATTTGTGCCTAAATTTAAAGGATTTTGTAGCGTGATTTGCTCTATATACAGGTGTGTGTTTTTTTTTATATTCTAGAACAAATGAACAAGAGTTGAGCTGTGACTTGGTGTTTTTGTTTCACAAGCGACAAAATTTACTGTGCATTATCCTGTGATTCACTAGTCCCACCATAATTCAGGTCTTACCCAAAATCGTCTGCCTATTTTGACCAGTTAGAAAAAAAAAGGTGGAAAAACGGTTACCTCCGGATTTGTCTGCGTTTTAGCTATATCAACCTTCTGAATTCACATGCCTATGTGGTGTTAAGGACGATCTCATGGGATGACCATTTCGGGAAAGATCTATCCAATAAATTTCATTAAAATATGGAAATTGGATTTGTAATTCAGGGGAGCTTTCCTATCTGAGGCTCACCGCTACTTCCAACCACCAAATTTACATTTTTAATTAAAATAGTCTTTGCTCTTTCACTTAGGCATATGATTATTATTTTTGGCTTCACCACTAGTTATTCGCTGCCTCTGTTTCACTATTTTACTTCCATTCGAGGTATGAAGCAAAAGTTAGTAGACACTTTTCATTAACGCGTGTTTCTCCATCGTATCTTCATACTATTGTTACCTTAATCATTTCAGAAGAGAAGTTTAGAGGTCATTTGTCCTTAGTGAACCATTTACAAGTACCAATATTTGTTAATACAACTCATAGCTTTTTTACTTTCAAAGGGTCTTTTGATTTTGACCACATAACTCAAACCTGTCGATAAATATTTATATTAATTAGGGTTGATTATGAAGAGCGGTGGGGCTTGGTCAAACTATTCCCCCTAATTAGAGAAACATAAAGCTCATTCTGTGGGTTTATTCCCTAATGTTAATTTTCACTTATATGAGCAGTAAGTTGAGCAAGAGAAGGCCACCTCAGGGTCAAGTATTCAATTCATCATTTATTTAGAAATAAACATTTTTTTAAAAAAATTTGGAGAGGGACGACGAAGTAAGGTGTAACCTAAATATCGTTTTTCTATGATTTATGGTCGCCCTCTCGGTTACAAGGGTGACCCTGCGACGGCCCCTTGCCTATAAATGTACCATTGCATTTTGTTCATAGATTACACCAACCTTTTTCACTTCTCTTGCATATCTCCATTCAACTTCCGCTCTCGACTTGCTCCATTCCCGATGCGTTCACCCTCTCTCTCTCTTTCCTTATGACCGTCGTAGAAAGTGGTAAGATTGTTCCAGCTCGCCATTTTCGCCCTCATTGCTCCATCTGCTGCAAAGCACTGGTATCTACCCCTCTTCGAGGGGGCCTACTGCTCCCCTCCACCCTATCGTTTAATCACCAAGTAAACACTGTTGTTAGTTTTCATTTGTCCTCTTGATCACTCCTAGGATTCGTTCGTGTATCGGGAATAGCATTCTTCTTCTTAAGGGTGTGATGGAGGCTGTCGGAAGGTGTTTTAGCCAGTTATTTTACACCAGGTAGAGCTTTGAGGGTACTCGAATAACGTTTTCAGTGTTTGGTGGCTATTTCTTGTACTTGCCTGTATCTGTAGTTGACACCCTGGTTCTCTTTTTGTATAGAGCAGCGCCGAAATATGTAAATATTTTGCCATCGCCATAAATAATTGCCTGGTGACAACTAGTGATGATCGTCCTGAGTCACCTCAGATTCTCATTAAAACAATTTTAGTTGAAATTTACATCGAGAGAAGCTTCGCGAAGCATAGACGTAGTGTGGTTCTACGTCCGGCGCTGGTTCTACCCACTTTTTTCTGTATTAATAAACGTTTAGTAGTTGTATGCTTGAAGACAAGAGTGGCTTTGTTGGTTTGAAACTAATTTAGAGTGAAACTTTTCAAGTGAGGCGTATTTATATAAGATTTTCCCTAAAAGTTGCACTTTAATTATTTTTTGCATTATTATCACCAATTTTGACGCATGTTTGTTTTCCTAGGTTAGAAAACGATTTCGTAATATAAAAACAAAACTTAAAAACAAATTTTTAACTATTTTAGCAACTATTATTTGGAGTTAGAAGTGGGTTTAAATATTTTGATCATATTTACGTTATGCGATGAAGCTGTGAATGTATTGTCATAACTGAGAAAGTCTTGTTCGTTGTTTTGGCATAACGCATGCACCGTATTCACATTTCAAGGCTTAAGGAATCACTTTTGATCATCAAGGTACTTCTTAACCTTCAGTCCCGTATTGCACCTAAAGAATTTTTTTTTTCTAATCTTAAATCATTTCAGAGCTTTACTAAGTCACGATGACCCAACCAACTTAACTTATATTCTACGGAACTCTTCCGTTACATATCAAATTGGCAATTCAAAAAATGGAAACAAAAATATATATTAATTAATTGGTTACTCTAGAACTAAATTTCGTCTCCATCATATGCTGATTTAATTTCCTTTCCGGCTCCTTCATTATTTTGTTTACTGCCCATCATATAGCTTCACGTGGGCCTCTTCTCAATCGAAATAACTCTATTTTCTTTATAACTTCCGATAACTAGTCAGCTGCCAGTGGATCACCTTAAATTAATAAAAATCCAATAATTAGTGAAGTGGCAACTCCTTGGTCAGCATTCTTTATTGCTTTCCTTAGGCCTTGAATTGTGTTCAGTCGTTGATGTCTTATCCTGGCCTTAATAAAGGGATACTCCGGAATACGGGCTCCGTCTCTATAGGAACGAGTTAAAGCACTCCAATTTTGGTGAACGAATTTTTTTTTTTTAAGAAGTGTAACGAGTGGATTATAATTTGCGTCACCGTAATCACGACATTTTCTGCAAATACCCCCTCCCCCCATGGCAAAATAATCTAGAATGCGTCTTGATCAGGAATTGTGATCAAGATGCAATGCTGTTTTAGAAGCAAAGATACTGTGTTGCAATCAACTAGCCCGATACGCGGGAATGGCAATTAAATTAACCCAGTCCCGAAATAGCACCTAAACATCAAAACTCGTCGTTTTCTAAACACTCGTGCGACTTCGAGCTTTGGCAACTCGGAGACCCAGGAAAAAGGTTTCACTGACTGATTTCGTTGGGTTGTTGTTTTGTCTCGTTTTCGTTTTACAGTTCGATTTATGTCAGTGTGTGTGTGTAAGTGTGTGTGCATATATTTACTTTGGTGGTGTGATCAAGGCGTTTCAAGAAATTAATGGAACTACTTTTTATTACGTCATATTTCGATTTTGTGTAGATTACCCTTGGTTCCATATATATATATATATATATATATATATATATATATATATATATATATATATATATGCGCGCGATGTTTTTAGCATGACCTTATTATAGAAAAAGGGATATGATAGAGCCTACGCGAAAATGTTGTCTAAGAGAACTTTAGTCTCTACTTTGAAGGTTTCTTTTTTATAATCAATCCATTGCGGTTTGAGGTTGATTGCATGCACAATTTTCTTTATAATTTCATTCGTGTTGTGTTTGGTACTCATTAATTATACCATACTTTCAGATATTTTTCGGCGCACTTTTAATCGATATTTTAAATTTTGAATTTAAGAGCATCTTTGTTGGATGCGTTTCTTTAAATTCCCAGTTTCAATGGACATTATATTTCTCACCATTGAGAAAAGTAGTTTTCAAGTATTTGGAGAATTGCTCTAGTGAATAATAGCCATTAATCTTGTTCTCTTTTTAACCTTCGAGCATGTTTAATAAAACATTTGAGCAATACTCCATTATTTTATTCAATTATTAAAACAAACTTAAGGTATGCAAATGTATAAATGATTTTGGGGTGCTTCAGTATAGTTAACGTATCAATTAGTTTCGCTGAACTATGCAATTTTTTTTTGTAACATTTTCTAGATAATCAAAATTTATTTTTTTTGTAATTTACCAAACTAGATTTGGGTAGAGATAACGGTAACTAAGAAATTAGTTGTAATATTGCAATAGCTTAAAATTTTGCTTTTCGCAAGATTTGTTTGTATTGATTTAATCGGGTTGGAAAATTTAGAGAAAATAATTCGCAAATTTGTTTGCAATTTTATTTATTAAATTAATTTAAATCGTGTAGATTTGCCGATAACTCTGTACATAGTCTTTGATTCCTGCACTTTAAAGTGCTTAAGTTAGGGCGGGACTCGAGATTGTCTTAAGTGAGATGAAAGTTAAAGGATGACCTCGGATTCAGACTGCCTAAGAGATGGTCAAGGACAAGTGAAGGACGGGTTCGTGATCGAGTGAAGCCACTTGACTCTTGATTTGCAGGTCGTTCTATCGTCACGAAGAAGGGAGATGGATCTCAGGTCAAAGAAAGCACCGATTCTAGCACTACCTTAGAGGAAGAAGATATCAAGGGTAGGTCTAGCTGGGTACTAGTTTTCCTAGAATTTAATCTTTTTTTCCAAATTTTACTCATATTTTTATCTTATTCTTTTAATCCAAGTTCTATATTCCATTAGTACAAGAGATAAAAGAGCTATCGCTCGAGAGCGTCCACATCAGTACACGTTTTAATTTCTTACTTTTCTATTGAGTTAAAAAACTTAGGTATTCTTCCATATATTGCATACGCTGAATAATTCCGTCCCAATAAGCCCCGCCCCGCCCTTTCTCAAACGCACTGAGTTCAGTAGAAAGTAAAAAGAAACTGGATCGAATGTTGACGATAAATCGGACATAATGAAAATCAAGTTAAATGGATTGCCATAAGTGAACTCTCATAAATGGCATGTCCATGTGTACTATATATATATATATATATATATATATATATCATTGTGGCTGAGAAGGGGGATGGGAGTGGTTACGGCTAACAAGCTAATGTCAGAGAAAAACATGGATTTAAACATATTAATTCGATATGCATATTTTTCGAATTTATTTGCAATGTTTCATTTTTCGTTCGGCTTGATTTGTGTTTCATTTTTTTTTAGCAATTTTCAGCTCTAGGTTATTATTGGATTTTCCGACAAAATTTCTTCCAATTTCGGGAAATATTCCTCACTATTTACATTCATTTTTTCAGGGGAAATTTAATAGCTCTGCTTTCACCTACTAGAAATTATGTATTTTTTGAAAGCTTAAACAACCACTATTTTGGGGGAGGGGGGATTTGGATGTCATGCATCTTTAGTACATACAACTTTAATTTCAATGTCTAAATTCTCTGTTGACTGAAGACATTGGAAAGGGTGATTGGCAGTTTTTAAGGTTTAAAGACTCGTATTATTAGGTCATTGGTTCCTTGGTGTGGTGCAGGCTTATGGCTTCGAAGCACTTCGCAAGATCTGTTCAAAGATATAACTGTTAATAGTTACAATTGCTGTCCTGATGACATCGTTTAATATGCTGTCTTCTACATTCATTTATCATTGTAGAAATGAATCAACAGCCTTTCTTCCTCATATTAACATCTTAATTCTTTCCACAACTTTTTCCAAAAGAAAATGCCATTAACGAGGCCTATTCCGTATTCATTACGGAGTAATCCTGTTGAGTTGAGTTTTCCTTCGAACGTTGGCCGCTAATCAGAAGACTGCTTGCTGTGCTTCGACGCCGTTATCCGTAGTTTGCTTATACTTTATTTCTACCACTACACTTCATTTCCATATGGGGCCAAGGTACTTCCAACAATATTACACAAGATGACATTTTAAAAAAAATTGTCAGATTTAGATCTAACGTTTTTTTATTTATGTACAGAACGTGAGAAGCGGAGTGAATTTTAAATGTGCGTCTGAATGTATGATTTTTAGGATTGGTAATGGACAGCACTCTGTTTTTCTCGCATAATGACCAGGCATGGATGATGCGCTGCTCGATAGATGAATTTGCTGCTTGCAAACTTAGTAAGTTCGTTGTGGTCTCGAAGAGTCACATGAATAGAGAACTTTTTATTCTTCATCTTATTTCGCTTCTCCATAGATGTTCATATATGTTAAATTTTCAGTCCATTTGCTATTTGGTAGGAGTTGTTGACCCCCAGGACACCTCGGAAGCTATATTTGTCTCCATGCCTCTTGAGCTTACACTCAATAGAGCAATTATCTACGTCGTCCTGTCCACCCCTCTGTAACTGCCCTTATTCTCACCGATTTTAATGTCCCTCATGATACTTTCTCGTATTTATGACCAATATTTTTAAACAACTCTCTCTTTCTCGCACATACACTGACTGTATAAATTCGTCACATCCCCCCACCCACTATCAGGGAAATCAAATTTATTTTGTTGTTTCCTCATCCCAAATTCACCGCTTCCATTATTGACCCCTTGCAGCAATCCTTGACCACTTCCTCAGCCAATTCTGTTTATATTTTCCACCAAACACTCAAGGGTGTTCATTATACACGGAAGTTGTTCAACATCCGGGAGACCTTCTTTATTATTCACCTACTCTCTTCCATTGAATTCGTGCTGTTCACGGATTCCTGAAGCACGATTTCCCTACCATCCCATCACTTGTAGCACAATCCATTGATCCACGAAATCCGATGGCTCTTTGCATGTGCTTTCGGTCTCGGTCAATAAGCTTATCACCTTCCGCTGTGTACCATCCCACATTGCGGTGCCTGGCAACGAAGGAGCTGATCAAGCTGCTCGGTCAGACTCCGTTCAAGCACTCCCAGTTCCCTTTCCATCCATTTGCTCTCCTTCTACACGTAGAGATCCTTAATACAGAAAGGCTTTCTCCCTGGAAAGCTCTACTTCATTAAACCCATCCTTGGCCACTGAGTCTCATCCTGCCTTAAAGAGGTGGTGCTGACCCGCCTCCACCTTGCTCATACCAGGCTAACCCAGGGATAACTTATATCCCGCCATCCCCATCCTACAGTAACCCATGTACCCGTTGAAAGCCCCCCAGCATTTAATTCTGGCCGAAGCTCCCTAGTTCTCTGCTAGAAATTCGCCCGTGCCCCTTCCCCGTTATCTCATCTCCATCTCTCTACCCCTACTCCTTGATATCGATTGGTTTCTCTAAGTGGGATTCATAGACGTCAATCTCCTATCTTAACAAATAAAAAAAAATCTGATGTCGTAAAGTTCTACAATCGTCGACTTTCCTCCGTTGATCATGAACTTGATGTCCAAGGATCTTCTTCACTCCTTCCCCAGTTAACCTTCAATTATCTACGGTCCGTTTCTCCCTGCTATCCTCCCTTAGCTGAGTGGTATCTTTAATACCTCACTCCCGTTTGGTGTGGTACCATCTGATTTAAAACAATCTGCTGTTCACTCGATTCTAAAGAAACCTAACATGAACCCAAACGAACTGCCAAGCTACCGCCCTCTCTCAACTCCCGTTCCTTTCTGAACTTCTAGCTTACATGTTATCCTCCGACAATGACGATACTTTACAGTCTGGCTTCAAAACACGTCACAACACTCAATCAGCTCTCCTACATGTAACTAACCGCCATGGTCGTGCAACCCATACTTTCGGTCATAGTCCTTCATCGCTTCTGTGAATTTCTGGTGTCTCGGGAACTGCACCTAGTTGTTTTTGTTGGTATCTATAATCTCCTATAGTCTATTTACATTGGGAGAGATAGATCCTGATTGGCAGAAGAGGGTTATAGTGTTCCGCACAACTCGGTTTTGGTTCGCTCTTGCTTCTTTGTTTCTTTCTTCTCTTTACTATTCCTCTTCGTCGCCTCTTGCTCTTATTCCACTTCTATGCTGATGACACACAAGTCCATCTCTCCTTCTCGCCTAGCTCGTTTGCTGAGACTCTTAGAAATTTCATATGCCCTTGGACGCAAACGCCAGATAGGTGCTATTTAAAAAAAAAATCCTATACACGGGCGACTACAATTCAATCGATGTTTGGTGTCTAATAAGTGTGCTAAGCCTAACACATTCGCAAACCTAAAAAAAAATATTTTAAATAATTGAAGATTTGCTTGTTTGCGCCCATACAACTACTTATGGACTTTCATTTATCCATAGTAGTGAAAAGAGTCCCCCCCCCCTCCCCTTGATGTAGAATAAACGTGTCAGTGGTTCCTTTCGGTCCCACTGCTATTTTTTACCGTCCCCCGATGCATGTCGCAAAATGTGACCTGACTCGATCTTTTTCCCGTATATAAGACGGGAAGAATAACCATACTGGAGAAAGATTATAATTGTGGAAATAGTAAAGAATTATGGCAGTTGCGAAGAATGTATAGAGTGACTGGTAAACTATTGGATGGTGTGAAGAGTATGTTGGAAGTAAGGCGTGCGTTAAAGTGAGGGATGGTGGTGATAGGACAAATTTGTGTGATGCCGTCATGGCTGTTTCATATTGATGGAGTACTGAGAGAAGTATCTATGGGAAGGAGGGAAAGAAAGTGGTGTGAGATTAGTGAGGGATTTGGAAATGTTGATGAGTGAGGGAGAGTGCCACTGAGGTGCGGTGGGATGTCTGAGTTCGTGGTCTCTCCTCACCCTTGATGAACAAGTGCGAAGTTTTAAGGTTCTGGGTGCATTGGAAATGATGTTGGTACTGATGAAGTAGATTGCGATTGTAAGGTTTTAAATGGTAGAAAAGTACTGGAGGCGATAAAGCGTTAGTGTTTGCCACGGTGTGAGTGTGGAATGTTTCAGGAAACTGCACGAGCGTATGCTGGTGCCAACGTTGGTGTAAAGAAGTGAGACGATGGTATGGAAGAAAGCAGAGTTAATAGACAATTTGAGAGAGGTGTTTGGTATGAATGAGTGACGAACGACTAACAAGTTTTTATGGTGTGAATAAGGTTGTGACAGTATTCTGAGGTGGTATAGAGATGTAAAGAGGTTTTAAATTGGTGTGTCAGAGTGTTAGAAGATTTGGAAGAGCGCGTAAATGGTACTCTGGTGAGGTGTGTGAGTTTGAGAGGAAGGAGGAGGTGGATATTTTTTTTAGGATGTGGATGTAGGAGGTTTGTGAGGGGATGTGGTTGATGCCCCTTTTTCAAGGAACGAAACATGACTAAACGCGATGTTATAGTTTATATCGCCCCATAACTATCAAGCTCCTTGGGGGTGGAAAAAATGATGGGTGGCTTTGTGGTTAATATGCATAAATGGAGTGGTTGGGGCGGGTAGTTATAGTGGCGTTGAAGCGCGCCGATACCACTTTTAGGAAACTGGTGGAAGCTTTTACATTTTTTTTCATGGTTCGTTATTTATGACTTCCCCCGAGTCGATTTACATTATCTGTTCGTTAACTGCGGTGCCTCACCGATTGAGGCTGACGCAAAATGGATGAAAACCCTACTTTCCCCCCGACTCGATTTCCATTATCTGTTCGTTAACTGCGGTGCCTCACCGATTGGGGCTGGCGCAAAATGGATGAAAAACCTACTTTCCCCCGAGTCGATTTCCATTATCGGTTCGTTAACTTCTTGTGCCTCACCGATTTAGGCTGACGCAAAATGGATGAAAAACCTACTTTTCCCGGAGTCGATTTCCATTATCTGTTCGTTAACTGCGGTGCCTCACCGATTGAGGCTGACGCAAAATGGATGAAAAACGTTCTCATCCCCCCCCCCAGTCAATTTCCATTATCGGTTTGTTAACTGCGGTGCTTCACCGATTGAGGCTGGTGCAAAATGGATCAAAAGCCTACTTTCCCCCCCAAGTCGATTTCCATTATCGGTTCGTTAACTGCAGTGCTTCACCGATTGAGGCTGACGCAAAATGGATGAAAAACCTACTTTTACCCCGAGTCGATTTCCATTATCGGTTCGTTAACTGCGGTGCTTCACCGATTAAGGCTGACGCAAAATGGCTGAAAACCCTACTTTCTCCCGAGTCAATTTCCATTAACGGTTCGTTAACTGCGGTGTATCACCGATTGAGGCTGACGCAAAATGGCTGAAAAACCTACTTTTCCCCGAATCGATTTCCATTAACGGTTCGTTAACTGCGGTGCCTCACCGATTGGGGCTGACGTAAAATGAATTAAAAACCTTTTTTCCCCCGGGTCGATTTCCATTAACGGTTTGTTAATTGCGGTGCCTCACCGATTGGGGCTGACGTAAAATGAATTAAAAACCTTTTTTCCCCCGGGTCGATTTCCATTAACGGTTTGTTAATTGCGGTGCCTCACCGATTGAGGCTGACGCAAAATGGATGAAAAACCTACTTTCCCCCTGAGTCGATTTCCATTATCGGTTCGTTAACTGTGGTGCTTCACCGATTGAGGCTGGTGCAAAATGGATCAAAAGCCTACTTTCCCCCCCGAGTCGATTTCCATTATCGGTTCGTTAACTGCAGTGCTTCACCGATTGAGGCTGACGCAAAATGGATGAAAAACCTACTTTTACCCCGAGTCGATTTCCATTATCTGTTCGTGAACTGCAGGGCCTCACCGATTGAGGCTGACGCAAAATGGATGAAAAACCTACTTTTCCCCTGAGTCGATTTCCATTATCGGTTCGTTAACTGCGGTGCCTCACCGATTGAGGCTGACACAAAATGAATGAAAACCCTACTTCCCCCCCCCCCCCCCCCGCCTCGATTTCCATTATCTGTTCGTTAACTGCGGTTCCTCACCGATTGATGCTGACGCAAAATGGATGAAAAACCTACTTTTCCCCCGAGTCGATTTCCATTATCGGTTCGTTAACTGCGGTGCTTCACCGATTAAGGCTGACGCAAAATGGCTGAAAACCCTACTTTCTCCCGAGTCAATTTCCAATAACGGTTCGTTAACTGCGGTGTATCACCGATTGAGGCTGACGCAAAATGGCTGAAAAACCTACTTTCCCCCGAATCGATTTCCATTAACGGTTCGTTAACTGCGGTGCCTCACCGATTGGGGCTGACGTAAAATGAATTAAAAACCTTTTTTCCCCCGGGTCGATTTCCATTAACGGTTTGTTAATTGCGGTGCCTCACCGATTGAGGCTGACGCAAAATGGATGAAAAACCTACTTTCCCCCTGAGTCGATTTCCATTATCGGTTCGTTAACTGTGGTGCCTCACCGATTGAGGCTGACGCAAAATGGATGAAAAACCTACTTCTCCCCCCCCCCCCGAGTCGATTTCCATTATCTGTTCCTTAACTGCGGTGCCTCATCGATTGAGGCTGACGCAAAATGGATGAAAAACGTACTCGCCCCCCCTTCTAGTCAATTTCCATTATCGGTTTGTTAACTGCGGTGCTTCACCGATTGAGGCTGATGCAAAATGGATGAAAAACCTAGTTTCCCCCCAGTCGATTTCCATTATCGGTTCGTTAACTGCGGTGCCTCACCGATTCAGGCTGACGCAAAATGGATGAAAAACCTACTTTCTCCCCCAGTCGATTTCCATTATCGGTTCGTTAACTGCGATGCCTCACCGATTGGGGCTGGCGCAAAATGGATGAAAAACCTACTTTCTCCCCAGTCGATTTCCATTATCGGTTCGTTAACTACGGTGCCTCACCGATTGAGGTTGACGCAAAATGGATGAAAAACCTACTTTCCCACGAGTCGATTTCCATTATCGGTTCGTTGACTGCGGTGAATCACCGATTGAGGCTGACGCAAAATGGATGAAAAACCTACTTTTCCACCGAGTCGATTTCCATTAACGGTTCGTTAACTGCGGTGCCTCACCGATTGAGGCTGATGCAAAATGGATGAAAAACCTACTTTCTCCCCAGTCGATTTCCATTGTCGGTTCGTTAACTGCGGTGCCTCACCGATTGAGGCTGACGCAAAATGGATGAAAAACCTACTTTCCCACGAGTCGATTTCCATTATCGGTTCGTTGACTGCGGTGCCTCACCGATTGAGGCTGACGCAAAATGGATGAAAAACCTACTTTTCCCCCGAGTCAATTTCCATTATCGGTTTGTTAACTGCGGTGCTTCACCGATTGAGGCTGTTTCAAAATGGATGAAAAACCTACTTTCGTCCCAGTCGATTTCCATTATCGGTTCGTTAACTGCGGTGCCTCACCGATTCAGGCTGACGCAAAATGGATGAAAAACCTACTTTCCCCCCAGTCGATTTCCATTATCGGTTCGTTAACTTTGGTGCCTTACCCATTGAAGCGGGCGCAAAATGGATGAAAAACCTACTTTTGATCTAATCCTTAGATATTTTTCTCCTCTTTCTTGTTTGCTAATCCCATAATGTCCTCTTCCTCCTTATCATGTAGTATCATGAGTCATGAGGAAAGATTGGATCAATGTTCGCAAGCTGACACCTGATGGTGTCATTCGCATAATTTCCATCAACTTGTCCATAACTCCGAGATCTTTATTCTTCCTTTAAAGCGTCGATATTTCAAGTTTAGAAGTAAAATATAAGTTAGATTGAAATAACAGAAGAATATATATATATATGTATATATATATATATATATATATATATATATATATATATATATATATATATATATTTTTATATATATAATAGCAATTATAATTGAAGAATAGTCAAAGTGCTATTATCATAAAAAATAAAAAGTGTACATATGATCATTAGATCTTGCGAATGTAGGTATTTTATCGCTTATGTGTGATTACAGTTGCGACCTTATCTATTCTACATAGCAGCTGTAGTCCTTTGGAGATTAGAGTAATTAATTATCCCTTTCAAATGTAGGGGGTTATTACTTTTCAGAACTTACTCTATATCATTTTGAAAGGCCTTAGAGGCGTTTTCTACCAGTTTCTGTATGATTGAATAGGAGAGGGGGGGGGACTGACTGTACGCATGTTTGGAAAAGAATAAGAAAATGTCGATTTCGTTGGGGTTTTTTTATATGCTGAGCAGCCCATCTGATTTATGCATATTAATATCATTGACAGATAAATTCTGAATTTATAAAAATAGATTGCTGGTCCACATATATATATATATATATATATATATATATATATATATATATATATATATATATATATATATATAAATTGTGAATAAATGCGATCATAGGTACGTTTATAATAGTTTAAGTAATTAGTTTAATCAATAAGGCGGGCCTAAAGATTTTTTAGTCTAAAAATACATAATCTCATTTTGGTGGGTGAGATCTTATTGGATTATCCCCATGATAAAGTGTAGTGCATGCTGCCCTTGCCCCAAACCTCCACCCCTTTCCGTCTACCCATGCTACTATTCTCATAGAGCCAAACCATTCATTTCCCTTTGCCTCAATTCCAGCCCGTTTTTACTTCCCTCTATTCGCTGGCTACCAGATTGAGCCTGGTAGCCTCCTGCCTATTCGAGTGCCCCCTTTCTGATCAGGGCAGCCCCGCAGTTGTCACATCATGCCTAGTCTATCATTAATTCCTATTATTTATTTTTTTAAATGATCATTTTTATACCTATTTTTCCGTCTTCGGTAGAGGAGGGTGGTGGTACATTGAATTGCGCGGTAGGCTGTTACCACGACCCTCCTACTTTCCCTAAAGTTAATACCAATCCGAAGAAAGTCCCGCGCCTCCAAAGACTGCAATTTTGGTTGGCCAATCCCTTTCCACAAGCTCACATTTACTCTATATCCAAATATCTCCCCAACCCTTACAGCGGTTTGCTCTATAAGAATAGGCTAATGCAAATATCCTGCTACTATTGAATATATCCTCCTCCTTCGTTAGTAGTAATTAACTTTGGTCTTAATTTTCTTTCTTCGTGGCTGGAATGTTTAATCTTGGAATCTTTTTAAACTAAACACTTCCTCTCTCGCTCGCAGCACATCCTCAAAGAGTCTGGTCTGGAACTTATTCACTTATTCGACCATGAAAACAACACCGATTATTTAGGTTTGCTTATAGTGACACACATAGTGTCTAGTTCCTTATACCTCGTCACAGCCAACCAATCACAATATTCATTTACAATTCCAACAATTCTGTAGTATTTAAATTCATTATATGATTACCCATTTTCACATACGCATGTACACACACACACACACACATATATATATATATATATATATATATATATATCGTGGAAACTTGTAACTCCGAACACATGTTCAAGGTAAAATACAGACAACTGAGCTTGGCTTTATATCTAAGATAAGGCCCTTCGTGGGAGATGTTAGAGATGTGAGGTCAAATTTTGGGGTTTCATAGCATTTAGACACTATAGCAGCGCCTAATTACGGGTTGGAAAAGATAAATGTCTGAAATCGGTTCTTTTCGCCTGACAATTACTCTAACTGGCTTGTAAAGTCGACAAGAAGATCACGATCTCGAATCGATGACTAAATACACCGCGACGAAAGGATCACAAACTCGTACATAACCAAGACATGGGAGATAACGGGACGACTCCTTTGTCTACACAACGGCGACGTAGTCACTAAACCAGCAAGACATTTGGAGACCAACTCGAAGAACAGGCGAAGAGAAAAATAACAAGCCGGGGTGATGCATTTGATCAGATGCTACGCTTTCCCGGCGAAGTACATAAGTAAATAAATAACCTCACACAAGGTTTAAGGGACACCAGTGATCCACCCAAAGAAACGACCATCCCCCCCTCAGCCATTGCATCACCCCACCATAATCTGCAACATCAAGTGAAATGGGAGAATGCCAATAAGAAGAGTTCCGTGAAGCCTAGTTTTCCGACGATCATTGCATCAACTGGCACATATTTATGTTCGCTACAACAGTCTTGAGTAAGAGAATTCATTAATTTTATTAACATTTGAAGTTGTTTCATTCTTTGTTGTTGTTCTTTTGTTTATTTGGTTCTTTAACTCATTGAATTTTTGTTCTAGCTCTCCCTGACCCCTGCCTCCTCTACTTTGAGAAAAGGTGTCTGGCTTCTGGCTGGGAGGCTATATTTACAGCCACATCGTGACAATAAAATAGCATTCGCAGTCAGAAGCCATTTTGGCGTTCTATACAAAACTTGCCTCCTACCAAATCGAAAGGGAAACGTTCATATCCTTCAAGTTTGCTTCAAGGTGGACAAATAACGATAGACTGCACCTTCCAAGGAAAAATAGGTTTTGAGTGTGGAAGCCATGAACGCAGATAGGATTAGCGCAAAAGCACCAACAGGAAGTGTGGTAACAACTGTGGTAATCCACGCAAGACACTATCCAAGCCATGTGCACTAAAAAAACATTGTTAAAGCAAAGAAAACCGAAATAAACGAAGAGAAAGAAAGAAGGAAAAAACACCACATATGCATCAACAACAGCAGCAGCTAACGCACAATCTACAACATAGGCGCAAAGCACCGTAGTAAACATATAGAGGGAAAACTGAGACTTTATCTTATCTTGTGCTTCATGCATGCACACGTGGTGAATATAGCAAAGCAGAGAGGTATCATACGCCGAAGACCTTAACAAAATGTTAATGAAGAACGGCCTAAAACCGAGGTGGTTCCCAGAGGACCCACCCGCAAACGAAATATACAAGATTGATATGACGGAAACCCAAACCGAGATGGAAACAGAACAGGAAACCAACGAAGAATCGACAGAAATCCCAAGAAAAATGTCGAAAAAAATAGACAAAGAAATCCAGAAACCTAACAGTTAACAACTGTGAATAAAATATACGGCTTCCAACCCCCCAACCCCCCCATACAAGCAGAAAGACAGTCGACGGGATTGTAAATGCGGAAATATAAATGAGATTAGGATACAGAACAAGACGAGACGAAAATCAACAATCCCCTGAAACTAGGAATGATGTTCATTGCTTCTGGATCCTGCCAAAATCTCACTAACGATCAATTCAGAAAAAAAAAACCGCTCTGGACGTTCTCGCTCACCAGCAAGACAAAACCAAGAAAAAACAGGGAAGGAGCAAAGGTAAAAAACTAAAGGACAACAGACAAGGAAGCAAAAACAATGCATAAATACAAACACAGAATGAAAATATTTGATCTAAACATAAATATATTGAACGACAGACGCATAAATCTACTCTTATATCATCAGAAGAAACAATAAAAATACCCCACTACAACACCATAACAGCAAGCCACACCCATACTAAATATGGTGGAGTGATTATAGATATAAAGAAAAGCATAAAATACAATGAAATAAGAGAATTAGATCCTATATTGCAATAAAAGTGAAAATGACATACCAACCACCAAGTTTCCCGTATCTTCTGATCCTCAATTTCATCAGATCTTTCACCGTCCATCATCTGCGATATTCTGCGGAGACCTGAACACCAGATGCCGTGAAGCAGGGTACACAAGTAACCCTGACGGAGTCAGAAAAATACTGTGCAGCTATTACTATAAAGAAACTTGATGCCAAGGGAAGGCACAGACTTCCCGACATTCTTAACTCACAGAATACCTACAACCTGGACATTGTGCTGACAAATCTGAACTTTCAGCATAATCACACCACCGAACCGGCCCCCGGCGACCCCCTCATCGGTCAACCTCAGCATGATTACAACCATCTCTAACTCCCCAATTAAAATTAAAATAGCACAAAGGACGGCCCTCAGCCTAACAGATTGGAACAGATATAAAGAACACATCAGCACCTTTGAAAGAGAAAACATAAATAATTGTACGAAAGAAGATATTGAAACACACATAGAACAAACAACTGAACAAATTAAAAATGCACAAAATAGAACACAGAATTCTACGCGCACAGCGATAGTAGGAAGAAATAAAAAGGAAAATGGAACAATTCAAACGAGAGATAATGGAAATGAAAAATAACAGAGAAAGATACTTAAGAACCCCCGGAGAGAAAGAAGAGCGCTAATCGAAAACAAATCAATTCTGGTCTGGAATGAGATAATAAACAATGGATATTGAGAAGGATCCGAAAGTTATAGAATAAATACAAAGTGAAAAAGAGACAATAAATTAGGACAAAAGGAAATAGATAATGACAGAGAAATCGAACAAGACTTCAGAAGACATTGGAGAGAGATATTCTCCATCTCATCCGAGGACAACCAAAACTACGACAGAGCACACTCGGAACAAATACTACAAAGATTCCAAGAATATGCAAACATCAACCCGCTCATGCGTGGACGAGGAATGACGCAACCCGCAAAAGTAAGTAAACCCCTTTTCAAAAAGAAATTACTTCGAGCCTAAAATCATTTAAGCAAAAAGCTCCAGGAACAAGTGGAATCACGGAGGCACATCTAACAAATGCCCCGAACAACATCCATGAAGCAATAATAATAATATTCAACGAATGCCTCAATATAAGATACTATCCCACATCATTCAAACTGCATAAATGATTTTCCTACAAATTCCAGGGAAACCAAAGCATGTAGTAGAAAGTTACCACCGCATCTCGCTAATCGAGTTTCTAGGGAAATTCTTCAAAAAAACCCGCAACGAAAGATTAAAAAAAAAACATTTCGAAGAAAATAGGCTATGCCCCAGTGACACGGGTCAGGAGCCAGCCCGGGACGGAAACGGTGCTGGCGATAATCACTGAAAAATTAGCCATCGAAACAGCAAGAGACAACAAAGTGAGGTTTATACCCCGCGATGTTGCCAAAGACTTTGTTCTTGTTGTTGTTTATAGCCCCCCGGGAGCCGATGGTATCTCTGCTCCTTCCGACCGCTTGGGAGATTAAAGGAGAAAGCTTTGGCCCAACAACAACGACAACGTTGCCACAATTAAGTGGAGCCGCCCTCTCTCTCTCTAATGAAATATACACATTTACCTTGCTTGAAAAGGAAACGCATCAAACTCGGTGCAAACAAAGATTTGATGGCAGCAAGAAAAGGACAACCCAATATGTCGATGATGACCGTATCAGAATAGGACTCAAATAAGAGAACAAAGATAAGAAACCAAAACTACTTAGAATTAACTTGCGAGAAAAATAAAAACAAATGCTCAATTGAGCAAATCCTAACAAAGGCTTATAACTTATCACAAAACAACCGACAAATGCAGGGTCACCCCCCAAAAACGGGCTCCAAATTTCGATAGGCCTCATTTCTTAATTTTCTGCAAGGATTGAATGAAACTTTGGTGATAACTAGTTTATTGTGTTTAAAAACAATCATATCAAAACATGCGAGTCTTTGGACTTTTCTTCTTCATTCTAGAACACATGTTCGAGATGACCTCCATTTAGCTCTGTGCATTTCTTGAGGCGCAGCACAAAGTTGTCCGTGACGTCCTTACAAACCGACCAACTAATGGCTCTGATCTCTTCCTTGATGGCTTCCTCGAGTTCCGTGATGGTCTTGGGTCTCCTTGCGTACACTCTGTTTTTAAGGTAGCCCCAGAGAAAGAAATCTGGGGAGCTAAGGTCTGGACTAGGTGCCCACTCAAAATCAGTCGAGACTGATCACACGGCCACCAAAGTTTTCTTTCAGCCAATCTCGGGACAGGTTTGAGGTGTGATACTTGCTCCATCTTGCAGGAAACAAAACTTCCCCATAAGCGATGGGAACAGGGTATGCAGCTTCCTCTTGAAGATTTTGAGGACCTTAACATACCGCTCCTTGGTGACTGTCACTGTCGCGCCAGATTCCCCGAAGAAGAATGGTCCGATGATGCCTCTGGCTGAACTTGCAGTCCATACCGTGCACTTAGGGGAGTTTAGGGGCTTGGTGGCTTTCAGCCAATCTCGGGACAGGTTTGAGGTGTGATACTTGCTCCATCTTGCAGGAAACAAAACTTCCCCATAAGCGACGGGAACAGGGTATGCAGCTTCCTCTTGAAGATTTTGAGGACCTTAACATACCGCTCCTTGGTGACTGTCACTGTCGCGCCAGATTCCCCGAAGAAGAATGGTCCGATGATGCCTCTGGCTGAACTTGCAGTCCATACCGTGCACTTAGGGGAGTTTAGGGGCTTGGTGGCTACTTCATTTTGTCTGGAGGTCCCCCAGAAGACATTTGTCCTAGAGTTTTCCTTTCCTTCAAGATGGAAGTGAGCTTCATCTGAGGTCCAAAGGTGGTTAAGGAAAGTTGGGGTCTCCTGAATCTTCTCCAGTATCTTGACTGCCATAGCCTTTCTCTGCTCCTTGTCTGAGGCTGTAAGGGTCTGTTTCGTCTGTATTCTGTATGGGTAGGCCTTTCCATCCATTACTAAGACCCTCCTGCAAGTCTCACGGGATATACCGAGAGACTGACTTCGCTTGCGCATAGAGTGTTTTGGACTCTGCTGAACAGACTCTCTCGCGCTCTCAAACAGCTCAGCTGTACGCTTCCTGGGTCGCCCTGAATGACTTGGACGGTTGTCACTGGCTACATTTAGCTTCTCCACTGTCCCATAGTTCTCGAAGTGGTCCATCCAGTCCTGAATTCTGCTCTTGGAGGGGTTTTTTTCACATTCGAACTGATGCACGAAAGTGTCCTACACTTTCTTGAACGAGCCTGTCTTGTAGTAATGTTTGACGCAGTATATTCTTTGCTGGAGCTCCCATCGAGGTCTAGTTGTGTTCACAGGCGTTGCTTCTGTCATGTCCTGCAAAGTAAGGGTGATTAGTGAATGGATGAAGGATATATCACAAAATGTGTATGCAGGCCCGGGTTTTTTTGTGTTTTTTTTGGGGGGGGTCACCCATATAAACTAAACGAAAGCAAATGTAGGGCAACCTGGCACAAATTCATAACCATCCTCATCCATGTCATTCTCATAATCCTCTTCCTCCTCATCCATATAATTAACACACATATCTCTATCTGTATCCATTTTTTTCTAAATTTCCCATCCTCGACTCAAACTCCTTCACCACTTTTATTATCTTAACCTCCAGAGGCCATTCTTAGTTTCGGCCTCATATCCATAACATCTTGAAGAAAGGCTTTAGTTTGGGTCCTAAAGTTTAAAAAATAAAATCCGTCAAGCTCAGTTGTGCGTAGTATTTTACCCATATATATATATATATATATATATATATATATATATATATATATATATATATATATATATATATATGTGTATATATGTGTGTGTGTTTGTTTGTGTGCCTGAATAGACGAGCGAGCAACTATATATTTGCAGAATCACAGTAATATATTTATGCTGAGCCTAATAACTTAATAAATATACTTAATTGCACATATCACCAATTCTAGTTAAACTAGCAATATTTATATATATATATATATATATATATATATATATATATATATATATATATATATATATATATATATATATTATTATTTAATTTACTGATATAAAGTATATACGATGTACATCTCGTGCGCTATTGGTGGAATTTACCAGAAGTTTTATTTTTCTGAAATATTTTAAACCATCAAAGGAATCCAAAAGAATTCAATTGCGCGTTTTCTCGAATTTCTTAAACTGCCAATTTGTATCTATGTTTCGTCTTAATCCGCGTCGACAGATATTAATTTCTATGGTTAACTCCAGATGGTTCCGAAACCCCTAAAAAGAACAATTTGGTAAGGTTGGCGAGTCTTCCCCTTCTGCATCGACCGTCGGTGAAGAATCATGTCGCCAATGGTATAAAAAAGCAGCTACGTCATCTGTACTCGACTAAAAGAAAAAAAAACAGCATTTAAAGAGCTGATGAATGAGTTTTCCACTTTTACCTCCCTTTTCTTTCTTTTTGATTTATTTTAATATTTCCATTCACGAGGTTTTGCTCGTTTTCAGATGCCTCGTGGCCTAAGGCCTTTTTTAATCTATATCTTTTTGCATGGCTCCACAGTTTTCTCCTGAATGACATGCGTGACAGTTTTGCTACCTTTTAACTTTCAAATTCATAAAATCTCGTTAGTAACTCGTTTAAGTTTCATATTGTTTGTTCCAAGCCATTATGGTGTTAGAGGCGTCGGTGAACTGTACACAGACATCTCGTTTTATCTGTGAAAATCGTTTAATCTTATCAAACTAATTTAATACATTATTTTTACATTTCAAATTACAGTATATTAATTCTTTATAGCAACTAGCCATGCCGCGTACACTAGAAGTAAAAGAGTTGTCTGATTTTCAAAGAGGTCGTATTGTGGGTTGATCTGAGGGAAAACATAGCTAGCGTCAGATTGCACAAATCCTTCAGATTCCCCTTGCAACATTCAACAGAGATATCGTTCAAATCACTAGCCAATGCGAGGAATCAACAGAATCCCTCCCGGTCGTCCTGTGCCCTCTGACAGGTGTCTTTGGGATGTCAATCAGATGATAATAATACCCGTTGTAAGACAGCTGATTATTATTATTATACAAATACAGAAGTTTCCAATAGAAAGGACAAGCCTCCAAGACCCAGGGTGGTTCCATACGGAAACATACTGCAAGAAAAGATAAAAAAGAAGAAAAGAACCTTATTAAAAGAAAATGTGTTAAAACAAAGTAAAAAATATTTAAAAACAAAGTCATTGATTAAACAATAAATTTATTTACTTTAGATTTATAAACAACGTAATATCAGATGCTGATACATATTCTACTGGCAGTTTATTCCATTCCTTCCAAATATTAGGAATGAAACAGCGAAGTAAATTGAGTTGTATTACATCTAACAACAGAAAACGCTTTGCTGTTCCTATTAATAATGTTATTAGAGAGACGTGTGAATCGAGCTGCTGTAAAAGGCTCAGGCAGAGAAGGATGCAGTGGATGTTCATTATTATTTAAAATCTTAAATAATAAAATTAATGACCCGATCAATCTACGTTTCTGTAGGTCAATATTTAGATTGGGCAACAGAAATATAATATTATTGATTGCTCTATTGAGCAATCTAATATGGCAATCTGCAGCCGACATCAGTAGAACAATATTCTAATTTAGGCAAAATAAAAGCAAAGAAGGAACGTAAAACTGCATCATTATTACCAAAGGTTTTTCTTCATTTTCTAAGTAGACCAGTATTTTGAGCAATGGAGGAAGAATCTGAACGAAGATGAGTTTCAAAAGTAAGCCTACCACAGCTAAGGGAGCGGATTATTGAAGAAGTTAACGCCATACCCCGCAGTATGTGCGAACGTGCTGTACGAAATTTCAGAGATCGACTCCAACAGTGTGTTGCTGTAAACGACCGCCATCTTCATGACATTATTTTCAGAACCTAGGGATTATAAATGGTATGTACTGCTATCCTCGAGTATAATGACATTTCTCTATATACCCCCCTTACTTTTTTATAACTCTTTAAAACTGTTCAATCGGTTCTGCCGCACCCTGTATTATCAGAAGAATACAGACAAATATTATCAAGCAATAAAGGCAGATGATCTGGATTTGAAGTTCTACTACGACTAAAAATAATTGAGTGTGATTTCCCAGCATTCAAAACCATGCCCCAACGAGTACACCAACTAGAGATTTTTACCAAATCTCTATTTATAGAATTTGCCACCTCAACTCGATTTTTTGGTGATGGAATAAGTGAATACAATGATGCATCATCAGCATAGGCCATCATGTTATTCTCTTAAGTTCTTACACATATCAGCAGTATATAAAGTAAATACAATAGGTCCAAAGACTTGCTTACTTGCTTATAGGAGTCCATCGTATCCGATGACGACGCTCTCCTCGGGATCATCGGTGACTCCGTTGATGGCTGTAGAGTCCTATTCTTGATCTCCACACTTTGTTGCAGACAGGACAGGTGAAGTTCACGTTGGGTGGTACAGGGTTAGCCTGACGGGCGTGCCTTCTTGTATGTCTGTCATTTCTTGATTGTCTAATGCTATCCTCCAGTTCTTCTGGCCCCTCACGGCATACTGTCCTCCAATGATGTTGATCGGTGGCAAAGTCTTCCAGATTTGCTGGAGTTTTATTTATTTTTTTTAAAGTTCCCTTAATATTGTCTTTGTATCTTTTCTTTTGGCCGCCTGCTGAACGTCGACCTTCGTTTAATTGGCTGTAGAGTATTTTGCGCGGTAGCCGGTCTTCTGGCATCCTTATTACGTGTCCAAGCCATCTGAGCTGGTGTTGTGTAATAATAGTCTCTATTCTGGTACATGAAGTACTCTCAAATATTTGGTTGTGGGTCAGCCTATCTCTCCAGGTGATTCCCAGAATACGTTGAATGCTATATATGTGGAAGGCCTCCAACATTTTCATGTGGCGGCTGTATGTGGTTCAGGCTTCACATCCGTATGTTAGAATCGAAATACATACTGCCCCCCTGTAGACTGCTACTTTGGTCTTCAAGCTCGGGTTCATTGTTCACATACACTCTTTTCTTAAAGCTACCGAAGGAAGCTGAAGCTTGCCGTAGACGATGTTGGATTTCATTATCCAGGCTGCAGTTATAGGAGAGATAGCTTCCGAGGTATTTAAAATCATTGGTTTTGGTTAAGTCAGTGTTCTTAATAGTGAAAATGGGTGGATCGTATTGGGGACCGTTTGCCCATTGACATAGTATTTCTGTTTTGTTAGTGTTGACAGAGAGTCCGATCCAAGGACACTACCTTGCGGAACACCAGAGACCACATCAACCATAGAACTACATTTCTCATCAACAACCACACATTGCTTGCGATTAGATAAAAATTCATTTAAAATAGAATAAAAATGGCCACCTATGCCCACTAATTTAAGTTTATATAACAAAGCTTTATGATTAACTCTTTCAAAGGCAGAACTGAAGTCCAGAACCTGCATCAAGGTTAGATTGCAACTGGTGGACCAAATAAGACAAGGCATCACAGGTCCTTACACCCTTTCTAAATCCAAACTGAGTAGAAGGTAGTAAAGATTCTTTTATAATGAACTTATTAAGACGTCTAGCCAATAATTTCTCAAAATTCTTAGATATAACATGAGTTATTGAGATAGGCCTATATTCAGATGGTAAATGCGAAGCTGAGGCTCCTTCAGGAATAGCAGTTACATTGGCAACTCTCCAACAAAGCGGGAATTTACCGGCACGAATAAGATTTCTAAATAGGATTGCCAGTTTAGGGACCAATATTGCAGCATTGTTCTTGAAAATAAAGGAAATATGCTAGTAGGATCCGTACCACCATAAGCAACCAAGTCTAACATATAGCTTTTTAGTTCTGATGACCTAAAGGCAAACTTAGACAAAATTGGAGTAGGAAAGCAAGTAGGAGGGAGTTCAAGATCTCGGTGACATTGCTTCCTTTGAAAGAAAGATGAGAGAAGATCATCTTTCTCTATGGGGGTATATATAGGAACATCATTCTCATGACGAAGAGGTGGAAGAGATGAGTCTTCTCCATAAATGAAAGATTTTAAAGTGGACCACCATTTATGTGGTTGAGTGATGCCAGTTAAGTTATCACAGATATGCCCATTGAATTCTGCTTGGGCCGCATCATAATACCTTGGGCTTCAGATCTTAATTGTAAATAATTCAGCCAATTATCAGGTATTTTGTCTCTAGACCACTGATGATAAGCAGCTTGCTTAGGATTTAAAGTATCTCGACAAGCATCATTAAAGTTTACAAACTTTGTCCTGTAACCTCTTTTTAATTACTTTTGAAGAGATCCTCCTTGATATAATTTGCACAAAAGTATCATTTAATGCAATATCAGGATTAATCGATTTAAAGACATCACCCCATGCTACATCATTCAAATCATTGGCTATATTATTCCAGTTAGCAGGGACTTAAGATAAATTATTCTTGAGGTAGTAAACTTAAGAACATTAAAATTGGTCATTAAATTGAAACTGAAAGCAGAATGATCCAAATGACCAATTGGTCGCAAGATATTCACCTCAACAACATCTGGCACATCAGAAAGTAATAAATCCAAACTCCAAACAATTGCCAGAGTTATGACTCAGGCCAAGGACAAGTTGAAAACATCCCGATAAATTGGAAAAGTCAGGCGCAGCATGACCATGTCTGTTGGTTGGTGAAACAGAGTTTAGCCATTGCTGCTGATGTGCATTTAAACCTCCCCCAAAAACAAGAGATTTATTATCTGATTCCTGAATCAAAGCCATCTTAGTTAGACAACAATCCTAAATATTATCGTCAAGGTCAGGGTTACGATATAAACTAAGTATATAGAAGTTGTTCAGAAGACTGGTAACCATAACAACTTGAATTTTATGACACCCACACATAAGGTCAGGGAGTAAAGTGGCATTGTAACCCTTTTGTATGTAAGCAACTAAGCCACGTGCTCTTGGGAAGGCATCCCGACGAATCAGATGAGGATTCCTAAAATTTGGCAATAGGATTTCAGTGATATTTCTAGATTGGGAGACTAAGGTTTCAGCACACAAAATAATAATATATTTAGATGATACAACCGTTAGATCATTTGTTACCATACAAGCCCCTGATATTACAATATAATATGCGACCTTTTTATAAACATGGAGGGCCAGGGTTCAACTCGATGTCACCACATAATAACAAAAGAATGCATTAAATAACTTAAATTATTAAAATTTAAAAATTTAGCAAGGCTACAACTTAAAATAGTAATTAAACAAATATTTAAAAAACAAGTGAACAAGCAAATTTGAGAATTAGAAAAACCATACTACAAAAATATTTCCCGGAATTAAACGGTCAACTTGGCGGAGCCGGTACACCAAGTAAGGCACTTATGGTTTACGTACCGCCCTGATTTGCCTGAACAGGGAACCCGACAGTAACGATGGGAGAAACCCACCAGGACAAGTCCCACCCCTCAGCCTGTCTGCACACCTTGGGAAGAAGAGAAGAGGTAAGATTAGATCGTGCCCTCCAATGCTAGGGAAATGGGAGAGTTGTGGAATGCCAGGCACAGACTATGGCACCAACTCTAAATATCCATTTCAGGGGTGCTGTTGCCTTAAGGGCTACCCAAAGCCTATTAAGAAGGACACTCATACGCTCAATCAGGGTAATTAACCGGTGGTGTCCTAATGAGATATTTGGGGACATTTCCTTCAACTCAGGGTTCACGTACCCTCCCAAAAAGACTCATTCGCCAAGAAACCGTTGGTCTTCTAGGACTGCTGAGATCTCCCGCCCAGCAGAACAACTCCAAGTGAGTCCGAGTAATGCTGTGAGTTATCAAGATATGCACAATTTTATAACACTGGGCGTGTGTGTGTTTAGATACTACATATTCAAGCGTTTGATTTAAATCGGCTGCATCCAACCGTGGCATAAGTTAGTTTTCAGTGATTTTGTGGGGAGCAATCTGGAGCACTGGTCGTTCACAACTGGTGAAGTCTATTGACAACATAAACTCGTTAAATGCTATCTCCATCCTACTAAAAGGACTTCTCAGAGTTTTATCGAGTGGTCAAATAGTAGAAAATGAAACCTTATTTATTTAGGATGGTGTTCCATGTTACAGAGCCAAAGAGATCAAGGATTGGCAGTAATAAAACGATATCAAAAGCCTTCCTTGGCCAAGCCAGTCTCCTGATATGAACCCCAGTGAACAACACCTTTGGGGCATACTGGGCAGAGTAGTGCGAAAATGGCCACGAAAACTCACATCAAAGGCTGGTTTGTTCAACTTGTGTGCAGCCTGGGCAGAAATTCCACAGGAGACAATTTCTGAACTCATTAATACGATGCCTAGAGGTGTTAATGCATTCAAAACTACATGGCATGTCTACTAAATTCTAGATTAAATATTTAAATGCAACAAATTACATTATTTTGTTACTAGAAATAAATCTTTCAAATATTATAGTGTCTATTTACTTTTGAGATGTCTGTGTATGCAGTAGCGCCTTTTCTGTCTTAATTGACGCCTGGACTCTCGAGCCTTTAAGAGAGGGATATAATCCTTGAATCACTGGCTTTTATGCACGTCTGCATCTAGCCGCAATATTTCCCAGGTATATTACTACATGATTTGTCTGTAACCTTTCAAACATCATTATATAAAAGCACCACTTTATACCAGTGGATACTACGACTAGAGAGGAAAGCTGTTATTTTACATCTTTTGAATAACTTAAAGAATTAAAATACCGCCTCTGCATCTATTATTCACCAGGGCTTTTGACTCAGGAGTACTTCGAATATTTATTTTAATCGCGCTTTTCACGGAACAACAACTTATATTGCTTTTTATGATAACAATGATGGAGTTATTAAATCTCAAGATTGGCTAAAATAAGAGGCTTTATTACGGTAGTCGTGTATGTGTATAGAGTTGAACTATTTCTCTTATCCGTCTCTTTAGCGCTTACTTCACCGCCATCCACCCCTTCGTATTTGCCCAACTCCTACCCTTCCTCAGTTCATGGCCTCTCCTTGGTCCATCTCCTTGGGATTGGTTTTTAACCTTTTTTAAATCCACCATCCATTCCTACCTGCCCCTTCCAAAAAGGTATCCCACAGCGTACGCCTTTATCGGTGTCGTCTCACTTGGACGTAGAAATTCTAGGATCATTTTGTAAGAGTCCATTAGAGGAATTTGTTAAGATGTAACTTCATAATCTCTCTACTAAGTTAGTACAAACAGATTTAGTGACTTGCCAATAGGCTCTTAAATTAGGGTACATATACTAACTTTATTAAGGCTGTGGGTTGACGGGAAGTTCTCCTACCTAATTAGCAGCATGGGCTGCTACAGTAAATCCCTTCCAATCGAGCTATGGTTACCCAAGTTTTTCTCCCTTCCTCCTTTCTACCAACAACCACGGGTCTCTCGCTATCTCGAATGCCCTCGACGTCATTCCTGTTGCAGACAAGTGCAAGTCGCAAGTTGATAGAAGTACGACTGTCATAGCTCGCGACGTTGAAGGTAGGAGAATATTTCCTCACTCACCCTCATCCCTCTCGCCCTTCACGTTTAGATCCTAAATGGTGACTCCTTTGCGGGTTCTCGATCGCGGAATCTGTTTTAGCGGGGGATGTTCTCACCCAGACGATTGTTTTAATCAGGCTAAGCGAAAGGGGATTTTTTTCCCCTCCTCCTCACCTGGGACAGGGGGATGGGGGGATTTGTCGGGTAGTCTTTAATTTTGAAGACGTATTGGGTTAGATTTGGCGCTGGACTCCGAAGAATCCGTCATTGAATGCGACTGGCTGGTTCGAAGTCTTCACCCACTATTTATTTTGGCTTCACCCCCTCGCGTCCTCATCTTCGTTAACACATCCCCCCTCCCTCCGTCCCGGCAAGGCAATACACTCTCCATAATATCTGCTGAATGTCCTTTTGGGACATATTTCCTATCATAAAAAAATAGTGTCGGGTGTTTGCAATTCATTTAAATAGGCGAATTTTCCTGTACATACGCACACATTTGGCGATGTCAGTTAGTCCAGTAAAATACATTTAAAAGCCCCCCTCGGTCTTATACTGAATCCTTTTGGTGATAGTGATTGCCAGCATTTACTGATGGTACATTTTATCTGGGTATAGGTAAAAAATTCCACCGTCTGGTAAAAATCATTTTGATCGACATGACTTGTAATTCAAACACTGGCGGTCGAAAAAGGAGTCCTCTCCTTCGACTGCTGCTCATTCGGAAAATGGAAGTTTGCGCTCATATCGGTTATCCTCATTGTTTGAATAAAAGGATTGAAAGAAGTAAACGCGAATATTTTCATTCTATTAAAGTACAGTACAAATTTGAATGCGCAGAAGTTGACTTGTATTTCTAGACGATACAGAAAATATACCTGATCCTATAAATCATTTTGTATGAGCTGGTAGGCTTTCTCATTTTAGTTTGTATGACTTGGTTTCATTTTTCCGTATTCAAAAGTATGTATTTACTTTTGCTGTCCTATTTAAGTTCATTTGGGGGTATTGATTGAGGTGAATTTTTATCGCCGGACGAGACATTTTCGCGTCTTTTACACATAAACAATAAAAGTTATTCGTTATCTTTATTCTTGACAACTGTTCCTTTTCACATCATATGGAGGAAGAGAAATATGGAATGGAGTATGCCGTTGCTTGCAATTTATCTTCCATAACTTAGGGCAGAGCTTCTTAAGTATGTGAGTGGCTGTAAGCGTAGAACTTGAATGTTGACAACGGCTGTCAAAATATTGCACCTATTATCATTCTCGTGAAACTTAAAAATTGCCTCAATGACAAAGGGCGAAATTGTGTCAGCCACGAAATATCGCCTGATAACTGAAGACGACGTTATTGTCGAGATTTCGCATCGCGAAGTTTGCTGCGTTGCCATGATGATTCTCTGCACGTTTCGAATGCAGCATCTAGGAGTCGATCCAAGCCCAGTTCACTCTTAACGTGACTCTGTTATGCAGGTGGGGGCGATGACCCAAAGAAAAAGACTGCAGCAGCCGTGGTTGGGGCGATGACTGGCTCGAAAGGGGGGTCCAAGACGGGGTCTTCTGGCTCTGGGAGTGGGTTAATGGCGGCTCTTGCGGCGGCCGCAGCGTCCGCAGCTGCGTCCACGGCCAGCACAAACTCTACCCCAGCTACTCCAACGTCGTTGACCGCCCCGGCGGCCGCACTTGCGCCAGAGTGTGAGCGTGGTGCCCGCAGCCAGAGCCTGGGGGCCGCCGAAGTGAAAGTTGAAGTGAAACCAAAGGCAATCGTTGAACTCAGTGGTAAGTGGGCGTGGCTAACTCTAACCTGGCCCTCATCAGATGACGGTTTTGGGGGTCGTTTCTCTGGATGAGCTCCAACCCATAAATCAGTGACATTTGCAACTCTGTCACAAAATTTTATTAATTCCCAACATTACCTGGGAAGTAATTCGACGAGGCAAAGGTAGTTTCAGCTTATGTTTTTATTTTTTAGTCGTCTGTACCCTTCGGTACTACCCTCCCCCATCTCCGAATGTCCCCCAATGAATGAGTTGAGGCCTATTGCTTGGCTTGCGTCTATTTTGTGAAATTTTTGTGCAATGTGGTCTCAGCAACCAGTCTGCTTCTACCCGCTGCCCTGTTCATCGTTCCTCCCTTCCCGCCTGCTTACGACTCATTTTGAGTCGTCTTTTTATGTGTGGCTTTAACCTGCCCGATTTGAAATTTTGTTTGAATTTGGTTTATTCCGAAAGGCTTGTTGAATCTAACACTAATAATAGTGTACGTATTTACTTACATTTTAAACTTGATTCTTTAGTTTGTATGAGTAGAACTGAGCCGAAAAGATTTGCCGTTTCTGCAATACTGCCCCGAGGAAATTGGAAGTGTTCAAAGGAAAGTAATTATACATTTATAATACGGAAATAGAATTTACAATATTGAACGAATTCTAAACCACCCCTGATTGAAAAACGTCACGAAAATCTAAGATGCAAACTATATTAAAAGTATATAGGACCATATATAGCTGACAACTCCCAAGGACTGAGTTCAAAACATGACAACCGGTGTGGGCACTTGATCCTATTAATAAGCGAGCGACATTGATGGCGCCTTTGAAAGGCTCTATGAACGTTACCATGCGCCAGTCAAGAACTTCATCCGCACGTACCAACCTGCATTCTCTCCTTTGTCATTTGACTCAATCACTATGATGTCGGTCTACTCGCATTGAAACCAAAATAAAGAAACCTATTTAGCACTCCCCCTCTTTATTTTTCCTTTTCCTTCCCCTACCTCGTCTTGTTCCGCCTCAAGGTCACCTCCGTCGAACTCTCGTCGGAAATAGAACCTCAAGTGTGGAGATTTTTGTGGCAGATAGTGAAAAGTGAAATCCGAGTGAAACTTCAGTTTGCAATCGAAAGTCGTTTTACTTCTGTTCATGAAAGGACTAATCTTGCGATTATGGCTTCTATTTGTAAGTATATACTTATAGTGAGTCATTCCTTTCATATTAGATTTTTTTTGGCGAAGACGAGAGAAGAGTGGATACATTTGTGCATGATAGATTACGGAAGCGTAGAAAAAACTTAATTGTATACAACTATTCTTACACTATTATTGTACTCGTCAGAGCAAGTATATATGAAAAATTGGGCATCCCCGTTTTGGGCTGCTCTTTCACAAACGAACGTGTCAGGGTATGTTTCATTTGAGATATGTTTTGGGACTCCTGAAAACAGAGATCGATTGTAATTTATTATTTTTTTGACGCATTCTCCCTCCGTTCCTTTCCTATAAACCGAGCAATAGACTGAAAATGAAATCCTTCGTCAACTTCACCGAAATTCAAATCCGTGCCAATTCTCTATTCCATCATCATTGAATTAGTTCTGTATTCTCTATTTCCTTTTTTGAATTGAATATATGTGCGTCGTTTGTGCTTTTATTTATTTTTATTAACGCCCCCTCAGTCTTGAGGAGTAGTATAACCGGCATAATAGAGTACCATTCACTCATTTCGTACCTGTGAAAAGAATAATAAACGTTAAAAATTTCCCTTCACTCATTTGTTTAAATAAATTCCGTTTTATCTTTTTCTATCGGAAGAGAAAATATAGGGGGAAGATTCGTGATTCATTGAAGGATCGTTTGCAGCTTACCTTCGAAAGTAGTCCTTTTTTTCGCCATTCTGACTATTTAATTAGCTTCTAGATATTTTTACTTCATTCACTTTTACTACGAATATTTCTTCAACAAACATCTGGGTGAGACATCCTCATTATTTTTTCTCTCATTTTGTTTTAATAATAACTATCTATTTTCGTAAGAGATGCGACGAGTCAGATCTGTCATGCAAAGCAGTCAGTTCATAGATCTAATTAAAAGTTGAGAGCCAAGAATTTTTTAAAGATTTATTTATCGTTTTTAGATGGGTTTTTTTTCATAATAAATTCAGTTTACAAATGTTTTTAACCATTTTTATTTTCTATTCTTTTATTCGCGCTCTCACTATTCTCCATCTTATTAATTAGTTTATTGAATTCAGTTTATTTGCCTATTTACATATTTTATTTGAAATATGCTTTAGGTCTAGACCCCCCCAATACTGTTTTCGATAGTTATTGGCTTTTATTTGGTGATTCCCATACATTGGATGTTCTACTATTAAATTACTTTTATTTATATTGGATCTTTACGTGTCTCATTTTTTCTTTATCAATTTGATTGCCATAGAGGTCCATAGGAGATCATAACATAATTCAACGGAAGACAAATGCCGCGAGGGTCTATCAGAGGTCATCTGATTCAACACCCACATCATAAACTGCATCCACAAAATTGCGTCCATCACCATCATGGCTCGTCAAAATCTAAATCATGCAGCTAAATTACACAATATCAATAACATATATATATACAAGTTATACAAAAAAAAAACTCCCTCCAAAATATACATCCGCGGAAATGCTTTCAGAACATCATCACCTCCAATCTACAAAACCATAAAGAATACCCTCCCCATATACTCATCCAACCTGCGCTTGAAAACATTTAAATTTGGACTGCTTATTCTCTCATGTGGTAAACCATTCCAGTAATCTACCATGCTGTTGGTGAACAAATACTTTCTCATATCCAACCTACACCTCGTTTTTCTTTTAAATTTTCAAGTGGTGGCCCCTAGTCCTATTACTTACTTGCTAAAATCCAACTTATCTAGCTCACTGCTCAGGACAAAATTTAAAAAGCTTAATCATATCCCCACTCACGCACCTTGTTTTAAATGAGATATTTAGCACCCTCATCCTCAATTGGAGTGAAATTAATGTCGGTGTGTTGATTTAAGTTGTAATCTATTAAAGAATATTTGAATGTGCTTTGCAATGTAAAGTTACGAGGAGACCATCTAGTCCTGCATGCATTTTCTTCACTGGTTAATTTAAGCTTTAATTATCATGCTGTCACTCCACAAAGGGAAGAAGTGGATTGTCAGGTGGTTCTGCGTACTAGGTCCTTCCTGGCTTTGTAGTTTTCATGTTGGAATGTCGTCCCTACGGGCTAGGGATATTATCACGTTAAATAAGCAGTCTGTTACCTTCACACCAAACTCCAGTCTCCCTGAGAAGTTACTTGTGAATGCCACTTTTAAGGAAAGCAACAGGATTGTGTATTATGTTCCTTAGTACGAGTCACCTTAATTTGTGGGGAGAACATAATTTTTTTTAGAAAGCCACAAACTAAGTATGCTAGCCCACCTTTGATGGTGATCTTTTGCTTTTTCCAATTCATGTCAGAGGCCTGCGTCGCAGACTTGGATTTTTCTGATGTTGAGGAAGCGGTGGAAAACTTTACTAACTTGAACTTGTATTGATATTTCCATCCTTACACTTGACGATACTGTGTTTTTACACACGTATTTATTAGCTGATAGAAC
This sequence comes from Ceratothoa steindachneri, assembly GCA_963969495.1. Classification (NCBI taxonomy): domain Eukaryota; kingdom Metazoa; phylum Arthropoda; class Malacostraca; order Isopoda; family Cymothoidae; genus Ceratothoa; species Ceratothoa steindachneri. Next base: position 17,586,997 of record OZ018330.1, on the reverse strand, counting down.
ATTACGATTTAAAGCCCTTCTATGTATTTACTGGTACTAGCTCGTAGTCTGTTAGATTGAACACAGTAGTAAAATATCACCTATGCGTTATATCTAGGAATTTTAGTTTGCGGCTTATAATGCTGAGAATTTAGGCTGTTCTTCCTCTAGGTTGTATCCTACATAAATGTAGATAAAATGTTTTTTTAGCTTTCATATATTTGAGTTATTCTTCAACTGTTCTTGTCCCAATATAATTTGTAGAATGATATTTACAAATTATCCGTTTTTAACTACATGCGTAATGTTGCGACGAAGTTAGTCACCCTTTTTTAGCATTATATTCTCTGTAAAATATAAGTAAACTCTACAAAGTCTGATAAGAAGTATATTCTAATACTTAATTATCAGAAGAGTGAGCGACACTTATTTTTAGGTTTTTAATTGGACTAAATATCTTCATCCGTTACCTCAAAACTTCAGATAAATTTTAATTGTGTGACGCGACGCGTCCTATGACTCTAGACACGTTTTGTTGTACCAAAAGTTTCGACCTCTGTCGAAACTTTATTAAAGCTTAACTTTTCTGCTTATTTCCCGTTATAAGAATAGTTTGCTGGTACAAGTCTTAAACAGATGAAATTCAATGTACTACACCCGAGATAAGTTTATATTCTGCAGTTAACCAAAGTTGAAGAGACCTTTGATACGGAATTGACTTAATTTCTCAGGCTTGTAAACATTTTCTTGATATTCATATCATTTAGTAATCACATTTTTTTTATTTATCTTTTCCATTAGTGCTTTATTCATTATTGTACTCCCCAAGTCGTTTTCAACGTGTTTCAGATTAAATATCGACTATGTAGATTTACTTAGGCAAGTTCAGAGTCATCCCATAATTGTTGATTAGTCCGGCTTTGTATGTCTGATTTTTTGAGTTCTGTACAAAATTGCATGTTTTCTGCTGTCTTTTGTCTCTGGCTCTTTTTCTGTTTGGATGGGAGGCGCCTTACTTTATTTTGACTTTGTACATTTGAAGCTTTGCCTCATTAAGCCTCCGCTACTTGTAGTTACGAAGGTCTCGTGAAACCCATTTCTCTTTGATTGGCTCGGTTTCAATATTTCTCGATCTTTCAAAATTATCGCGAGCTTATTAGTCTATCACGTGCGCAAGTAATCACACCAGCTCTCACCAAGCGCTTTTATAAGAAAGGATTAATTAAACAGGCGCCTCATGTTAGGCTTTCCTAGTTATGCTGATCGATTTGTATAATGTTGCTGAGCAGCAGTTAGAATTCTTCTTCTTTTTTTTCTACTTTAGATGAATTTTAGTTTGATTTTATTTGATTGCTTATGTTTCGTGGTCTACCAGCTATTACAAACCTCCATCCACATAAGTTAAACTTTGTTAAATTAAAACGACTCTGTGCTTGCGAGTATTTTAGAGTGGAATGAAAAAATTCGGAATAAAATCGCATTAGTTTACCTTAGTTATACCTATATATGTGACTAATAAATAGAACGCCCTAGACTCAGTATATATATATATATATATATATATATATATAATATGCTTTAATTAGTAGTATGAATTGTGGGCAAAGTATAATATGCTATTTAAAGTTGCTTCCGTACAAAAATAACGCCTTGTCACTATTGAAAAAATAGCCATGTTGACCTAATTTGATGACGCCTTGACTAATTGACTGACCTGACAGATAACCACCACCAAGTGCGTAATTCTGTGAAGACCACCTCGCTCTCAACTTCTCTCTCGTGGCAAACAGGTGAGTTTGGTAGGCGTAGATGATTAATCTGCCTACCTTTCACCTATCATGTATCTAGGTAGGCCTACCCTGCCAAGCCTACAGTATTTTAAATGATGGTAGGGAGCCTATTAATCATTCACATGGCCTGCTTTGATCTGCATTGGAAAACTCATTTAACCCCCATTCAAAGTCCCTCACCTCCGTCCGTTTGCTCTCCGATTCCACCATTCGAAACTACCTTTCCTTTTGCCTTAGTGTTTTCGTTTTTTACATGGATGCGACTCTAAATAATATTGGAAAGGCCCTCAATTGTTAAAACCTCATAGCTTCTTCCTAGAAAAGAATAGAGTGAAGCTATTATCATGAGAATTGCACTTCATGCCACTTTCTTCCTTTCCTGCTTCGCTTTCTTTCTTTCCACTTTGCCACCATTCTTATATAGCCATTGTCAGCAGCTGAGATTAATAACAAATGTGTTAGAAGCAGTAGTGGAGTACTAAGTTGGTGTAGTTGAAAGTATCTAAGGCGATCATATAAGGTTCAATTAAGATTGTGCTTTTGCCAGTATGTGTTTGTCAAGTCGGTGGGTTTTAACTCCTGCACTCAGAATTTGGGCAATGTTCCAATTTATGATGCATACCCAAAGTCTTCATTGTTTGAAGATTATCTTCTTCCAAGTTTACTAAATTAATTATAAACTCTATTATCAACACATTACGGCTATTAATAAATCACGGCACGAATAATGGACAAATTTTGACTTTTAATTTTTGAATATATGATCTCCTTGGTGTTAATTGCATGAAATATGCTTTTAAAGTCTATTATTGTGTGGTTATCAGATGAATATTGACTTGACACTACCTTGTTTCACTGAGCCATTTTTTTGTCAATGCTTAGACAAGTAGACGTGACTTCCTGAGCGATTCAGCAATCCCTTCAGTGGAAAGAAATTTGTGGCTGACTGATTCTGGGGTGATTGTTCATTTTTCGTACCATTTACCTCCGATAAATCAACAAATGATTTCTGAGAATATTCGCGCTCGAGTTTGTAATAACGTTGTTACTGAGGCGACTCTGCATGCTTGATGTGACCTTTGAGAGCACTTTTCACTCTGTGTGGCGCCAATGCCTTCAAGATGCTTATAAGTCGTGGTTCGTTTGCATTTTGATATCTTGATATTCATTTGTTTTCCCCCTTCGTAATTCTTGAGCGAAGTGTTGACTCATTTCGTAACTCATATTTTTTTTCAGCCAGAGGAGCCGACGCTTTTTCTATCATGCCACGCATGAAAAATGGATTCATTTATGTTTAATATTTACCTAACTATTACCAGCTTTCGTTCCATGTATTACAATTTGTTTTGTTAGTTCTGCTGAAGGGCACGAGTCAGCCTATCAGATCGCATTAAGGCTCAACTTTCCCTCCCACACTTTTCTAGCCCTTCCACGTGCGATCTTTTCGTAGCCATCAGGAACCACTTCCTGAGTCATCGTTATTGTTAGTAGCGAAATTTTGGAAGGTAAAATAGGAGAGTGAGGAAGTGATGGATGAGAGAGGAAGGCATGGACATACATACCTCTGCAAGTTTTCGAAGTGAAATGAATGCATTCCCCCAACTCTCCCCGGTCTCGTTCTTCCGAACGTGCCACGGAATCTGGCGATATATTGCCAGGTCATCGATTTGGGTGATCTTGCCTGAAAAACGAAAGTCAGGTGTTTGGTTATGTTTGTGTCTTTTCATACGTTGAGCTCGAGCAAGTAAATTTGTATTTATGCTTCCCAGGTCCAAGCCACGAACACAATGGCACTATAAACATTTGGGATATGTAACGCAAATTTTGCACTACAAAGCAATTATTCCATGACATATACCAGTATAGTGATTTTTGAATTGTGTTGTCAAATTATGATTATACCCTTAAACTAGGATTTCCATTTGGAAGCTAAAGTATTATTGCCTTGATGTCACATCGATGTTGTTGTAGCTAGGAAGCTCCTTTGGGCCCCAATGTAATGGCACCCACGCTTTTTATCCATGCATTCATAAGCAAACCTTTCATTGTGTTTACTAATTATTTATTAACTTCGTTTATGCCTCCTCTATTCGTTGGGCCAAGACTTAACAAAATAAGATGCTCACCCAATGAGGGGGAATCACCTAGATTTGCAATTTATGATGTTTACAAATATTTAATAATACAGCTCCTCGCCCACAAAAAACAACAAGTTTTTAGTCACTGATGAAAAGGAATTTCTTTTGCCAAACATAAAATAATATAGTAAAAAAAAAAGATTTTCCTACGTTTTAAAGTTAATTTCTTTAACAAAAATAACACGAATCGTTAAAAAATATCGCTGATTATAAATTCATTTTTTCTCTCGCAAATTTTGAAACTTCCGTTCATTGCAAACGTATTCAAATGCCGGAAAACTTACATGGTTATCTTTTTGGAATGGTTATAATAGCATAGTAGTGAAATCTTTGCTGTTTGCATAATTTTTTTAGCTGAATTGGTTACGTATATGGAATTGTTTCAGGACAAAGTTATTTTCTAACTCAATTGTTCACTTGTTTATATCATAATTGATTAAAAAATACATTTATTTCATAGTTTTCGATATAAGAATATTACCTAACTCCTTTTAAAGTAATCACTTTTTAAAACTTTGCATCGTTTAGTATCTCATGTTCTATAATTTGATATTATGAACGTTAATGGCCTTAATATCAAATTTATCCCTTTAAAAGGTTAAATTCCTTATTCCCCTCCCATCAACCTCCGCTTTGGTATTTACCCTTTGATTTCTCTACCTATTTCAGCAAATAGGAACAACAATAATTTGGACCGTGAGTATCAACTTTAAGGCGCTCTCTCCATTAAAATCATAACTAGATGAACTTTTAGTCCAAAATAGTGTTTTATCGTTTGTTAAAAGATTATCGATTATTTTTCCCGCAATAGAACGTTTCCGTACAAAGTATATAAATAAATTATATCCTCTTTTTCCAAATTTAACCCTCACATCTCGACGACACTTTTAAAAGAACAGCATGATAGCTGGCTTTACCTTTGATAAATATCTATATAATCTCTTTATATATGTAAGCCCCTTAAATTTTATCTTCATGCATGGGCAGGCATGTCAGCCTATAAGATACTTTTCATATGTAAACAACTTCAGCGGTTGTATCAATTAGACCTGATCCCATCTGCCTAAAGACAGTTGTTAGGAACATAGCTCATGAATGTGAGATAAAGTTATATCTTCCCTCGTTTGTTATTTCAGCTCGCAAGCAAGAAATCATAAAAATCACGGAGCAACTGATCGACACCATTAATTGCGGTGACTTTGAAACTTACTGGTGAGTATCCTCGTTAGCTAGGAAAAATGCGGGCTACCAGAGTACGTATGTATACCAGTGCTGGGCATCGCAAACGAATTTGAACTTCCGCTATCACAAATCCGCAATCGCATTTTTTTGGTTGTATTTTTTTTTTTTCCTAAAGCTCTGGTAGTCGTATGAGTGTATGATGGTGGAGTCCCTTGCCCGTTGTTGGCGCAGACGATTTTAATTGTGTCGCCCGTGATGAGAGGCTCATGTCGTAGACGTATCCCCCGATGCCACAGGCTGGAAGTTGAGAAATATTGGGGTCTGGATATTAAAGAAAAAAAAATCTGAAAAATAAATAAGACAAAAGAGAGAAAAACTAGTAATTCTATTAATTTATTACCTCATGATTAATTACACACTAGAGTTCATACCTTATAGTATATTAAACTAATAACTTAAATTTAACAAGCTATGACCCGTACAAGTCATTTATTCGTCTTCTGACAATGGGCTTAGTGGCTTCAACAAATCCATATTGCCATTCATAAACACCAAACGTTCACAGTTTTCCGATGTTAGGCTGACCATCTTAGGTTTAAGAATATCAGATCCCTGGGAAAACAGTCTTTCCACAGCTGCAGAGCTAGGAATTGCAGTGTTGTATTTTTAAAATACATCAACCCAATTAAGTTATAAAATTGGTAATGTTACGGCTAGCTTCCATGGTCTTACATTACTGGTTTGATCGACTTCATGATTTATATTTTTGATTAATTTTTGTCATTTCGGCAAATGACATAAAAGCCTCCTTGAAATTATGCTCTTGAAATTGCTGGAATCCAGACACTATTTTTCATGCACCAGTCAAGCATCTTCCAGTCGTGGTGATCACAACAACGTACACACATTGTTACACAATTAACATTATCATTGTATCATTATTGCTATTATTCACTATCACTATCCTCTACACCCACACAATAAGTAAAAAAAAAAAAAAATAACAGTAAATGAAAGGTTAATAATACTTACGTGCGCATAATGACTCTTCATAGTGAAGGTGTGGTATATGGTGTAGGCGACCTTTACTTTGCAATTTATGATGCCCTTGAACACTTCTTTCCCCTTCTCCATCACTCGTTTCTTGGAAATTACTGAGGAATAAAACGATTCCAAGTGAGGCCAAGGGTGGCTCAAATCCTCTTCCGATTCTTCCGTTGTCACATCGTCATCGCCCACTTGCTCTTCCATGCTAACATGGCTGGTGGATGGGGCATCACCAGCTTGGCTTGTTGTAGGTTCTGTAGACCCACTATCTACACTAGAATCACGGCTAGCTTTCTTTAGGTACTTCAGCATGATCAGTAATTAACGAACTAACGTACACCCATTGTGGGAAGTTGGAGTAGAACACTGAGAAGTTGAGACGTGAGAACACTCTAACTGCTGTGAGGGCCGGGACTGACTCAGTCAGACTGAGTGAGTGGCAGTGAGTGCCTATATGGTAACTGGCAACCCTAACTTCCTGACTGACGCGCTCGTCACGCAGAAAATTACCAGCCACTGCATGTCAATACAACCGAAGTCAATGGTGGTTGGGGAGTCACCGGGCTGACTTTATGTGTTAGCACAAGTAATGCCGCCAACTCCAAATCCGCAAATTTGCGGATTTGGAGTTGGCGGCAATTGTGAATTTGCGGAAGTGACCAGCTCTGATGTATACTAGGACTCAGTAATATGAGAATCGACTATGTGTGATCTAGGCGATGCCCGAAAGTCGAACTTGGCATTAACCATTTGGGAATTTATTTCGATCCACCAAGGTAATCATGTTTGTATGGTGTTTAACATTTAATCCGAATACGGATTACACGTTAATCAGTAGGTCCATGCGGATTTTACCGCCGATCTGCTCTTATTTAAGATACATTTATCTCTCAGTATGAGATCTGCAGTTTAATGTGTAGTCCGAACCACAGGTATCTACAGCTTATGGTAACCGCCGTGAAGCCGACCCAAATTGGGACCCCATCCCGCGACTTAGCAGCCCCGATGGAAGTTGGATTTAATCAGGCGGTTTCAGGAATGGGCCATTTAGTGTAGAATCTCTTTCACTATTGTAAACATTTTCCATTTTTCTTTGTGTATTATCGATGATTCCATTATTGTCTTTTTTTATAGCCTTAATTCCAATCAAAAGAACCATTCACCTCCATTTTGGTTAACGCTATTTATAACAGTGACTTTATTTGGTTCATCTTCTCTGAGTGGTTTTAGTGTTCATTTTTATCATTCATTCACTGTAATAATTAATTCGTAAGTAGACGGAGCGTAAATATTGTTTTTAACTAACCCCTCCCATTTTCCTACCCATTTCTTTCCTTTTTTTCTTTTTTTTGTGTCCTTGTGATCCTTTTTGGTGATACCGCACTATTTTATCATTATTTTCATTGGCCATCCGACTACCCTAGGTTAGTCATATGTTGTTACCTCATGTCTGGAGGATGTAGACGCGGAATCAGATCAGTTAATCTTCAGCAACAATTAACAGCGATATAAATCTTGAGGAAATTCATTTTCCCCGTCCAGAACTGGATGCAATCTTTGGACCTTATGGGCGAGAGGGCCATAAGGAAAAGATTAAAAAGAGGGAAAAAGATGAACATAAAGTGATAGTAATGGGAAAGCACTGGAATGGCAACAACCCTTCCGTGTTCAGATTTTGAAGACAGGATTAGCGCTACTTGAGAGCTTCAAAAACGTGTATGCATCAAAGAACGCACATCTAAAAGTACATACTTAACATATATATAGGGGTGATGTGCAAACTTATTTTTTCTAGGGAACTATTTCCTATTCTCTTTGCCTGGGAATTTTATTTATAGTTGATGAGATTTGCAATTGCAGTTGTAAACTTTTGGTTGCTTATTTTTCATTATTTCTGCCTTTCTTCCTCAGGACAACCGTGTCTAATTTGATTGGACTTACTCCCATTCATGATAATCATTCTTTTCTTTTCTTCTGCTCTAATTTATTTTATACTCCCTTTCATAATTGGTGTTTTATTCTTTCTTGCAGCAAATATTGCGACTCGCATCTGACGTCATTTCAACCCGAAGCAATAGGGAATTTAGTGGAAGGCCTTGAATTTCACAAATTTTACTTCGATAATGGTAAGATTTTATAATAAAACCAGGCAATGGTTTCGCTACTAAGATAAAATTTAAAATCTAAAAAAAAGCAGCCATGGTTAAATTTTTATACATTTTCTGAACTTCGCCAATTATAATAATTTTATAAAGGAACTCTAAACTAAATTTATCCCTTTCAAAATATAGAAGAAGATATATAAGAAAAAAATTTTCTGAACTTCACCATTTGTAATTCTTTGGATTTTAAAAAGTTCACAAAATTTCGATACTTATATTTATTTCTGATCTTCACCATTTTGTTTTTGGATATTATAAAAGAATGATTAGAAATAACTTTGATAAAAAACAAGTCATAACCAAACTAAGATGAAATTATTATTCAAATAGTTAAAAAATCCCCTTCTTAAATTATAGTTAGTGATGGGGTGATGGTGATGATGATGACAAACACAAAATGTTTTAGATGGTCAAGAAATTAATGTTTTTAGAAGACAGAAAAATGCTTTTTCGAGTTGTTTAAATTGTTACAACTTTCTGCGAACTGTTTAAATATTACTAATTCTGCGTAGGGCATATTTTAAGCTTCCATAATTTCGTGTGAATGACACATGAACAGTCTGAAAGACAACGTTTACAACGAGCAAATATGTTTTATCTCTATTGGCTCGAGACTGTAAGTAACGCGCCGATTGGCCATCCTGGCCGCCGTGCTGACGGGACTCAGCGCCCCGTCCGGACCCAGCTTAGCCTCTTCTCCTTTTTTCTGACACCCTGTGTTTTCTTCTCTACTTCCTCACTTTCCCTACAACCTCTCCCACAACTTTCTCTGGTCGGCCTCTATTTTCACAGGGTAGACGCCAACCAGCTTCCTCTCACTCAACTATCCCAGATCGTGTGGGAGGGGGAAGGGGACAGCGTCCCCTTACCCCTGAGCCAGGTTTGGGGGGAGGTAACAATCTGCTTCATGCCTACCCACACCTCCCTCACATCCCCCTTTCTTTCTCCTTTCAATCTCTATCGATTTTAAGCCGAGCCCTAGGTACGAGGAGTGGCCTCAAATGGCGGAAGCTGGCTTTGCCGGCCCCGTACTCACCCCTCGCAGAGCGGGCTACTGCGTGGGGTGATGAGCGTTTGCGTCCACCTCTAAAAAGGGGTCACCATGCCCATTGATGAATTAAAAAAATACTCCTTTACCTTACCTTCGGGCAGCGATCCTGAAAAAATGGACCTTCCCCCCCTGTGCTTTCTCAGGGGACCCTCCAAATTTCTTCTACTGGAGAGGAGGCTTACTAGTCTCCTTTGCCTACGGGTGTATGGGACTCCTCCCTCATCCCATCCTCTGGAGGCGCTCCTGGGTGCCTCCCTCTTTTCAGTGGCAGTTCCTCCTTTTATTTCACAAGGGATTGCCAAGAAAGCACCGCAGGCAGCTGAAAATTGACCGCTCTGGGTTGGAGCACATCGATCGTGACAACCCCCTCAGGGGGTCAAGGAATGGCAAGGTCCGTCGGTCCTTGCCCCCTAACATCTTCCAGTCGTGCGCTAAGGGTACAGGAAGTCACTGTAAGTTTCCCTCCACCCCCCTCACCTCTCTTCCACGACGGGTGCTGGTTCGCCGGCATTAGGTAAAAAAAGTACCTCGAATGGGATATGTGATGTCTCGGGGAGGGGGGGGGGGGACACATGGAACCCCTCTGAAATGAACATGGTCTCTGAGGTAACCTCCCTCCCTCAGACAGTAGGATCTTATATGAGCTCGAGCCCAAGTTAGATGACAAGCACAGAACCTGTGTCCGCCCCTATTCAAACTCCTCAGACGGCTCACAAGGAGAGGAGGGATCTCCTCCATCGGCTGTTGCTCATATGATAGTGAAGAATTTCTCCATTTCATAGAAGGATTTTAACGCTGAGGCCGGCTCATCTGGCCTAGGGGCTCCTGCCGGCGGGGGGAGGCAGTGGGTTCATTCACCGCCCTCTTCTATTAAAAAACAAAAAAACAAAGGAGACAAAAAAGACTGGGTTCTTCAACTGCTGCGGGGAGGGACATAGCCGCTACCATTTCGGTAAGCGACCAAGATAAGATCGGAACGTCCGGCCCCGTTGCTCCCCATGGTGTGGAGTCCCAGACAAAGACCAGAACTGCGCAGAGCGGATCCTCGATTACGTCGGGGCCCCTCATTCAGAGGATACCTGGCGTTTTCGAGCCGCTGGCTTCAAACGTCTCCTTGTGATTCGCCCCACTGATGGCAGCATGTTGGCTAAGGGCAACATGATCCATCACAGTGGAGCTCTAACTAGTGTGATTGGTAGAGAGCCGAAGGTGAATCGTTTCTCTGCGAGGGGCTTTTCGCGAATGCGTCGAATCCCTCCGGGGCGGGCATGATTAGTGCTCTTCGGACACGATGACACGCCTGTGAGTGTGACGCCTCACTCTATCATGAACTTCGTGAAAGGAGTAGTTTATGCTAGGGAATTCGTGGACTACTCCATAGATGACATCACCTTAGAGCTGGCCGAGCATGGGGCTGTCAAGGTAGAGCATATGATGAGAAAACAGGGAGTGGCTTCGAGATCCACCCCTACGCGTTTCATGATGTTCGACTGTGCCAAGCTCCCTGAGTCGGTGCGTGCTAGTTGGTATCGCTACCGCGTGAAGGCATTCGTGTCACTGCCGCGGAGGTACTATTACTGTCACCGCTTCGGTCATACTAATCGCTCCTGTTGACATACAAAGTCGGGGTTACCCGATGTGGAGAAATGGCTACATTAAGCATCCTGGAGGAGTATAGGTACATTCAAGCCCCCCCCCCCTCATGAGGAGAAGCGTGGGAAAGGTAGCCGGCGAAAATGCTTACCATGTGTAATCTCCCCGCCGCTGTGGGCAGTTGGAGCTAACATCTGTTTGAAGGCGACCACCTAAGGTCCTTAAACGACGCTCTAACGATCGAATTACCTACGAGACCCATAAACCCGTGGTTATGGAAAAAAAAGCGGTGCGAGTCAGAAGGCACGCCAAGTAGCGGTGCGGTTGCGAGCCTATAATTTGCGAGCTGACTTGGGCACCCCAGTGCCACCTCAGGAATTCTCGCTTTTCCCAGATGCTAACTCACCATTCGCCCTCCCCCCCTTTTGCCTCTGTGGCCTGGTCACTTCCCCCTTTAGATGGGGCGGCAATCCGCCTATAAATAAGCCCCGCAAAGAAAGAGAAGAGGATTATCAGAAGTCGATACGCCAGAGATGGATTAGTTCGTGAAGATCGATCCGTCGGCCAGACAAGAAGATTATTAGTAGTCGATTCGCCAGAAGAAAGATTAGTTCGTAAAGATCGATCTTTCAGCCAGACAAGAAGATTAGAAGTCGATACGCCAGAAGAAGGGTAGTTCGTGAAGATCGATCCTTCAGCCATACAAGACTATTTCAGTGAGAAACGAGAGGATCCGATTGAGAAAATCGATCCCCCCTTTCAGGGCCGTATTAACCTAAATAGTCAAGTTTTATATCGGTGCCATACCGAAGAAGCCTTTTCAGTCTGCAAAGAAGTCCGACTGAAGAAAAGCAAAGCCGCTCACACTCGAGTGATTCTCACATCTCAAGCACCGTAAGAGTGAGAGGAGAAGAACCCTGCCCCAACGAGCTCCCGTTCTTTAATTACGTTGAAGAATCAGCCCCCGTCACAGGCGACGAAAATTCCACTAGCGACCACCACACTTCAAAGCGAGAGATAAGTCCTCCAGCGACATCCGGCAATCCCTAATACCTACCTGTAAGTTAACAATAACATTTATATCTCTATTGCGATAGTAGAAGTTTAGTACGTCCCACGTTTTAAAGGAGAGTAGAAACCATTATTCTTGAACCTAGGTCATATGTGTTTGTAGATGAGAGTACGTTAATTTAATGTTTTATGCTAATCAAATAGGGTCGTGATAAAAATACTAATTGGCAATTGGTATGTTTACTGGTAGCCTACTTGTTTATGTTTTGTCATTGAAAGATCTTTGAGGCCAAAGATAGAAATGTGTTTACTGTTGGTTTGTAATATTTAATTTAAAATACATGTTTATGTTGGTAGATTCTGGTGTTTCCTCTTATCCTTATGTGTTTAAAAATAGCTCTTCCTTAAGAGCTAAACCACAAAAATAGCACTCTTAGAACAAAGCCTACTTCATCATAGAAGTAACTCACGCCCCTTAAAGCATACCGCTACTAAAAGGGTGTCAAAGAGTAGAGGGATCAAAACCAAGGGTCATTCTACGACATATAATAAAAGTGGTGTCAGGTCTAGAGGTTTTATATTAGAAAGAACCCAGCAGTGTCTATTTAAGGAAGAGCTAACACATAAAAGGAACACCAGGAATAATAGAATATTTGACAAGTGGAAAATTGGTAAAGTTAGAGGTGGATACCATCTAAAGGTAATTGTTAGGCCAAGTGGTAAGTTTCGGTGGTGGAGTAGGTCAGGCTTGATTAAAAACAAGGTAGATGACTGATATAAGCGCGATGGCATTGTTTGACCTTTAGCGGAAGCAAGGTCAAAGCCTCGGACTGGAAGGAACCGAGCTGAACTCGTTTATTCAGGAGAAAGAGAGAAATGGAAGAAAAGAAAGAAGAGAGGAACGTAAAATGAAAATGGAAGCTGATGAAAGAAGAGAAAAGGCGAAAATGGAAGCTGATGAAAAAAGAGAAAAGGCGAAAATGGAAGCTGATGAAAGAAGAGAAAAGACGAAAATGGAAGCTGAGGAAAGAGAGAAGATAAGGGCCCACGAAAGAGCTCTTAGCAAAGACGAGTTAGAGGTGCAGTCAGTGTCATCCAGAACAGGAGTGTCACCAGCGGCCAGCATGAAACTCCCGGAGTACAGGGGCGATGAAGATTTATGCTCATATCTCTTCCATTTTGAGAAAATATTTGAAGTCAATAATTGGGACCTAGAAGAAGATGGAGTCGCCAGACTGTTACCGCTACTCAATCGTAGGATGAGAGAGATATTCGTATCTTTACCCTCAGAAGCGACTGTGGACTATTCCACTCTCAAAGCCGAACTTCTCTCAGCAACAAACCTTAACCCGGAAGAATATAGGATGAAGTTCAGGCAGTCTCGTATAAGACCTGGACAAACATACAAACATTTTGGCTTTGAGCTTCGTCGAAGCCTACAGTTTTGGATGGAGTCAGAAGGGGTAGAGAACGAAGTCGCTGCGGTCGTCGACTTCATGCTTAGAGATCAGTTACTAAGTACACTACCCCAGGAAATCCGTGCATTCGTTAAGGACCGAAAAGCTTCTACCTTCAACGAGTGTCTGGACGAGGCTGACCTCCACGCGGTAAATCATCGGTTATATCCTAGAGAGTACAAGAAAGAGAAGGCTCCCTCCCCAAAGAAAAATGGGCCGCCATCCAGGCATTTACAGAAGAAGCCCTTTAAGTTCTCAGCAGCAAAAGGAACTTATAAACCAAATTTTGGAGGAGAAAAAAATCAAAAAGAAGTTAGGATTCCACAAGGATCATACCCTAATACCGGCACGTATCCCAGGAAGCCCGTCACTTGTTATACCTGCGGGATAATAGGTCACCTGAGTTTCCAGTGCCCACAGAACTCCCGACTGAGGGAGACCTCGAGACAACAGGTGCAAAACCTGACTGCCGCGATCCCAGCAGGACAAGCTAATTCGTCCTACGTCCCCGCGCCAACATCCGAAGGGCCCCAGCAACAGGTAAACTTTCTATTCAACAAAAGTTCGCCAGGCGGCCTACAATTTGAAGAGGGCACTGTTAATGGGTGCCGAGTATCCACTTTAGTCAGAGACACCGGATGTACGTGCATAGTAGTATCCGACAAGTTGCTGCCCCCAGTAAACCCTAACCATAAGAAATTCGCAATCGTCCACGACTTTTTAGGACGCGACAATCGATTCCCCGTCGTGAGATGTCATATACAATGCAGATATTTCACCGGTTGGACGGACGTGGTAGTAGCCCCGATTAAGTTCTGCGCAGTACTAATCGGACAAAACCCCCTAATTCCCCAGCAAGAAGTGGCTCAACAAGTAGTCACCCGGGAAGAGGAAGCCCAGAGGAAAGAGCAACCTGCTAAGTTGACCCCGAGGATTACCCTCGAAGACAATGGGTTCAAATTGACTTCCTTCGCCAGTGCTCAGAAGGAATGCCCCACTCTTAAACCTCTATGGGAGAAAGCTATTAAAGGTGAAATTCTCCAAGTGAAAGGAAAGAAGCCTATCCAGTATATCGTAGAAGACTCACTTCTCTACCGTACTATCAGCGAGGAGGATAAGGAGAACAAGAAAGCACTGTGTGTACCTCAAGAATACACGCAAAGAATTTTGAATACCGCGCATGATGGAATATTAGCCGGACACTTTGGGCACAACAAAACGGCGCAGCAGATATTCCGACACTTTTATTGGCCCCAGGCCGCCAAGGAAATTGTGGCCTATTGCCGATCATGCGACGTGTGTCAGAAGGATCCCTCCAGAGGACGGGTACCTCCCGCTCCCTTACAAAAGGTGCCCGTTATAACCGAACCATTCTTTCGAATGGCAATTGATTTGGTGGGACCAATTCACCCCCCTTCAAGTGGAGGACACTCCTACATCCTCACCCTAGTGGATTGTGCCACCCGGTTCCCAGATGCCGTGGCCCTACGGAAGATTGACACTATTTCCTGCGCGGAAGCATTAATTTCAATTTTTGCACGAGTAGGCCTGCCTAAAGAAATTCTATCTGATAGAGGGCGCCAATTCACCTCAGAATTGATGGAGTATTTTAACAAACTACTGTTAGTCAAGCCAATTTTTACGAGTCCATTTCATCCCTCCGCTAACGGAATCTGCGAGAAATTAAACGGGACTCTCAAAAATATATTGAAGAAGTTGTGTCAAAACAACCCTACACAGTGGCATAGATACCTGCCTGCAGCCCTTTTCGCCTGCCGAGAAATACCTCATCGGACGTTGGGATTCTCGCCCTTTGAGCTATTATACGGGAGAAATGTGCGAGGTCCTATGAGTATTCTTAAGGAATTATTTTCCAACGCGAAGCTCGAGCAAGAAATCAAATCGTCTTACGCCTACGTGATGGATATGCGCGAGCGCCTAGAATACTGCTCTGGCTTAGCTCGAGAGAACGCCGAGAAAAATTTAGCCAAATATCGGGACTACTTCGATATGAAAGCAAAGGCTCGAAAATTAAAGGCAGGAGATGAAGTCTTATTATTACTCCCGACCGAAAATAATAAGTTATGGGCCCAGTGGAAGGGACCGTTTGAAGTAATCGAGGCACGGGGTCCAGTCGATTACTTGATAGATACCCCAACAGGGCGAAGAACCTATCACATAAACATGCTAAAAAAATATCACCGCCGCGCGTGCATGAAGAATATTACCCTTCTAGACGAAGAAGAACCGATGGATGCCGTTTACCCGGGTACGCCCCTGCAAGTCATACACACCGTGTGTGTGGAACAAGACGAGGAATACGAACTTCCCTCGCTCTCACCTACCCCGGAAGACCCTCGGGTGGATTTAAAGATAAATCCCCATTTAGAAATTCAACAAAAAGCGGAAATGTTGAACTTGCTCATGGAATTCCCAGAAGTCATTTCTGAAAACCCCGGATGTGCCAAGGATTTTATCCATGAAATAAAACTAAAAACTAATTCAGTGGTTCGGAGCAAACCATATCCTTTACCGATCCACCTACGAGAAGCCTTCAATAAGGAAGTCCGGAATTTACTAAAATTGAGAATTTTAGAGCCATCAGAGTCCGATTATTGCTCCCCCATAGTAATGGTTAAGAAACCGGATCAATCATTTCGGATATGCGTGGACTTCCGAAAATTGAATTCAGTGACCGTTTTCGACGCCGAGCCCATCCCACTAATAGATCAAAATCTCCATTTATTTGAAGACGCTAAATTCATCACCGAATTGGATTTGTGTAAAGCGTACTATCAAATACCTCTCGCTAAGGAGTCCAAAAAACTGACGGCGTTTGCGACCGAGAGAGGTCTGTTACAGTTTACCAGGCTACCCTTCGGACTACTTACAGCCGGTACCAATTATAATAGGATGATGAGGCGAATTATCGCTGGACTAAGTGACGTGTCGTTTTACTTCGACAACGTGTACGTAGCTACCCGTACATGGGAGTCACACTTACACGCCTTACGCTCATTGCTGGAGAAATTGAAGGAGCAAGGTCTAACCGCCGGACCGACCAAGTGTTATTTTGCCTACGAATCCATTGACTACCTGGGATTCAAAATAGGACAAAAACACTTGACTACCCAGCAAGAAAAAGTGGACGCCATAGTCAAGATGCCCCGGCCGAAAACAAAGAAACAACTCCGATCGTTTATGGGAGCGGCCTCGTTCTATAGGCGTTTTGTACCACACTTCGCTTCCATTGCGGCCGCACTTAATGATTTGTTAAAAAAGAGAGCGTCAGACCCTGTCACGTGGAACCCCCATGCAATAACTCAGTTGGAGGTTCTAAAAGGAAAACTCGTAACTGCGCCCATTCTTCGCTTACCAAATCCCAACAAGATCTTCGGCCTTCGCACGGACGCTAGTCGGGACGGGTTAGGCGGAGTATTGCTTCAATATGAAGATGACGAAACAGCCTATCCCATAGCTTATGTCAGTAGGAAACTGTTGAGTAGAGAAAAATCCAACGCTACTATCGAAATCGAAGCTTTGGCCATAATATGGTCCATAGGTAAATTCAAATATTATCTAATAGGGCGCGAGTTTAAGTTGGAATGCGACCATAAACCGTTGTCATACTTAGGCAAAAATAAGTGTAAGAATGGAAGACTCCTGAGATGGAGTTTACTCTTAATGGAGTACCAGTACTCCATTCACTATATAAAAGGGTCCAACAATTGTATGGCCGACTCGTTAAGTCGGAACCCTGTCGACGATTAAGGAGCAGCCCAACTATTGTATTATAGCAAAGTTAAGTGTAAATCAGTAGAATTGTAAGTAAGTAGGGGCGAGTAACCCCCTAGTGGTAGGTAAGAAAATCCTAAGTTGGCACAGTAATATAGGAATTAATGTAAGGTCAGGTGAAATGTTATCGAGGCATTCCCGAGTGAACTAGAATTTATTGTATAATATAATGTTCCGTAAGTTACCCATGTATATTATTGGAAGCGTCGGATTGGACCCCCCCCCCCTCCCGTTATTTTCTTAAGGATGGAGGTAAATGTGGAGAAATGGCTACATTAAGCATCCTGGAGGAGTATAGGTACATTCAAGCCCCCCCCCCTCATGAGGAGAAGCGTGGGAAAGGTAGCCGGCGAAAATGCTTACCATGTGTGATCTCCCCGCCGCTGTGGGCAGTTGGAGCTAACATCTGTTTGAAGGCGACCACCTAAGGTCCTTAAACGACGCTCTAACGATCGAATTACCTACGAGACCCATAAACCCGTGGTTATGGAAAAAAAGCGGTGCGAGTCAGAAGGCACGCCAAGTAGCGGTGCGGTTGCGAGCCTATAATTTGCGAGCTGACTTGGGCACCCCAGTGCCACCTCAGGAATTCTCGCTTTTCCCAGATGCTAACTCACCATTCGCTCCCCCCCCCCTTTTGCCTCTGTGGCCTGGTCACTTCCCCCTTTAGATGGGGCGGCAATCCGCCTATAAATAAGCCCCGCAAAGAAAGAGAAGAGGATTATCAGAAGTCGATACGCCAGAGGTGGATTAGTTCGTGAAGATCGATCCGTCGGCCAGACAAGAAGATTATTAGTAGTCGATTCGCCAGAAGAAAGATTAGTTCGTAAAGATCGATCTTTCAGCCAGACAAGAAGATTAGAAGTCGATACGCCAGAAGAAGGGTAGTTCGTGAAGATCGATCCTTCAGCCATACAAGACTATTTCAGTGAGAAACGAGAGGATCCGATTGAGAAAATCGATCCCCCCTTTCAGGGCCGTATTAACCTAAATAGTCAAGTTTTATATCAGTGCCATACCGAAGAAGCCTTTTCAGTCTGCAAAGAAGTCCGACTGAAGAAAAGCAAAGCCGCTCACACTCGAGTGATTCTCACATCTCAAGCACCGTAAGAGTGAGAGGAGAAGAACCCTGCCCCAACGAGCTCCCGTTCTTTAATTACGTTGAAGAATCAGCCCCCGTCACAGGCGACGAAAATTCCACTAGCGACCACCACACTTCAAAGCGAGAGATAAGTCCTCCAGCGACATCCGGCAATCCCTAATACCTACCTGTAAGTTAACAATAACATTTATATCTCTATTGCGATAGTAGAAGTTTAGTACGTCCCACGTTTTAAAGGAGAGTAGAAACCATTATTCTTGAACCTAGGTCATATGTGTTTGTAGATGAGAGTACGTTAATTTAATGTTTTATGCTAATCAAATAGGGTCGTGATAAAAATACTAATTGGCAATTGGTATGTTTACTGGAAGCCTATTTGTTTATGTTTTGTCATTGAAAGATCTTTGAGGCCAAAGATAGAAATGTGTTTACTGTTGGTTTGTAATATTTAATTTAAAATACATGTTTATTTTGGTAGATTCTGGTGTTTCCTCTTATCCTTATGTGTTTAAAAATAGCTCTTCCTTAAGAGCTAAACCACAAAAATAGCACTCTTAGAACAAAGCCTACTTCATCATAGAAGTAACTCACGCCCCTTAAAGCATACCGCTACTAAAAGGGTGTCAAAGAGTAGAGGGATTAAAACCAAGGGTCATTCTACGACACCCGAAGTCTGTGTAATTGCTCCAAGGTCGCACACGATAAGTCCAAATCGTGTGTGGCCAAGTCTGTCAATTGCGGAGAGCCGGAACCCGCTTTTTCGAAGCAATGTCGTTCGAAGAGGGCCCCCGCATCTCCTCCGACCGAGGCGTGGAAGGCATATTTCTTCAATGGAATTGCCGCGCACTCCGGGCCAGCTGGGAGGACCTGCGGAGGCTCGTCTCCTCCCTTACCCCGTTAGCTATCTTTTGCAGGAGACCATGCTGGGCGCGTGCCCCCTGCCCACCCTCCCGGGGTATAAGTGTTTTGCGAACACCACCACGGGATGGTGGCCGGGTGGGAGGATGTGCGATTTACACCCGGCTTGATGGCTCCGTTCTTCTCTTCGCTTTATATACCTCCTTTCAGGCAGTAGCTGTGCAGCTGCACCTGGATACGAGGTACACTGTTATTTCCGCGTACATTCATACGTCAGCTGACTTCGACGCGGGGGACTTTCGCCGCGTCGTGGCGTGGTTGCTGAGGCCCTTTCTCTTGCTCGGAGATGTGAACGATAGATACCCCGTCTGGGGAAACTACTCGAATAATCCCAGCGTTCAGGCCCTTGTCGAGCTGTCGATAGGTGTCCTAAATGTGGATGAGTTTACGCATCATTGCCCGAGAACCGCTTCATTTTCATGCCTCGATCTCTCTTTGTGCTCTTCAGGTGCACAGCCTGTTCTGGGGTGAGAGTGGTCGATGACCTCCATGGTAGTCATCACTTTCACATTCAAATATCATTTTCTGGGCCGCTGCCGCCCGAGAGCCCGCCCAGGTGGTTCTTGGCGCGGGCGCGATGGTCCACATTTCAGGAAATGACTGATTTCTCTGCCCAAGTCGAGGAGTTTAGGTCGGTATATGAGGCCGTTGAGTTCTCCGGCAACCTCTTCGCCATGGGCCTAACTACTATTCCTAGAACGTCTGTCCGTTTTGCACGCCGATCGCTACCGCGGTGGTCAGCCGAGTGTGAGATGGCCCTCAAACAGAAGCGTTATGCCTACATGCGCTATAATAGCCGCCCGAACGACTTCACTGTTGGTGAATTTCGTCGAGCTAGGGCTAGGTTCCGGTATATTTCGAAGCACTCCCGCCGCTCTTCTTGCCGGCATACGTGTCTTCACTTAATGGCAAGACCCCTCTAGCAGAGTGGTGGAAGCGAGTCAAAAGGATTCGGGGCAAGTTCTCGCAGGACCCCCCTACCGTTCTCCAGGAGAATGGGACCGCAATATCGGATCCCGCGTCCGTGGGGGAATCCTTCACGACCGCTTCCTCCTCATTCTCTAGCCGGGATGCTGCTCCGCCAGCATTCAATGCCCGTCTTGATGTCGCGAAAGGTCGCCGACTGGACTTTACCTTCAGAGGCGGAGAACCCTTCAACGACAGGTTTACTCTGAGTGGGCTGCGTTCCGCTCTCGCCGCGTTCACGGACAACGCCAATGGTCCGGACGATGTCCCTTACGTCATGATTGGACACTTGGATGAACGAGGCATGGCTTTTCTGTTAGATTTGTTCAACAGGATCTGGTTAGAGGGTATCCTCCTAGTTTATTGGCGAATCGCTACTGTGCTCGTTTCTCGCAATTGGGGAGAGATCACTCTACCCAGGCCTTTTTCCGCCCAATCTCTCTAACCTCCTGCGTGAGCGAGTTGATGGAGAAATTGGTAAATGTTAGATTAGTTTTTCTCTGGACATTGGAGGCCATCTTACTTCTGCACAGTGCGGCTTCCGCAAGTTCCACGCAACGTCGAATGCTCTGCTCCGACTGAAAAATGCCGTGTATAAGGCCTTCCTTCGTAAACAGCATTACGCCACGATGTGTTTTGATCTGGAGAAGGCCATTGATACCGCATGGCGATACGGTATCACGGAGACTCTCCACACGATGGGGGCGAGGGGACGCCTCCCAATGTTTATATCAGAATTTTTGCGAGATTGTCGATTCCGCGTACGGGTGGGGGCAACCCTCGCCGGCCCAATGAAGCAGGAAGAGGGTGTCCTGCAAAGAAGTGTCCTAAGTGTCACACTTTGGACTGAGCATCAACGGCATAACCTCGGTGTACCGGAAGATGTTCTCGCTGCGCTCTACGTAGACGAGCTTTGGATCTCTTTTGCCGCGGCCCAGATGCCAACTCTGGAGCGTCGACTCCGAACATGCATTGAACCGCGTCTCTCGCTATGCCGAATCGTACAGGCTTCGGTTTTCTTTGACCAAGACTAAGGGGATGCACTTCTACCGCCATCCACGGCTCCATCTTGACCCAGAATTAGTTTTTAATGAGGTGCGCCTGGAAGTGGTAGGCTGGTCTTGTATTTGACCAACGCCTCACCTGGGAGGCTCATATTCGCAGCCTTAGGGTCTCTTGTACCCGCACGATGGATATTCTTCGTTCCGTGACGTTCAGCGCTTGGGTTGCTAATAGGGCTACTGCCTTACTTGTTTACTGATCTTCTGTTCATTCCAAGCTCGACAAGCTGCGTATGCGTTCTAGGCCCAGCGTGCATTGCGGAAGGTAGACTCTATCCACCACACCGGCCTTCGCACCGCGACCGGTGCCTTCCACACTTGTCTCTTGTACTCGGGAGGGGTTCATGCATACTGACTTGTGCACTTTACGACTTTTTGGAGGAGGCTGGCCTCCTCCCCTTTATTTAAATGTTGTTTTTGTGTAGGTTGCATGTTCCTGCGCCCGCTGGAGGCGGGCCTACCCCCGAAACCCGAGCGCACTTCGATCTTTATTTTTTGCTTTGTTTTCTTGTTTTTATTTTTTAGCGTTATTTGTTTCCGTTTTTATGTTATGTTTCTTAATATTGCCTAGTGTAGGCTGTGTCGTCTACGGCGACTTATGACCAAGCAGGCAGTCGCCATATGGGCTCACTAAATATATATATATATATATATATATATATATATATATATATATATATATATATATATATATATATATATATATATATATATATATATATATATATTTACATATATATATATATATATATATATATATATTGGCTCGAAATTGATAGTGATACATATCTGCACAGATTCTTATGAGAGGAGAAAAGTGGCGTCTTTAAAAGGATTGACCTGATTGCAAACAAACACAATTCCTACTCTTAGACGGGGTCCCCAATTGCATTGGACTGGTTGAATACACGGCGCCTTGGTCATAACAAACGAAGCAAATTTATGATAATTACATACGGAATCTACATTATCGACTTTCTAATGTCAAATGTTTATGTTGTCTGATCAGTGCTTAGAAGTATCATTTTAGGTTTTTGATATGATCATTGTTTGTTGATCTCTCGGGTAGTAAGTAGTGTTTTGTTTTTCTTAGTCATGTGTTTATTGCTTGTTGTTGCCTGATATTGGGGAATTGTAGTTGGCTTTGTTTATACATCTAAATTGTGTGACTGGGTATCCCTGAACATTTCTCCTCTATGTAGTTGATGAAAAGGTTCCATTCAATTTCTTGCATTATGTGTAAGTGCGTCAGAGTGATGGAGTATTGATGAAGTGTATGTCATCTCTGATGAAACTAATGTGGAATAAGAAATATGAAGATTGAGAGCACAGTTCAAAGGGATCATCTGAAGAGTTGGCAAACAGAGGAACGAAATGGCATATTGTGGAAGAGACTGATGGGGACATTTTGAGCGAGTGGACCCAGAAAGGTTGATAAACATTTAGAAAAGTGGGAGGTTGGCTGAAAAGATGAGTTAACTCTGTGGGAGCATGTATGCATGAATACAAATTCTGCCGACCAAAAAGTCGCGTGCTCTCACTTATTCTGATTTATGACTTTACGACCTTCAAAACTTTCAATAATTCCCGGACTAACTTTGGGAGGACCTTGGCAATTCTATCATTCGAAAGAGAATGTAAAAGAACATAATGATTCAAATTTCTTTAGAATCATTCGAGTAGCTATGATATTGCCAAAACAAAATAATTTCAAGGCTAACATTGAGAGGACATTTGCAATTATATTATTCGAAAGAGAATGTAAAACAATATAAGGGTTTCAAATTTCGTTAGAAGCGGCCGAATAGTTATGATGTTATTGCCAAAACAAAATAATTCCAGGGCTAATCTTGGGAGGACGTTGGTAATTATATCATTCGAAATAGAATGTAAAACAGAATAAGGGCTTCAAATTTCGTTAGAATCCTTCGAATTGCTAGGATGTTATTGCCAAAACAAAATAACTCCCGGGCTAATCTTGTGAGTACTTTGGCAATTGTATCATTCGAAAGAGAATCTAAAACAAGATAAGGGTTTCAGATTTCGCCAGAATCGGCCATATAGTTATGAGGTTATTGCCGAAACAAAATGATTACCGGGCTGATCTTGGGAGGACTCGGCAGATTCTATATAATTCAAAAGGGAATGTAAAACAACATAAGGGTTTCAAACTTCGTTAGAATCGGCCGAATAGTTACAATGTTAATACAAAAAAAAAGCAAAACGGGGACCGACTGACATAGTGAGATGTAGAGTCGCCCGCGACCAAAAAAAAGAGAGATGTTGCCTACACACTCAGGGAGAGTTGTGTATGATGAACTTTCTTTGTTCCCTATGCCTTGTAGGGGGGGTCTTTTATACAATGAAACGCTTAGGCCCAAGTCTCCATTGAAGCCTTTGGGTGAAAATATGTCATGGCCGAACCCGAACCCGTCTGTAGCTGATATATGACGGTTTAAGGTCGTTTTTAGTCGCGGGCAATTCTACATCTCACTATGTCTGTCGGTCCCAATTTTTTTAGGGGGGGGGGGAATAACATTGTAACTATTCGACCGATTCTAACGAAATTTGAAACCCCTCTGTTGTTTTACATTCTCTTTCGAATGATATAATTGCCAAAGTCCTCCCAAGGTTACTCCGGGCATTATTTTAAAGTGTTGAAGGTCGTAAGGTCATAAATCAGAATAAGGGAGAGCACGCGACTTTTGGTCAGCAGACTTTGTTTTTATTCTATGCACCTTTTACTATTTCTCTCATCCAATAACATCGACTCATGATCCATAAATAATTAACTATAATTTAATCAATGATATCAATGTTTTCAAATTATATACATGTTTATATGTAATCTTTACCATTTTGGTGAAAGAAAAATCTACAGTTTCGGGTATGTGACATCATCACTTGTTTAAATAGGAACCTTATGTACACTCGTTGCAGAAAACATAAACAGTCGGTGTTGAACAAAGTTGCCACCAGATGTCGCTTGGACAAAAAACAAATGGCATTCGCACTTACGATATATCTAAGAGTCTGAAATTTAAAGTAGTGATCTTGAGGTCTATTTTGATCACGAAAATCAAAATCACAAGAAATAAAGTGATCTTGATCAAGAATAAGATCAGTTAGATCACCATAATAAAAGTAATCTTCAAGATCAAGATTATATCAAGATCGTGCCCATCTTTGCTCATAAATAATAATAAGACAGAGAGAAGATTTTGAGAATCTTTTTTGTGCCATTTTGTTTAGTTCAGACATTTATTTTCGGAAATGTGGTTCCATACCATATCCTAATTTCAATGCAATATTATACGCGATTAATAAGGTTTATCAAACTTTTTATTTTAGAAGATTGAAAAAAAAAAACAATGTGATAACGTATCCAAAATCTTGAGTGAAAGATATATGTCGTTTCCTTTACTCTCTTTCCATTCCTAGCACATTCCTTTTACTTGTATATCTTAATTACAAATCACCTTATTTGCTTTCTTCCAACGAGAATGCCCAGGTAAATTCATAGTAATAAGTTGAAAATAATAATTGTCTTTACTTTGAGGTCTCAATGTATTAAATCTTATTTTTCATCTTAGTTCTTGGAAAGAACTGCAAAGCGATTAATACCATGCTGTTAAGCCCTCACGTGCACCTGTTGGGAGATGATGCAGCCTGCATTGCCTACATTCGACTTACTCAATTCATGGACAAGTAAGTGAAACACGGTCGTGCAAACCATATCCACTGGTTTTATTTAGCTAGATTAAGATAATTAGAGTGATAACAAGTTTATTAGAAATTTGTAAAATATAATATGAAGCGTGACTTTCGTTAAAAGAAATTAACATTAGATTGTTTTAGCATAATACGTGGTCATATTAATTTAATGAAGCCAATCCCTAACTTGAAACAGTCAAATATCTCATTTCATTCAGGCAAGGGCAGCCACACTCGCAGCAAAGCGAAGAAACGCGCATATGGCACCGTCGAGATGCTAAATGGCAGTGTGTGCACTTCCATCGGAATGGTACCTCCCTCAACTTGGAAACCAAATAACTCTTTTCACCCCCTTCCCCTCTCAGCCGCCCCTCTGGTCCGCCCGCGTTCAGAGCTTCGCTCTACTTCGTCTTAGCACTTCTGCTACTTCTGATCCTTCCCGTGGTGGTGTTTGTGAAGCGACAAGCTCCCTTCCTGTTGGGGAGAGCGGGAGACCAGAGGGAAGGGGAAGAGGGTGAGGGAGACACGGAGAGGTGGGAAATGTTTAGTGAAATCTCAGGAGGAGGTGGTGTAGGACGACGAGAAGAGATGTGACGACCTTCGTTCTATCCATCATCTGGGTCTTGTGGTTGGAGAGCGGAGTTCAGGTCGCCCCACCACTTTGCCGGCACTTTCCTATTTGTCTGTTCTACTCTCTTTCGATCGTTCCTCCCTATTCGTGCAATCCACCATTCGTTCGCATCTTCCTGCGCACATACGAACACAATACCTCCTGGAGTCCTACTCCCCTCCTCTTTCAACTCCTGTTGTCCTCCGCCACACGGAGCGAAGGGCCTCGCCACGCCAGCAGATAAGTGCTTCTCCTCCTCCTTCTGTGCTGGTGCCCGCTCGTTCGGTGTCTCCGCCAGGTCCCATACGGCTGCCTCCTCTTTCCACTCCAGGCGGACGACAATCCAGCGGTTTGACGCACCTTCGCAAACGTTGAAGGGTGGTCATTGTGAGTGACCCACCGGGAGGAAATTTAATCAAACTCAACTCTTCCGGTTGGGGTCATCGAAGCCCCCCCCCCACACTCCCCTCCCTCTTTTATAGTTTAATTTATCTATTTTTCATTCCCAGAAGTTCTAAGAAGTACATTAACCCCAAATTAACCGCCAAACCACGAACAATTTAGGAATTAATAAATTTTATTAACTTAAAAATTTAGTGTTTATATCCATTTAATGTTTATTAGTACATGTATAAAGTTAATTTTAACAATGTTAAAATACCTTCATGGTAACAACAGTGGCAGTTGAAAGTGATTTGGGACAATATTATTAAGAAAGTGATACTCAGATGATTTTTATCATTGCAGCTTTTAGCTTCAGGCATAATTATAATAAGTTAATGCTAATTTAGTTGGAATCTATTTTATATCTGAACTCTTTGAATTTGTTGATAGAGAAAAAGAGACAGTTGTTATTTTTTGAAGTTTGTTTGAAGCTGATATTTTCTATTCGCGGTTGGATAAAAAAGAAACTTGTTAAAATGGTCCGCAGCTTTTAGTTGTTCTCTTTTTTTTTTGCTAGACTCACATGAAATGTCCTTGTTGCAATTAAGGGTCGGCTTATATTATAGATTGTCTCAGCCAACAATTCAACCGAAGTTAAGCAGCATAAATTATTTTGGTCACTTTGAATAATTTAGTTAAAAAGCCAGGAATTTTGTATACGTTTATTTTGATCTTGGACATGGCTAATAACATTAATCCATTTTATTATATGCAATATTAGAAGATTTGACTGAGTTTAACCATAATAGAAATGTGGAACCAACTACCGTGATTTGGGTTCTTGTAAAGTTTGTTATTCTTTTACATCAGTCAGGGCTTGTTGTAAGCCAGATGATGTTTTGTGCTAGGTTTCTATAACTTATTTTAAAGTTTGTGATAGGGCATATGACATATGATTTAGTTGTGATCAACAATTATCCACTTTTGATAGGCATTAATTGCTGATTAAAACCTTGTTTTTGGTATCCAGGAAAATGAGCTGTTATGGATATATACAAATCGTTATTAAACTCCTACTAAATTGAAACTTATAATTTATTTTTCTTTGTTTTCTTTGATAAGCTTTATTGTTTTTTCTTAATTCTTTATCTGTTATTAAACTAGATTTAAATACTTGTTTATTGAAACGTTGTGCTTAATAAAGTCATTGAAAGTTGCCCATTGTAGATAGCTTTTCCCAGCTTTCAAACTGTATTGGTCTATTTGGAATCATTCGTATCAGACATACAGTATAGTAAATTCCTTTGATTTCCTGAGTGTTTCTCAGCAGAGCCTCTTTGTCACCAGGGAGTGGTGTAAACACCTACCTAACTTTCATCTAAAATGAAAAACAAACAATCCTCCCCCTTTTTTAACTATTCTTGCCTCCATCATCAAGCAAGATACATTTATTGAATTTGATTCTCAGGCTTTATCATTACTTTCAGAATACCAACTTATGCTTAAACTGGTTCATAACGCAAATTTAATTATGAAAATCATAAAAAAAAATACTTGTGCGTGCATATACATGAGCCTACGTGTAACTTTGTGAATACTCTATTATTAACAATTTCAGCTCTAACAAAAGATAGTATATTGGTAAATCTGAACATTAAATTTAGGAGTATGAACGAAATGCAATGGCATTTTTCAGAATTATTGTTCTCAATGTTTTCAAAGTAGTTTACTAAAAGTGAATCTTTGTATAAATAATATCGTAAAAACACATAATAAACGATTTTATCATATCCATTATTTCTATGGATTAATGTAATTAAACTTTGAGATAGCAACCTTTCAATATTGTTTTTAGCTTCTTCCCAATTGCACATATACGTTTTGAGATATTTTCAGCATTCGTCTTGTCCATGGCACTAAAATAGATACTTTGGCTTTGGGGAGAGGAAAATGCGTAGGACTAAGTTTTTTATGTCTCTTAATCCTACACTATATTGTAACAGTGTATATAAGTGGTTTTGAAAGAATGCTTCATTAAACATTTAATTCCTATTTCCCGAGTCAATACATTAAGCCAGAAGTGGTGATTATCCATTTGTTTCTTAAATTTCAATACCACCATTGTATATGAAAAATTAATTTAATAAACATTTTTAATAATGGAGAGAATTTAACATGTAGAATTACACTATTTAAAAGTGCGAATAGAACTAAATTTTATATCTGACATTATCTGTACTGACTTGATTTTATATTGATGCACCCGTCTATCTAGAACTTATTTATGTTCAACTTTCTATATAGTACTTCTCTAGACCTTTCTAAGAGTGGAAAGATTATGGCTAGATTTTTCTAGATAATTGTTGTTCTTTAGATTACAATGGCAAGAAAAACTTCACAAGCCTGTCCTTTGTAATAAACTTATAAGATCTTCTTCAGAGGTCCCCATGCATACATATTAATTGTTTCAAATGTATGAACTTTTCGTGATGAACTAACGTTGTCTTTCGAGGTCAAACTGTTAGGTTTCTTGAATGATTTCTGTAAAAAGGTAGTTAATGTTATACAGAATTGCCTTCGTTGTTGCGACAACTATATAAAAGATTTACTCTGTGTTTGAGGTGTATGAAAGGAACAAAATTTTCTTTCATATTTTTAGGAAAGATGATTCTCCTATTTTACATTATATTAATACGATACGACTTGGTAATGTATGTATGATAAAAACAATTTCCGTCATTCATTTTAAGTAAAAATAAATGAAAGGTATGATGTTCTATTTATTCTAAGAGTGTTGAGTGAACAACACTTTTCGTTATGTACAGCAGCTCGTGGCATGATCTCGAACATAGTAAATGATTTTTTTTTTTTTAAGGATTTCCTTTACCATTACTTAATAAAGTTGATTCGCTAAAAATATTTTGCAATTGGTAGAGAATCAAATTTATATTGTCAATATTGTGCTTTTTATATGTCTAAAAAATTAAACATTTACCATTTATTTTTTAATATATATGTAGCACATCTCATAAGCTTAAGTATCTTTTACTATTGCTCTTTGAAAAGTCAGCTTGTATGTTCAAGATCCAAAATATTTTGATTTTCTATTAAATTTTGCCTCACAAGACTAAGTATATTTGACCGGTGACGCTTTGTGCAAGGATCTACTTTTTTTTTTTACTCTATTCCTCCAGTAAATGAAAATAATAGTTCAATGTTGTCAACGACTTTCCTGCTCCACATTTACTCAATAGTTCAACTTGTTCTTCTATTTGGCTCCAGCGGTCCTCTCATCTTTGTGAAAACAGTAGATATAGGTGGTGGAGGAAGAAAAAAAGAATTGTCTACTTATTAAATCTCGGCAATTTTCGTTTGTTCCTAATTCTTCTTTAGACACTCCTCGGCAGCAGCATAAGAGTGAATTAACGACAAAGATCCTCCCTCGCTATTCTACGATTACTTTGTATATCTACGGGCTTAAGTTGTCAACTATTAACTTTTTCTACAACCTCATTTTGTATAAGTATGTCAATACTTATGAAGCTTTTAAGTGATATATATATATATATATATATATATATATATATATATATATATATATATATATATATATATATATATATATATATATATATATATATATATATATATATATATATATATATATATATATATATATATATAAATACCTTGTTTTAATTTTTGTATTCAGATGTTGGCAACTATGTTCCTGAAAATCTCTTACCTCTGGCGATATATTATTTATTCAAAAGAATAAAATTACCTTAGAAATGTTATTTACTGTTTGATATTTATTTTCCTCTTGTGACTTTTGTGATATCATAATTGCCCAAGTCAAATTCTGCTGGGCCCCCACCCAGATTGGGGCGTCTGGCACAAACTGATCGGTCAGCCTCCCTTTCGTTCACTCATTTCCTTCCACTTGGGAAGAAGAGTGAACTCGACTGAGCCTCATCTTTTCATTGTTCTCGCCATGAAGAGGTGGTGATGGACCTCCTCAACCTGGGTCATAGCAGGCTCACCCACAAATACCCCCCCCCCCCCCCCCCCCGCCTTGACTGCGAGCATTTACGTCTAATTAGGCCAAAGTACCATGATTCTCCGTAAATTATCTTTTCTTCCTCTATTATTCTTCTCTCCTTACTCTAATTGTGCTGTTTTTCCCCTACCATACCCATTTTTTCTTTTCCTACCTCTCGCTAGCCTAGCATTAGGATATGGATGATTAGTAGGAGGTCGCCAGATTAGCGCTAAAAAAAAATCCTACATCGATCATAGTCACCATGGCTGAGTGAGACGCACATGCGTCCATCGGTCACCTCTCTCCCACTAAAAAGAAAAATCAGCGTAGAATAAAGATAAAACAATAACGAAACGCAAATAATAAATAAAAATGAAGAGTGTGAGCGCAAAATATGGAATCAAAACAAAAGTACCTCATCGACATCAAAGGAATGAATTTAAAATTTACTTGAAGCTATGGATTAGGAACGAGTGTCAGCCAACGAGATAATGTTTACTCATCGGAGAGAAAAAAAGGGTTACGAGAGAAGGAAAAGAATGAGCAGATTAAGATAGGGAAATTATGATCGAATGAAGTCACCTTTAATGCGAGATAGAGGTATTTAAATCTTCAAGAACAAATTCGTACAAAAAAAGGACTCATCTTGACACCAAAACAAATAGAAGAAATTTATAGATTTAATGAAACCAGTTAGGACCCAAGAAGATGTGAATACGTAATTCTGAAACCAGTGTTATGTAGAGACATTTGTAGGTACCTGGAGCTTTTCTAGGGAACTTCCTAGTACCAGACATTTACGGCTGATGAGATTTGCTATTCAATTTTTATCACTATTTCAACTATTACATTCGCATTTTAATAGTTCATCCTGATTATACTACCATTCTTTGCCACTTAGATTGACCTACTTCCAAATGAGACTGGTAAAACTCCCCAAAACAAGAATCGAGACACTTAAAAGATAGACTTACTTTGTCGCACCCCAGGATCTCTTCACTCGAATCGGGTAGCTCTCTGTTCCAGTCGAGGAGGATAGGTGGGTTGATGAAGCAGTTGAGTTCTCCAGCAAACTCATCACCTTGGGATTAACTACTATTCCTAGAACGTCTTGTCGTTTTGCACGCCGACCACTTCCTTGGTGGTCGGCCGAGTGTGAGACGTCCCTCAGAGAGAAGCAATAAGCCTGCATGTTCTATAAGCGCCTCCCGGTCGATTTCACCACCGGTGAAATTCTTCGAGTTAGGGCAAGGTGTCGACCGACATAGTGAGATATAGAGTCGTCCGCGACTAAAAATAATGATAGGACGCATTTTCGCGTGTTACCTTCCAGCAGCAGGTGTATAAATAGTTGGTTGCCATGGTTTGCTGCTCTGCCACATCGCTGCATTGAAAAGCATGTGGCCTAACCCCATTAAATCGCCATACCATCGCTAAATGCCCCATTCCTAAACAATTCTTAGCTAGGTATTTAACTTTGTTCCACACCGTATGCAAATGTATAAAGGTGTATAATGATGGGCCTGTTGTTAGTTTCAGTGACTTTTACACTTTCCTGGTTCTTCATCTCAGGCTTAATGTCATGAGCATCCGCCGTGAATGAATCCTATAACTTGTTTTTTCAACATTGTCTTTAAAGGATTTATCTTCACAATCCTGCAATATGGCGTTCAATATGCTGGGTGACCTGAGTTCATTGACAAACGCATCTCTCAATGATCGATTACTGCAACAGTCTTCATGCTGGCATGCTAAACAGCCCTGGCATAATTTATATTTGTTGCTCCCTATTTAAACGCGGAACTGTAGCTCCGATGGCCGATTTTTTTGCTTCAAATTGAGCTGTAAGCTTGGATTTAATGCCAGTGACGTCTGCGTCAGAGAGCTTCGTTGGTTTAAGTCTGCGCTGAATATCGGCTGTAACTTGCACTGGTAACGATTTAATTAATTTAATAGCTTTCCTCTTACCGTCGTCACCTGCATTTTTTAACTGGCCTAATGCCTGCACTTTAAACCTCTCAAGAAACTCTTCAGTACTTTCAAGTTGTGAATTAAGTTGATGGAGAAAGGAAGCCATCTCAATTAAATGGGTACGTGGACACTCGTCGCCAATTCTGTTGTATATGTGTATGAGTCAACAGAGGTCCGCTAAACTATAAACTGGTTAACACTTTCGTAGTAATATACATCACACACCGCAAGGGATGCGGGGGGGGGGCGCTATTACGAACTAGTTACATGCCACTCGATAGTAATACTCCGTAGCCTTAACATACATGTTTATTGAGTGTGGGTACAGCAGAACTGCCCACTATTCCCCTACGTCTTACAGTAAATGCAGTAAATGTAATATATAACACTCAGATAATAAAACACTTTTATATTCATAAATACATTACGTAGACCTTCAAAATATGCACTAATATGGAAAACATATAATAATTTAACTTTCTAATAAAATATCAAAACTTTACTGTTTTCAGCCCATTCCTTACCAGTAAAGGATGGTCATTACTTTACTAGGTTCACATATATGGCTAATTTATCTGATGTTATTCGACCAGGTTGGCAGATGACATAACACAGGTCATCACCAGCTTATACAAAAACCCTGTGGACATCGCAAACAGGACAAGCTGGTAGATCGGAATCATCAACAATTTCGGAAAATTGAACAAGATTAAAACTAATGTTCAGAAATTCAAGATAATACTCGTACCTGTGGGCCGTCATAAAACAGCGGACGTGTTAGTGCAGAACGAGCCTTACTATTATTCCAGAGAAGGTCGGATACCTGGCTTGAAATTTACCTAAACTGGTTACAATGCCCACTACGAAGATAAGGTCGCTGAGACAACAAGGAAATTACGGGCTCTCTACTGCTTCAAACGAATCTCAATAAACAACAAGAGGAAACTCTACATGTTGTTAGTAAGGCCAAACCTCCTGTATCCTGCCATCCCCTTCCATATTCTGAGCAAGTCCACCATCAGGAAAGCACAAGTTGTACAGAACAAGGCAATTCGCTTAATAACCAATGTGACCCTGTGGGACTACATCCCTTCAGAAATCTTACATAAAATGGTAGATATAGAACCCATCAACGTCACCCTAAATAGACGTGCAAAAAAACCTATGGCAGAAGATTTATCAAGTCATCCCTGCTGAAGTACTAAACTCTATCATACTACCTAACGAAGAACTACTTAACTTGACATTTAAACGATCTTTCAAATGTAGTCAACTATTAGCATTTCAGGAAACTGACCCGATTTATAGATAAACTTAACATACGATTTTAAGGGGGCCAAAGCGAACGGAAATGACATAAATATCATATTTAAATATTCTAATACCATACGAAAATCCTTGAGTACGATTGCATAAGATTTTAAGGGGGATAAAGAGAACGGAAATGACATAGATATCACATTTAAATGTTCTAATACCATATGAAAATCCTTGACTAGACTGTGTCCAATCAATCGCGACGCTGGGGTATACCGTATACCATGCCATAATTGCAATTTAGCATACATTGGAGATCCGGGCCACTTTAATAAGAGGATAAAAGAATATCAAGCCGATATACGAAGAGGTACAAGTTCTTCATGTCTCTTTACGCACATGCAAAAGTACGACCATAGAATCGATTTCCACTAAGCAAAATCATTTATAAATCGAACATTTATATTCAGGGGAGAAATGTGGAGTCTATCATCATTAACAAAGTCGATAATTTCAATTCATCCGAAGGGCAATAGAAATTCAACAAATATATATCGAATAAAGTCGCCAATCGTATTTATAAACTCACGGAAGCAATTGCTCTCGGAGATTAGTAACTTCCCCCGAGTCCGCCCAATATAATTGTCTTTTTCCATATTGTTTTTGCGTTTTCATTTTCTTTAGTATTTTGTTCGCCTTATATATAGTGGGTCCCTTGCTTGGCTTTTTTCATTACTTAGTCAAAAATGGCAATTATAACTTTGCCGAAACTAGTTCTGTGTTTATAAATAAATCTTGATTCAAATACTGTGGTTTACTTTTATCTTCTCACTGATATATATTACGCTAATGTAATATCTTCTAATCTAATATATATATATATATATATATATATATATATATATATATATATATATATATATATATGCAAAATACGGAATTTAGATACCTTTTATAGTTTTCTTGCACGTCACAAAAAAATAATAACGAGTAAAACAACGAATATCGAGATAAAATATTATTTTATTGTGCAATCTCATACAGGAATTTTCACACGTTCTTACAAAAACCTATAGGAATGAACATGTCATATTATGGATATCTGTATTTACAGTTCCTCAGTACCCATAATGAGGTTGTCAGAAGAAGATCGCATTCTCATTAAAGCTCGTTACTGTGAAAATGGGTGGAAGACTGGAAGAGTATTACGATAATTTCCTGGAAAAAAGGTAGAAAAGGCGTGCTATAGAAAGACCCTTAAAAAAGATTCGCGAAACGGGAAGCGGTAGACCTAAAACAGCTTCAAAACCGGGAAATGTGAATTACATTAACGATAACATCTGCTCTCAAGAAGATAAATCTGGAAGTCATTTATCGCAAAGAACATTTGCTAAAAACTTGAATAGTGGAAGGAGTTTTGCCTAACGAATAATTAAGATAAAAGCTAGAAGCCTTAAAAAGAATAATATCTTCCAAAAAATGTGGTACTGTTGTAGATAGAGGGGAGTAGGAAAATGGGCAAAGAAAAAATAATAGCGTAGGCGAGTTGCGAACAGCTTCCCGCGTCGCTGGACCCCTGTTAGCCAGCGGTGAATCCACTCGGCTATCCTGAGTCTCAAAAAAGACTCATTCAAAAGAAGCTTTTAAGCCGCTCGCCTGCACTTCTTGTACGCTATACTATTAAGGATAAAATAAAATAAGATGCATAGTTACGTGGCCATGGCACAATCCAGATTATAACCCCGTCGATTACTTAATTTTGGAGTTACTAAAAAAAATATTAACCGAAGTTGCGAAGAAAAATTCACCGAACCGGAATTGAATGGCAAAATAAGTGAATCTTGGCAAGAAATTGGCATTAATGAAGTAAGAAAAAGTTTGTTTGTGGAAAATAAAGACTCAGATTAGTGATTCATCACAGTGGTGGTCCAATCAATCATTTACTGTAGGTAAGTTAAATTTCTGAATATTTATTTCTTTACACTCGATATTCGTTTTTTCGAACGATGTTGTTATTTTGGGAAAGTCCAAGAAAACTATAAAAGGTATCTAAATTCCATTTTTGCATTCGAAAAAGGAAGATTGAAAGTATCTTGCATGTGTAATTGTCAGGAATACGAAGGAGGTTACTGAGATATTAATTTTAAAAAAATGCATCATTTTGGGAAGCCACCCGATATAGAGGGTGACCCCCAAAAAACGGGCCTGCACACACTTTTTGTGATATATCCTTCATTCATTCACTAATCACCCTTACTTTGCAGGGCATGACAGAAGCAACGCCTGTGAACACAACTAGATCTCACTGGGAGCTCCAGCAAAGAATATACTGCGTCAAACATTACTTCAAGACAGGTTCGTTCAAGAAGGTGCAGGACACTTTCGTGCATCAGTTCGAATGTGAAAAAGCTCCCTCCAAGAGCAGAATTCAGGACTGGGTGGAGCACTTTGAGAACTATGCCATTAGTTGGTCGGTTTGTAAGGACGTCATGGACAACTTTGTGCTTCGCCTCAAGAAATACACAGAGCTAAATGGAGGTCATCTCGAACACCTGCTCTAGAATAAAGAAGAAAAGTCCAAAGACTCGCATGTTTTGATGTTTTAAAACACAATAAACTAGTTATCACCAAAGTTTCATTCATTCCTTGCAGAAAATTAAGAAATGAGGCCTATCGAATGTTGGAGCCAGTTTATTTGGGGGTCCCCCTGTATATATATATATATATATATATATATATATATATATATATATATATATATATATATATATATATATATATAGAGAGAGAGAGAGAGAGAGAGAGAGAAAAGAAGAAGAAGAAGAAGAAGAAGAAGAAGAAGAAGAAGAAGAAGAAGAAGAAGAAGAAGAAGAAGAAGAAGAAGAAGAAGAAGCAAAGAGTGTAAAGGAGTGAAAAATGCCCGGAATGAGTTTTTCTATACGTGGGATAGGATTGGATAAGGATGTGCGACGCCGCCTTGGTTCTTTAATATCTTTATGTTTTTCTAGAATACTGCGAGGAGTGCGAATAGGAATGAGAGAAAGGGGATGGATGTGAGATTAGTGAGAAATCGTTTGAGATGTGTTCTATGTTGATGTGACTGAGAGTGAGAAGAATTTGGAATTTATTGATCTAAGTCTATGATATGGTGTGTGTGAGAAGGGTGCTAAGATTAAATATAGAAAAACGTAAGATAATGGTGTTTGGGAGTGCGGAAGGGGTGGAGTGTGATGTTAGAGTTCGTGGTGTTATTGTAAAAAAAGTGAGAATTTTTAAGTATTTAGGCTCTATCACGTGTGATTGAGTGAGGCAATCAGAGCGTTAATGAATGCTTAGGTTTAAGTGTGGAATGTGTCAGGAAACTGCGTCAGAGTATTCTGGTACCAACGTTGGTGTATGGAAGTGAGATGATGGTAGAAAAGGAGAAGGAAGGTTCTCTAGCGAAAGCATAGTTAATAGACAATTTGAAAGGGATGCTGGGTCTGCGATAGATAGATGGAGTGAGAAACGACTGTCTAAAAAATGTCCATGGTGTGAATGAGGCTGTTGTGACTGAGGGTTTTCAGGTGATATGGGAATGTGAGAAGAATGGATTGAAATAGAATTGTGAAGAGTGAGTGTAAAGGTGTACGAGGGGGGCGGAAGACCCGTAAATGTGCATGATCGTGTGAAGGAGTGTTTGAGAGAGGACGGGAGGGGTCTGGGTTCTGAGTGAGCAGCAAGTGAATAATATTGTGCGCGGTAGATATGCATAGATGGCGGGAGGGGTTGTAAAGTGGGTGTTAAAGTCCTTCGTCCCAAGGATGGTTCCTGCTGAGATGTTACGGTCCACAAAACTCTCATCGCTATAGGAGAAGCGGGAGGAGGGGGGTCCAAGTGAACAAAAAACGATGGATGGTTTTGTGCTTGATAGGGGGTAAAGGGAGGAAGAGAGGGCGGATTGTTTTAATTGCCTTGCTGCACGCCGACCTCACTTTGTGATTAAGTGGTTGAAGTTTAAGCTAGATCGCCGGTCGAAAGGAAAGGAGGTTGATGCATTATTATTATTATTTTCATTACTATAAATATAATCAGTCAATGGCTTTGCCACTCCCCCTTACGGGGGGAGCTT
Organism: Ceratothoa steindachneri; assembly: GCA_963969495.1. Lineage (NCBI taxonomy): Eukaryota > Metazoa > Arthropoda > Malacostraca > Isopoda > Cymothoidae > Ceratothoa > Ceratothoa steindachneri. The sequence goes on along the minus strand of OZ018330.1, from coordinate 17,549,656 downwards.
GCGCTTCGCTACTCAAATTAAAATTTAAAATCTAAAATAAACGCTACCATGGTTAAATTTTTATAAATTTTCTGAACTTCGCCAATGATAATAATTTTAAAAAGGAACTCGAAACTAAATTTCCTCCCTTTCAAAATATCACGTTGCTAAAATATAGTTATAGGAGAAGATATATAAAAATAAATTTTCTGAACTTCGCCATTTTGCTTTATGGTATGATAAAAGAATTATTAGAAATAACTTTGATAAAAAAACATAAGTCATAACCAAACTAAGATGAAATTATTATTCAAATACTCAAAAAAAATCCCCTTCTTAAATTATAAAGTTAGTGATGATAATTATTATGGTGATGAATTTAGGAATCTTACTGCAATGGACATGACACCGGGCACTTTGAGGCTGTTCGTTCCATTCATCTGATTTCTAACCAACGTTCAATATTTCATTGCAACCACCATTAAATAAAAAGTGGTTTTGCAAAAGGTGCGGTAAATATAATAACACGCGGGAAGAAAGTAGGTATTAACGATGGTAATAAGTAATGAAAATGCATTTCAAAGACCTTCAAACTCAGATCCTGGAAGCAATTATCGGAAAAAAACAACAACATTTTAATAAAGCCAAACTGGCGGCTGAATGACCCTTTCAAGAACACCAGAAAATTGCGAGGGTTTTAGAACGCGCTGTAACTATTGCCTGTTAATCCAGTGTTACTGCAAAGTGTTAATCAACCTATCGCTTCCGAGAAAAATTTAAACTATTTAGATGTGAGGGAGAACTAACGAATAAAACAATAACAATCTACAATAATATAATATAAACTCCACGAATCATATAAAGAATATATAACTAAGCTGAGTAATTACAGCAGTATTACATTTCAACTGGTGTGTGCTTCGGGAAATTGCTGCTTGTCAATTGATCACCGCGTCGTTTCCCGATTGGGTGGTTTGTTTGGCCCTTCGAGAAAAACGAGGTCTGCTGACCAAAGTCGCCTACTCTCACTTATTCTGATTTATGACCTTACGACCTTCAAAACTTTAAATAATTCCTGGACTAACCTTAAGAGGACCTTGGCAAATATATCATTCGAAAAACAATGTAAAATAACATAGGGGTTTCAAATTCCGTTAGAATCGGCAGAATGGTTACAATATTATTAACTAAATAAAACAATAGCGAAACGGGGACCAACGGACCGCCGACATAGTGAGATATAGAATCGCACTAAAAACAACTTTCTTTAACTCTCGGAAAACCTCTGTAGCCTATAGTGAGACACTTGAAACAAGTTCCCTAATTAAACAAATAGACTTTTGTCTATATTAATAGTGTAAAATTATACTCTTAAAGCCTTTCCAGAAGTTATGCGAGCGTTAAGTTCGTTCCTTTAATGAGTTCGGTAGTAGTATCATCATTATCATCATCATCACTAACTATAATTTAAGAAGGGAATTTTTTTGAGTATTTGAATAATAATTTCATCTTAGTTTGGTTATGAGTTATGTTTTTTTTTTATCAAAGTTATTTCTAATAATTTATTTATAATATCAAAAAATAAAATGGTGAAGTTCAGAAATAAATATAAGTATCGAAATTTTGTGAATTTTTAAAACCCAAAGAATTACAAATGGTGAAGTTCAGAAAATTTATTTTTATATATCTTCTTCTATAACTATATTTTAGGAACGTGATATTTTGAAAGGGGGGAAATTTAGTTAAGAGTTCCTTTTTATAATTATTATAATTGGCGAAGTTCAGAAAATTTATAAAAATTTAACCATTGCTGCGTTTTTTTAGATTTTAAATTTTAATCTTAGTAGCGAAGCCATTGCCTGGTTTTCTATAAAGTTCCTTAGTAAATATTCTATTTCCTACATTCTTTTTCGTTTTGAGCAAATGCGATTTACATATTTAGCTGCCTAGAAATTAAAGGACATAAATTGAATGAATTGTAAATTGGGGCAACAATATAGTTAGCTTTTGTTTCCTATATTGATTAGAAACAGGGTAACGAGAGGGAAAAGGAAATCTGGCTTCGGAAGATTATTTGAATGAGGTCTTAGATTGACCGTCTATATATAGTGATGGTTCTCTAAACCAGGGTTTCCCAACCGGGGGCCATGGCACATCTGAAGGGAGCCACAGGAAAATTTTAAGCTTTAGGGGGGCCACAGAGCCATGAAGGGGGCCACAGGACTCAACCTATTGAAACCTGAATTATAGTTAGGGCAGTACCTAATTTTAATTTATGCAGTTGAATTACATTTAAAAAATATTAATACATATATTTTTCCTTTTTGAAATATTTTATTAGCATAATAGGATTTACATTAATCTGTAAACAAATATATGTTGCATCTTACAAGCTTATTCTGCGACGCACTCCATTGTGCGCTTGATCGTTATGCGCCTGGCACCGTTGTTGGTTTGATGAAAATACTTCAGGTGGAACTTTAAATCCTTAAAGTCTGTTTATCAAGTGGTTCGGCGTTATAGTATGTAAGTAGCTTTTATTTGTTTACCCTAATACTGCGAAGTTGTAGTAATTTTACTAGTTTTTAAAATTATATTAGATTGTCACAAGCACAATAATATAAGACTTTTATAAGTAAATAACTGAGCATTTTTGTTTGTAAGTAAAGTGTGCCATTGCTAGGCCTACAACAAATCATTTTTTTCACTTCGGTTTCACTTAGGGCTTATTTACGAGATTAGCATTTAATCTTAGATTCTGATGATTGTACTTATCGTTTTGTATCTGCATTAATTTGAGTAATATATATGTATATGTATGTATATATATATATATATATATATATATATATATATATATATATATATATATATATATATATATATATATATAATATTACTAAAATTAATGCAGATCTACTCTCCTGAGGGAGTACATTTCTGCTGTTTTGCATTTAGGTACAGTTACAGAGTACCAGGGTGTACAATCAACAACGAAAATTTCGGACATGTCCAATTAATAGAAACGTTCATAAAAATAGTTGCATTGTTTTACGGTTCTTTTTTTGGTGTCAAATATTTACCATCAAGGGCAAGTATTTAGCACAAGAAAGGAAAACAAAATTTTCAATGCAGCCATTTTATTAGCGTTTCGATTTATTGGACATGTCTGAAATTTTCGTGGCCGACTCTAATAGGAGTTAGTGTTAGGCAAAGACTCGGTGCTCTGCACAGGAAATGAGGGTGGTTTCTGGGTCTTTTCTCAGAAATACTCTTCCTTTTTCGCCGCTGAGATAAGCGCCTTTCATTCTGTTGCGGTGAGCTTCGGCTCTAAAATGTAATATATATATTATTAATATATTAAATTTCTTCTGCACAGATTACCCATGGCTACGGCGACGAAGAAAAAATGTCGACAATACTCCAGTGATTATTTAGCTTATGGTTTTATACATTCACCAGACAAGATAACACAGCCATTGTGTCTTTTATATATGGCTACACTTTCTAATGATAGTATACGACCAAGTAAGCTTAAAATACATTTGGAGTATAAGCACAAGGAAGGAGCACTATTAAAGATATATTTAGCAAAACAGCGGCAAAACTAGACAAAGGTTTAATTGCATTTTATGAGATTTCCAAGCTAATAGCGAAATCGGGAAAACTTCATAATATTGGCGAAGAATTGATTTTGCCTTCAGTATCTGTGGTTATTTCAACTGTCATGCAACAAAATCCAAAAAAAAATCACTGAAGACATTCCGCTGAGCAACAATACAATACAAGAAAAACTCGTTAAACATTTACAAGTAAAGACCTTTGCATTACAAATTGATGAAACGTTATTACGTGATAACGAAGCCCTTCTCATGGCGTATGTTAGGTTTTTGGATAAAGATCAACTCATCGAAGAAATGCTTTTTCTCCCGCAGCCTTGTGACGGATACTAAAGGTGAAACAATTTTCAAAGAAGTAGTGACCTATTTCAAAGAAAATGATATTCCACTTGGGAATATTATGGCTTGTGCAACTGATGGCGCCGCCGCTATGGTAGGTAGATATAGGGGATTTATTGCACATTTAAAAGAGGCTGTGCCTAAAGTTTTTTTTCATACACTGTGTTGTCCACCGTCAACATCTGATTGAAAAAACCTAGGAGGACGTCTGAAAGATTCACTTGATAGCGTAATTAAGACAGTCAACCTTATCATGTCAAATCCACTTTAAGAGCGTCTTTTCCGACAACTCTGTGCTACCAATCAAGAAGGGCTTGAGCGCCTACTTTTGGATACAGAGGTGCGATGGCTTTCTAGGGGCAATTGTCTGAATCGCTTCATTGCACTTTGGGATAGTGTTGTGTTATTTCTGGATGGTAAGCAGCTTGGAGTAAGAATCATTGCTGCCAAATGTGACATATTCTACCTTACATATATATTTGAAAAGCTAAATATCTTGAACAAACAGCTACAAGGTAAAAATGCAAATATTTTAACTTGCAAAGAGTCTATTTGTGCATTTATGGGGAAAAATAAGCTGTTCAAGACAAATATGGGGCGAAAAGAGTTGATACAGTTTCCAACGCTCCGCACTATTGAGAGTGAGCTGAAAGAAGATGATATTTCAGTATACATTGATCAGTTGGAGAAATTACATAGTGATATGGAAGTTAGGTTCAGAGATCTTCTACAACTGGACATTCCAGGTTGGGTGGTAGATCCATTTGGAATTAATGCAGCTGATGTTGATATCAGATTACAAGAAAGCCTCATTGAGTTACAGAGTGATCAAACTTCTCTGGCTAGATTTAAGCATGGTGTCAGGAACTTATGGACAGGTCATGAAATTACTATGAAATACCCTTTGCTTTGAAATGAAATAAAATTATTATATTTTATTGCTTTTCCTACTTCTTATCTGGTTGAGTCGGGTTTTAGTAAAGTGTCACACCTCCTATTAAAAGCTCGCAGCCGCTTAGAAATAGTAAGAAGAGGTGATCTTCGTCTGTCTCTAACAACTATAGACCCTAATATTGAAAAACTTGTAAAACTGCATGAAGCACAAGGATCGCATTGAATGAATAAAGAGTTGATGATATATTTATTTCATTTTGCTAAGGGATTTTATTTTTTCTAAGATGAATTATTTACTTTAAAAGAGTATTACATTTTTGTTAACCACTGTTTATTTTTTGCTATGTTTATAGTCCTATATATGTGACAAATATAATTGTACCTGAATACAAATAGCTGTTTTAATATCTTTTATCCTTTAAAGTAGAGTTAAACTGCATATTACTTACTGAAAATAATGATTATGGGCCACAAGAAAAAATAAGGTTCCTAAGGGGGCCATAAGCCAAAATCGGTGGGGAACCATTGCTCTAAACCACTAACATCACAAATATAAGCGTTATACAATTGCTTTAAGGGTAGACTGGCTTGGAGAATTTGTCTTTGGGGAGTAGTCCCTTCCTGGTCACACAGTGAAGGAACTTGGGATATAAAAACACCCATTTGTTTCAGCTTCTCTTAAATTGGAGATAGAGCTAATTGATCTCTTCCTCGATTTGATCATAGCTGGCCTGCAAGTAATGGACGTGTGGCGCTAGAGCCACATTATAGAATCGCATCTGACTCAAAATCACCTCAAAGATGAGCACATTGAAGTCTTATAAAGTTCTATAATTGGTTCACAGTAAAGCGGTGCTCATAGTTTTTTACTGAGCGAAGGCGTTTTACGGACACTCCTAAACCGTTACCTCCTGGCTCCTTTACCAGTATAGCGTGTGAGAAGTGCAGGCGAGCGGCTTAAAAGCTTCGTTTGAATGAGTCTTTTTAGAGACTCAGGATAGCCGGGTGGATTCGCCGCTGGCTAACAGGGGTCCAGCGACGCGGGAAGCTGTTCGCAACTTGCCTACGCTATTATTTTTCATTTGCCCCTTTTCCTACTCCCCTCTATTTACACCAGGTAGCAAGATGTAAATAGCAAATGTATTTCGTCAAGAATTCCGGGTCTAAAATGAATGAAAAGTCCTTAATCTTAAATGAAAGTGATGGAATGTGTGGTAGTTAAATTGGTGTGAAGTAGTTTTCTAGGTTACCCTGGTGTTGAGGGCATCACTAGAATTCTCTCTTTTTATTGTTTGTTTTGTTTTTGTATCATCCGTCAATAATTGTGCTGACCGTCTATGACGGTCAGGTTCTTCCATTAGTTTATAACTTTGTTAATTTCTTTTGTAGGTTCCTCCGTCGTGGCTTTCAAGCCTTTTGAGTAGTATTTTTGCTAACTGTTTTGTTTGTAGTTTCATCTAGGCATTTTGCATCTTTTATTTTAACTTTTTAACTTTGTTGTTTATTTATTCTTTTTTATTTTTACTTAAATTTTAACTTGGGCACTTTGTCTCTTTTTTATCTATGCTTATTGTTATTGCAGTTAATTTATCTTTCTCTTCTTTTTATTTTAGTTGACTTTGTTAATTATTAATTTCTTATTTTAATTTAAATCTTAATTTGGGCCCTTTGCCTCTTTTTGTCCATGTTTTTTTGTTATTACTGTTAGATTATCTTCCTTTTCGCCAAATTCTCAACCAGTTCCGCATAATTGTCAGTGTTGCGGTTGCACAAAAGACCTGGACACAGCGAAACAAACCTCTTCCAGACTTCAAATTGCTTTTAGGTAAGCTTTAAGTGTATGGCCATTTACGTAAGGGTATTCTCATCTAAGAGAACCCCCACCTGCATCTCCTCCGAGCTAGGCCTAGATGGCATGTTCCATCAATGGAATTGCTGTATGCTTAGACTCCAGACTACCTGGTTGGGGCCGTGGAAGCTCTTCTTCTACCGTTTGCTGTTGCTATCTCTTTTCAGAACACCATACTGGGCGCTTGCCCTCTTCCCACCCTATTGGGGTGTAATGGTTTTGCGATCCCACTATCACTGGATGGGGATCAGGCAGAAGAATGCGCTACTACATCTAGATATGAGGTATAGTTATTTCTGCGTACATTCTACTATCAGCCGATTTCCGTCGCGTCGTAGCACGATTGCCCAGGCCCTTTCCCATGCTCGGGAAATTGAACGATCAACCCCAGGGGTCAGATACGTACAGACCTGATCGAGGAGCTATAGATAGGTGTGCTAAATATGCACGAGTTTACGCATCACTGCTCGAGAACGATTTCATTTTTTTAACTTGATCTTTCCGTGATCTCTGGATGCATAGACTGATTTTGGGTGGGCGGTTGATCACCTTCATGGTAACGCCTCCTTTCCCATTCAACTATTATTTTCTGGTTCGCTGACGCCTGAAAACCCGCCTCCGTCGTGAAGGGAGCGTGCCTTGTATTTCGCATTTCAGCAAAGTACTGATTGCGCTGTACAGGCCGCGGAGTTTAGGTCTGGGGATGAGTCCGTTTAGTTCTACGCCAACTTCATTCCCTTGAGCCTAACTATTATTCCTAGAACCTTCGTCAGTTTTTCACGCATTCTGCTTCTTTGGTGGTCGGCCGAATATTAGACCACCTTAAGAGAGAAGCGATATGCATACATGCCAGAACCATTTTAGCCTCGGTGAATTTGGTCGAGTCAGGACCACCTTCCGGTATGTTTCAAAGCACTCTCGCTACTGTTTCTGGCGGGCATACGTGTTTTTACTTAACGAGAAAACCCATCTTGCAGAGATATGGAAGAGTGTCACAAGAATACTGGGAAGATTGTCGCAGGGTCTTCACTCTCTCCAGGAGAACGGGATATCAATCTCTAACCCAGTGTCCGTGGCGAACTTTTTCGTGACGGTATTCTCCCCCGTTATCGAGCCGAGATGCTTTCCCGCCAGCATTCAATTCACGTCGAGATGTCGCTGAGTGCCGCCGGCTGAACGCCAATGGCAGGTATACATTGAGTTGTGTTCAGCTCTTGCTTGAGCGCGGACACCGTCCCATGTCCCATATGCTATGCTTCGACACCCAAGTGAGTGAGCTATGGCATTTTTGCCGAATTTGTTCGACAGGATCTGGAATGAGGATATCTTCCCGATTCCTGGCGAACGACTACTCTGCTCGCTTTTCGCATACATGTGAGCCATCACTCTACCCCGGTCAGTTTCCGCCCCATTTCTATAACCACCTGCATGTACAAATTCATGGAGAAATTTGTAAATGTTAGCCTAGCCTTTTTCCTGGATAGCAGAGGCCATGTCTTTTGTACAGTGCGGCTTCCGCTAGTTCCGCTCCACGTAAGATCGTTTTCTCCGGCTGGAAATGCTATCTGTGATGCTTTCCTTCAGAGAGCAGTACGACATGGTGTTTTTCGATCGGAAGAAAGCGTATGATACGATATTATGGAGAACGTCTATACAATGGGGGCGAAGGGAAGCCTCCCAATTTGCATTTCTGAATTTCTATGAGAAAGTCGAATCCGTGTACGGGTGGGTGGTGAGTAGGAGGTACCCTCTCCGTCCCAACAGGGAAGAAAGAGGGTATCCGAAAGGAAAGTACCTTCAATGTCACTATCTTTGCCCTGATAAGGTTTAAGGTAAGTTACCATTGGGTTGCTGCCCAATCCAAGTGGATAAGAATATGGCAGCTAGGGTGAAACGAGACAAATCAACTATAAAAGGTAGAGAAGACCACTCTGTGACAAAAATTTAAAAAACGACGGGTTAAAAGATTGCTCTGCCAATATGAATCGAAGACAGGTGTGCTGAGGAATAGTTAAAAGGGTCGGGAAAGAGGACAACCAAAGAATGGCAAAATGGCTATAATCCAATAAAAGGTGGGCAACCGATTAGTCCCCACGGCAAAAACGACAGCAAGGGCTGATATGAGCATCACTGGAAACAAGATGGCCGTGAGTAAGTCTCGTATGACCAATGCAAACTCGGCAAAGGGCCACCTCCAACGACCGCATTCTATGGCGACTCGTGGGCCAAGAGCGAAACGAACTTTTAATTTTGTATAGTTTGGATGTTGAACAGTCATCCCATTCATTCTGGCACAGTTAAAAAATATATTTTCTTATTGAAGGAAAGTAGTCCCTAAAAGGCAGAGCCAAGTTCTCAGGACACATAGAATGTGATGAGCGGGCCAGCCAATCAGCCCTCTTATTGCCCAGGGACCAAGCAAAAAATAATTCTATATCGGGACGCAATTTGGATCAGCCAGTTGCAAATTTCTGTGACTAGAGGATGGGACGCATTAAAAGATTTAATTGACTGCAAGACATTCCTTGAGTCGGAAAAAATGACAAAATCACTAAAAGGTAAAATTTTGATGAGTCTAAAGGCTAAAAGGATTGCTGAAAGTTCAGCGGTAAAAATGGATGCTGCTGACTGCAGGGAGTTAAGAATTCTCCTCCTGGGTAGATGGCAGCGGCACCTACGCCACCGTCCGACTTAGAGCCATCCGTGTATAGTGGGCAGCATTGTTTCTGTGAGATCGAATGCTCTAAGAACAGGCTCTTAATGATGCCACGGTCCATGGAGGACTTCTCCAGGCTCCCCTGGTTGGTACATACTGTGGGGAGAGGAGCACGCCAACTAGAGGTAACTAAGGATGGAAGGTGTAAGGACCCTTGGAGCACCCAGGTTAGAGAGATGATCTCCTATGCGAAGGTTCAAAGGGCGGGGTAAGGATAGCAACTTATCATATGCCGCCGTTAATTCGGCAGCATACAGGCATTTGTAGACCTCTAACACAGGGGATTGCTGTACTCGGCAGAGGTATCGCATGTAGATTTGAAGTCTATGGTAGGGCATTAAAGGCTGTTGACAGGAGAAGTACTAGAAAGGCGAACTCCGAGGTTTCGAATGGGGTTCAGCATTTTAAGGGCTGTAGGGGAATCCGATGAGTAAATTTGACAGCCATAATCCAATTTGGATTGGACGAGGGCTGTGTATAATGTCCACAATTTTTGTCGGTTACTGCCCCACGAAGTGTGTGAGAGGACTTTCAAAATGTCTAGAGCCCGCAGACAGCCCGTTCGAAGTCGGCGTAGGTGTGGTAACCAGGATAACTTTGGATCGAGAGTTACGCCAAGAAACCGAAACTCGGAGACAAACTCTATATTTTCGCCTTGTAGGGAGATAGATGGCGGAACAAGAACCCCTCTGCCTCGGTGGAAATACATTGCTTTGGTTTTGTTCGTGGAAAAGCGGAATCCCTTAAGTTGTGCTCTTTTGGATACAGCATCGACCGCCAGTTGTAGCCGACGTGCTGTTGATGGCAAGCAAGGTGAAGAACAGTATAGTGCTAAATCATCGACAAACAGAGTTGCCGATACACTTAAAACACTGCCATGCGGAACTCCCTCCTCTTGGGGTTGCAGGTCAGAGTATGCGTCTCCAACACGTACCTTGAAGGATCGAGATGCTAAAAAACTTTGAATAAGTGAAGGTAAAAGGCCTCTCATCCCCCAGACGTATAGCTGCTTCAAGATGCCGTATCTCCATGTTGTGTCGTAGGCTTTGTCAATATCGAAAAATATGGCCAGGACTTGGTGCTTTAATGAGAAAGCTTTCCAGACCGATCCCTCGAAACGTACTAGTAGGTCAAGGGTACAATGACCTTTGCGGAAGCCACATTGAAATGGAGATAGAAGGTGATTGGTTTCTAGGAACCAGTTTAGGCGCTTCAATATCATTTTTTCTACCAACTTACTCAAACAGCTGGTGAGCGCTATAGGGTGGTAGTGATCTGCAATCAACTCGTCCCTGCCCAGTTTGACAAAGGAAAGGATGCTCTCAATGCGCCATGATGAGAGGTAAAAACCCTTCACCCATATAAGGTTGTACAAATCAAGTAAGAAGAGAGTAGATTGTGGATGTAGGAGCCGTATCATATCGAAATGGATCTCATCAAGGCAAGGGAAGTAGATCTACAAAGGGGCAAAGCACTATGCAGTTCATGGATGCTGAATAGAGCGTTATACTGAAGGTTAGATTTTGTTGTAAAGTTGAGAGAATGAGATGCTTCCTTTAATTTGTAGGATTGAAAAGCCTTATCGTAACGGCTGACACTGCTGGACGCGCGGGAATGGTCAGAAAAAGCATTGCTGACCGCCATTCTCTAAGGAACCGTGTAAGTTGAGTGTGGGGGTATGATAATTAGCATAACGGCCCCTGATTTTACTAATCCTCTCCCAGATCTTAGCGGTAGGTGTCATAGACGAAATTGATGAAACGTAACGGCGCCATGAATTCCGGCGAGCCTGACGAAGAGTTCTTTTCCAAAGCGCACGAGCTCAGTTTCGGTCGACCTTGTTGTACAAAGTTGGGTCTTTCGTAATCGGGTATGGGCTAACTTGTAGTTTTTGATAGTTGTTGCACACGCCGAGGTCCACCAGGACATGGTTGATCAGCCCGTGGCGGTTCGCCTCCGTGGGATGGTCTGTGTTTGCTGCATTGTAGATAGTCGATATAAAGTATTTTACTGCCACATCCACTCCATTGAAGGTCCTCAAGGATGCACTTGTGAAGGACGCCTCTTAGAAACCTTCCCAATCTGCACGACCTAAGTCCCACTTAAGGGGCATAGTTGTATGAGGGCTAACTTGAAGGGCCGACAAGACAATAGGGAAGTGGTCACTCCCATGGAGATCGTCAAGAATTGACCATCGAAGTTCCGTGAAGCAATCCGAGGAACAAACAGACAGGTCCACACAGCTAAAAGAGTCTGTCTGGACATGATAAGAGATAAAATCGCCAGTAATTAAGAGACAAAGAAAGTTAGATAATAAAAGAATCTAAAACACTGCCTTTGGCATTTCGAGTGATGCCAACCCAGTATGGGTGACGGGCGTTAAAATCTCCTAGTAATAAGAATGGGGAGGGCAACTGGTCTATAAGTTCTAAAAGGTCGCGTCTTGACAATGATAAACAAGGGGGTAGGTAAATAGAGCAAACCGTAAAAAGCTTAGTAAGAAAAACCCTCACGGCAACAGCTTGGAGGGTAGTATGTAGGGAGATGGGAGAAACATGGTGGGATGAAGATACCATGATTGACCCCCCCTTCCTCATGAGAGGGGCTTCCAGCAGGAGAAAGAGAGTTCAAAGTGAGAAAGCCGGGTACCGGCGGAAAGGGCCGTATACCCAGTTTATTCTCCTGAAGACAAATAACAGTGGGGTGGATAGTCGTCAAAAGAATTTTAAGTTCTTCCCACTTTGGAAGAACTCCTTGGCAATTCCATTGTAAAATGGAAGATATTATGTGTGACGATTAGATACCACTGTGGATATTTTTTTCTCTTTTTAGGCCGATATTGTATTTGAGGTTCGTCCCAAAGAGCTTGGGAGACGGAGAGCTGATTTTGAGGAGCCTGCTTTTGCAGGGGGAGAGATCCTAGATGGAGCAGTAACTGGGTTTTTTTTTTTCGTGGGTTTTGGAGAACCGACCGAGGCCCTTGATTGTAATTCGGGCTCACAACCTGGCGGAAAAGGAAGATCAAGAATGGATTTTCGGCCGGTAGATCCGGATTCATGGGTCGAGGGTATTTTCGGTGTTGGGGAGTTGGTCCAACCGCTGCGATTGGTGATGTTAGAGTATCAACTGCTTTCATCGGATCTTGGGTTGAAGGGTGAGCGGAACGAACAGGTGATCTGAGCGAGATGTGCGGAGCTGGGTGTATCTGCCATCATTTGGATCAGGATGAGGCCTAGATCCTGTGAAGGGCGGGACTGACTTAAGGGCATAGAATGTTCAGCCATAGGGAAGGAGTCCATTGAAGATTCTCGGGGTCTATTGGTGGTCGATGACCCAGGTGAGGAATCCTTCCTCTTACCCCTGGGCTTTGGGTCTCGGGGCCGGGTGGATGAACCTTCACTGGTCGATGTTGAGGATTCTTTCAAATAGCGTCTGATGTTTTCAAGTGTCTCACCCTGAGCGTCTCTCCCAGCTAGAGCTGCTGGAGATAGGATGGGGGGGCTAGATTGGTTATCTCGGTGTGAAAGCGATGCTTCAACTGCATATTCTGAATGTTTTCGACGCTGCGAGTAGATCTAGGGTGAAGTGCTTCCGGCTGGTCGGAACTCGTGCGTGATGGTCGGTTTCGTCCAGCGTCACGTAAAACGTCAGAGAAGAGCCGGCCGAGTGGCGAGGTTTGTGCTCGGGCACGCTGGCGGGCCTCTCTTATATCTAGACGTAGGGAGTCGCGAAAAGCGAGCACTTCCTTTTCATATAAAAATATAGAGGAGTTTTGACGCACCACTGTGGGTATCTCCGCAGTTGGCACAGTAGTGTGTTTTGGTGCATTCGGGGCCATGGTAGTCAGAGCTACAATTCACGCAGGAGCGAGGGTGCCGACAGGCACGGCCAACATGTCCAAATTGATTGCAATTGAAGCAGCGTCCGGGTAGTTCGATGTAGGGACTTACCGGGGCACACGAAGGTACCCAGCTTTAATATACTGCGGCAGTTCTTGTCGTTCAAATGTTAAAATCAGTGTGGCGGTTGGGACTTTAGTGGAGCCTAATGTTTTAGTTACCCTGTGTACGCGTGTGACACGTTGGGTACTGAGCTTACTCAAAAGGCGGGTGGGGTCGTAGTCTTTTAGTTCGTTTGAACGGACGACACCTTTGACAAAATTCAGGCGCGGATGGGGCGAGACAGTTATTGGAATTTCAGCTATCGAAGATAGATTTCGCACAATGTTGTGTTGAGAGTGGGATGACACTTCGACTACGACATCACCACTACCTCTTGACCACATCCGGCGGGGTTCACCACAGCGGGACTCAAAAGATTCATTGACGTCAAACACATCGACTTTTGCAAGTGGGATGTCGGATGATGAATTCATGACAAGAAAGCGAGGATAATCAAGATCTGGGTCTACTTCGTTGAAGTAGGGGTCCAACGAGCGAGGGAAGGCTGAAAGGGAAGCTAAGGAACGTTTGGCACGAAAACTCTTACGAGAAGGAAAGGTTTTTGGTTTATGGCTAGCCATTGCAAAAAGAAAAAAAACTTCGCATTCTCCCTCGGGGCTCCCCACCATGGAGGCCTACAAGGGCCCGGCACTACTGCAACTATACAATCAGTTACGTCCGGTATGTCCTCTTGGAGAATGGATACGGAACCACCACACCATCTTTTGAAACCTAAGAGGCTCCCTGAGTTCTACGCATGGAGAAAAGGTGTCAACGATGGGTTTCTCCTTGGGCATGCGGTAGACGAAGGCGGTGGAGATTCCCAGCCTCTTTTATCTTCATGAAAAAACGATTCGGAATCAATCCATTACACGAGCAAAGGTCGGATATCGATAAGGACCACTAGATAGGTGAAGGAAGAGGGGGAAATGAAGGGCAGTGGAAGAGCATAATAGAGGAGGAAAGAAAGAGGAGCTTGTTAAAAGTCTTTTTGGCAGCACCATGGGTCCCCTAAGGGATCCAGGGCTAACCCCCTTCGCCACGAGAAGGCCAGAGCCTCTCTGGGAACAACCCCTGAAGAAAAGATCCCAGAGAGAAAGGGGGTTGCCCTGATAATCAACGGTCTCGCATCGGTACTGCTAGATGTTCTTTCTATGCTCTACATAGACGACCTTTCTATCTCTCTTTGTGCGGTCCATAAGTCAATTCTGCGTCGACTTCAACAGACATAAGAACCGGAATGCTCGCTATGCCGACGCGCACAGAGTTCGGTTTTCATTTGCTACGAATAAAGTGCAGTTCTGCTGACACCCACAGCTTAATTCCGAGCCGTACCTGTTCCTAAACGCTGTTCGGCTAGAAGTGGTCGACTCGCACCGTTCTTTAGTCTTGTTTTCAACCAACTCTTCATCTGAAAGGCCCATATTCGTATAATTAGAATCTCTTCTACCCGCGCCATGGACATTCTTCGTTCTGTGAGGGTTAGGATTTTTGGTGGTGATAGGACCACTGCCCTGCTTTCTACCCATCTTTTCCTCGCTCGAAACTGGAATACGGATGAGAGTTTTACGCATCCGCAGGTGGATGCCACTCACTACACCGGTTTCCATCTGGTAACCGATGCCTTCCGCACGTCTCTTATTGAAAGGTTACCTATCGATGCTGGGAAGATGCCACTTGTTCTACGCCGTACAGTGTATTATGCCCTTGTCGCCTCCCTCTGTCGCTAACGGCCCTCATGGCATTCGAAGCCGAGAGATGCCAGTCATACCCAAAGTCCTTTGTGTTTAGGGATAGGAAACTCCCCGGAATATACCACCTTTGATTATTTGTTGTCACTTCTCTGGTTCCATAGCGCCAAAATGAATGCGCTCGACCTTTTAGCAGCATACTTCGTGTCACGCAGGATCCGTGCAAGTGTAAAAGTATCGTTCCAGTGAGGTGAGTGGTGAATGTGTGAGGCATTCTCCTCATTTTAACACAATAAATTTTCACCACTTTCCCTTAGTCTTTCCTTTTACCCTACTTTTTTGTGTGTCTGAAACGAGAGTGAGTAGAGTAGATAGAAAGGTAGTGTGTTATATATAATTTATTTTGTTGAATTTTTGTCTTTTGCTTTTGCAGAAAGTTCATAAATACATTACATGACTTTATAAATTCCATATTGGAGAAATAAATAATTGTTTTGGTGAAAGGAGCATTGTAAAAGGTATTGCAGGCTAAAGTATAATTAAGAATAAGTAATCATTTAATAGAATTATTATTGTCTGATAAGCCAAAGCACACCATGGGTGGATGAATGACCCATTTTTTAAAATTTTATTTTAAGGCAAACATGTAGTGGTGACCAGACCACATGACTAAAGAATACCCAGGCATTCCAGCGCTTTGTGGCAGTTCCCTTGTTTGCAAGTCTTTTGCTCCTCAGATTTACAGGTTTAATCAGCATCTGCGGCTCTCTATGGCCTACTGTTTTCTTGAGACTGTTGTGCTGTTTTGTGATAATTGACCAGTATCGACTAATTGCCATCACTATTTCCCCGATTTCCCACTCCTCTCCTCAATCATTATATTTGGGTAATTTGTGTTGCATTGATTGAAGAACCAGTCAATATTTTTGTATGTTCTACAAGCTTATTTTTGTAATTTCATAAAATTGTATTGTATACTCCCACTCCAACCTTCTTGTAAATAGTTATCGTATCATATACAACCTGTCTGTAAATATTTATTGAGAATAAATCCAGATAAGTTGGGGTGTTCTGTCACTTTTACTTCCATTAAGGGCATTAATGCATTTTGAGTCCCGAACCTTAGTGAAAAGTGTAGGGGTAATATGATCGCACCACATACCCATGGCATCCAAATAGGGACTTGGTGCAGAATGAGGAGTCGGGGCAAGGAGAAAATAAAAGTTTTGTGTCCATTTTCTATCCTTCCTACTAACAAAGACTTGCTCTAGAGCAGCATGAGCTTAAAGAGAAAGTGGGATGTTTAAGGACAGAGTTGAGAGAGAAAGGAGTATGAGTCATTAACAAGAGAGAGTGAAAGGTATGAAAATATTGGGGAAAGGGTTTAAGGATAGGTCTGAACAAGTCTGGAAGGAAATGAGACTGGAAATGGATGAAAAGATGACAGAATTGTTGAGACATTGCAAATGGAGAGGAAAACTAGAAAGATGGACAGAAATGGAATGTAGGAGTGTAACAGACAAGATAAAGGAAAGAAAATTACTTTGACCCCAAATGTGTCTAAGAATGAAAGAAAGTAAGTTTGAATGGAGGAGTGTATGATGATAATAATAAGGAATGGACTGAAGTGGAAAGTAAGCAAACTAGAAAAGTGAAGAGAGCTCCTCAGAGAGTCAAAGTGAAAAGGAGATTTTGATTTGTGAGGTCCCCAGTGAATAAGTTTGATGTGTATGGTTTGAAAGATGTGAACGAGCTCTTCTGGGATTTTGAGAGCTAAGTTGTTGGAAGTACACAGAGACTAAGATATTTTGGGTGACTAAACTATTGGAGTGTTTGGAAGGATGTAGGAAAGATTTTTTGTTGGAAGTACTCAGAGAACCGGATATTTTGGATGTTTGGATGACTAAACTATTTAAGTGTTTAGAAGGATGTAGGAAAGCTTTTTATGTCGCAAATATGAGTGTTGGTTAGCTGAAGTTTGAGATGGTGAAAGAATGATGGAATGAGAATCTGAATGATTACAAAGTCACTGATGAGAACGTTTTAGGCTACTATTCTTAGTTAGGTGGCTGAATGTGTGAATGCAAAGAGAAAAAAGAAAATAGGTGGACAAATGAAAGATTGAAATGGGATGATGCCCTGGAGATAGAAGAGGATAGACAATATCAATAGTATGATAGATGAAACGGTATGAATGAAGTGTATGAATGATCAACTAGCCTGGAGGAATGTGAATGAAAAGACTGCAGAGGTATCAGGAAACTAGTGGGTTGTATGATGTGTCTTCTACTGGTGTGAATGTTAGTGATGTAATAGTAGGTATATCAGGAGTGAATGTTATGTATGCATGAGTATTATGATAGAAGTGTTTATCTTTGATTGATTTTGGTGGTAACACTAACTTGATTTATTGAAATGTGTATGAAAGCATTAAGGAGTGTGACACTTGGAGATTGTGGAGGCAGTTTGATTGTTAGAATGCATAAGATATGGATGAATGATTTTTTTTTAATTAGCCCAGCTGGCAATGTAGTGGTTTGAGTTTTAAGGTAGGAATTCGCCTCCCATCACCGATATAGATGCATAATCCCTTTTTTCTTTTTCAGGGTGCCTGGAATGACTGAGGGGCTGGGAAAACTGATCTAGATGGGGGACAAGATGCATTTCCATTGTGCCCTGCATTCATTTTGTTCCTTTCTTGAGGAGAATTTTGTAAATTGTTTTTGTAAGAAATAAGAGAGAGTCCATTAGTGCAAAAGTGTTGGTGCACAAGTCTTCCTGATATTGTCCTCCCTGTTCGGAGTGAATTAGCAAGGATGGCAATTTCTTTACAAGAGTAGGGCTCCCTCCAATATACAATAAAGCCCAGGGCTAGAATGGCTGAGAACTTTCCCCATTTAGAAATTGAGCATGTTGTGACTAGCACTGTAGTGGTCTACTATTAGTGTGGCTACACAGATACCCTGTATAGAGAGATTTAAGATAAGATTGTAGACTAGAACTGTAGGATAAGATCTGATTTTTTTTTTTCATTTGGGTTCCTAATATTCATTTCTCTCTCTCTCTATATATATAATTTGTATTTGATTAGGGTTTTTTTGGGGGGGGAAGATTTTTCCTATTTTTTGTAAAGTTAAAATTGGATTCCCTCCCAATGTTCCTTCAAACACCCAGGTGGCTTTACTTGATGACAGGCTGTGTGTCTGCCTTCAAGGAAATAGTTATTGTAAATAAAACTTTAGCCTGCTAGTAGGCTATTCTAAAATTTTGAAAAAAACAAACAACAAAACAAGGAAGCACATTTCTGCATCAGGGAGAGGCCCACTTCTCTGATGGAGGAGACCAGCCTCTCTCAAAGAGTCAGATAGTCCACAAGTCTGTGTATACAAACCATCCTGAGTACAAGGGACAAGTGGCAGCAACCTAGCTCATCTAGATACTGGGACAGGCAACATGCCAGAAGATCACCTAGACTGGGGATATTTAACAATGCAGTCGTCACAATAAATTTCAGGTTAGCACACCATCAAATGGTTGTGTGCCCAATTTGAATGCCCCGTAAGTGTGCCAAATTTGAATGCCCCGTAAGTGTGCCAAATTTGAATGCCTTGTAAGTGTGCCAAATTTGAATGCCCCGTAAGTGTGCCAAATTTGAATGCCCCGTATGTGTGCCCAATTTGAATGCCCCATAAGTGTGCCCAATTTGAATGCTCCGTAAGTGTGCCCAATTTAAATGCTCCGTAAGTGTGCCCAATTTGAATGCCCCATAAGTGTACTCTATTTGAAGATGACAGAAATTGAGCTGAAGCCATTGCAGCATTAGGGGTTAGGTCCATGGAAACCATCACAGCGCAATGGTGCACAACTTTAAGTTCCCTTCAGCCATCTCCCTATCTTCTTTGCCAAGCAGACCGGAGGGCTGCCCTGATTCCTGCCATGTAGTATGTGTGAGGAAGAGCAAAATGCTGGTCTAGTCACCCAGTCCTTTCAGACTGTCTATGAATGAATCTGAGTTTTGTATGATAGACAAAGTATTTGGAATATAGAGTGATTCTCAGGTATGAGTTTATGAAAGAAAATAGATTGTTATGCATGTGAGTGAAGAAGCTAAGAATGGGTGTTGAGAAATGTATGTGAGTGAGGATGCTAAGACTGTAGTAAGTTTTCAGTGTGATAGCTATAGTAGCAAAATAATTCATAAAGTAATAGTTAGATGGGATAATCGATTGGAGATTGGTTCAGACAGCAGTGATGTGTGTGTATGGATGGACAGAAAGCTGCTTACAAAATGCAAAGAGTTGCTTATGTGTTTGATGGATTGATGAATAACCCCTTTGTGTGAACTTAGGATTGAAGAACTAGCGGATGAGAGGTGCGCAAGCTGGTAATGTTATTGGTTACTTGTTTACAGTAATTGATAAGGGTTTGATTGATCTGTGTAAATTTGGGAAATGGATGAGACAGTAGGTGATAAAGGATGCATTAAGGTGATTCAGGCTGGATGAGAGCTTTCTAAAAGAGTTTAAAATTGTTTTAAGGGATGATACTTTGCTTTATCAGATGCCTTACCACTTCCCTCACCCAGTAACTAAAGAGAAGAGCAAAGAAGAGAGTGAAAGGATATGGAATAGTCTGATTGTACTGATATGAAAGCCATTTGGAAGATTGAAATTGTGTGTGTATTATTGGAAGGTGAATGAAAGGACCATGAGAGTTGCTTCCTAATGTGTGTGGTGTCATATATGTTTACTGTTTACATTATGTATGGGATGCATCTGTTCACAAAATTAAACCTTCTTCTGGGCTACTACCAGATGACTGTTGCTTAGGATAGTAGGGTTGTAATTCTATCCCTACTGACAGAAAGCATTACTAGTTCCAAAACCTCAGTTTTGGGTTGGCAAATGAACCTTGAGCCTTCTAACATGCTATCAATATGGCATGCATGAATGGGTTTGCAAGCAAGAATGTGATTTTGTTTATATATCAGTGAATGAGGTATTTAGAATTTTGGAAATTGGAGTGAAGGTGATAGTAAGTGTGAATGGTCTGTGGAAAAAGGTATTTCTTGGACACAAGGTTAGTGAGAATAGGTTGCAAAAGTAGCTTATGTTTGTGGAGAAAGTGCAGTGGTTTCTCAAGCCAGTGGCAGTAAGGTAGTTGAAGGCTTTCCTCAACTTGGTAGAATTCCAGAGGAAATTCCTTAAAAATTGTTCTGGAATGATAAAACCACTGACTGGTGGATAAGAAAAGAAGGTATAGTGAGTAGGTGGATGAAGCAAATGAATGAAGTATCATTTTTACAGAATAAAAGTTACAAAGTAGTTAAAATACATCTAAAGTAATAAGCCCAATGTAGAGTCTAAAGTTTATTTGATCCTAATAATTGCACAATTCATGATCACTAAAATTCTATTAAAGAAAAGCAACCTTAGAAACTATCAAGACATGTTATACAAACAAGATAGGTTAGGGATAAATAATCTTGATAGTTCCTTTTCATATCCACATTTCATCTGCAGTCTTACATCACCTCTAACATGTTTTTCCCTTTCTCACGCTCTCTTCATTCAGGCTGGCTCATTTTAGGGGGGGCTAATGATACAATTTCTTCCCTTTCACATTTTACCAATAAACCATTAAAAGATTCTGGCCTCTAGACCTAAACAAGAAAATATAGAACCTTTTTCTTGTGAAAAAGGAATGAGTTTTCACCCAGTTGGAAAAAAAAACTATGATCCAAAATTACTTTTAATATAGGGGCTTAAATTTTCAGTTATATAAAAAGCATTACAAAAATTCATCATGATTGACCTTGAGTTGAGTTAATTTTTGTAATGAGTTAATAGATATATTTTGGAACTTTCACTTCAATGAGTCACAAAGATGAAGAAAAGAACTGATACTAAGTTACCCCCCCTCCCCTTAGGAATTTTCCCAGGGGTGTTTCTAACACTCCTGCTGAAATACCAGATCTATATTTAGTAAAGTAATAACACTTAAATCATTCCTAAATGCACCAATTATTTTTTTTAGTTGAAAATAAAAGACAAAAACTAATGGGAGAGATGTCACACCTTTTGTAAACAAGGTTCATATTAAGGTGATAAACAAGTGGTGTATATGCCTAGTAGCGAAAGGAGACTACTCAAAGCACTGTCCTAATTCTACAATGAAGGAAAAATATAACACCACTAGTGAAGCAGAATTACCCATTAGAATAAAACATGACGGTGATGGCACAGGAGCAACATGAGAAAATTATACAATTTTAGTGTTCCATACTAAGGAGTACATTTTGGGAAAGGGGAAGTGAGATACCATTTTAATACAAGAACTGGCATCCTGGGTTAAAAATAACAACAAACCTGTTTGTTCATCAAAATTTGGTTTAGGAAATAATTTTCAATTGCTGAAATTCAACCTTACCATAGGGTGACAAGGAGGGGGGAAGATAGTTTTCAGTAAAAATAGGGAGAAGAGAGGTCAGATAAATGGAATTATGTTCAGAAATGAGATGGCAGTGATAATGAAATCATAAAATAATAATAGCGAGAACTTTAACCAGACAAGGCAATCTTTTGGATAGGGTTCCAAACTTTTTTCTAAGATTACTAAGGCAAAATAAACTGACAAACTGATATAGGTGAATGAAAGGCAAGATTCCTTAAAACAGAAGTAAAGTGTAGAAATAGATAGAAGAACATTGAAATAAATAAGTGATTAAGGCAGCATAGTGAATCTTGTTAATATTTAATGGAGCTAAGAGCTTTAATTTTGAGTCCAAAAAACTATGATAAAAAAAATCATATATAAGAACAAATACTTAATAGTAGAAACTGAAACCCCCTTAGAGCCTGCAATGAAAAAAGAAACTGACTGAAGATATTTAAATTTCAACTGATGATCACAGGCAAGAAAGATATGACAGAGAGGCAACCATGAAACTGAAAAGCAGGGAGAGTCGAATATATGAATTTCAGAATTCCCTTAGTAGGATTACAGTGAAAATCTCACTGGAATGGTACAAAATAGATAACAAAAGTGACAGGAATAAAATCTATTGATAAAAGGGTAAAGATTATATGTTTTGGGGGATAATAGACCATTGTAATCTTTACTATATTTCCCATGAATGTGAAGAGTAATGAATTAAGATGAATTAAGTACCAGGGGATCCAATGATAATGTTGACAATAGGAAATTGAATGGACATAAATATAAAACAAAAAATCCCAGTTTGATTGTCTAAATGAAACAAAGTCCAATAAAAAATCTTCCATATGGACAAGTTCTAAATTTTTAAAGCATCACATAAATAGATAGGATACAACAAATTACTAAAATGAATGGAGATATCACATAAATGAAACTTGTCTTTGTATATCACTCATTTAAAATGTAAATAAATTTATATGTACAAGGTATCAGAACATAAATTTCAGTTTGAGTAAAGCATATGTTAACTATGAACCATTTATCTGGCTTACAGAATTATGAGGCATATAGCAAATTAATCTAGAGGTTCATGATAGGAAGTGATCGTTGGTTGTAAATTGACTAATGCAGAACACAACTGAAATACTTGTAACACTATAGAGTTTAAAAAAATGGGGACATGATTAAGAATTGTAAATCTTCGGATATGTTGCATGGTAGTTCGGCCTATATAAGCTCTGGCTTTTGAATTGAAGTTCTTGATTTGTTTATCAGTTAAATTAAGCTTTGTTGAGCATGTAACATTTAATTCGATCATTGTAGGAATACAATCACGGATATCAAAACTTTTGTCAGCCATTATTAAGTCTCCACATTTAAGTTTGTGTAGAATGCCACTCTCCTTGAAAATGTCAGTATTATTGGTGGCATCCTCATAAACCCCACTGGCAAAAAGCACATTTTTGGTAGGACTTATGCCCAAAAAACCTTTTACATAAATTTTGGGATCAAACTTGGTAGAGGTCAGCATATCCGTTTCAGAACTAAAATCAGGATCTTCACAACCGATTCGAACGCACTCGAGCACAACACGGCAATTAGGAAATAAGGTGAATTGCTCAGGAAGGTGAGCACAAATGGTACTTACTGGGGGAAATGGCTTCTCTTTGAGGTCATTGTTGTAATAAATGTGATGCAAGGCTGATATTATATTATATACAATGCAGTCAGCCTCTGGAAGCTCTACTCGAAAGCGGAATGCAAGATCATGCATTGAATAATTCCGCCGAAGCTTCATTAAAGTCATCACTAGCTGGTCTTCAATTAAAAGGTCTTTGCACACCTTTTCTTTTTGAGAGAAGTAGTCAGTTAACTTTTGAACCATTAAATTTAGTAATTCTATATCTTTAAAACCCACATAATAATACAGCATTTCTAGGTTGAGCTTTAGTTTTGTGAGTGTGAGTCTTTCCCTTCGATATGATTCTATTTCAGATGCCTTTTGAACCTTTATCTTCAAATCTGCAAGCAGCTGCGACAGTCTTTCATTCTCCCTTTTTAACCGCATTTCTTCCTGAATCACCCTGTCTGCTACAAGCTTCTCCTCAAGCTCATTAGAGGGTAGGAGAAGTTGTGTTAACCTTGGGGTCTGCGGAGTGGCAGGAGTTTGAGCTGTGTTCACAGCTTCTACAGAGGGTGGAGTTTGAGGTGACTGATCGGGAGAGGTGAACTCAAATTTCTTTGAGGTGAGTAATTTTGCTCTTGACTTACGATTTTGTCGAAAAAGTGACTTTGATTTGAGCCCAATCACTTCACGGGTGGGTATTATTTTGATCTTTTTCACAATTGCATGTGGAGAAATATCAAGATGCTGCTCAACCACAGAGTCACCCACACCCGAATCTGTTCTGCAAAGAACAATGGAAGGAGACTCATCCCCAATGTTGAGTTGAAGGCTCTTTTCATTCTCAGATATAAAGCTTTTAGGTGGGCTTATTCTAGCCTTTAATGAGTTGGTGGGATGATTCATTGGTTCATTCTTCAAAACACGGAGGACAAATTTGGAAACTTTCCCATATTTGGAAGTGCCTTGTTGTTGCACTGGTTCCAACAAATATTTCCTGACAAAAAGAAAATCCACAATTAGGAATTAAGTTATTATAGTCCTAACAAAATTTCTGTTCTCCCTGCCGATGAGCCGTCCGGGCCTGGCTACACCTGATCACATGGCAACTCACTCCTTGAAGTAGCAAGAGCAGAATGGCAGTCTCCCTTATGAGATCACCGGTGGGAGCCCTCAAAGCATCTCCAAGTAAGTTTCAATTCTAATTTAAAGTGAAAGCTACAGAGAAGATTTCTTTCCTGATAACAGAACAAAATGAAATTTCATTGGAGCTCTTGTTAACCTAGTGAATAAGGCATTGGATTTCCCCAACTAGGTACAATGTTCTATCACAGATAAAAGCAAACAAAAAATTGTTGTTCACAGGGAGCCACTGCCAACTAGGTAGTGCACAAAGTTTAAGGGTACATGCAAACAGTTCTGGCCACACACACCACATCACTTTCTTTTCTACCCTACTCTCCTTCTGCCCACCTGTGAAGAAATTTCCATATCCATACTCCCTGATAAAGAATAGGTGACTCTCCTTTGGGCAGGGAAGGGTGTACCTTGCTCATTAGCTGGAGACAAAATACAATATTAGTGCTCTTTCTGCAGTCTCTCACAATGGGTGCCTTTAGGGTTGCAGGTAATTATCATTCTGATCTTTACATGAAGTTCATTATCAATTTGGAGACCTTTGAGCATGATTTAAAAGGGACAGATTGGTGCAATTAATAGAAAATTTCCTTAATGTCCTTAGTTTATTGCCTTTTTCTTTTATTTGATACAAAGTTAATATAATTAACTATCTTTTATGTGGTGGGATAATAAGAATACCAGCACCATAGGCTCATCTATTATCATAGGTAACTAAATACAACTGCATACAGGTGTAAATAGGTACACACACTGGATTAGAACCCTTGTTACCTTTATCAGAGTCCCATGACTGCAATAAATGTCCCAGAATTGGTTAGGGGACTCATAAGCCCCCCGACATAGAGAAGCTTATATC
Organism: Ceratothoa steindachneri; assembly: GCA_963969495.1. Classification (NCBI taxonomy): domain Eukaryota; kingdom Metazoa; phylum Arthropoda; class Malacostraca; order Isopoda; family Cymothoidae; genus Ceratothoa; species Ceratothoa steindachneri. The sequence continues at coordinate 17,524,569 of OZ018330.1, read as the reverse complement.
TCCTATCCAATCCACTACCTATCTTAAGGCAATGATGCATATGGGGCATTCTGGGAAAATGGTTACTGATGATGATGATTGTAATGATGTGATCTATTGTTGCAGTTTACTATAGTTTTGTTATTAGTACTTCAATACTAGGGGGCCTCTCAAGGTCCTGTAAAAATACCCAGTCAGCAGTCTAAGCCTTTCACACACTTATGAAGATAAATAGCACCCTATTAAGACCAAACTACAGGCATAACAACTCTACCCTACCTGTTCCTATCAAAACCGAAATAATATATTATACTCTATTTACTAACCCTGACTAACACTTTTATTGTGATACTTATTGCCACATCTGACATATCACATCATCTATAGTGAGTGTTATTATGGGTTTAAAGGTTTAAGGTAAGGAACCAGTGGGTTGCTGCCCAATCCAAGTGGATTCTATATGGCAGCTAGGCTAAAACGAGGCAAATCATCTACAAAAGGTGGAGGAGACCACTTTGTGACAAAATTTTTAAAAATTACAGGTTAAAAGATTCCTCCGCCAATATGAATCAAAGATGGGTGTGTTGAGGGATAGTTAAAAGGGTTGGGAAACAAGACAACTAGAGAATGGCAAAATGGGTGCAATCCAATAAAAGGTGGGCAACCGATTGGTCCCCACGGCAAAAACGACAGCAAGGGCTGATATGAACATCACCTGAAACAAAGGCCACCTCCAACGACCGCATTCTATGACGGCTCGAGGGTCAAGAGTGAATAGAATTTTAAATTTTTGTATGATGAACAGTCATCCCATTCATTCTGCCACAGTTAAAAAATATATTTTCTTATTGAAGGAAAATAGTCCCTAAAAGGCAGAGCCAAGTTCTCAGGGGACATAGAATGTGATGAGTGGGCCAGCCAATCAGCCCTCTCATTGCCCAGGACCCCCACATGCCCAGGGACCCAGCAAAAAATAATTCTATATCGGGACGCAATTTGGATCAGCCAGTTGCAAATTTCTGTGACTAAAGGATGGGATGCATTAAAAGATCTAATTGACTCTAAGACACTCCTTGAGTCGGTAAAAATGACAAAATCACTAAAAGGTAAAATTTGGATGAGTCTAAAGGCTAAAAGGATTGCTGAAAGTTCAGTGGTAAAAATGGATGCTGCTGGCAGCAAAGATAGAGTTAGGAATTCTCCTCCTAGCTAGATGGCTGCAGCACCCATGCCACCATCCGACTTAGAGCCATCCATGTATAATGGGCAGCATTGTTTGTGAGAGGTCGAATGCTCTAAGAACAAGCTCTTAATGATGCAAGGGTCCATGGAAGATTTCTCCAGGCTCCACATGTTGGTACATACTGTGGGGAGATGAGCACGCCAAGTAGGGGTCAGTAAGAATGGAAGGTGTAAGGACCCTTAGAGCACCCAGGTTAAAGAGATGATCTCCTATGCGAAGGTTCAAGGGGCGGGGTAAAGATAGCACCTTATCATATGCCGTCATTGATTCATCAGCATACAGGCATTGTAGACCTCTGATACAGGGGCTTGCTGTACTTAGTGGAGGTATCGCATGCAGATTTGAAGTCTATGGTAGTGCAAAGGGAGTACCCCACTCTCGCAGTAAAGGCTGTTGACAGGAGAAGTATGGAAAGCTCCACTGGAAAGGCAAACTCCAAGGTTTCGAATAGGGTTCAGCATTTTAAGGACTGAAGGGGAAGCCGATGAGTAAATTTGACAGCCATAATCCAATTTGGATTGGACGAGGGCTATGTATAATGTCTACAATGTTCGTCAGTCGCTGCCCCACGTAGTGTGTGACAGGACTTTCAAAATGTCTAGAGCCCACATACAGCTCGTTCGAAGTTGGCGTAGGTGTGGTAACCAGGATAACTTTGGATCAAGAGTTACGCCAAGAAACCGAAACTCGGAGACAAACTCTATATCTTCGCCTTGTAGGGAGATAGATGGCAGAACAAGAACACCCTCTGCCCCAGTGGAAATACATTGCTTTGGTTTTGTTCATGGAAAAGCGGAATCCCTTAAGTTGCGCTCTTTTGGATACAGCATCGGCCGCCAGTTGTAGCTGAAGCGCTGCTGATGGCAAGCGAGGTGAAGAACAGTATACTGCTAAATCATCAACAAACAGAGTTGCCGATCAACCCTCTGGGAGAGACGAAATAATATCATTGATGGCAATTATAAAACATAAGACACTTAAAACACTGCCCTGAGGAACTACCTCCTCTTGGGGTTGCAGGTCAGAGTATGCTTCTCCAACACGTACCTTGAAGGATCGAGATGCTAAAAAACTTTAAATAAGTGATGGTAAAAGGCCTCTCATCCTCCAGACGTATAACTGCTTCAAGATGCCGTATCTCCATGTTGTGTGGTAGGCTTTCTCAATATCGAAAAATATGGCCAGGACTCAGTGCTTTAATGAGAAAGCTTTCCACAACGATCCCTCGAAACGTACTAGTAGGTCAAGGGTACTATGACCTTTGCAGAAGCCACATTGAAATAGAGAGAGAAGGTGATTGGCTTCTAAGAACCAGTTTAGGCACTCCAACACCATTTTTTTCCAGCAACTTACTCAAACAGCTGGTGAGAGCTATAGGGCGGTAATGATCTGCATCCAACTCGTCCCTGACCAGTTTGACAAAGGGAAGGATGCTCCCAATGTGCCATGATGAGAGTTAAAAACCCTTCACCCATCAAAGGTTGTAAAATCAAGTAAGAAGAGAGTAGATTGTGGATGTAGGTGCCGAATCTTATCAAAATGGATCTCGTCAAGGTCAGGGAAAGTAGATCTGCAAAGGGACAAAGCGCTACGCAGCTCATGGATGCTGAATAGAGCGTTATATGGAAGGTTAAGTTTTGTTGTGAAGTTGAGAGAATGAGAATCTTCCTTTGATTTGTAGGATCGAAAAGCTTTATAGTAATGGCTGACACTGTTGGCGGTGTGGAAATGGTCAGCAAAAGCATTGCTGACCACCAGGCTGTCATTCTCCAAGGAACCGTGTAAGTTGAGTGTGGGGGTATGATGATCAGCATAATGGCCCCTGATCTTATTAATACTCTTCCAGATCTTAGCAGTAGGTGTCATAGAGGAAATCGATGAAACGTATCTGCGCCATGAATTTCGGCGAGCTTGACGAAGGGTTCTTTGGCGAAGCGCACAGGCTCAGTTTTGGTCGACCTTGTTGCACAAAGTTGGGTTCTTTCTAATCAGGTATGGACTAACCTGTAGTTTTTGATAGCTGTTGCACACGCCAAGGTCCACCAGGACATGGTTGAGCAGCCCGTGGTGGTTCGCCTCCATGGGATGGTCTGTGTTTGCTGCATTGTAAATAGTCGATGTAAAGTATTCTACTGCCACATCCACTCCATTGAAGGTCCCCAAGGATGTACTTGTGAAGGATGCCTCTTAGAAACCTTCCCAATCTGCATGACCTAAGTACCACTTAAGGGGTATGGTTGTATGAGGGCTAACTTCAAGGGCCGACAAGACAATAGGGAAGTGGTCACTCCCATGGAGATCGTCAAGAATTGACCATCAAAGTTCCGTGAAGCAATCCGAGGAACAAACAGACAGGTCAACACAGCTAAAAGAGTCCGTCTGGACATGATAAGAGGTAAAATTGCCAGTATTTAAAACACAAAGAAAGTTAGATAATAAAAAAGACTAAAACACTGCCTTTTGCATTTCGAGTGAAGTCACCCCAGTATGGGTGACAGGCATTAAAATCTCCTAGTAATAAAAATGGGGAGAGCAATTGGTCTATAAGTTCTAAAAGGTTGGGTCTTGACAATGATAAACAAGGGGGTAGGTAAATAGAGCAAATGGTAAAAAGCTTAGTAAGAAAAATCCTCCCCGCAACAGCTTGGAGGGTACTATGTACGGGGATGGGAGAAACATGGTGGGATGAAGATACCATGATTGACACCCCCTCATGAGAGGAGCTTCCAGCAGGTACAATAGAGTCGAAAGTGAGAAAGCCGGGTACTGGCGGAAAGGGCCTGTATACCCAGTTTATTCTCCTGAAGACAAATAGCAGCGGGGTGGATAGTCATCAAAAGAATTTTAAGTTCTTCCCACTTTGGAAGAACGCCTTGACAATTCCATTGTAAAATGGAAGCTATTATGTGGGACGGTTAGATACCATTGCGGATATCTTTTTCTCTTTTGTGGCCGATATTGTATTTGAGGTTTGTCCCGAAGAGCTGATTTTGAGGAGCCTGCTTTTGCAGGTGAAGAGATAGTAAGTGTTATTTATTGTTGTCCACAATAAAACTATAATTAATAATATATATAATAGATATATTACATTGACAAGGAGGATTGAGCATTTGTGCATTGTCTATTGTTGGTAGGTTGTTTTTTTTTTCAATAAAATGTTTCATAGATTCTATTGATAATTTTGCTGCTGGAGCCAAAGATTTTTGAGAAGTATATTAGTAGAGTTGAACTCAATTTTCTAACTAACTCTATCCCAGAGGACAAGAAAGTACCAGCTTTTTTTACTTTAGTAGGATGTAAGGTTTTTGCCTTAGCTAAGGCTCTATTATTAAGAACCAGGGAATTCTAAATATTCTGATATTATTAAGGTGTTGAAGGAACATTACAAACCCAAGGTAATCTTGATATATGAAAGATTTAAGTTCTATTCTAGGAATAAAATGTCTGGTGAAACTATTGCTAATTTTGTTGCTGGAATTAGTGCACTGGCTCACACATGTGAGTTTGGTGACCAATTAATAGATATGCTAAGAGATAGGTTTGTGATGGGCCTAGCTAATGAGACTACACAGCACATTTTGCTAGCAGAATCGGATTTAACTTTCATTAGAGTTGGAGAAATAGCTAGTGCTAGAGAAGAAGCTTTAAGAGATAGACAAGTGATTGGACACTGCTATAAATAAACAAGGTGCATAAACAGAGCCCTACTTTCAAGTAAAATCCTATTCAGCTTAAAGCTGGGGTGAGGGATGCTACAATGAAACCTAAGACACCTTGTTCTGGCTATGGTAAATTACATTTGAAGAGGGAGTACCTATTCAAGGATGCTAGTTGTTTGCTTGTAATCATAAAGGGCATATTAAACATATGTGCAGAAATGTGCAAAGTGTTAACTTTGGTAAAAGTAAACCAAAATATAAATAATGTGTGTACTATGGAATTAGATAGCAGTGCTGCACATTCCATTATTTCTAAGAATACTTTCTCTAATTAATGGCCTATTGAGTGTGACAGGCCTGTTCTTCATCCTTTTTTTTATAAACCTTAAGACTTATGATGGTATTCCCCTCAAGGTAGCAGGATGAGATTTCTGTCAGTGCTATGTTTGATTCAAGCAACTATTGTTGTTTGAAGGAGATTTAATTATTCCCTTCATCAAAATCATAGAAAGCTCTTAAATATAGTGTATCAAACACTGAGGCTGATCTAGTAAAAAAATTCTCTGATCTATTTTCTCCTGGTCTTCAGGGAGCCTTCAGAGGTTCTCGATTCAGTGCTATGTAATCGCCTGAAGGTCTTTGGTGGCTTTTCACTTTTAGACTTGTATTCGCCCTGATTATTATGATAATTCATCTTCTTTTTTTATCAAACTCTTATTTTAGTGAGTAATCATCTAATTAAAATATATAAATGGCTTAGGTCAGTCCTTCTTTGTTCATAAACAGAGATTTATGAATGAGAGTAACTTGACTCCGTTCAAGGCCGGCCACTTGGCCACCACCACCGCACCATAAAGCAACCACAAAAAAAGTGCTGATTTATGGTTCACACACATCTAAACAGCGGGTTTTTGAGGACTTCCTTTTTTTTTGTTCAATACACTTATGTTTTTCATTTATCATTCAATTAAAATTATTTAAAAATCAATCAATTAAAATCAGCATGTTATTCAGAGCGGACTAAGGGGTAAAGGCCTATTCAACCCCAAAATAGGTGATAAAAATAGTTTTTTTCCATTTTTTTAACAAATTTTAAAAATAATTTCATATAAAAAGTTAGCCATAAAAAATAAGCAACGTTTGCTATAAAATGGTGTTGGCTTAGAAGTGGTAACTAAAATGTAACAATTCATTTCTTCAGTTAACAAGAAATAACTTTGACCAACAAGCAAATATTTCCAATCATAATTCTAAATATGTAGAAGGCTATTAATAATTTTTAGGTTAAATCAATAGAATAATTCTTTGCAATTAAAATGATGTATTATTTGATTTATTATAAAAGATTTAAATATTTTATTTTATTATTTTCCATAATGCTGTACCAAGGCTAATTTTGCTAGGGCGATTACGAAAAAATAAGATGGGCGCTAAAAGGGTTAAAGGTAAAGGTTTCACTATTGAGGTAGATCCAAATATCCCTCCCAAATTCTGTAAAGCCATGACAGTTTCCTATACACTAAGAGCTAAAGTAGAAAGAGAATTGGATAGATTGGTGGAAGGTATAATTTCCCCTATACCACATTCTGCCTGAATTACTCTAGTGGCACTCATATTGAAGGCAAATGGATCAGTCAGGATTTGTGGGAACTATTGGGTTACAGTAAAAAGAGCTGCTAAACTGGATACCTATCTCATTCATAAGATCGATGATCAGTTTAGCAGTCTCTAAGGTAGTAAGCTATTTACTAAACTAGATATGTCTCAGGCATATACCCAATTATGTTTGGATAATGCATCACAACAGTATACAGTGATTAACACACATCGTGGGTTGCTCCTGAAATTTTTCAACAAGTGATGGAAGATGTATTAAGGGATCTTTCAGGTGTTGTTTGCTACTTGGATGATGTGCTCATATGTGGTTCATCTGAATGTGAACATGATCAGACCTAGATCTGTATTAAAGATACTAGACACTGCTGGATTGAAGCTATATTGGTGTCTCTACTGTGTCTTATCTGGGTTATTGCATTGATGCTCAGGGTATTCAACCCACTTCTGATAGTTCAAGCTATTGCAGCTGCCCCTATTCCTACTAATGTAACTCAGCTAAAGTCATACTTAGGGTTGCTCAACTTTCATAGGAGATTCATTCCTAAGGGAGCATCTATCCTGGAGCCGATAACAGCTTATTAAGAGCTGGTGTACCTTGATCTCGGAGAAAAGTACAAACAACTGCTTTTGTTGCCTCCAAGCAGATTCTACTATCTTCTGAAGTGTTAGTGCATTTTGACCATCAGAAGCCTATTGTAGTGGTTACAGAGAGCAGTGCTTATGAAATTGGAGTTGTTCTATGCCATCTGATAGATAGTATAGCCTGTTCTGTTCACTTTATTTCTTGTATTTTAACAGCTACAGAATGTAATTATTCCCAGTTGGAGAAGGAAGTCTTACCGATGGTTTTGGCTCTACACAATTTTACATTAGTGACAGATCATAAGCCCCTTCTTAGTTTATTTTCTTTTACTAAATGTATCCCTCCTATGGTTTCTAGTAGGATACGTTAGGCTCTTTTTCTGGTTTATAATTTCACTCTTATTCATCATTCTGGAACCTTATTGGGTACTGCAGATGCTCTAAGCCATCTACCTATTCCTAGTATTGACATAACTGACAATACTCCAGTTTCAGCTGACTGGACTAGGCTGGTGAATTTTCTAGACTTTTCACCAGTCACTAGTGTTGCTGTCAGGGACTGCACATGTGCAGATCCTAATTTTTCTAGAGTACACAAGTTCTGTGAGATTGGGTGGCCAGTCTCAACTATTGGGGATCCTGGCATTGCTCCTTATGTACGGAGGAGGGGTTATCCATTCAGTCAGATACAGTCTTCTTGCTTCTCGCATGAAGGAATTAGAGAGGTTATTTTTGGTGGCCTAACTTGGACAATGTCCCCAGTGCTTAGCTCTACATTTGACACCTCCTAAGGTGGAATTACTCCTTGGGAGTGGCCACAGTCACCATGGCACAGATTGCAGGTCGATTATGCTGCAAAAGAAACTATTAAGTTTCTTAGACATTCTTTCACTCAGTTTGGTTTGCTTCTGACAATTGTCTTTGTTTTACTACTGCTGAGTTTATAAACCTTCTATTAATGGTTTAGCCGAGATGGATCAGACCTTCAAGAAAGCTCTCCATATATCTTCCAAACTTCTTTGGACAAGTATGGATAGGTTTCTGTTTAACTATCGACTGTTACCACACTCTACTCCAGCTGAGTTAATGTTTGGTTGACACTTGATGTCAGAGCTGGGCAAGTGCATTCCTGCATATGTACACACTGCCTTTTTAGGAATGCAAGTAAGAGGAACACACCACCCCAAATTTTAAAGTGTTTCTGCATTCTGAGCATTATGAAATGATTTTGTTTTTAAATGTTTCCAATGGAAACAACAAAGATGACATTCACTACACGGCAACATTCTGTCATTTACATTCAGGCGGGAAGCTCTCCCCAAAAAGTGAGATGGAGGCAGGAAACTGTTTGACCAATCATAGAAACGTATTGCGCCAGCCACTACAGGGACGCATGGCTGGACCTATTTAAAAAATACAATACTCCTCTTCCCAGCTCAGATGCTGTGGAGAGGCTGTTTAGCTCAGCGGGAGACATTTTGCGGGCAAAGAGATCCAGCCTGAGCAACATTAACTTTGAACAGTGGTGTTTGTGAGGGGCAACATGCACCTCCTTGGGTACAAGGAGGTGCAGGAGCAGGACAAGGAGGAGAAGAAAGTGGAGGAGGAGGAGCAGTAATTTTAATTCTTTAAAAACTTTAAAAAGTGTTGTAACTTGTTTAGATGTCTTTAATCTTTATGTACAATAACGAAAATTGAATCGTTGTGTCAGATTTAAAGTAAAATAAACTTAATAAATTAGTGTAATACTGTAATACAAAATAATGAATAATGAAAATGTTTAGAAACTATGTGTCTACTTGTCAAATACAGTGCAGTAGAGTAAAGTACAGTAAAATAGTTTAAATACTAAATAAGTCTAATACTTAAGTAATATTTTTGATTTAGGGAATTTGTGTGTGATATAGTCAGAGAAACTGGTAAAAAGTCTGAAATATACATATCAGGAACTATATTCCTGGTAGTTCTAAGTGGATACCTGCTGAGGTAGAGGATCAGACTGGTCCTTTATCTTATAGGTTTAGTGTACCCACAGGGAATATTGTGAAAAGACACTAAGATCAGGTAATCTGAGATCCACAAGGGGTCCTGTTAGAGAAGCTTCTGTGTTACCTTTTTCACCTACTTTTGTAGTTCAGCCTATTTTACCTCCTACTCCTATCCCTCCTGTGATAGACTCTTTACCACAGCTTCTTGGTTCTCCAACTAGTGTATGCAGGTCTTCTAGAGTGAAGAAACGTGTAGACAGGCTTAATCTATAAGTTTAGTTCTATGTTCTAAGGGTAGAGGGATGTAATGACATGATCTATTGTTGCAGTTGACTATAGTCTTGTTATTGATGCTTCAATATTAGGTGGCCTCTCAAGGTCCTTTAGAAATACCCAGTCAGTCTATGCCCATCACCCACTGTATGAAGATAAATAATAACCTATCAAGACAAAACTATAGGCACAACAACTCTAACCTAAATGATATTCTGCTAACACCTACTAACACTTTTGTGATACTTATCACCACATCTGACACATGATTACATCATCTATGCTGTGTTGTTTATTGTTGTCCATGCTCTAACTATAATTGATAATATATATAATAGATATATTATAATGATGAATTAAAATTAAGAGACACAAACCAATAGTTTCTCAGGTAACAACTTTTTGAAAGAAGATTGTACAATGAATGATGAGTTAAGGGAAGTAAAAATCTGCAGATAGCATAAAGTTTGTGTACTTAGAAGTGGTGAGAAGGCATTCAAGTCTCCCTAGCCTGTATAATTAATATATTAACCCTTTCACTGTACATGGTTGATCCCTTCACACATCAAAACTCACCAGGAGGAACATGCGATTAACCTCTTCACCCATAATTATATTTTTTTCTTCAAAGCACTTGTACCTCTTAGATATGCCATATTTGTTCTTAAAATGAACTTTTCATATGCAGTTGTTAATTCTGAGCATTTTTGCAAATATAAATACAATTTCAAAAGAAATAGCTCAGTGCCTTCCCCATAGTTCATAAATGTAGGAGTGTTGTTACAGATGAAGCATTTCTTTACGTCTTTCTATAGAGCTCTTGCTAGCCAAGTGGCTATGGCATTGGTTTCTCAATGTTGCGGTACCGGCTTCGATCCTGACATGAGCTGACACAGACATCAGCGCACGTAGAGATCTGGCTACTAATTGGTGGATGTGCTGTGCTCACCCCTGTATTGAAGTGGGTAAATCTTACACTTCTCATCACATACATAGCCAATTAAAACACTGCTTTCTTTCCTCTCCCATCTTCGCAACACACACACACGCTCTGTTCCAAGGAATCCTGCTGATGGGTATCTATATCTACATACCTCTGATGCAGAACAGATCCCTCTGCCCCAGGGCAACAAAGGTTCCACCTGAACAAACGCTGTTTAGTGTCAAAACATAATTCTTCCTGGCACCTCTCCCCAAAGAAGACGGCCCCTGGTGCCCTCAGGCTTACCAGCGATTGTCATACTGACCTTTATGTTTATTTCATTATCTAGTCAGGGATTCTCCTGGATAAAGGCAGGTTGGCGAACCATTATTTACTTACATATTTCTATTGACAATAAAAATGAATTTGTGGATATTCCTATATTGAAAAGAATGGTGAAAGTAGATCCAAATTTCATCCAATTGATAATATTAATAATTGAGCTTTGGAAGAGTTTTTAGGTGATGATGAACCTGCTGAAAGTGATGTTGAACCTCCAGTCAAAAAAATGAAAGACAAATGTTGTCATAGGATCTTTTGAACAATAGGCAGTGAACAAATCAGTAGTTGCAAGAATACGTGGGAGATACAGTCATTTTATGGAATACATTGGATCAGAAAAGAGCCCAATCAAATAAAAGGATGTTACATGTTACTTGCAAATAGAAAAAAGTAGACTGCAAAACTTGCATAGATAAACCAATCTATGTAACATTCCTTGTTTTCAAAGGTTGCACACTGAAATGAATTAGTAAAAAATAAAATATTACATTTAGGCCTATGTATATTTTTTGTTATCCTTATATTTAATTTTATAAAAGTATACCTTAAAATTGTTTATTTACTCAATAGAAAATTGAATAGATATATAAAAAAAATTAACTTAAATAAAGCTCTCACATAGTGAAACGTTAAGAAAAGGAGGACTTATATATATTGGTTATCCCTGAGTCACCCAATGGTCTTCGTGGCCTATAATTTTTGTACTCTTTTTATGTGTAGCATCAATGAAAATGACTACATAGTTGAGTAAATGATGAATTTACAAAGTTAGTTATATTTTGTGATTTATTGTCATCACCATGATGATGATAAATCCACTTTTTACTTCTCTTTTTTTAATAGATTGAATGGCATGAGCTCTCCAATGTTAAATTTAACACACAAAACAAAATAATTTCCTTAAAAGGGTCTGAGAACATATAGAAATCATCTTGAATCTTTTACCTATGAATAATACAGTGCAACCTAGTTAAAACTGCTTACCTTTTTCCCTTTTCCATATTGTAAATGAAGACTACAGTTACATCTCTTGAATATAATTTTCACCATATAAAAATGCTGCTGCAGATATTTGCATTGGAAATATCAAATAAATTTGACAAAAAACACCTTCATATATTTGTTTCATTATTATATTCTCTTACTTGAGAAAGCATTCACTTTATACAGTATGGGCAATATTGAGTAACAATACTTCTGGACTAAATTTTAAAATTGTTAGTAAATTTCTATTGACTTAACAATTCACAAAATTATCTATAGAACTGGTTTCATAAATTATTCTAAATCCTAATATTGTCAATTGAGGGCAAGAAAAGGTTTTATAACTGTAGTAATGAAATACTCTTTTGGCACAAATATATATATATATATATATATATATATATATATATATAGGAGGGTATGGGATTATAAGAGCCAATAAATGTTAGTTGGTGAGTCCCCCTCAGCCAAACACTAGTGTGAAAATAGAGAGGGTCCAACAAGTGTTCATGGCAGGTTCAAGAGGGCTCAAAGAGTATACAGTCACCGCAACGGAAATTGATCACTCGCTGAAAGGGCCGACTTTTGCAAGAAAAATGTAAAAGAGTGTTTAAAATCTAGAACAAAATTAATGAAAACATACCTGTCAATATTTTATCCTCTAGCCCTTTTGCTTGAGGACCAAACAAAGATGCCTGGGCATTAATGCAGCCAGTCCCTTGAAGTATTTGTTGTCTAGAGTAATCCAGAGGGCCTTCAGCTCCTCAATGAGTCGTGGAATGGAGGTGGTGTTAGCAGTCGCGAGCTGGTTTTTCATGAAAGCCCAGCAATTTTCAATGGGGTTTAGGTCGGGGCTGTTCCCAGGCCACTCCAAAATACTGATAATGTGATGAGCAAAAAGCAGTGTTGCATAAAAAAAAACTGCATTTTGAATAGCATAAAAAGGCAGAAGATGGTCCTCCAAAACATTCATGTAATGATCACTGCTACCCCTCCCACCTTTTCCACTAAAACCCCCACATCTGATCAGGGTGTTTAACAGTATGAATGGTATAGCGGGAGTTGTAACAGCTGATGGTGGAGGGCCGTCACACTTTCCTGCTCACCCCTCTGACACACTTAAAGCAGCTTTTGTTGGAAAATGTCACTTTCATCCAATTATCTTCAGTCATGCTCCTGGTGAGGAGAGGGTTCTTGGCAGTGTGTCGACTTAGGATCCCGAGATCCTCCTGCAGCCGATGTTGAATGGTCAGAATTGACACATTTTCCTGCAGTTTGGGATGATTCTTTTTCAGTTCGGTGGGTGTAATGAAAGCAACACCTTCCTCTGTAGCAGCAAATCAGTCTTCCTGGAAATATTTTTTTGTCTCCCAGTCCAAAGTTTCTGCTTGGGAAAAATGTTGGGTGATAAACCGCAAGCCATGGCAGCCACCCTCCTCTTCCTGTCCAGCGACAGATATCTTGTAGACAAATTCTCCTCCCTCAAAGCGAGTATTCGTGCCTTCTCTGCTTCAAAGAGGTGATTAGTCATCTCTAAAATCGCACACACAAAAATAATAGTCATCAAAATGAACATAACAAAAATATCCCAACCGAGCAGAAAACTAGGGGCAAAGCAACATGTGCTATGCAACAGCTGAGAGTCAACTGAGAGCTGGTATCATTTTCTATCAAACCATGAGTCTGTAAAGAGCTGTCAGATGTACGACATTTGTACACAAACCATTTGTATGCTCTGAAATGCAACCAAATTTAGTTGCGCTTTTTCAGGTATTTCTAGCGCAACCCAATCAATTTCTCTTGGCGTGACTGTAATCAGAGCGTCCAATTGGTATTACAGGAGGATTCAATGGATGTTATGGGAGAGCTCAATTGATACTCAAGAGGGCTCAATGGGCATTTATGGAGGGCCAAATAGGTATTTGGCATCACAGTGTGATGCACTCAGGTTGGAGGGTTGACTTGATTCCGGCCTTGTAATCACTGTGAGGATGAGTGAAGCACAAGGTCTGGTCATCCAGTCTTCACAGACTATTTGGCTCCTTCATTCCCTGCAATCCCTACTGTGCAGGAGCCCAGGAGCTAAACATTTGCCTGGGTTGTGCAACTGTGGCATAATGGATACCTTGAACTAGGACACTTTAAGAGTCACCATAGATCCCAATCCAGTCTCCAAACTGGGTAAAATATATTCTGTCTCATACTTAATGCTGTATTGCAACCAGCTCAACGGTGGAGACAGACACAGCGCCTGGTAGAGCCTTAGTGGCTTAAAACAGAGGGCCTACTGCATAGAAGCCAACCTCCTCATGGGACTTGGACTATCTGTTTATATTGGCATGGATCCAGTGTAACACAGTGTGCTCCAAAAAGGTTAGCACTGTGGAAGCTTTGAGAGGAGAGATGTGGTGACAAATAGTCAAGGGTTGTACTCTCCTGGGTGGCTCCTTGGCAGAACTAAAGGCACTACTAGCTTGAGCTCTTGAAAGTTTCCTAACCCTAAATCAGAATGACTTAGGGTATGACTATCATATTTGGCAGCATAGGCACCATCAAGATCAGCTGCAGATGCAGTAAGAGTGGTTATGACTGAGGGAGACACCAGGCACACAAATACAAGCTCATAATGAAGAGTAAGTTGCATATCCCCATCATTGACAAGTAGGCTCTCAAAAAGGGATGTGCAGAAGGCACCGGTGACCAGACGGAGAACAATATGGTGAATTGACTCCACCTTCTGCAATTCATATTCAGCTCTAGTCAAGCTTTGAGCGAACAAAGTATGTGTAGAAAAGCATAGAACATAGAACATCTTCCGGCAGCACTCAGGTAATATTGTTGATGCTCAGGGCAAAGAGCTTGTTGTTGTTGTTGCATTGGCTCCCAGGAACGGATGACCGCTGCTCCCTCTGACTGGTTGGGAGATTAAAGAAAAAAGCCTTTGATCCTACATTATGTGCTATAGGGTCTGTCAAAATTTTATAGCCTCCCTTTGTAGGTGGCCCATGCAACAATCAGGAGGTTCGAATACATCTTAACCTCAGGCAGATTGCATTCAAATGCGGTGGTCCAACACCAGGATTGCATGCAAATGGGTTGGTTGTGTCATATCCACTTGGGAATGACTGACCACTATTTTTTCTTGCCATGTGGGGGGAGACCTATCCCAATTACTAGGGGAGGGTGGCTCAAAATCTACTTGTGTTTTGGAGACTAAATCAGGCCAGATTTGGACCAACTATCCATTGAAATCCAGTTCTGGCTGGATTTAAAAAAAGGTGAAGCCAGTGCATCCCTAGTCCAGTGTAGTGTCAAGCATTTGCAGGGTCCACTCATGGAGATAGTAGGGAATGAAGAAGGGAAAAGTTGGTTCATGAAAGTAGAGCTTGAAAAAGGGAATAACCTGGAGACTTGAGTGAGTGGGAGAGATTATAGCAGACCATTATATCACACAAGATTCCACCAATGTCAACCTGGGTAGCTAACACTTCTAATATGCCCTGCATAAAAGGTGTGAATGTGAGAAGGCTACACCTTCCCTGCTTAATGTCTCTATGCAAAATTGAGTATCCTTCAAACTGTGGAGAAAAATTGGGGGTAAACCAGATCTCATATGATAGTTCCAGGGATAGTGAAGTTAGCCCCCTTAGATTAGTTAGAAATAGGCCTAGTGAGAATGGGGGACAGTGGAGAGTGGTTAGGAAACGTGTAGCTAGGAAGGCTTCTCCTGTTCTTTGTGAGAATAGGGTTGCCTCTGTTGAGGTGGTTAGCCAGGGGGGTAATAGGTGTGTGAGTCAGAGGGACACAACCTATTAGCTTGACTAGTAGATTCAGTGCCCTAAGAGAGGAAGTAACTGGAAGTGATATGACTGATGGGGGTGGGGGTGGAGGTAGAGTGACTGGTAGTTTGAATGAGAATAGGAGTGGGGATGGAGTTAGGTCTGTGGGGGTTAGAAATAGGAGTCTGACTGAAGTGCTTGTGATGGGTGATTCGTGAGTTAGATATTTAGATCGGAAGTTAAAAAATGGAGAGGATCACTTAAGGCAGAAATATAATGAACTAGCAAGAGATGTTAAAAAGTTAGTTAGAGTAGCAAGGAGAAATTATGAAATTAAAGTGGCAAATAGGGCAAAGGAAGATCCTAAAAGTTTTTATCAATTATACAAAACTAAGGTTAGAGATAAAATAGGCCCACTTATAGATTCCAATGGAGAATTAGTGAGTGATAAGGACTCAATGGCTGGAATGCTAAATGACTTTTTTCTCTCAGTATTTACACAGGAGGATACTCTAAATATACCTGAGGTGTCAATGATCTTTCGGGGTAATGATGAAGAGAAATTAAAGGATATCTTGATCACAAAGGAGATAGTGACAAAGGAAATTGATAAAATTAAAAGTAGTAAAGCACCCGGTCCTGATGAGCTTTTTCCTAGAATTTTGAAAGAATGTAAGGATGTGTTAAGTGAGCCCCTAGCATGCATCTTTAGAAAATCATTGGAGAGTGGCATTGTGCCAGTGGCATGGAAGAAAGCCAATGTGATACCTATATTTAAGAAAGGGGATAAAACAAATATGTCTAATTACAGACCAGTAAGTTTGACATCAGTGGTAGGGAAAATGATGGAATCTATTATAGCAAGGAATATTAGAGATCACTTGGATAAGCATAAGTTGATAAAAGAATCACAGCATGGCTTTAGTAAGGGTAAATCCTGTCTCACTAATTTGCTGTCTTTTTATAGTAAGGTGTATGACGCAGCAGATAATGATAAAAACTATGATATTTTATACTTGGAGTTAGTAAGGCTTTTGATCGAGTGCCACACTTACGGCTTCTGAGCAAAGTTAAAGCACACGTTGGATCGATGGCAGTATATTTAGGTGGATTCAGTCATGGCTTGGTGACAGACAACAAAGAGTTAGTATAGATGGAGTTAAATCTGAGTGGGGGGGTGTTAGCAGTGGAGTTCCGCAAGGATCTGTTTTGGGTCCCTTGCTATTCTTAATTTATATTAATGATCTTGACATAGGTATAAGTAGTGACCTGAGTAAATTTGCTGATGATACTAAGCTAGGTAGGGCCATTAGGGCTGATTCTGATGCTGTTGTAATGCAGGAGGAATTGACCATTCTGTCCAATTGGGCAGAGAAATGGCAAATGAAGTTTAACATCGACAAATGTAGTGTACTTAGTATAGGTAGAAATAATCCATTGAATAGTTATAAATTAAATGGCAGAATTTTAGGGAGGACCGATTGTGAGAGGGACTTAGGTATTTTGGTAAGTTCAGACCTTCGTCCTAGAAAGCAATGCCTAAATGCTAAGAATAAAGCTAATAGGATATTGGGATTCATTAGGAGGAGTGTAAGCAATAAGAGTGCTGAAGTCATTCTAAAACTGTATCTGGCGCTAGTTAGGCCTCATCTAGATTATGCAGTACAATTTTGGTCACCATATTATAGGAAGGATATTGATTTGCTTGAGTCTGTGCAGAGAAGGATGACAAAGATGATTGGTGGGCTAAGGAACTTACCTTATGGTGAAAGGCTCAGAAAACTAAATCTACATACACTGGAAAGGAGAAGAACATAAGAACATAAGAAAAGAAGGAGACTGCAAAAGACCATTCATGGCCTACACTTGGCAGCTCCTGTTCCATTCAACACACAAAAGATTTCTTACCAGAGAAAAGTCATCAACATTGTCACCCTTTACAGGAGTTCGTCAGATCTAATCTACAATATACATAAAATGCATCCAGAGGATTATGTCCATTCATGCAACCGCAAAATATAATCTTCCCACTCCTTAGAAAAATATATACATATGTACATAAAAAAAGTCAGTCCCATCTAGCAGCTTCATCCATATATTTATCTAATCTATTCTTAAAACTACCCAGAGAGGAGGCTTCTATCACATGTCTAGTGAGCCTATTCCATTCATCTACCACACGATTTGTAAACCAATTCCTCCCAATCTCCTTCCTAAACCTATACTTATCAAGCTTAAACCCATTGCTACGTGTTCTGTCATGTTCACTAAGTATAAGAACCTTACCCAGATCCCCTTTATTATATCCTTTTACCCATTTGAAGACTTCAATCAATTCCCCTCTGACTCTTCTCCTTTCCAATGTATGTAGATTTAGTTTTCTGAGCCTTTCACCATAAGGTAAGTTCCTTAGCCCACCAATCATCTTTGTCATCCTTCTCTGCACAGACTCAAGCAAATCAATATCCTTCCTATAATATGGTGACCAAAATTGTACTGCATAGTCTAGATGAGGCCTAACTAGCGCCAGATACAGTTTTAGAATGACTTCAGCACTCTTATTGCTTACACTCCTCCTAATGAATCCCAATATCCTATTAGCTTTATTCTTAGCATTTAGACATTGCTTTCTAGGACGAAGGTCTGAACTTACCAAAATACCCAAGTCTCTCTCACAATCAGTCCTCCCTAAAATTCTGCCATTTAATTTATAACTATTCAATGGATTATTTCTACCTATACTAAGTACACTACATTTGTCTATGTTAAACTTCATTTGCCATTTCTCGGCCCAATTGGACAGAATGGTCAATTCCTCCTGCATTACAACAGCATCAGAATCAGCCCTAATGGCCCTACCTAGCTTAGTATCATCAGCAAATTTACTCAGGTCACTACTTATACCTATGTCAAGATCATTAATATAAATTAAGAATAGCAAGGGACCCAAAACAGATCCTTGAGGAACTCCACTGCTAACACACCCCCACTCAGATTTAACTCCATCTATACTAACTCTTTGCTGTCTGTCACCAAGCCATGACTGAATCCACCTAAATATACTGCCATCGATCCTGTGTGCTTTAACTTTGCTCAGAAGTCGTAAGTGTGGCACTCGATCAAAAGCCTTACTAAAGTCCAAGTATAAAATATCATAGTTTTCATCATTATCTGCTGCTTCATACACCTTACTATAAAAAGACAAAACAGAAGAGTCAGAGGGGAATTGATTGAAGTCTTCAAATGGGTAAAAGGATATAATAAAGGGGATCTGGGTAAGGTTCTTATACTTAGTGAACATGACAGGACACGTAGCAATGGGTTTAAGCTTGATAAGTATAGGTTTAGGAAGGAGATTGGGAGGAATTGGTTTACAAATCGTGTGGTCGATGAATGGAATAGGCTCACTAGACATGTGATAGAAGCCTCCTCTCTGGGTAGTTTTAAGAATAGATTAGATAAATATATGGATGAAGCTGCTAGATGGGACTGACTTCTTTTTTTTTTTATGTACATATGTATATATTTTTCTAAGGAGTGGGGAGATTATATTTTGCAGTTGCATGAATGGACATAATCCTCTGGATGCATTTTATGTATATTGTAGATTAGATCTGACGAACTCCTTAAAGGGTGACAATGTTGATGACTTTTCTCTGGTAAGAAATCTTTTGTGTGTTGACTGGAACAGGAGCTGCCAAGTGTAGGCCATGAATGGTCTTTTGCAGTCTCCTTCTTTTCTTATGTTCTTCTTATGAATTGTTTGAGGGTGTGTTTGCCGGGTGCTGGAGTGAGAGAACTGTCTGATAGGTATGAGGAGCTGGTGTCTGGCTGTGCAAGGGATGCGGTTGTGATTACACATGTAGGAGTGAATGATGTGAAGAAAGTGGGTGCATGTGAGTTACATGAGAGGTACAAGAGGTTGATTGAAAAGGTGAAAGAAAGTAGAATGAAAGGTGTTGTGACAGGTGTGCTTCCAAGAATGGATGTTGGGGTAGAATGGATGTCTCGTGCAATTGGGCTGAATGATTATGTGAGGAGGATGTGTGAGATGGAAGGTGTCATGTTTGTGGATGTGTGGGATAGGTTTGTTGGGATGAAAGAAATGTATGTGATGGATGGACTGCATTTGAGTAGGAGGGGGGTAGATGTGTTGTGGGAGGAGTATGATCATGTTACTAGGTCTTTGCAGGCGGGAAACTAGATACTAATAGTGGTCAGGGAATTATGAGAGGACATTATAGTACTGAAAGTAGAATGAACTTGGCAGATAACAGAAATAGGTTACAAGGCAATAGAGGTGAGGTCATTCAGGTTGGAAGAGGTGCTTCAGGGATAGGGGGGTTAAATTGTTTCTATACAAATGCTCGTAGTCTTAGAAACAAGAAGGATGAGTGATTTAGTTATATTAGCGATGAGGATATAGATATATTATATGTTACTGAATCATGGGTTAATGAAATAGAATTTAGTGACACTATAAGTGAATTTGATTATATTAAATATGTTCTCATTTGAAAGGTGGTGTGTGAGGGGGGATATGATTAAGCTGTTTAAAATTTTTTCTGGGATAGATAAATTGGATGTTAGCAAGTTTTTTGAGTTAGATGATGGAAATCAGACTAGAGGTCACCACTTGATAATTAAAAAGCAAGGGGTTGAGGTTTTGTGGCGGGAATTAGATACTGTTATTAGGTCTTTAGAGGCGGGAAACTAGGTTTTGATAGTGGTCAGGGAAATTTAATGGCTCAAAGTGAGGCAGGGAAAGGAAGCAAACACAGATTTGTAGAAGGTAGGCAGGCTAATGGAAGTGCTTTAGGGTTAAACTACTTGAGTAGTGATAGTGGTCAGGGAAATACAAGAGTACAGGGTCGGGGAAAGAGAGAAAGGAGATGCAGAGGAGATAGGCCCTCAGGTGCTTCAGGGATAGGTGGGCTGAGTTGTCTTTACACAAATGCTCGTAGTCTTAGAAATAAGAAGGATGAATTATTTAGTTATATCATTCATGAAGATATAGATATAATATGTATAGTTGAATCATGGGTTAATGAAAATATATTTAATGATAATGTCAGTGAATTTGAACTAGAGGGTTATACTATGTACATTAGTCAAAGGAGAGATAGGACTGGTGGTGGGTTGATTATTTATATCAGAAATAGCATTTCTTCAAATCTAAATAACTCTATAAAGCAAGGAGAAGGTGAATCATTATGGATAGATATTAAGGTTGGTAAAAATAGGAAAATACACTTGGGAGCTTTTTATAGACCACCAGGACAGACTGATTGTATCGATGAGTTAATGATTAGGGAAATAAGTAAAGGATGCAAAGAAGATACAGTTATTCTTGGTGACTTTAATTTAACTTCTGTAGACTGGGAAAATATGATAGGAAGAGATAGAGCAAGTTGTAAGTTTATGGAGTGTTTTGAGGATAACTTTTTGATCCAATTTGTTAATAAGCCAACAAGGGGTGCCAATATATTAGATCTAATTCTTTCAAATGATGATCACTTAGTTCAAGGATTGAGTGTAGGGGAATCATTGGGAAACAGTGATCATCAGATGGTTCGGTTTAATTTGCAAATAGTTAAGGGTAGAACAACGACAAACTCCACGAAAATTCCAAATTTTTATAGGGGAGATTACGATAAATTACGCAGCATGCTAAATCGGATTAGGTGGGATATAGAATTCCATGGAAAGAATACTTATGAGATGTGGGATATTTTTAAGACTATATTAAACATGGTTCAGGAACAGTGTATTCCGATGAAGTCTATTAGGAAGAAATGTAGGAAACCATTATGGTGGAACCAAGAAATAGCTAATAAAGTTTCAGAGAAAAAAAGGGCATACCAGAGATTACAAAGTGAGAGTAGTTTAGATAATTTAAACCATTATAGGTCAACCAGAAATGAACTAAATAAGATTATTAAGAAGACCAAAAGGACAGCAGAAATTAATTTAGCTAAAAATAATAATAAAGATCCTAAAAAATTCTTTAGCTATTATAGAATCAATAATCAATCTAACAGTGATAAAATAGGGCCTATTAAATATGAAGGGGTTTTGAAAGAATCTGATGAGGAAATAGTAGAGGTCCTTAATGATCATTTTGCTTCAGTATTCACAGAAGAGAAACCAGTTAGATTAATTGATGATAATTCTAGGTCAAGGGAAGTAGTGATAAATTCTATTAATATAGACAGAGAAGAAATTAAAGGGCTTATAATTCAGTTAAATACTAGTAAGGCATCTGGCCCTGACAACATTCATTCTAGGATACTCAAAGAAGGTGTAGAAAGTATTGCAGTAGCTCTCGAGAAGATATTTATTAGATCACTAGAGTCTGGAGAAATACCAAATGATTGGAAATTGGCAAATGTAGTGCCAATTTTTAAAAAGGGAAGCAAAGAGGACCCAAATAACTTTAGACCAGTAAGCTTAACTTCTATAGTCTGTAAAATTCTTGAGAAGATGGTTAAGAAGGGAATTTCTGATCATCTAGAGAGTAGCAGGTTAATTAATGATGCTCAGCATGGTTTTAGAAAAGATAGATCGTGTTTAACTAATTTACTGGATTTTATGGATTATGTAACTAAAGAATTAGATAGGGGTGAGAAAGTTGATGTGATCTACTTAGATTTCAGCAAAGCTTTTGATAAGGTTCCACATAGAAGACTAGTTCATAAATTAAAGCTGCATGGGATATGTGGGAACGTTTTAAATTGGATAACTGAATGGCTGAAAAATAGGAAACAGAGAGTTGTACTGAATGGAGTGAGGTCAGAGTGGAGGAATGTTATTAGTGGCGTACCTCAGGGATCAGTTTTAGGCCCTTTATTATTTATAATCTATGTAAATGATCTTGGGCAAGGTGTAAATAGCAAAGTGTCAATTTTTGCTGATGACACTAAATTGGCAGCTGTAGTCAAAGAGGTTGAGGGTAGCTTTAAAGTGCAGGGTGACTTAGATAAGCTGTTAGCTTGGGCTCAGAAGTGGCAGATGACTTTTAACCTTAATAAATGCAAAGTTATTAACATGGGGAGAGATAATAGGGAATTTAGCTATGAGATGGATGGATATTGGCTTAATTCAGTTGAAGATGAGAAAGACTTAGGAGTGGTAGTAGATAGGTCACTGAAATTTTCAAAGCAGTGTATTGAGGCAAAAAATAGAGCAAATAGGGTGCTAGGTTACATTAAAAGAAATGTTAGCTACAAGAGTAAGGAGGTCATCCTTAAACTATACAACTCTTATGTCAGGCCACATTTAGAGTACTGTATACAGGCATGGTCACCACATTTTAGACATGATATAAACTTATTAGAGTCAGTACAAAGGAGGGCAACAAAAATAATACCATCCCTGAAGCACCTTGAATATGAAGATAGACTGAGGGTATTAAATATGTTTTCATTTGAAAGAAGGTGTGTGAGGGGAGATATGATTGAGCTTTTTAAAATCTTTTCTGGGATGGATAAATTAGATTTCAGCAAGTTATTTGAGTTAGAAGGTAGTAATAGAACTAGAGGCCACCACTTAAAGATTAAAAAACAGAGGTGCAGACTGGATGTTAGAAAATATTTTTTCACTAACAGAGTGGTAGATTATTGGAATAGTTTGCCACCTGAGACTGTAGACAGCCCAAACTTGAATGTTTTCAAGCGCAGATTGGATGATTATATGGGGATGGAGGGTTAATTTCTTACTTTTTGGTATGTGGATATGTTTCTTGACTCATTCCTGTGGATGCAGTTTCTTTTTATTGTATATTTTGGGGGATTTTGATTTTGTTTTTGACAGACTCCTATGGAGGCTTTAAATTATATATTGTAGATGCATGGTTGGACATTCCTATGGATTGTTAAATTGTATATTGTAGCTGCATGATCTGACAAAATCCTATGGATGCATTATATGGGTGGGATTTGATGGATACGGATGACCTTTGATAGGCCCTTGTGGCTTTTGTCATCCGTTAAATTATGTTATGTTATGTTATGTTATTTAAGAAAATATTTTTTCACCAATAGAGTAGTGGACTTCAGGAAAAAATTGACGCGGAGGGTAGTAGGTAGTCCAAATTTAAATGTATTTAAGAGTAGGTTGGATGAGTTTATGGGGAGGGAAGGTTGTGATGGTTCCTAAGTTTTGTATATATTAATATTGTTTGTATATATCTATAGCTGCATGATTTAGTTCTTGACAAACCTCGATTGGTGATACCCTTGTTTCTGGATGCAGTTTTCTTGGGAGTTTGGGTGCCTTAAAAAAGAGGCCATTTGACTTGGATGACCTATGATGGGCCCTTGTGGCTTTTGTCATCTGTTATATTATATTGTGGGGGACTTTGATTTTGTCTTCCCCTGGCGATGGTGCTTTTTGTTTTTGATCCACTTGTGTGGCTGGTTTAAATTGTATATTGTGGGCGCGTGATCTGACACAATCCTATAGATTGTTTAAATTGTATATTGTGGATGCATGATCTGACACAATCCTATGGATTGTTTATAAAGTAGTTGAATGATCTGATATAGTCCTATGTGGGTGGGTTTTGACGGATGCGGATGACCTTTGAAGGCCCTTGTCATTTGTGAAATTATGTTATGTTATGTCTGAAGCTCGTAAACATTTCTTCTCTTCAAGAGTGGTTGCAAGATGGAATTCTCTGCACTCAGAGATAGTTGATGCTCCCAGCCTTCCAGTGTTTAAATCCAGACCAACTTTTCTTACACGAGGAACTATACTTCCTGTAGCAATCAGTTGCCACTCATCTGTCCTAGTTTGCAGTAACCTCACAAGTTCTTTTTCCTGCTTTACTCCTTAGGAAGATACACTCAACTAGTCACTTTTGTTATTTTTTTTTTAGTTATTATTACTCGTTGTCTGACTGGAGTATCTGTCTGTGACTGCAGGGCCCGCGCCACCCCTCTGCCCAGCTCTGACTGGGCAATGGTGGTGAGGCCCTACCAGGTAAGATTGTTTATTTAGCACATATGCTGAGGACAAAGACTCCTTCATTTCTCAAGTCATCCAGGGTGACTCTTGTTTTACAGAGACTATTTACATAGTTCCAAAAAACTGGGTTGTTTATGCGTGCTTCTCTAGCTAGTCTATTTTCAACTTCTTTCATAACCTTCCATAGCATATGTGTTGCCAAGTTGCAGGCTTTGATGTACATCTGATAGTCTTGGCCATCTTTAGTATTCAGGTATCAACAAACTCCACAAAAACTCTTAAATTTTTATAGGGAAAATTACAATAAATTATGAAACTTGCTAAATCAGATTATGTGGGATATAGAATTCAGGGAGAAGAATATTTATGATATGGGACAATTTGAAGACTATACTAAACATAGTCCAGGAGCAGTGTATTCCAATGAAGGCTATTAGGAAATTGATTTGATAGAGAAGAGGAGAGTATGAGGTGACCTAATTGAGACATTTAAAATACTGAAAGGCTATGAAAATGTTGATTTTAAACTATTTTTCAATTGTATGAGTTGCACACAAGATCTAATAACTGTAAGTTAGTGGAGAGGACATTGGAGAACTACACTGAGGGCAAATAGTTTCAGTGTCAGGACAGTAAATTGGTGGAATTCATTTTCTGAGGAGGTTGTGATAGCCCAGATTATTAGCCAGTTTGAAAGTAGATTAGACCAAATTGAATGGTTCACAAGAGATGAAATTGAGAAGCAGTATTTTTCTTATATATTCTGAAGTTATTTGAAAAGGAAAAATTTTGCTGCTTTTTTGTTTGTACATGTGTATGCATATATGTTATATACAGATAAAAAAAAATTTCAATAATAAAGCATACATCCAACTCAAGTACTTAGGTGAGGAGAGAGTACGAAA
Organism: Ceratothoa steindachneri; assembly: GCA_963969495.1. NCBI lineage: Eukaryota > Metazoa > Arthropoda > Malacostraca > Isopoda > Cymothoidae > Ceratothoa > Ceratothoa steindachneri. Next base: position 17,499,329 of record OZ018330.1, on the reverse strand, counting down.
AGACTTGTTCTTGCCTCCCATAGGATTGAACTAGGTAAGCATCGTTATGAGAGATTCAACTAAGAATCTTAGCACCCTATTTGCTCTATTTTTTGCCTCAATACACTAATTCGAAAACTTCAGTTACCTATCTATTATTACGCTTAGCATTAGAAATTTCATAATTAAAAAAATAATTGATGGAAACCATATTATAATGCAATTAGTAAAATGTCAATGAAGGACAAATAAGGTCATCCATCGGTGGAAATAATTCGAGGTATCAACAATAACAAATTATGTCATACAAAAAGCGTTTGGTGAGGCACCGTCAATACATTGGAGAATAGGGCGTTATCGCAAGTTAAATAATGAACGGTGAAATTATTGAATAATAAGCATTTTATCTTCAAATTTCAAGATAAAATGTAGATTTCCGAGGTATAATAAACCGTATATATATATATATATATATATATATATATATATATATATATATATATATATATATATATATATATATATATATATAAGGACACATAGGAGGCTGAGGTACATGTGATTTATTTATAGAACAACGTTTCGAGCGTATCACCCATCTTCAGGTATAAAACATAAATTAATCTAATACAGTTAAAGAATATTAAAAATATTAAAAATAATTAGGTTAGGACTATGTAGGTAAATCAAAAATTAGAAAATAACTCAGAAATTTAAAAGTCAAGAGAATCAAATTATCAATCTAATATAACACTATTGAAACGAACAAAAAAAACAAAAGCAAATAATTACAGTATAATATTGCTTACCGATAACTCAGGAATTTAAAAGGCAATAAAATCAAATTATTAATCTAATCTAATCACTATTGAAACGAAAAAAAGAAGCAAAAACACAAAAGTAAGCAATATTATACTGTATTTTTTACTTTGGGGTTTTTGCTTCTTTTTTTCGTGTCAATAGTGATTACATTAGATTAATAATTTTTTTTACATTGGCGACTCTAGGATTTTTTTCATTTCATCCAATAATGCTTCCTCCTTTGTTCCAAAATCTTTCATTGTACTACTTGTCAAATATGCTCCAGCTTTGGTCCCCTTAAAATCGTATGCAAAAGGAAATGGCAAATATTACATTTAATTTAAATATTCTAATATCATACAAAAACCTTGAGTAGACTGCGTCCAATCAATCACGACGCTGGTGTATACCGTATACCATGCCATAATTGCAATTCGGCATACATCGGAGAGTCGGGTTGCTTTAATAAGAAGATAAAAGAACACCAAGCTGACATAAGAAGAGGTGCAAGTGCTTCAAATCTCTTTTAGCACATGCGAAATTATGACCATAAAATCGATTTCAACCAAGCAAAAGTCATTTATAAATAAAAAATATATTGAGAGGAGAATTGCAGAATCTATCATCATTAATAAAGTCGATAATTTCAATTCATCCGAAGCGCAATATATATTCAACAAATATATTCCGAATAAAGTCGCCAATGGTATTTATAAACCCCCAGAAAAAATTGTTCTCAGAGATTAGTAACTTCCCCTGAATCCACCCAAATACTTTTCCAAGCTTGTTTCTGCGTTTTCATTTTGTTTAGTATTTTGGTCGCCTTATATATACTGAGCTTGCTTAGTTGAAAATGGCATCAATTATTCTGTGGTTATAAATAAATTTTGATTCACGTGAAAATTTCGTAAGTAGAAACGCTTTTTATCCTATAAATGCCCTAATCGGTTCCAAGCCCCTTAAAAATCGAACATAATTTTTTTATAAATTACAAAAATACATCAAAACTTGTAACAAATACATGTTAGAATTAAATTACTGCACAATAAACATAAAAATGAGAGTTGTACATAATATAAAGAATAAAGTTTTCTCTTCTTTTTTACTTTAATGGTTATCTTGTTTAACTGCTATCGTTGTCTCCTTTCGCCTTCTTTGGTTCAGGTTCACTCTCAGCAGTGGTTTTTAACTGACGTTTTGTAAAGATCCGATCCAAGGTCGTTTGCTTTTTAACAATCTTTCGAAAATGTGCAAGGCAAACATCATCATAGTGAGCGATAGCCCGATTAGTCAACACTTTTTTCTGGGTGATTCTTTTCAACAAAGTCCGAAACTTCATAGAATTTTTGTAAAATGTCTTTTATTCGGGCTGTCGGAATAATGGCTGCCTCCTCTTCGTCTTTAATGAACTCCTCCTGCACTGCCGTGTGTTACATCGCCTCCAACTCCCTCAGCTCCTCCGTCGAAAGAGAAGAGAGGCCTTTGGAAGGAGTCGTAGCTTTTAGGGCTTCCTTTTGTTTTAATATCGTGCCGATCGTTGATGGATTACGGTTATATTCTTTGGTGACATCAACCAAACGCATCACTTTTTCGTACTTTTCTACTATCTCTTGCTTTGTTTATACGGACAAAATAACTCTCTTGTTCTTCTCACCACTTTTTTCCATCACTTTCTTGGCGCCCATAGTGAATAAAAGTTAATACACAAATGTAAAGTTACAATAAACACTAACTAAAGCTGATGAAAAACTGTCCGAACACTTCGTGCTTTACTGAATTTCGCTAGCGTGAAACTGAGGCTTCGGTGATCCTCGTGGACCGACGGGAAAACAAAGGGGATTCTGGGTATACGCACATACACACAGAGGTCCATTCTAGCCAATGGGATGCCAGGGAGATGCTGAGCAATAGCCAATGGCAGAGCAGCTCGGACGCGCCACTTTCAAACCAAGATACAGTATGCTACAAGTATGTTCACGTTCGGTGGACTCTGGGAGCTGTGAGTAGCAGCGCGTATTTTGAAATTTTCGCCTTTCGTATCCTGAGATTTCTTTCATAACAAGAGGCAATATTTTTTCGAAGAAGTGTTTCGTAACCTGAAAATTTCGTATGTAGAGCCTTTCGTAAGTAGAGGTACCACTGTATATATATATATATATATATATATATATATATATATATATATATATATATATATATATATATATATATATATATATTCTTTTGACTTCTCATTCTGCTTAAGTTCGATTTACATTCAGATACAATTTACTTCTTAAAATGATAAATTAATTTCAATCATTTTTAGTAATACAGAAAACAGAAATCGTTATATACACTTACATTATTTTATTTATTTTGATACCACTGTGGATTAATAAAAATCTGCCAGGGCTACAAATACTCCCCACCAAAGAAAGTTACCTCCCATTTATTTTAAAATATGGTCTTGCTAGTCCTGATAACGCTGAGGTCTCCTTATGACGCGACCGGAACGTGTCACAGTGCCAGTGGTTTGACTTCGAGCACGAAGACACTTATTCGTGGTGGCAGTACCAGTTGCGTTGGGCGAGGCACTAACACGAATGAAGGTTGGCGAAGCAAAGATGATCTGTTTCTTGGTTCCTTCCCAGATAGCGTCAAGCGGGACGTGGGAGTCTCGATTCCGTTTTTTTTTTTTTTTGCTGACGGGGTGACCAGTAGTGAAGAGGTTTGCTCCTGACTGACTACCGCTACCGACGAGGGTTCCTGCAACACAAGAGGCGGAGGGAACAAATCGGAAGGTGAAGTTTGTGTATCAGGGGTGTTTGTAAGGGTGGCTTGGAAATTATTTGGGGAACATCCTGAAGCAGAAAGGGTTATAGTGGAAGAAGAAGTTTGGTGAGGGTGTTCGGGGTGAACGTTTTCAATAAAGGCGGGTTTCAGGCGGTTAGAACGAGGACAGGGAGGTAATGAATCGTCTACCAGAATGCACCTGGAAGGACTGTCTGGAAATTCGTCTTAGCGAACAACCAGTTGAGAAGTGTGACACAGTGTTTGCGTGTCTTCATCCTTTTCCTGGGTCAGTCCTATTGTCAAATGATCGATGAGCGCAGTGTGGGAGAGTTGCCTGCTCGAAATCGCAGGAAATGCGAGAAAGCACGTCTGGCACGACGTTTGAAGAGCCAGGAATATAGTGAATATCGCTCGTCATCTGCAAGATAAAGTTAAGGTGACGAGTATCAACTGCAGTGTGCACCGAAGATGTGGAACGAGACGAGCAAGCACCGACCAAATGTCTATGGTCAGTAAAAATAGTAAAGTCACGCCCTTCTAAATATGGACAGAAGTGACGGATTGCGAAAGATATATATACCAAGCAGCTCATGTGAGAATGTACTATAGCTGTTTTGAGAGTGAGAAAGGAAAGAGAGAGAAAGAAGAAAGCAAGAGGTTGCCATACACACCAACCTTCTGATGCAAGGTTGCACACATAGGTGGGCGTTATCGCGATAACGATATCGGGTTATCGGTTGCCAGATATTTTTCCGCGTTATCGATTCATCGGAATCGCCGATACCTTTGGTTCCAAAACTAGCGATAATCGATAATTTCAGTTTTCTATTCCAATTTAGCACGGGCGTGAGCCGCGCGTGCCTTGGAGCCAGAAATAGGTAGGTACGAGCTGGGGGGAGGATCCTCAAAACCTATGAGGAGATGAAGGAGAGCCTCACCAGGTAAGAAACTAAGAAACAATATTCAAATATTCTAACTATTGTATTATAAATGTGGGGGAATTCCACGTGGATTTTCTTTTCCAACACGAAAGTGACGTCCATGCGCTAAAGAAAATTCTAGAATTTGGTTAGGCTTAAATTGGTAAGCCCCCTCCCCCGCTTGACAAGCGGTAGCCTCAAACCGCGTCCACCTCGGACCACCTTTTCGCGGGTTAAAATCGCCTCGGCGTGAAGGTTCGAGGCCATTCGAGAGTAGCGCTGGCCAAACACCCCATGTTTCCCCCACCCCTGCGAGGGGAGCCTTGGATATATAGGGCTCGTCTTCCTGGTAGGAGACACAGAGTTGAGGAGTCCCGCCAGGATCCAAGAAGCATTCCCCTAGTTCCAAGTCAGGTGCTAACAACGAAGCAAAGTGACGGCTGAACTTTTTGTGTGTTGGAATTTGCCCAGCCAGTGAGGTAATTCCATTTGACGATCGCCACCGAGCGATTTTTCTGACTCCACTCCTCAACTCCTGTCGATGCCCCCCTCGTTCCCTCCTTGTCTTCGGTTCCCGAAATACTCTCCCCTGGACCGGACGTTACCGCCCCCCCCCCCTTTTGGAGAACCGTCATCACGTCAACTTCCCGCTCAGAAGCTCCGAGCGCCCTCGCCCTCACGTTTATCGCCTGCAGAAGACATCAGTGAAACCTTACCCTGACGCCTCACCCGGAATCCTCCAAAAGCCAACCCCTTTCCCACTTCAGCAATCCATTTGAGTTAATCCTCCCCATTAGAATAGTCTCCTTCTGTAACGCATTAATTTCTGCAATTCGCCCCTCATTTACCAATTTAATTTTGCCCATTGATTCTCTTATTTTATGTAAATAAAATTATATTATTGTACATGCCTCTTTAAATAACCTTGAGCTTTGCCATTGCCCAAATTTTACCTGACCTCGTTTTGCACTCTTTTCTCGCTTCTCCGCGTATCGAAACTCGTGGCGTCCCATCTTTGTCGTTCGCCTTTAAGTTATTAGTCCCTTCCCCCATAGATATAATATAGTATTGATATAATATAATGTCATACCACGACAATAAAATAACGCTATATATAGTCATTAATCAATATTGTATTATAATTTTGGATTTATCGGTTATCACCTTATCGGGCGATAAATTGATCCCAGTTATCGATTTATCGGTTATTGTAAAACATTTTTTCGTTATCGTGCCAACCTATAGTTGCACCTACGTGAATTGATGATGCGTCTGAGGCGACCCTGATGGAGGCTCCTGGACAAAGATGAGCCAATTCCACAGCGCGGGAAATAGCCTCTTTGCTGAGAGAAAACGAATCGCACACCTCAGTAGACCACTCGAGAGGAGAGTTCTTTTTTATCTTAGACAGCATGGAAATTAGAAGGTGCATCACCTGGGCACAAATCGGAATGACTCAGTGGTAGAAATTGACCATGCCACGGAAACGTCTGAGTTGTTTGCATGATGTAAGTTTATAAAAATTGCGCATCACGGTAACTTTTTCTTCGAATGAGCTAATCCCGGCATTCGAAACATGGTGTCCCAAGCAGGAGAGTTGCGAGACACCAAAAAGACACTTAGAAGTGTTGAGCACGATATCGTACTCTTGAAGGCCAGAATAAACCGGACGAAGGTGAGAAAGGTGTTGCTTGAGCGAGGAAGATGCTATTAGCAGGTCGTCAATGTAGCATAAGACAAAGGGAAGACCTCTCAGAACTTCGTCCATGAAACGCTGGCACCTCTGGCCAGAATTTCGCAAACCATAGGGCATTCTAACTATTTCAAAAGAATCAAACGGAGTGGTGATGTTAATCTTTGAAATATCGTCTGGGTGAATAGGGATCTGGTTGCAAACACGAACCAGATCTAAGCAAGAAAAGATTGTACAGCCGGAGAGAAATGAAGTTAAGTCGGCCATGTAAGGCAATGAATAACGGTCCGGGATTGTTATCGTATTTAGGGCTCTGTAATCCCCAACTGCTCTGAACTCTACCGGTGTGGATTTGGGAACAATATAAGGTGATGAGGAAGGCCTACAGATGACAGCATCCATCATGAATTGGAATTCGTCACGCATTGCAGAAAGTATCTGTGGTTAGACGACGAAGTCGGGAGAATACAGGACCTCCTGTTGTCTTGATCCGATGCACCACACTGTTTTATGGGCCTATCCTTTAAAGGTGGAAAGGTGACGTCAGGAAACTCCTAAAGAAGGCGCGGGAATGGTGGCACAGTGGGTATGAAACGAATGGAAAGGAGAGAACTCTGTGAAGGTGAGTATGAACCCGAAACAGTGAGTGAAGTTTTGCGATCGACAAGCTTGTGGTGACGAGAATCGACCTAAAGGTGTGATCCGAAAGAAAGTCGAGGCCGAATATTGGACAATCTACCTCCGCCACAACAAAAGTCCATCGAAAAACTTGACGGAGAGCGTATGAGACTTGAAAGGTTACGTCTTCCATAGCTCCAACTATTGGTTAAATTAGCTGCCTTCAGAACTAAATCTGAGGGAGCACAAGCTTTGTCGGCTTTAAGAAATATTATGACAGTGCATTCTGCACCAGTGTCCACCAGGAATGAGAAACCAAAGAGTGCGTTAAAAATGCGAAAGGGAGGACCTATCTGACGAAATGAGGTGTAGCCAGGAGATGTAGACCCTTTTTTTCACCATACCTTCTAGTCTAAAGGAGAATTTGAGGTTGAAATTGAAGTTTGAAAATTTGAAGAGTTTGGTTGAGAAGAGTGATTTGCGGGGAGTGGAGAATTTAGATTAGGTGAAGGAGGTGGTACTGGTTGTAAATGTGTGGACGATTGTGGGCGTTTTTACAGTATGTACGCCATATTTGTTGTGGTAGCAGCTCCATCGAGTTGATTGGGTGAAAGTTCCGCTATGCTTTGGGACAATCCTAGGCGCAGTGTGGGAAAAAAACATATTGGTGGTTACAAGGCTGTGTACAGCATGCAGCGTTGTTACCATACCTTTGATGATACCAGCAGAGACCCTTTTGTTGTGACAGATTATGGTGAAAATAGGCGGAAGAATGTGAAAATTGCTGCATTTAACCTTTTGTGTTGAGGTGCCCTCGTTGATTTCTTTTACGGGAACTCTAACGGGTCCTATATCTCCGCTCACCACGCCTGTGCCGTCACTCGCTCTGTGCTTATTGCTGCGGTTTCAACCAGCTGAGGTCACTTTCAATCCTCGATAACGTGGCAGCTAAATCCCTCGTTAGGGAGGATGGAATTTTGCCAGGCTCTGGTAGTTCACAAGTTCAGATTGTGCGCCTTTTGCGCTAATAAGGTCCTTTAGATGCTTTAAAAAGCTAGTGTGACACTTATCTCCCATCTCCAAATTCCTTTCGGAAGGCCTCCCTCAATTCTTCATAATCTCCAACTTTCTCCCCATTAAATAAGATTTCCCTTAACTTAATGAATATACTTATGGGAACTTTTTGAATTATGACAGCAATCTTCTCTTCTTTTGTTATGGCTTGAGGGAGGAGAATTACGTTACAAAAGTCAAACCAACTGACTGGGTTTGTTGCATAAAAAACCGGAAGTGTGAGGTATGCATGCGGGATTTACATTGCGTCTTGCTGTGTTTCGGTTTATGCTTGCATTGTTGAATATGTTTAGTCATTTATCGATGTATTTGTCGATGCCTGGTTTACCATTGTGATGCTTTTTGGGTGTATGTGATTTGTAGAATGAATAAATTTTAGAATTGCTGTGCGTGAAAGAATACGAGTATATACAAGTGTGTGCATGCGCGCGTGAGCGTGCAGGTTAGTCAGGCAACAGAAACGTGAACCAAATTGAGAACATTTTATTATAAAGATAAAATGATTCACTCGTTGTATTAAGGGATAATATTTAATATAAATTACTAAAAAATATAATGATTAGAAGATGGATGCTGTAGACACAATGTGATACAAAAATGAAACGCGTGAATGAAAATGGGCGATCGAATGGAAACGCGAATAGCCGCGCAGATTTTTTAAATTTATAATTTACGTTTGAAATTATAATTATTAATTGACAGGATATATATTAATTTCTGGGCCCCATTTTTATAATGTATTTAATTAGTCTTTTATTTAGTCTAGATAGCGTACAAGAACTAATCACATAATAAATCTTGAGAGGAAGATTGACTGACGAATTTTAGCCTAATGAACGCGTAGATGAACGGTTAACGCGTTGGCGGACTGGAAAGTATGGACAAATGGACGATAAGGAAAATATAATGTATTTAAGAATTAACAACAGGATTGATTGAATATAAATGTATACAAATTGGTATACACGAGTTATGGTTTGATGGATATCAGTAGGACGTTGAATAGGATATTAAATATGAAGTTAAATAAAATAGGATCACAATATGATATTAAATTGGGTGTAAAATAATAGTGTTAATAATAGTGGATCACAATGTGATATTAAATAGGATGTTAGCGAATCACAATGATAATAGTGAATTGGGGTCTTTTAGGATGAGAATGCGAGTGCGGGTGTTAGATTTTCGTCTACCAATTTTGTGAGTCTTTGCAGTTATATTATTGCAACGAAATTCGAGAGAGTGTAATATATATATATATATATATATATATATATATATATATATATATATATATATATATATATATATATATATCAAACCGCAAGAAACATAAAAACATGTAAATTTTTATTAGGAAGTAACATTTCCGAAAAAAATATCCTGTTTTTCTGTTTATTGTGGTTTGCTGGATTCATCTCATCATTCTTTTGCGTTCATGAAATGCAGTATATTTTCATTATAACATTTTTTGTTGAAAGCAACCGCTAGTCCATGTTAATGATTTTCTTTTGAATTTTCTCGATTTGTCTTCAGTTCGCCTTTTCTTCATTGTTCAACCTGTGAATAAGTCTACCGAATTTCATTAGAGAATGGTCCTAAAAACATATACAAGAAATACATGGAACTCCCCTTAATAGTAAAACAATGTAAAAAAATACCAAAATTTTAGATTATGTTCCCAACAGACGCCAATTAGTCTTCCTTGAAGCAATATATATATATATATTAAGAAAACTAACCAAGACTAAATATATAATCAAACTCCCATGAAATCCTGCCAACTGCCAAAAGAGGAAATCGAAGGAACGGGTATATTTAGGACAGCTGTCCCTAACCGCTAATTAACCCTGGCAAGCAGTTGACCCCTCCCCTCTATCTGGTGACTTACACTTTCTTGACCAATTCATACCTGCACCTCCTCTGCCTGCTAATTCGCCTACACGTGTCTACGTCCCGTTCGTCAGTTTGTCAACACATTTTTGATAATATATATTGGAATAATTGAATTAATTTCCCATTCAAACTCTGAGGATGATACTTGTATCGAAACACGTCAGTATAATAAAAGAAGGTGCTAAGGTGCATTAATTTCATTCCAACTTTTTGCAATTATTTAATACCAGTCTCTTATGAACTTCGGTGTGCTTATTTAGTGGATGAACAATGAATATATATATATATATATATATATATATATATGTTTATATTTATATATATATATATATATATATATATATATATATATATATATATATATATATATATATATATAAATACTGGGTGAACCCCCCAAACGAGCCCCAACTTTCGATAGGCCTCATTTCTTAATTTTCTGCAAGGATTGAATGAAACTAGGGTGATAACTAGTTTATTGTGTTTAAAAACATCATATCAAAACATGAGACTCTTTGGACTTTTCCTCTGTATTTCAGAGCACGTGTTCGAGATGACCTCCAATTAGTTCTATTCATTTCTTCAGACGCAGCACAAAGTTGTCCATGACGTGTTTACAAACGGACCAACTAATGGCTCGGATCTCCTCCCAGGTGTCTTCTTTGACTTCCGTGATGGTCTTGGGTCTCTCTTCGTACACTTTGTTTTAAGGTAGCCACAGAGAAAGAAATCTAGGGGGCTAATGTCTGTGCTGTGAGGTGCCCACTCAAAATCACTCTTAAGACTGATCACACGGCCACCAAAGTTCGATTTCAGCCAATCTCGGGACAGATTTGAGGTGTGAGAGCTTTCTCCATCTTGCTGGAACCATAACTTCCCCATAAGCGACGGCAACAGGGTATGCAACTCGCTCTTGAAGGATTTGAGGACCTCAACATATCGCCCATTGGTGACTGTCACTGTCGTGCCAGATTCCTCGAAGAAGAATGATCCGATTTTGCCTCTGGCTGAGATTGCAGTCCATACCGTCCACGTAGGTGAGTGTAGGGGCTTGGTGGCTACCTTATTTTGTCTGGAGGAGCCCCAGAAGTCATTTGTTTTCGAGTTTACCTTTTTTTAAAGATCGAAGTGAGCTTCATCTGGAGTACAAAGGAGGTTAAGGAAAGTTGGGGTCTCCTGAATCTTCTCCAGTATCTTGACTGCCATAGTCTTTTTCTGCTCCTTGTTTGAAGCTGTAAGGATCTGCTCCGTCTGTATTCTGTATGGGTAGGCCTTTACATCCATTACTAGCACTCTTCTGCATACCTCACGGGATATACCGAGGGACTGACTTCGCTTGCGCACATAGCGTTTTGGACTCTGCTGAACTGACTCTCTAACTCTCTCGAACAGTTTAGCTGTACGCTTCCTAGATCGTCCTGAATCGCTCGGACGGTTGTCACTGGCTGCATTAAGGTTCTCCATTATCCCATAGTTCTCGAAGTGGTCCACCCAGTCCTGACTTCTGTTCTTGGAGGGGGCTATTTTACATTCGAACTAATGCACGAAAGTCTCCTGCACTTCCTTAAACGAGCCTGTTTTGTACTAATGTTTGGCGCAGTATATTCTTTGCTGCTGCTCTCATTGAGATCTAGTTATGTTCACACGCGTTGCTTCCGTCATGTCCTGCCTGTAAGGGTGATTAGTGAATGAATGAAGGATATATGACAAAAAGTGGGTGCAGGCCCGTTTTGGTGGTGGGAGGGTGTATATATATATATATATATATATATATATATATATATATAGTTGGGAACTTGTGCGCAACTTTTTGCGGCCCCAGTTGCAACTATTTTTTGTTGCGGTTGCCATCGCGATTGCGCCCAATTATGTTGAATGAGTTGAGAAATGGCTTGCGATGCATTTATTTTGGGCAATACACACCACAAGTCGAAAATGCTACTTTGAAAAATCTCGAAAAAAAATTATTTAATTACATTCTGGTTTGAACTTGTTTCAAACTCGTTACAAGTTGATACATGTTGTTGCGGGTGAAACCCGTTCCCGTTGCGTGCGCAGCGTTAGTCTCATTGTAACTATTGCTGAATAGTTTGTGTGTTTTTTTCTGCTCGTCCTGTTTCCTCGTAAATACTTTGTTCTCTTGATAAGGAATTACTAAAATGGATTGTTTTGTGACGAAAACGCCAAGCTGTAAATCTATCTCCAGTGCAATACCTACTACTTGTTTAAGTGTATGTGATATTTTCGTTAATCCTGTAGAGAGCTCTACTATTAGCAGTTCTGAGTGCTGGAAGGGACACGTTAGCAAGATCTTTTTGAGTTTGTGAGTTCAAGCAAGGATGGTGACTGTATGGTATTCAAATGTCTTAAGTGTTTTCCGAAGTCTCTCTCTCTCTCTCATATATATATATATATATATATATATATATATATATATATATATATATATATATATATATATATATATATATATATATATATATATGTATATGTGTGTGTGTGTGTGTGTGTTCCAGGCTTGTGGGTTAAATGATTTACTTAATGATCCAAACACCTACGAGAAGCTATCTTCAAACCCTTTAAGTAACAAAACGGCATCTCTCAACAAAATATTAACAAAACTTTTCAAAAGATCAAATCCCGATCTCCTCCAACGTTTCAAACCAATTAATCCATCCCTTTCCCGTATGTATGGGTTGCGAAAACCCACAAGCCTGGAACACTTCTTCGACCAATTCTATCATGCATTGGCTCCCATGCATATTCCCTCTCTAAGGGGCTGGCCAATATTCTCTCAATGCCGTTGGATTAACCTCATCATCACATATAGTTCACTCATCAGATTTCATTGAGAAATTTAGAAAAATTGACATCAAAGGCAGTCGCTTAGTGAGCTTTGATGTAGAAAGTCTTTTTACCAATGTACCCGTTGATGAAGTCCTTAAATTATTAGCCAATGTATTAAGGAACCAGAGATTAAACCTCCAATTGCCCCAAACAAAAATTGTTAACCTAGTTAAACTTTGCGTCACTGAAAATGTTTTTAATAGTGATATGGATTTGTTCCGCCCAAAACATGGGCTGAGTATGGAAAATTCTTTGTCAACCATTCTGTGCAATCTTTTTATGGAGCATTTCGAAATGTCTACTCTCCTCTGTGACCCCATGCCCAAATGGTGTATGTTACAGATATGTTGATGACGTCATATCGATGTGGCCTTTAAATCAACTGGAATCTTTTGTCAATTTCTTAAACAACCTCAATAACCTACACCCTACCATAAAATTCAAATTTGAATGGGAAAATAATAATTGTTTACCTTTCCTCGATGTGAAAATTTTAAGAGTAAATGACCAACCTACCTTCTCTGCATACCGTAAAACCACTAATTCAAATTCTTACATCCATTTTTACTCTTGTCATGATATAAAAATTAAAAAAGCCATTTGCAATATCTATGTTTTGGAGAGGTTTTAGAATCTGTGACCCATGTTTCTTGTCCGATGAAATTACTTTCATCACTTGTACATTTATAGAACTAAAATATCCCCTCCATATCATCAATGAATGATTATCCAAGGCCAAGTCAAACTTCTATTTCCCTAAAAGTAGGAACTCAGATACTAAAAAAGAAACTGCCTCTCCTCTCCATTTTCTCCATTACTGAAAGGTTTAAATAGTATCCTTTCCACTAACCGCACCACTTTTAAATACCCTTCGACCATTAAAAAATCATTCCCTACCACGAAACCTATAAAAAGGAACCAACGAAGCAGGAGTCTATTTAATCCCTTGTAAAGAAATTAACTGCCCTTTATTTTACATAAGCGAAACAGGAAGAAATCTGGATAAGAGAATGTACGAACACAGATGAGAGACTGGACGGGGAAACATAGCCTCTAGTCTTTTCACACACAGTCATAACTTTAATCACCCAATAGACTTCCCACAGGCCAAACTAATCTACCGGTGTAAGGACTTCCGCAAAAGAAAGGTTATTGAATCCACCCTTATAGATGAAATCCCCAACTTTAAACTTTCGGATGGGCAATTCAAATGCAGCCACTACCTCAAATATCTAATCTTAAAAGATATCCTTACTGAACTTAAATTCACACCCCCTGATTGGGAACTCCAATTGGATCTCTGTAAACTTTATATATATTATACGCTTGGTGTGACCGCACGTATTCTTAGTGTTCGACTGAGGCTGGCATGACAAACTCCATGCCGAAACTGGTCTCGAGGTAATAAATACTACGCCCCTCCACAGTGGTTTTATTTACATATTTGGAATCTGTCATTGGATTTAACAATTGTTCTGATATATATATATATATATATATATATATATATATATATATATATATATATATATATATATCTATATATGAAAGGTAAGCAACTTAGTCTTAGATATCATACGTTACTGTTAGTAACAATTTAATTTACTATTTATCAGTCATCATTTAATTCATAGTATTTAGTATTTATGAAATATAAAAAATAATAAATAGTAACTGTCTTTAAGGGTGTAATTAATTTCAATCACGTCGAAATTGCCAATGCGTGAGATCACGATCATATTCACAAGTTAGCGAGGGAACGTGATACCGAGTCTTTTTAGTTTTACAGAAAACGATGTGTATTAGTAAGGCGAAATGATTAGAAAAGCGAAACGTCAATTACTGCTTGGGAGAGAATGACATGTAATAGGCTGTATATCAAGGACGAATTAGATAGACCATTCATAATCCCAGGTGCTACAAGATGGAACTCTTTATATGATGCTGTGTGCCACCTAAAAAATATTCTTGGATCTAAGGAAAGTGCTCTGAAAAAGGTCTGCAATACCTTAGGCATCCCAAGCTTTGCACCTATATAAGTTACCTATTTTAAAGAATAAGAAATGGTGATGAATCCTGTCGCTAGGGACTTGGACGTGTTGCAAGAAGAGGATAAAGCGTACATGGAAATTTTACTGACAACAACAGCAGTTTGCCTTAATTTACTTATTGATGTTAATGCAAAAATCTGTATGCGTTTGGCCCTCTTGCTACTGTTTTTGAAAATGCAATCTGCAACAGATTTGGTAAAATGCTGAAAGACGATGAGTGCCTCTTGGCATCTGCTTATCATCCCCATTTCAAGCTAAAGTGGCTCAATAATTCCGAAAAAGTAGATTACATTACTAAAAAGATGTCGAATGAAATAAAACACTTGGTTATATTACATCGTCAGTAAGCAGCAGTTCAAAAGGAGAAAGAAATAAAGCAGAGTATGACTTCTTCTGCTCTCTGTTAAAGAGTGAAGGGCCTGCCGCCAGGAAGAAAGACGCGTCAAATGAAGTAAAAAAATGGCTACAACAATCAGCAGTGGACCGGTTTAAAAGTCCAGCTATTCACCCGGCCATGTTTCCACCGAGTGCGTTTGTTTCATGAAACACAATACGGCAATTCCATCAAGTGCGGCAGTGGAGAGACTCTTTTCGTTAGGAAAATATATTCTACGACCAAAGCGTGCTCTTCTCTCCGACAAACATTTTGAAATGCTTACATTCGTCAAAGGAAATAATTTCAAATAAAATTATTCCAATATTGAAGCATTTCCTAAATCATCAATAAATCTATTTGTCATGTAAATATTAGTTCGCAACTTGTGTTCTTCCGCAATTGCGATTGCGCCGCATTTATTTTGGGGTTGCGTGTCTAACACTGTATAATATATATTGTAAGGGAATCGATATCCCACCCTCACAACTGAGGCCCTGCTCCTTAACCACAACGTCTTGGTATTTTTGGCGGCGTAGCCCGATCACTTAAATTTCCTCCCCTCTCTCTCCTCGCATCGAGGAGAACCAGAAAGGTCGCCCAAAACCACATAATGCTCTAATCATCACATGTCGACCCCGGCGAACCTAACATTGGTTAAAACAACAAGATTTCTCCTAATAGTGGGTATTTAATTTGACTTCATATGCGAAATTAAAGGAACGTCGGCCTAAAGCCAGAAGGTCCCCTTTAGAGCTAGCTGAAAGACACTTTGAGAAAACCGTTAGAGGAGGAGGCTTAATTTCGCCGTCCTTCTCCCCCCCCCCTTTCCCCGTGGGGTGGCGGTGTATATAATCAAATAACTGCAGACGAACAAGGGAGTTCGTGTTAGTCCTCGAGACAACTAAGTTCAGCTAGAGGCCCGGAAACCAACGAAATGGAGACAGAAGAAGCTTATCCGGGGCCTGTTCCCGGTGTTCACACTGAATTTAGCCTCTTGTCTCATGTAGATCGTGAGAGTCATCGAGACAGCGAAGTCCGGCGAGTGCCCGGTAACTCTACGAAAGGAACTAAGAAAAAGCTCATCCTGAGCCAGTTCCTGGTGGTCACACCGAACTTTGAGTTAATTTGAATTGAGAAGCAAGTTCAACTAACTATCGTCAGAGAAGCCTCCTATCCTGGTGTCTCCCAAAACACAGAGATAGTCCTAGCCATTAAAGAATACCCCAAAGTGAACTCCCTTAGGCACTTCCCTTCGTCAAAGGATTCACTCGTTTGCTCATCACTCGTTAGTGCGAATTATTCCCAGATTAACCCCAAGGGAAAGAAGCATACTTTCCCCGTCCCGTTGCTGAAATCATCTCTCCAAGAATACGTGCTTAACTTCATCCGCCACACGCTCCGAATTCCTCTGTGGCTTTAAAGCATTCCTCCTTTAGACAACATCTGGAATGGCAGGTCCACACACCTGCCCGAAAACAACATTCTTGAGGTGACATAAAAATTGAGGCCAAGGTCAGTCTCAAACCCGATTTTCGTGCGAATCCTTAAAGGTATTTAAATCCCATTATCTGTTTCGTTGAAGATCAATTTGCGTTCAATATGAAGTGAGCTTTGGGTCAACCATTATTATATATTCAATTGTGTAATTTAGTAAGCCTCACTTAATTTTTTGGATTCATTACTGTGTAGTTTGTTTGTTAAATTTCAATTTTGGTTCATGTTGCAATTAAAGTCTATTTTCTTAGAAGCATTTAATTCAATCCTCGAAACGCTGAACATGGCACTAGAAACCTTCAAAAATAAAAAATTAACGCAATAATAATAATCATAATCCAATATAGCACTCTTAGAGAGAAAACCTAATCACGGAGTTTTGAATTACGTAGCCAACTTATACGTACGAACACAATCACTGGGTCCTGGCTATACCACGATATATATATATATATATATATATATATATATATATATATATATATATATATATATATATATATATATATATATATATATATAGTACAAGAAAGAGAAAGGGACATTAGAAGAAGACTAGAATCAAAGAGAGCAGAGGGCGGCACAATGAAGGCAATCCTTTACCGAGAAGACAGAGATAACGCCAGGGAAAAAAAGTTTGAAATTCCTGGCCGGGACCTCGAACCCGGGCAAAAGCCCTGTAGTGATTGTTATCACCCGCAGAACTTGCATTTGCTCCTTCTTCTTTCTATATATATATATATATATATATATATATATATATATATATATATATATATATATATATATATATATATATATATATATATATATATATTACCTTTTAAATGACAAGATGTTATATATTTTGCATGCTCATAATATGTGCAAGCCCATTTTAAGCCTTCGTAGGATTTATATGATACCCTATCTTTGAGGCTTCATTGTCAATCTTATTTCGCCTTGCAATGTGCCCCTACATAGGCCCTGAAACCATACTCTAATCTTTCTGATACCCCCAAAACCCCATGAATATCCCGTGGAGATTCAGGCCATCATTAACAATGATCACAGCAAGTCAATGAGGTTCATAGCCAGGGAAACGGAGTGTCATTTTGTCATCAGGTGTTAGTGTACATATAATAAATCCGCTACTACTCATAAAAGATGATAAAGGGGCATCTTATGTCATAGATTATAAACAACATTGCTAAGTAACGAGTTGCAAAGCTTGTGAACAAACTAAAGCATCCCATCAAACCTGGCATGCTTTGGTTCTTCTCAGACGGAAAGAATTTCTGCCAGGAACAATTGGTGAACTCGCAAAACAACCGCGGGTTTGCTATGCCTCCCTTAAATATGCACTGAGTGACATGAAGACCAGCTCCCGCTTCACATTATGGCGTTTTGGTTCTCAGTGTGTCACGGTATGTTCAAATTTATCCCTCCGGGTGGTTTGGGGCTTCATACGAATGTCTACATCAAGTGCCTGAAGGAATCGGTGTTTCTCTGGACTAAGAAGGTTGACGCTAGAAAGCCGCACGACGTTACGTTTGCAAACAGGACTCTTCACCATGCCACCCAAAGAGGACGAACGAGCCTTGGCTGTTAACAAATCTGTTACTCCACATCACTGCGAACTTGCGACCACTCAACTCTGCAGATTTCAACCCCCTTGATTATTATGTGTGGGCAGGATTGAGAGAGAGAAAATCAATAAGTCTATGGGGGAGAGCATTTTTTCACACCCCTACAAGTCACCGCCCCCCCCCCCCTAAACCATCCAAATGGAGATTAAGTCCAGGGTCACAACAGTTTTCACCCAGCTAAATATGGAGACCGTCGATAAGACCTGCACCAAGTTCCGACGCTGTCTAGAGTCCGTGAATGAAGCCGTGGGCGATTTCATTAAGTAAAAAGAATAGTAGAATCCTTCCAACCTGTAACATGTAATTTATTTTAAATATATATGTATAAATGAACTCTGTTATTTTCTTTTATGTTAAAGTTAGGCGACAAATTACCCATCACATTCTTGGATTTTATTCCATATAAATCATATAAATATATAGGTATAATATATATATATATATATATATATATATATATATATATATATATATATATATATATATATATATATATATATATATATCTCGTGATCAAAGTGAACAAAAGTTGCACACACTCACGTGTTCTGACAGCAGCAGCCTTTTGACCTCGTCTTGGTCAGTTATCTTTCCTTAGGTCAACAAACTCCATTCCCACAAAGCTGTCATTTGGCCTTTTCATTCCATTTGTTTATTAACATCAGTCTCTAACACTAATATTTTGTTTTCCAAACTTTTCTCTCCACCTCTCCATCAAATTCCTTTGATAGACAATTTCGGCTCTCTCTCTCTCTCTCTCTCTCTCTCTCTCTCTCTCTCTCTCTCTCTCTCTCTCTCTCTCTCTCTCTCTCTCTCTCTCTCTCTCTCTCTCTCTTTCCCAGGTACCCTCATTGAATGGACCGAAAGGTCTTCTAGGGTACTTATTTTCCTTGTAGTTCCTTGTAGCTCTCTCTCTCTCTCTCTCGGACAAACATTGTCTTCAAACAAAAGTTGATTCACAATTCATCATTAAATCTTAAGTTCAAAATAAAGTTATTTTTCATTGAGTTGTTTGCAAAATTAATATACAAACTTATTTGGTGGAGACCCTGTGAAACGAACTAGAATAATGTGGCAGAGAAGGAATATTTGTTCCAACTCAGAACTAGTGACCTCCGCCACACTCAATCCATCAACTACTTCTTTCACTACAAATATCAACCAACTCCTCTCGCTAGAAGTAGTGACACCCGGAGTGTATCTCATCATCATACGAAGCTATCGCATCAAATTTCTGGTACTATCTTCAAATTCCTCAACGCAACGCACATACCACCATGGACCCCATCCAACCTTTCTTCAAGGACCCTACATTCATCGCACTGAAGCGCCAACTCTTTTCAACAAGACGCTCAACGCCCGCGCCGCGCAACTCTCCCAATATTAGTAACATCTACAGTAAGTGACAATTCAAGAAAATTTTAACTTCCAGCCAGATATATGGTCGCGAAAACCCTCTCTATCCGACTTGCTATGTCGTTAAATTATCTCTGCCGTTCACTTTGTATTAATTCATTATAATTTATTTATTCGCACTCACATAGTGCTATGTCAACGCGCCATCGATTCATTCATTACCATCTACTTAATACTACCTTAGGCCACGCGCCATCCATTCATTTATTAACATTTTCATAATGCTACCTATGGCATCGCGCCATCAATTTATTTATTAGTATTCTCATAAGGCTATAGGGTCTGGGTAAGGTATTCTCTCTCTGTAGTTTTGTAGGCTGAGTTAAGTGATCGTTACTTCCTTTAAAGGTAAAGGAAATTTGGTTAGGATTCAACTTCTTTATTAGGCGGGAGCGTAGACGTGTATACAAGTGGCGAACAGGAAATATAACTTTTCTTCTTGAATAATAATAACTTCTCTGACTGTCTTTTACACAAAAGTACACCTATATAAATAGTTATTTCCTCTACTCATAACACTACAAAATTCAACCAATCAGGATTGATATACATTTAATAGTCATTCCTACGTTCATTTTTGGAATAACAGCCTTAGCGTTAACAAACTGACCAATCAGCTATTAGACATAAGCACTGTAATAATTGTCCAATCAGTGCCATGATAGATTTCAAAGGTTAATAACGCCCAAACCGTTTGCACATAAACAAAGCTGAAATCCATTTTCCGAATGACTGCTCGACTCCGCTCAGCACGCACGTACTCTTTGAAGCTCGGATACTCTGCCTGATCGCACTCTCCAACGCTAGAAGAATTACATTAATCGCGTGACTGTACTGAGAAAGATACAGTATGTTCTGAGTGCGAACAGAAGAACCACGAATGGAGACAGTGCAAGGAAAGTACTAAGAAATACGTGAACTGTCATGGGACACATAGGACTATGGTAATTGCATGCCCCCAAAGAAAAGAGATAATAGAACGAAAGGAAAGAGAAGCGAGAAACGAAGAAGAAACTACAAGAAATGTAACATACGCTGAGTAGCTAAAGCAACTGTGAAGTAAATGCAGGAAGTACATACCCATCTAACTGTGCCACAAGGGGCATCAACAGAAGTGCTCATATGCATACTCTTTGCCCATGTGATGAATATTGGGAAACCAGGCACCTTCGCTACGATACTCAATACAATGCACAGGAATTAAAACTTAAAGTCTACAGCGATGAATGCTCCCCCTCCCGAGAGGCAAGAAACAGGACGACATCATTAAGGCAATTAAAGAAGGAAATGCAAATGAGCCTTCAAAGGAAAGACAGGAGAAGAAGACGAGGAAGAAGTACAAAATTTCTTAATAGAGGATAAAATTCGAATATACCCTGGCGACTGCGTTACTCTCTGTCATTCTACATTTCAAAGTATGAAGAATGGTAAGTTTAAAGGCAACGAAGCAGGACTCAACAAGAGATCGACCCGCCAGAAGTCCAGAGATCTCTAGACGACCAAACTTAATAAACAATGGAACCAGAAAGGAAAAGAAATCTCAGCATTCTGCAAATCAACACTCAAGGATGGATCAGTAAAACATCGACATTAGGAAATAACTTCAGTAGAGATCAATCCAGACAATATGAATATCAAAACACGGAGTGAATCCAGAAGAAAAAACAATGAAATTGTTCGATTACACCGTCATAAATGCGAACCCTTCAGGCAAGCGTCATGACGGGGCGGCCATAGCAATAAGAAGAGGCATAAGTTTAAAGAAGATAATAATTTGGATGAGGCCTACTTGGCCGTAAAAATTTAAACGGAATCAACGCGAATAATTGTAGCGATGGGATACCAAGCACCAAGAAAAATTTATCTTCTACTGCACAACCTATTTAAAATCTTTAGCACAGCTTTCCCAACCATCTTTATGGGAGACCTCAATGTCAGGTGCAGGGCAAATGGATACAGCTCCAGAAACAACAGAGGAGACAACTTAGAAATCATGTTGAAAAGAAACATTTTCAAGAGAATAGGGCCAGACTTTCCAATATATGTCGCAGGCAATGTAGCTACAAAACCAGACGTCGTGTTAAGTAGCTCCAATATGCAATGCAACATTCACCTGCAACCAGTTACCTTTGCATGTAGCGACCATATTAGAACACATTTGCTCATGAATCAATACCCGATGCAGACCGGTACTGGCGAGGAAGGCTTACAAGAGAGCAAACTGTGCAGGTTACTCACAAGATCTTAGTAACTTCGTCCCAAAGGATCTCCCTGACGCCAACCTGGAAGATATTGATGAGGAGAACTCAAGATTAACAAGAACAATCATTGAGGCGGACGAAAGATATATATCAAAGACAAGATACCGTACTCTTCCACATCCTCAATGGACAGAGGAATTGAAGAGAAAGAATAGACAACTAAGAGGAATACTAGACCAAACAATTCTCCATGGACTAAATAGAGAGCGATACGAAGATATCAGAAGAAAGAGAGAAGAACTGAGGCATCTCATAGAACAGCAAAGCCATATATGGGATGGCCTAATAGAGAAAATAGACGAAGAAAGAAGACCAAAAGAGAACTGAAGACTAATAAATAGACTTAAAGGTAGACCCCTGGGAGAAAAAAATAACAGTTAAGAATGAACGGGAAGAAAAGATCCAAGAAGAGAGGACCACAGAAGAACTTTTTTTGTAATCAGTGAAAATCAGTGTTCTCCATAACACCAGAGGAAGACGAAGACTTCAATCCATAGATAGACGAAATGGTCCACACAGTTTTGCGAGAAAACATAACAAGATCACTCCAGCACCAAATGTTGAGCGAGAAAGGGAGGAAATTCTAGGTACAGGGGCCTACATAATAACGGAAGAGATCAAAGGAGTAATACAATCATTCAAACAGAAAGCGCCAGGCCCCTCAGGAATAACCAGAATTAATCTTACCAAGACACCTAACATAATCATCAGAACATTAAAGAATATTTTTAACGCGTGCTTAAACACCAGTTACTTCCCTGATAGCTATAAACTAGCGGAAATAATATTCGTCGCAAAGCCAGGAAAACCACCAAACCACCTCAGCAGTTACCGGCCAATATCGATATTGAACTTCATGAGCAAAGTCACGAGAAAATCTTTAGCAGAAGACTAAAAGATTATCTTGAAGTAAATGACCTTTATAAATATTATCAGTTCGGATTCAGAAGAGGCATAGACACCACAATGTCACTTGGCATAATAACAGAGAAAATAGCAAATGCCAAAGCAGAGAATAACTACATCGATCTGGTCCTGAGAGATGTATAAAAAGCATTCAACAAAGTCTGGGTCAGAGGAATGCAATATAAGATCTTAAATCTCCAGATGAATAGCAATCTGGAGAGAATTCTCTGCGATTATGTCACAGACAGAAGAGCATATGTGAAGCTCAATGGTTATTCAAGACCAGAATTCGAATTGTAAGCTGGACTCCCACAGGGAAGCTGTCTCAGCCCCACGCAGACCTGCCACCACCAATAATTTCTGGTTGCCTAAACATACAGTTCGCGGAGGACATAAGCCAACTCTTCGTCACTCCGTACATAAACGTACGCTTTCTGGCAAGGACAAAAGTTTTAGAAATCAGCAACATCAACTACTACGACAGAGTTTGGATGATAAGAACAAACAGGAGGAAATTTACAACAATCCAAATCTCCAGGTACAAAACAGCTGAAATTGTAGTTGAAGATCTGAACTACAGATACCATAGTGAGGGCAAAGTGCTAAGACTCAGAATAACAAAAAGAGGCTACAAACAACATATAACGGGGACGAAGAATAAGGCGATTCCGATGTACAATTTAAGAGGGTTAAGCATGAAAAATATAATAAAAATCTATCTTGCACTCGGAAGAGAAGTACTACTATACCCGCCAACCCCTATCAACGGTGAAACGAGGATCAAAAAATTGGAAATCCAGAGAATACAAAATAAGCTCTACCTAATCACCAGCACACGTAGGAGAGAGGGAAGAAGACTACAAGATCTACATCAAGAGGCAGGATTAGAAACGCTCAACATCAACATTAGGAACAGAGCGGAAAAAAATATGGAAGAAGATAGACGATCTATCTCCGATATTTGCAGAGCATACAAACACCAGAGCTGCAGTGCCCTTTAACGCTCGATTTCCCAGCGGTAGACAACAGCTGAGAATCAAGGAGGTACCCATGTTTACTTAAGTAAAAATTTAAAAAGAGAGAAGGAACAAGCATAACGATAAAGATATTTACCCGACTATATACAAACCCAACCAACGAAATAACCAACCAAGACACCAGATTGATAACCTAATAAGACAACCCAATTTAAACAACCTAAATAGGAAGAAACAACCGACTAAGAAGACAACACAGATCAAAAGTGTAAACAGAAATAATGCGAACAAAATGAACTAAAAGTGTAATAAGTAAACTAGATTTAAAAGTTTAACAAAAAATGATAGTGAAGTGAAAGTTAACAGTAAAATAGAGCTAAGATAACTCAAAACGGCATGAATGCTACAATAAACACATGAATGAAAGATGAAAAGAATAAGAGAACAGAGATTAGGCGGTCCTCCCGCTTCTGTGTGAGAAACATAGGTTCTAAAAGTGCAAGAAAGGAAGTAAGAATGATGAATGATGAGTAAATGCATGTCGGTGGTTCAGAATCCACGTTAATTAGCAGGTTCCCCTTGTCACTCGGGCAAGCGTATTCCACCCTTTCCACCTTTGACTACCGAGGTTGCTCAATCTGCCTCCTCACCAATCTGTGCTATTTTAATTCAAAACTTTTCGTCACCCACAGCTATAAACCCTTTTCTAAAGCTTGTTCCAGACTTCCCATTAAGCCCTTTACTATCGGTTCACTTGAGCTGAGAGTCAGAAGTGTGGGGAGTTTCTCCAGGAGCAAGTCGGCCGCAAGCCTCCTCCTCTTCTGTGCCCCCTGATCGTGGAAGAAGTACAGAGGGGAGGAGTAACCGCGAGCCGTACATTTTCTCCCCCCCCCAAAAAAAAAATCCGAATTTTTAGACTTAGAAGAAATCTACAAGAAAATTAAGCTCACCGAAAAGTTCACAGCCGGTAAAGAAGGAAAAGGCGAGGAAAAGCGTCACCTCAAGAAAATACCATCGATTTTTACCTTTTCCCCACGGGGACTTCAAGAACAAGATAAATTTTGTACGGAGCCACGTATAGCTGACCCATGATAGAGTACTGCATACTGGGGAGTTTAACTTCCTATTTACGAAAGAGAAATACTACAAAACGGGAAGTTTATCTTCCTTATTTACGAAAGAGAAATGCTAAAAGCGGAAAGTTTATCTTCCTATTTATAAGGTTCAATGTGTGAACAGTTTAAAATTTCCAAACGAATGTTTACTAAGTTCAAACCCCACATGCCTCTCTGTCTCCTAATTTATCTAGGTTAACAATTATTTTTTTCAAATTCACCATATTCATATTTACTCTCTCAATGTATCATAAGATAAAATGTGTGCGCTCAATCGGCGTATTTTTCTTCCTTCTATGTACGTTCAGACTGAATCGACGCACACATATTCAAGTGACTAACAGAAGGATAAAAATGACCTATTGACTACTGAATTTTAAAATGTATCATTTAAGATTTCAAAATGAATCATTTGTATGTTTAAAATTTGATCATGCAAATACCGACCCTAGTTGTCTAATAATGCCATTAGATTAACCTCACCGATTTGACTTGGAATCTTTTTCCATCTTTCGAATGTATTTGGCTAAGATAGCCCTGTCATTATATGAATATAACGGTTTTTTATGACGGTAAACGAGACAAGTATGAAGGGGATACTTTGAAATGTGCTTTTGGTGGACACTGTATAAGTATTCGCTATGTGCTGTCTTCCAGTTCGAGGACGAAGGGTGTCACGCTAGACCCTAAAGTATAGCAGTTGTCTAATAATGCTACTACATTAACGGCACCAATTTGTCTTGGAATTTTTTTCCATCTTTAGAATGTATTTGGCTAATATAACCCTGTCATTTTAAGTATATTATATAATAGTGAGAGTGCGCACCTCTCCTGAATCTGTCTTCAACCTATAAATAATAATAATCAGCAAGTAAAGATATTTTTGTGCCACAATATACGAATTTTCAAACAATGGTCATCTGTATTTTCTTGGCTCAGGTCTTTTTACCACGGGCAACACAATGGATAAAAAGTCTTACTTAATTTCCGAACTCATATTTTAACCAAGCAACGACGGGTATCTCTGCTATTACAGAGTGACACAAAAAACGGGCCTGCACACACTTTTTGTGATATATCCTTCATTCATTCACTAATCACCCTTATTTTGTAGGACATGACAGAAGCAACGCCTGTGAACACAACTAGATCTCAATGGGAGCTCCAGCAAGAATATGCAGCGTCAAACAT
Source organism: Ceratothoa steindachneri (assembly GCA_963969495.1). NCBI lineage: Eukaryota > Metazoa > Arthropoda > Malacostraca > Isopoda > Cymothoidae > Ceratothoa > Ceratothoa steindachneri. The sequence continues at coordinate 17,473,311 of OZ018330.1, read as the reverse complement.
AACTACAAGAAAGGTTCGTTCAAGAAAGTGCAGGACACTTTCATGCATCAGTTCGAATGTAAAAAAGCTCACTCCAAGAGCAGACTTCAGGACTAGGTGGAGCACTTCGAGAATTATGGGACAGTGGAGAACCTCAATGTAACCAGTGACAATCGTCCAAACCATTCAGGAAGCCCCAGGAAGCGTACAGCTGAGCTGTTCGAGAGAGTGAGAGAGTCAGTTCAGCAGAGTCCAAAACGCTATGTGCGCAAGCGAAGTCAGTCCCTCCCTCGGTATATATCGTGAGACTTGCAGAAGAGTGCTAGTAATGGATGTAAAGGTCTACCCATACAAAATACAGATGAAGCAGGCCCTTAAAGCCTCAGCCAAGGAGCGGAGAAAGGCTATGGCAGTCAAGATACTGGAGATGATTCAGGAGACCCTAACTTTCCTTAACCACCTTTGGACCTCAGATGAAGCTCACTTCCATCTTGAAGGAAAGGTAAACTCGTAGACAAATGTCTTCTGGGGGCCCCCCAGACAAAATGAGGTAGCCACCAAGCCCCTACACTCACCTAAGTGCACGGTATGGACTGCAATATCAGCCAGAGGCATCATCGGACCATTCTTCTTCGAGGAATCTGGCGCGACAGTGACAGTCACCAAGGAGCGGTATGTTGAGGTCCTCCAAATCTCCAAGAGCGAGCTGCAGACCCTGTTTCCGTCGCTTATGGGAAAGGTATGATTCCAGCAAGATGGATCAAGCTCTCACACCTCGAATCTGTCCCGAGATTGGCAGGCATCATCGGACCATTCTTCTTTTAGGAATCTGGCGCGACAGTGACAGTCACCAAGGAGCGGTATGTTGAGGTCCTCAAAATCTCCAAAAGCGAGCTGCAGACCCTGTTTCCGTCGTTTATGGGGTAGTTATGGTTCCAGCAAGATGGAGCAAGCTCTCACACCTCAAACCTATCCCAAGATTGGCTGAAAGAGAACTTTGATGGCTTGTGATCAGTCTCAAGACTGATTTTGAGTGGGAACCTCACAGCCCAAACCCTAGCCCCCCAGATTTCTGTCTCTGTGGCTACCTTAAAGGCAAAGTGTACGCAGGGAGACCCAGGACCATCACGGAACTCAAAGAAGCCATAAGGGAGGAGATCAGAGCCATTAGTCGGTCGGTTTGTAAGGACGTCATTGACAACTTTGTGCAGCGCCTCAAGAAATGCACAGAGCTAAATGGAGGTCATCTCGGACACGTGCTCTAGAATAAAGAAGAAAACTCCAAAGACTCTCATGTTTTTGATATGATGTTTTTAAACACAATAAACTTGTTATCACCAAAGTTTCATTCATTCCTCGCAAGAAATGAGGCCTATCGAAAGTTAGGGACCGTTTTGGGAGGGTAACCCTGTATTTAATAAAAATGTGCGTGTGTGTATGTGTCTTTCTGTCTCTCTGTCCATTTATAGAAATAAAAAAATAATTGGAACAGTAAAAATTTAACACCAATATTTCAATATTACGAATATCCATCCAAAATTAATTGAGAATGTTTTGTTTTTATTTTAGATACATAGTTTTATTTATCAACTTTAATGATTATTTGTATTTCTTTTTCAGATCGTGGTATAGTTGCTAAGATGCGTAACCTCACTGAGTTAGAAAAAGGGCAAATTGTTGGAGCTCGAATTCAGGAGCTTCCTTCACCAGAACAGCTAAACTTCTTGGTTTTTCGAGAGCTACTATATCAAAGTTCATGACAAAATTCAAGAAGCAGGGAAAAACCTCCAGCAGGAGTTGCAATTCTGGCAGGACTTCGAAGCTCGCTGAAAGAGACCGACGAGTGTTGAAACGCATTGTGATGAAAATCTCCGGACAACACTGCCTCTAAATTGTGCAGCACACTTCCAAGGAGAACCAGCTTCAGTTTCTTCTGAAGGTTGTGGATAAGCATTGGCAGGACTTCCAAACATCCTCAAAGGCTCATATAACATCTAGGTAATAATGAGAGGAGTGGCAATCGTGAAAGCCCGACCTTGAGTGGCTAATACCCAGCCAGACGTTTTGTCTGGGGGCGACCCAGAGCCAGTCAGGGCATACAAACTTCATGTGTCTTCAGCTACCTCTAAATATTCTTTGATTGGTCTAAAATATGATTCACAGTAGTTTCTTAGGTATAGGTATAAAATAAATAGGACCTTGGGAGAGAAAAACTGTAACTTCATTTTTGCCTGATATTACTTGGACCACCTTAATATATATCTTTCTCTCTCTCTCTCTCTCTCTCTCTCTCTCTCTCTCTATATATATATATATATATATATATATATATATATATATATATATATATATATATATATATATATATATATATATATATATATATATATATATATATATATATATATATATATATTGGTTAGGGCTTCTCCTATGGAGCTTCAATTTAATTTGAAGAATGTCCGAAAGGACGTATAAAGGAAAATTCATTTAATTCATTTTGATTATCGGTTTAACTCTAACTTAAATTATTTTCCACGAATTGTATTTCCAGTACCCGAAGATGGGTGAAAAGTTCACCCGAAACGTTGTATCAAGAAAACGAAATGAATTTCCCTTTATACGTCCTTTCGTACATCCTTCAAATTATATATATATATATATATATATATATATATATATATATATATATATATATATATATATATATATATATATATATATATATATATATAGTACAAGGGAAAATAAGAATTGGACGCGAATGAGCAAAATGAGACAAGAAACCGGAGTTTTTTCCCTGGCGATATTTCTGTCTTCTTGGTAAAGGATCGCCTTCACTGTGCCGCCCTCTGCTCCCTTTGATTCAGGATTCTTCTGATGTCCCTTTCTTTTACCTTTAAAAAAAACTCCGGTTTCTTGTCTCATTTGTTAATTCGCGTCCAAATCTTATTCCTCTTGTACTATATGTATTTATAGTCAGCTACACAAGGTTTCTGCATCTTTCTTTCTGTCTTCAAATTTTATTTGAAAGACAGAAAATAAAAATGGCATAGCCCTGTGGTAGTTGTATTATCCCCCGGAGATCCTGTAGTTGCTTTCTTTGTATATATATATATATATATATATATATATATATATATATATATATATATATATATATATATATATATATATATATATATATATATATATATATATATATATATATATATATATATATATATATATATATATATATATATATATATATATATATATATATATATATATATATATATATATATATATATATATATATATATATATATATATATATATATATATATATATATATATATATATATATATATATATATATATATATATATAAGTTCTATTGAAGTCCACAGCTGTGACAGTGTTATAAAATTTAACTTGTATTTTCTTAATATTTCTTAAAAAAATTTTAACGGGATCTTCGAAGCGAGAAAAAAACATCCGCGAATGACATTCTTTATTCCTAGACGGCTTTCGACCGTGTTAGGTCATCTTCAGGGAATGAACAGAAATGGAATTATTGATTGATTGACTGATATACAAAGAGTGAGGAAGTGTAGAAGATAAAATAGGTTAAAAAGATGGTGAGTTTTGCCCTGGTGTAGAGGGCATCTCTTCACCTCTCTTTTCTTATTTAGGCTCATTTGCCTTCGTGTGCACCATCAACGGGTTGCTTCCGGTGCTTGTTTGTCCGCATTGCGACCTTTACTTTTGACTTTACCTCTCTCGCTGTTCTTTGGACTTTATTTATTTGTTTGTATTTTTTTGTATTTATTATTATATATATATATATATATATATATATATATATATATATATATATATATATATATATATATATATATATATATATATATATATATTTGATAGTGAAACCACTCTATAGGAGACAAAAGTTTAATTTACGAGACTAGTCTCAGTATGTCGTTTATCATGCCCTCTTCAGTCGTATACTGAGAATGCAATTGTTACAAAAGTTTATAAATAGCGTACGAATCAGAAAAAAACACAAAGAAACACAAAACAGGGGGAAAAAGGTCATTCATAAGGGAGTGCGAGTCTTAAGATCGTTGACTAAGCAGTATACGACTGAAGAGGGTATGATAAACTACATACTGAGACTAGTCTCGTAAATTAAACTTTTGGCTCCTATAGAGCGGTTTCACTATCATATATCATAACTCGCCATTGAGTTCTTTTACTTATATATATATATATATATATATATATATATATATATATATATATATATATATATATATATATATATATATATATATATAAATATAAATAAACTCTATTTCCTCCGTCACGGCATTCTCGCCTTTCAAGTGTTATATTTGCTATCTCTTAATGTATCTTTAATTTTTCTGATAATTTATATTTGTTTGTGTTACCAGCATGTGGGCATTTCGCCTCTTTTGTTCATTTCCTTGTTGTTTGTTTTTGGATGTGGGCATTTTTCTTCTTATTTTTTATTTTAATTAGTTGGTTGTAGATGGGCATTTCGCCTCTTATGTTTTTGTTTTGTAATGGATTTCTTAATCTTGCTGTTGTAGTTACTTTTTCCTCTTTAGATTGTCGTATTTATGTGAAGAATCCAATTAGGTTCTCTTGGGGGCAGTTTCTTCCACTTGGGAATAGGGCTCGCCAGGTGGCGAGTCCCCTATCCGCTCTCGGAATGTCAAGATCAATTTCCCTATTTGAAATTATTACTTTTTCGATTTTGTCCCAAGTCTTACTCCCTAGCCTCTGGAGTTCCATATTCAATGGCTGCAGACCTGCTATTACGTGCAGATCTGTCTGCCGAATATGGTCCGCCCTGTGCGCTCCAGCTCTCAGCAGGGCTGCTTTGTTCTGCACTTTCTGCATTTGCCTGATAGAGGTGGAACTCGCAGCCTGCATGATCACTGCCGGGTACACTAATATCGAGCGTACCTGAACAGTGTACAGCTTCTTGAGATTTTTGGAGCTGAGACTTCGGAATCTATATAGTTTTCCAAGCTGGGTTTTGGCTAGGGAGATTATGTTCTTTATGTGCGCTCTGGATCCTTTTAGGTGATGCGCAGACCTAGGACTTTGCCCTCGTTGGTGTGCGGGTACACTTCGTCGTCTACTAAGACATCGTTAGGTTTCCGGCGGTTTATTGGAAGGATTTAGAACTTTCGGCGATTGTTTTTGATTTTCGACTTTCTTTCGTATCGATTGATGTTGTCAATTTCAGTGGTTGTCTGCCTTCCTTGAACTCCAGCATTTTTCTGGGTACTTGGAATGATTTGGGTGATGTCATCTGCAAACTGCAGATAGCAGGCAGGTCCAATGTGTACACTAGGTACAGCAGTGAACACAGACTGCTACCTTGTGGAACGCCCGCCTAAAGTTCAAATTCGGGTCCACTGTAACCCTCAATCGAGATTTTGGGTTTCCTTTCCATGACGTAGTCCCAGAGGACCCTTTCCAGGATCGGGTTTAGCTGGACGCCTAAGATCTTGGATTGGAGACTTCTCAGCCAAACCTTGTCGAAGGCCTTTTGGACATCTCGCAAAATCACGTCTACGTATTTCCCTTCAACTTTACAGCGGGCGAGTTTCTCGTTGAAGAGAGCAAGGGCTGTATCAGTCCTCCTTCGCTTACGGAACCCTTATCTCTGAGGGTTGTGAGCTTCTATCTCTGTTAGCTGGTATTGTAGCCTAGTAGCTAGAAGCTTCTCGTAGACTTTTCTAATGAAGTCGAGGAGGGATATTGGCCTGTAATCCACCAGTTGATGGGGGGAGGGCTACTTGCCTTTAGGTATAAAAATGATTTTTGCCACTTTTAGACCGTCGGGGAAGTAGCCCATATTCTGGGAAGCGTTGTAGGTATTCATAATTCTTGGAATGATCTGTCAGGGGGCATGTACCAAGTTATTTTTGGTGATGCCCGTCCATCCTGGTACCTTTTGTTGAAAGGTTTTCACAGTTTCCATGACCTCTTCTGTTGTAATTGGTCGGAGGGATATTGGCCTGTAATCCACCAGTTGATAGGGGGGGGGGGCTACTTGCCTTTAGGTATAAAAATGGTTTTGCCACTTTTAGACCGTCGGTGAAGTAGCCCGTATTCTGGGAAGCGTTGTAGGTATTCATGATTTCCTGAATGATCTGTCAGGGGGCATGTACCAAGTTATCTTTGGTGATGCCCGTCCATCCTGGTACCTTTTGTTGAAAGGTTTTCACAGTTTCCATGACCTCTTCTGTTGTAATTGGTCGGCCATGGTCTGCCATCACCCTCCCTTCGTCGACATAGGCCTGTGGGTGCGTTCGATGTATACTTTGATTAAGATCTTCAATCAGCTGGCCTTCGAATTCCTGGCCGAATTCCGCATCGTCCTCAGGTGTAATTGTAAAGACTTCCTTCCAGAACGTGCGGAATCTCTCTTCCAAAACCGCCGGTTCCTCCAAGAAGTCATTGCCCTCCTTAATGCGGGTCTTTTCTTTACTTGGTAGGCCTTTTAGCTTTCTCACTAGTCGCCAGAACTTGTCGAGTCTCACCTCGCTGTCTACTTGTTCAATCAGGCTATCCTAGATCACAGCCTGTTGCTGATTTATGGCCTGCTTCACCTCTTCACTAAGACGACAAACAGCGAGCTTCTTTCCCGATTTGTACCCTCTCTTCTGGTTTCTTCGTACACCTCCTTGTGCACTCTAGTGATCTCATTCATTTCATCGGTCCATCTGGGTTGTGGAGGAGTTTCGTACCTTTTCATTGGTACACACTCGCGATCCCATTCGATGATGTGGGCAGTTATCTGCTCCAGTTCATCGTCGATCTCCTCTAGTATTGCTTCGCTTATTTCCACTGGTTCGTATCTAGCAAGGATTTCCCTGTAGCGTTCCTAGTTGACCGAAGCATAACTTTTGCGGAGGGGAATCGGAAGCTGGATCGGCGCGAGTAAGATGGTCGTCAAGATCGCTATGTGGTCGTTGGGTAATGTTGGGCCCGGCTCGCTATGGGAATTGAAAGGGAAGCCGTCACTTGTCATGACTATGTCGGGATTAGTTGCTGCACGAGAGGTGATATAGGTCGGAAAGTCCGGTCCTATCCTCTAAATGTTTTCCCATAGACAGCCGTTCTGCATCTGGCTTTGAGGTCGCTCCCAAGGAATGCCATTCTGCCGTGGCCAAACAAGGTGTAGAAATTTGTGAGGGGCAGGTACGTTCGTCGAGGTGGTTAGTATGCCGCCGCAATGAAGAGATTGCCCACTAGTGTGTGCAACTCTACCGCCACAAAGGACTCGTCCAGTTCTGGAAGGTGTCTAAAGAAGAGATTCTTTCTGACGGCAAAAGCAGCACCGTCGAACTTCTCCTGAGAATGTTTTTTTCTTAATTACTCTGTAGCACGGTATCTTTAGTTGAATGGTAGTAGTATAGATACCGTGCTCCGTGATTAGTGTGATGTCGGGGTTAAACACGCGGAACATGTTTCCGTATGCCACGGCTTTTCCCTCCCATCCTTTCACGTTAAGCGCCAATATCCTTAACCTGTTGTTCGCGTTTTCCATTCTCTGTCCTGGCTTTTTGTGTGTCTTAGTGCATGCAAGTAGTTGATTTACATTTCCTGTTCCTCTTCTTTTTGTACTCTGCTGGGGAAAGTTCTATGGGGGGAGGCCTTATTATATTCTTTTTATTTCTATCATTCTTCATCTTGATTTTATCTTTATATTCGAATCTTTATATTCGAAGTTGCCCTTTAAAACATTTTTCTTCCATTTATCTGACTCTTGGTATTCTTGTTGGCAGGGAGATTCCTTCTTCTTTAAGTTGGCTGGGTTAATTCTTGATCTTCGTATCCTTCCTTTCTTGAAGCATCTTCCAATTAACTTGAAGTGATGATTTCTTCTTGCTTCTTGATGATGGGATTAGTTCTTTTTGCTTCCTTGATGAGTTCTTGGATTCTTGATGAGTTAGCCCTTGAAGTCGTTTTCCTTGAGTTCCGTTTTCTTCGTGATTTTCCTTCGTAAAAATTGTGAGCTTTGAGAGTTTCGAACGCGGTATCATATATATCTAAATGCCAGCACTCTAGCCATCACGCTACGGCGGAGTCCGTTTTGAGTTGGTAATTTAATGGGCTATTTATATTATCGATTTGGAAGGAATTTTTCTCTGATACATCTTCGCACCACTACAGTTCTACAAATGTTTTCCGGTAGAAGGCGACGTTCTGGTTGTATAGGGCCTCCTCAACCGATTCTTCGTCGTATTATGCGTCGAAGTCCCATTTGTAGAATTTCTTTTTGATTTTCGCACAGATTTTGTTTGCGTCCCAGTTCTTCGGGAAGGGGAATGGATAAGTTACGTAGATATAGAGGTTAACTTGGTCAGCATCTAGGTTTTTCTTGGTCCCTCTTTTACTTTTTTTTGCGCCATACTTCATTGTTAGAGTTCTCTGAGTCCGAGTTGCCGGAAGTGTCCGTGGTGTCAGATTATTCTATATCTTCTTTCTTCTCATCCTTTGGATTAGTCGTGTGGGCTGCTTCTGCAGTTGCCTCCCTCTCCTTTTTTGGCCTCAATCTTTGGGTCGGCCGTCTGTTCTCGTTTTTGATTTTCGTCTCGTTATCTTGACTTTTTCCTGACATCTGTTTGGGAGTCAGCTGCAGTTGAAAAACGTCCCCTGATGGTGGGTTATCAGGAAACCCCATCTCACTCATGCGAACATTTGATTCAGCTTCTTTGCAGATATTCCAGCTACAACCGAAACAGAGGACACATCTGATATACGGGTACACATGTAAACTAGGAGATTGTGAGCTCCTACCTAGCTCGTAATCGGCATGCCCAAAACCACTCTCTCAGGAAGAATGTCATACTATCTGAACAATGGTACACCTAAAAAACATACACAAGAAGTACATGGAACATTCCTCAACCAAAAAATGATAGAAAAAACACCAAAATTTTAGACTATGCTCCCAACAGGCGTCACTGCACTTCCTTGAAGCTATATATATCCAAGAGAAACAACCGAATTTAAACTACAGTTAACTCCAATGAAATCCTGCCCAGCGCAAGAAAAAGCAAACAGAGGGACAGGTGTACTCAAAGTTGTCCTTAGCCACTAATCCCCTCTGCAAGCAGCTTAACCCCCCCCCTTTCTCTGGCTACCTACTTCTCCGCCCTTTTATCACCTGGATCCAACCTGCCTATACGTGTATAGTTTCGTTCGTAATTTTGTTAACACATTTTGTAATATATAAACTGAATGCTTTGTAATAATTCCCCATTGTAACTCTGAAGATGATACTCGATGTATCGAAACGCGTTAGTTAAATTAAAGAAAGTGCTAAATTCCATTCATTTACTTCTACTTTTTGTAAAATAACAAGCATCAGTTCTTGATAAACTTCGATACCCTTATCCACAGGTTAACCAACGAAGAAAAGGCAAATATAAGACAAATCGAGAAGATTAAATAAAGAACTATTAATTCAAAACTAGCGGTCGCTTTTAATAAAACATGCTATAATGAAAATATACTGCCCAAATTCATACGTATATATATATATATATATATATATATATATATATATATATATATATATATATATATATATATATATATATATATATATATATATATATATATATATATATATATATATATATATATATATATATATATATATATATATATATATATATAGAGAGAGAGAGAGAGAGAGAGAGAGAGAGAGAGAGAAATGTTTAATTTGAGACTAAATATTTATATTAATTCTAATAAACTGTAATTTTACTTTTTTGTGTGCAGCTATGTAGCCTTATGTTTATGTCTGTGTATTTATTTTCGTTTGAGTCAAGTCTTTAAAACATTTGTACTTATTTTACCTTGGTTTTTCAATCCTGACCTCTGATTAACGTTAATCTCTCTCTCAGATTTTCTGCCTCCCTAATTGCTTAGGCGATATTTCAATCCTCTTTTCAACCTTTAGTCTTCTGAATTTACCTGATTTAATGATTTTAGTTTGTATTTATCTTCGCTCCTCCTAAGGTTTCCATTTCATATTAATTCATTTTGTTGATTGGTTTTTTGCTTTTGTGGGCGTTCTCTCTCCTCTGCATCATCCTTATATATATTACAATTTTCAATCCTTTTGTTATTCCTTGATAAAGAACTCGAAATAAAGTTTGAAAGTACTTCGAAAACGCATGCAGTCGCAGGTGATATCTGGCAACCACACATAATGGCAGGCTGAGTGGCTTAGGCATCTGACATTTCTGGGGGGAGTGAGGGTACTGAGGGCCATTTATGCAAGCCTACTAATTGTTAACCGAATATATTTTTACTTATTTTTGTGCCCACAATGACAGACGACATATTCAGTGAATTAAAAGTGAAAAAGTTAAGATCACTCTCGAATGATGAGAAAAAGCGCATTGTAAATAATGGGAGACCGATGCCAAATTTGTAGCTAAGTAAAGAAAATAAAGGATTTACTCCAAAATTTAACACTAACATATATGATGATGTTCTATGGTTATGTGGCAATAATTATAATAAAAAAATTGTACTGTTGGTCGTGTTTGTTATTTTCTAATGACAAATCTGTGCAGAATTTTATTAACCAAGGATATGACGATTTAAATAATTTACACCATGCTTTTTCTCGTCATGAAAAGTGTCGTTCTCCTCTTAACGCATTTGTCGATTTGAAAACATTTGGAAACTAAAAAAGAATTGATTTATTTCTTGACAAACAAAAAACGCCGCCATTTCTAAACATAACGAGGAAGTCAGAAAGAAGAGAGAAATATTAAAACGCTTAATTAGGAATATATGCAATTTTGGTAGGCAAAAGATAGCATTTTGCGGTCATATTGAGGAAGTAAACGCTGACAATTGAGGTAACAATATTGATTTAGAGATTTATATGAGAGAATTTGATGTAAAGCTTGAGAATCATAAAAATAACTGTAATTGTTTTCAAAGGTACATCATCTGCTATTCAAAATGACTTAATTCAATCTATTAGTTCAGTTTCATTAAAAAAAAGAACATACGTTCATGTACGTGGTGATTTTATTAGATGAAACATCTGATATCAGCTGTTTTTCATAGCTCTCTACTGTTATACTTTATGTAGATAACGTGGTGATATTTGTGAATGATATATCAGATTCAATTATGTCAGTATTGAAAGAAGTGATGCAGTGATTTCTGGACTTATCTAATAGACAACTACAAGAAAGCTACGATAAAAAAAGTTGTACCAGAGGCAGCCTTTTTTCACTGCAGATTCATAAACTTAGCCTTCCTTTATCCCAAGCTGTTCCAGAAATTTCTGAATGCAAGAATTTTTCTCAATATTAAGAAGTTACAAAATTGCCTTCTTAACAGCATAATCATCATTGCGCAATTGCAAAATAATTCTCGATTGATAAAGCCGAGCTAGAGTAGATAAAAGTAACTCTTTCATTCTCTTCGAACAGCAGGGATAACAATTAAAATAGCTGATTGAAAGAGAGATTTTTGAGGTTGTCTTAGAAAGGCTGGATTATGTTTCACCTTCTCGTGATTGTGAGAAGAGCTACTTCCGAACTTCCGAGGGCTTTGAAGAAAAGCTAAGTTAGCTACAAAATTGCCTTCTTAACCGCATAATTATGACTGTGCAATTGCAAAATGATTCTCGTTGATAAAGCCGAGCTAGAGTAGAAAGGATAGATTATGCGTTACCTTCTCGTGATTGTGAGAAGAGCTCCTTCCTAGGGCTTTGATGGAGAGCTAAGTTAGCTACAAAATTGCCTTCTCAACCGCATAATTATGATTGCGTAATTGCAAAATAATTCTCTCTCTCTCTCTCTCTCTCTCTCTCTCTATATATATATATATATATATATATATATATATATATATATATATATATATATATATGAGGAATTAAACCACATTCCCCGAAGACAATGTGTATCTCACACCCTTTTTCAACTGACACTGGATAGAAAATATAAGAGAAGTGCATATAAGCATAACACAAGGTTAGATCGTGAAAGATCCCCTCTTTTTTCACCAATCCCCTACTTGTGGCTAATCTGGACGGGGGGGGGGGGGTTAGGCCTAAACATATTGAAGGGCTGACATTTTACTATTTTGTTTATTTGCTTTCTTATTACATGATTAAAAGAAAATTGACCCTCAGATAGATTTAAATTAGGAACTGACGATATCAAGCTCGATTCTACGATTCTTCTCTTAACATAGTTAGCCGAATTAAATACCATTTTACTTCCATTGAAATCGATCGTATGATTCTTGTCTCCAACATGGCAAAATATTCCACTGCTTTCGCTGCCCACTCTAATATCTCTCTTGTGTTCGTACAATCTCTTGTCTAGATTTCTTCCCGTTTCCCCTATATAAACTTTATGGCAATCGTTGCATGGTATTGCATATACTCCTATGTTAATAGGAGTATATAATAGATGCATTTATAGGCCCAAGGAAAGGATAATTGGCATCACGACACTAAGGAAGGTGACCATTGAAAGCTTAAGAAATAAAATGTGAGATATAGAGACGGAGAAAATCGTGAAAACTAATTTTAACCGTTATATGAAAAATATATAAAGGAGTAGGATTCGAACCTGTGTCCTCAAGCGTACATCGCTATTGTGACCACGACGCTCATCGACTGAGCGTCGTGGTCACAATAGCGATGTGCGCTTGAGGACAGAATTCTAAGAAAAAAATACACCATGGTCTTCAACAAAATTTGCATTCAAGAAAGACTGCTACCCAACTACAATATATATATATATATATATATATATATATATATATATATATATATATATATATATATATATATATATATATATATATATATATATATATATGAGTTGCTGCTGACCAGTCTGATCTTCAATTTCACAGCGAAGGTAAGGAAACACTGGACACTCAGGTACATGTGATTTATTTGATATTAAGGGACAACGTTTCGGGCGTATCGCCCATCTTCAGGTTCTAAAATCATAAAACAATAAAATACAGTGGAATATGGTTAAATTGTTATTGTCAATAAATTTATTAAGAAATCATAAAATCTGTTAAAACTACGAAAAGTTGAAATATTTTTTTAGGGGAGGGGCGGACATTTTTTTTAAAGGCTAAATAAAGTAATGCCATTTCATTAAACTAGAAAATTAGGAGAGTAAAATAAATTATTCGAGTAAAAATATAAAACTAAAAAATTATGAACACACTAATATTATATAAAGACATTAAGATCTTATTAAGAAAAAAATATGTAAAGTAAAAGATCCATATGGTAAAAAATTACGATATATAATACAAAGAGTTAAGAAAACTAAAAAAAGGACTTGAACAAATTTAAACTTGAAATATTAAAAATAATCAAGTTAAGACCATGTAGATAGATGAAAAAAATAATAGAAAATCAGAAATTTAAAATAAAAGAGTATCAAACATAAAAGTGTTTCAAAGTATCTATCTAATGTAATCACTAATGAAACGAAAACAAAACAAAACAAAGAACGAAACAAAATTATATTATTATAGTACAATGTTGCTTACCGATGAAGTCCAGGTGAAATCACAAAGTGAAGAAATTATACTGGGAGTGGCTTGAAGAAGGATAGGATTTTGATTCGTTGGTTGGTGGATAAGAGAAAGTTGGTTGGTTGTTGACTGAGGTAATTATAATTAAGATATAAGAAGGTGGACAGCGGTATTATTAATATTGAGTGTAGGATATTTTGTCTTTATCAGTAGGGATTCCAAAATTCTTAGACTATATTCATTGTTATTTCGACCAATTATTTTAAAATTTTCGATAGAACATTCTGTCTTGGATTGAATGATATGATTTCTGATTACAGAAGCCTCCTTCCTGGACAAATTTCGCCCGGTGCGATAGCTTATTCCTATGTGAGAACAAAACCTCTCTTGAAACCCAAGATAGTAAAGGTTTAATATTTCTAGTTTTCATAAAATACTAAAATTGAAAATGGGCATAATATTGGGTCATATTTCAGTTATAAGGACCTAATTCCATTCTACTGCCACTCCTCTATAATCTATAAATATAGTTGTGAATCTTGATCATTAGGTAAATCCATTGTCGCATTGAGGAAGTTCGAAAGCACAAGGCTGATTCTAAACAAACCAGAACCCTCGTGCATACAAGAGCACTTCAAAATATGCAATTCTGAAATTAGTCTGGATAACTTTAAAATACTTAGTCATAGCCCCTATCCGAACGGACTTCGAAGATTAGAATCTCTTTACATCCTAAAATATAAACCTAATTTAAATATAAATCAGACTGCATAGAATCTTTATATATCATGCATTATTGTATTAAACAGCTTATCCTCAATTGCACTATTCAATTTTAGTATTTTACTAAAACTAGAAATTGTAACCTTTTACTATCTTAGTTTATTAGTGCCGATGATGAGGTTAGGTCCTCGAAACGTTCAAACACAGATAAATAAAGATACTTTTATCAATAGCGTATTTGGTATTCATCTTCATATTGAAACTCCAATTTGAAAGAAGCTCAACAGTTAATGGTATACCGCAGGAAGGAGAAAACGGAATGAATTTTCCTTAGGAAATAGTTATTTCGAACTAAGCAGCTCGAATCCAACCCGGGTTCGAATTTTTTCAAAGTAAGAAATATATATTTACGAAGAAAAAATTATTCCGTTTTCTCTATCTTGCGGTGTGTTGGATAAATTTCATCATTTTCTCGCGCTCATGATATATATATATATATATATATATATATATATATATATATATATATATATATATATATATATATATGCAGGTTCTATTGAAGTCCACAGTTGTAGAAGCGTTATTAATTTTAACTTAGATTTTCTTAATATTTCGAGAAAATACAAGTTAAAATTAACAACGCTGCCACAGCTGTGGACTTCAATAGAACCTGCATACAACATGGCCTTTTACCTAATTATATATATATATATATATATATATATATATATATATATATATATATATATGCAGGTTCTATTGAAGTCCACAGCTGTAGAAGCGTTATTAATTTTAACTTAGATTTTCTTAATATTTCGAGAAAATACAAGTTAAAATTAACAACGCTGCCACAGCTGTGGACTTCAATAGAACCTGCATACAACATGGCCTTTTACCTAATTATATATATATATATATATATATATATATATATATATATATATATATATATATATATATATATGCAGGTTCTATTGAAGTCCACAGCTGTAGAAGCGTTATTAATTTTAACTTAGATTTTCTTAATATTTCGAGAAAATACAAGTTAAAATTAACAACGCTGCCACAGCTGTGGACTTCAATAGAACCTGCATACAACATGGCCTTTTACCTAATTATATATATATATATATATATATATATATATATATATATATATATATGCACTGCTGAGGTCTAAAGCAGTGGCAGCGTTATTGATTTTAACCTGTATTTTCTTTTTTTTGTCTGTGTCTTTTAGGCAGAGACAAACATTTGCAAAAAACATATTTTATTCAGAGACGTCTTTCGACCGTGGTCGGTCACCTTTAGGGAATGAACAGAAGATGACCGACCAAGGTCAAAAAAGGTCTCGGACTAAAATATGTCTTTTGTGAATGTTATTTCCTCGTCTTCAAGACCCGGACGAAAAACTTGTAAGAAAAATAAAGAGAATACAAGTTAAAATCAATAACGTTGCCGTTGCTGTGGACTTCAACAGTGCATGTATACAACATAGCCTCTTACTTATATATATATATATATATATATATATATATATATATATATATATATATATATATATATATATATATATATATATATATATATATATATATATATATATATTCGACCATTCGCAATGGTCGAAGCCGTCATTATCCAAATGAAGAAACCAAGAAACCAGCAATTCATGTACAGCTCCAGCCCGAAACCATACAACCATACTTCCGACAACTCGGTGTCTCCCCGTCGACCGCCGCTAATACAAAATCGCAATTCCTTTTACTTATTGAACATTATCTGAACTAAAATGTGGATGGTAATTTTGCAGCACTTACGTCTGAAAAAGTCAATTATTCTGTAGCGGCTATGATTTAAACGTTAGTTTGTCGTTAAAAGAATTCCTTAACTTTAATTGCCCAATTTTTTATCCCTTATGTTCAAATAAAAAAACAAGCAGTGCCTATGTTTTGAACGTTAGTTTGTCCTTAAAATTTCCTAAACTGTGATTGGTCAATTTTATATCGCTTATGTTTAAGTAGTAGGGTAAATAATCTACTACATTATTTTTCCAAAATTGAAACATGGACCCACAGGACTTCAGCAAAGGCTCCCACTTCGGCTAATTGAGAACGGGATAAAACAGAGACCACAGGATGTAGCAAAAAGAGGTTCGTTTTAATTTGGGAATAGTGAAAGGTAGAACATCACCAAACTCCACGAAAACTTCTGATTTTTATAGGGGCGATTACGATATACGATATTACGCCACTTGCTTAATCAGATCTAGTGAAATACTTATGGAAAGAATACTTATGAGATGTGGAACACCTTTAACCTTTAAGACTATATTCAACATAGTCCAGGACCAGTGTATCCCAATGAAGAAATGCAGGAAGCCATTGTGGTGGAATCAGGAGATAGCTAGGAACATTTCTGAGAAGAAAAAGGCATACAGGAGATTACAAGGAGAAAGAACTTTTGACAATTTAAATCATTATTTCTCGACCAGAAATGAGCTAAATAAAATTTTTAAGAAGAGCAAAGGGGTGGCAGAAATTAGTTTAGCTTAAGATAATAATAGAGATCTAAGAAAATTCTTTAGCTATTATAGAATCAATAATTGATCTAACATTGATCAAATAGAGCCTATTAAATATATACGGCTTTTGAAAGAATCTGATGAGGAAATAGTAGAAGTTCTTAATGATCATTTTTCTTCAGTATTTACACAAGAGAATCGAGATAGATTAATTGATGATAATTCTAGGTCAAGGGAAGTAGTGTTGAATTCCATTAATGTGAAGGGAAAAATAATTAAAGGGCTTATATTGGAATTAAATACTAGTAAGGCATCTGACCCAAACAATATTCACTCTAGGTTTCTCAAAGAAGGTGTAGATAGTATTGCAGTAACTCTTGAGAAGATATATACTAGATCACTAGAGTTTGGAGAAATACCTAATGATTGGAAATTTGCGAATGTAGTACCAATTTTTATAAAGGGAACTAAAGAGGCCCCGAATAACTTTAG
Organism: Ceratothoa steindachneri; assembly: GCA_963969495.1. Classification (NCBI taxonomy): domain Eukaryota; kingdom Metazoa; phylum Arthropoda; class Malacostraca; order Isopoda; family Cymothoidae; genus Ceratothoa; species Ceratothoa steindachneri. The sequence goes on along the minus strand of OZ018330.1, from coordinate 17,456,006 downwards.
ACTGGTAAGCTTAACTTCTATAGTTTGTAAAATTTTTGAGAAGATAGTTAAGAAGGGAATTTCTGACCATTTAGAGAGTAGTATGTTAATAAATGATGATCAGCATGGGTTTAGAAGGGGTAGATCACGTTAAAAAATTTACTTGATTTATGGATTATGTAACTAAACAATTAAATAAGGGAGATAATGTTGATGTGATTTACTTAGATTTTAGCAAATCTTTTGATAAGGCTCCATATAAGAGACTAATTCACAAATTAAAAATTCATGGGATACATATTTGGGAAAGTTTTGAATGGGACAGCAGAATGGCTGAAAGACAGGAAACAGACAGTGGTACTGAATGGGGTGAGGTCACAGTGGTGGGATGTTATCAGTGACGTACCTCAAGGATTAGTTCCAGGCCCATTATTATTCATTGTCTATATTAACGATGTTGGAGAGGCTGTAAATAGCAAAGTGTCTTTTTTATGACGACACTAGATTGGCAGCTGTACTCAGAGAAGTTGAGGGTAGTTTTAAAGTACAGAGTGACATAAATAAGTTGCTTGGGTGGGCTCAGAACTGACAGATGACTTTTAACCTTACAAAATGGCAGAGTTGCGAAGTAACGAAGTACATTTAATTAAGTACTATACTCGAGTAACTTTTGTTATACTTGCTAAAAGTACCCGTGAATTTGAGTACTTTCAATTCTACTTGCACATTTTTCTTATGTTACTTTTACTTCATTACATTTTAAAAACATAGAAATATTCGTAACGTCTCAGTTAACTTTGATCAATTGCAGACGTAGAAGCAAAATTCAGACAATGACCAACCACACGCTGCCCTCAAACGTTCGAGGTTAGATAGCCAGAACTTTGAAAATCAGTTGTTTGTGAAGGTGAATAAAAAATATGTCAGTAAATAATTATTTTGTATACTTTTTACCTAATAATTAGTTTAGTTAACCAGACTCGTATATTCTGGAATTCTGTTAAACTGGATAATTTTGTGTATTATTGTATATGGTTATTAATGAGATTTATTTTCGGTTAATAAATCAGCCTAAATAGCATTTCGAAAACCATTACCATTTTAGGCCTAAGACGAAAGCGAAATAAATTTTGAAATAATGAACTGGGTTTTAAGAAAAACAATTAAACAAATATAAATATATTCATAGAATCAACGAATGTACAATGAGATAAGTTGGATTAGGTATACAATGTAAGATATGGTAAAATATGATTTACAGTATAGCGTACGAGAAGTGCAGGCAAGCGGCTAAAAAGCTTCGTTTGAATGAGTCTTTTTTGAGACTCAGGATGGCCGAGTGGATTCGCCGCTGGCTAACAGTGGTCCAGCGACGTGGTAAGCTGTTCGCAACTCGCCTACGCTATTATTTTTTCTTTGCCCCTTTTCCTACTCCCCTCTATCTACAACAGTAACAAGATGTGAAGAGAAATGAAGTAAGTGAAATAAATATGAAATAATATGGTGACTATGATGGGCTGAATTGCGGGCTGCAAATACGAGAAGTAAATAGAATTATGACCTACTCTCTTATGGCCGTTTCAGAGAATTGTGAGATAATGTGGAATTAAACTAAGTATGATTTGTTTGGAGGTAAATGACTAATTATCGAAGGAATGATTACCGACCTTTATGCGGAGAATGGCAAGAGTCGAATGGGAGAGAATAATGTTTCAGTTGGTCGAGCTGAAGGCGTAGGTTTGTTTGTTTATGTGTGAAATTTTAAGAGATGTTGTTTGAAACAGTAGTACGTTAAATGAATTCAATTTTCGTCATAGGATATTTTGAATTGCAAAAAGTTATGGGTAAATTAATTGAATTGACAATTTAAGTAAAATGAATGAATGAATTAATAATTAAGTTGTACATAAAATATGATTTAATTTACAAAAGTTAAGTAAAATAATTGAACAATATAATTGAAAAAAGTAAAAGAATTGCATGATATGAATTTTATACAGAATAAGTGATGATATATAGTTAAGTTTCCCAGGAGGTTTTTATTATAGGAATGCCCAGAGGGCATTGCTATAGTAGTTAATTTTAATTTTCATATAAACTAGACTTTCTGATAAATAGAGGGATACATACAGCTTGATTGTTAAGTCCAGTTTATCTGAATTCCATTATATAGGGGCCAGTACAGCGTGTATAAAAGGGTTTACTGTACAGTATGAGGAATAGTGTCTGAGGTGAAGCGTACTTTATTAGTTGTCACTACTTTTTACTTACACTACTTTAGTACTTTATGAATAGGATATTCTATTACCTTTACTTAAGTACATTTAAGTTTGGGCATTTTTACTTGGACTTTGAGTACAATTTTGTCAGGGTAACAATACTTTTATTTAAATATCAAAACAGGGTACTTTTTACAACACTGAAAATGCAAAGTTATTAACATTGAAAGGGATAATACGGAATTTAGCTATGGAATGGATGGGCATGGGCTGAATTCAGTTGAGGATGAGAAGGACTTAGGAATAGTAGTAGATAGGTCACTGAAGTTTTCGAAGCAGTGTATTGAGGCAAAAAATAGAGCAAATAGGGTGTTAAGATACATTAACAGGAATGTTAGCAACAAGAGTAAAGAGGTTATCCTTAAACTATACAACTCATATGCCACATTTAGAATACTGTATACAAGCATGGTCACCACATTTTAGACATGACATCAACCTGCTAGAGTCAGTACAAAGGAGGGCAACAAAAATAATACCTTCCCTGAAGCACTTTGAATATGAAGATAGACTGAAGGTACTAAATATGTTCTTATTTGAGAGAAGATGTGTGAGGGGAGATATGATTGAGCTTTTTAAAATCTGTTATGGGATGCATAAGTTGGATTTTAGCAGGTTATTTGAGTTGAAAGGTAGTAATAGTCCCAGGGGTCACCACTTGTAAATTAAAAAAACAGAGGTGCAGGATGGATGTTAGAAAATATTCTGTCACCAACAGAGTGGTAGATTACTGGAATAGTTTGCCATCTGAGACAGTAGACAGTCCAAACTTGAATGTTATCATGCGCAGATTGGATGATTATATAGGGAGGGAGGGTTAACTTTGGGCCGGGGGGTGTTCTGCACTCATTCCTGTGGATGCAGTTTTTTATTATTGTATATTATGGGTGATTAGATTTTGAAGAGCCTTGATGGTATTGCCCTTTTTTTTACGCATTCCTGTGGGTGGTTTAAATTGTATATTGTAGATGCATTATCTGACATTCCTATGGATGCATTTTGTGAGCGGGTTTTGACGAATGCGGATGACCTTTGATAGGCCATTGTGGCTTTTGTCATCCGTGAAATTATGTTATGTTATGAAGCTCTGTGACTTTGACCACTCTCTGGTAGCCCAGCTCTTCGATGATATCTTCCAATGAGTAGTCAATCACTTCCCTCAAATAGAATACTCCATTTATGAAATTCATGATCACTTGTAGAGGCTAGGTATTGCAGGTCCCAGAGGCACGCATCATAACTGCTTGGCCAAGGTGCGTCGCATTCTAGAAGCAGGTGACTTTCCGTTCTCTACCTATAACCCTAGGTAATTGGTGGTGATGATAGAACCCTTACCCTAACTTCAGGTCACGGAGGTCTTTTTGCATCCCCTCTGTGACGGCAGCCAATCCCGATGGAAGAGGGGCCCTAATCTGGTTTTATTGGAGCCGTTTGTTGGGAAGATCACGTGAGATCTGTACCTGCGAACATTTCACTATATTAGGATTGGGAGCAGGATTATCGGGGACCCCTATGATGGATGTGCATGTTGTTAATTAGTTCATCTGCTACTTTGGCCATCTCCCCACCTCCCCCAGGTTACGTGGATCTACATACGATCATTAAAAAGGGAGCAAATATGGTCAAGCATTGCTCGCATGAAAAATTCTGTCAGAGAGGGTCGAGCAGCTAGGATTGCGTGCTTTCGGCCTTAACTAGCTAGTTCAGGTGTTCCAAAAAACGAGCTGGCTGCCTATCTCCCATAACATAACTAGCCAGGAGCTCACGTAACTTGTCTACTTCTGATCTCAATAATCAAGGAGGAAAGCGTTCCGTAAATCAACCCACGCGACCTGCCATTCACCTTCTAGAATACATTAATTTAAATAGTTTTAAAATACTCAGAGGTCAATGTGCCTTATTCTATCTGGTCGTCAATGAAACACGGCTTCATGAGAACTTCGCAAATATCCAACAAATTGATCGGGTCAGTGGAATCGTTTGGCGGAAAAACAATTAAGGATTGGACACGTGGTACGCGCGTCTTCAAGCCGGAATTTGAGGGCGACGGCGTGGGATTGAAGGCGTGGGTGACGATAAAACGGCGCACATGGTTGTCATCGAAGAGAAAATCGTGTTACTTATGTTGAAGATATTTGTGTTAATTTAAAAATGGCTAAGTAAAAAAAAGGAAATCGAATTATGAACGCAGATAAGCACAATAGTAACAAGGTCATGATAAAAACATTGAAATTAAAGGAATTTTAATCAAATATAAGTGTCGTAAATGAGCCAAATGCTATATTTAATTAACTGAGCTGGACATCACTTATAGTGTTATTTGTTGTGATATTTCATTGTTTTTCTATAACTATTATAATATGAATGAAAAGAGGCCAGGGAGGAAATAAATAGACCCAAGTTTACCAAAATTAATATTTTAGAATAACGGAAAATATAGCATAGATTTCAAATTACTTGGAATGGCATGTAATAAATGAGTAAATAATTATAACAAGTTTGAACGAAATTAATGTCCGATTTGGGGGTATATATTCAAAATAAAATACTTATAACTATGGAAATATTTAATCATAAACATAATTTTCATTGCTTCTTAGAACCATTTTATCTGTTAACAAACTTATAAATGCCACGGTTGTAAAATTCTTTAGGTTTTGATGCAACCTATGAATCCCACTCGTTTTCAACCTCTTCTCTTGATGACAACCTAAGACCGTCCCAATGGTTTTATAATCCCCTAAACGCGTGATAATAAGAAGAAGCAAGGTCAGGAGAATATGGAGGGTGAAACAATCTTTCCCAACTGAACTCCTCCAAAAGATATTTGGTCATTCAAGCTGTGTGAGAACGGCCAGTATTACGATAGAGGATGGCACCCCTTCTATTGACTAAGGAGGGATGTCTTTAGCCAAAAGCGGCTTTCAAACGACGAAGTTGATTGCAGTAGAAATTAAAATCAATTGTTTGATTGTTGTCTAACAGTTAGAAATGGACAATTTCTCCAATATCCCACAATACACAGTCAACATGATCTTTTATGGATGAAGTCCTCCTTTCGGTTGTTGAGAAATTCTGCTTCCTCGACTGATTCACGAACGGCGGCGGCGTTTAAAATAAAGGATCCACTTCTCATCACCAGTAAAAAGCCTGGTAAAAAATTGTAGATTCGCCGTGGACAGTTGGGGCGGGACCCATTTTCCAATGACTAGAACCTTTTCAATCCTTTTCATTTGGCGTAAGAGAGTCGTATGGAATACATTGAATTGTTCAGCGAGTTCCTTAGAAGTTGTAGCAGAATTTGATGTTACAACAGCTTCTAACTCTTCGGAATCAAGGTCTAATGGACGACCTTTTTGAAATCCCCACTTCGTAAAAGGAAAAACTACCTTTTGGAACTTTTTTTATTTACTGCACCATCCCTATAAGTGCTCTGAATGGATTTTGCCACTGTACTTTCATGGAAACTTTTATGAAACTCATAGAGTAAAACACTTAATATACTGCCATGAATAACACCCTTTTCCTGAACATAGAGCTCAGAATAAGTGTTACGTACTCTAACCCGGAAATTGTGAGTAGATAAAAAAAAACTTGCATAAATACTGGTAAAAGTCCCTTCAATCCCCATTCATACAACTGGCGGAGAATTACATAGCGCCACGTGGTGTCATAAACCTTCTCGATATCGAAGAAGACAGAAATCGCATGCCAGTCACGAGCAAAGGCCTCACGGAGAGTACCCTCCATAAGACAAACTAGATATGTCTTAATCTGCTTCTTACCAAAGCCAGACTGGTATGGAGTTAGGCGGCTATGGTATTCCAGAAACCACTGCAAGCGAGCAGTCATCGTTTTCTCTAACAACTTATTAAGAGAGCTCGTGAGGTCTATTGGCCTACAATAGGAAAGAGACAAACCGTCTCTACCTGGTTTCACAAATGGTAGGACTTATTCCGAACGGGGATGGAGATGCCAAAGAAAGTCGATTCTGATATTGTCTAAGCCAGTGGTGTCAAACATACGGCCCACGTGCCGGATCCGGCTCACGACATGGTTTAATCTGGCCCAGGACTTGTAGAGAATAAATCTCTGGAAATATATAAAAAAAGTCTCCAGCAGTCTAACCCATTCCTGTATGGAATTAAGAATTTTCAAAGATATAACCAAAATGCTTATCAAAATTATTTTTGACAACTTATTAATATCCTAAACTTAATCATTTTGCGTACATTTTCATTCCTGGAAAAACATAAGAGTACGAAGCATTTTTCAACATCGTTAGGCTTTCTTGCATAATCATTTCCTGTGCGCTCTCTTAAAACAAAACGAGGCGCTTTGCAACCAAGTTTAGATCGAAACTTGCGTTTTTCTCACGCGATGAGTTTCCACCAATCACAGCGCTCGAAATTCGCTCAGCGACACCTTGAGCTGGGCTCGCCATAACTTGTGCAGTCTGGAAGTCACTTCCTTCACGCAATCATCTATCTCGCGGAGTCAAAAAAGAAGAAAAATGAACCCAGAGTGCAGAATTTTCCATGAAAATGCACTGAGTATTATTTTTTCACAGAAGTGAATACAAAACCATCTGTGCTTGCTATGTAATCAACAAGTTTCAGTGCTCAAAGAATATAATATTCGGCGTTACTATGAGACTCATCATAGAGAAAAATATCACCATTTTCAAGGAACTCAAGGAAAAGAGAAGATAAATGAATTGTTAGCTGGTCTGAAGAAACACAGTCGGCATTTACTTGCAGCCGTGAGGTCAGTGATACAACAGTGAAAGAATAGCTACCTTATTGCTAGCGAGTTGATGCAATCATCCAAGCCATTTTTTGATGTTGAGTTCGTGAAAACATGCATGCGGAAAGCTGCAAGGGTTGTGTGCCCTGAAAAGCGACTTGCCTTTGCCAACATTAGTCTATCGAAGAACACAGTTGCAGAGAGGGTTGGAGATCTCTCATGAAACTTGGGCCGCCAAATGAATGACAAAATCAAGTCATTTATTGCATTTTCGGTTGCAATTGATGGAGCACCGATGTTATAGATGTTGCTCAACTATCCATATATATTCGTGGTGCTGATAAGACTTTGACCGTCACCGAAGAGTTCCTTGAGTTGGTGCCTATAAAGGATACTACAACATCGAATGAAATCTTCAGCTCTCTCGTGAGAGCACTGGATAATGTCGGAGTGGACTGGTCCCGTGCTGTCAGCTTGGCTACGAATGTCGCCCCATCAATGGTCGGGAGAAAAGCAGGCTTTGCGACGAAATTCAGAGAGAAAGCACAGGCAGCAAATGGAGGTCAAGACTTTGGGGCATTTCACTGTATTTTACATCAGGAACCGTTGTGTTACAAAACTCTAAAAATAGATCATGTAATGAGTTGGGCTATAGAAACTGTAAATTTCACCAGAGTTCGAGGTCTAAATCACCGTGAGTTTTACTATTTTCTCAATGACACTGACATTTCGGCTGGCCTACCATACCCCACTGACGTACGGTAGTTAAGCCGAGGTGCCATACTCAAGCGTTTCTTTGAACTACGAGAGGAAATTGGACAGTTCATGGAGAAAAAGGGTAGCCATGTAGAAGAACCTGAATGCCCGGAATGGGTGCAGGATCTTGCCTTTATGGTGGATATTACACAGCATCTGGATAATCTTTACAAAATGTTGCAGGGCCGAAAAAAAGTTGTTACTCAGTATTATGACAGCATACGTGCATTCAAGTTGAAACTGTCACTCTAGGAGAGACAACTATCTAACGATGACACCTCTCACTTCCCATTTCTCACAGCTATGCATGCGACCGGACTCAATGCTGATTTGGATCAATACAAAGACAAGATAACAGGATTGCTTCAGGCGTTCGAGCGGAGTTTTCAAGTGTTCAGTGAAGTTGAGAAAAAATTTGTGTTTTTTATCGCTCGTCATTTACAGTCATGGCTTCTGATATACTCCCTGGCATCCAACTCGAGATAATTCACTTGCAATGTGATTCCGATATGAAACAGAAATTTGCATCGGTGGGCTTGGACACGTTTTATAAATATCTCTTGCCAAGGTACCCCAAATTAACATCCCTGGCTGCAAAGGTTTTATCCGTCTTTGGGACTACCTATCTTTGTGAATAGACATTCTCTGTGATGAACCTTAGTAAAAAAAATCACCGCTCAAGGTTAAAAAACTCACACTTGAATGACATTGTGAAATGTGCTGCTATTGAGGATTTGAATCCTGATATTGATGCCCTCGTGACCGCTAAAAGATGCCAAGTGTCAGGACCCAGCAGCAGCCGATAGACTTTGGTGATAGAAACCGAGGAGGGAGTTAATCAGAATGAAGGTTTGGATCTAATTCTTATAATGTACAGAAATGTGTGCAGTCTCAAGAATACAGTTCTTTGAAAGTAAGATTACTCTGGTTTCATGTTAAAAGACAATAAGTATTGTGCAGTATATCATTTTCAGCTTCATTAAGCCTACTTTACAAAATAGTTTGATCTGATATAGCCTAATCTTATTGCTCATGCACTGCTATAACTTTTATGTTTGTTAATTTTATTTTATTTTTCATAAATGTGAATATATGCATTTTTAAGGCAGGATGTTAACTTTCTTCATAGCTTCCACTTGAGTTTAGTGTGGTGAGTTTGTTCAGGTTGTCTGATGTAAAATGTATTCACTCAACTGTATAAAAATAAATCAGTTGTTAATGAAAGTGAAATGCATTTTATTTCAATTTCATTGGCTTCTCTATCAATAAATGTGTAATAATCTAATATAGATCCTTGTAATCAGTGATTATGTTGGCTACAAACGTAGGCTGAATGATAAAGTATAGTAGCCTAATGAAAAACAAAGCTACAGGTTTGGAGTTGACAAAAGTTATTTTGCGATTATTTTACTGGTCCGACGGCCCCTGAACCAAAATGAGTTTAACACCCCCCTGGTCTAAGCCCCGAGACAGCAATGAACGTATCTGGACGGTAGTGATCAGACAGTTGTAGGGTTCCTGTTCACCGGCAAAGAAACGCAGGGCTTCGCCATCTAGGCCGGGTTTGATACATCTAAACTCTGCCTGGTAGTGCCCATAGCTACTAACATAGACAAAAAATATGCCTCTATATCAGCGACGCTAGCGGGATCGCAAATGATTGAGCCATTCATCTCAATTCCAGGGATGGAATGACCAGCATACCGACTCCTGATCTTGTTAATTCACTTACACACCTGAGCTGAAGATTTAGTGGAAGATAAGGAGGACACATACTCCCTCTAAGAGCCAATATGCGTTCGACGTAAAGTACGCTGGTGAATGGCTTTAGTTCGATTTCAGTTAATATGGCTCGGAAGTGTTGGATTCCGCCGGAACTGCGCATGAGCCTTTTTATAGGCTACCACTACACGGGTGCAATCAGCATTCCACCATGGGACTGATGTTCTGCCCTGGCGGGACCGAGTATGATGAATTACGGACTTTGCAGCATCAAGCACTAAACAGGAAAAGTAATGTATAGCCGCATCAATATCTACAAAATCTCCAATTTGTTTACTAGCGAATGGAGGGTCATGGAACTTAGACAAGTTAGCCTTTGCAACATTCCATCTGGGGATATGTGAAGGGGACGGGCAAAGGGTCGTGTGTTTCAAGACAACGAGGAAGTGGACGCTGCCATACAGGACATCTCAAACAGACCACTTGAAATCAGAGATAGATTAGGCGGAGCAAATAGATATATTCATACAACTGAAAGAATCAGTTTTAATGTGGTGGAACGTATCATGAACCGAGCTAAGAATACTAACATGATTAGTGTATAAAAGAGATTCAAGGAACGGCCTTGACGGTTGCTCACTTTATCACCTAGTACGAGGTGTCTGACATTAGAATTGCATATAACTAGAAATAGGGTATGGAGCTGAGATAAAAGATCTAAAAACTGAGCCCGTGAAGGCGGCTCGTCTGGAGGAATATAAATCGAACAAACAGTGTTGTTAGTTCTATATGTAAGGTGGACACGAGCTGTGACTGTTTAAAGGGTAGTTCGCAGAGATGAAGCCGTGCCACTACCCTCCCGGCAGTGGTAGAGGTAAAAATGGTAAAATAATGAAACTTGGGGAAAGGACGTCTCCCGAGTTTGGTTTACTGCAAATAAATAACACAAGCTGTTATTTCAGATACTAAAGAGAATTCCTCCAATTTGGGAAGAATCTCCTGATACTTCCATTGAAGAATTACTGCCATCACTCAGATCGGCGAGAGAGCACGGTTGAGATAGTGTGTGTGAGGATGGGGAGGGGGGGGGGGCAGAAGAGCCCTCACGAACAGGTGCCGCGCAAGAACCTCAGAATGGCGAGGCAACTCCGATTTAGAGGAATGGGTGCTAGTAGTATTGCGAGCGCTAAGTTTGTTTCGACACACCAAAGTCAGTGGGTGGTGACTCGGAGGAAATGATAGAGACAAGAGATTTGAGATATCGTTGCCCCAACTGCAGGAGGATCATCACTCATAATGAACGGTGTGCAACCCACGTCTGAAGGAAGGTCTGAAGTTGTAGTTACGGAGGCTTTCAAAGGAACAGGGCTAAAGGGAAGTGGAGCTGGGGTGTATGGTCGTGCTCGGAAGGAAATGGTATGGATAAAGGATATTAAGACCAGGAGTCCTCAGTCATAACTACGTCAAAGCGACGGGCCTTCCCCATATCCATTTTAGCAGAATCACGGACAGCTAAGACATCCTTTTCAAAGAGAAATATGTGACACTTCAAAAAAGATGCACTATAGCACTTTCTACAGTTGTTATAGCAGCGAGGATGACCATGGTAGGTCTGCGCGTAATCCACGCAAGCACAGGGGTGGCGGCAGGCAGTGCTTACATGACGGAACATACGACAATTGAAGCAGCGTCTTGGATTGGATATATATGGTTTAACTGGAATTCGTAAGTAACCCACCTTAATATGTGATAGGAGACCCAACGATAAAACGTTAGAGACATTGTCGGTGTGTCCCACCGGATCCCACTAACGGTTCACTGTTGTCTATTAATGCCAATGATTTGCTGGCTAGCCAGCTTTGACTGAAGCATCTCAACATCATAGACCATTAGTTCGTTGGAACAGATGACACTTTTCATAGTATTGAAGGTTGGGTGAGATGAGACCATTATCTCTGAGCGAGCATGATTGTCGAGGGCTTGTGCGAAATCATAGGGAGGAGAAGGACTCTATCGTTACGGGACTACATGCTGTTTGGTTTACCGCACCGTCGGTCAAAATCCTCACTGACATAAAAATATTAAGTTTGGATAGGGGAATATTGGATTTAGTTTGAAAGACCAAATGTGGTTGCAGGTGGGGCCCACCTCTGAGGAAAACGAATCTGCTGCGAGAAAGCGAGAAAACTGGAACGAGATACAGAAGCACGAGGAACATAACTCGAAAATTTCTGCCTGTAGTTTTTGTTTTATTTTTTCTTGATATACTACTATATTATTTAGGAGGGGGGGGGGGGCAGTTTCACGCAGTGCTGAACCCACCTACGCAGGTAAGTAACCCGAAACACCCCCCTGAAGGGAGGGAGGGACCTGTGCACTAAATCGCACCGTCGTTTTAAAAACGGGAGGCTGCCTTCGGGATTCTCCCTTTGAGAGCAACGTTTTCTATAAAATGGCGTTGGCTTAAAGCGATAACTATAATGTAACAATTAATTTCTTCAGTTGACAAGAAATAACTTTGAACAAAAAGCAAATATTTACAATCATAATTCGAAATATGTAGAAGGCTATTGATAATTTGTAGGTTAGATCAATAGAATAATTGTTTACAATTAAAATGATATATTATTTGGTTTATAATAAAGGATTTAAATATTTTATTTTATTATTTCACGTAACAAGGTAGCAAGGATAAATTGATTGAAAGCGATTTCAAAGCAATTCGCTCTGCAACTAATGGATTAAATTTAATCAGGCAGTAGCTCCTCTTTGTTTACGTTTCAGAGTGGCTTAATTTTCGCCCCCTTTTTGTTTAGACTTTTCTTGATTACTTAATTAAAGTGTTTTGAAGTGAGTATTCCCGTTGATGTAAGTGGTGTGCATGTAGTTTGTGATTTTTTGAGGTGTTGAAAGAAGAACAAATTTATCGAATGCCCTGTGCTTATGTGGCTCATGCAAATGGGGCTTTGGTATAGGAGGTGAGTCGGTTGCATAATGAATGCCATAGATGAAGTGAGAAGGGATCCGAGTGTACGCATGAAGAATGTGGCTGGGACCAGTAGGATGGAGGATAGGCAAAGAAAAAATAATAGCGTAGGCGAATGGCGAACAGCTTCCCGCGTCGCTGGACCACTGTTAGCCAGCGGCGAATCCACTCGGCCATCCTGAGTCTCAAAAAAGACTCATTCAAACGAAGCTTTTTAGCCAGCCGCTCGCCTGCACTTCTCGTACACTATATAACCCCCCCTCCCCTAGAAGCGGAGCGTATTTTTGAAGAAACGAAGAGAGCCCGTTTGGAAATATTTTCCAAGGGCTAACGCTCCCCCCCCCTGGGTCTGGCACCATTGTAGATAGAGGAGAATAGGAAAGGGGGGTAAAGAAAAAATAATAGCGTAGGCGAGTTGCGAACAGCTTCCTGCGTCGCTGGACCACTGTTAGTCAGCGGTGAATCCACTCGGCCATCCTGAGTCCACCAAAAGACTCATTGAAACGAAGCTTTTTAGCCGCTCGCCTGCACTTCTCACATGCTATGTAACCCCCCTGCTAGAAGCTGAGCGTATTTTTTAAGAAACGAAGAGAGCCCGTTTGGAAATGTTATCCAAGGCCTAACGCTCCCCCTCCTGGGTCTGGGCACCATTGTTGATAGAGGGAAGTAAGAAAAGATGCAAATAAAAACATAATAGCGTAGGTGAATGGCGAACAGCTTCCCGCGTCGCTGGACCACTGTTAGCCAGCGGCGAATCTACTCGGCCATCCTGAGTCAACAAAAAGACTCATTGAAACGAAGCTTTTTAGCCTCTCGCCTGCACTTCTCGTACGCTATACAACCCCCCTCCTAGAAGCGGATCGTATTTTGAAGAAAATGAAGAGAGCCTGTTTGGAAATGTTATCCAAGGGCTAACGCCCCCCTCCCTCCCGGGTCAGGCACCATTGTAGATAGAGGAGAGTAGGAAAGGGGGGCAAAGAAAAAATAATAGCGTAGGCCAGTTGCGAACAGCTTCCCGCGTCGCTAGACCACTGTTAGCCAGTGGCGAATCCACTCGGCCATCCTGAGTGTCAAAAAAGACTCATTCAAACGAAGCTTTTAAGCCACTCGCCTGCACTTCTCGCACGCTATGTAATCCCCCTGCTAGAAGCTGAGCGTATTTTTGAAGAAACCAAGAGAGCCCTTTTGGAAATGTTATCCAAGGGCTAACGCTCCCCCTCCTGGGTCTGGGCACCATTGTAGATAGAGGGAAGTAAAAAAAGATGCAAAGAAAAAAATAATAGCGTAGGTGAGTTGCGAGCAGCTTCCCGCGTCGCTGGACCACTGTTAGCCAGCGGCGAATCCACTCGGCCATCCTGAGTCCACAAAAAGACTCACTGAAACGAAGCTTTTTAGCCACTCGCCTGCACTTCTCGTACGCTATACTAGGTACTGGAGAGAAAGAAGTGACTGATATAAGTGAAAATGAATGGGAGGTGAATATTATAGTATATGGTTATTCATGTGATTTATTTTTGGTTAATAAATCAGCCTAAATAGCGTTTCGAAAACCATAACCATAAATTTATTTGATCGAAGTTGTCGGCTGATAGTTTTTAGGCCTAAGACGACAGCGAAATAAATTTTGAAATAATGAATTGGGTTTTAAGAAAAACAATTAAACAAATATAAATATATTTATAGAATCAACAAATGTACAATCTGATAAGTAGATTAGGTATACAATGTAAGAAATTGTAACATGTGATTTACAGTAACAAGATGCGAAGAGAATTGAAGTATGTGAAATAAATATGAAATAATATGGTGGAATAATATGGGGGAATAATATAGTGACTATGATGTACTGTGAATTAGGGGCTGCAATATGAGAAGTAAATATAATTAGGATCTACTCTCAAATGGTCGTTTGCAAAGAATTGTGAGAGAAAATGGAATTAAACTAAGTATGGTTTGTTTGGACGTAAATGACTAATTGTAGAAGGAATGATTACCGACCTTTATACGAAGAATGTTGCGAGTCGACTGGGGAAGAATAGTGTGCTATTTGGTCGAGCTGAAATCGTGTGTTTGTTTGCTTGTTTGTGTGAAATTATAAGAGATGTTGTTTGGAAGAGTATTACGTTAAATGAATTGACAAGTAAAATATATGAATTAATTAATTATTAAGTTGTACATAAAATGATTTAATTTTTCAAAGTTAAGTAAAATAATTGAATATGAATTTTACATAATAATTGCTATATATATATATATATATATATATTTAAGTTTCCCAGGAGGTTTTATTATAGGAATGCCCAGAGGTATTGCTATAACATGGATAGAATAGAGGTAATTTAAGACGAAGATAGCGCCATCATTTTCAAGGTTTTAGAGCCTTCTAATTAAAAAAGTTATAGCAGCAATGTTATCCAGCTCATCGAATTACATAGGTCGGCCTATTTATTTGCCCTATTGTCCTCGGGGATCTCCGCCCTCCCAAAGGGAGGGCGGATCCGAACCCTTACGGTTTCGAATATATTAAGGTTCTCTACGTGGCCCTCAAATGGCCCCTTTCAATTTTAATAAAAAAAGGTGAAACATATTGGAATATGGATGAAATATTATGCGGGGAACAGCGGAGGCGAGCGCGTGCCTAAAACATTGGAAATGACGACGCTATCTTCGTCTTAAATTACCAAAATAGATACTCCTTTAAACATAAGGAACTCCCTCAAGATTGGCTAATTGCTCATATTACTCCTATATTTTAAAAGGGTTCCAAGTGTGATCCAGAGAATTATAGGCCAGTCAGTTTAACAAGTATAATCTGTAAGATATTTGAGACAATGATAAGAGAGGAGATAATGGCACACATACGAACCAATAGTTTATTTAGTGACAAGCAATATCGCTTTATCTCAGGACGATCAACGGTGCTACAGCTCATAAAGGTTCTGGACAGATGGACTGAAATTATTGATGATGGACATGCAGTGGACGTAATATATTGTGATTTTATGAAGGCTTTCGATAGAGTTACACATAGAAGACTATTCAGTAAAATTAGTAGTTATGGAATTGGAAAGGAGTACCAAGAATGGATTGCAGCATTCTTAACACAGAGACAACAAAGAGTGGTGGTGAAGGGGAAAGTGTCAAGATGGAAGCCAGTAACAAGTGGAATGCCACAGGGCACTGTTCTTGGATCATTGTTGTTTGTTTTGTTTATCAATGACCTCCCCGATAGTATAGTAAATGACAGTGAAATATACCTGTATGCAGACGACACACACAAAGATATTTAGATGCATAAAAGATCAAGAGGATTGTCAAAAGCTGCAGCAGGATGTGCAGGAGGTATATTCATGGAGTGTGAAAATGGTTGTTGAGTTTTCATCCGGATAAGTGTAGTTATATGAGAATAGGAAGAACGACTATTGAAGATCAAGGCTACCAAATGGAGAAGCAGCTGAAAAAGATTACTTCTGAGAAGGATGTGGGAGTAATAATCAATGATAAATTGAGTTGTGCAGATCACCTGGCAGAGAAAGTAAATAAAGCCAATAAATTAGTAGGAATAATCAGAAGGACCTTTGTTACATTGGATGCAACGATATTTAAAGCTTTGTTTGTAGCGTTGGTGAGGCCACATATAAAGTATGCTAATCAGGTATGGAGTCCTCACCTGGTTAAAGACATTGAGATGGTGGAGAATGTGCAACGAAGGGCTACAAGGATGGTGCCGGAACTTAAAGGCCTTAATTATGTAGAGAGACTAGGGAAGCTGAACCTACCAACACTGGCATACAGAAGAGCACGGGGAGACTTAATAGAGACATACAAGATAGTCACTGGAAAATATGATGGGGAATGTAGTCAAGGCATATTGAAACTTCGAGAAGAAAACATCAGCAGGGGAAATTCACTGAAGCTTTTTAAGACAAGGTCACGGCTGGATATAGGGAAGTATGCTTTCCCGTGTAGGGTGATAAATAACTGGAATCAGTTGCCTGAGTGGGTGATTACAGCAGCATCAGTCAACCAGTTTGAAGTCAGACTTGATAAATTTTGGTTTAATCAAGAATTGAAATACATTTACAAGGCAAAGATAATCCACTACACGCTGCCACAAGTTGATAATATAGATCCGGAGACACAGGCGTAAGCCTCTTCCATGAAGTCTTCTGTAGGTATATGTAAGTGAGCAAGAAAGGCATGGAATCTGTTAGGTGGCTAACAGATTCGGTGGCCTGAGAGAGGAAGAGGTTAAAAGGGATTTGTCTGATGGGGTTTTACTCACCTGGTAGGGCTAGCGCATGGCGCTATCGACAAGACAGCCTAGTATATCAAATTGGACAAGCCAGTCAGATTTACTTTGGAATATGCTATAAAAGTACCTTATTGACTGGCATATTGTGTCCAGCAATGAGGGTAAACTTGAAGATCGGCGGTGCGCCCGAAAAAGTTTTTTTTTTTCAGCCGAAATCTAACAACACCAAGTTGCGTTTATTTTTCGTTCACCCGCGCATGAATATTCATGCGCGTTTGAGTCCTAGTTCAAATATACCCGGCGCCATTTTTGTAAAAAAATGACCGAAAGTAACCAAATGAAAAACGCTGTTCACTTACTTTATTGCGGTGGGTTTACTTCTGAAATAGCGGAGAGGAAAGCGTGGAATCTTTCTTTAATTCCCGTTTTGGTATAAGGGAACTTTATTCAGAGCCGATTTTTTTTTTTATAATGGCGATTGCGTGGTATCTTTCATTAATTCCCGTTTTAAAAAAAATGGCGATTGCTGGCGCCAGTTTTGTTTTTGCACATCTAAATTCGTAATTATCTCTGACTGCCAATGCCTGAGCACAAACTACATAATCGATTGTAACTTTAATCAAATTATGCTCGGCAAAAAATGTTAATAACTTTCATCGTTCGGAAAATAAACCAGAAAGTTCGATAATAGACGAAGGGCAACTTATAGACAACGAATCCATGTTGAAACTGAAATTGTGGCATAAAAGTCGTCTCTCCTCCGCCTAAAAGATTCCAGAAAAACTAGTTCCTCTAAAGATCTAGCTGAATATATTTAAATGTATAAAAAAGGTAATAAAAATAGTAAAATAGAAAACAAAATATATTGAAAAATAAAAATGAATACAAATGAAGATAATAAGAAGACATTAAGTGAAAAACAAAATAAAAATTCACTATTCATTCATTTCTGACGTCAGACCTCCATTATAATTCGCAGAAACGATTATAGTCGCAGAAATGATTTAGTTAAATAGAAACGTTAAAACAAACGTTAGAACATTATTCTATAAACAATTATGATTATATACTGGGGCGCTGTGCCCCCCAATTGATTGAAACTCAGGATCATCGTAGGGGGTCTCTCGCAGTGATATATTCCCCACGAGCACTCCCCTTGAATTTACTCAAAAAAGGTCAACGAAACATAAACGCAATTAAGTCATAGAAGATAAATGCCATATCCCGATACAAAGGGTGGCTCAACAACCTGAACCCTGTCGTTTCGGATGAAACAAATACACTTTGGTATACATGTAGATTGGCGGCTCGGCAGAAAAAGTGGATTTTTGTTTGTTTATATTTCGTTCACCCCTGCCTGAATATTCATGCGCTAAACAAAAAGTAGTTCCTTTAAACGAGCTAGCTAAGTATATTTAAATGCAGAAAAAAAAGGTAATAAAAATAGTAAAATGGGGACAAATATATTGACAAATAAAAATGACTCCAAATGAGGATAATAAAAAGATATTAAGTGAAAAACAAAATGAGAATTCAATTCAGTCATTTCTGACGTCAGACCCCACCCCCACCCACATTATAGTTTGCAAAACGATTAAAGGCGCAGAAATTATTTGGTTAAATCATTCACTTCTGAAAACGTTAGAACATTATTCTATAAACAATTAGGATTATATAATAGGGGCCTCTACCCCCCAGACCCCCCCCCAATTGAGTGAAACTCAGGATCATCGTAGGGCGGTTTTTCGTTGTGTTTACCCCCACACGAGCCGTCCCCTTAAATTTACTCCAAAAACGTGAAACATATTGGAACACGGACGAAATAGTTTACGTCTCATCGTTCGAGCCGCCAATCTACATATTTACCAATATCACTCCCTCTGTAGACTTTCTAACGAAAGGTTGTATTTCTCCACACTTTCCAAATCCTGTTTGATATAAGTGATTAATCGTTAGGTACCTTAGTGAGAATTTTGCTTAACCTAGGTTATCTCCTTATATCTACTGCCTTAATAACCTAAGACCTTTTCTCGGGATGTCTCAAAAGGACAAATCTCGAGTTAAACTAAAACGACCTAATTCTAATACTGATCTCAAATCATCTAACGTTGATCCTACTCTAAAACTACACAAAGTGATCAAAGAGACTGACCAAGCTGTCTCGCGTTTCTCTTCACAGCCATCAACTTCTGGTTCAGAGAAATTGAACAAGTACCCAAATTACCCTGCTATATATCATAGTTCAACACAGTAATAAAGCTCCTGTAACATCACAAAGTAAGATCAATGATACAGGTTAAATGTGACTTGCATAAACAAAAATGACCCCAAATTGAATATTGATCCCAAATTTGTTTCTTGGGTATATTTAAGTTCTCCAACAGTTAATTTGACAAAATTAAGTCCATTAACAATTAAAACAGTTGTTGAATCTATTTCTCATGGCCCTGTCATAGAGGTTAAATATTGCAGAACAGGATCCCTCTTAATACATACAAAATCTCAGATCAGACAACAGCCCTTTTAAATACAAAAACCATTATCAATGGACAATATAATGTAGAGTGCTCAGTTGCACAAAATTTAAACACTATTCAAGGTATCATATATGCACCTGATCTACTATACTTTGAGGAAGAATTATTACTTAATGAATTAAAAATTCAAAATGAGTCAGTTATGAAAATTAGATGCCTCAATAAAGGCCCTTCCCGAATCCCCACCCCCTTGTTAGTATTAACTTTTGCTGGAAATGTCTTGCCTTCTAAATTATATTATGGATACCTTACATTCAGTATTGATAACCACTACCCTAATCCCTTGATGTACTTTAATTGCTGGCATTTTGGACATGGAAGTAGGACCTGTACGAATAAATCTAGATGTCTTTATTGTAATGAGCAACATAATTCTCAGGATTGTATTGCTCCAAGGGAAGCTCCTAAATGTATTCATTGCTCTTCTCCCAACCATTTAGGAAATTCTAAGGAATGTCCTGTGTGGATCAGGGAGAAAGAAATTATTCATTTAAAAATTGCTAAAAAATTATCCTTCTTGGAAGCTCGACAGGTATATTTCAAAAATCATCCTATAAATGCAAGTCACATATATACAAATAACAAGAAAAAAAAAATAACTGAAAAAGCTACAAAAGAAACCCAATGCAACCTACCCATTACTAGACCACAAACTCTTAACTGCCAAAAGTATTAATAATGAAGATAAACAAAACACTCATAATGTTGATAATGTTGATGTCTCAAATGAATCCCTATGGTCTATCCTTAAAGAATATAAGAAAATCATGGAAGCAAACATTGCCCCTAAACAGGCAGTTAACAAAATGGCTATAGTGTTTAATAAAATGGGCTTTACAAAAAAAATTGATTCAAGAGATGGTGATTAATAGTTTAAATTATATATAGATAATGAACTTTAGAATATGTCAGTGGAATATACGCAGTTATACAACTAGGTTACCATTCTTGCAGATGATCTTAAATAAGTATTCCCCATCAATTGTAATGCTACAAGAAACAAGGTTAGGAATAGAGCAAAACATTTCTTTAAAAGGAGATTCCATCTTAAGAAAAGATAGAAGCCGTAATGGAGGAGGAGTTCTACTTGCCATAGCTTCCTGGGTACCATTTGTAACTTTAAATATCACCTCTGATCTGGAAGCTATAGCAGCTAGAATTAATTTACCATCTTTAAAATTCACAATTTGTTCAATCTATATACCTCCAAGATTTTCTTTAACTACACAAGACTTAATGAATCTTTATAACCAACTTCCTCCACCAGTATTAATATCTGGAGATTTGAATGGACATCACTACCTGTGGGGCTCATAAGAATGCTGTCCTAGAGGAAATAAAATAACAGATTTTATTGAAGAAGCAAATTTATACATCCTAAACTCAAAGGCCCCAACTTATTGCAATGAATTTAGAGGACACTTTTCTCATATAGATATATCTCTATGCTCCCATTCTTTAAAACTAAACTTAGAGTGGAAAGTACTACCAGATCTTTATGATAGTGACCACTTCCCCATAATTATGGAAACGATGTATGAAATGAAGTATAATACCAGGCCCAAATGGCTATATAAAGGTAATTTAAAAAAAATTCAATCAAGAGCTACAAATTCCAAAAGTCAATATTTCACTTAATGCAAATGATGCTTGCCTTCTAGTAACCTCTGCTATCACCAAATGTGCAGCCAAGTTTAACATAGACAAATGTAGTGTACTTAGTATAGGTAGAAATAATCCATTGAATAGTTATAAATTAAATGGGAGAATTTTAGGGAGGGCCGATTGTGAGAGGGACTTGGGTATTTTGGTAAGTTCAGACCTTCGTCCTAGAAAGCAATGCCTAAATGCTAAGAATAAAGCTAATAGGATATTGGGATTCATTAGGAAGAGTGTAAGCAATAAGAGTGCTGAAGTCATTCTAAAACTGTATCTGGCGCTAGTTAGACCTCATCTAGACTATGCAGTACAATTTTGGTCACCATATTATAGGAAGGATATTGGGATTCATTAGGAGGAGTGTAAGCAATAAGAGTGCTGAAGTCATTCTAAAACTATCTGGCGCTAGTTAGGCCTCATCTAGACTATGCAGTACAATTTTGGTCACCATATTATAGGAAGGATATTATTTGCTTGAGTCTGTGCAGAGAAGGATGACAAAGATGATTGGTGGGCTAAGGAACTTACCTTATGGTGAAAGGCTCAGAAAACTAAATCTACATACATTGGAAAGGAGAAGAGTCAGAGGGGAATTGATTGAAGTCTTCAAATGGGTAAAAGGATGTAATAAAGGGGATCTGGGTAAGGTTCTTATACTTAGTGAACATGACAGGACACTTAGCAATGGGTTTAAGCTTGATAAGTATAGGTTTAGGAAGGAGATTGGGAGGAATTGGTTTACAAATCGTGTGGTAGATGAATGGAATAGGCTCACTAGAAATGTGATAGAAGCCTCCTCTCGTGGTAGTTTTAAGAATAGATTAGATAAATATATGAATGAAGCTGCTAGATGGGACTGACTTTTTTATGTACATATGTATATATTTTTCTAAGGAGTGGGGAGATTATTTTGCGGTTGCATGAATGGACATAATCCTCTGGATGCATTTTATGTATATTGTAGATTAGATCTGACGAACTCCTGTAAAGGGTGACAATGTTGATGACTTTTCTCTGGTAAGAAATCTTTTGTGTGTTGACTGGAACAGGAGCTGCCAAGTGTAGGCCATGAATGTTCTTTTGCAGTCTCCTTCTTTTCTTATGTTCTTATGTACACAATGCTAATACGACACACCTGGGGGTTCTCAGTATCAGAAATGATAGGCATGCTGCAGCTCTCAGTCTTCAACCTCTGGCAAAATGAATGGTCCCAAAATATTGGCATTCTCCCCCAAATCATTCCTAATTTAAACAATAACAGACCTTATAGAATGTCACGTCGTGACAGTATCGTACTAACTAGACTAAGATTAGGTTGCAGTAGACTATCCCATGGCTACTTCTTTGATCCATCACTTTTCCACTTTTGTGGAAAATGCAATACACAACTTACCCCAGAACATGCTATAACTCAATGCCCTGAATATGCTTTAAGTCGTAACTCCTTATTAAATTTCTGCTTGGAAAACCACTTAAGATTTTCATATGCTACTGTCCTAAATTCCTCAGTCCCATTTGAACTAGTACTAAAGTTTCTAAGAGATGCATCATTATATAGACACATTTAATTTATTTATTTTATTTTTTTTTCCAGTTTGTATATCCATTTATGTACATATATAGATATGAGTATTGGTATACATAATTGTGTAACTTTTGGCACCGTCTAGTTTAGCTTATCTTCTCATACTAACAGACCACCTTTCTCTTTATTCTTGTGTCTAGGAGTGGAGTCCCTAGACTGAAGAGGTGATGGTGACTATCTTGACTGTAATTTCACAGTGCCAATAATCCTTATAGGGTTTCAGCACCCATAAAAAAGATTAAATCAATCAATCATTTACCAATATTTTAAAGCATTGGATTAGGTTGGTCCTCAAGAGCCTGCCTTTAATTGAAAAAATATTTAGGTTAGTCAGTCAGTCTGGGTAGGGTAAGTTTTGGTGGTTTCATGTTTGCTTGGTCCATCGTCTTTGTACATATTGAAGCAGGTAAAGATTTCCGATGATACCTGTACTGGAATAGTTTGCCATAACATAACATAACATAATTTCATGGATGACAAAAGCCACAAGGGCCTATCAAAGGTCATCCGTATCCATCGAATCCACCCACATAAAGCATCCATTGGATTTTGTCAGATCATGCATCTACAATATACAATTTAACAATCCATAGGTATGTCTAACCATGCATCTACAATATATAATTTAGAGCCTCCATAGGAGTCTGTCAAAAACAAAATCAAAGTCCCCCAAAATATACAATAAAAAGAAACTGCATCCACAGGAATGAGTCAAGAAACATATCCACATACCAAAGAGTAAGAAATTAACCCTCCATCCCCATATAATCATCCAATCTGCGCTTGAAAACATTCAAGTTTGGGCTGTCTACAGTCTCAGGTGGCAAACTATTCCAATAATCCACCACTGTTAGTGAAAAAATATTTTCTAACATCCAGTCTGCACCTCTGTTTTTTAATCTTTAAGTGGTGGCCTCTAGTTCTATTACTACCTTCTAACTCAAATAACTTGCTGAAATCTAATTTATCCATCCCAGAAAAGATTTTAAAAAGCTCAATCATATCTTCCCTCACACACCTTTCAAATGAAAACATTTAATACCCTCAGTCTATCTTCATATTCAAGGTGCTTCAGGGATGGTATTATTTTTGTTGCCCGCCTTTGTACTGACTCTAATAAGTTTATATCATATCTAAAATGTGGTGACCATGCCTGTATACAGTACTCTAAATTTGGCCTGACATAAGAGTTGTATAGTTTAAGGATAACCTCCTTACTCTTGTAGCTAACATTTCTTTTAATGTAACCTAGCACCCTATTTGCTCTATTTTTTGCCTCAATACACCGCTTTGAAAATTTCAGTGACCTATCTACTACTACTCCTAAGTCCTTCTCATCTTCAACTGAATTAAGCCAATACCCATCCATCTCATAGCTAAATTCCCTATTATCTCTCCCCATGTTAATAACTTTGCATTTATTAAGGTTAAAAGTCATCTGCCACTTCTGAGCCCAAGCTAACAACTTATTTAAGTCACCCTGCACTTTAAAGCTAAAGTGCAGGGTGACTTAAATAAGTTGTTAGCTTGGGCTCAGAAGTGGCAGATGACTTTTAACCTTAATAAATGCAAAGTTATTAACATGGGGAGAGTTAGGGAATTTAGCTATGAGATGGATGGGTATTGGCTTAATTCAGTTGAATCAAGTCCTACTTGAATGTATTCAAACGCAGATTAGATGATTATATGGGGAGGGAGGGTTAACTGTGGGGGGTATTCTGGACTCATTCCTGTGGATGCAGTTTTTTATTATTGTATATTATGATTGATCTGGATTTTGATGAGTCTTGATGATGATCCTTTTTGTTTTTGACACATTCCTGTGTATGGTTTGAATTGTATATTGTAGAGGCATGATCTGACACAATCCTATGGATGTATTTTGTGGGAAGGTTTTGACAGATGTGGATGACCTTTGATAGGCCCTTGTGGCTTTTGTCATCCGTGAAATTATGTTAGCTGTTTCTCTGATGTGAGAATGGAACCTTAATTTGGATTCCACCATCATGCCTGTATTTGTGGTAATTAACAGTAGGCGAGTTGTTATGGTTAACTTGGTAGCTGCCATGGATAGGAGGGTTAATGCCACACTGGAATTTGAGGTGGGCACATTTGTTGGATGCAAACTTAAGGCTGCAGCAGATAAAATATTTACATTGTTTTGTAATACCCTGGAGACTGGGTGTAAGGAAGACATAGGGTGTTGGATATATAATTTTAGATCGTCTGCAAATAGCATGTATTTGCACAATAAGTTGGCACCTAAATAATTAACAAAGATTATAAAGAGGAGGGGGCCCATGACAAAGCCTTGAGGCATCCCGCTAGTCACAGCTTTGGGAATACTTTGAATGCCATTGATGACATAAGCCGGATATGCCAATGTTGTTTAATTTGGTTAGGAGTGTCTGATGGTGGACCCTGTTTCAGGGATAGGAGGGCAGTATTGTCTTTATACCAATGCTCATAATCTTAGAAATAGAAAGATGAGTTATTTAGTTATATTATTGATGAAGATATAGACATAATATGTGTAATAGAATCATGGGTTAATGAAAATAAATTTACTGACATCCTGAGTGAATTTGAAGTAGAGGGTTATGATACTGAGGACATTTGCTTCTAGGGAAAAGAAAGTTATGCTGACACTGGAAGGCAATGATGCAACCCGCGCTGGACTATTGCAGCCAGTTGTGGTCACCACATAAAATAGGGGACATCCAGCAGTTGGAAGCAGTACAAAGAGCTTTTACCAGACAGATTAGGGGAATGCAGGACCACAGTTATTGGGACTGCCTCAAGGAGCTTGGGCTGTACTACCAACAAAGAAGACGGGAGCGCTATCAGGCCATTTACATATGGAAGGTCCTAGAAAACATGGTGCCTGACCCTACTGCCTCCACCCTTCAATCCTGCCATAATGACTGCACTGGACGTAAGTGTGCCAGAAGAACACTCCTTTCCAAAGTTTCAATACGCATCAAAACACTGGTTGCAGCAGGCCTGGGGCACGAGGGGCCTAAGATCTTCAATTCCCTTCCAAGGCTAGTCTGAAATACCACAGGCTTCCCAGTGGAAAAGTTAATAAGCCAACAAAGTTTGCCAATATATTAGATCTGGTTCTCTCAAATGATAATCACTTGGTTCATGTATTGACTGTTGGGGAAGCATTGAGAATAGTGAAAGGTAAAACATCAGCAAACTCAACAAAAACTCCAAATTTTTATACGAGCGATTACAATATATTATGCAACTTGTTAAATCAGATTAAGTGGGATATAGAATTTAGGGTAAAAAATACTTATGAGATGTGGGACACTTTTAAGACTATATTAAATATAGTCCAGGAGCAGTGTATTCCAATGAAGGCTATTCAGAAGAAATGTAGGTACCCATTGTGTTGGCATCAGGAGACAGTTACCTTCTTGGAAGGTAGTAATAGAACTAGGGGTCACCACTTAAAAATTAAAAAACAGAGGTGCAGGTCAGATGTTAGAAAATGTTTTCACCAATAGAGTGGTAGATTACTGGAATAGTTTGCCATCTGAGACTGTAGACAGTCCAAACTTGAATGTATTCAAACGCAGATTAGAAGATAATATTGAGAGGGGGGGTATTCTGGACTTATTCCTGTGGATACAGTTTTTTATTATTGTATATTACAATTGATTTGGATTTTGACAAGTCTTGATGATGATGCCTTTTGTTTTTGATATATTCCTGTGTATGGTTCAAATTGTATATTGTAGAGGCATGATCGGACACAATTCTATGGATGCATTATGTGAGTGGGTTTTGACAGATGAAGATGACCTTTGATAGGCCCTTGTGGCTTTTGTCATCCATGAAATTATGTTATATGCTATGTAAAAATTTTTGCAAAGAAATGGGCATTCCAGAGATTACAGAGAGAAAGTACTTTTGACAATTTAAATCATTATGTCAACCAGAAATGGGCTAAATTAGATTATTAAGAAAAACAAAAGGGAAGCAGAAATTAATTTAGCTCAAAATAATAACATAACATAACATAACATAATTTAACGGATGACAAAAGCCACAAGGGCCTATCAAAGGTCATCCGTATCCATCAAATCCCACCCATATAATGCATCCATAGGATTTTGTCAGATCATGCAGCTACAATATACAATTTAACAATCCATAGGAATGTCCAACCATGCATCTACAATATATAATTTAAAGCCTCCATAGGAGTCTGTCAAAAACAAAATCAAAATCCCCCAAAATATACAATAAAAAGAAACTGCATCCACAGGAATGAGTCAAGAAACATATCCACATACTAAAAAGTAAGAAATTAACCCTCCATCCCCATATAATCATCCAATCTGCGCTTGAAAACATTCAAGTTTGGGCTGTCTACAGTCTCAGGTGGCAAACTATTCCAATAATCCACCACTCTGTTAGTGAAAAAATATTTTCTAACATCCAGTCTGCACCTCTGTTTTTTAATCTTTAAGTGGTGGCCTCTAGTTCTATTACTACCTTCTAACTCAAATAACTTGCTGAAATCTAATTTATCCATCCCAGAAAAGATTTTAAAAAGCTCAATCATATCTCCCCTCACACACCTTCTTTCAAATGAAAACATATTTAATACCCTCAGTCTATCTTCATATTCAAGGTGCTTCAGGGATGGTATTATTTTTGTTGCCCTCCTTTGTACTGACTCTAATAAGTTTATATCATGTCTAAAATGTGGTGACCATGCCTGTATACAGTACTCTAAATGTGGCCTGACATAAGAGTTGTATAGTTTAAGGATGACCTCCTTACTCTTGTAGCTAACATTTCTTTTAATGTAACCTAGCACCCTATTTGCTCTATTTTTTGCCTCAATACACTGCTTTGAAAATTTCAGTGACCTATCTACTACCACTCCTAAGTCTTTCTCATCTTCAACTGAATTAAGCCAATATCCATCCATCTCATAGCTAAATTCCCTATTATCTCTCCCCATGTTAATAACTTTGCATTTATTAAGGTTAAAAGTCATCTGCCACTTCTGAGCCCAAGCTAACAGCTTATCTAAGTCACCCTGCACTTTAAAGCTACCCTCAACCTCTTTGACTACAGCTGCCAATTTAGTGTCATCAGCAAAAATTGACACTTTACTATTTACACCTTGCCCAAGATCATTTACATAGATTATAAATAATAAAGGGCCTAAAACTGATCCCTGAGGTACGCCACTAATAACATTCCTCCACTCTGACCTCACTCCATTCAGTACAACTCTCTGTTTCCTATTTTTCAGCCATTCAGTTATCCAATTTAAAACGTTCCCACATATCCCATGCAGCTTTAATTTATGAACTAGTCTTCTATGTGGAACCTTATCAAAAGCTTTGCTGAAATCTAAGTAGATCACATCAACTTTCTCACCCCTATCTAATTCTTTAGTTACATAATCCATAAAATCCAGTAAATTAGTTAAACACGATCTATCTTTTCTAAAACCATGCTGAGCATCATTAATTAACCTGCTACTCTCTAGATGATCAGAAATTCCCTTCTTAACCATCTTCTCAAGAATTTTACAGACTATAGAAGTTAAGCTTACTGGTCTAAAGTTATTTGGGTCCTCTTTGCTTCCCTTTTTAAAAATTGGCACTACATTTGCCAATTTCCAATCATTTGGTATTTCTCCAGACTCTAGTGATCTAATAAATATCTTCTCGAGAGCTACTGCAATACTTTCTACACCTTCTTTGAGAATCCTAGAATGAATGTTGTCAGGGCCAGATGCCTTACTAGTATTTAACTGAATTATAAGCCCTTTAATTTCTTCTCTGTCTATATTAATAGAATTTATCACTACTTCCCTTGACCTAGAATTATCATCAATTAATCTAACTGGTTTCTCTTCTGTGAATACTGAAGCAAAATGATCATTAAGGACCTCTACTATTTCCTCATCAGATTCTTTCAAAACCCCTTCATATTTAATAGGCCCTATTTTATCACTGTTAGATTGATTATTGATTCTATAATAGCTAAAGAATTTTTTAGGATCTTTATTATTATTTTTAGCTAAATTAATTTCTGCTGTCCTTTTGGTCTTCTTAATAATCTTATTTAGTTCATTTCTGGTTGACCTATAATGGTTTAAATTATCTAAACTACTCTCACTTTGTAATCTCTGGTATGCCCTTTTTTTCTCTGAAACTTTATTAGCTATTTCTTGGTTCCACCATAATGGTTTCCTACATTTCTTCCTAATAGACTTCATCAGAATACACTGTTCCTGAACCATGTTTAATATAGTCTTAAAAATATCCCACATCTCATAAGTATTCTTTCCATGGAATTCTATATCCCACCTAATCTGATTTAGCATGCTGCGTAATTTATCGTAATCTCCCCTATAAAAATTTGGAATTTTCGTGGAGTTTGTCGTTGTTCTACCCTTAACTATTTGCAAATTAAACCGAACCATCTGATGATCACTGTTTCCCAATGATTCCCCTACACTCAATCCTTGAACTAAGTGATCATCATTTGAAAGAATTAGATCTAATATATTGGCACCCCTTGTTGGCTTATTAACAAATTGGATCAAAAAGTTATCCTCAAAACACTCCATAAACTTACAACTTGCTCTATCTCTTCCTATCATATTTTCCCAGTCTACAGAAGTTAAATTAAAGTCACCAAGAATAACTGTATCTTCTTTGCATCCTTTACTTATTTCCCTAATCATTAACTCATCGATACAATCAGTCTGTCCTGGTGGTCTATAAAAAGCTCCCAAGTGTATTTTCCTATTTTTACCAACCTTAATATCTATCCATAATGATTCACCTTCTCCTTGCTTTATAGAGTTATTTAGATTTGAAGAAATGCTATTTCTGATATAAATAATCAACCCACCACCAGTCCTATCTCTCCTTTGACTAATGTACATAGTATAACCCTCTAGTTCAAATTCACTGACATTATCATTAAATATATTTTCATTAACCCATGATTCAACTATACATATTATATCTATATCTTCATGAATGATATAACTAAATAATTCATCCCTCTTATTTCTAAGACTACGAGCATTTGTGTAAAGACAACTCAGCCCACCTATCCCTGAAGCACCTGAGGGCCTATCTCCTCTGCATCTCCTTTCTCTCTTTCCCCGACCCTGTACTCTTGTATTTCCCTGACCACTATCACTACTCAAGTAGTTTAACCCTAAAGCACTTCCATTAGCCTGCCTACCTTCTACAAATCTGTGTTTGCTTCCTTTCCCTGCCTCACTTTGAGCCATTAAATTTCCCTGACCACTATCAAAACCTAGTTTCCCGCCTCTAAAGACCTAATAACACTATCTAATTCCCGCCACAAAACCTCAACCCCATCTCGGCTCAGATGGAGTCCATCCATCGCATACAAACCCTTATTCCCATAAAACCCACTCCAAACATCTACAAATACCAATCCTGACTCCTCGCACAAACCTTTCACATATTCATTCAACCCCATTGCACGAGACAACCATTCCATCCCCACATCCATTCTGGGAAGCACACCTGAAACAACGCCTTTTACTCTACTTTCACACATCCTTTCAATCAGCCTTTTATACCGCTGTCGTAACTCACAAGTACCCACCTTCTTTACATCGTTTACTCCGACATGTGTAATCACAACTGCTTCCCTCTCACACCCAGACACCAACCTATCATACCTCTCACACACATCATTTACACCAGCACCCGGCAGACAAACTCTCACTCCCTTCCATTTACTTTCATTCAACTTCCTATCTAAATACCTAATCTGAGAGTCACCCATCACAATCACCTCAGTCATTCTCCTATTCTCTCTAGGCCTAGTATTACCCTCCCTCCTGCTCTCACTCACTCGACCTCCTATTCTACTTTCAGGCACGGCCACACCAGACAAATCTCTTTCAAATTCTTCCTCTCTCAGGGCATCAAATCTGTTAGTTAGCCTAACAGGTTCCATGTCCCTCTCATTCACACACCTATCCTGTCCTAACTTATCTATTCTGTTCACTTTCACCCACCACTCATCATCACTTACTTCACTTACTGCTTTCTCTCCAGTCCCTGTTCTAGGCCTAACTTCCTCCCTCCTGGTCCCAATCTGACTCTTCAAACGTACACTTGCATCTCTTCTCACTTCAGACACTAAATCGTTCAGTCTCAAGCATTCCGCACGTAATCGACTCACCTCCTCAGTCAAAGCACATACACGGCACTCAGACACATTCACTCTCCTCTCTACACCACAGACATCGCACACTACATACACACTACTTTCAAAAGGCATACTCTCTACATCCAAACAGTCAGCCATACTTAAACAAGAACAATAATAGAAACAAAAACTTACAAACAACAAGAATTTGACCCCAATTTGTGCGCGCAAGTTTAAAAACTGCTAATCAAGATGGCCCCGAAGTAAACAAAAGTCACTTTCTCACCAAAACAAAATAACCACAATTTATACAAAATAACCACAATTTAACTTTGTTATATTAACCAAATATATGATCTTATAACTTAATATTTATGTTTATGTCACACACCAAAGTATATCAAATAATCAAAATATTCTGAGAGCTCTACGAAACACGTGCTACCTGTTCGAAGGTCAGACTTACATTCAAGAAAATAAAGATCCAAGAAAATTCTTTAGCTATTATAGAATTACTGATAAATCTAACAGTGATAAAATAGGGCCCATTATATATGAAGGGGTTTTGAAAGAATCTGATGATGAAATATTAGAGGTTCTTGATAATTTTTTTTCAGTATTTACAACACAAAATACAAACTTTTTGCTGATCTCTGAAAATATATCGAAAGATTAATATACTTATACCTTCTCTTACACTGTTAGATATTGCTTCCATGTAGAGATGTAGACTTACTGGCTTTGCGTGTGGAGTCATTGGGTCTCAGGCTCAACTCAGGCAAGACTTGTGTTCTTAGGTTCTGCTGGGGATCTGCTCCTAATCTTGGCCCATACTCTGACTACTACTTTAGAGGTAATCTGCTACCGTTTGTACAATCTGCATCTGATTTGGGAGTTCAAGTGGATATTTCACTAAAATTTCATTTCCACATACACACGCTTGCAAATAAAGCTGCAGGCATTGCGTCAAACTTACTTAAGAGTACCTCTCATATTCTGTGTTTGAATTTAGCTCAGTTGTTTGGCACACTAGGTATGTGGGTGCTACTGACATGCTTGAGAGAGTGCAGCGATGATGGACTAAGGAAATTTTTGTACTTTCGCATATTGATTATGCCTCCTTGATGCCTTGAGTCTTCTCTGTGCATGGCAGCCGCCCACAACTGAAGAAGGTGTACTATTTTTCAGATGGATGTGCTGGCCAATATAAGAACAGATACAGCTTCACAAATCTGTGTTACCATGAAGAGGATTTTGGTTTGTCTTGTGAATGGCACTTCTTTGCTACATCCCATGGCAAAAATGCATGTGATGGGATTGGGGGAACAGTGAAGAGAGCTACTGCTCGTGCCAGTTTGCAGAGAACTACAAAGAGGCAAATTCTTACTCCAGAAGACATGTTTCAGTTTTATGAAAAAAAACTTGAGCAAGACAATAAATTTTTTCTTTGTAACTACATCTGATTTGAAAGATGCAGAACAACGGTTATAACATTGATTCAAGGACAGTAGGGCTATTCTGGGAACTCAGAAATATCATAGATTTGTTCCCATAAACAAGGAAGAACTGATGGTGTATCTCACTCCAAGTGGCATTGGAGAAAAGAAAAGAATAAGGAAAATTCATATTACTAATGAACCTGCAATGATTGATAACCTAAAATGTGTCAAACCAGGAGAGTATTTTAGCTGCATTTATGACGGGCAAGTTTGGTATGGAATTGTGGAGGAATATTGTTAGGAGTTTGGTGATTACACAGTGAACTTTTTACATCCATCTGGGTCATCAGGAACAAGTGGATATCATTATCAAATAAGGATTCATGTGCAGTGCCAGGACATCATATATTAACTGTCATGAGTTGTCCTACACTAAGAGGAGGCAGCAGAATTGAATATATTTTTCCTCAGAAAGAAATTGATGAAAGTATCGAATATGCCAAAATTGTATTAGGTTAACAGGTCTTCCCTATCATTATTGTAATTATTTGGTCAATGAGGATTATCAGTGAAATATCATTTTTTTATTCTTGGAGATTTAGGTCAAGTCAAACTGATAGCTAAAATAAATTCCTAAATTGACCTGTAATTTATAAATATGGTGTCAACATAAGTTAGTTACATGAAAAGTAATAGCATAAACAACCTTTTTATGATGGTTTCTAATAGCCAAGACCTTTGAATTTTTTTATATGTAACAAAAATTTAAAATAAAATAACTTCAAAAAGAAGATGGCTATAATAAGTTTTATTCTTATCGAGTGGCCTACTAAACTGGGAACAAGTGGAAAAGCTTGAATTATGCATGGGTATACATGAGTTTCCCATTTAAAGGCTATGTAAGTAAGTCTAAAGAACATCCAGGTCAGGCGAAGAAGGGTTACGCCGCTTGGATACGAGTCGCATATATATATATATATATATATATATTATATATATATTATATATATGTTATATATATATGTATGTATGTATGTATGTATGTATGTATGTATGTATGTATGTATGTATGTATGTATGTATGTATGTATGTATGTATGTATGTATGTATGTATGTATGTATGTATGTATGTATGTATGTATATATGTATGTATATATGTATGTATATATGTATGTATATATGTATGTATATATGTATGTATATATGTATGTATATATGTATGTATATATGTATGTATATATGTATGTATATATGTATGTATATATGTATGTATATATGTATGTATATATGTATGTATATATGTATGTATATATGTATGTATATATGTATGTATATATGTATGTATATATGTATGTATATATGTATGTATATATGTATGTATATATGTATATATGTATATATGTATATATGTATATATGTATATATGTATATATGTATATATGTATATATGTATATATGTATATATGTATACATGTATACATGTATACATGTATATATGTATATATGTATACATGTATATGTATATGTATATGTATATGTATATGTATATGTATATGTATATATATATATATATATATATATCCTGATTCCACCATAATGGTTTCCTACTTTTGTTCCTAATAGTCTTCATTGGGATACATTGTTCTTGGACTACATTTATTATATGCTTGAAAGTATCTCACATCCCATAAGCACTTTTACCTCTGAATTCTACATCCCAGTCTACAAAATTTAGCAAGCTTCGGAGTTTTACATAATCTCCCTTATGAAAATTTGGAACTTTTTCACCATTCTCAGTTATTTTACCCTTCTCAATTCCCAAGTTAAAACGAACTATCTGATGGTCACTATTTCCCAATGCTTCCCCAACAGTCAATTCTTGAACTAAATGATCACTGTTAGAAAGTACTAAATCTAATATATTGTCCCCCCTCGTGGCTCATTAACAAATTGATTAAAAAAATTATCATCAAAGCATTCTATGAACCTGCCACTTGTTCTATCCCTACCTATCATATTTTCCCAGTCCACAGAGTTTAAGTTGAAGTCCCCAATAATAACTGCATCTGTCTCACATCCCTTACTTATTTTCCTTATCATTAGTTCATCGATATCATCAGTCTGCCCAGGTGGCCTGTAAAAAGCTCCCAAATGCACCATTCTATTTTTACTGAACCTAATATCTATCCAAAGTGACTCAACTCCATCCTGCTTTATTGAAGTATTTAAACTTGAAACAATGTTGTTTTTTATATAGATAATTATTCCTCCACCAATCCTACCTGTCCTTTGACTAATGTACATATTATAGCCCTGTAAATCAAATTCACTTATAGTGTCACTAAATTCTATTTCATTAACCCATGATTCAGTAACACATAATATATCTATATCCTCATTGCTAATATAACTAAATAGCTCATCCTTCTTGTTTCTAAGACTACGAGCATTTATATAGAAACAATTTAACCCCCCTTTTCCTGAAGCACCTCTTGAAACCTGAATTACCTCACCTCTATCGCCCTGGAACCTATTTCTGTTATCTGCCAAGTCCATTCTACTTTCCGTACTATAATGTCCTTTCATAATTTCCTGACCACTATTAGTATCTAGTTTCCCACCCGCAAAGACCTAATAACACGATCATACTCCTCGCACAACACATCTACCCCCCTCCTACTCAAATGCAGTCCATCCATTGCATACATTTCTTTCGTTCTTGACGAGCCTTGATTGGTGATACCCTTGTTTCTGGACGCAATCCTCTGGATGTAGTTTTCTTGGGAGTTTGGGTGCCTTAAAAACAGAGGCCGTTTGACTTGGATGACCTATGATGGGCCCTTGTGGCTTTTGTTATCTGTTATATTATATTGTGGGGGACTTTGATTTTGTCTCCCTGGTGATGGTACTTTTTGTGGGTGGGTTTTGACGGATACGGATGACCTTTGATAGGCCCCTGTGGCTTTTTTCATCTGTGAAATTATGTTATGTTATGTTTGTTATGACATCCATTCTACCCCAACATCCATTCTTGGAAGCACACCTGTCACAACACCTTTTATTCTACTTTCTTTCACCTTTTCAATCAACCTCTTGTACCTCTCACGTAACTCACATGCACCCACTTTCTTCACATTATTCACTCCTACATGTGTAATCACAACCGCATCCCTTGCACAGCCAGACACCAGCTCCTCATACCTATTAGACAGATCTCTCACTCCAGCACCCAGCAAACACACCCTCAAACCATTCAATCTACTTGCATTCAACTTCCTATCTAAATATCTAACTCGCGAATCAATCATCACAAGCACTTCGGTCAGACTCCTATTCTTAACCCCCACAGACCTAACTCCATCCTCACTCCTATTCTCATTCAAACTACCAGTCACTCTACCTCCACCCACCCCCACCCCCATCAGTCATATCACTTCCAGTTACTTCCTCTCTTAGGGCACTGAATCTATTAGTCAAGCTTATAGGTTCTGTGTCCCTCTGACTCACACATCTATTCTCCCACTGGCTAACAACCTCAACAGAGGCAATCCTATTCTCACAAAGAACAGGAGAAGCCTCCCTAGCTTCATGTTTCCTAACCACTCTCCACTGCCCCCCATCCTCACTAAGCCTATTTCTAACTAATCTAAGGGGGCTAATTTCACTATCCCTAGAACTATCATATCCTACCTCCTCCCCCGGCCCTCTACCTTCACCTTAAACATCTAACTGGCCTACCTCACCACCTAACCTATTCCCAGCTCTAGGCCTAACACTAAGTTCCCTCCTGAGCTCAGCAACTAACCCCTCCAGTCTACATATCCTGTCTAAATCCTGCATTCTCATCCCCTCTAAATCTACAATGCATTCACGCAGCCCACATACAACACATGTATACCCCTCACCAAATACACCACAACCAATGCATACCTTCCAACACTCATGCTCACTTTCATCCCCGAACTCCATCACTTATTCAAACAAAGAAAGAACTTAAGTAGTAATAAGAAAAAAAAAGAGCAACTTAGCTTTCGCTGATTGTGGTGAAAAACACACAAAAAAAAACTGTAGAAAAATCTGAAAAATAAATCAACAGACTGAGAGCTCTATGAAACATGTGCTACCTGTTCGAAGGTCAGTCGAAGACTGATAAGGTTCCTCATAGAAGACTAGTTCATAAATTAAAGCTGCATGGGATATTTTTTGGAATGTATTAAATTGGATAACTGAATGGCTGAAAAATAGGAAACAGAGAGTTGTACTGAATGGAGTGAGGTCAGAGTGGAGGAATGTTATTAGTGGCGTACCTCAGGGATCAGTTTTAGGCCCTTTATTATTTATAATCTATGTAAATGATTTTGGGCAAGGTGTAAATAGCAAAGTGTCAATTTTTGCTGATGACACTAAATTGGCAGCTGTAGTCAAAGAGGTTGAGGGTAGCTTTAAAGTGCAGGGTGACTTAAATAAGTTGTTAGCTTGGGCTCAGAAGTGGCAGATGACTTTTAACCTTAATAAATGCAAAGTTATTAATATGGGGAGAGATAATAGGGAATTTAGCTATGAGATGGATGGGTATTGGCTTAATTCAGTTGAAGATGAGAAGGACTTAGGAGTAGTAGTAGATAGGTCACTGAAATTTTCAAAGCAGTGTATTGAGGCAAAAAATAGAGCAAATAGGGTGCTAGGTTACATTAAAAGAAATGTTAGCTACAAGAGTAAGGAGGTCATCCTTAAACTATACAACTCTTATGTCAGGCCACATTTAGAGTACTGTATACAGGCATGGTCACCACATTTTAGACATGATATAAACTTATTAGAGTCAGTACAAAGGAGGGCAACAAAAATAATACCATCCCTGAAGCACCTTGAATATGAAGATAGACTGAGGGTATTAAATATGTTTTCATTTGAAAGAAGGTGTGTGAGGGGAGATATGATTGAGCTTTTTAAAATCTTTTCTGGGATGGATAAATTGGATTTCAGCAAGTTATTTGAGTTAGAAGGTAGTAATAGAACTAGAGGCCACCACTTAAAGATTAAAAAACAGAGGTGCAGACTGGATGTTAGAAAATATTTTTTCACTAACAGAGTGGTGGATTATTGGAATAGTTTGCCACCTAAGACTGTAGACAGCCCAAACTTGAATGTTTTCAAGCGCAGATTAGATGATTATATGGAGATGGAGGGTTAATTTCTTACTCTTTGGTATGTGGATATGTTTCTTGACTCATTCCTGTGGATGCAGTTTCTTTTTATTGTATATTTTGGGGGACTTTGATTTTGTTTTTGACAGACTCCTATGGAGGCTTTAAATTATATATTGTAGATGCATGGTTGGACATTCCTATGGATTGTTAAATTGTATATTGTAGATGCATGATCTGACAAAATCCTATGGATGCATTATGTGGGTGGGATTGGATGGATACGGATGACCTTTGATAGGCCCTTGTGGCTTTTGTCATCCCTGAAATTATGTTATGTTATGTTATGACTGCACTTTTGGCATGTGGTCTCCTTCCTATGCTGGACCATGTATTTTTTCTTGTTTTCTTTTGGGTTGGTTTTTATTTTGTCTTGTTTTCTGTTGCTTTTTTTTTGTTTTAATGGTAGTTAGCGTATCTATATGCTGACTAATCTTTATTAGTAAAAATATAATATTGCTGACTATACTTTAGGTGACGGTCGCTAGATGAGTGACCTTAAAATAAAAATGGATGAACCATAATAGGCCCTGATGGTGTTTTAAATCTGTAAAATTATGTAATTTTAAACCTTTTTGTTTGCAATATTCTCTCTTCCATACCATATCCATAAGCAAAAAAAAAAGGTTTGAAGGTAATTGAGGTAATATTTTGTCAATCATTTGAGATTGCTTTTTTTATACCCCCTATTAAATTATATACTTCTTGCATTAAATATATAATTAAATAAAGTCAGTATGAAAATGAATTAATTCCTTAATTATGAATAATCGTAATTTTGGAGAGGGAGTAGTTATACTGTATACCTAAGTTTTCTCATTTTGTTTATTTCAAGCAGCTTTTTTTTTTTCCAGCTTAAATTTCTAAAGCGCACCATACAACATGGCCATTGATATTGAAACTGCTCTCTTTTATGGATTCATTGCTCTTCTTATTATAGTTATTGCTACCTTAATTTTGCTTTTAGTGCATTCAGGATTTTTTGTTGAAATCAATGTCCAAACATGCAAGTAAGTATCTTGTGTATCTTATGATTAGTCAATTTTAATGAATAGTTGAGAGTATAAAATAATTTCACCTATGGATCATGTAAATATTTTATATATTTATATTAAAACAATGGCTACAAAATTGGTTTTGGAAATAACCCCCAATTAGTACAGAAAGTAAACAATATAATTTTTGCCTGACATCTATACCACAACATCCCTTGAGTCCAAATTAAGAACTCCACAACCTGAAGTAACAGACTCAAGAAACCACAAGCTGGAGGGACAGACTCAAGAACAGCAACAATAACCCATAAGAAATAGGGAAAGATACTACACAAACAATTTGTCTGTTTATAAGACCAAATAAGGATCAAACATAGATTAAGAAGGAAAGAAGAGAGAGATAGCAAACCTAATAAAATAATATAAACTCATTTTATCTGTTAAAAAAAGTGAAAAATAAGTGGGGTTGTAACCTATTCCCTGAAACACTCTTCACTTTTCAGGCCACAGCACTTACCACTAAGCTACCATGCACAGGATGTTTCAAGTCACCTTATAAGCAGCACCTATATGTTGAGAAGAAAGCATTAGTAAGAGAGATGACAGGCTTTGTAAATGAATGGGAAATCACAATACTTATAAGTTTACTTGAAGTAGCCTTTTTAGGGGGCAGACACTAAGGGTCTGGCTCTTGGTGGAGCTGGTTGAAGAGGATCACCATGACCTATTAATGAAATCTGCACTGCCACCCTGCATCTGAATAGAGAAAGAAGCAAAAACAGAAATTACAATAAGGCGAGATACAAAATACACTCTGCAAAGAAGAGGTTAGATATTGCAGGAACAATATTTACATCAAGGACAGGCATTTTACCTTCAAGCAGAGCAGGTGCTGTATTGTACACAATATTTAAACTAATACCAAGGGTCTTAAGGCTTCATTTATGATAAAGTTTACCCCGTAAGGGGTGCAGTGATTTGCCATCCTGACCGCCGTGCTGACGGGACTCAGCACCTCGTCTGACCCCAGTTTAGCCTCTTCTCCTTCCTCCAAAACACTTGTTTCCACCCCAGTTTCCTCGCTTTTCATACAACCTCTCTCACAACTTTCTCTGATCAGCCTCTAATTTCAAAGGGTAGATGCTGACCTTCTTCTCAGCCAACCGTCCTGAGGGGGTAGGGGACAATGTTCCCTAACCCCTGAGCTCCGGTCTGGGGTGGTTGGTTTTTAACAACCTGCTTCATCCTCACCCATACCTTCCTCACATCCTCTTTCGTTCTCACTTCACCATCTATCTTTGTTTTTTACACTGTGTCCAAGGTGCAGCTGCCATGCTGACGAACTGCCAGGCCACTAGGCGTGGTCCTTAATGGTGCCACCTGGCTCTGCCAGCCCTGTACGCACCTCTTGCTGGGCGGGCTACTGCGAGGGGTGATGAGCTATTGCATCCCGTAATTAAAAGAGGGTCACCATGCCCAATGATGAAGAAACAAAAAATCTCCCCCCCAATTTCCCCAGTTCCATTGTTGGAACTGCCCTCGGGCAGCTCCACGAGAAAAAAATGGAGGTCTCCCCCTGTGCTTGCGCAGGGGACCCTCCAAATTTCTCTACTTGGAGAGGAGGCTTATTTCTCTCCTACGCCTATGGGTGTAGGGGACTCCCCCTCACCTTCTTCTCTGGAGGTGCTTTTGGGCACCTCGCTCTTCCCACCTGCAGTCCCCCCCTTTTCTTTCCAAGGGGACTGACAAGAAAGCCAGCAGGCAGCCCATAGCCAACCATTCCCCATGAACCGGCTCAGTAGGGCAAACCCTCTTAAGGGGGAGCGGGAAGCCAGGACCCTTCGGTCGCTTCCCACAAAAGACCTGCTAGCAAAAATATTGAACCTTGCCAGGGTCAAGGCCTGTGCCTCCCCATACATTACTTGTGACAACGCCGCCAACTGGACCTGCAATGTCCTGAAGGGGGATGGCCAACTGGAGGGCCCCACTGAGATAGATATGGTTCTTGAGGCAACCCAGCCTCAGACGGTAGGGCCTTCCATAGGAGGGACTCGGGGCTCGGTGCCAAGCACCGAACCCAAATCCGCCCATATGCAAGGTCCTCCTCAAATGGCTAGGGTTTCCGAGGCAGTACAAGGAGGGGAGGGATCTCCTCTGACCGGTGCCCCTACGACTCCAAAAGGAACTCCATTTCGGAGAATGACCTGTCCTGGGGGCTCCTGCCGGCGGAGGGGAGAAGTGGGTTCATTTCCTGCCCTCCTCTCCTAAAAATAAAAAAATAAGAAAAAGACTAAGAAGACTTGGGGCTCCTCTCCATCCGTGGGGGCTGCGGGGAGGGATGGGTCTGCTGTTACTTTGGTAAGCAACCAAGCCAAGATCGGCACATCTGACCCCTCTCCCCCTCCCCCCCTGGGTGCGGTTCCCCTGACTATGACTAAGACCAAAAGTGCACAGGGTGGAGCCTCGATAACATCGGAGGCCCCTCATTCAGAGGTTACCTGGCATTTTCGAGCCTACTGGCTTCAAACGCTTCCTCGTTATTCACTCCACTGATGGCAGCATGTTGGCCAAGGGCAACATGATCCATGAGAGGAGAGCATTAGCTAGTGTAATTTGTAGAGAGCCGAAGGTGATCCGTTTCTCGGATGGTTGCCTTATGGCAAATGTGGCGGATCCTTCTGAGGCGGCTAAGATAAGTGCTCTTCCGACACTTGATGGCACCCCAGTGAGTGTGATGCCGCATTCTACCATGAACTTTGTGAAAGGAGTAGTTTATGCAAGGGAACTTGTTGACTACTCCATAGAGAACATCACCTTAGAGCTGGCCTACCATAGTGCGGTCAAGGTCGAATGTGCGATGAGAAAACAGGGAGGGGCCTCGAGACCAACCCCTACACTCTTTGTCACGTTCGACCGTTTCAAGCTCCCTGAGTCAGTGCATGCCAGTTGGTACTGCTATCATGTGAAGGCATTCTTGCCACTGCTGCGGTGGTGCTATTACTGTCACCGCTTCGGCCATACAAATTGTTCATGTAGATGTACAAAGTCTGGGTCACCCAAAGTATGTGTAAATTTCTCCAAGGCCACACACGATAAGTCCAAATCATGTGTGGCCAAGTGTGTCAATTGTGGAGAGCTGCACCCCGCTTCTTCGAAGCAATGTGGTGCATATCTCCTTGAGAAAGAAATCCTGGCCATTCAGGCCCAGGATCGACTCTCATTCCGCTAGGCTAAGGACTTGGTCCTGGCGCGCCCAGCTCTGCCTTGAACGTCTTATGCCTCAATGGTTAGAAAGACACTCTGCTCCAGGCCTATCCAGGCCAATGAGCACGGTTGTTTCCTCGCCCTTTCGGAACCCTTCTGCCGGCTTTACTCAACCCCGGCGCTCCCCTGGTAAAGCTGGCGGCACAAAGGGTTCACACCCAGCCCTGGCTAAAACCAGGGCTTCCCCCCTTCCCCCAGAATGACTGTTTCCTGTAAGGCAAAACGGCCATGCGCATCCACCGAGTCGTTAGACTCACAGGAGGCAACACCCCTGAATTTGGTTGCCAGGCCATCTTCCGGGGTTCCTAAAGCTGGCCCCTGAAAGGAGGATAGCAACAAAGGAGCTTTGGCTCCTTCGCCCACGCCTAGTGGTGGGCTGAGTGGCTCGGAGACGGTGGTTCCTTGAAAAGAGGGCCCTCTGCCTCCGAAGCCGCAGTGCCCACCTAAGGTTTTGAGGCAGAGGGAGGAAAAGACTTGCATGGTGAGCCCAACCTCCCCTAATAAGTTATCAAAGGCGACAGCGCCTTCAGCGCTTTGTCCGTCCAACAGCGCCTGGGGTTCTGCCTCCAGGAAGCCTACGGCTATTTCCTTGAGGGTCTTCTCTTCGAAGAGGGCCCACTCATCTCCCCTGAGCTAGGCCTGGAGGGCATATTCCTTCAATGGAATTACCGTGGACTCTGGGCCAACTGGGAGGAGCTGCGGAGGCTCGTCTCGTCCCATTCCCCGTTAGCTATTTTTATGCAGGAGA
Source organism: Ceratothoa steindachneri (assembly GCA_963969495.1). NCBI lineage: Eukaryota > Metazoa > Arthropoda > Malacostraca > Isopoda > Cymothoidae > Ceratothoa > Ceratothoa steindachneri. The sequence continues at coordinate 17,413,663 of OZ018330.1, read as the reverse complement.
CTATGCTAGGCGTGTGCCTCCCGGGGTATAAGGGTCTTGTGACCCCACCACCATGAGATGGCCGGGCTGGGGAATGCGTGGTTTATACCCGGCATGATGTCTCCATTCTGCCTTTTACTTCCTTTCAGGCACTGGCTGTGCAGCTTCACCTGGATAGGAGGTATACTATAATTTCTGCGTACATTCCACCATCAGCTCACTTCGATGCGGGAGGCTTCTGCCGCATCGTGGCATGGTTGCTGAGGCCCTTTCTCTTGCTTTGAGATCTGAACGGCAGTCATCCTCTCTGGGGAGATTACTCAATAATTCCCAGGGGACAAGTCCTTGCCGATCTGATTGAAGAGCTTGAGATAGGTGTCCTAAATGTGGATGAATTTACTCATCACTGCCCGAGAACTGCTTCATTTTCTTACCTTGATCTATCTTTGTGCTCTTCAGATGCACAACCTGATTTTGATTGGGGAGTGGTTGATGACCTCCATGGTAGTGATCACTTTCCCATTCAAATATCATTTTCAGGGCAATTGCCGCTTGAGAGCCCACCTCGGTGGTGCTTGGCGGTGACCTGCATTTCAGGAAATGACTGAATTCTCTATCTCAGTCGAGGAGTTTAGGTCAGTAGATGAGGCCATTGAGTTCTTCTCCGGTAACCTCATCCCTGCGGGCCTTGTATCGGGCCGAAAAATTTAGACTAACCGTAATCGATCCAACCCGCTTCCTACATTAATCCAGACATGAGAAATCGAAGGAGAATGAAATAGATTGTATGTACAGTCCTTTACTAACAAAAAATACAATAATATTTACAATGGAGAAGGGTGATATATTAGAGATCTCTTTACTATTTACACCCCAAAAATATAGCTAAAGTTTCCTATATATATGAAATTAAAAAAAAAAAATAAGTCCCACTTATAAATATTATTAATCGATCCTAAGAACAATTAAAAAGATCAAACAAGTAACCAAAATAAAATTGGGACTCTACAGTCAATGAATAACAGAAAAAAAATGGCCTCATGTGGTACAACAAAAATCTTTGTATTGAAAACTAGCACCTCCGAGCTTGGACTGAGATAACTGACCTGTTACAGTTGTGTGGCTATTTTAAGCCCTCCTTCCTCAAAACTAAACTATTTTACATTCTCAAGTTAGACAGAGCCAGGCCTGGAACCTTTGTCCTATACTAGTGGCCTTAGGCTTTGATAATATTCTATCGTTATAGTTAGCTTCTACTAAAGGGTAAATTTACAAGTGCTGGTCCTTTTTATCTTTCCAAATTATGGCGCCTGGAAAGAAAAACCATCTTATAATAACATGCTAATGAATTTAAAACAAACAAACCCATTCCCATTCACACACACATTCTTACAGAGGGAGGGAGAGGGTATTTGAGAAAAGGGGTGGGAGAATGGCCCCTTTTACACACACTCACAGCCTAACTACTATTCCCAGAACGTCTGGCCATTTTGCATGCTGACCACTCCTGTGGTGGTCAGCTGAGTGTCAGACAGCCCTCAAACAGAAGCGTTATGCCTACATGTGCTATAAGGGCCGCCTGAACGATTTCACTGTCGGTGAATTTCATCAGGCTAGGGCTAGGTTCCGGTATATTTTGAAGCATGCCCCCCGCTCTTCTTGGCGGGCATACGTGTGAAGGCGAGTCAAAAGGATTCAGGGCAAGTTCTTGCTGGATCCCCCTCCCATTCTCCAGGAGAATGGGACCGCAATCTCAGACCCCGATTTCATGATGGAATCCTTTGCGACCACTTTCTCCGCATTCTCTAGCTGGGATGCTGCTCTGCCAGCATTCAATGCATGTCGTGATGTTGCGGAAGGCTGCTGGCTGGACTTTACATCCAGAGGCGGAGAACCTTCAACGGCAGGTTTACTGTGAGTGAGTTGCATTCCGCTTTTGCTTCATGTGCGGACACGGCCTATGGTCCGGACGATGTTCTGTATGCCATGCTTCGACACCTGGGTGAGCGAGGCATGGCCTTACTGTTAGATTTGTTCATCAGGATCTAGGTGGAGGGGTCTCCTCCCAGATTCCTGGCGAATCACTACTGTGCTCACCTTTCGCAAACCGGGAAGAGATCACTCTACTCCGGCCGGTTTCCGCCCAATCTCTCTAACCTCTTGGGTGTGCAAGTTGATGCAGAAATTGGTAAATGTTGGATTAGCCTTTTTCTTGGACATCGGAAGCCATCTGTCTTCTGCACAGTGTGGCTTCCGCAAGTTCTGCTCTGACTGGAAAATGCCATCTGCAAGGCCTTCCTTCATAGACAGCACTATGCCACAGGGTTTTTTGATCTGGAGAAGGCCTATGATACTGCATTGCGATATGGTATCATGGAGACTCCACATGATGGGGGCGAGAGTATGCCCCCACAATGTTTATATCTGAATTTTTGCGAGATCGTCGATTCTGCATACGGGTAGGGGGGAAGCCCTTTCTGGCCCAAGGAGCAGGAAGAGGGTGTCCTCAGTGTCACACTTTGTCCTGAGCATCAATGGCATCACCTCGGTGCTGCTGGAAGATGTTTTCGCTATGCTCTATGTGGATGACCTTTCGATCTCTTTTTGGCGTGGCCCAGATGCCAACTCTGGAGTGTTGCAATCCATGGCTCCACACCGACCCAGATTTGTTTCTTAATGGGGTGCGCCTGGAAGTAGTTGAATCGCACCATTTCCTTGGTCTTGTATTTGACTGACGCCTCACCTGGGAGGCTCATTCGCAGACTGAGGGTCTCTTGTACCTGCACCACACATATTCTCCATTCCATGACATTCACCGCTTAGGGCGCTGATAGGGCTATTGCCTTACTTTTTTATCGATCCTTTGTTCGTTTGAAGCTCGCCTACGGATGAGTTTTATGCATCTGCAGCCAAGTGTTTATTGCGGATGGTGGACTCGATCCACCACACTGGCCTTCGCCTTGTGACCGGTGCCTTCCGCGCTTTCCCCATTGAGAGCCTACTAGTCGATGCTGGGCAGATGCCACTCGCTCTACGCCGTGTGCAGTGCATCACTCGCCTGTTCGCGCGAGCCTGGCGCCTCCCTCATTCACCAACAGCTCTCACTGCATCTGCAGCTGATTTTGACGGTGCCTATGCTGCCAAGACACACCAGTCATACCCTAAGGCCTTTGGGTTTAGGGCCAGGAAACTCCTTTGAGAGTTAAGTGTAGCTATTGGGCCAGTGGCACCCCTGGTTCTGCCCAGGATGCCACTTGGTAGGGTGCCACATTTGGCTATTTGTCGCCACGCTTCTGCTCCCAAAGCTTGTACAGCGCCGGGAGTATTGCGTTCAACCTTTTTGGAGCACACCTCGTGTCACGCTGGAACCGTGCCAGTGTATACGGAATGCTCCAAGTCTGTATCCCCTCTGTTTGAAGACAGCCGGGCTCTGCCAGGCTCTGTGTCTGTCTTCATGGCTGAGCTGGTGGCAATACACCACTCGGTACGGGAGATTACATGACATGCCTGTTTCGGAGACCACTCACAAAGTGCCCTGAGTGCCCTCGAGGCATTGGAATCTCTACATTCGCTGGTTCACGATATCCGTGACGCTACAGTTTTGGCGAGCCAGGCAGATTTTGAGATTATCTTCTGCTGGGTTCCTGGATATGTAGAAATTGTGAATGAGCGCGCCGATGAGGATGCCAAAGAGTCTGCGAGGACTCTGCGACTGGACCAGTATTTCGCTCTTCCTCACACCGACTACATGGCAGGAATACGGGTAGCTCTTCGGACTGCTTGGCAAAGAAGATGGGAGACGGTCGAAGGGAACTTAAAGTTGCGTGCTATTGCACCGCAACTGTTCTCATGGACCTATCCCCCAATGCCGCGCTGGCTTCAGGTCGCTTTCTGTCATCTCCAAATCAGGCACACTCGTGTGATTGCTTTGCTATTTGATGGAATGCTCGCCTGTGCCCTATTGAGACGACTGCGTCATCCCCCAGACTGTTCGGTACATTCTTGTCGAATGTCCCAGTCTGGGTGATCTTCGCACATGTTAACTGTCCCGGTACCGGGATAGGTGTGTACATTGACTGGTGGACTTGTTGACTTTTTGAGGGAGGCCGGCCTTCTCCCTATTATTTAACCAGTTTTTTTTTTGTTTTGTTTGTTTTTTTGCTCTGGGTTTTTTCTCTTATAGGTCGCACGCTCCTGCGCTGGGGGGGACCTCCCCCCAACACAGGAACTTGCTTACTGCTCGCTTCCTTTTTCCTTTTTAAAATTTTTTGGGTGTTGGTTTGGGTTGTTTTTTGTCTTTTTGAATTTGATTTCAAAGTAACCTAGTACTAGGCAGGTTTTTAATACGGCGACTAATGCCCAAGTAGGCAGTTGCCAGATGAGCTCTTAAAAAAAAATAAAATTCCCTTTGTTTGAATTTCATGGGGTTCTATTGTGTGCTGCATCTATCTTCATGACAGTTGGTTGCACTACACTGCCTGTTATGGAAAATCTATGCTTTGTGCTTGATTCAGAGACCAGATTCTGATCTATAGCACCCCACAAAGTGCCATGTGTGCCCTTGAGGCATTAGAATGTCTGGATCCACTGGTTCACAGTATCTGTGATGCCATGTCTTCCTTGAGCTGGGATGATGTCAAGATTGTCTTATGTTGGTTTCCTGAATATGTAGGGATTGTAAGGAATACAGGTGCCAAATATTCTGCAAGGACTGGGGGACTCGATCTGCTTTTCACTCTGACTACATGGCACCTACCACTCTTTACTGCTTTGATAGTTTTAGATCATTTCCTGCCCTTTCTGAATTACACACAGGACACAGCACCATCTGGTTGAGTGCTTTCCTCATTATTAGAATGACTGCTTGGTCCTCCATGACTGTCTGGTCCTCCATGACTGTCTGGCATATTCTTGTGAATGTCCCAGTCTTAGTGAGCTGGTTCAGTCCCATACCACTTGTCCTTTGTACTTGGGACCTGTTTATGCAGTTACAATTGCGGATTGTTTGAGTTTTGGGAGGAGGCAGACTGCCTCCATAATATTTATAGTTGTTAGGTGTATTCCACCCACCATCTGAGTATGCCTTAATTTTTCATTTTTTTTTTTTTGTTTTTTAAATTGCCTAAAATTAGGTTTAATTATAATTTTGACAACTATGGCCCTGCAACCAGTTGCAAGATGAGTGCCCTATACACCCCCCCTTCCCATTAAATCAGGGTTAGTAAGGGACTGCAGAGCTAAACCACAATATTGCCAACCCAATATCAACCAAAACAGTTCCTAATCAGTTCACTGCAGTTGAATAACATAGATGTCTAGCCCTTGGCAAACCTGTTCTCCCCCTTTCCTTCTTCTGGCAATGTCAAAAAGTGCCTAAAAGGAGACCGTCTACAACAAGTGGTTAATGGGCCAGTGAAAGAATGTCTTTTCTGACAAATCCTTCACACTTTTTCTTCTTGTTCAGGATGTATTTATCTATGTAGGACTCCAAAAGAATCCTTTAATTGTGATTGCATGACCCAAACTGTGAAGCATAGAGTCAGTTTGGTGATGGCTGGGGAATTCTCTTTGTCCCGTGATTGTACTTAATGGTATGGTTACTTTTAATGAGTATTTGTTAATTTGGGGGGACCAAATTCACCCATTGGCACTAAGACTTTCCAAATGGTGGTGTCATTTACCAGGACAATAATGCACTGATTCATATTGTCAGAGATGAGAGAGTGAAAAAGATGCATGCTGCTGCGCCTTCAATGGAGAGAGAGACAACAGACACCTGGTTGACCCTTTTTGTTTATGCTAATGGAAGTGTGAAATCATGAGATGCCGTGGTGGCCTGAAAGCCTGCCATCACAGAAAGCCGCAACAAGTTTGGGAGCCCAAATGGTCCCATCTGGAGTCAGACGCAGTTTTGCCTTGCTGACTTAGGAACCTTCTTGCGATTGTGCTAATAGGGTGAGACTAATCTTACCTGCCAATGTGTCAGACCTTGGAATCCTGCCCTTTGGATGGAGGGGGGAAAACCCCATTCGACCCTACTATAAATTCTCCAACGCCAGAGTTGGAAGACAGTGTCTGCCCTCTGCCTACCCCGTCAGTATCCTCTGCCTGCCCCCGTCAGTACCTGCCATTCGCCCCCTGTTGGATTCTACACAATTCTTGCAGAACCCCTCAAGCTCCGGGTATTCTTGATCAATTCTTGTGAGTCTACCCCGTACTCATTCTACCCGCTCCTCGAATGCAACGTGCCCACTCTCGATTCGTGTTCTAACTCAAAAGCGAGATCTAAGTTCATCCTGTAATAGTCCTTGTCAAGAGACTATTATTTGAACTTTGCGCCAAGGCAAGGATTACTCCCTCAGACCAAATCTCCAAGGTAACAGCAACACACAACTCTCTCTACCCCCCCCCCCTTCCCAGTGTAAGCCTCCATCGTCTGCTTCATATATGTTCAAAGTCATTTGAGCAACCCTCGGTCACTATTGTTCATTTGTTTGTCTGGCAACTGTCCCTGACAAGTCCCCCCTCCCCCTTTAGCTGCTGAGACTCTTGTACATCTAATGTGTATATAGCTTGTTTTAAAACCCCCTTTAACCTTGTAAAAGGATATTAATTTGCATATTAGTAAAGTTATTTTTGTACTCATTTTTCTATTATTTAAGAACCTCCAAGATAGTCAACTATTTGGCCAACCTACATTTAGTTAATTCACACTCTGCTTGTATTATAAATCTCCCACGCACATAGCCATCATCAACCTCAGCTGAGAAACACAGAAAGGGTTAACTTGACCCTATTCTACGACAGATCTAAAATTGCTAAAGCTGACCCGAAGAGCACCATAGGGGTTGCAAGCTAGCACAACTCTATGCCAGTCCCAAGCCTGGATAAATGGGAACAGTTGATGTCAGAAAGGGTATTTAACCATAAAACCAAGCCAAAACCAAGATGAAGCTATAGCCAAGGATTATTAGACCATGCCAGGGTATACCCCATTATACGTGACACACAGAGGCAGCACCCGACCTCTGTAAATATGCAAGGGTTACCGCATCATGAGTGAGTGCGGCTAAAGAAGCGAGCTCCTGTTGCCTTGAGAGAGAGAGACACTGAATGTTGGGACCTTGACAGTTCAAGGAAGAGAAGTGGTGGAGCTGATGGAGAGGAGGAAAGTGAGCATACTGTGTGTACAAGAGACCAGGTGGAGAGGCAACAAGGCCAGGGAGTTAGGAGAGGGATACAAACTATACTACAGCAATGCAACAGCAGAGGGAAGGAATGGAGTTGGGTTGGTGGTGTTGAATGATATGAAGGAACATGTAATTGAAGTAAAGAGAGGAGGAGACTGGTTTATAACAGTAAGGTTAGATCATGGGTAAGGAGTCTTAAATGTGGTCAGTGCATATGCACCGCAGACAGGATCAACACAAGAAGAGAAGGACGAGTTCTGGAGGAAGCTAGAAAATGAAATGGGGAGCATAGCTGCATACCTGAATGGACATGTGTAGGTGGACAATGAGGGATGTGAAAGGATATTTGGAGGCCAGGCTTGGGAAACATGAATGCAGATGGAGAGAGGATACTGGACTTGGCAGTCTCCCCTCGACTTGGCCATTGCAAACACTTTCTTTTGCAAGAAGCAAGAGCACAGAATAATATACAAGATTGTAGGCCATAATACCCAGATAGATTATATCATGTATCGAAGATCAAATCTGATAGAGATTAAAGACTGTAAAGTAATACCAGGGGACAATGTTGCACCACAATACTGGCTACTTGTGATGGATGTGTGGTTGAGAAGACCTAGAAAAAGAAAGAGAAAGATGAAACAAAGAAGCAAGAGTTCAAGACTAAGGTCTTAAGCAGAGTGAACACTGATGTAGTGAGAGTACAAGATTGGTGGAAAGAGAGTGCACAAGTGATGAGAGAAGTAGCAAGAGAAGTGCTAGGCGAAACATCTGAGAAGCCAGGCACACCCAGAGAAGAATGGTGGTGGAGGGAAGATGTAAGTAGTGCCCCGGTAAGGAAAAAGGAAATAAAAAAGCAATGGGAGAATAGCAGATCTAGGGAGGATAAAATGGAGTATAAAAGTACAAAAAAGATCGCATGTAAAGCAGTAGCGAAGGCAGAAGCTAGTCATGAATTGTATAGCGAGCTGGAAACAATTGAAGGAGAAATGAAGATAGCAAGAAATAGGAGCAAGGTAACACAGGATGTAGACCATGTGAAGCAGATAAAGGATGCATCTGGTATTATATTAAGGGAAGAAGGAAAGATACAAGAGAGATGGAATGAATATTTTGATGGTCTGCTGAATGAGGAGAACCCATGGGCTTACCATGATGAGGAAACACTATATCCAGGACTGACAAGAGGTATATAGAGAAAAGTTGTGAGAGCTCTTAAGAAAATGAAAAACAACAAAACAGCTGGACTAGATGAAATCCTAGTGGAGGCATGGAGGGCCCTGGATGATGCAGGAGTGGACTTGTTGTGGAATCTGATGTGTATGATAGAGGAGCAGGAAGAGACTCCCGACCAATAACATTTAAGTGATGAAGCAAATGAAATGGCACACTGTAATTGTTGCCATAAAAGTTCAGCATAATGATACAGAGATTGCTCACTTTCTGAAAGTTGCCCAATCCTTCATTGCCAAAGGTAGTAAAGACCTGGAAGCTGCTGATAGGGATCCAACATTAACAGCAAAATGCAAAACACATGCAAAAGATTCTAATACAATCAGAACCTAAAGAATTTGTGTAGAAAGTACAGGAAAAAAATGAATAAAACTGCAGATTATTAATCAGAGCCTTTGCAAAGGACTTCAAGGTTTCATTTCAGAATGCATCATCAAAAGAGTTGTGTATGAAGATATGTTACAAGTCATATGTGATTTGGAGAGGTCAGATTACATCAGGTAAGATGAATGAGAATCGTTTGATCTGTGCAAAGTGCTTGCTTTCCATATTGAAACATTAAGAAGCTGGAATGCTTTTGTTTTTCTTTGATGAGAAAACTGACTAAGAGACCCAAAGGTTAACTCAAAGAATGTAGAGGGATCCGCTAAAATAGTAGTATTTCCCCACCTCCTAAGATATTAGTTCAGGAGAGAAAGCGAGCCATTACTCCCCCCCTTTCCGACTTCACCCTTTTTGGACTTGCCGCTAGGTCACTGAGAAATTCACACCGAGGCATGATGCTGAAATTGAAGGCTACCTCCCCACCGTCTCAATCTCCCTCCCCCCTCCCCCCTCCCCCAGGTTGGGAGATTACTCATCTATTTTGTAGGTTCGCCTCAAACAACTTTTATGGCTCCAGCCGCTGGTCGTCCATCTGACCTGCTGATCCCTGCCTCTTACACTTTCCCGCAAGGAGACGCTCGGTTGTCACGGCTGGCGAGGGTTCAAGAAGGCCCCTCTCTCTCCCCGTTTTGGAGAAATCTAGGTATATATGCACCCTCCCAAGGATTACCGACAGATTTGGTTAGACAACACTTCCCCGAAAGAAGTTTGATTCAATGATGCTCTCTCCCGAGAAGTGTTTAGTGGCAGTCGCAAGCCACGGAAGAGTGGGACCTCACACTAGTATCTTCAGGTCAGAGAGAAGAATCTCATGAGGCAACATCAGCCTTTCTCAACCACCTTTGGATCAAGGATTATTGGAGAAGCCTTCCTCCGAAGTTCTTCTGGTGACCTCTTAAGGACAAGAGGCCCGATAGCTCACTCACTCCAAGTTTGGAGAAGTCATCTCTCTCCCCCCTTCGAAGGTTGACCGGTAACCTCTTGAGGACAAGAGGCCCGATAGCTTGCTCGATTTGAGTTTGGAGAAGTCACCTCCCTTCTTCAAAGTTTGTGTGGTGACCTCTTGAGCACAAAAGGCCCACATCTCGCAAAATCCAAGTTTGAAGAAAGTAGCACCACCCTCTGTGGGTTTTCGGCTATACCCATGAGTAATCAAGATCACCAAGACCTCCCCCCAAGTTCACCCTGCTTTACTCTTGAGGTTCAAAGGAACTAAATTGCTCACTACCCTAAATCTCCCATTATAACCATTTAATAACTGGTTATCCAATTAGTATTCGGAACCTAATTCTGTCTTATTCATGTACCAATATATATATCCATATTTATTTTGTGCCTTTTATTAAGTGTGTATTAAAATCTATTTTTGTCGTTGTTTGGAATATTCCTTGTTTGCTATGCTACAGCTATCTATTCAAATCGCACTCTTAGAACAATAACAGGTGTTGCCTTGCTTAGCTTACCTTAGAGCCTGTGTGCGTATATTCCCGTACACTTGGCTATACTTCAACAAGGAATAAGAGGTGGTTATGCAGAGTGCAAACAAGGTTCCAACTGTAATGCATAATTAGTTTCTAGTAACTGTGATGGTTCTGGGAGGCATCAGCAGTGAGGGAGATGTCATGTGCCCTCACTTTTTTTCATAGGGCTTAAGAGTCATTACTGCCGCCTACACAGAGGTTTGGGAGAAGGTTCTGAGATCCTGGATAGACAGAGTACACAACCAAAGACCTTACATCTTCCAACAAGACTCTGCACTATCTCATAAGGCTAGAACAGCCCAAGCTTGCATGAATGCTAATTTCCACAATCATTGTTCTCCCAGAACCATAGCCCCCTAGCTCACCCAACCTCAATGAACAACATTCAATCTCTCAAGTCTGCTATAACAAAGTGTATGTCCAAAATTGTTAAAAATCATCTGATTCTGGCATGTCACTGCCTAAGTCCCTGAATCGAAGCAGTCCTTGAGCCTAATGATGGATTCATTGAATAAGCATGTTATAAGGATTCTCAAGATTATATGTACTAATTTTCTTTTAAACACAGCTTTTCTCTGATATGATATACCTCTTTATCTACATTCTTTCAAATTACCTAAAAATACTGATGCACCCTGTATAGCTATTCAGAATTGTTTTTTAAGGCAGTAGTACTGTTCCAAGTCCTACTAGTTAATTTTTAATAATTATTCCTTATTAATTTGTAGTTTTAAAAGGTACAATATAATTTATATTGGTCATTTCTTATTTATAAAGTGTTTCCACTAACAAAATGCTTATTGAATGTAATTAAGTATCTTTTGGCTTTCAGACCACATATTGGAGAGGTGAAAATTGCATACAAGTCAGCCAGAGGGCCTTACAAAGACTCTGGTGCAATATATACTGAGATTCACTCGCTGCTACCACAGTATCGTTGCCTTGGTGTATATTATGATGATCCACGAAAGGTTTGTAGTGCCAAAATGGATGCTATAGTCATGTATAGCTTGCTTCTGGGGTCCTTAGGTCCATGGGATCTTATTTTATCTACATCCCTTGAACTTCATTTGGGGGCATCTAGTAATTCAACTCAGTCTAGACTCTAGAGATTTACCTATGATTCATCAATCTCAATGTCAAAGCAAGAGGGTGTTTTTGTTTTTTTCACTAGTGGCTCAGTTGTGTTGCCTTTAATTTTACTAATAATTAAATATTGGATGCAACCTAGCAGAGTAGAAACACAGTTTCTACCATGAGCATGTTTAAGTTGCATTGGTTAGGGTTATCAGATGAAAGTCTGACTTAGGTTGACTTTTTTTTTTCTTGCATGTTTTAGCATTCCATATGCAGGGAGGGGGGATGGGGCTAGAGAGCTGAAGCTCTCCCAAATTTCAGACCTTTCTTTTTTAAGCCATACTTGTTTTTGCTATTCAGAAAGTATATCAATACAGTTTTTTAAAACATTCCATTTGAATGTACCTTATATGATGCATGTCTAAAATAGAGGCAAATCTCAAAAATAATTATTAAATTCAGTATTATGCCTTAGCTCACATCCCAAAACTAGAATTCATAATTTCTGATGTGTAAAAATTCAGATCTGATATAGAGTTAGTGCCCACTCCCATGTGATATACTGTTATTTATTATGAATGCTGTGTAAGAACAGTCATTATTAATGTTTAATGCCTTTTTCTCACACCTTAGAGAAAGGAATTCAGGTTCCCTCCCCCCGCCTATTCTAATTTTTATCCTGGATCCACCACTGTCCATAGGTTGAACACCACATGTTGCAGGGTTACTGAGTTATTGGATATCCTGTCCAAATTGATTGTAAAAGGTTAAAAAAAATAAAAAAAAATAATTACTTGTGATACTAATGGTATTATTAAGCATTAATACGATTAAAAGAACATATATTTGTCCAAAATAATTATGAATACTTTTAGAGTTCTCATACTTTCATTAATTTTTACAATGCATTATTTGTAAACAACCATAAAAATATCAATAGTTCACAAACAAATATTTGAATGAATCGAATCGAATACCTATTGTACTTTTCAATTTCTTGTTTGACATCCCAATTAATGATGTTAATAAAGAACCTTGTCAATTAACCTAATTCAAAATCTACTCTGTTTACTTAGAAAGAACAAAGTCATCTTAGATACATTGTGGGGTTGATTTTGTCTGAAAATGGTGCCCCAGTAAATGAGGAAGATGAAGCCACCCTGAAGAAGTGGAACTACAAATTTGCCACTTTTCCCTCCATTAATCATGCAGTTCAGACAACTTTTCCTTTCAAGAGTACTTTGTCCATCATTGTTGCTGTATTTAGAGTGTATCCCATTCTGAATGAATACATTGGTAGGTTCCTTTGCATGTGTTGTTAATATTCCTTAGGATAACTTTAATCTGTAGAATTAAGTGTGGGAGGATGAATGCTTTAAGCACACTGCACTTCTAGATTTTTACTTGTTACATCTCTAATAGTTCTAAATAGTTTTCTCTGAATACTATTCAAGTCTTTTTGTTGGATTGTAATGTGCCTATTTTAAAAATGCTTGGCTGAAATTAAAACGATATTTTCAAGGAAGGAAGGACTAGGGGGGGGGGGGTCTTGAAGGTTGTCCCTAATTATGGGGGAACCTTGAAGGTAATCATGAGGACAACCCAAGAGCCTTGGAAGGGGGATGCCGGTTGCCAATAATGGTGATAGATTACCGAGTTATCGCGTAATCTTTTGGCAAGGACTCGGATTAATACAGATGTCTCAGTTGGTTTGCGTTGCCCTTCCTTATTTCCCATGAGTTATTTGTTGATTGCGATGGGGTGCCCTAAGCTGAGGGGTGGTCTTATTCTAGTGACAGGGTCAAATAGCCCGGAGGATGGGGATAGATTACTACACCAGGGTAGAACACCAGTATTTCGGGAGTTATGTAATTGCAAGGAATTGCGATTAACGGGGAGAATGTGCAACAGCTGTTTTCCTGATTAATAAGGCCTTGAAGCAGGAGGATTGAGGAATGTCAGGATATTGAAGTCACCAAAGCAAAAATAGAATTATTGAACTAGATCTTATTGCACTTTACAAAACTTCTTTAAGTTTTAAGTTCTAAGTTATGACATAAGTTAAGTTTGAGGTCAAGTGCAGGCAAGATCTAAAGGAGGCTGGACAAATAGAGCCTTTAAGAGTTACACCTTAATGTCTGCGTGTTATGTACACGACTATATACAAAGCTGAATTACGCAAATCCGAGAGATCGGACTGCGATATATTGCTATATAAAACAGTACTTCTCATTCTCTCTGTTCTGGCTTCAAACAGTTATATATTCAATTTAAGCCACGCCCTACAAGTTCCTTGTCCAACTAAGCCACACCTCCCTTTTATGTACCGGCCTGTTGACCCTGTAAGGGGCGCGGCGATTTGACCATCCTGGCCACCGTGCTGATGGGACTCAGCACCCCGTCCAACCCCAGCTTAGCCTCTCTTCCTTCCTTCAAAACACTTGTTTCCTCTCTTTTCATACAACCTCTCCCACAACTTTCTCTGGTCAGCCTCTAATTTCACAGGGTAGACCCCGTAAGGGGCGCGGCGATTTGCCATCCTGGCCGCCGTGCTGACGGGATCCAGCGCCCCGTCCGGCCCCAGCTTAGCCTCTCTTCCTTCCTTCAGATAGCCTGTATTCCTATCCTACCTCGTCGCTTTTCATACAACCTCTCCCACAACTTTCTCTGGTCAGCCTCTAATTTCACAGGGTAGAAGCTGACCTTCTTCTCAGCCAATCGTCCCGGATCGGGGCTGAGGGGGGAGGGGACAATGTCCCCTAACCCCTGAGCTCCGGTCTGGGGTGGTTGGCTTTTAACAACCTGCTTCATCCCCACCCATACCTTCCTCACATCCCTTTTCCTCTCGTCTTCAAAATCTATCCGTTTTACGCCGTGTTCAAGGTGGAGCCGCCATGCCGAAGGACTGCCAGGCCACCAGGCGGGAGGGGTGGTCCCAAATGGCGGCGCCTGGCTCTGCCGGGCCTGTAAGCACCTCTTGCAGTGCGGGCTACTGCAAGAGGTGGTGAGCGATTGCGTCCCGTAAAACAAAGAGGGTCACCATGCCCAATGATGAAAAAAAAACCCCATCTCCCCTTAATTCCCCCTATAACAACAACGGAGCCGCCCTCGTGCAGCTCCACAGAAAAGATGGAGGTCCCCCCCCCTGTGCTTGTGCAGGGGACCCTCCATACCTCTTTAACCGGAGAGGAGGCTTACTCCTCTCCTACGCCTACGGGTGTAGGGGACTCCCCCTCACCCCCTTCTCTGGAGGTGCTTTCGGGCACCTCCCTATCTCCAGCGGCAGTCCCTCCTATGCTTTCTAAGGGGACTGCCAAGAAAGCCAGCAGGCCACCCTTAGCCAGCCGCTCCACATCAAAGCGGCTCGGTAGGGCAAACCCCCTTAGGGGGGAGAGGGAAGCCAGGCCCCTTCGGTCGCTTCCCTCAAAAGACCTGCTGGCAAAAATATTAAACCTTGCCGGGGTCAAGGCCTGTGCCTCCCCACTAAAGACTTATGACGCTGCCAAGGGGACCTGCGATGTCCTGGGAGGGGATGGCCAATTGGAGGCCCCTCCTGTGATAGACATGGTCCTTGAGGAAAACCAGCCTCAGAAGGTAGGGCCTTCCATGGGGGGGAATCCGGGCTTGGCGCCAAGCACCGAACCCGAATCCGCCCCTATGCAAGGTCCTCATCAAACGGCTGTGGATTCTCAGGCAGGACAAGGAGGGGAGGGATCTCCTCCGGATGAATCCCCTGCGCCCACCGGGACCTTCTCCATTTCAGAGAAGGACCTGGCTGAGGCCGGTCCATCTGGCCTGGGGGCTTCTACCGGCGGGGGTGAAAAGCGGGTTCATTCCCCGCCCTCCTCTCCTAAAAAGAAGAAAAAGACAAGAAAGACGAAAAAGACTCGGGGCTCCTCTCTATCCGCGGGGGCTGCGGGGACGGATGGGTCTGCTGCCACTTTGGTAGGCGACCAAGCCAAGATCGGCACATTCGGCCCCTCTACCCCCTCGTGTGC
The DNA here is from genome assembly GCA_963969495.1 of Ceratothoa steindachneri. Taxonomy (NCBI): domain Eukaryota; kingdom Metazoa; phylum Arthropoda; class Malacostraca; order Isopoda; family Cymothoidae; genus Ceratothoa; species Ceratothoa steindachneri. The sequence goes on along the minus strand of OZ018330.1, from coordinate 17,398,321 downwards.
GGAGCCCCTGACTAAGACCAAGAGTGCACAGGGCGGAGCCTCGATGACATCGGGGCCCCTCATTCAGAGGTTACCTGGCGTTTTCGAGCCCGCTGGCTTCAAACGCTTCCTCGTTATTCGCTCCACTGATGGCACCATGTTGTCCAAGGGCAACATGATCCATCAGAGGAGAGGATTAGCTAGTGCAATTGGTAGAGAGCCGAAGGTAACCCGTTTCTCGGACGGGAGCCTTCTGGCGAATGCGGCGAATCCCGCCGAGGCGGCCAAGATAAGTGCTCTTCGGACACTTCATGGCACCCCGGTGAGTGTGACGCCGCACTCTACCATGAACTTTGTAAAAGGAGTAGTTTATGCGAGGGAACTCGTTGACTACTCCATAGAAGACATCACCCTAGAGCTGGCCGACCATGGGGCGGTCAAGGTCGAACGTGTGATGAGAAAACAGGGAGGGGCCTCGAGACCCACCCCTACACTCTTCGTCACGTTCGACTGTGACAAGCTCCCTGAGTCGGTGCGTGCCGGTTGGTACCGCTACCGCGTGAAGGCATTCGTGCCACTGCCGCGGCGGTGCTATTACTGTCACCGCTTCGGCCACACGAATCGATCATGTAGACGTGCAAAATCGGGGTCACCCGAAGTCTGTGTAAATTGCTCCAAGGTCGCACACGATAAGTCCAAATCGTGTGTGGCCAAGTGTGTCAATTGCGGAGAGCCGCACCCTGCTTCTTCGAAGCAATGTGGTGCATATCTCCTTGAGAAAGAAATCTTGGCCATTCAGGCCCAGGATCGACTCTCATTCCGCGAGGCTAAGGACTTGGTCCTGGCGCGCCCGGCTCTGCCTGGGACGTCATATGCCTCAATAGTTAGAAAAGCACCCTCTGCTCCTGGCCCATCCAGGCCAACGAGCACGGTTGTTTCCGCGCCCATTCGGAGCCATTCTGCGGGCTCTACTACACCCGGGCGCTCCCCTGGTAGAGCTGGCGGCAAAAAGGGTTCACACCCAGCCCCGGCTAATACCAGGGCTCCCCCCTCTTCCCCCAGCGTGACCGTTTCCCGTAAGGCGAAACGGCCACGCGCCTCCACAGAGTCGTTAGACTCACAGGAGGCAACACCCCTGAAGATGGTCGCTAGGCCATCTTCCGGGGTTCCTAAAGCTGTTCCCCGAAAGGAGGACAGCAACAAAGGAGCTTCGGCCCCTTCGCCCACGCCCCAAGGTGGAGCGAGTGGCTCGGAGACGGTGGTTCCTCGAAAAGAGGGCCCCCCGCCTCCCAAGCCGCAACGCCCGCCTAAGGTTTCGAGGCGGAGGGAGGAAAAGACTCGCATGGCGAGCCCAACCTCCCCCAATAAGTCCTCGAAGGCGACAGTGCCTTCAGCGCTTTGTCCGGCCAACAGCGCCCGGGGTTCTGCCCCCGGGAAGCGTACGGCCATTCCCGTGAGGGTCTTCAATTCGAGGAGGGCCCCCGCGTCTCCTCCGAGCTAGGCCTGGAGGGCATATTCCTTCAATGGAATTGCCGTGGACTCCGGGCCAACTGGGAGGAGCTGCGGAGGCTCGTCTCGTCCCGTTCCCCGTTAGCTATTTTTTTGCAGGAGACCATGCTAGGCGCGTGCCCGCTGCCTGCCCTCCCGGGGTATAAGGGTCTTGCGACCCCACCACCGCGGGATGGCCGGGCTGGGGGATGCGCGGTTTACACCCGGCATGATGTCTCCGTTCTTCCTTTCTCTTTAGATACCTCCTTTCAGGCAGTGGCTGTGCAGCTGCACCTGGATAGGAGGTATACTATCATTTCTGCGTACATTCCACCGTCAGCTGACTTCGACGCGGGGGACTTCCGCCGCGTCGTGGCACGGTTGCCGAGGCCCTATCTCTTGCTTGGAGATCTGAACGGCAGGCATCCTCTCTGGGGAGATTACTCCATAAATCCCAGGGGACAAGTCCTTGCCGATCTGATCGAAGAGCTTGAGATGGGTGTCCTAAACGTGGATGAGTTTACGCATCACTGTCCGAGAACCGCTTCATTTTCTTGCCTTGACCTATCTTTGTGCTCTTCAGATGCACACCCTGATTTTGATTGGGGGGTGGTCGATGACCTCCATGGTAGTGATCACTTTCCCATTCAAATATCATTTTCAGGGCAACTGCCGCCTGAGAGACCACCTCGGTGGTGCTTGGCGCGGGCGCGGTGGCCTGCATTTCAGGAAATGACTGAATTCTCTATCTCAGTCGAGGAGTTTAGGTCGGTAGATGAGGCCGTTGAGTTCTTCTCCGGCAACCTCATCGCCGTAGGCCTGACTACTATTCCTAGGACGTCTGGCCGTTTTGCACGCCGACCACTCCCATGGTGGTCGGCCGAGTGTGAGACGGCCCTCAAACAGAAGCGTTATGCCTACATGCGCTATAAGCGCCGCCCGAACGATTTCACTGTCGCTGAATTTCGTCGGGCTAGGGCTAGGTTCCGGTATATTTCGAAGCACGCCCGCCGCTCTTCTTGGCGGGCATACGTGTCTTCACTTAACGGGAAGACCCCTTTAGCTGAGGTGTGGAAGCGAGTCAAAAGGATTCGGGGCAAGTTCTCGCAGGACCCCCCTCCCGTTCTCCAGGAGAATGGGACCGCAATCTCGGACCCCGCGTCCGTGGCGGAATCCTTAGCGACCGCTTTTTCCGCATTCTCTAGCCGTGATGCTGCTCCGCCAGCATTCAATGCACGTCGTGATGTCGCGGAAGGCCGCCGGCTGGACTTTACCTCCAGAGGCGGAGAACCCTTCAACGACAAGTTTACTGTGAGTGAGTTGCGTTCCGCTCTCGCTTCGTGCGCGGACACCGCCCATGGTCCGGACGATGTCCCGTACGCCATGCTTCGACACCTGGGTGAGCGAGGCATGGCCTTTCTGTTAGATTTGTTCAACAGGATCTGGGTGGAAGGTCTTCTCCCAGACTCCTGGCGAATCGCTACTGTGCTCGCCTTTCGCAAGCCGGGGAGAGATCACTCTACTCCGACCGGTTTCCGCCCAATCTCTCTAACCTCTTGCGTGTGCAAGTTGATGGAGAAATTGGTAAATGTTAGATTAGCCTATTTCCTGGACAGCGGAGGCCATCTGTCTTCTGCACAGTGCGGCTTCCGTAAGTTCCACTCCACGTCGGATGCTCTGCTCCGACTGGAAAGTGCCGTCTGCGAGGCTTTCCTTCGTAGACAGCACTACGCCACGGTGTTTTTTGATCTGGAGAAGGCCTATGATACCGCATGGCGATACGGTATCATGGAGACTCTCCACACGATGGGGGCGAGGGGACGCCTCCCAATGTTTATATCTGAATTTTTGCGAGATCGTCGATTCCGCGTACGGGTGGGGGGAGCCCTCTCCGGCCCAAAGGAGCAGGAAGAGGGTGTCCCGCAGGGAAGTGTCCTCAGTGTCACACTCTTTGCCCTGAGCATCAACGGCATCACCTCGGTGCTGCCGAAAGAGTTTGTCGCTACGCTCTACGTGGACGACCTATCGATCTCTTTTGGTGCGGCCCAGATGCCAACCAACTCTGGAGCGTCGACTCCAACAGGCATTGAACCGCGTCTCTCGCTATGCCGAAACTCACAGGTTTCGGTTTTCTTTGGCCAAGACTAAGGTGGTGCACTTCTGCCGCCATCAACGGCTTCACCCCGACCCAGATTTGTTTCTTAATGGGGTGCGTCTGGATGTGTTTGAGTCGCACCGTTTCCTTGGTCTTGTATTCGACCAACGCCTCACCTGGGAGGCTCATATTCGCAGCCTTAGGGTCTCTTGTACCCGCGCCATGGACATTCTCTGTTCCGTGACGTTCAGCGCTTGGGGCGCTGATAGGGCTACTGCCTTACTTTTTTATCGATCCTTTGTTCGCTCGGAGCTCGACTACGGATGCGAGTTTTATGCATCCGCAGCCGAGCGTTTATTGCGGAAGGTGGATTCGATCCACCACACCGGCCTTCGCATTGCGACCGCTGCCTTCCGCACTTCCCCCATTGAGAGCCTGTTGGTCGATGCTGGGAAGACGCCACTCGCTCTGCCCCGCGTGCAGTACATCGCTCGCCTGTACACGCGAGCCCGGCGTCTCCCTCAGTCGCCAACAGCTCTCACTGCATCGGCAGCTGATCTCGATGGTGCCTATGCCGCCGAGAGACGCCAGTCATACCCTAAGCCCTTTGGGTTTAGGGCCAGGAAACTCCTTCGAGAGGTAGATATAGCTCTCGGGCCGGTGGCGCCCCTGGTTCTGCCCAGGACGCCACCCTGGAGGGTACCACATTTGGCTATTTGTCGCCACGCCTCTGCCCCCAAAGCTTGTACTGCGCCGGGAGTATTGCGTTCGACCTTTTTGGAGCACACATCGTGTCACGCTGGAACCGTGCCAGTGTATACGGATGGCTTCAAGTCCCAAGAGGGTGTCGGCTTCCACGCCGTATCCCCTCTGTTTGAAGTCAGCGGGGCTCTACCAGGCGCTGCGTCTGTCTTCACGGCCGAGCTGGTGGCAATACACCACTCGGTACGGGAGATTACGCGACGTGCCCGGTTTGGAGACCGGATTGTGATCTATAGCGACTCACAAAGTGCCCTGAGTGCTCTCGGGGCATTGGAATCTCCGCATCCCCTGGTTCGCGATATCCATGACGCCACGGTTTTGGCGAGCCGGGATTATGTCGAGATTATCTTCTGCTGGGTTCCTGGACATGTAGGAATTGCGGGGAATGAGCGCGCCGATGAGGGCGCCAAAGAGCCCGCGAGGACTTTGCCACCGGACCAGCGTTTCGCTCTTCCTCACACCGACTACATGGCAGGAATACGGGCAGCTCTTCGGACTGCTTGGCAAAGAAGATGGGAGACGGTCGAAGGGAACTTAAAGTTGCGTGCCATTGCGCTGCGACTGTTCCCATGGACCTATCCCCCAATGCCGCGGCGGCTTCAGGCTGCTTTCTGTCGTCTCCGAATCGGACACACTCGTGTGACGCATCGCTATTTGATGGAGCGCTCGCCTGCGCCCTATTGCAACGACTGCATCGTCTCCCAGACTGTTCGGCACATTCTTGTTGAATGTCCCAGTCTGGGTGATCTTCGCGCACGATACCTGTCCTGGTGCCGGGGTGGGTGGGGTCGCTACCGCCTATCCCTTGTACTCGGGACAGATTCGTGCACATCAACTTGTGGACTTGTTGACTTTTTGGGGGAGGCCGGGCTTCTCCCCTTTATTTAAGGTTCTTTTTTGTTATTGTTTTGTTTGTAGGTTGCACTCTTCTGCCCTGCACCGGGGTGAGGGGGACCTCCCCCCACTGCCAGAGATTGCTTCCTGATTGTTAAGTTTTTCCAATTTATATCAATTGTTAAGTTTTCATATTTTTATTTTAAAGTAGCCTAGTTCTACGCTGTCGTGTTTTTCGGCGACTTATGCCCAAGTGGGTAGTTGCCAGATGGGCTCTATAAAATTTAAAAAAAACAAAACCTGGCCTGTTGATTGGTTGGTATTAACATAGCTCGACCTTTAATTGGCTACTGCCGAACATATTGACAAGGAAGGCACTCCGACTATTGGGTCAAATTCTCCGTGGGTGGTGGCATATTGCCATGGAGACAGCTTCCTAATCTGGTTTCTATTTGTTTAATAGAGATAGCTATCCAGTTTATTCTGGATTCTGCCTTGATTATAATGTTTGCCTAAGATTGCCTCAACCAACTCTAACAGAGATAACTTTGCTCCATTTACTATCATGTGACATTCTCGTAAATGGTGCTAACTTTACTTTTCTCTCCTCTCTGTACTTTGTGTGTAGTGACTCTTACATGTATCATATTTTGGACATGTACACCGTCGCATGACTATTAGTTTGAGGGTCAATTCACCCAGTGGTTGAGAATACCCCTACGAGGGGGTGCCCCCTTTAAACTGTTATTCATGATACATGAAGGAGCAGCATGCACTCTTTCCCTAGTTGTCTGACACTAGATTGAAACTACCTGGGCTTTATTCCTTAAATATATTTCCTTTTTTCACCACTTTCTTAACAAACCCTTTCTCACCTATTTTTCTAGGTCACCAACTCATTTTGCGGCCTAGTCACTGACCAGCTTTCATCCACTTCCCCGACATGAGGAGTAACCATGTCTAGATTGTTACACCTGCTAGTAGGACATCCTCTCAGTCCAATAGGGAAAGCCTGGCACTGGGATAAATAGAACTCTTTGACAATGCCTGTGGAACCTGATCAATTCCAGCATATCTCAAGAGAGCAAGACTTAAAGGGGTACTGGGTGTTGGTGCATGATTAAGGGGAAGATCGATTTTGCTTCAATAACCACTTCCCTCCATATAATTGGCTGACCACTTCCTGGCAGCCATTCTAAAGTGCATATGACTGTACTGCTTGTGGCAGGCGGGCTTTACTACCTTGTGTCTTCAAGGGCAACTAAAAGTCTTGGTTCTCTTCGGGTCTGCTATAAGGAACTTGCCTTGTCACCCTACCTCTATGGATGCTCCTTTGGGGAGAGACTGAGCAGCTTCTGGTCAGTGTGTGTGTCTGCAGAAGGTGCTAGCACAATTGGTAATGCACCCAGGATGGACCCATGAAAACTGAGATGGGATAGTCAGGAGTGGCTAGATGCGAGATATAGCTCAGCTACCCACTTTTTTTTCTTTGCTGTGCTCACAAGCGTAAGAACTCCCATATGTTGTCAGGTTTATATAAGTTTTACAACATTTTAGATTACTTTCCTATTTCTAAATCTTCGCCTAACTTCAGTGATGGTGTGGACAAGGTATCACTTAGCGGTGGAGAGGTTACCCCTTCAACCATTTATTGTGTCAAATGGCTCTTCCCTTGGCATTTTCGGGGCCGCCCTCAGGGAGCTCTACCTCTGTTCTTTTTAGGGACCCCTCCAATACTCTTCTAGCAGAGAAGGCATTTTTGCCTCTCCATTATTGATAAGTTCTGCGGTTTCTCCCTACCCCCTTTTGTAGAGTTGCCTACAGGTGATGCCATTTTTAGCAGATTTGCTTTTGGCTTGTCAGAGGCCCGCAAAAACACAGCAAGCCAGAGGTTGCGCTGCTTCTGGTCCTGCACCTCCCATTGGGGTTAGGCAAACCACCAATTCCCTTAGAGGAGTAATAGGTGCCATTGTCCCCTGGACCTGTCACAAGATCTCATAGACCCGAGGTGTGTGATCTTGATTGGAGCTGGCATGCCCGCTTCCCCATTATAGGTTGGCATGGCGGCCCCTGTGATGTTTGTGATGGGCCATAAGCCTTATGATTTCATGGTCAAGATACTGAACACTTTGGTTGGGGATGGCCAGGTGGAGGTGTGCCCACCCCGTATGGCAGGGTGTTCCTTGGGGGGTGAACCTGGGCTCTGTGCTTGTTACTAATCCTGAGTCTGCCCCAGTGTAATGTCCTACTCAGGCAGTGCAGGCCACTGAGTGCTCTCAAGGAAAGAAGGGACCTACTCACCTGTCTGGTTCCCCTTTGATGGCCAAGATCCCCATTTCAGAGGAGGATCTTATTGAGGCTGGTCGGTCCATCCAGCCGTAAGGCCCCTTATATGGGTGGAGAGAAGTGGGTCCACTCCTCACTCTATACTTAAAAATGAAATCAAATGACAGTACAAATTTCTTTCCCTTTAGCGATGACAGATTTGCGACTGTTTTTACACTGTCCGGCCCCAGCTTAGTCTCTTCTTTGTGACAGCTTGTGTTTCCACCCTACTTCCTCACTTTCCCTACAACTTCTCCCACAACTTTCTTTGGCTGGCCTCAAATTTCACAGGGTAGATGCCGACCAACTTCTTCTTAGCCAACCATCCCGGATCGGGGCTTAGGGGGGAGGGGACAATGCCCCTCACCCCTGATCTCTGGTTTGGGATGGTGTTTTTTTTAACAACCTGCTTCGCTCCCACCTCCACCTTCTTCACACCCCTCTTTCTTTCTCCTTTCAATATCTATCATTTTTTACACCATGCCAATGGGCTGCCAGGTCATTAGGCAGGAGGAGTGGCCTCAAATGGCGGCAGCTGGTCTACCGGTCCCATATTCACCCCTTGCAGAGGGGGCTACTATGTGGGGGTGATGAGCGTGTGCATCTTGTGAATTACATAGGGTCACCCCATGCCCATAAAATTTTTTTCTCTCCCTTTACCTTTCCCTCAACCAACACTGCCTTTGGGCAGCTCCACTGAAAAAAAATGGAGGTCCTCCCCGCTCTGTGCTCCAGGAGACCCTCCAAATTTCTTCAACTGGAGAGGAGGCTTACTCTCCTTTTCCAATAGCCATCCCCCTCTACTATCCAAGGGGATTGGCAAGAAAGCACGCAGGCAGCCATAATTGACCTGTCAGTCCATCCTCCTTAATATCCTGCAGTGTCCATGCCACCATCTATTCCTCAACAGATGTCCATTCCCCTGTATTAGAAGGAAAAAAAAATCCTTGAGTGGGATCTGTGATGTCTTGGGGGTTGGGGGTGGAGGCATATGGAGGCCCTCCTTGAGATGGACTTGGTCTCTAAGGTGACCCAGCCTCAGATGGTAGGACCTTCCATGGGCTCAAACCTGGGCTCAGTGCCAAGCACTGAATCCAAGTCCGCCCCTGTGCAAGGTCTTCCTCAGACAGCTCGAGCCCCCAAGGCCTTACAAGGAGGGGAGGGATCTCCTCTCCAGGCTGGTGCACCTATGACAGCCAGCACATTCTCCATTTCAGAGAAGGATCTTGTTGAGGTTGGTCCATCTGGCCTTGGGGCTCCTGTCGGCAGGGGAGAGAAGCGGGTTCACTCCCTGCCCCCCTCTCCTAAAAAGAAAAGACAGAGGAACAAGTCTAAAAAGACTAAGGGCTCCTCTCCCTCTGTGGGGGCCACGGGGATGGACGGTGTTAAATAGTTTTCGAAACACCACTCCAGTAAACTTAATCGCCACCATTTGTAAGGAGTGGCAGAGACTGTAGGGTTGAGATAACCAACCACAGATTGTAAGTCCTGCCAGGATAGAGAGGGCTTTGATGGCCTCAAGACGTGACCAGATTGCAATATTATATGAGCTCGGAGGCGCTAGTTTTTTTGTAAAATGCTTGAGACGCCAATACCCACCTGGGTAACACGTGAGCCATTTCTTCTTTTTTTTTGGTCCTCTTTTTTGCTTTAGGCCGCTTGTTTGCTTTAAACCTCCTGTTATAGACTTCTTGTCTACTGTGTTATTGGTTTGTTGATATTGCCCTGGCAGATATTTTTTTGTTGTTTGACTTAGCGTATCTTCCTTTAGTATATATAGTCTAATTGTTTTTTTTGTATAAATTTTGATTGGTATTCATTAGATAATATTGTGTATATAGGAAAATTAGCTATCTATATTTTTGTGTGCATATTTACCCCATGTTTTTGTAAGTAAAGGACTGTACATGCAATACATTTCATTTCTCCCTTGATTTCTCATGTCCAAACTAGTGTAGGAAGCGGGTTGCAAATGATTGGGATTAGAGTATAGATTTTTGGCCCGCTACAACGGGTCCACTGCCATTTCGGCAAGCCACCAAGATAAGATCAGCACATCCAGCCCCATTGCTCCCCTGGGTGGGGAGTCCCTGACCAAGACCAAAACTGCCGACTGGAGCCTCATTACATCAGGGTCCCTCATTCAGAGGCTACCTGGCATTTTTGTGCCCGCTGGCTTCAAACGTTTCTTTGTTATTCATTCCACTGATGGAAGCATGTTGATTAAGGGCAACATGATCCATCACAGGAGAGATCTAGCTAGTGTGATTGGCAGAGAGCTGAAGGTGACCCGTTTCTCAGATGGGAGCCTTTTGGTGAATTCATTGAATCCCTCAGAGGCGGCTAGATTAATGTGCTTTGGACACTTGATGGCACGCTGGTGACTGTGACCTCACACTACCATGAAATTTGTGAAAGGAGTGGTTTATGCGAGGGAACTCATGGACTACTCCATAGATGCATCACCTTAGAGCTGGCGGATCATGGAGCAGTCAAAGTCGAGCGTGTGGTGAGAAAACAGGGATGGGCCTTGAGACCCAGAGCTGACCGTATGTTTGAGGAAAGGACAATGAGGAACTAGTCTAGAAATCTATAGAGTCCCCCACCCAGAGCGACGACGTCCCATCATGCATTCCAAACACATTCTGAAAAGGAATAAGGGATTAGACATAAGGGAGGGGAAGCGGACAATCAGTAAATACTACAGCGTGCTAGCTGTCCATTGTGGGCAGTCCCAGTACAGGATTGCGTCTGAGTGGGGTGGTCTGGTCAGGTCATATCCATTTGGGAATGACTGACCACTCTACAACTCTTTTTCTCTTGCCCTACAGGGTGGATAGATTTTGATAAACACATTTCCTGCTGGGCATTAAAAATCACCCATTATGCACCCATGATTACTTCTACATGCACATTCTATCTCCTGCCACAGAAACTGCCATGTGCCTCCTCAATCCTTAGACTTACAGTATGCAAACTCCCAGAAGGTTGCTGTGATACCATCCCCACTGCCTCCCAAGTCTCACCTCCCCAAGATGTGGGTAGCAACAAAGGAGCTTTAGCTCTGTCACCCCTGTCCAAAGCTAGAGGGATACTTTAGAAATTTAGAACCTCCCAAATGATGAATTCCTTGTCAAAAGTTTAAGGTAGGATGAAAAAATGCTTCTATGTCAAACCAAACCTCCCTAAGTAAGCCATTGAAGGCGACCCTGTCTTTTATAGTCAAAAGTTCCTGGAGATTTGAACCATACATGTTACATTATTTGCTTAAATGTGAGATCCAAATGTTTACCCGAGTTGCCATGCCTCCAATTTCATCTGCAGCCAATATCAATACTAATCATTTCCTAAGCTTTTCAGGTTTAGTGCAAGGCAATTGCTTCAAGAGCATGATGTATCTTTGCGACCCAGGTGCCTCTATTGTTCAGTCCAGGATATCATTCAAACTTTTGGAGCGCAGACTGTGTTATGCTCGAACTGTGCCATGTTTCACAGGTGTTACCAAATCCTAAGAGGCGGCATGCTTTCATGCCTTCTCGGTTTGTTTGACATGGCAAGGCACTGCATCTGTCAGGCATGGGTGAGCTGGTTGCAATGCACCCCTTGGTCTGGGAAATTATGCATTCTGCCTGGTTTGGACACTGGAGATTATGCATCATACCCAGTTTGGAGACTGGATTGTGATATATAGAGATTCACAAAGCCTCTTTGGTGCCCTTGAGGCATTGGGATCTCTGCACTCCCTGGTTCTTAGTATGCATAGCATCATGGCTGTTGTGAGCCAGGAAAATGTTGCAACAAATGTGAACACTGATGCTGGTGCCAAACAGTGTGCATGGATTGGGCACCCTGACCAGCATTTTTCTCTTTCCCAGCCTGATTATATGGCAGGAATCAGGTCAGCTCTTAAGGCTGCCATTGTGCTGCACTTGTCCCATGGCCCTACCTGCAATGCCTTGATTTTTTTTTGTTGTGTCTGATTCAGGCACATGTGGGGTGGAGTGCAGCCCGAAACCTTACTCTAATAACTGTTTGGTTTCCCTGACTATCTGGTACATACTATTTGACTGTCCCAGTGTGTGGGAACTTTGTGTGTGCTACTTGTCTCAGTACCAGGATTAGCGGATTCGCTGCCCCTTGCACCTGGAACAAGTTCATGCACACCCAACTGTGGAATAATAGTTTCTGGGGAGTTAGGTCTCCTTCCTCCTTAATACTTAGCTTTTAGATGTTGTGTGCATGTTTGGAACCCTGAGGGAGGTAGGCCTTCGTGCTTTTTTGATGATCTTGCTTTAGGGGGACTTGATCTTTTTATTTTTCTGGGGTTTTATTTTATTTTATGTTAATTTTTTAAACTAGCCTAAAAATAGGTGATATGCCCTTGTTGTTAGCCACTAGAATAAGCATTTAAAAAACTCCCTGGTGTTATGAAATGAGTCATTTTGTCTCATAATGAAAAAGAAGCTGAGCTAATCTGCTTCTGCACCAAATTAGTAAAATTTTGCAATTCTGGAAGGAACTAATTACTAAAACTAATTTTACTCAGGATAATCTGTTAAGAGATTGAATGACTTCCAGGGATGAGTAATTCCAGCACCATAAAACTTGATTAAGTTTGCAAAAGGCTTCATGAAAGTCCCTTAAAGTGGCAATACAATCAAAATTGTTGAATGTTTATTCAAACATTGTTAGGAATTCATTATTTTTCAATATCAGAATTCCTTGAAACTATGCATACCACTACTGAGCAAAATAAGAAAATGATTTTCCTTTATTAAAATATTTTCAAAATATAAGTAAATGAAATTTCCATGGTGCATAAAGGCATGTATTTAATATCTTTTATGAAGATTTCATATGATTCAATTGTATATTCAAGAAACTATACTAAATAGACTAACAAAATAAAATATTGCCACATGCAAAATAAAAGAATGATCATTCACAGAATTGCTTAGCAAGCAAATACACTAGAAACAAGGCAAGATTTGACAATGATGGAACTTAAAAGACTTAAATGAGGTGTGGAATTCTTTGTTTTCTATTACTTTAGCCCAACGATGACCACAGGACCTCACCAGTTTCTCACAAAATTCTGGTATTATTTTGTTCCAATTCTTGATTAATTTTCATTCATAAATTGGTCACAGTTGAAGGCTACTGGTTTCAAACTTTGTCTCAAATGATCTTCCAGACGTTCTCAATTGGGTTTAGGTCCAGGCTCTGATTAGGCCACTTAATTACTTCAATATTTTCTTCAAAATAGTATTTTACTCGCTTTGCAATATGGCATGGCACTTTGTCCTGCATAAATCCTGCTGGCTGATTCAGAGATGCCCAGAGTGATGTTATAATGTGTTGTTGGATGAGGTTTAGGTACGCTTTCACTGTTCTGATTATTTGCACTAGCAGACCAACTCCTTCCTTCAGACAAAAGCATCCTTCATACTATGATGCTGCCTTCCCCATGCTTGGCAGAATTTTAACACATTTAGGGTTGTCTGTCATCTGCAACACGTCTAACAAAGCACCTGCTATCAGATCCAACTAAATTAAATTTTCTTTCATCACTGAAATGAATTCTCTCCCAATCTTTAGCCCTCCAAACAATATGAGCTTCAGCATATTTGAGTCTCACCTTCTGGTTCTTCTTACTGATGATTGGTTCAGTTACTGGAGAATGAGCTTTTACATCAGATGCATTGATGCGACAGGACACTGTGAAATGGCAAACTTTTTTGCTACTATTAGTCTTAATTTTTGAGAAATTCCTGCTGCAGTCTCGAAGGGATCCTTCATAAAGAAGCACCTATTAGCCATGTCTGATTGGATGGGGGTTATTAAGGGTCTACCTACTTTTGCTGGAGATTTATAGGTTTCATTTTCATTATATAACTTAAGAACACGTGAAATCACTCTTGGATCTTCCCATCGCTCTTGAAATTGCAAAAAAAAGATTCCTCCCCAAAGTCTGACATAATCGTTGCATCTCTGCAGAGTGAGTGCGCCAACAATGGCAGTTGTACAGTTCTTACCTACTGAGAAAAATATTGCTAGATGATTTCAAGAAACTTCTAGAATATTCCTGAAAAATTCCTTCTATTTTTCACATGTGAATATTTTATTTTGTTAGTTTATTTAGTATAATTTCTTGAATATATGATTATATTATATGAAATCTTCATAAAATATATTAAATACATGCTTTTATGTACTATGGAAATTTCATTTACTTAAATTTCTGAAAATATTTTAATAAAGGAGAATCACTCGTATTTTGCTTATTAGTGTAGTAGTAGCTGAACCTTATTCATTAATTTATTTTATTCTCACTGTATCCTGGAAGCAATCAATACCTTGGGTGTCTGTTTAATTCTTGACAGTCTTGTAACCCTATCTATATGATTACTTTTTCAGAATTACGAAGCCTCTGTGCTCACCCTTTTATTGAAGTTTATGACAATGATAAAGGCCATATTTTCTTTATTGGACCACTGGAGTCACAAAATAGCTTTTATGTTCCTGAGGTCATGGAAAGTGATGAAAAGGTAATAAATTTGGCGTTTTTATTAGAATGGGACTAAATACGTGGGCAGAAATGGATGGACCCAACTCACTCTGTTTTAGGTTAATCCACTTTCTAAAAACTGCCGTAATTTTCTTTTAACTCATGTCCAATATATTTTTTTCTATTCTATCTTATTTGTTTCATTAATATAGCAATGCTAATTGTGGAGATAATGAAAGAAATCAAGAACTCTGTTTGATTAACTCTTATTTTTCTATAGTTGTCAAAAAAGGCTATAGTTAATTTAACCATGCATTCCATTGTTTCATTTTAACTGTTAATATGATTGGCTTTGAGGGTGTTAACTAGGTCCTTACAGGGGGCTATCTTCTGAGGGTGGTAAATATAATCTAATAAGGAGCATAATCTGAGACTAATCATTGAAATATATATTTACAAATGCCACCACCTAAAGAGATTTCTATGCACTTGGTATTATTATTTACACTCACCCTATTATTAAACTCCTATAAATAGGAATAATGATTAAATATTTCCAGAGTGATTCACAAAAGTTACAAATAGGGAATGTCCACACTGTGCAATTTTGAAAGGAAGAGAGTCTGGCGATACTGTGGGGAAACACAACCACGGCTGACCAGACTGGGATATTAAGTGATGAGGGAATTATACATTGGTTCCTAAGGTCTGGTTAGATTAAAAGCTAAATCGAAGATAAAATTATAAAGTATACATATAAAGATAATTATTTGCAGGGAAGATACAGAATAATATATATATACCAAAATGGATATAGACTAGTGTAAATGTATTTAGAACTTTTTTTTTTTAATGGTAAGAGTTTTACCACTGATCTGTACTCAATTAAGGTCCCTTTATTTCTCAATGGTAACTTGACTGATTGATGTAGGCTCCAAACCATGTGTATCTACAACATATATCAGCCACCAGGAAGGCAACTAGAGTCGTTACTCCATCTGACAATACTCCACACCTGATGTCACTTAGCTTCACTAAAATTGGAAGCCGCAGGCGCCTGTCCACCATTATACCACCGGCGGTGACATCACGCCATGCCGCCACAAACAATTCAACAGTGTGCAGTGTACAACTGCTTGCCATTATTACTCCACCAGATATTAACACAACTCGGCTTTTTTTTTCACTGTCTGATCTCGGCTGATAAATAACCATTTGTCTCTACTGATAGCGACCTGTAGCTTCTAGGTGGATGCTCCATGCTTGGTAGACTGTATGCTAGTTGTTGTGACGTGTCAACCCAAGTCACTGATATTATATCCTTTCTAGCAAGCATATCACATAGAACAGCCACATCAATTCTCAATCATCAACATTCTTATAGTACAGAGCATCAACCATACTCTTGTTGTCCACAAAAAAAGGAATGTTAACACCAGTGTAGTGAGATATTTCAACAATGATACTGGCAATGTACACTGTAGCTTCAGTGCACTCAAGAAGAGCCAGGGTTTCAGCAGACAATTTTGACTTAATAACACGCCAGATTTTCCTAGTCTGCCAGTAGATTGGACAATTAGCACCACTATCATCCTCCAGGAATACAATAAACGCTCCTTGGAAACCGCCATCAGCCAAATTAGCAAAAGCTGCATCCGAATAACTAGAGACAGGCTTCAAGTGGCTCAGGCTTAGGAAAATCTAATCTCATGTTGTCTTTTCACTTCAACTATTAACTTATTCAATCTGAGCAAATCACCAACAGTTGCCTTGTTAAACGCAACACTCAACTGACAAGTTTCAAAAGCAATGTCTGGACTGGTATATGTTGCATTCCAGTTCAGTTGTCCAATCAAAGCTCTGTACTCAGTCTTTTCTGCCAGTGTTAAGTCGCCAGATAGCCCCTTGAAAAAAAAAAAAAATCTGTTAGTGTTAAGTTGCTTGTTTTAAGAAGAGCATGCTGATGACTGATGCCGATAGGTGTCAAAGTTGAAGCATACTGGAACTGATCAACAGTCAAGCCATCAGCAGTCGTATTGATGTTCAAACCAACATACTTGAATGATGCTGACACTAAGCTCCCAATCAAGAACATGTGATGTAATTTCTTAACAACATCGTCCTCAAATGCAGCAGTTCCTGCCCAGAGAAAATCATCAATGTAGACACACATTATGCCCTCAAAATTGTTGTTATTGTACCATGAAAACAAAGAATTATTTAATGAACACATGTGAACACCAAGCATCAATAATTCACTCTTAAATACCAAGCTCTGGCTGCATAACACAAACCGTACAGTCTTCTTTAATTTCCACAAGTTACCATTAAAATATTCAGGAGGGGGTTTTAAGTAAAGCTCACATTCAATGATATTACCTTGCAGATAAGCAGCCTTGATGTCAACAGTGTGACTCTCTTACTGCTTGGAAGATGCCAGAGACAAAGTCAGACGCGCACTGCTTCTTTGGAACACATAGGAGAATCCTTTCACAATGAGATAGTGTCTTCTTCAAAGCCATGTGCTACTAATCTCGCTTTAGTAACTGTCTTATTATTTTTCACTTTGAGTTATCACCCACCTCACTGATACAACATATTGACCAACATTTTCAACTTCTTCATAAACATTGTTGTTTCTCCAGTTTTGCATTTCAGCTTCTTTTGCTGCCATCACATCATCACATTACAACCATCTCTACACTAATAGGTATCACAGGCAATTCAACAATATCATTGAAGTCAATCCAACCAACAATACCATCAGAACCATACCTGATGTTGAAACAATTGATATTTGTTACTTGTGGCTTTTCCCCGCTCTACTTATCACTTTACCAGAGACAAGGTCACCAGTAACTGAACTCGCACCTTAAAATCGCTGTCCAATTTTGATTTGGGATGCAGGGTTAATGTTGATGTCAATGCAACTATCTTCATGTTGATTCTCATTACCATCAGCTGGCTTATGCACTTTAGCAGCCTCATCACTACCGTCGTCGTCGCTGTCATAGCTGTGATCATCCACAGGAGGATAGCAGTCCTCTTCTCCAGACCACTGTTGCTCTACACCATCTGGTGTAGTGTCACTGGACATGGTTGTGCTAACTAGAGCATGGGTTGAAGTGACAGACATAAACTCTCACATAAACGTCACCATGATGAACCAACACCTGCTTTCCGTTGCGTCAGATCACAACACCGGGCCCGTGCCACTTGTTATTTTCATGATGCTTGTAGAAAACTTTGTCACCAAAATTTAGATTTTCCACATTGCTTCTTAATTCACTCGCTCGTTTGACTCGTTCTTCAAAAATTGGTACCTGGCAGAGTGCGCAGCATTCAAATTAATTCTTACAATAGTGGAATCCATCACCAGTTCGCGTGCAGGAAGTTTATTGCAAAACACATTAGGCATAGCAGGGTTAAAACCAAATACTAGTTGGTTAGGTGAAATTCCTGAATAATTCAACAAGGCACTACGTGCAGAAACTGCTGAGGCAAGTGGGGTCTCCAGATCACAATTAGAATCAGCCATAATTTTATTTACTAGATTACCAATGACTGCATTGAGCCGTTCACAAGTTCTGTTACTCCACAGGCTCTCTGCTGCTGGAGTCATCACCTTTGTATTGAATGCTTCACCAAGGGCTTTCATCTCATCATTATTACCCCCCCCCCCCCCGCCCCCGCGTTATCAGTGAGGATCAGTAGTTATCAGTAGAAATACTGATTCTGATGTGAAGAAAGTTGCCTTGAAGCTACACAAAAAATTTGGACATCCCACAGCTGAAAAATTAATAAAATTTCTAAGAAATGCCGGTAGCAACAATATTGATCTTGAATGGGAAATAAATGATTTATCAAGCATTTGTGAAAGATGTATTGAATTTAAAAGACCCATTCCTATGGTGATACCTTGTGATAGTCAACATGGCTATGAGATTTTGTACGGCAACAGCACCTTGTTAATGTTAGTCTAGTCTAGTCATCTACACAACGGTAGTACATAGTGTCCAGATGAAGTAGATGCCAACAACATAAACACCATCACAGGATCAAATTCATATCTTCCTGTGAAAACTTGAAATACATGTGCTCAAATTTGCTCACAAACTGATTAATGTTTACACTTTCCAACATAAGAAAATTGTACAAATTACAAAAAGATGTAAATTGCTGATGACCCTTTTTGGGTAAGAACAGTCCATCTAGTTTAGCCAACAAGATTTTGACACTGTCATCCTTTTTTAAATCATTAACACTGATTGGAACGATCACTTCATCCTATTCTAACTCTTCCACCTCTGACAAAGACTTGCCTTTTGGTCCTTTGAAAGAATTATTGCCTGTGGTAGGTCCATCGATGCTTCAGAATTGATGATGAAGGCTGAGTTTATTTGTATGTAGGTCACAAATTGACCAATGAACTTTTTCATTTCATCGATCCTCAATCTTTATCAAGATGCTGCCTATCTCTCTCTCAGACAAATACATGTCTGAGAGTGGCAACAGCTTAGACTGTTCGATGACGTCATTTGAGCCACTTCGAGAATTAGCGTGTTTGCATGCTTTAGGCATTTTCAACAATATATACAATCAATTTCAAATGATGCAATGGATTTACATATGTCAGTTGTTACAGTCTTCCCATTTTTTTATTTATAGAGTAAGTGATAAATATTGTGGTAGGTTTCATACGGGTGAAATAGGTTTGTGGTATACCCCAACAAAGGCAACACACAGCCGAGAGAACATTGTTATTCCCAAGCGGAAGAAACTGCAAGCAAAAGCATACGACCAATTTACACTTAAATATTAGAAGGAACATGCTACAAAATCAAGACCATAAAACCGGATATGAAAACTGAAAACAAAAGAGGGGAAATGCCCAGATTAAGATTGACAAGGTGTTACAAAAATAAAGAAGTAAACAAAAGAGGCAAAGTGCCCCAAACTAAAAATGAAGGAAAACAACAGAAGCGTAAATAAAAGTGACGAAGTGCCCCAAAGTACAAAATGAAAGAAAAACAAAATATGAAAAGCGGAAATAAAAGAGGCAAAATGCCTAATTAAAAACTGAACTAAGACAAAGATAAGAAATAAAAAGAAAGTCTTGGCGTGTGCCACAGATCTCTCTACTGATTGGCTCGGCTTAAATTTCATGATTCCCATCCTCCAATCAGAGCTCAATTAAGATAACATGTGAATACAACAAAGTTTCGGTGTAGAGCAAGAATCGCTGACCCTACTTGAGCAATGTTATTTTTAATCATCTTTTTGTTTATATTTACTTTCTATTCTCATTTTTTTCTCACTTATGATAGTACAAATGTTCATTCTAATGATTTCTATTGACCTCAACTCACAGTTTTGATTCTGGCACCCCCATGCCGTGTAGGGACCTGGAGCAGCTGTACATCCTTCTGTCCTGAGAAAAAATTAGGGCAACCCTGTCACTGGGTTGACAGGAACTGATGAGGCCTGGAAATGTGTGTGCGCTTTCCCCTCAATCCCTAGGAGTACTACTTTATTACTTTTTGGTTCAGAAGGAGCTGTTCTCACCTGGACACAGTTTGATTCCCTAGACATGGTGCCTGGGTAGACTGCATGCCATCCCAGGATCACTTAGCACTGGGGTATGATAATAATAGGTGGTTACTCACCCTACTCATTAGTGGACTCGCCTATCCCTACTTCTTTTTATTACATACCCACCTACCCTCTTTTAAACTTGCTCTTCTATCTAGAATCTCTGCCTGTTCGCCACACTTTTGTCCTCTTAGCAGCATTTAGTTTGGCCCTTACACGTTGCAAGGGCCGAAAGCTCACTGGCTGAGGGCTATATTAGGCTCAGGGTGTGCTGAGCTATTGCCTCTGCTCACTGCCTTCCAGTACACATAAGGTGTCTATGTTGGCACCTTTATTTATGGTCAAAGCTCAAGGACAAATTCACTTGAATGATGGGCTGGGTTTCAAGTTCCATCTTAGCTCAAACCTATGGGCTGAATCTGTGTAAATGATCACATTCTGGAATATTCTGATCCTATGGAGACTTTTTTCTGAACCTACCCAAGCATTAGGAGGTCATAGTATATTTTCCATACATTTTTATTCTTTTTTCCACTATACTCGGTAGAACAGAGGGATAGTTGCTTAATGCAGGTGCATGAAGAACCACTTCCATGCATGGCCCCCCTCCCCTATGCTTTGTCAGAGGCCCCTCCAACTTTCTTCTAGTGGGGGAAGAGATGCAAAGGCTAATAGGGCCTGATGAGCCGTGTCACTACTGTCCTGCAGGCATGCATTTTGAGCTTGCAAGTGGCTGGTATGCCTGCCCTCCTTTGTTCCCCAATGGAGGTTGGTTTGTCAGCTCAAGAAACTAGAGACAACAGGATTGGAAAGGCCTTGATTGGGATCAAGGTGGGAGGGGGTGGCCACTTGGAGGCTTACCCTGAGTTGAACATAGTTACCAAGGTAACCCAGTCCCAGATGTCCATGATCTTCCATTGGGGCAACACATGGGCTCATTGCCATGCACCGAACCTGAGTCCACCCTTGTGCTAGCTTCTCTTCAGGCAGCTCAGTCCCTCAAGGACACAAGGATAGGAGGGACCTCCTCCCCGACTGGTGCCCCCTTTCATAACCAAACCCTTCTCTTCTTGCAGACACTGCAGGCAGGGGTTTAGCCTGAAAATTACAAGAAAAATACGTTTTTGACTACTAATTAGGGTTTTCATTGGTCTGCCGGGGGCAGAAAATGGTTACCTATTTAACTAAGATTTTGCAGAGGCTATTTTCTCATTCATGCACAAGTTTTTGTCTCTATTAGAATTTGGAAAAAAAAGAAGGTAAAATCGATCCACCCTAATCTCCAGGTCCCCACCCAATGTAATGATGAATAAAACCAGCTTGTCAAGAATCATTCGCATGAGCTCAGACAAGTCGAGCGAGATTTCATCCCATTCTCCAAATGGCAAAAAAGAGAAGGAGGAGACAGGCCTCAATCTGAAATGCTCCATCTCTTACTGGTATCCATGGAAACAGTTATCTGTTAACCATGCTACTTACCTTGTCACATCTCTCTGCATTCCAAGATAAATGTCACCACTAATCATCACTTTTCTCCACTGCTCACCAAATTTAACATTTATATTTCAAGTATAACTTCACTGTGATCAAAATGTTTAATTCACTCTGTGTATAATTAATATTACTTTCCAATGAAAAGCCTAATTATCAATTTCTATTCAATTCCAGTACTCCATAGGCGCCTCCCTCAGTCGCCAACAGCTTTCACTGCATCCGCAGCTGATCTCGACAGTGCCTATGCCGCCGAGAGACGCCAGTCATACCCTAAGCCCTTTGGGTTTAGGGCCAGGAAACTCCTTCGAGAGCTAGATATAGCTCTCGGGCCGGTGGCGCCCCTGGCTCTGCCCACGACGCCACCCTGGAGGGTACCACATTTGGCTATTTGTCGCCACGCCTCTGCTCCCAAAGCTTGTACGGCGCCGGGAGTATTGCGTTCGACCATTTTGGAGCACACCTCGTGTCATGCTGGAACCGTGCCAGTGTATACGGATGGCTCCAAGTCCCAAGAAGTCTTCGGCTTCCACGCCGTATCTCCTCTGTTTGAAGTCAGCGGGGCTCTACCAGGCGCTGCGTCTGTCTTCACGGCCGAGCTGGTGGAAATACACCACTCGGTACGGGAGATTACGCGACGTGCCCGGTTCGGAGACTGGATTGTGATCTATAGCGACTCACAAAGCGCCCTGAGTGCTCTCGGGGCATTGTAATCTCCGCATCCCCTGGTTCGCGATATCCGTGACGCCACGGTTTTGGCGAGCCGGGCAGATGTCGAGATTATCTTCTGCTGGGTTCCTGGACATGTAGGAATTGCGGGGAATGAGCGCGCCGATGAGGGCGCCAAAGAGTCCGCGAGGACTCTGCGAGCGGACCAGCGTTTCGCTCTTCCTCACACCGACTACATGGCAGGAATAGGGGCAGCTCTTCGGACTGCTTGGCAAAGAAGATGGGAGACAGTCGAAGGGAACTTAAAGTTTCGTGCCATTGCGCCGCGACTGTTCCCTTGGACCTATCCCCCAATGCCGCGACGGCTTCAGGTCGCTTTCTGTGGTCTCCGAATCGGGCACACTCGTGTGACGCATCGCTATCTGATGGAGCGCTTGCCAGCGCCCTATTGCGACGACTGCGTCGTCCCCCAGACTGTTTGGCACATTCTTGTCGAATGTCTGGGTGATCTTCGCGCACGATACCTGTCCCGGTACCGGGATGGGCGGGGTCGCTACCGCCTGTCCCTTTTACTCGGGACGAGTTCGTGCACATTGACTTGTGGACTTGTTGACTTTTGGGGGGAGGCCTGGCTTCTCCCCTTTATTTAAGAAGGTTCCTTTTTTTTGCTTTATTATTGTTTTCTTAGTAGGTTGCACGCTCCTGCACTAGGGTGAGGGGAACCTCCCCCCCCGATGCCGGAGATTGCTTCCTAATTGTTAAGTTTTTCACATTTTTATCATTATATTTTCATATTTTTATTTTAAAGTAGCCTAGTTCTAGGCTGTCGTGTTTCCGGCGACTTATGCCCAAGTGGGCAGTTGCCAGATGGGCTCTACAACCCCCCCCCCCCAGTACTCCATAGTGCCTAGAGCAAAGTGAATAAATTCACTACAATAATAGTTTATTACTTCTCATTTAAAGTCACTAATTTTATCTTTTGTGTGTTATTATATAATTTGGATAATTAATATTGCTAGCTTAATTATTTACTGTAATAAAGCACAAAATCCCATCTTTCCCTGCAATTCTCCAGACTATGGAGTACCCATTCATTGTCCTCCAAATTCATACCAGACAATCAATGCTCTCTCTCATTGGATTCAGAGGTGAATCAAAGCAAAGGCAAATAGGTCCTATTGCATACAGTTTAGTGGCCGCAGTGGCCACAACACATTTAATAATTGTTGGTGTGATTACAATTTTAAGTATGGAGAAATTAGGTAGATTGTTCATTATGATTATGTACTTTTGTATGTTGTTTTAACTTTACATAGTTCTTTTCCCATTTTATCGATAGTAATATTTTTTTACAATAATTATATTGTATAGAATACAGTCTCTGCTTGGAAGTTGGGTTAACCCCTGTTTTTGTGCCCTGTCAAATACTTCTTAAGATTGTTCTCAATTGCAGACACAAATTTTGTGAACTTCAATTTCCTCTTCAATGGTGTTGTTTTTCAGGCTATTGATGACGATGATGATCATTCAACTGTTTCGTGGGATGACTCTGCTTCCTTCATCAGTAAGTTAACACCGAGCATCTTGTCAGAAAGAAGTGTTACAACCACCAGTGCTAATTGAGGTGGTGGGAGTATTGGTTCAGGTACTTATATTTGCTTCGGCAGATTAGCCTCCATTAGAGACGGCATATAGCAAAGGTGTAGAATTTATAATGAGGATGTTACCCTTTAGTTTAGGGTCCTGTCCCCATGCCAGCTGTTTCTATAAACTGTACCAACAGCAGGAAGTTCTCCCAGAATCTGGCACGCCATGTATTAATAAGAGTGTCTAAGGTGTAAAAATTGTTGGGCATATTGTATATATTTTTTGAGCTCTGTTTGGTTCTTGCCGGTAGTGCATGCAGATGTCAGAGGTCTCGTTATCATATGTGATACAGCATCAGGTTTCTGGCATTGAGGTGCTGGGTTCAATCTCAGTGAGTGAAGACACAAAACTTGAATGTATGTGAGGGTGTGGCTTCTTATTGGTTGGAAATGTTGGACCTTATTCCCACCTGCGGTAGGTAGCTCCTACACACGTCATTCAGAAATAACCAATTACAACACAAGGTATCATTTGACTTCATCTTTGTTGAATTACACATGGTATCTGAAGAGAAGCAGCAAGTCTAAATCTTCCCAGCTTGAGTGTGATTAGGGAAGGCCTGGCTCGCTGGGTTAACTTGAACTATGGCATTGGACCTGCAAGGGGGTACTGTG
Source organism: Ceratothoa steindachneri (assembly GCA_963969495.1). Classification (NCBI taxonomy): domain Eukaryota; kingdom Metazoa; phylum Arthropoda; class Malacostraca; order Isopoda; family Cymothoidae; genus Ceratothoa; species Ceratothoa steindachneri. Next base: position 17,374,317 of record OZ018330.1, on the reverse strand, counting down.
TGTAGCCTGTTACACTTGGTCCCTGAAGGAACTGCACATCCTTCCAGCCTGTGTGAAAATTAGGAAAGCTCGGTCACTAGGTTAAATTGAATGCTTTGAGACTTTAGGTTTTCTGTGCACTTCTTCCTCGTTACCTCTCAACTATACTTTATTTATTTTTTTACTCAACCTTATGTCTACCTGCACTCAGTACTGGTAGGAGCTGTTCTCTCCCTAACTGATGCAAATTAGGAAAGTCCCATCACCTTATTAAATTGAATTCTGTGATGGCACTGGTGGAAATTGGTGTGCTTCATCCTCATTCCTTTATTTCTACAACTATCCCCTGAATCCTTTGCCTAGGCTTAAGGACCTGACCAGCTACCTCATGTTGGTCAAAAGAGAGTATAGGAACCTATATAAATAATACATACAGGTTGAAAGAGATCAGGACTTGATTATCCTGGTCATTGGGTCACGATTAATGGAAATACTAGTTTTCCCCCAATAAACCTTTCCCTGCTAAGGGGGGGGGGGATACTCTGTTTATCTTATTACACCTGATACGTGGAGAAGCTCTACATCCTCCCGGTATGAGTGCATATTAGGGCTCAATCACTGGGCTGAATTGAAGCCTCTGGTTAGGTGTGGGAAAGTTGTTGGTGTGCTATACTCTCACCCCCTCTCGGCGCTAATTTAACTTGATTTATTTATGCATATTTTTATTGTTATTATTTTGTTATTGTTTTTATGACTATTTGCTCAACCTTTTGTTTGCCTGCACTTTGTACCAGAACTATTCTCATCTAGACAGAGTTTGGCTTGCTAGACATGGTACCTGGGTGGACTGCACGCTGTGGTGGCAGGTCGCACTCCTGCACTGATCTCCCTACCACTCCAACCAGGGTTGGCAAACCCCCGTCAAATTTTGAAAAAGCCCAATAAAACCCGGGTTTTATCCTGGGTTTTTTCAAATCTCCATTTAAAAAAAAAAAAAAGCTACAAGCATTAGAATAACAAAAAAAATAGCTATCTCTATTTTTATATAATATTAATAATTAATCAGTTTAATAATTATATTATAGTGAGAAAAGATCACTGATCGAGAATTGTGGGTACTCATGATAACCATAACCTGTAGAAGGAGAGATGAATTATGAGTCGGTATCGGAGAAATAATTTTAATTTGATACATATTTGTTGAAATTATAAACATAAATATCAATTTTGAATAAAATAATAAGTAGCATTCATTTCTTGAAAAAAAAGTGTAATTTTGAACCCCCCCCCGGGGGTTTTCAAATTTCATTTGAAAAAGCCAATAAAAAATGGTAATAAAACCCCTGTTTTTTGGGGGCTGGGTTTTTTGATTTGCCAATCCTGGTGCAAGGTCCTCCTCAGACAGCTCGGGGCCCTCAGGCCTTACAAAGAGAAGAGGGATCTCCTCCCCAGGCTGGTGCCCTTATGACAGCCAAGACCTTCTCCATTTCAGAGAAGGATCTTGCTGAGGTGAGTCCATCTGGCCTAGGGGCTCCAGCCAGCGGGGTAGAGAAGTGGGTTCACTCCTCGTCCTCCTCGCCTAAAAAGAAAAGACAGAGGAACAAGACTAAAAAGACTAAGGGCTCCTCTTCTTCCGCTGAAGCCACAGGGAAGGACGGGTCAGCTGCCATTTCTTCAAACGACCAAGCTAAGATCAGCACATCTGTCTCATTGCTTCCCCGGGTGGAGCGTCCCTGACCAAGACCAAAAGTGCGCAGAGCGGAACCTTCATTATGTCGAGGCCCCTCATTCAGAAGCTAGCTGGCGTTTTTGAGCCTGTTGTCTTCAAACGCTTACTTGTTATGCGATCCACTGATGGCAGCGGGTTGGCTAAGGGCAACATGATCCATCAGAGGAGAGCTCTAGCTAGTGTGATTGATAGAGAGCCGAAGGTGACCCATTTCTCGGACGAGCACCTTTTGATGATTCCATCAAATCCCTCAGAGTTGGCCATGATTAGTGCCCTTCAGACACTTGATGACACGTCGGTGAGTGTGACGCCGCTCTGTACCCTGAACTTCGTCAAAGGAGTGGTTTATGCGGCGAAACTCGTGGGACTACTCCATAGATGACATCACCTTAGAGCTGGTCGACCATGGATGAGAAAACAGGGAGGGACCTTGAGACCCTCCCCTACACTTCATCATGTTAGACTGTGACAAGCTCCCTGAGTAGGTGCGAGCTGGTTGGTATCGTTGCCGCGTGTTTGCATTCGTGCCACTGCTGCCGAGGTGCACTAGTGCTACCGCTTCGGCCATACGAATCGCTCCTGTCGACGTGCAAAGTCAGGGTTACCCGAAGTCTGTGTAAGTTGCTCCAAGGCTGCACACAATAAGTCCAAATCGTGTGTGGTCAAGTGTGTCAATTGCGGAGAGTTTTTCCCGTTTCTTCGAAGCAATGTTGTGCGTATCTCCTTGGGAAGGAAATCCTCGATTAACTCTAGTGATCAAGTCATGCCCGACATGATCACCAGCTGGAGATAGGTGTCCTAAATATGGATTAGTTTACGTATCACTGCCCGAGAACCGCTTCATTTTCTTGCCTCAATCTATCTCTACTCTCCAGATGCACATCGTGATTTTTTTTTGGGGGGGGGGGGTAGTCGATGACCTCCATGGTAGTGATCACTTTCCCATTCAAATATCATTTTCTGGGCTACTGCCGTATGAGAGTCCATCAAGGTGGTGCTTGCCGCGGACGCGGTGGTCCGCATTTCAGGACCGACTGTGAGGCGGCCCTCAAACACAAGCGTTATGCCTACATGCGCTATAAACGCCGCCCGAACGACTTCACTGTCCTTGAATTTCGTCGAGCTAGGGCTAGGTTCCGGTATATTTCGAAGCATGACCGCCGCTCTTCTTCGCGGGCATACGTGTCTTCACTTGAAGGGAAGACCCCTCTAGCAGAGGTGTGGAAGCGAGCCAAAATCATTCGGGGCAAGTTTTTGCAGGATCCCCCCTCCCGTTCTCCAGTAGAATGGGGTTGTAATCTCGGACCACCGTTCGTGGCGGAATGCTTCACGACCGCTTTCTCCGCATTCTCTAGTCGGGATGCTGCTCCGCCAGCATTCAATACGCATCATGATGTTGCGGAAGGCCACTGACTGGATTTTACATCCAGAGGCGGAGAACTCTCCAACGACAAGTTTACTCTGAGTGAGTCGCGTTCCGCTCTCGCATTGTGCGCGGAGAGAGATCACTCTCAATCTTTTTAACTTCAAGCGTGTGCAAGTTGAAGGAGAAATTGGTAAATATTTGATTAGCTTTTTTTCTGGAAAGCAGAGGCCATCTGTCTTCTGCACAATGTGGCTTCCGCAAGTTCCACTCCACGTTGGACGCTCTGCTCCGACTGGGAAATGCCATCTGCGATGCCTTCCTTCGGAGACAGCACTACGATATGGTGTTTTTCGATCTGGAAAAGGCCTATGATACCGCATGGCAATATGGTATCATGGAGACTCTCCACCTCATGGCGGCGAGGGGACGCCTCCCAATCTTTATATCTGAATTTTTATGAGATCATTGATTCCGTGTATGGGTGAGGGGAGCCCTCTCCGTCCCAATGGGGCAGGAAGAGGGTGTCCTGCATGGAAGTGTCTTCAGTGTCGCACTCTTTGCCCTGAGCTTCAACGGCATTACCTCGGTGCTGCCGGAAGATGTTCTCGCTACACTCTACGATCGCTTTGGCGTGGCCCAGATGCCAACTCTGAAGCGTCGACTCCAGCAGACATTCAACCGTGTCTCTCGCTATGCCGAACTGCACAGGCTGTCTTTTTTTAGAGATGGGACGATTAATCAGAATCGTGAATCGTAAGAATCGTTTATTTTTTGGGCAATCTGCATCGGAACCGCTAAGAATAATCCCAGTTTTACGATTCCTAAAAAGAATCCTTCAAAGTTTCAGTACAAAAACTCTTTTAACAGGTTTTTTTAAAGTTTTTAATTTTCTTTCCTACTTGCCAAATAGCTGAATCCAAATTTTAAACATTTATTTCCCCTTAGTGTCAATCAAGTTATGTATCTACTCATCTGTCGTATTATTCACTGAATTTATAACATTAATAAGTTATCTACTAATAGATTTAGATTAGTCGACAAGAATGCATCACTATTTAATATCAATTAATATTAATAATCTGACTGTATAAGAAATGTATTGTATGTTTAATTGTTTATATGCATGAAATGAAGGCCTGCTCACGGCTCAGGCATCACTTAAAACAGCTGATGCAATTCTAAAATGTTAGAGCTTTTTTCAGCAGCACTGCTGAAGTTGGCACGTTCATACAAATTTGCTACCTTTTTGCCGCAAAGAAACACTTTTTTATACAATTTTACTTTCTTTTATGTTTTAATTAGATTTGGTACAATTTTACCAATTTTGTTTACGTTTTCAGAGTAAGTTGTTCATTTGACTAACAGCCATCGTAGATGTGTTATGGTGCGCGCGCTTCCTACTCCCAGTCTTTTTCAAATTTTGAGTAACATCATAATAGCTGAATATTAATAGTATTTAATATATTAGTTGACATTATCGAATTAGTCTGATTTGAATTACAATTTCCACATAAACTGTGCATTATTCGCTATCAAAGATCTAAATTAACTTGGTTGTGACGAGTGGCGATACCAAACTTACAGCATAAGAAACTTAGGAACAATGTTCATCTTAGATTTATTTGTTTACTATATTCTATTTAGTTTATGTAACAACTAACTTTATTAATTATTATTGAAGTATCGAGTATTATTATTACACAGAAGGAATTATGAAGCAATATTCTAATTTTGTGAAGGCATCGGCATCAGAATCGCAATCGCAAAATAATTTGGAATCTTCCCATCTCTATTGGTTTTCCTTGGCCAAGACTAAGCTGGTGCACTTCTGCCACCATCCGTGGTTCCAACCTGACCTAGACTTGTTTCTCAATGGGGTGTGCCTGTAAGTGGTGGACTCGCAGCGTTTCCTTGGTCTTATATTTGACCAACCCTTCACCTGAGAGCTCATATTTGCAGCCTTAGGGTCTCTTGTACCCACGCCATGACGTTCAGCGCCCGAGGCGCTGATAGGGCTCCTGCCTTACTTTTTTATTATTCCTTTGTTTGTTCGAAGCTCGACTACGGATGCGAGTTTTATGCATCCGCAGCCAAGCGTGTATTTTTGAAGGTGGACTCAATCCACCACACCGGCCTTCGCCTTGTGACCGGTGCCTTCCGCACTTTCCCCAATTGAGAGCCTACTTGTCGATGCTGTGGAGATGCCACTCGCTCTGCGCCGTGCACAGTGCATTATTTGCCTGTACGCGCGAGTTCAGTCGTGAACAACTCTCACTGGATCCGCAACTGATCTTGGCGGTGCCTATGCCGCCGACAGACCATTACGTAAGCGAGACATTCAGAGAAATTATAGAAGAAGGCAGCTATAAGCGCGAACAAGTTTTAAATAACTGATTAAATTTGTGTGGGGAAGGTTAATAAAAGTGTGTGATGCAGTAAAAATAGTTTAAAATACATTTAAAATGTGTTTAAATATATTTAAATAAATGTGTGGTTTCTACTTCGCAGATTTTCACCTATTGTGGGTGGGTCTTGATTGCATTAACCATGATAGGTGAGGGAGCACTGTACTATTATTAATCATTTATTATTATGTATTATAATTATTTTTATAATTTGTATTATTATTGTTATTAATATTATTTATTATAAGTATTATTTATCATTATGGCACTCCACTTAACATTTTTCCCTGCATTTTGCACCAGGAGGAGTGTTTCCAGCTGTACTGATTTTGCCATCCTGGAATCGCCTAACACCAGGGTATGATAATAATAAGTGATCACCCTCCCTACTAGTGGACCCGCTGATCTCGTCCCCCACTCGAATCACTCTCTCCTCATCCACTTGTTTGTCCCAGGCACCCTGAAAAAGAAGAAAGGGAGATTAGGCATTTACATTGGTCAGTGGTGGCAAACTCCTAGTTAACTCGTACTACTACACCTCTGGATAAAAAATAATAATAATAAAATTCAAACATTTTCAAGTTAAAAAGTCCTCTGATGGTAGCATATTAGCTAAAGGTTGCATGCTTCCCCCCCCAAAAAAAAAAAAAACAAATTTGCATTAGTTAGGGTAATTAGTCGTGAACCAAAGGCCATTCATTTCACAATAGGTCTCTTGGTGAATGCAGAAAACCCTGCCAAGGCAGCCATGATTATTGTTCTTCACAGACAATGGCTCAGCTGTGCATGAGCCATCGATGCTACCATTAATTTCGTGAAAGGGATGGGTTTTGCGATTTAACTTGCGTAAATTATTGCAGAAGAGCTGGCTGACCAAGGAAGAGTCGGGTTAAGCGTGTGATGAGGAAATGGGTGAGGGGGTCGTGGTTCGAGACCCCATCCCTTTTACACTTCTTCCCATTAAAGCATGACAGGCTCCCTGAGTCGAGGAATGCTGGTCAGTATTACTACTGCATCAAGACATTCGTACTGATCGTCAGAGATGCTACTAAAGTCGCCGCTTCAGCCATACAATTCATTTCTGTAAATGTGAATTAAAGCGAACCACACACTGCTTCATTGACGAAATGTGGTACCTATATTCTGGAGAAAGAGATCCTGGCCACTCAGGCTCTGAACCAAATGTTTTTTCAAGAGGCTAAAGATTTAGTCCCTTGATGTTCTGTGCAATCTGGAGCCTCCTACTCTCAGGTTAATAAAACAGCTTATGCTCCTTGAGTCATTAGACTCAATGGAGGCAAATCTCCTGAAAGTGGTTGTGAGACTCTTCAGACTTCTAAGTATCTCCCCCAAAAGGAAGTGGTCTGACCACTTCCTTTTTTTGTCTTAATCTCTCCCTTTGATCTTCGGATGCACAGCCAGCTTTTATATGTAACCTTCATGATAATGACCACTTTCCCATTCAAATACCATTTTCTGGGCCAATGTGGTGGTCAACATTTCAGGGTTGATTGATTTCTCTGTCCCAGTCAAGGAAGGGGTGGCCTCTTTCCTTTTATTTGACTCTCTTTGTTGTTGGCTGCATCCTACACTGCCAGGGGGAGGTCCATCCTTTAGGTTGGCAACCATGATACACTTCCCCGATGGAGCGAGTATGGTGATGTGATGTGCTTGGGCTGTATGAGATTCCATTATGTAGGTGGTGTGTTTTTGATCTCTTGCTATAGTGTAGTGTGTCTCAGCTTGTGAGGAAGTTGCCCAGACATTTTTTGTAGTTGGTTTCTACTCTGTTATTTTGTTGATTAATTATCTGCCATGGGGGCGCCAAGCTGGCAAGGCTGTCTCTTTTCAACTTGAGTCACCTTGGAGGGCAAGAGAAAAGGAGTTGGAGAGTCGTCAGTCATTTCTAAGTGGATTTTACACAACCACCCCAACTGGATGCATTCCTGCTCTAGTGGGACCACCCCACTTGGATGTAATCCGTGTGAGGTTAAGCTACGATTGAACTCCCACTTCCTAGCTGTTGTATGGACCGCTAGCACAGGGGGAGTGCTATAGAATTCCCACAGCATGCAACAGCCTCCCTCCACTCTGACCTGGTCTCCTATGGATGGCCTTACAGAAAGCCTGGCCACACTTAATTGTGGTAACATTGGCGGAGCCTACAGCACAGACTGTAGGATCAAAGCTCTCTCCATAAATCTGCCAAGCGGTTAGAGGGAGCAGAGGTCTCATCTGCTTCCATGGAGGTATAAACAACAACATTATCTCCCTTCGGTACTGTATTGAAGGCTGTGTGGTTGTATGGGTTTAATTGAAAACCTTTATGACCTGAGTAATATTGCTGAGTACCATGCTGGTGAGTGCATTGAGCAGATTCCATGTTGGGGTGTTTGGGTCTATTTTGTGCAATAGACACGATGATTTTGTTATAACTGCAGACAAAAAAAGGACTAAGGGGAACCATAAGAAATATTGCCAAACCGTAGATACAAATATTTATAAAAAAAAAAGTTAAAAGCTCGTTACTGAAATTTTTCTCTTTATTTGGTTAGTGGGTTTAAGTGATCTCAAGAGTGATTTGTATTTGTGTGATTAACCAGAGTTACTCATTTTCATTTTGATTGACTTTGCAGCTTTCTTATGTTCTTGAAAGACTTGGTTTGGAACACATGTTAAACTAAGCACCCTTCAAAGATATGTATGTGATGTCAAGGGCAAATCAGTATAAAAAATCTATTAAAGGCCAAATGCCTATTGTTGTAAAGTTTCTGAACAATTTCCTTATGACATGCTGGAAAGAAAGTTGCAATAGTAGTTTCCTGTTACAGAAAATGATGGGTTTGATTCTGACAGCATTGGAGAAGAAGTCAGGTCTGTCAATTTGAATGCAGAAAATGCCTCTGTATTGACGGAGGGTGTACAGGAAGCTTCAGTGAGCCCAGACAAACTCTCAAACCAAACAGATGGCCTAACTGCACAAATATTAACTGGTGAGTTATCAATCATTATTATCAGCATTGTCACCATGCGCTGTTTGCATCAATGTTATAAGATCAAATAGTAGTGGGAGATGGATCGGATCAAGAAACTACTCTTACTACCTTGTAAGCTTGTTTTGTCTCCTGAACATACTTGTACACAACACACTCCATTCTGTCACCTATCTATCATTTCATGTCTCTTCCAACCATTACCTGATACTATTCCAACCCAGCAGGTGGGTACCCTGTGTTACCTGAACACCTGGTAACTGGAGGAACTGCATGTTCTCTTGGCCTGACTGCAAATTAGGGTAGCCCCTTCACTGGGTTGACTTAAACTCTCTGACCAGGCTCTTTCGTCCTCTTATGAGCCTTAGTCAAGTGGCAGTGTATGCCGTGTGGTTCCTACCTGCTGCAAGGGCCAAAAACATGTTGCCTGGCTAAGGCAAGTATGAGATACAGGGTCTGCTCACCTTCTTGCAGTACACATAAAAGGTGGCTATGCTGGCACCATCCTTTATGGTTAAAGCTCAAGACCAATTTCGCCGGGCCGGGTTGGCAACACCCATCTTAGCTGGATCATATAGAAACATTTCTTAACCTTCCAAGACATTTGGGTGGGTGAGGTGGAGTCATAGTATTTACTTTCCATGTGTCCTTTTTTGCCACAAGTGAAAGTAATAGTGGGATTGTACCTCCACGTGTGGCCTCGTCCCCTCTAGGTGTCGGGAAGGATGGGGTAACAAGAGACACCCCTTCAACCGGTGAAGGGGCTCCCCTTGTAGTATCTGCATGCAGCAGCTCCCACTGCTGAAAAGGAGGTGCTTTCTCAGGGGCCCCTCCAACCCTCTTCTACTCGAGAGGAGGTTTACTCCTCTCCTAGACCTGCCGGTGTAGGGGATTTCCCATCACCGCCTTCTTTGCAGTCGCCCATGTACGACTCTTATCTTTTGACCAATGGTAGTCGTCCTTTTCTATCACAGGTCACTGACTGCCAAGAGGGCAGACAGGCAGTATATAATTGATTGCCCCAGGTGGGAGTGACTCGATAGGGCCACTCTCTTAGGGGGGGCATTGGAAAGTGGGGCCAATTGGGCTGTGCCCCCTGCAAGCATGTATTTTGCCATTGCGGGGGGTTGGCATGTCAGCCACCTCTTTTTCCTGATGGTCAGTTTGCTGGTCTGAGACACAAATAAAGGTACCTTGAATGGATCTGTGATGCCTTGAGGGTGGGGGGTCACATGGAGGCCCCTCGTGAGATGAACATAGTCGCATAAGTGACACAGTCTCAGGGATCAGAGGTCTGCAGATATAATTCCCCCATTGAGAGCCTGGTGGTCGATGCTGGGGAGATGCCACTCGCTTTGCGCGGCGTGCAGTGCATCACTCGCCTGTACGCTAAACCCTTTGGGTTTAGGGCCAGGAAACTCCTTCGAGAGGTAGATATAGCTCTCGGGCCGGTTGCGCCCCTGGTTCTGCCCAGGACGCCACCCTGGAGGGTACCACATTTGGCTATTTGTCGCCACGCCTCTGCTCCCAAAGCTTATACGGCGCCGGGAGTATTGCGCTCGACCTTTTTGGAGCACACATCGTGTCACGCTGGAACCGTGCCAGTGTATACGGATGGCTCCAAGTCCCAAGAGGGGGTCGGCTTCCACGCCGTATCCCATCTGTTTGAAGTCAGCGGGGCTCTACCAGGCGCTGCGTCTGTCTTCACGGCCGAGCTGGTGGCAATACACCACTCGGTACGGGAGATTACGCGACGTGCCCGGTTCGGAGACCGGATTGTGATCTATAGCGACTCAAAGCGCCCTGAGGTCTCTCGGGGCATTGGAATCTCCGCATCCCCTAGTTCGCGATATCCGTGACGCCACGGTTTTGGCGAGCCGGGCAGATGTCGAGATTATCTTCTGCTGGGTTCCTGGACATGTAGGAATTGCGGGGAATGAGCGCGCCGATGAGGGCGCCAAAGAGTCCGCGAGGACTCTGCGACCGGACCAGCGTTTCGCTCTTCCTCACACCGACTACATGGCAGGAATACGGGTAGCTCTTCGGACTGCTTGGCAAAGAAGATGGGAGACGGTCGAAGGCAACTTAAAGTTGCGTGCCATTGCGCCGCGACTGTTCCCATGGACCTATCCCCCAATGCCGCGGCGGCTTCAGGTTGCTTTCTGTCGTCTCCGAATCGGACACACTCATGTGACGCATCGCTATTTGATGGAGCGCTCGCCTGCGCCCTATTGCAACGACTGCGTCGTCCCCCAGACTGTTCGGCACATTTTTGTCGAATGTCCCAGTCTGGGTGATCTTCGCGCACGACACCTGTCCCGGTACCGGGATGGGCGGGGTCGCTACCGCCTGTCCCTTGTACTCGGGACGAGTGCGTGCACTTTGACTGGTGGAGCGCTCGCCTGCGCCCTATTGCAACGACTGCGTCGTCCCCCAGACTGTTCGGCACATTCTTGTCGAATGTCCCAGTCTGGGTGATCTTCGCGCACGATACCTGTCCCAGTACCGGGATGGGCGGGGTCGCTACCGCCTGTCCCTTGTGCTTGGGACAGATTCGTGCACACTGACTTGTGGACTTGTTGACTTCTTGGGGGAGGCCGGCCTTCTCCCTATTATTTAAGCAAGGTTTGTTTGTTTTTTTGTTGTTTTTTTGCATTTGTTTTGTTTTTTGTTTGTTTTTTTTTCTTTAGTTGCACGCTCCTGCGCCGGGGGGACCTCTCCCCGACGCACTAGCTTGCTTCCTTTCTTTCCCCCTTTTGGGGTGTTTTTTTTTTTTCTCTTTAATTTCATTTTAAAGTAGCCTAGAACTAGGCCAGTTTTAATACGGCGACTAATGCCCAAGTAGGCAGTCGCCAGATGAGCTCTTAAAAAAAAAAAAAAAAAAAAAATTGACTGGTGGACTTATTGACTTTTTGGGGGAGGCTGGCCTTCTCCCTTTCATTTAACCCGGTTTAATTGTTGTTGTTGTTTTTGTTATTGCTTTGTTATTGGTATTGTTATTTCTTTTTATTGTTGTTTCCTGTTCAATTTTTTAAAGTAGCCTGGAACTAGGCTGTTTGTTTACGGCAACTTATGCCTAAGTCGGCAGTCGCCAGATAGCCCCTTAATTAAAAAAAAAAATAACATTTCGTTTGATATTGTTGTTTTGTAGGTTGCACTCTCCTGCACCTGGGTGAGGGGGACCTCTCCCCGCTGCCGGAGATGGCTTCCTGATTTTTCCAATTTATATCGTTTTGTTTTCATATATTTTTTTTAAAGTAGCCTAGTTCTAGGCTGCCTTGTTTTTCGGCGACTTATGCCCAAGTGGGTAGTTGCCAGATGGGCTCTATAAAATTAAAAAAAAAACAAAAAACGGGGATCAGAGCAGGATCTTTCATGGGCTCGAACCCGAGCTCGGTGCCAAACACTGAACCTGAGTCTGCCCCAGTGCCAGCTTCTTATCAGGCAGCTTGTGCCCCCTCTGAGAGCTAAAACCTTCTCCCTCTTGCAGAAGGATCTTGCAGAGGCCGCTCTGTTCGTCCTAGGTTCTCCTTCCGGCGCTGGAGTTCATTCTGGGTTCATTCCCTACCCTCCTCTCCCAAAAAGAAAAAGAAAAGGAAGAAGACAAACAAAAAACTAAAGCTTCCTCTCCCTCCGCAGAGGCTTCGGAAATGGACGGGTCAGCTGCCGTTTTGGCAAGCGATCAGGCCAAGATCAGCACGACCAGCCTCGAGGCGCCCTATGGGGCAGACCAAGACTAAAGTCGCAAGTGCGCTGAGCGGAGTCTCGATTTTATGTCGAGGCCCCGCTGGCTTAAACGCTTTCTGGTTATTCGCTCCACTGATGGCAGCATGTTGGCCACGGGCAACATAACCTTTCAGAGGAGGGCATTAGCTAGCTTTGGTAGAGAGCCGAAGGTGACCCGTTTCTCGGACAGAAACTTGTGACAGCTAAGACCTTCATCTCGAAGAAGGATCTTACTGAGGCCGGTTCGTTGGGCCCAGGACCTCCTTCCTGTGTTGAAGTGATACGGATTCCCCAACCTCCTCTCCCAAAAGAAAAAAGGACAGGAAGAAAAGAGGACTAAAGGTTACTATCCCTTCGCGTGAGTTCCGGGAACAGACGGGTCTGCTGCCGCTTCGGCAAGGGGTCGAACGCCCTCTCACCCCTGAGCTCCGATTTGGGGTGGTGGGTTTTTAAAAACTTGCCTCACCCCCCACCCTCACCTCCCTCACATACCCTTTCTCTCTCTTTTCACTCGGTGCATCAATTTTACGCCCAGCCCAAGTTGGAGCCGCCATACCGAAGGGCTGCCTGGGCACTGGCTGGGTGGAATAGTCCCAAATGGTGGCAGCTGGCTTTGCTGGTTCCGTTTTCCCTCCTCGCAGAGCGGGCTACTGCGTGGGTTGATTAGCGTTTGCGTCCCGTGCAAATTCTAGGGTCACCATGCCCATGAATGCTTCCCGTTTAGGACAGCGCACGAAAAATCGTCAGCGTGGATTTGGCTGTTAATGAATTGTCTTTGAAACCAATATTGACCGCTTCCGGTGGTAGCAGCTCGATAGGGCCAACCCCGTTAGTGGGGGGCAAAGGATGGCAGGGCCCGTTGGCCCGTGCTCCTTAACGTACTGCACTCATATATTGTGAGTCTACAGGGGACTGGCGTACCTACCCCGTTCTCTTCCCCGATGGATGGGCATATTCCTTCAATGGAATTGCCGCGGACTCCGTGTCAACTGGGAGGAGGTGTGGAGGCTCGTCTTCTCTCGTTTTTGCGGGAGACCCTGCTGGGCTCGTTTCCCCAGCCCACCCTCGCTATATAAAAAAAGGAGGAGTCTGGCCTCTTCCATTTGATTTGACTCTCGTTTTGATCGCGTGCTCTGGTGCCGGGTGACTCGCCTTTCCCGGACCCCGGAACGTGCCTCCTTTTCCTCCTTTGTTTACCTTATTTTTTTGTTGTGTACAGTTTTGTTGTTGTTTTTTGTTTAATAAAACATATTAGGCTTAAATTAATTCCTCGTATTCATGCCCTTGGTGGCGGTCGCCAGATGGGCTCAATTAAGGAATATGTGGAGAGGCGAACATTCGAGATATAAGAAATCTCGGTACTTGGAGGTCTCTCTCTGCCGCCTTCGCCTCGGACATTCCAGACTTACCCACAGGGGGGAGGATTCTCCGTGCTGATCCTGCGGTGCAGTGTTTTCCTTCTCACATTGTCCCACCCCCGTGAACCTTCGTACCATGTGCTTTCCCAACCTTTCTTCAACTTCGCCACCTTTTCGTCTACGTTCTCTTTTTCGCAGAAGGTTCTTTCTCTTTCTACGCACTTTTAAACTCTTTATCACGGCCTCGTTGGTTACCTTACCTGTTTATAGTGTTAGTTTAGACATATTTCAGATATTAGTTGTCATTTCAGCTATTATTATGTAAATTAAGTGTGCTCTTTTATATCGTGCTTTGTTTTCTACACTTTTTACTCACTTTAAATTTGTTTAAAATTTCGCTGCTAGTGAAAATCCATTGGATTGGGTATCATGGCAATTCTAACTTTAAATTAAATTAACTGGAACGGGGTTGCGACACCCCCTCTATTTCGTATTGTATTTGCTAAGACAAGACTCGGCTGCCCTGGTTCGCAAGCTAACGGCCCATAGTCGGACTTATTGGCAATGTACGCCGAAAAGTGGTATTTATATGCTCCAATTCCCCCATTATTTTTCTAACTTGCAATTTTGATTGTCACACAAACCTCCCTCATTCCACATACCAAGAAGATGCATACTATTATGTTGTTAATAGTTCCCCATGAGCAGATGACCTCTGCTCCCTCCGACCGCTTGGGAGATAATATTAGGTTACCGTAAGGTCAACGGGTGCTTCATGCATCAAGGTTATTGATGAATGCATTCATGGGCTTATTTATATAAAAGAACCTGGGTCCCAGTCCAGCTCTCTTCCCATTTAATTCATGGGTGCGGTTACGGCACCAAGCTTACCTTTATTTATAATAAAAATGATTGAATTGGTGAGGAAGCCTTTTGCACCTAAATCGCCGTTTGTCGCTGTTCAACTTCTAACCCAACTTGTGTTGCTTTCATTTTGGCAACTTTAATTCTGCAGAGTGCCCGAGCCACCTCACTCCACGAGATGAAGACAGCGATAACCAGACGGCATCCTCCTTCGAAGAAATCGACGAAAACATTCCCGAAATTAAGGATGACACTGGGGAGGTCGGACTGGCACAAGAACAAACGCGGACGGAGCTGTGAGATCACTTTAACCTGTAGGAGCCGAGTAGAGCTTGACACAAACATAAGGTCCTTTGGTTTGATCACTCCTACTAATCTATTCTCTACTAGTATTTTTTAACTGGTTATCAAACCCAGTTAGCCTTCAGATATTTCTGAAATGTTAATGTGAATAGAAAACGTATATTGTACTAACCACTTTATTTGGGAATCATTGGGATTGCTAATATTATTTGTATATTCAAGGCGTATATTGGAATGCCTTCTTACAAGATAGATATTGTGTTTTTGTAATTTTTCAATTTAATTGGAGTAACCATTGCCCCAAAAGGTGTTTTTTTTATATCTTCAAAGCGGTTGACCTACGAAGCTGTATTTTTAATTCTAATCATTTGCAATAGGATATAGCCGATAATTTTCGCCATGCGAATAGGACAATGTGCATAGTCCTGAGTAGTTGCCTTTTGGAAGGCCATGTGAATATGATTCTCTGCCAATTTTGCTTTCTGCCTTATTAGTCATTTTTTTTAGTTTAAGGAAAATCTTAGCAATAAATTTGAATCACAGATCGGGGTAATTATTGGTCAGAAAGGTTTTTGCGAACTGGAAAATGATTAATGTCGCATTTGAAATATTCCAGAGGATTCTTTACAATTCTATCTCTGGTTGTAGTAGAACAGCAGACATGTGGAGAGAAATTTCCTTAGAACAGATGTAGTAAATATTACCTTCAGAGGTCACTTGTAATAATACAATATTCTCGATATAGGTATTCCCCAATTTTGTGAATTACTAAATTATTTATGATTTATCACTTTGTATGGGAATGAAAATGAAAAAATATATTATCCAATTTGAATATTGATATAATGGTATCTTCTTTTTGTATTAGAATTAATATCTTGATTTATGATTAAAAATAACTTAGTGGTTATTTTTAGTTCCTTTTTTGTCCAATATGTATTAAGGGTGCACCGGAACTAGGTTTTACAGTCCGATCCAAACTTGGAACAAGTAGAAATTATAAACTACAGTTAGAACCATTCTGAATCTATCATCTTTCAAAATTATGCTTTTTCTTCGTTGTGGGTACCTTTTTTGTATACGAGGTCCCAGTCAGCTTATTTTGTTTAAAAGTATTTAGTAGTGCATAATAATTAGAAAGGTTATCCTTTGTAAGGAATTTTTTTTTAATGCCTGAGTCATTAGCTTTATTGAAGTAAAGTATTTCATATATTAAATGTGCTGGAACATCTGCCATGTTATCTAATAAACCCAAAGCTTCACAAAATATAAGAAATGGTCATTAATTCCTTAAGAAATGTGAACAAATCATAAAATAGATGTCTATAGGCACGTCTTTTAAAAAGTAAAACCTACAGTTGCAAGTTAACTCCTTACGGTTCTTGAAGTTCAAGATTTTTATTAGTCATCTGAAGTTAATATTCTTTTAAAAGCCCCGTAAGGGCGCGGCGATTTGCCTTCCTGGCCGCCGTACTGACGGGACTCGGCGCCCCGTCCGGCCCCAGCTTGGCATCCTTTTTTTTCCTTCTGCTAACCCCTTCTTCGTCTTTTGTACCAATTCTCTTTCACCTGCATCGTCCTTCCATCTACGTTTGTTTGTCGATCTCGGTGTATCAGAGCTGTCCGTCAGGGGGCGCGACCCTTTAGCTGGCCCCGTAAGGGGCGCGGCGATTTGCCATCCTGGCCGCCGTGCTGACGGGATCCAGCGCTCCGTCCGGCCCCAGCTTAGCCTCTCTTCCTTCCTTCAGATAGCCCGATTTCTCCCCTACCTTGTCGCTTTTCATACAACCTCTCCCACAACTTTCTCTGGTCAGCCTCTAATTTCAAAGGGTAGAATGCTGACCTTCTTCTCAAGCCAACCACCCCGGATCGGGGCTGAGGGGGGAGGGGACATTGTCCCCTAACCCCTGAGCTCCGGTTCGGGATGGGTTTTTTTTAACAACCTGCTTCATCCCCACCCATACCTTCCTCACATCCCTTTTCCTCTCCTCTTCACAACCTATATTTTTTACGCCGTGTCCAAGGTGGAGCCGCCATGCCGATGGACTGCCAGGCCACCAGGCGGGAGGGGTGGTCCCGAATGGCGGCGCCTGGCTCTGCCGGGCTTGTAAGCACCTCTCGCAGTGCGGGCTACTGCGAGGGGTGATGAGCTATTGCGTCCCGTGGCAAAAATAGGGTCACCATGCCCATAGATGAACAAAAAAAAAACAAAACCCAAACCCCTTTAACTCCCCCTTGCTCATCGACGGAGCCGCCCTTGGGCAGCTCCACCGAAAAAATGGAGGTCCCCCCCCCCCTGTGCTTGCACAGGGGACCATCCATATTTCTCTAACCGGAGAGGAGGCTTACTCCTCTCCTTCGCCTACGGGTGCAGGGGACTCCCCCTCACCCCCTTCTCTGGAGGTGCTTTCGGGCACCTCCCTTTTCCCAGCGGCAGTCCCATCTTTTCTTTTCAAGGGGACTGCCAAGAAAGCCAGCAGGCAGCCCTTAGCCAGCCGCTTCCCATCAAAGCGGCTCGGTAGGGCAAACCCCCTTAGGGGGGAGAGGGAAGCCAGGCCCCTTCGGTCGCTTCCCTCAAAAGACGTGCTGGCAAGAATTTTAAACCTTGCCGGGGTCAAGGCCTGTGCCTCCCCATACAAGACTGGCGACACTGCCAAGGGGACCTGCGATGTCCTGGGAGGGGATGGCCAATTGGAGGCCCCTCCTGTGATAGACATGGTCCTTGAGGAGACCCAGCCCCAGACGGTAGGGCCTTCCATGGGGGGGAATTCGGGCTCGGCGCCAAGCACCGAACCCGAATCCGGCCCTATGCAAGGTCCTCCTCAAATGGCTGAGGGCTCCGAGGCAGTAGAAGGAGGGGAGGGATCTCCTCCGACAGGTGCCCCTACGACAACCAGGACCTTCTCCATTTCGGAGAGGGACCTGGCTGAGGCTGGTCCATCTGGCCTGGGGACTTCTGCCGGCGGAGGTGAAAAGCGGGTTCATTCCCCGCCCTCCTCTCCGAAAAAGAAAAAGACTAAAATACCAAAAAGACTCGGGGCTCCTCTCCATCCGCGGGGGCTGCGGGGACGGATGGGTCTGCTGCCACTCTGGCAAGCGACCAAGCCAAGATCGGCACATCCGCCCCCTCTGCCCCCCCCGGTTGCGGAGCCCCTGACAAAGAAGACTACTACCAAGAGTGCACAGGGCGGAGCCTCGATGACATCGGGGCCCCTGATTCAGAGGTTACCTGGCGTTTTCGAGCCCGCTGGCTTCAAACGCTTCCTCGTTATTCGCTCCGCTGATGGCACCATGTTGTCCAAGGGCAACATGATCCATCAGCGGAGAGGATTAGCTAGTGCAATTGGTAGAGAGCCGAAGGTAACCCGTTTCTCGGACGGGAGCCTTCTGGCGAATGCGGCGAATCCCGCCCAGGCGGCCAGGATTAGTGCTCTTCGGACACTTCATGGCACCCCGGTGAGTGTGACGCCGCACTCTACCATGAACTTTGTGAAAGGAGTAGTTTATGCGAGGGAACTCGTTCACTACTCCATTGAAGACATCACCTTAGAGCTGGCCGACCATGGGGCGGTCAAGGTCGAACGTGTGATGAGAAAACAGGGAGGGGCCTCGAGACCCACCCCTACACTCTTCGTCACGTTCGACTGTGACAAGCTCCCTGAGTCGGTGCGTGCCGGTTGGTACCGCTACCGCGTGAAGGCATTCGTGCCACTGCCGCGGCGGTGCTATTACTGTCACCGCTTCGGCCATACGAATCGCTCATGTAGACGTGCAAAGTCGGGGTCACCCGAAGTCTGTGTAAATTGCTCCAAGGTCGCACACGATAAGTCCAAATCGTGTGTGGCTAAGTGTGTCAATTGCGGAGAGCCGCACCCTGCTTCTTCGAAGCAATGTGGTGCATATCTCCTTGAGAAAGAAATCCTGGCCGTTCAGGCCCAGGATCGACTCTCATTCCGCGAGGCTAAGGACTTGGTCCTGGCGCGCCCGGCTCTGCCTGGGACGTCATATGCCTCAATAGTTAAGGAAGGCACCCTCTGCTCCCGGCCCATCCAGGCCAACGAGCACGGTTGTTTCCGCGCCCATTCGGAGCCCTTCTGCGGGCTCTACCCAACCCGGGCGCTCCCCTGGTAAAGCTGGCGGCAAAAAGGGCTCATACCCTGCCCCGGCTAAAACCAGGGCTCCCCCCTCTTCCCCCAGCGTGACCGTTTCCCGTAAGGCGAAACGGCCACGCGCCTCCACCGAGTCGTTAGACTCACAGGAGGCAACACCCCTGAAGATGGTCGCTAGGCCATCTTCCGGGGTTCCTAAAGCTGTCCCCCGAAAGGAGGACAGCAACAAAGGAGCTTCGGCTCCTTCGCCCACGTCCCGAGGTGGAGCGAGTGGCTCGGAGACGGTGGTTCCTCGAAAAGAGGGCCCCCCGCCTCCGAAGCCGCAACGCCCGCCTAAGGTTTCGAGGCGGAGGGAGGAAAAGACTCGCATGGCGAGCCCAACCTCCCCCAATAAGTCCTCGAAGGCGACAGCGCCTTCAGCGCTTTGTCCGGCCAACAACGCCCGGGGTTCTGCCCCCGGGAAGCGTACGGCCATTCCCGTGAGGGTCTTCAATTCGAGGAGGGCCCCCGCGTCTCCTCCGAGCTAGGCCTGGAGGGCATATTCCTTCAATGGAATTGCCGTGGACTCCGGGCCAGCTGCGGAGGCTCGTCTCGTCCCGTTCCCCGTTAGCTATTTTTTTGCAGGAGACCATGCTAGGTGCGTGCCCCCTCCCTGCCCTCCCGGGGTATAAGGGTCTTGCGACCCCACCACCTCGGGATGGCCGAGCTGGGGGATGCGCAGTTTACACCCGGCATGATGTCTCCGTTCTTCCTTTCTCTTTAGATACCTCCTTTCAGGCAGTGGCTGTGCAGCTGCACCTGGATAGGAGGTATACTATCATTTCTGCGTACATTCCACCGTCAGCTGACTTCGACGCGGGGGACTTC
Organism: Ceratothoa steindachneri; assembly: GCA_963969495.1. Taxonomy (NCBI): domain Eukaryota; kingdom Metazoa; phylum Arthropoda; class Malacostraca; order Isopoda; family Cymothoidae; genus Ceratothoa; species Ceratothoa steindachneri. Next base: position 17,354,618 of record OZ018330.1, on the reverse strand, counting down.
CGCCGCGTCGTTGCACGGTTGCCGAGGCCCTATCTCTTGCTTGGAGATCTGAACGGCAGGCATCCTCTCTGGGGAGATTACTCCATAAATCCCAGGGGACAAGTCCTTGCCGATCTGATCGAAGAGCTTGAGATGGGTGTCCTAAACGTGGATGAGTTTACGCATCACTGTCCGAGAACCGCTTCATTTTCTTGCCTTGACCTATCTTTGTGCTCTTCGGATGCACAGCCTGATTTTGATTGGGGGGTGGTCGATGACCTCCATGGTAGTGATCACTTTCCCATTCAAATATCATTTTCAGGGCAACTGCCGCCTGAGAGACCACCTCGGTGGTGCTTGGCGCGGGCGCGGTGGCCTGCATTTCAGGAAATGACTGAATTCTCTATCTCAGTCGAGGAGTTTAGGTCGGTAGATGATGCCGTTGAGTTCTTCTCCGGCAACCTCATCGCCGTGGGCCTGACTACTATTCCTAGGACGTCTGGCCGTTTTGCACGCCGACCACTCCCATGGTGGTCGGCCGAGTGTGAGACGGCCCTCAAACAGAAGCGTTATGCCTACATGCGCTATAAGCGCCGCCCGAACGATTTCACTGTCGCTGAATTTCGTCGGGCTAGGGCTAGGGCTAGGTTCCGGTATATTTCGAAGCACGCCCGCCGCTCTTCTTGGCAGGCATACGTGTCTTCACTTAACGGGAAGACCCCTTTAGCTGAGGTGTGGAAGCGAGTCAAAAGGATTCGGGGCAAGTTCTCGCAGGACCCCCCTCCCGTTCTCCAGGAGAATGGGACCGCAATCTCGGACCCCGCGTCCGTGGCGGAATCCTTAGCGACCGCTTTTTCCGCATTCTCTAGCCGTGATGCTGCTCCGCCAGCATTCAATGCACGTCGTGATGTCGCGGAAGGCCGCCGGCTGGACTTTACCTCCAGAGGCGGAGAACCCTTCAACGACAAGTTTACTGTGAGTGAGTTGCGCTCCGCTCTCGCTTCGTGCGCGGACACCGCCCATGGTCCGGACGATGTCCCATACGCCATGCTTCGACACCTGGGTGAGCGAGGCATGGCCTTTCTGTTAGATTTGTTCAACAGGATCTGGGTGGAATGTCTTCTCCCAGACTCCTGGCGAATCGCTACTGTGCTCGCCTTTCGCAAGCCGGGGAGAGATCACTCTACTCCGACCGGTTTCCGCCCAATCTCTCTAACCTCTTGCGTGTGCAAGTTGATGGAGAAATTGGTAAATGTTAGATTAGCCTATTTCCTGGACAGCGGAGGCCATCTGTCTTCTGCACAGTGCGGCTTCCGTAAGTTCCACTCCACGTCGGATGCTCTACTCCGACTGGAAAATGCCGTCTGCGAGGCTTTCCTTCGTAGACAGCACTACGCCACGGTGTTTTTTGATCTGGAGAAGGCCTATGATACCGCATGGCGATACGGTATCATGGAGACTCTCCACACGATGGGGGCGAGGGGACGCCTCCCAATGTTTATATCTGAATTTTTGCGAGATCGTCGATTCCGCGTACGGGTGGGGGGAGCCCTCTCCGGCCCAAAGGAGCAGGAAGAGGGTGTCCCGCAGGGAAGTGTCCTCAGTGTCACACTTTTTGCCCTGAGCATCAACGGCATCACCTCGGTGCTGCCGGAAGATGTTCTCGCTACGCTCTACGTGGACGACCTTTCGATCTCTTTTGGCGCGGCCCAGATGCCAACTCTGGAGCGCCGACTCCAACAGGCATTGAACCGCGTCTCTCGCTATGCCGAAGCGCACAGGTTTCGGTTTTCTTTGGCTAAGACTAAGGTGGTGCACTTCTGCCGCCACCCACGGCTTCACCCCGACCCAGATTTGTTTCTTAATGGGGTGCGCCTGGATGTGGTTGAGTCGCACCGTTTCCTTGGTCTTGTATTCGACCGACGCCTCACCTGGGAGGCTCACATTCGCAGCCTTAGGGTCTCTTGTACCCGCGCCATGGACATTCTCCGTTCCGTGACGTTCAGCGCTTGGGGCGCTGATAGGGCTACCGCCTTACTTTTTTATCGATCCTTTGTTCGCTCGAAGCTCGACTACGGATGCGAGTTTTATGCATCCGCAGCCGAGCGTTTATTGCGGAAGGTGGATTCGATCCACCACACCGGCCTTCGCCTTGCGACCGGTGCCTTCCGCACTTCCCCCATTGAGAGCCTGTTGGTCGATGCTGGGGAGATGCCACTCGCTCTGCGCCGCGTGCAGTGCATCACTCGCCTGTACGCGCGAGCCCGGCGCCTCCCTCAGTCGCCAACAGCTCTCACTGCATCGGCAGCTGATCTCGATGGTGCCTATGCCGCCGAGAGACGCCAGTCATACCCTAAGCCCTTTGGGTTTAGGGCCAGGAAACTCCTTCGAGAGGTAGATATAGCTCTCGGGCCGGTGGCGCCCCTGGTTCTGCCCAGGACGCCACCCTGGAGGGTACCACATTTGGCTATTTGTCGCCACGCCTCTGCTCCCAAAGCTTGTACTGCGCCGGGAGTATTGCGTTCGACCTTTTTGGAGCACACATCGTGTCACGCTGGTACCGTGCCAGTGTATACGGATGGCTCCAAGTCCCAAGAGGGGGTCGGCTTCCACGCCGTATCCCCTCTGTTTGAAGTCAGCGGGGCTCTACCAGGCGCTGCGTCTGTCTTCACGGCCGAGCTGGTGGCAATACACCACTCGGTACGGGAGATTACGCGACGTGCCCGGTTCGGAGACCGGATTGTGATTTATAGCGACTCACAAAGCGCCCTGAGTGCTCTCGGGGCATTGGAATCTCCGCATCCCCTGGTTCGCGAAATCCGTGACGCCACGGTTTTGGCGAGCCGGGCAGATGTCGAGATTATCTTCTGCTGGGTTCCTGGACATGTAGGAATTGCGGGGAATGAGGGCGCCAAAGAGTCCGCGAGGACTCTGCGACCGGACCAGCGTTTCGCTCTTCCTCACACTGACTACATGGCAGGAATACGGGCAGCTCTTCGGACTGCTTGGCAAAGAAGATGGGAGACGGTCGAGGGGAACTTAAAGTTGCGTGCCATTGCGCCGCGACTGTTCCCATGGACCTATCCCCCAATTCCGCGGCGGCTTCAGGTTGCTTTCTGTCGTCTTCGAATCGGACACACTCGTGTGACGCATCGTTACTTGGTGGAGCGCTCGCATGTGCCCTATTGCAACGACTGCGTCGTCCCCCAGACTGTTCGGCATATTCTTGTCGAATGTCCCAGTCTGGGTGATCTTCGCGCACGATACCTGTCTCGGTACCGGGATGGGCGGGGTCGCTACCGCCTGTCCCTTGTACTCGGGACGAGTGCGTGCACCATGACTGGTGGACTTATTGACTTTTTGGGGGAGGCCGGCCTTCTCCCCTTTATTTAAGGTTCCTTTTTTTTTGTTATTGTTTTGTTTTAGGTTGCACTCTCCTGCACCGGGGTGAGGGGGACCTCCCCCCGCTGCCGGAGATTGCTTCGATTGTTAAGTTTTTCCAATTTATATTGATTGTTAAGTTTTCATATTTTAACTTTAAAGTAGCCTAATTCTAGGCTGTCGTGTTTTTCGGCGACTTATGCCCAAGTGGGTAGTTGCCAGATGGGCTCTATAAAAAAAAAAAAAAAAAAAACCCTTTAGCTGGTCCTGCCTGTGTTGGTTGGTTGGTGGGTGCTTGAGCCGCTGTGGCACTCTTGGGGGTCTTTGCTTAACCAACCAGTAAATTTCCGAGGTTGGCCGGCCATTTTTAAAACAATGGTTGGGTCAGGGGTCGACGGGCTTACCCTCCTGTTTGGGCCAGCGCTCCAAGTAGGTGTCTTGACGGTACACAGTGACTGCGCTGCGTGAGTTCGCACCTCCTTTTATACTCTACATTATATGGGTAATAATAAAAAAAATTCTCGACGGGCTTACCCTCCCGGTTGGGCCGGCGCTCCGAGTAGGTGACTCGACGGTAGACAGTGACTGCGCTGCGCGAGTTCGCACCCCCTTTTATACTCTACGCCTGTCAATAAGTCCTCTTCTCCGCGCTTGTTAGATACTGATTTCGATTATCCTCCCCTCTCCCTCTCTGGGATCTTTTCTTCAGGAGTTGTTCCCAGGGAGGCTCTGGCCTTCTCGTGGCGAGGGGGGTCAGCCCTGGGCCCCCTAGGGGACCCATGGTGCTGCCAACAAGACTTTTAACATGCCCCTCTTTCTTTCCTCCTCTATTACGCTCTTCCACTGCCCTTTATTTCCCCCTCTTCCTTCACCTATCTAGTGGTCCTTATCAATACCCGACCTCTGCTCGTTTAATGGATTGATTCCGAATTGTTCTTTCATGAAGGTGAAAGAGGCTGGGCATCTCCACCGCCTTCGTTTACCACATGCCCGAGGAGAAACCCATCGTTGGCCCCTTTTCTCCGTGCGTAGGAGAACTCGGGCAGCCTCTTAGGTTTCAAAAGATAGTGTGCTGGATCCGTATCCATTCTCCAAGACGACATACCTGACTTAACTGATTGTATAGTTGCAGTAGTGCCGGGCCCTTGTAGGCCTCCATGGTGGGGATCCCCAAGGAAGAATGCGAAGTTTTTTTCTTTTTGCAATGGCTAACCATAAACCAAAAACCTCCCCTTCTCGTAAGGGTTCTCGTGCCAAACGTTCCTTAGCTCCCCTTTCAGCCGTGCTGACGGGATCCAGCGCTCCGTCCGGCCCCAGCTTAGCCTCTCGTCCTTCCTTCAGATAGCCCGATTTCTCCCCTGCCTCGTCGCTTTTCATACAACCTCTCCCACAACTTTCTCTGGTCAGCCTCTAATTTCACAGGGTAGAATGCTGACCTTCTTCTCAAGCCAACCACCCCGGATCGGGGCTGGGGGGGAAGGGGACATTGTTCCCTAACCCCTCAGCTCCGGTTCGGGATGGGTTTTTTTTAACAACCTGCTTCATCCCCACCCATACCTTCCTCACATCCCTTTTCCTCTCCTCTTCACAACCTATATTTTTTACGCGGTGTTCAAGGTGGAGCCGCCATGCCGAAGGACTGCCAGGCCACCAGGCGGGAGGGGTGGTCCCAAATGGCGGCGCCTTTCTCTGCCGGGCTTGTAAGCACCTCTCGCTATTGCGTCCCGTATTAAAAAGAGGGTCACCATGCCCATGTATGACAAAAAAACCCCAAAAACCCAACCCCCAACTTCCCCAAGAAAATCAACGGAGCCGCCCTCGGGCAGCTCCACCGAGAAAATGGAGGTCCCCCCCCTTGTGCTTGCGCAAGGGACCCTCCATAATTCTTTAACCGGAGAGGAGGCTTACTCCTCTCCTACGCCTACGGGTGTAGGGGACTCCCCCTCACCCCCTTCTCTGGAGGTGCTTTCGGGCACCTCCCTATCTCCAGCGGCAGTCCCTCCTTTGCTTTCTAAGGGAACTGCCAAGAAAGCCAGCAGGCAGCCCATTGCCGACCGCCCCTCGTGCAAGCGGCTCGGTAGGGCAAACCCCCTTAGGGGGGAGAGGGAAGCCAGGCCCCTTCGGTCGCTTCCCTCAAAAGACCTGCTGGCAAGAATTTTAAACCTTGCTGGGGTCAAGGCCTGTGCCTTCCCACACAAGACTGGCGACACTGCCAAGGGGACCTGCGATGTCCTGGGAGGGGATGGCCAACTGGAGGCCCCTCCTGTGATAGACATGGTCCTTGAGGAGACCTAGCCTCAGACGGTAGGGCTTTCCATGGGGGGGAATCCGGCCTCGGCGCCAAGCACCGAACCCGAATCCGCCCCTATGCAAGGTCCCCCTCAAACGGCCGAGGGCTCCGAGGCAGTAAAAGGAGGGGAGGGATCTCCTCCTCCGACAGGTGCCCCTACGACGACCAGGACCTTCTCCATTTCGGAGAGGGACCTGGCTGAGGCCGGCCCATCTGGCATGGGGGCTTCTGCCGGCGGAGGTGAGAAGCGGGTTCATTCCCCGCCCTCCTCTCCTAAAAAGAAAAATACTAAAAAGACGAAGAAGACTCGGGGCTCCTCTCCATCCGCGGGGGCTGCGGGGACGGATGGGTCTGCTACCACTTTGGTAGGCGACCAAGCCAAGATCGGCACATCCGGCCCCTCTACCCCCTCGTTTGCGGAGCCCCTGACTAAGACTAACACCAAGAATGCACAGGGCGGAGCCTCGATGACATCGGGGCCCCTGATTCAGAGGTTACCTGTCGTTTTCGAGCCCGCTGGCTTCAAGCGCTTCCTCGTTATTCGCTCCACTGATGGCACCATGTTGTCCAAGGGGAACATGATCCATCAGAGGAGAGGATTAGCTAGTGCAATTGGTAGAGAGCCGAAGGTAACCCGTTTCTCGGACGGGAGCCTTCTGGCGAATGCGGCGAATCCCGCCGAGGCGGCCAAGATAAGTGCTCTTCGGACACTTCATGGCACCCCGGTGAGTGTGACGCCGCACTCTACCATGAACTTTGTGAAAGGAGTAGTTTATGCGAGGGAACTCGTTCACTACTCCATTGAGGACATCACCCTAGAGCTGGCCGACCATGGGGCGGTCAAGGTCGAACGTGTGATGAGAAAACAGGGAGGGGCCTCGAGACCCACCCCTACACTCTTCGTCACGTTCGACTGTGACAAGCTCCCTGAGTCGGTGCGTGCCGGTTGGTACCGCTACCGCGTGAAGGCATTCGTGCCACTGCCGCGGCGGTGCTATTACAGTCACCGCTTCGGCCACACGAATCGATCATGTAGACGTGCAAAATCGGGGTCACCCGAAGTCTGTGTAAATTGCTCCAAGGTCGCACACGATAAGTCCAAATCGTGTGTGGCCAAGTGTGTCAATTGCGGAGAGCCGCACCCTGCTTCTTCGAAGCAATGTGGTGCATATCTCCTTGAGAAAGAAATCCTGGCCGTTCAGGCCCAGGATCGACTCTCATTCCGCGAGGCTAAGGACTTGGTCCTGGCGCGCCCGACTCTGCCTGGGAGGTCATATGCCTCAATAGTTAGAAAAGCACCCTCTGCTCCTGGTCCATCCAGGCCAACGAGCACGGTTGTTTCCGCGCCTATTCGGAGCCCTTCTGCGGGCTCTACTACACCCGGGCGCTCCCCTGGTAGAGCTGGCGGCAAAAAGGGTTCACACCCAGCCCCGGCTAAAACCAGGGCTCCCCCCTCTTCCCCCAGCGTGACCGTTTCCCGTAAGGCGAAACGGCCACGCGCCTCCACAGAGTCGTTAGACTCACAGGAGACAACACCCCTGAAGATGGTCGCTAGGCCATCTTCGGGGGTTCCTAAAGCTGTCCCCCGAAAGGAGGACAGCAACAACGGAGCTTCGGCTCCTTCGCCCACGCCACGAGGTGGAGCGAGTGGCTCGGAGACGGTGGTTCCTCGAAAAGAGGGCCCCTTGCCTCCGAAGCCGCAGCGCCCGCCTAAGGTTTCGAGGCGGAGGGAGGAAAAGACTCGCATGGCGAGCCCAACCTCCCCCAATAAGTCCTCGAAGGCGACAGCGCTTTGTCCGGCCAACAGCGCCCGGGGTTCTGCCCCCGGGAAGCTTACGGCCATTTCCGTGAGGGTCTTCAATTCGAGGAGGGCCCCCGCGTCTCCTCCGAGCTAGGCCTGGAGGGCATATTCCTTCAATGGAATTGCCGTGGACTCCGGGCTAACTGGGAGGAGCTGCGGAGGCTCGTCTCGTCCCGTTCCCCGTTAGCTATTTTTTTTGCAGGAGACCATGCTAGGCGCGTGCCCGCTCCCTGCCCTCCCGGGGTATAAGGGTCTTGCAACCCCACCACCGCGGAATGGCCGGGCTGGGGGATGCGCGGTTTACACCCGGCATGATGTCTCCGTTCTTCCTTTCTCTTTAGATACCTCCTTTCAGGCAGTGGCTGTGCAGCTGCACCTGGATAGGAGGTATACTATCATTTCTGCGTACATTCCACCGTCAGCTGACTTCGACGCGGGGGACTTCCACCGCGTCGTGGCACGGTTGCCGAGGCCCTATCTCTTGCTGGGAGATCTGAACGGCAGGTATCCTCTCTGGGGAGATTACTCCATAAATCCCAGGGGACAAGTCCTTGCCGATCTGATCGAAGAGCTTGAGATGGGTGTCCTAAACGTGGATGAGTTTACGCATCACTGTCCGAGAACCGCTTCATTTTCTTGCCTTGACCTATCTTTGTGCTCTTCGGATGCACAGCCTGATTTTGATTGGGGGTTGGTCGATGACCTCCATGGTAGTGATCACTTTCCCATTCAAATATCATTTTGAGGGCAACTGCCGCCTGAGAGACCACCTCGGTGGTGCTTGGCGCGGGCGCGGTGGCCTGCATTTCAGGAAATGACTGAATTCTCTATCTCAGTCGAGGAGTTTAGGTCGGTAGATGAGGCCGTTGAGTTCTTCTCCGGCAACCTCATCGCGGTAGGCCTGACTACTATTCCTAGGACGTCTGGCCGTTTTGCACGCCGACCACTCCCATGGTGGTCGGCCGAGTGTGAGACGGCCCTCAAACAGAAGCGTTATGCCTACATGCGCTATAAGCGCCGCCCGAACGATTTCACTGTCGCTGAATTTCGTCGGGCTAGGGCTAGGGCTAGGTTCCGGTATGTTTCGAAGCACGCCCGCCGCTCTTCTTGGCGGGCATACGTGTCTTCACTTCACGGGAAGACCCCTTTAGCTGAGGTGTGGAAGCGAGTCAAAAGGATTCGGGGCAAGTTCTCGCAGGACCCCCCTCCCGTTCTCCAGGAGAATGGGACCGCAATCTCGGACCCCGCGTCCGTGGCGGAATCCTTAGCGACCGCTTTTTCCGCATTCTCTAGCCGTGATGCTGCTCTGCCAGCATTCAATGCACGTCGTGATGTCGCGGAAGGCCGCCGGCTGGACTTTACATCCAGAGGCGGAGAACCCTTCAACGACAAGTTTACTGTGAGTGAGTTGCGTTCCGCTCTCGCTTCGTGCGCGGACACCGCCCATGGTCCGGACGATGTCCCGTACGCCATGCTTTGACACCTGGGTGAGCGAGGCATGGCCTTTGTTAGATTTGTTCAACAGGATCTGGGTGGAGGGTCTTCTCCCAGACTCCTGGCGAATCGCTACTGTGCTCGCCTTTCGCAAGCCGGAAAGAGATCACTCTACTCCGACCGGTTTCCGCCCAATCTCTCTAACCTCTTGCGTGTGCAAGTTGATGGAGAAATTGGTAAATGTTAGATTAGCCTATTTCCTGGACAGCGGAGGCCATCTGTCTTCTGCACAGTGCGGCTTCCGTAAGTTCCACTCCACGTCGGATGCTCTGCTCCGACTGGAAAATGCCGTCTGCGAGGCTTTCCTTCGTAGAAAGCACTACGCCACGGTGTTTTTTTGATCTGGAGAAGGCCTATGATACCGCATGGCGATACGGTATCATGGAGACTCTCCACACGATGGGGGCGAGGGGACGCCTCCCAATGTTTATATCTGAATTTTTGCGGGATCGTCGATTCCGCGTACGGGTGGGGGGAGCCCTCTCCGGCCCAAAGGAGCAGGAAGAGGGTGTCCCGCAGGAAAGTGTCCTCAGTGTCACACTGTTTGCCCTGAGCATCAACGGCATCACCTCGGTGCTGCCGAAAGATGTTCTCGCTACGCTCTACGTGGACGACCTTTTGATCTCTTTTAGGCGCGGCCCAGATGTCGACTCCAACAGGCATTGAACCGCGTCTCGCTATGCCGAAGCGCACAGGTTTCGGTTTTCTTTGGCCAAGACTAAGGTGGTGCACTTCTGCCGCCATCCACGGCTTCACCCCGACCTAGATTTGTTTCTTAATGGGGTGCGCCTGGATGTGGTTGAGTCGCACCGTTTCCTTGGTCTTGTATTCGACCGACTCCTCACCTGGGAGGCTCATATTCGCAGTCTTAGGGTCTCTTGTACCCGCGCCATGGACATTCTCCGTTCCGTGACGTTCAGCGCTTGGGGCGCTGATAGGGCTAGTGCCTTACTTTTTTATCGATCCTTTGTTCGTTCGAAGCTCGACTACGGATGCGAGTTTTATGCATCCGCAGCCGAGCGTTTATTGCGGAAGGTGGATTCGATCCACCACACCGGCCTTCGCCTTGCGACCGGTGCCTTCCGCACTTTCCCCATTGAGAGCCTGTTGGTCGATGCTGGGGAGATGCCACTCGCTCTGCGCCGCGTAAAGTGCATCACTCGTCTGTACGCATGAGCCCGGCGCCTCCCTCAGTCGCCAACAGCTCTCACTGCATCCGCAGCTGATCTCGATGGTGCCTATGCCGCCGAGAGACGCCAGTCATACCCTAAGCCCTTTGGGTTTAGGGCCAGGAAACTCCTTCGAGAGGTAGATATAGCTCTCGGGCCGGTGGCGCCCCTGGTTCTGCCCAGGACGCCACCCTGGAGGGTACCACATTTGGCTATTTGTGGTCACGCCTCTGCTCCCAAAGCTTGTACTGCGCCGGGAGTATTGCGTTCGACCTTTTTGGAGCACACATCGTGTCACGCTGGTACCGTGCCAGTGTATACGGATGGCTCCAAGTTCCAAGAGGGGGTCGGCTTCCACGCCGTATCCCCTCTGTTTGAAGTCAGCGGGGCTCTACCGGGCGCTGCCTTCACGGCCGAGCTGGTGGCAATACACCACTCGGTACGGGAGATTACGCGACGTGTCCGGTTCGGAGACCGGATTGTGATCTATAGCGACTCACAAAGCGCCCTGAGTGCTCCAGGGCCTTGGAATCTCCGCATCCCCTGGTTCGCGAAATCCGTGACGCCACGGTTTTGGCGAGCCGGGCAGATGTCGAGATTATCTTCTGCTGGGTTCCTGGACATGTAGGAATTGCGGGGAATGAGCGCGCCGATGAGGGCGCCAAAGAGTCCGCGAGTACCCTGCGACCGGACCAGCGTTTCGCTCTACCTCACACTGACTACATGGCAGGAATACGGGCAGCTCTTCGGACTGCTTGGCAAAGAAGATGGGAGACGGTCGAGGGGTTACTTAAAGTTTCGTGCCATTGCGCCGCGACTGTTCCCATGGACCTATCCCCCAATGCCGCGGTGGCTTCAGGTTGCTTTCTATCGTCTCCGAATCGGGCACACTCGTGTGACGCATCGCTATCTGATGGAGCGCTCGCCTGCGCCCTATTGCAACGACTGCGTCGTCCCCCAGACTGTTCGGCACATTTTTGTCGAATGTCCCAGTCTGGGTGATCTTCGCGCACGACACCTGTCCCGGTACCGGGATGGGCGGGGTCGCTACCGCCTGTCCCTTGTGCTCGGGCCGAGTGCGTGTACTTTGACTGGTGGACTTATTGACTTTTTGGGGGAGGCCGGCCTTCTCCTTTTTATTTAACCTGATTTAATTGTTGTTGTTTTTGTAATTGTTTTTGTTATTGCTTTGTTATTGTTATTTCTTTTTATTGTTTTCTGTTTAATTTTTTAAAGTAGCCTAGAACTAGGCTGTTTTTTACGGCGACTTATGCCTAAGTCGGCAGTCGCCAGATAGCCCCTTAAATAATAAAAAAAAAAAAAAAATCTGGTCAGCCTCTAATTTCACAGGGTAGATGTTGACCTTCTTCTCAAGCCAACCGTCCCGGATCGGTGCTGAGAGGGGAGGGGACAATGTTCCCTAACCCCTGAGCTCCGGTTCGGGATGGAGGTTTTTTAACAACCTGCTTCATCCCCACCCATACCTTCCTCACATCCCTTTCCCTCTCCTCTTCACATTCTATCAATTTTACGCCGTGTTTAAGGTGGAGCCGCCATGCCGATGGACTGCCAGGCCACCAGGCGGGAGGGGTGGTCCGAAATGGCGGCGCCTAGCTCTGCCGGGCCTGCAAGCACCTCTTGCAGTGCGGGCAACTGTGAGAGGTGGTGAGCTGTTGCGTCCCGTGTAAAAAAGAGGGTCACCATGCCCAATGATGAAGATAAAAAACCCCCAACCCCCAACTTTCCCTGTAACATCAACGGAGCCGCCCTCGGGCAGCTCCACCGAAAAAATGGAGGTCTCCCTCCTGGGCTTGCGCAGGGGACCCTCCATATTTCTTTAACCTGAGAGGAGGATTACTCCTCTCCTACGCCTACGGGTGAAGGGGACTCCCCCTCAACCCCTTCTCTGGAGGTGCTTTCAGGCACCTCCCTATTCCCAGCGGCAGTGCCTCCTTTTCTTTTTTAGGGGACTGCCAAGAAAGCCAGCAAGCAGCCCATTGCCGACCGCCCCTCGTGTAAGCGGCTCGGTAGGGCAAACCCCCTTAGGGGGGAGAGGGAAGCCAGGCCCCTTCGGTCGCTTCCCTCAAAAGGCCTGCTGGCAAGAATATTAAACCTTGCCGGGGTCAAGGCCTGTGCCTCCCCACAAAAGACTCATGACGCTGCCATGGGGACCTGCGATGTCCTGGGAGGGGATGGCCAACTGGAGGCCCCTCCTGTGATAGACCTTGTCCTTGAGGAAACTCAGCCTCAGATGGTAGGGCCTTCCATGGGGGGGAAATCGGGGCTCAGCGCCAAGCACCGAACCCGAATCTGCCCCTATGCAAGGTCCTCCTCAAACGGCTGGGGATTCTAGGGCAGTACAAGGATGGGAGGGATCTCCTCCGGATGATGCTCCTGCGACCACCAGGACCTTCTCCATTTCGGAGAAGGACCTGGCTGAGGCTGGTCCATCTGGCCTAGGGGCTTCTACTGGCGGAGGTGAGAAGCGGGTTCATTCCCCGCCCTCCTCTCCAAAAAAGAAAAAGACTAAGAAGACTCGGGGAACCTCTCCATCCGCGGGGGCTGCAGGGACAGTTGGGTCTGCTGCCACTTTGGCAAGCGACCAAGCCAAGACCGGCACATCCGGCCCCTCTGCCCCCCCGGTTGCGGAGCCCCTTGACTTAGACCAAAAGTGCACAGGGGGTGGCCTCGATGATATCGGGGCCCCTCATTCAGAGGTTACGTGGCGTTTTCGAGCCCGCTGGCTTCAAACGCTTCCTCGTTATTCGCTCCACTGATGGCACCATGTTGTCTAAGGGCAACATGATCCATCAGAGGAGAGGATTAGCTAGTGCAATTGGTAGAGAGCCGAAGGTGACCCGTTTCTCGGACGGCAGCCTTCTGGCGAATGCGGCGAATCCCGCCGAGGCGGCCAAGATAAGTGCTCTTCGGACACTTCATGGCACCCCGGTGAGTGTGACGCCGCACTCTACCATGAACTTTGTGAAAGGAGTAGTTTATGCGAGGGAACTCGTTCACTACTCCATTGAGGACATCACCCTAGAGCTGGCCGACCATGGGGCGGTCAAGGTCGAACGTGTGATGAGAAAACAGGGAGGGGCTTCGAGACCCAGCCCTACACTCTTCGTCACGTTCGACTGTGACAAGCTCCCTGAGTCGGTGCGTGCCGGTTGGTACCGCTACCGCGTGAAGGCATTCGTGCCACTGCCGCGGCGGTGCTATTACTGTCACCGCTTCGGCCATACGAATCGCTCATGTAGACGTGCAAAGTCGGGGTCACCCGAAGTCTGTGTAAATTGCTCCAAGGTCGCACACGATAAGTCCAAATTGTGTGTGGCCAAGTGTGTCAATTGCGGAGAGCCGCACCCTGCTTCTTCGAAGCAATGTGGTGCATATCTCCTGGCGAAAGAAATCCTGGCCGTTCAGGCCCAGGATAGACTCTCATTCCGCGAGACTAAGGACTTGGTCCTGGCGCGCCCAGCTCTACCTGGGACGTCATATGCCTCAGTAGTTCGAAAGGCACCCTCTGCTCCTGGCCCATCCAGGCCAACGAGCACGGTTGTTTCCGCGCCCATTCGGAGCCCTTCTGCGGGCTCTACTACACCCGGGCGCTCCCCTGGTAGAGCTGGCGGCAAAAAGGGTTCACACCCAGCCCCGGCTAAAACCAGGGCTCCCCCCTCTTCCCCCAGCGTGACCGTTTCCCGTAAGGCGAAACGGCCACGCGCCTCCACAGAGTCGTTAGACTCACAGGAGGCAACACCCCTGAAGATGGTCGCTAGGCCATCTTCGGGGGTTCCTAAAGCTGTCCCCCGAAAGGAGGACAGCAACAACGGAGCTTCGGCTCCTTTGCCCACGCCACTAGGTGGAGCGAGTGGCTCGGAGACGGTGGTTCCTCGAAAAGAGGGCCCCCCCGCCTCCGAAGCCGCAGCGCCCGCCTAAGGTTTCGAGGCGGAGGGAGGAAAAGACTCGCATGGCGAGCCCAACCTCCCCCAATAAGTCCTCGAAGGCGACAGCGCCTCCAGCGCTTTGTCCGGCCAACAGCGCCCGGGGTTCTGCCCCCGGGAAGCGTACGGCCATTCCCGTGAGGGTCTTCAATTTGAGGAGGGCCCCTGCGTCTCCTCCGAGCTAGGCCTGGAGGGCATATTCCTTCAATGGAATTGCCGTGGACTCCGGGCCAACTGGGAGGAGCTGCGGAGGCTCGCCTCGTCCCGTTCCCCGTTAGCTATTTTTTTGCAGTAGACCATGCTAGGCGCGTGCCCACTGCCTGCCCTCCCGGGGTATAAGGGTCTTGCAACCCCACCACCGCGGGACGGCCGGGCTGGGGGATGCGCGGTTTACACCCGGCATGATGTCTCCGTTCTTCCTTTCTCTTTAGATACCTCCTTACAGGCAGTGGCTGTGCAGCTGCACCTGAATAGGAGGTATACTATCATTTCTGCGTACATTCCACCGTCAGCTGACTTCGACGCGGGGGACTTCCGCCGCGTCGTGGCACGGTTGCCGAGGCCCTATCTCTTGCTTGGAGATCTGAACGGCAGGCATCCTCTCTGGGGAGATTACACCATAAATCCTAGGGGACAAGTCCTTGCCGATCTGATCGAAGAGCTTGAGATGGGTGTCCTAAACGTGGATGAGTTTACGCATCACTGTCCGAGAACCGCTTCATTTTCTTGCCTTGACCTATCTTTGTGCTCTTCGGATGCACAGCTTGATTTTGATTGGTGGGTGGTCGATGACCTCCATGGTAGTGATCACTTTCCCATTCAAATATCATTTTCAGGGCAACTGCCGCCTGAGAGACCACCTCGGTGGTGCTTGGCGCGGGCGCGGTGGCCTGCATTTAAGGAAATGACTGAATTCTCTATCTCAGTCGAGGAGTTTAGGTCGGTAGATGAGGCCGTTGAGTTCTTCTCCGGCAACCTTATCGCCGTGGGCCTGACTACTATTCCTAGGACGTCTGGCCGTTTTGCACGCCGACCACTCCCATGGTGGTCGGCCGAGTGTGAGACGGCCCTCAAACAGAAGCGTTATGCCTACATGCGCTATAAGCGCCGCCCGAACGATTTCACTGTCGCTGAATTTCGTCGGGCTAGGGCTAGGTTCCGGTATATTTCGAAGCACGCCCGCCGCTCTTCTTGACGGGCATACGTGTCTTCACTTAACGGGAAGACCCCTTTAGCTGAGGTGTGGAAGCGAGTCAAAAGGATTCAGGGCAAGTTCTCGCAGGACCCCCCTCCCGTTCCCTAGGAGAATGGGACCGCAATCTCGGACCCCGCGTCCGTGGCGGAATCCTTAGCGACCGCTTTCTCTGCATTCTCTAGCCGTGATGCTGCTCCACTAGCATTCAATGCACGTCGTGATGTCGCGGAAGGCCGCCGGCTGGACTTTACCTCCAGAGGCGGAGAACCCTTCAACGACAAGTTTACTGTGAGTGAGTTGCGTTCCGCTCTCTCTTCGTGCGCGGACACCGCCCATGGTCCGGACGATGTCCCGTACGCCATGCTTCGACACCTGAATGAGCGAGGCATGGCCTTTCTGTTAGATTTGTTCAACAGGATCTGGGTGGAAGGTCTTCTCTCAGACTCCTGGCGAATCGCTACTGTGCTTGCCTTTCGCAAACCGGGGAGAGATCACTCTACTCCGACCGGTTTCCGCCCAATCTCTCTAACCTCTTGCGTGTGCAAGTTGATCGTGAAATTGGTAAATGTTAGATTAGCCTTTTTTCTGGACAGCAAAGGCCATCTGTCTTCCGCACAGTGCGGCTTCCGCAAGTTCCACTCCACGTCGGATGCTCTGCTCCGACTGGAAAATGCCGTCTGCGAGGCTTTCCCTCTTAGACAGCACTACGCCACGGTGTTTTTCGATCTGGAGGAGGCCTATGATACCGCATGGCGATACGGTATCATGGAGACTCTCCACACGATGGGGGCGAGGGGACGCCTCCCAATGTTTATATCTGAATTTTTGCGAGATCGTCGATTCCGCGTACGGGTGGGGGGAGCCCTCTCCGGCCCAAAGGAGCAGGAAGAGGGTGTCCCGCAGGAAAGTGTCCTCAGTGTCACACTGTTTGCCCTGAGCATCAACGGCATCACCTCGGTGCTGCCGGAAGATGTTCTCGCTACGCTCTACGTGGACGACCTTTCGATCTCTTTTGGCGCGGCCCAGATGCTCACTCTGGAGCGTCGACTCCAACAGGCATTGAACCGCGTCTCTCGCTATGCCGAAGCTCACAGGTTTCGGTTTTATTTGGCCAAGACTAAGGTGGTGCACTTCTGCCGCCATCCAAGGCTTCACCCCGACCCAGATTTGTTTCTTAATGGGGTGCGCCTGGATGTGGTTGAGTCGCACCGTTTCCTTGGTCTTGTATTCGACCGACGCCTCACCTGGGAGGCTCACATTCGCAGCCTTAGTGTCTCTTGTACCCGCGCCATGGACATTCTCCGTTCCGTGACGTTCAGCGCTTGGGGCGCTGATAGGGCTAGTGCCTTACTTTTTTATCGATCCTTTGTTCGTTCGAAGCTCGACTACGGATGCGAGTTTTATGCATCCGCAGCCGAGCGTTTATTGCGGAAGGTGGATTCGATCCACCACACTGGCCTTCGCCTTGCGACCGGTGCCTTCCGCACTTCCCCCATTGAGAGCCTGTTGGTCGATGCTGGGAAGATTCCACTCGCTCTGCGCCGCGTGCAGTGTATCACTCGACTGTACGCGCGAGCCCGGCGCCTCCCTCAGTCGCCAACAGCTCTCACTGCATCCGCAGCTGATCTCGATGGTGCCTATGCCGTCGAGAGACGCCACTCATACCCTAAGCCTTTTGGGTTTAGGGCCAGGAAACTCCTTCGAGAGGTAGATATCGCTCTCGGGCCGGTGGCGCCCCTGGTTTTGCCCAGGACGCCACCCTGGAGGGTACCACATTTGGCTATTTGTCGCCACGCCTCTGCTCCCAAAGCTTGTACTGCGCCGGAAGTATTGCGTTCGACCTTTTAGGAGCACACCTCCTGTCACGCTGGAACCGTGCCAGTGTATACGGATGGCTCCAAGTCCCAAGAGGGGGTCGGCTTCCACGCCGTATCCCCTTTGTTTGAAGTCAGCGGGGCTCTACCAGGCGCTGCGTCTGTCTTCACGGCCGAGCTGGTGGCAATACACCACTCGGTACGGGAGATTACGCGACGTGCCCGGTTCGGAGACCGGATTGTGATCTATAGCGACTCACAAAGCGCCCTGAGTGCTCTCGGGGCATTGGAATCTCCGCATCCCCTGGTTCGCGATATCCGTGACGCCACGGTTTTGGCGAGCCGGGCAGATGTCGAGATTATCTTCTGCTGGGTTCCTGGACATGTAGGAATTGCGGGGAATGAGCGGGCCGATGAGGGCGCCAAAGAGTCCGCGAGGACTCTGCGACCGGACCAGCGTTTCGCTCTTCCTCACACTGACTACATGGCAGGAATACGAGTAGCTCTTCGGACTGCTTAGCAAGAAGATGGGAGACGGTTCAAGGGAACTTAAAGTTGCGTGCCATTGCGCCGCGACTGTTCCCATGGATCTATCCCCCAATGCCGCGGCGGCTTCAGGTTGCTTTCTGTCGTCTTCGAATCGGACACACTCGTGTGACGCATCGCTACTTGATGGAGCGGTCGCATGCGCCCTATTGCAACGACTGCGTCGTCCCCCAGACTGTTCGGCATATTCTTGTCGAATGTCCCAGTCTGGGTGATCTTCGCGCACGATACCTGTCTCGGTACCGGGATGGGCGGAGTCGCTACCGCCTGTCCCTTGTACTCGGGACGAGTGCGTGCACCATGACTGGTGGACTTATTGACTTTTGGGGGGAGGCCGGCCTTCTCCCCTTTATTTAAGGTTCCTTTTTTTGTTATTGTTTTGTTTGTAGGTTGCACTCTCCTGCACCGGGGTGAGGGGGACCTCCCCCCGCTGCCGGAGATTGCTTCGATTGTTAAGTTTTTCCACTTTATATCATTGTTAATTTTTCATATTTTTACTTTAAAGTTACCTAGTTCTAGGCTGTCGTGTTTTTCGGCGACTTATGCCCAAGTGGGTAGTTGCCAGATGGGCTCCATTAAATTAAAAAAAAAAAAAAAATCCACTAAAGTCTCAACCGCCACACTGATTTTAACATTTGAACAACAAGAACTGCCGCAGTATATTAAAGCTGGGTACTTTCGTGTCCAGGTAAGTCCCTACATCGAACTACCTAGACGCTGCTTCAATTGCAATCAATTTAGACCTTTTGGCCGTGTTTGTCGGCACCCCTGCTCCTGCGTGAATTATAGCTCTGACAACCATGGCCTCGAATGCACCAAAACACCCCACTGTGCCAACCTCGAAGGTACCCACAGTGGTGCGTCAAAACTCTGCTCTATATTTTTATATGAAAAGGAAGTGCTCGCTTTGCGCGACTCCCTACGTCTAGATATAAGAGGGGCCCGCCAGCGTGCCCGAGCACAAACCTCACCACTCGGCCGGCTTTTCTCTGACGTTTTACGTGACGCTGGACGAAACCGACCATCACGCACGAGTTCCGACCAGCCTGAAGCACTTCACCCTAGATCTACTCGCAGCGTCGAAAACATTCAGAATATGCAGTTGAAGCATCTCTCTCACACCGAGATAACCAATGTAGCCCCTTCCTCTCTCCAGCAGCTTTAGCTGGGGGAGACACTTGAAGACATCAGACGCTATTTGAAAGAATCCTCAACATCGACCAGTGAAGGTTCATCCACCCGGCCCTGAGACCCAAAGCCCAGTGGTAAGAGGAAGGATTCCTCACCTGGGTCATCGACCACTAATAAGTGGGCAGCCTCTGGAGCAGACTCGGCCGAACCCCGGGAACCTTTAATGGACTCCTCCCCTATGGCTAAACATTCTATGTCCTTAAGTCCGTCCCGCCCTTCACAGGACTTAGGCCCTATCTTGATCCAAACTATGGCAGATATACACCCAGCTCCACACACCTCGCTCAGATCACCTGTTCGTTCCACTCGCCCTTCTACCCATGATCCGAAGGAAGCAGTTGATACTCCAACATCACCAATCGCGGTGGTTGGACCAACTCAGACACCGAAAATACCCTCTTCGCATGAATCCGGATCTACCGGCCAAAAATCCCTTCCCAAACTTCCTTTTCCGCGAGGTTGTGAGCCCGAATTTCAGTCAAGGGCCTCGGTCGGTTCTCCAAAACCCACGAAAAAAACCCAGTTACTGCTCCGTCTAGGATGTCTCCCTCTGCAAAAGCAGGCTCCTCAAAATCAGCTCTCCCTCTCCCAATCTCTTTGGGACGAACCTCAAATACAATATCGTCCACAAAAGAGAAAAAGATATCCACAGTGGTATCTAATCGTCACACATAATATCTTCCATTTTACAATGGAATTGTCAAGGAGTTCTTCCAAAGTGGGAAGAACTCAAAATTCTTTTGACGACTATCCAGCCCGCTGTTATTTGTCTTCAGAAGAATAAACTGGGTATACGGCCCTTTCCGCCGGTACCCGGCTTTTTCACTTTCAACTCAATTGCTCCTGCTGGAAGCTCCTCTCATGGGGGGGGTGTCAATCATGGTATCTTCATCCCACCATGTTTCTCCCATCCCCCTACATACTACCCTCCAAGCTGTTGCCGTGAGGGTTTTTCTTACTAAGCTTTTTACCGTTTGCTCTATTTACCTACCCCCTTGTTTATCATTGTCAAGACCCGACTTTTTAGAACTTATAGACCAGTTGCCCTCCCCATTTTTATTACTACGAGAATTAAACGCCAGTCACCCATACTGGGGTGACATCACTCGAAATGTTTTAGAGTCTCTTTTATTATGACTTTTTTTGTGTTTTAAATACTGGCAATTTTACTTCTTATCATGTCCAGACGGACTCTTAGCTGTGTTGACCTGTCTGTTTGTTCCCCTGATTTCTTCACGGAATTTTGATGGTCAATTTTAGACGATCTCCATGGGAGTGACCACTTCCGTATTGTTTTATCGGTCCTCATACAACCATGCCTTTTAAGTGGGACTTAGGTCATGCAGATTGAGAAGGTTTCCAAGAGGCGTCCTTCACAAGTGTATCCTTGGGGACCTTCAATGGAGTGGACGCGGCAATAGAATACTTTACATCGACTATCTACAATGCAGCAACACAGACCATCCCACGGAGGTGACTTGCCACGGGCCGCTCAACCGTGCCCTGGTGGACTTCGGCGTGTGCAACAGTTATCAAAAACTACAAGTTAGCCCATGCCCGATTCCGAAAGAACCCAACTTTGTGCAACAAGGTCGACCGAAACCGAGCCCGTGCGCTTCGTCAGGCTCGCCGAAATTCATGGCGCCGATACGTTTCATCAATTTCCTCTATGACACCTACTGCTAAGATCTGGAAGAGCATTAATAAGATCAGGGGCCATTATGCTGATAATCATACCCCCACACTCAACTTACACGGTTCCTTGGAGAATGACGGCCTGGCGGTCAGCAATGCTTTTGCTGACCATTTGCGCGCCTTCAGCAGTGTCAGCCGTTACGATAAGGCTTTTCTATCCTATAAATCAAAGGAAGAGAGTCATTTTCTAAGCTTCACAACAAAATCTAACCTTCCATATAACGCTCTATTCAGCATCCATGAGCTGCGTAGCGCTTTGTCCCTTTGCAGATCTACTTCCCCTGGCCTTGACGAGATCCATTTCTTTATGATTCGGCACCTACATCCACACTCTACTATCTTCTTACTTGATTTGTACAACCTTATATGGGTGAAGGGATTTTACCCGTCATCATGGTGCATTGGGATCATCCTTCACTTTGTCAAACCGGGCAGGGACGGGTTGGACGCAGATCACTACCGCCCTATACCTCTCACCAGCTGTTTGAGTAAGTTGCTGGAAAAATGCTGTTGGAGCGCCTAAACTGGTTCCTAGAAACCAATCACCTTCTCTCTCCATTTCAATGTGGCTTGCGCAAAGGTCATAGTACCCTTGCCCTACTCGTACATTTCGAGGGATCGGTGTGGAAAGCTTTTTCATTAAAGCACCGAGTCCTGGCCATATTTTTCGATATTGAGAAAGCCTATAACACAACATGGAGATACGGCATCTTGAAGCAGTTATACGTCTGGGGGAGGAGAGGCCTTTTACCTTCATTTATTCAAAGTTTTTTAGCATCTCGATCCTTCAAGGTACGTGTTGGAGACGCATACTCTGACCTGCAACCCCAAGAGGAGGGAGTTCCTCAGGGCAGTGTTTTAAGTGTCTTATGTTTTATAATTGCCATCAATGATATTATTTCGTCTCTCCCAGAGGGTTGATCGGCAACTCTGTTTGTCGATTATTTAGCACTATACTGTTCCTCACCTCGCCTTCCATCAGCAGCGCGTCGGCTACAACTGGCGGTCGATGCTGTCTCCAAAAGAGCACAACTTAAGGGATTCCGCTTTTCCACGAACAAAACCAAAGCAATGTATTTCCACCGAGGCAGAGGGGTTCTTGTTCCGCCATCTATCTCCCTACAAGGCAAAGATATAGAGTTTGTCTCCGAGTTTCGGTTCCTTGGCGTAACTCTCGATCCAAAGTTATCCTGGTTACCACACCTACGCTGACTTCGAACGGGCTGTCTGCGGGTCCTAGACATTTTGAAAATCCTCTCGCACACTTCGTGAGGCAGTGACCGACAAACATTGTGGACATTATACACAGCCCTCGTCCAATCCAAATTGGATTATGGCTGTCAAATTTACTCATCGGCTTCCCCTTCAGCCCTCAAAATGCTGAACCCCATTCGAAACCTCGGAGTTCGCCTTTCCAGTGGAACCTTTCGTACTTCTGTCAACAGCCTTTACTGCGAGAGTGGGGTACTCCCTTTGCCCTACCATAGACTTCAAATCTGCATGCCATACCTCTGCCGAGTACAGCAAGCCCCTGTATCATAGGTCTACAGATGCCTGTATGCTGCCGAATCAACGGTTGCATATGATAAGTTCCCATCTTTATCCCTCTTCTTGAACCTTCGCATAACTTGGCAAAGAAGATGGGAGACGGTCAAAGGGAACTTAAAGTTGCGTGCCATTGCGCCGCGACTGTTCCCATGGACCTATCCCCCAATTCCGCGGCGGCTTCAGGTTGCTTTCTGTCGTCTCCGAATCGGACACACTCGTGTGACGCATCGCTATTTGATGGAGCGCTCGCCTGCGCCCTATTGCAACGACTGCGTCGTCCCCCAGACTGTTCGGCACATTCTTGTTGAATGTCCCAGTCTGGGTGATCTTCGCGCACGATACCTGTCCCAGTACCGGGATGGGCGGGGTCGCTACCGCCTGTCCCTTGTGCTCGGGACAGATTCGTGCATATTGAATTGTGGACTTGTTGACTTTTGGGGGGAGGCCGGGCTTCTCCCCTTCATTTAAGGTTCCTTTTTTTGTTAGTGTTTTGTTTGTAGGTTGCACTCTCCTGCACCGGGGTGAGGGGGACCTCCCCCCGCTGCCGGAGATTGCTTCGATTGTTAAGTTTTTCCAATTTATATAATTGTTAAGTTTTCATATTTTTACTTTAAAGTAGCCTAGTTCTAGGCTGTCGTGTTTTTCGGCGACTTATGCCCAAGTGGGTAGTTGCCAGATGGGCTCCATAAAAAAAAAAATGAACCTTCGCATAGGAGATCATCTCTCTATCCTGGATGCTCCAAGGTGCTTACCTTTCCATCCTTACTGACCCCTAGTTGGCGTGCTCCTCTCCCCACAGTATGTACCAACATGTGGAGCCTGCAGAAGTCTTCCACGGACCCTCGCATCATTAAGAGCCTGTTCTTGAGCATTCGACCTCACACAAACAATACTGCCCATTATAAACAGATGGCTCTAAGTCGGACGGTGGTGTGGGCGCCGCAGCCATCTACCAGGGAGGAGAATTCCTAACTCTATCTTGTTCGCCAGTAGCATCCATTTTTACCGCTGAACTTTCAGCAATCCTTTTAGCCTTTAGAGTCATCCAAATTTTACCTTTTAGTGATTTTGTCATTTTTTCCGACTCAATTAGATCTTTTAATGCGTCCCATCGCTTAGTCAGAAATTTGCAACTGGCTGATCCAAAATGCGTCCCGATATAGAATTATTTTTTGCTGGGTCCCTGGGCATGTGGGGGTCCTGGGCAAGGAGAGGGCTGATCGGCTGGCCCACTCAGCACATTCTGTGTCTCCTCAGAACTCGGCTTTGCCTTTTAGGGACTACTTTCCTTCAATAAGAAAATATATTTTTCAACTCTAGCAGAATGAATGGGATGACTGATCATCGTCCAAACTATACAAAATTAAAAATTTTATTCACTCTTGGCCCTCGTGCCGTCATAGAATGCGGTCGTTAGAGGTGGCCCTTTGCCGAATTCGCATTGGCCACACGAGACTTACTTACTCTTGGGAGGTTGCGAATTGGGCACACGCGACTCACCCATGGCTATTTAGTTTCGGGTAGAGGCCGCGTTGCCCCTGGTTGTCCGTTTTGCGGTGGCGAGCTGTCTGTGGCTTACATTTCAGTAGTTTGTCCCCGCCTTGCTTCTCTTCAAAATTCTTGCTTCCCTACCCTTTCTGGCGTCGCCTTCCCTGCTCGACTTGGCTTTATTTTATCAGAGGACAACCTTCGGTCGTCCTCTCTCCTTACATTTCTATCACGAAGTGGCGTTTTATCCCTTTTATAAATTCTTTCCATTTTTGTGTTTAGGTTTATTGTTTTATCTTTTATCCTGTGCCTTTCCCAGCGGCTGGCGCATGTCATTTGTTATTGCCCCAGCCGCCCTTGTTTTTAAAATGCGTACTGTATGCCCGTAATTTAAGTGTGCGTCTCTGTGTGTTGTACTGTTTTCTCTAATCCTTTGCTTTTCTCCATTTTTATTGAGTGTCTCCCACGCCTCTTCTGACTTTTTTCGGGCGACCCCGTTTTAACAGTGCTGCCATTAAGAATCCATTAGGATTGGGCAGCTGCCACCTTGTTTTCCCTTAAACTTAAACTTCCTTTAAAAGTGTTAAGACCTATTGATGAAATATTACAACTATGTACATTGAGAAATGAGCTTTCTATTTTCCAGATAGTCTTTTAAATTTAGCCTTACTGAACTCTCAATCATAGTGATCCCTTTCCCATTCAAATATCATTTTCCCGACCACTCTCGGTGGTGCTTTGGATGGGCGCCGTAGTTCGCATTTCAGGAAATGAGTGATTTCTCTGTCCCAGTCGAAGAGTTTAGGTCGTGGGATGAGGCCGTCGAGTTCTTCTCCGGTAATCTCATCGCCTTGGGACAAACTATTCCTAGAATGTCTGACCATTTTACACGAGTGTGAGACGGCCCTCATACATAAGTGTTATGCTTACATGCGGTTTAAGCGCCGCCCGAACGATTTAACTCGGCGAATTCGTTGAGCTAGGGATAAGTTCCGGTATGGCTCTAAGCACGCCCGCCTCGCTCTCTGGCGGGCATGCTTGTCTTCACTTAACAGGAAGACAGCTCTAGCAGAGGTGTGGAAGCAAGTCAAAAGGATTTGGGCAAGTTCTCGCAGGACCCCCATCCGGTTTTCTTCTCCAGGAGAATGGTACCGCAGTCTCGCCCCCCCCCCCGTCCGTGGCGCAGTCCTCCACCGCCTTCTCTGCATCTCTAGCCGGGATTATGTTCTGCTAGCATTCACAGCACGTCATGATATCGCCGAGGTCGCTGACTGGACTTTAGCTCCATCTGCGGAGAACCCTTCAACGACATGTTAAAATTGAGTGAGTTGCGTTCCGCTCTCGCTTTGTGCGCGGACACCGCGCACAAAGGCATGGCCTTTCTGTTATATTTGTTCAACAGGATTTGGGTAAAGGGTATCCTTCCAGACTCCTGGCGAATGGCTATTGTGATCGCTTTTTGCAAACCAGGGAGAGATCACTCTACTCCGGCTGCTTTCCGCCCAATCTCTCTAACTAACTGCGTGGGGAAGTTGATGGAGAAATTGGTAAATGTTAAACTAACCTTTATCCTGGATATCGGACGCCACCTGTCTTCCGCACAATGCAATGCAGCTTCCGTAAGTTCTACTCCACGTCGGATGCTCTGCTCCCACTGGAAAATGCCGTCTCCGAGGCCTTTCGTCTACAGCCCTACGTGACTGTTATCCAATCTAGTGAATGTCTGATTCCGCATGGCGATACGGTATCATAGAGATTCTCCACGCGATGCTGACGAGGGGACACTTTCCAATCTCTATTTAGTAGTTTTTGCGAGATCGTTGATTTTGCGTACTGGTGGGGTAGCTTCTCTGGCCTAATGGAGCAGGAAGAGGGTGTCCCGCAGGGAAGTGCCCTCATTGTCACACTTTTTGCCCCGAGCATCAACGTTATCACCGGTGCTCCGAAAGATGTTCTCGCTACGCTTTATGTGAACGACCTTTCGATCTCTTTTGGTGCGACCCAGATAACTACTCTCGGGCGTCGATTCCACCAGACAGTAAACCTTATCTCTCGATATGCATGCCTCTGCTCCCAAAGCTTGTACAATGCCGGGAGTATTGCGTTCGACCTTTTTGGAGCACACCTCGTGTCACGCTGGAAACGTGCCAGTGTATACGGATGGCTCCAAGTCCCAAAAGGGGGTCGGCTTCCACGCCGTATCCCCTCTGTTTGAAGTTAGCGGGGCTCTGCCAGGCATTGCGTCTGTCTTCACGGCCGAGCTGGTGGCAATACACCACTCGGTACGGGAGATTACGCGACGTGCCCGGTTCGGAGACCGGATTGTGATCTATAGCGACTCACAGAGCGCCTGTGTGCTCTCGGGACATTGGAATCTCCGCATCCCCTGGTTCGCGATATCCGTGACGCCACGGTTTTGGCAAGCCGGGCGGATGTCGAGATTATCTTATGCTGGGTTCCTGGACATGTAGGAATTGCGGGGAATGAGCGCGCCAAAGAGTCCACTAGGACCGGGCGACCGGAACAGTGTTTCGCTCTTCTTCACACCGACTACATTGCAGGAATACGGGCAGCTCTTCAGACTGCTTGGCAAAGAAGATGGGAGACGGTCGAAGGGAACTTAAAGTTGCGTGCCATTCGGCCGTGACTGTTCCCATGGACCTATCCCCCAATGCCGCAACGGCTTCAGGTCGCTTTCTGTCGTCTCCGAATCGGGTACACTCGTTTGACGCATCGCTATTTGATGGAGCGCTCGCCTGCGCCCTATTGTGACGACTGCGTCGTCCCCCAGACTGTTCGGCACATTCTTGTTGAATGTCCCAGTCTGGGTGATCTTCACGCACGTTACCTGTCCCGGTACCGGGATGGGCGGGGTCGCTACCGCCTGTCCCTTGTACTCGGGACGAGTGCGTGCACCTTGACTTGTGAACTTCTAGACTTTTGGGGGAAGGCCGGCCTTCTCCCTTTTATTTAACCAGTTTTTTTGTTTCGTTTTTGTTTTTTGTTTTTTTTCCTTATAGGTTTCACGTTCCTGCGCCGGGAGGGCCTTTCCCCGACACAGGAGCTTGCTTCCTGCTGGTTGGCTTTTCCCTTTTTTTTAATTTTTGTGTTGGTTTTTTTTTTTTTGGTGTGTGTTTTTTAATTTGATTTTAAAGTAGCCTAGTACTAGGCAAGTTTTTAATACGGTAACTAATGCCCAAGTAGGCAGTCGCCAGATGAGCTCTTAAAAAAAAAATCTCTCGCTATGCCGAAGCGCACAGGTTTCGGTTTTCCTTGGTCTAGACTAAGGTGGTGCATTGCTGCCGCCAACTACGGCTCCACCCAGACCCAGACTTGTTCCTAAATGGGGTTCGCCTCGAAGTGCTAGATTCGCACTGTTTAGTTGTTTTCGACCGACGCCTCACCTGGAAGGCTCATATTTTCAGCCTTCAGGGTCTCTTGTAATCCTCGCCATGGACATTCTTCGTTCCCTGACGTCCAGCAGCTGGGGGTGTTGATAGGGCTACTGCCCTACTTTTTTATCGATCCTTTGTTCGTTCGAAGCTCGACTACGGATGCGAGTTTTATGCATCTGCAGCCAAGCGTGTATTGCGGAAGGTGGACTCTATCCACCACACCCGCCTCGACCTAGCGGCCAGTGCCTTCCGCACGTCCCTCAGTGAGAGCCTACTTCTCGTTGCTGGGGAGATGCCTTTTCCTCTGCCCAGTGTACTTCCAATGCATTGTGGGGCTGTACGCGCGAACTCGGATCCTCTCCCAGACGCCAACGGCTCTCACCGCATCCGCAGTCGATCCTGTCTGTGCCTATCCCGCTGAAAGACTCCAGTTATGCCCTAAGCCCCTTTGGGTTTGACGCTAGGAAACTCCTTCGAGACCTCGGTGTAACTCTCGGTGCGGCGTGGTGGCGCTTCAGGTTCTGACCAGGACGCCACCCTGGAGGGTACCACCTTTAACTATTTGTCGCCACTCGTGCTTCTTCCTCCTCCTGCTTATTTTTATTTTTTCCTCGTTTCTTTGCCTTTGTGTTTTTAATTTTTGTTATTTCGTTTGCATGCTTTTTTGTTTTGTTAATCTAGCCTATTATTAGGCTGTTCCGTGATTGCGGCGACTTTCGCCCTAGTATGCATTCACCAGATGGGTTCTTTATATGGGAGAAAAAAATGTGCTGGCGATCAATCTTTCCTTGATACTATCCAAAAAAGGTCTTTTTGAAGGATCGACTCAGTTTGACATCGTTAAACGTCCTCTGAACGAAGAGCTCAGAGCCTGATAAAGGATGCAAAGCAAGGACAACGTTAACTTTTCACCGAAACTTGATGAAAAAAACACAAAAGAAATAAAGTTACGCGTCCGGAGGACTGATTTGAGATTCCTCCTGTTTCCTTTGGGCGGGTTATCTACCCTAAAGAGCTTCCTTCCCCTTAATTTCCTTCTTATTTCCTAGCTATAACTTACACTTATTTCGCCGACTACAAACAACATAACACGACCACCGCACCGCTCAGACCCACTAAAAAGTAGGGTGTAGTGAACATTGGTAATAAGCCCCCTATAGGGATCGCGAAAAAAGGGGAGTTCTTAGGACCACCTGCCCTAACTTCTGTAGAGGTGCCTAACAACGCTAATATTGGTAGATAATTAGGGAAACATAGGTAATAAGGAACGATTTTGCTGTCTTTAATTTATTACAGTCTTATATTCAAGAAAAAAGAAACATAAGCTCAGTAAGCAGGAACAAAGGGACCCTTCCCTTTGTTCCTCTCGGAAAACAGGATGGTGGCGGGGGGACCACACACCACTAGGGAAAAGAGGCACCCTAGAATACTGACCAGTCCCTCTACGCCGCACAATTGATCAAGAAAATAAGCCAGACAAAGGAAACATTTGTGAAGCGTTCAACGGACATCTAAAAGTAGCCCTCATCAAGATAATCGACATACAAAGTGGTTACATTGTAATGCCATAGCTATAGGCATGCCCCCAAAGAAAGGAAGGAAAGGGAAGCAAAAAAAAAAACGAAGATAAAAGTTGCCCGAACGACAGCAACAACAACAATGAACCCTCAAGAAAGCAACACCGAAGAAGACTCAGTAGCACTGAAAAAATCAACGAGGGAAACGAAACCAGAGAAAGTCGCATGGAATCAGCAGATATCAAGCAACGAGTATACATTGATTAGTCATTCCCTCTACCAAGAGAAAAGAGGCAAGAAGAAATCATCGAAGCACTCAAAGAAGGTAAATACAAATGGGCATTTAGAGGCAAGACAGGAGAAGATGAGAAAGAGGTGAAAAGCTCTTATTCAATGATAGAATACATCATCGAAGATACACTTTAAGGGCATATTTTGAATTCACTTTAAATATCCTTACAGCTTTGTATAAAACATTTAAAAAAAAGAAGAAAAGATACGGTTGAAAAAATAATATTCAACAAAAGAGAAATGCGCTCCCTGGGCAAAATGGAGTGAGCTCCTGTTACCAGGAACAAAATTAATACCTCAAAGTGGTATTACTTTCTTCTTTCACACGTTTCTGTCTGAACTTTAATATTCCACTTACTTTTCACCAGCTAGCACAACATAACTCCATCACCGGCAGAGTCTTAGATACAGTTGTAAAGTAAGGTATAGTGAACCCCTGCAGTAGGCCAGAAAAGGGGGTCGGTTATCGACTACCGAGACAAACCAACTGTGGCCTCCTGTTAGGGCTAGGAATATTTCGGTAGTGTGAAAATACTAACAAGTTGCCAAAATAGAATGGGTATAAATAGGGAAAGCTTCCCAAGAGAGGAAAAAGTAATAATAATTGGGGACATGGAATTTTTTCCAAGGAAGAAAAATTAATAGTAGCGCTTGGCACTCCAGGATAAAAATGGAGATGGACTTGTAGTGTTCAATAACTGCACACAGACACAAAGAGAGAGAGAATGACAAAGACTCGAAGGTACTTCGCCGATATTCGGGAAGGAGGGGATACTATCATAAAATGATGCCCAATATCGCAGTGATTGCAGCCCCATTGACCGAGCTTTTGCGCCTGCAACCAAAGGCTCACGAATTATTTTGGAGCGAAGAGGAGCGTAATGCCTTCGAGAAGACCAAAGTTGCCTTAGTGGAGTCCGTTACACTCCGTCACCCCCTGCCTGATGACTCTTAATTCCAGCTGGTGACGGATTACTCCCAATACGCGGCAGGTGCTGCCCTACACCAAATGGTCGAAGCTTCTCCGCCACCAATTGCGTTCTTCTCGAAGAAACTAAGCCAATCACAGCAAGCATACGCCACGTACGATAGAGAGCTACTAGTGGCGTACCTTCCTATGATACACTTTAAGCATATAAATCGAAGGGCGCCACGTAACCCTGTGCACCGACCATAGGCCACTAGTGTCTGCATTTTCGTCGCCATTAAGGACTAAGACGGATCGACAACAACGCCAGTGGACTGCCATATTCGAATATGTGAGCGATATCTCTTACCTACGCGGGCAGGACAATGTAGTGGCGGACCTCCTGTCAAGGAACGTCAATGCGGTCCAGATTGATTCGCTTGGCCTCCAAGCTTTGGCGATGGCACAGATGGAAACATATGAAACAGAGGAGCTGAAACCAATCTTGAAGCTGAAGCTTTTTTCGCCTTTCCGGAGGAAGTTAAACTGTGGTATGAGGTAACATCAAGATACCCACGACCATTTGTGCCAATGGCATGCAAAAAGGTAATTCATGGGGCAATTACATAACTCGTCACACCCGGGAATACGAGTGTCACTTCGCGGAATAAATGCCCGTTACTTCTGGCCCAACATGGGCAAGGACATACGCTCCTGGACCGGAGAGTGCATGGATTGCCAGTCATCAAAAATCACGCGCCACACGAAGACTCCAGTGCTTCCCATCAACATCTCCTCCTTGAGATTTGACACGGTACATGGGGACATTGTAGGACCTCTTCCCCCATGTACGCCTCACGGCCAATCCTACCCTTCGCACTGCTGCTATTTGCGCTCTTGCATCGAATGTGCGTCAAGGTAGATCGAAGCGATACCAATCCCGGACATAAGTGCCGCAACTATTGCTTTGGCCTTCCTAGACGGGTAGATATTAAGATTTGGGGTCCCGCTCTACGTGATAACCGACAGAGGTTCTCAGTTCGAATCTGAACTTTTCAGAGAATTGTCAGCCCTCGTTGGTTTTTACCGCCTTCGCACAACATCGTACAGACCTTCCACAAACGGGATGGTGGAAAGGGCCCATGGGACCTTGAAGGCCTCAATAATGGCCCGCCAACAAGGTTGGCTAGTGGCACTGCCAATAATCCTGCTAGGCATTCGTGCCTTGCCTAATGACTCGTGATTTTCCCCCTTTAAGGCAGTGAGTGGCACTACCTTATTATACCCACAACCATTGGTCTCCTCATCTTCGTTAAAAACAGGATGCAAATTCATCAAGAAACTATCATCAACGATAGCTTAAATCGATTTCGGACAAGTATCGGCGGGCAACCTTCACTCGGTGCCAAAACTTTTCATGCCACAATCTCTGCAAGGCACGTCACATGTGTGGGTGAGAATAGATCGCGTTCGAAAGCCTTTAGAGGCGCCATATGCGGGCCCCTTTCCAGTGATCGAACGCGGTCCCAAGGTCTTCAAACTAGAGTTCTTGAACTGCAGGAGGGACACTATTTCCATTGACAGATTGAAAGCGGCAAAATTGCCCGCAACCAATGAGGGCCAGCCTTCCGGCGCCCAGCGTCGCTAAGATCACGGGTCTGTTATGAGCAACTCGGCCGCGAAACACATAAGGAAGAAAAGGTGAGAGAAGAAAGGATCACCAAATCCCTACCATGTAACGCTTCATCGGAAACGAAGGAATCACCGAGAAAAATTGTGAAAACACGATCAGGGAGACTGGTTTCATTTGCAAGAAACCCAATGCACAAATATTATTAAACTTTGAAAATTGTATATATGTACATGTGACATTGTTAATTGTTATCATTGTATTGGCTTAGATATATATTTTTGTAATAAACATGGTAGCTTTGAGGTTAGATAACAATTATATATATATATATATATATATATATATATATATATATATATATATATGAGAATGGGAAGGAGAAGTAAAAACCTGGAAAGTACACTGAAGTTCTTTGTTGAAGTTTCGCCTGTTGGCGAAACATCATAGGATGTAATTTTTTTTTATCGTACGCACTCCGTGGACTAAGAGGGGACGTGTGTAGTGCACAATAACTGCACACACACACAAAGAACAGAGACACATTTTGCCAGGTCGAAGTATCAAAGATGGAATGGTACGAGCAATGAAATAAGGTCGTTTGGAGACAGTTTGTGAATCAGCGGAATCTGATTAGAACGTCTGGTTTGAAACCCGATCACAATGTAAGGCTATCGCACCCGAGTGTGAGAGCAGATAGGCAAACAGGGTAATTATAGTTGTCTGTAATGGGAACATAATTGGCGACAAAAGATGTTTCGCCTTAATGTAAAATTTGATAAGGTCATCTTAGCTGTAAGCAAACGGAGTTTCTGTGATACCATCGCAGGGGAAAGACCCCCCAAAGTAAGATACGAAGTGGAGAATTTCAGCCAATCACAGGCTCCGCTGGGCTGACAGGTAGCTAAGCACCGCCTCTGCGACCAAAGGAATGCGGAGCTACGCGTCGCTTCCAAAATGATGCTCGGTATGAATAAGAACATTTTCATTCAAAGATCATTTCATAATTATTATTGTTATGGATTATTATTGACCCATTCATTGATTGATTATTAGACTCTTAATTCACCGCTCTGCCAATCCATTATTCTTGCTCTTGCCATTATAGCCCGATTTAGAATATTCTGTTGCGCAAATTAAATCTTAACTGTAAGTGTAAACGTTTCAAAGGGGTATAAAAATACAAGTATTTAATTTCTTCACAAAGGAGCCTTTTACTTATAAACCTTGATCGGGTAATACCCCTCGGACCGTACGTCAAAAAAAACCTGTTAGCAAGCCACTTTACTAAACCCTTTTAGAATCGCCTTGCAATTAAAACAAGGCCTACTTACGCCAAACCTATAACTGGCGACCCCATATTTGGTGACCTATAGACTACAAAAAAGTTGCACTCCTGAGGACAGGGTGTGGGGGCAGGTTCCTTGAAACTGCAGTCTTAATCCCCGCCGCTCTAACAGAGCCGCCTAGGTGTTTGAGGGTAGGATAATGAGGGGTTAATCTAATTATTACTTTATTTACACGACAAAAAAAATTACCCCCAAAACAAATCCCAAACAATTGCGATATAATATACAATTGAAAACTAGCTATATGTCTATACATGGAAAGAGATATATATGTACACGAACAAAACCTAAAATATATATAGCTATTCACCAACAAAATACTAAATATATACACACGGCCTTCCACAGAGAAATCTAAATCGTACGCAATAAATTACAGTCGACCCACCATATTCGAGGGGAATAGGGACCACGAACCCCCGCGAATATTGAAAAACCGCGGATAGTTGACGCTACCCCTAAAACACCCCCAACCCTTCCCAAACATCGTAATACGCTCCCCATATTAATTCAAGAAGTTATATTTTGTCATGTTCATACACATACAGTACGAAATAAAGTATCAGAACATTAAATTATTTTATTGTATAATGTTTACTGACCTGGAGATAGTTTTGTTTTGATTGAAGAATGATGACTAAGATTGTAGATGATGTTGCCTGTGCAGTTCAATGATGATGATATAACTGCACAGGGAAGCAGATGAGATTCTAATTAACCTCAGACTCCTGCTCAGTAAACACCTGAGGAGAAGGAGGAGAAGGAAAAGTTTCTCCAGAGGTGGAGGGCGTAGTTTCGGGTGTGGTTAGGGGTTCAGGCTTTTTACTCGGGGTGAAGAACACTGTAATGGGCAATTGAGATCGTTGCTTTTTCATGTTCTTTAACATGTCCCAGTAAGAGCCTATAGCAAGATCGAGGCTATTTTGTGCCTTCATGGAACGAACCATGTGAGGGTCCCATGATTCGAAATCTGCTTGAACACTTTCAATTCATCTCTGAAGATCGGTTAACCTTTCTAACGTAAGCCCAACTTCAGCTTGAACTTCCTCATCTTCTTCTCCTTTGTCAGATTATTCCGTATTTATCCTGGTTAATTCAACCAAGTCATCATCGTTTAATGGGGCGGAGTGTTCATCTATGAGGGTTTCAAACTTATCCTCTGTTACATCATCGAAACCTTCGCCACCAAGGAGCTTAGCCAATTTAACAGAGGTGGTAACTGCCGCAGTTCTGATCTCTTCAGGAGATAAAACTTGTGGTCGTTTGCAACCTCAGGCTACAGCTTCTTCCAACATGCATTAATGGTCTGCGGTTTCACTTCCTCTACGCTAATTTTATTATTTGAATGCAATTAGCGATAGTAAAATGGCGCCAGTAATCCTTCAAGTTGAATTTTTCATCTCTATCCATTGCCATCACCAGTTGTTGCAGAGAATTCCTTGTGTAGATGGCCTTGAATTTCCTTATGACGCCTTGGTCCATTGTTTGAATTAGGGACGTTGTATTAGGTGGTAAAAATTCTATTTGGAGACCTTCACAATGAAAATCAAAATGATACCCACCAGCATTGTCCATTAAAAGAACAACTTTGAAGGGAAGGCCTTTGCTAAGCAAATATTCTTTAGCTACAAGAATAAAACAATGGTAAAGCCAGCCTTCAGTGAGAACTTTTGTGACCCAGGCCCTTTTATTCGCCATCCAATAAACTGGCAACGTATTTTTGCTCGTATTTTTGAGGGCCCTGGGGTTGTTGGAGCTGTAAATTATCATAAAGCCAACAGCATTGGCACACATAATAAGAGTTAATCGATCCTTCATTGCTTTAAATCCGGAGATCATCAAGTAAGTTCTTCTGGGCATTTTTTTCACCAAAATACCAGTTTCGTTCATGTTAAACACTTGTTCTGCCTTATAGCCCTTCTCCCTAATCATTCCCCGCAGTTGTTCGGGGAATGATGAAGCTGCCTTATGGTCTGCAGATGCAGCTTCGCCGAGCAGACTCCATCCTAACGAGAACCTTATCACGCTTTGATTTGCTAGTCTTCATCACTTGGTTTACACTCACTTACACTCTCTCTCTCTAATAGCCTTTTCACAGCTTAAAATTAATCGAATTATGCTTTCGTTCACGCCAAACTCTCGAGCAACTTCGGCCTTTTTCTTGCCTTCTTTCAACCTATCTAACACTTTCGCCTTCTCCTCCAAACTCATCACTTTCTTGACACGCTTAGGCATGTCTTTAGCAACACTAGACGATGCAGGGGCTTAGGTATTGCTAATATTAAGGTACAAAAAGCAAGAATTATTCAGGGTGTAAAACAATTGAAAAACGAGAAATAAAACACGCAAAATTACGACAAATGCACAAATCACCGCTCACACACGTGGGACACAAGCGTACTGAATGGAGCGCGGGAAATCGGTATGTACATATACTGTACATACTGTAGTCAAGCGAGTGAGATCTGAACGCTGATTGGCTGGAATCGTCCCGTCTCAGCCAACCAACACTTACGTTTTATGACTATGTACGTAGGTTTTCGCGGAAATGCGCAAATTTTGAATTTTAAAGCCCCCCCAAAATTTTCCGCGGATAGCTGAAGGCACGGATGACGAACCGAGAATAGCCGAGGGTCGACAGTAATTGGTTCACCCCCCAAACTAAAGATACAATGCTCATAAATCGGGGGGTGGAGGGAAGGGGAGGCGGGCCCACTTTCTTCTAGGATTCCTGAGGTGTTCCATGGTTAGGGAACCGGGACCCGCCCTGTAAGGGGCCCGGCGATTTGCTATCCTGGCCGCCGCGCTTACGGGACTCAGCACCCCGTCCGACCCCAGCTTAGCCTCTTCTCCTTCTTTCAGAACACTTGTGTTTCCCCACTGTTTCCTCGCTTTTCATACAACCTCTCCCACAACTTTATCTGTTCAGCCTCTAATTTCACAGAGTAGATGCTGACCTTCTTCTCCGCCAACTATCCCGGATCGGAGCTGAGGGAAAGGGGACAATGATCCCTCACCCCTGAGCTCCATTTTGGGATGGTGGGTTTTTAAATAACCTGCTTTATCCCCACCCACATCTTCCTCACCTCCTCTTCCTTTCCATTTTCAAACACTATACATTTTACGCCGTGTCCAAGGTGGAGCGCCATGCTGAGGGATTGCCAGGCCACCAGGTGGGAGGGGTGGTCTGAAATGGCGGCACCTAGCTCTGCCAGGCCTGTACTCACCCTTCGCAGAGGTGGCCACTGCGGGGGGGTGATTAGCGTTTGCATCCCGGAAAAAAGTGTCACCATGCCCAATGATGATAACTTACAAAAACCAAAATCTCTCCCCATTTCCCCTTTAATAACTACAGAGCCTCCCTCCGGCAACTTCACAGAAAATATCGAGGTCATCTCCCCCCTGTGGTTTCCCAGGGGACTCTCCATAACTCTTCAACCGGAGTGGAGGCTTACTCCTCACCAGTGCCTACGGGTGCAGTGGGCTCCCCCTCACCCCTTCCTTGGAGTCACCATGTAACTTCAGCTCAAATCTGGCAGTCCCGCCTTTGCTTTCACAGGGGACTACCAGGAAAGCCAGCAGACAGCTCATAACTGGCGGCCCCTGTTGAAGTGGCTTGGTAGTGCAAACCCCCTTATGGAGGAGAGGGAAGAAAGGACCCATCGGCCACTTCCTTCTAAAGACCTGCTGGCCCGAATTTGAATCTAGCGGCCCCCAAAAGAACATGGACCAGACTGACATGACCGGTGATGTCATTGGGGAGGGGGGGGAATGAAGGCCCCCGGAGATACACATGCTCCATGGCGCAACCCAGCCTCAGAAGGTTGCGCCTTCAATGGGGGCAGAATTGGGCTCGGCATCAAACCCCGAGCCCGAGTCTGCTCCTGTGCGGGGTCCTCGCCAGAAGGGTCGGGCTGCTAAGACAAGGAGGGGAGGGATCTCCTCCTCCGGCTGATACCCCCACGACTGCTGGAACTTAACCATCTCAGCGAAGGACCTTGCAGAGGCCGACCTATCTGGCCTGGCGGCTCCTTCTGGGGGAGAAGAGAAGCGGGTCCATTCCCCACCCTTATCTCGTAAAAAGAAAAGATATAATAAAAAAAAGACAAACAAGACTCGGGGCTCTTCTCCCTTCACGGGGGCCGCGGGGACGGACGAGGCCGTTACCATCCTTGAACGCGACCAAGCTAAGATCGGCACGTCCGGCTCCGGTGCTCGCCTGGGCAGGAAAGCCCAAAATAAGACCAAAAGTGCGCAGAGTGGAGCCTCGATTACGTCGGGGCCCCTTATTTAGAGATTTCCTGACCTTTTGGAGCCAGCTGGCTTCAAACGCTTTCTCGTTATTCGCTCCACTGATGGCACCATGTTGGCCAAGGGCAACATGATCCATCAGAGGAGAGGATTAGCTAGTGCAATTGGTAGAGAGCCGAAGGTGACCCGTTTCTCGGACGGGAGCCTTCTGGCGAATGTGGCGAATCCGCCGAGGCGGCCAAGATAAGTGCTCTTAGGACACTTCATGGCACCCCAGTGAGTGTGACGCTGCACGCTACCATGAACTTTGTGAAAGGAGTAGTTTATGCGAGAGAACTCGTTGACTACTCCATTGAGCACATCACCTTAGAGCTGGCCGACCATGGGGCGGTCAAGGTCGAACGTGTGATGAGAAAACAGGGAGGGGCCTCGAGACCCACCCTTATACTCTTCGTCATGTTTGACTGTGACAAGCTTCCTGAGTCGGTGCGTGCCGGTTGGTACCGCTACCGCGTGAAGGCATTCGTGCCACTGCCGCGGTGGTGCTATTACTGTCACCGCTTCGGCCATACGAATCATTCTTGTAGACGTGCAAAGTCGGGGTCACCCGCAGTCTGTGTAAATTGCTCCAAGGCCGCACACGATATGTCTAAATCGTGTGTGGCCAAGTGTGTCAATTGCGGAGAGCCGCACCCCGCTTCTTTGAAGCAATGTGGTGCATATCTCTTTGAGAAGGAAATCCTGGCCGTTCAAGCCCAGGATCGACTCTCATTCCGCGAGGCTAAGGACTTGGTCCTGGCGTGCCCGGCTTTGCCTGGGGCGTCATATGCCTCAATAGTTAGAAAGGCACCCTCTGCTCCTGGCCCATCCAGGCCAACGAGCGCGGTTTTTTCCGCGTTCATTTGGAGCCATTCTGCGGGCTCTACTCAACCCGGGCGCTCCCCTGGTAAAGCTGGCGGCAAAAAGGGTTAATACCCAGCCCCGGCTAAAACCAGAACTCCCCCCTCTTCCCTCAGCGTGACCGTTTCCCGTAAGGCGAAACGGCCACGCGTCTTCACCGAATCGTTAGACTCACAGGAGGCAACACCCCTGAAGTTGGTCGCTAGGCCACCTTCCGGGGTTCCTAAAGCTACCCCCCGATAGGAGGACAGCCACAAAGGAGCTTCAGCTCCTTTGCCCACGCCTAGTAGTGAAGCAAATGGCTCGGAGACGGTGGTTCCTCGAAAAGAGGGCCCCCGCCTCCGAAGCCGCAACGCCCGCCTAAGGTTTCGAGGCGGAGGGAGGAAAATACTCGCATGACGAGCCCAACCTCCTCCAATAAGTCCTCGAAGGCGACAGCGCCTTTAGCGCTTTGTCCGGCCAACAGCGTCCGGGGTTCTGCCTCCAAGAAGCGTACGGCCATTCCCGTGATGGTCTTCTCTTCGAGGAGGGCCCCTGCGTCTCCTCCGAACTAGGCCTGGAGAGCATATTCCTTCAATGGAATTGCCGTGGACTCCAAGCCAACTGGGAGGAGCTGCGGAGGCTCGTCTCGTCCCGATCCCCGTTAGCTATCTTTCTACAGGAGACCATGCTAGGCGCGTGCCCCCTGCCCGCCCTCCCGGGGTATAAGGGTCTTGCGACCACACCACCACGAGATGGCCTGGCTGGGGGATGCGTGGTTTACACCCGGTATGATGTCTCCGTTCTTCCTTTCTCTTTAGATACCTCCTTTCAGGCAGTGATTGTGCAGCTGCACCTGGATAGTAGGTATACTATCATTTCTGCGTACATTCCACCGTCAGCTGACTTCGACGCGGGGGACTTACGCCGCGTCGTGGCACGGATGCCGAGGCCCTCTCTCTTGCTTGGAGATCTGAACGGCAGGCATCCTCTCTCGGGAGATTACTCAATAAATCCCAGGGGAAAAGTCCTTGCCGATCTGATCGAAAAGCTTGAGATGGGTGTTCTAAACGTGGATGAGTTTACGCATCACTGTCCGAGAACCGCTTCATTTTCTTGCCTTGACCTATCTTTGTGCTCTTCGGATGCACAGCCTGATTTTGATTGGGGGGTGGTCGATGACCTCCATGGTAATGATCACTTTCCCATTCAAATATCATTTTCAGGGCAACTGCCGCCTGAGAGCCCACCTCGGTGGTGGTTGGCGCTGGCGCGGTGGCCTGCATTTCAGGAGATGACTGAATTCTCAATCTCAGTCGAGGAGTTTAGGTCGGTAGATGAGGCCGTTGAGTTCTTCTCCGGCAACCTCATCGCCGCGGGCCTGACTACTATTCCTAGAACGTCTGGCCGTTTTGCACGTTGACCACTCCCATGGTGGTCGGCCGAGTGTGAGACGGCCCTTAAACGGAAGCGTTATGCCTACATGCGCTATAAGCGCCGCCTGAACGATTTCCCCTTTCCTGAATTTCGTCGGGCTAGGGCTAGGTTCCGGTATATTTCGAAGCACGCCCGCCGCTCTTCCATGGCGGGCATACGTGTCTTAAATTAACGGAAAGACCCCTTTAGCAGAGGTGTGTAAGCGAGTCAAAAGGATTCGGGGCAAGTTCTCGCAGGACGCCACTCCCGTTCTCC
The DNA here is from genome assembly GCA_963969495.1 of Ceratothoa steindachneri. Lineage (NCBI taxonomy): Eukaryota > Metazoa > Arthropoda > Malacostraca > Isopoda > Cymothoidae > Ceratothoa > Ceratothoa steindachneri. Next base: position 17,315,172 of record OZ018330.1, on the reverse strand, counting down.
AGGAGACTGGGACCACAATCTCGGACCCTGCGTCCGTGGCGGAATCCTTCGCGACCGCTTTTTCCGCATTCTCTAGCCGGGATGCTGCTCCGCCAGCATTCAATGCACGTCGTCATGTCGCGCAAGGCCGCTGGCTGAACTTTACCTCCAGAGGCGGAGAACCCTTCAACGACAAGTTTACTGTGAGTGAGTTGCGCGCCGCTCTCGCTTCGTGCGCGGACACCGCCCATGGTCCCGACGATGTCCCGTACGCCATGCTTCGACACCTGGGTGAGCGAGGCATGGCCTTTCTGTTAGATTTGTTCAACAGGATCTGGCTGGAGGGTCTTCTCCCAGATTCCTGGTGAATCGCTACTGTGCTCGCCTTTCGCAAGCCTGGGAGAGATCACTCTACTCCGACCGGTTTCCGCCCAATATATCTAACCTCTTGCGTGTGCAAGTTGATGGAGAAATTGGTAAATTCTAGACTAGCCTTTTTCCTGTACAGCGGAGGCCATCTGTCTTCTGCACAGTGCGGCTTCCGCAAGTTCCACTCCACGTCGGATGCTCTGCTCCGACTGGAAAATGCCGCGTGAGGCTTTCCTTCGTAGACAGCACTACGCCACGGTCTTTTTCGATCTGGAGAAGGCCTGTGATACCGCATGGCGATACGTTATCATGGAGACTCTTCACACGATGGGGGTGAGGGGACGCCTTCCAGTCTTTATATCTGAATTTTTGCGAGATCGTTGATTCCGCGTACGGGTGGGGGGAGCTCTCTCCGACCCAAACTAGCAGAAAGAGGGTGTCCCGCAGGAAAGTGTCCTGAGTGTCACACTCCTTGCCCTGAGCATCAACGGCATCACCTCGGTGCTGCCGGAAGATGTTCTCGCTACGCTCTACGTGGACGACCTTTCGATCTTTTTTGGCGCGGCCCAGATGCCAACTCTGGAGCGTCGACTCCAACGGGCATTGAACCGCGTCTCTCGCTATGCCGAAGCGCACATGTTTCGGTTTTCTTTAGCTAAGACTAAGGTGGTGCACTTCTGCCGCCATCGACGCCTCCATCCCAACCCAGATTTGTTTCTTAATGGGGTGCGCCTAGATGTGGTTGAGTCGCACCGTTTCCTTGGTCTTGTATTCGACCGACGCCTCACCTGGGAGGCTTATATTTGCAGCCTTAGGGTCTTTTGTACCCGCGTCATGGACATTCTCCGTTCCGTGACTTTCAGCGCTTGGAGCAATGATAGGTCTACTGCCCGACTTTTTTATCGATCCTTTGTTCGTTCAAAGCTTGACTACGAATGCGAGTTTTATGCATCCGCAGCCGAGCGTTTATTGCGGAAGGTGGATTCGATCCACCACACCGGCATTCGCCTTGCGACTGGTGCCTTCCGCACTTCCCCCATTGAGAGTCTGTTGGTTGATGCCGGGGAGATGCCACTCGCTCTGCGCCGCGTGCAGTGCATCACTCGCCTGTACGCGCGAGCCCGGCGCCTCCCTCAGTCGCCAACAGCTTTCACTGCATCCGCAGCTGATCTCGATGGTGCCTTTGCCTCCGAGAGACGACAGTCATACCCTAAGCCCTTTTGGTTTAGTGCCAGGAAACTCCATCGAGAGATAAATATAGCTCTCGGGCCGGTGGCGCCCCTGGTTCTGCCCAGGACGCCACCCTGGAGGGTACCACATTTGGCTATTTGTCGCCACGCCTCTGCTCCCAAAGCTTGTACGGCGCCGAGAGTATTGCGTTTGACCTTTTAGGAGCACACCTCCTGTCACGCTGGAACCGTGCCAGTGTATACGGATGGCTCTAAGTACTAAGAGGGGGTCGGCTTCCACGCAGTATCCCCTCTGTTTGAAGTCAACGGGGCTCTACCTGTCGCTGTGTCTGTCTTCACGGCTGTGTTGGTGGCAATACACCACTCGGTACGGGAGATTACGCAACGTGTCCGGTTCGGAGACCGGATCGTGACTTATAGCGACTCACAGAGCGCCCAGAGTGCTCTCGGGGCATTGGAATCTTCGCCTTCCCTGGTTCGTGATATCCGTGATGCCACAGGTTTGGCAACCCAAGCGGATGTCGAGATTATCTTCTTTCTGAGTTCCTGGACATGTAGGAATTGCGGGGAATAAGCGCACCGATGAGGGCGCTAAAGATTCTGCGAGGACTCTGCGACCGGTCTAGCGTTTTGTTCTTCCTCACATCGACTACATGGAAGGAATACGGGCAGCTCTTCGGGCTGCTTGGCAAAGGAGATGGGAGATGGTCGAATGGTATGTAAAGTTGCATGCCATTGCGCCGCAACTGTTCCTGTTGACCTACCCCCTAATGCCGCGAAGGCTTCAGGCTGCTTTCTGTTTTCTCCGAATTGGACACACTCGCGGGACGCACAGCCATTTAATGGAGCGCTTGCCTGCGCCCTACTGTGAAGACTGCGTTGTCCACCAGACTGTTTGGCACATTCTTGTCGAATGTCCCAGTCTGGGTGATCCCCGCGAACGTTACCTGTCCCGGTACCGGGATGGGTGGGGTCGCTACCACCTGCTTGTACTCGGGATGGGTTCGTGCACACCAACCTGTGGACTTTTAGACTTTTGGAGGAGGCCGGCCTTCTCCCCTTTATTCAACTAATTGGGGTTTTTATGTTGTTGTTTTTTCTTATTTTAGTAGGTCGAAAGGTCCTGCGCTTGGGTGGGGGGGGGGAGGCGGGCTTCCCCCCGACGCCGGAGATTGCTTCCTGCTTATTACCTTCTTCTTTGTTTTATTTTATTGCTGGTTTTTTATTTGTTTTTTTTTAGCATCCTCTTTTAAAGATGCCTGATTTTAGGTAATGTTGAATACGGAGACTAATGCACAATTAGGCAGTCGCCAGATGAGCTCTTAAACCCCTCCCTCATAAAAAAACCGGTTTTCGCATGGCGACTAGTGCCTTCCGCACTTCCCCTATTGAGAGCCTGCTTGTCAATGTTGGAGAGATGCCATTATCTATTCGCCGTGCACATTGCATTACTCGCCTGTAGGCACGAGCGCAGCGTCTTCCTTTGTCGCCAATGGCTCTCAAAGCATCCGCAACTCATTTCGACGGTGCCTATGCCGCCGAGAGACGCAAGTTATACCCTAAGTCCTTTGGGTTTAGGGCCAGGAAACTCCTTCGAGAGCTAGATATCGCTCTCGGGGCGGTTTTTCCCCTGGTTCTGCCTAGAACGCCAACCTGGATGGTACCACCGTTGGCTATTTGTAGCCACGCCTCTGTTCCCAAAGCCTGTACAGCGCCGGGAGTATTGCGTTCGGCCTTTTTGGAGCACATCTTTTGTCACGCTGGACCCATGCCAGTGTATACGGATGTCTCCAAGTCCCAAGAGAGGGTCAGCTTCCACGCCGTATCCCCTTTGTTTGAAGTCAGCGGGGCTCTGCCAGGCGCTGCGTCTGTCTTCACGGCTGTGTTGGTGGCAATACACCACTCGGTACGGGATATTACGCAACGTGTCCGGTTCGGAGACCGGATCGTGATTTATAGCGACTTACAGAGCGCCTTGGGTGCTCTCGGGGCATTGGAATCTCCGCCCCCTCTGGTTCGCGATATCCGTGATGCCACGGTTTTAGTGAGCTGGGTGGATGTCGAGATTATCTTCAGCTGGGTTCCTGGACATGTAGAAACTGCGGGGAATGAGCGCGCCAACGAGGGCGCCAAAGAGTCCGCGAGGACCGGGCGACAGTCCCAGCGTTTCACTCTTCTTCACACAGACTACATGGCAGGAATACGGGCAGCTCTTCAGACTGCTGGCAAAGAAGATGGGGGACGGTCGAAGGGAACTTAAAGTTGCGTGCCATTGCGCTGCGACCGTTCCTCTGGACCTATCTCCGAATGCTGCGACGGCTTCAGGTCGCTTTCTGTCTTCTCCGAATCGGGCACACTCGTGTGCCCAAGCGGTAGTCGCCAGATAGGCTCTTAACCCCCCCCCCTAATCAAAAAAACCGTGAGCTGTGGGTTTCAACCGCTGATAGAGATTTGGAAGCGCTCTCAAAGACCCACGTTTCAGGACTGTCTTTTTCACGTTGTGAGTGAGGTTCAATGCTGGCTCCTGCTGCCTCTCAAGCCCAGCTGTGTCTAGACTGTCTTACCGCAACCAAGGAGCGGATAAGGAGACGGCATCTTTAGTTACAGCATAGCGTACGATAAGTGCAGGCGAGCGGTTTAAAAGCTTTGCTTGAATGAGTCTTTTTTGAGACTCAGGATGGCTGAGTGGTTTCGTCGCTGGCTAACAGTGGTCTAGCGACGCGGGAAGCTGTTCGCAACTCGCCTACGCTATTATTTTTTATTTAGCCCTTTTCCTACCCTCCTCTATCTACAAAAAATTCACTGCCACACTCAAACATCCCTATCACTAACACTCTCAACCACATTTACACACACTGTTACTCAGCTGGATGACTGTCCAGCTCCCTCTTCTTGTTTTCTCACTTATACGGACAACTTCCTCACTTCATAAGTAAAGAGTCTTATTGTCTCTTTTATCCACAACAAACTAATTTTTAATTTATATTTCAAATTTCGTCTGTGTGGGGAGACAAAGATCAATAGGAGGCATGATAGAAGTTTATCGAGCCCCCACCCGGATTACCCTCTCTCTTAAGCTTCTACACCCCATACACCCTGGAAAAGAAGAAAGGGATTAGACATGTGGGGAGGTGAAAGGAGGCGGACTACCTAAACGACTATTACAGGGGGAATATCCAAAACTGGATAGGTTCAAAGTGGTACCAATTTTATACGGTGAAATGAAGGTAGCGCTAGTGTGAAATTGATAGACAATGAAACAGGATACATCGCAATATGCCATTAAAAAACAGATGCTGAAAGATTGTTTTCACACGAAGAAATTGAAACCCTTAATGAAATAGGGCTAAACCCAGCAATTCCTCCACAAATTATCGTGAATAGAAGCGTAATTTGCAGGAAAGTAGACCTATGGGTCTATAAAAGTTCATCAAATAATCAAATTCGTACAAAATACCTACTTATTTAAGACTGTGTGTACCAACACTGATATGGCGAACAAGGTAGCTACAAATAGGTTAATCGCGTTTAATAAGAGAATCTCATCCGAAAATATTGAAAAGGAAAATTTATTAATATAAAAAAAGTGTTATATTTTCTACGCACTCGAAAACCACACTACGAGAAATTGCACAGCGACGGCAAAAAGATGTTGGAATGCTCTGGTAATTATGGATGAAGGGGGTGCAACTCTATCAAAAATAAATGCTTAAATTATGAGGGTAACCATCGCACTCTACCAATGAACTGCCCAAATAGAAAAGAAATTATAGAGTGGAAAGAAACAGAAAAAAACAACTAAAGAACTTTGTAAAATGCTACTTAAGCAGGAGTGGCAAAAGTAACCATTAATGAGATGAAGGTAGCGAGAACAAATATAACAATACCACAAAGAGTAAGATCAGACCTCCTAGTGTGCATATTTATATGCACACTTGTCCAACATAGGCAAACCAGGAACGTTTGCCGATATCTTAATTATGGACATCATAAAAAAAAAGAAGATGCATTACAAATGGAACCACAACCAAAAGAAAAGGAATACTAATAAGCAAGATAACCTGACATCGATAAATGAAATAGAGGAAGAGCAGTACCAAACAAAATTAGATCACATAAACATAACAATTTCACGGATGACAAAAGCCACAAGGCCCTATCAAAGGTCATCCGCATCTGTCAAAACCCACCCACCAACAAAAAGGAGGAATGGTGTGCCAAATGAAAGATCTCTGTTTGAAGATCTACTCAAGCGAATTTATGCGACCGCCAAGAAAATTAAAGCAAGATGATCTAGTCCAAGCACTTAAGGCAAATAAATGCAAATGGTTGTACAAGGCAGAAGAAAATGAAAAACTTTTGAAGGAAGGAAGAATTAGAGTATACCCAAGGCGATGTGATACCTCACAAATGGTAAATAAAATTTATACAGTGGAAATTTTAACCTCACTGTCGAAACTGTAGAAATAGCAGAGCCAGGAAGGAGAACCACACGACAAAATCCACAATGGATAAAAATAAAATTATAATCCAAATATGCAAATCCTACTGAAGTCAAATAGGGAAAAATGGGAAGCGAAGATAAAAAAAAATATCCTGCTAATAAATACAAACTGATGGATCGGTAAAGAAAGATAAATTTGAAATAACATCAGAAAAATCGATCGAGATATTGTACTCATCTCGGGCCAAGGAATAAGTAAGGAAGATATAGTATTAAAGATATATAACTATACCGTCATAACGAACAACTCTTCAGGAGAAAGAAATGATGGGGCGGCTATAGCTATCAAAAGGGGCCTCGAATACACCGAAATTCCAATAGTAGATCAAGCATGCATAGCCGTTAAACTAGAACTAAAAATTACTTCATTAATAATATCGACAGGCTACGAACCACCAAGGAAACCTTTTTTTTTACCTGTACATAACTTCATTACGATAGTCGGACAAAGTCATCCAAGGTCATCCCCCCTCATGGCAAGATGCCATGAGAGTGTATATAGAACAACGAATATTGCTGGCAGAAATCTAGAGATTGTGTTAGAAAGAAACCTCCTAAGAAGAGAGAGACCAGATAATTCCACAAATATTACAGCAAACACCGCTACAAAACCAAACATACTACTAAGCAGCTGTGATAGGCCATTAAGTTTTCACTTGGAACCGTTATCAAATGCAAGCAGTGACCCTGTAGGAATACTGCTAAAAATGAACCAAAATCCGATACAGGTACGTGTAATTAAAGGGAAAAAATACCACAGAGCAAGTTGGAGGATGTATAAGGAAGAATTAAATAGATATATTCCTAAAGACCTGGTAGGCCCTTTACTCGAGGAGATAGATGAACAGCAGTTAAAATATGCTCTGGTGGCCGCAGATACAAAATAGGTACCAAAAACAAGCTAACGAATTAAAAAAAAACCCATCACGAATGGAACACCGAGATGATAAATAAAAATAAACAAATTAAATGGGCATATAATTCAATATGTATAGGAGGACCTAGTCCAGAAAAATATAATAACTTGAGAGATTTAAAAGCAGAAATAATCTACTTAATAGATAAACAACACGGAAAAGGCTGGGATAAACTTATTAGGGCAGATTGATTTGAACAAAAAAAAACAAAAGAAAATTGGAGAGCAATTAATAGAACAAGAGAGTCAAAGCCGAGAATAAAAATAAAACTTAAGGACAAGAACGATAACTTAATCAAAGATCAGGAAATAGAACAAAAATTCCGACGGCCCTGGGAGTCACTTTTCTCAATTTCACCTGAAGAAAACGAAGATTAGGTGCCGGAACGGAAGAAAATGTGAATGGATGCCTACGTAATAACATCAACAGGATTACTCCAACCCAATCGGTAGACCCTATCAGGGAAGAACAAAAGGGGGCGGGGACAATAACAACGGATGAAGAAATAATTAGCGTAATTCCCTCATTTAAACAAAAAGCGCCATGACCATCAGGGCTCACAAAGATCAACTTGACCGATGCTCCGAATACCATCATAAGAGCATTGAAAACATCTTCAATGCAAGTCTAAACACGGGCTACTTCCCTGACGCATTAAAAAGAGCAAAAATATTGCTCTTGCCGAAACCAGGCAAACCTCCAAACTCCTGCATAGTTACAGGCCTATATCCTTACTGGGCTTTACCGGCAAAGTATTCGAAAATATAATGACAAGAAGATTTATAGAGGGTATAGAAGATTTTTTATGAGGGAGCCTATCTGGCTATTGCCTGCTTGGGCATAAGTCGCCATACACGACAAAGCCTACTACTAAGCTATATTTAGAAACAAATAACAAAAAAAACAAGAAAACAAACAACTATGTAAATAACAAATAACGCTAAAAAAGACAAGGGCTAAAAAAAATAACCAACAAGGAAAAATCAAAAGGAGGCGCGCACCCTCGTCGGGGGTAGCCCCCCCCTCCCGATGCAGGAACATTCAACCTGCCCCCCCCCCAGTCAAATAAAGGAAAGGAGGTCAGTCTCCTCTGAACAGTCGTAAAGTCCACAAGTAAGTGTGCACGAACCCATCCCGAGTACAAGGGGCAAGCGGTAGCGACCCCGCTCGTCCCAGTAACGGGACAGGTAAACGTGCGCAAATCGCCCAGATTGGGACATTCAACAAAAATGTGCCAAACAGTCTGGGAGGCAATGCAGTCTTCACAGTAGGGCGCAGGAACAGTGGCGGTGGAATGGCACGCAATTTTAAGTCCCTCTCGACACTCTCCCATCTTCTTTGCCAAGCAGCACGGAGAGCTGCCTGTATTCCTGCCATATAATCGGTGAGAGGAAAAACCAAACGCTGGTCTGGTAGCCCAGTCCTCGTGGACTCTTTGGCGCCCTCATCGGCGCGCTCATTCTCTGCAATTCCTACATGACCAGGACCCCAGCAGAAGATAATCTCGACATCCGCCCGGCTCGCCTCAACCGTAGAGTCACGGATATCGCGAAGCATGTGATGTGGAGTGTAAGGGAAAGGGACGCCAAGAAGAATACCCCCATCATTTGTTTCTTTAATTCATTCTCTCCCTATGTCTCCTAAGTATAACTTCACGTGGAGTAAGCTCTGTATCCAAGGAGAAAAGTAAAAGAAGAAAGAATTTCAATATCCGTCAACGCCTCGCAGGAGTACCGAAGTTGGGCGCTCAAAGCTTTTACCTCGCCGATAAAATGCTAATCTCCGTGGTCGGGAAAAGGATAGCCGAAAGTTCCCACCCAAATCGTTGGAGACGATTAAGACCTGTATCAGGCGACAAAAGCTTATCCCTCTAGGCGCTGGAAGCCACTCTCAGACGTAATGTGCCTTCCAGCGATTAAGCATAAAAAATGGCCGTCATATAAATACCCTGGGTTTTTTGAAGATGGGCAGATTGAGTTGGAGATCTCGTCACCTTCGGTTCAGATCGTGTGTCTGTTTTCCCAAGTCTCACCAGGCAGATCCATCTCTTTAGCGAAGGCTTACTCTGTTCAGAGCAAGCCTCGAATCATCGTTTCGTCCCCAAAGGACTGGACGAGATTCCTCTCGTCTCATCTGGAACCCGCCCTCAAGGATCTCCAGTTTCCTGTGTGAGAGTCTCGATTTTTGGAGGTTGCATTTATCTGGAGCAGAGGTGCCATCGTCCGTCTTCAAGGAGGATCGTAAACTCGTCTTCTGCCCCCTCCCCTTCATCCTTCTCACCATCAGGATATTCGGCCGAGAATCACGACGATTTTCCGTCTCCATTCCCCCGCGCCGACTCGCTAAAGGAGTCCCCTTCCTCGAGGACTCCCTTTGAGGTAAAATGACCCCTGATTGCATCTCCCGTTAATCGTCCCGCTTGCCGACTTTTAAATATTCCTTCTGTATAACTGATTTATAGTATCCCATTAAAAAGCTAATTAACAAGTAATTAACGTTACCCGATTGCCAATTTTCTATAGTCTGTCAGTATTATCTTATTTACATTTCCTATATTTCCTGTATGTATATATATATGTTAACTAGTGACTTAATAAAAATATATTTTTGGTTTTTACTCTTTAAATAAATCCTTGAACTACAACTTGGTAGACTCATTAAACGCTATTGGCCCCTGTAGTAAATCACACTCTTATACCTCGTAATCAACGGATTACTTTTACGAAGTGAACTTACTTGTACGTAGCGAAAGACGCGTACGTACATTAAAGGATATATGTGTATATAACTGTATATATACATATTCTCGTGGCTTTTATTTTTTTCCTCCCAGCCAATAGATACATATATGTATATATATATATATATATATATATATATATATATATATATATATATATATATATATATATATATATATATATATATATATATAATAAATTCTGGTGTCAGGTCTATTGGGTTAAGTTAGGCCCCTTTCGTTTTCAAGTCCCTCAGTTGAATTAATAGAAAATTTACCAAGTTGGTCAAGTTTATTTAAAGATAGAATTTTTTTTTTTCTAATTGTTTTTATTTTATTTTGAGTATTCAGTCTTTTTGTGGTGCCCGTAAGGCCATATTTAGTAACAAGCTATTGTTTTTGTGTGTGTTTTGAGAGAAAATCTTTCAAACTCCCCTCCTTGTAATCCCGTGCCGGATTAAGAGGTCCTATATCAGGTACTCATATAGGAATTAGTATATTTATCATAATTTATTGCTTTGGTCCGTGTGTGTGATCACAAGAATTAAGATTTTATTTAGAATTTTGGGGAACTATTGCGAGAGCAAGATTTGAGAATGATTACAAGCAAGAATGCGGGGAGCTGTTAACAGGTATAGGGCATTTTGGAAACCGATAATGAGCTACATTTTCATCGTAGAGAGCAGAATGGGCGAAGTTTTGTGAAATAAACCAATTGTTAAAGGACTCTGTAGAGATTGATTAAAAATAAGCTAATGGGATAACAATATTTAGTAGCTCAAAACAATTTTTATGCTACAGCGTTGTATTACAATTATTCTTTTTTGTACAGTTTTTGTGTTTATTTGAAATTAGACCGTAGAAAAAATATGAATCTTAGTACAAAAATATTCTTCAAACTCAAATTCTAAGGTGAATTCAAAGAATAATAGAAAAAAATGTGAACAAAATGTACTCAAAAGTAAAGGAAAGTATAGATATTGATTAGACCAGGAAGGACTCGAAAACATAATTTTGGAATGCGAAAAAAAAAGGTTAATATAATAGAAAATTTTCTACCGATGCGATGTCGTGTAGAAATGTAATAAAAGTATGTATTGACCAAGGAAGTTTATTCATTTACCTTTATTCATAAATAAAATTGAAAAAAAGCAAATATAAAAAAATCGAAGAAAATTTGGAAAAATAAAATAGAAGAGGTTTGATCAAAATTGACGAACCAAAATTCTATCATTAACATCAACGAATTTCAGAGGAATAAAACTAAATCTTCTAAAGAGAATAAACCCACAGAGCCTTTTGTTTGCGTGCATAAATACTGAGGTAAGTTTATTATTTATTTAAAATAAAAGGTAATATGGGCAGTTTTTGAGAAGAGGTTCTTGAGTATGGGTCAGTGTATGGGCGAAACGAAGATGTGTGTTAAGCACTGCATAAGAAAAGGGGCCAAAGGAGAACAATTTAGGTTGAACGACTTAGAGTACGCAGCTCGTCTGAAGCTTCCCTTGTTCCCTAGAAAAGGCAGGTCCCGATATAAATGAACACAGGTTGTGGCAATTTCGAGGGGTTTTGGACCCATTCAAAAGAAAAAAATGGTTATTTGTAACTTGTAACACTTTTCATTGGTGTGTCTATGTCCTATCTTCTAAAGCTAAGAAGAAGAAGAAGGAAAATGATAAAACCAACGATGGGATTTTGCTCGGAGTGGATCAATAAGGTGTGGATAGATCGAGAATAAGAAGTGAAATGGAGAAAGAGACGACACCATTAGCAAATGGGGTCGAAGCCATGTCGGATGGACTTATCGTAAATTGTAATGCCCGAGTTCATACAAACACTCGAGAATGCGAACTAGAACCCCATTGTGGGTTTCCTGGCTGAATCTAAAATCGAGGATAATCCTGGCTTATTGAAGAGGATTTGCTTCAGTTTGAGTAGGATTTCTTTTAGTACCAGAGACCACCAGTTCAACGCGAGTGGCCAAATACGATTTATTTTTTACAAATTTACGGCGAAAACAACGAGAGAATCTGTCACAAAAAGTATGTATGCAAATAAGAGTAATAATGAAAAAAGTGATGAAGATGAGGGAAGTGAACGTGGGTAGAAGAAATATAGCCGCAGATCCTCTTCCGTGTATTGGGGCAATGAAGGCAAGCAACTGCGGGCGATGAGATCGGGAAGAAATGCATTCCTCCAGATGTCAGCTGCAGCAGGGTTGTCGATGATCGATACTAAGGCTTTACTCGATCCAGTCCCCTTTTCCTCGCCCTATTTTATATTTCCAAGATCAATATATATGTACGAAAGGATACTCTCTTAACTGCTTAACTCGAGAAAGTGAAATATCTCCTGCACCATTCAGTAAAGTTCTCCTTATCACCATAGAAAAGTTGGACCTTTTTGAGAGAGGGCTTAAGACGGGGCCGAACTTATCAACAAATCGTTTTATAACTCGTAAAAGTTGGGACCCTAATTTTTGCCAAAATTGACATTTAACTTTGCAATCTATTTTTGTTAAGGCGAAAAAATGGGATAATCAGAAATGTCAGCACTCCTGAGTTGAGGCATTTTTCTGGTTTTCCTGTTTCTGGGGAATTATATATATATATATATATATATATATATATATATATATATATATATATATATATATATATATACCAACGAGGAACTTCTCGGGAATCTAATTCTTAGCAGAAAAATAAAATCGTTTGCAATGGTAGATAACATGATTTATTTTACCAACCGTTTCGGAACAAACACTGTTCCATCTTCAGTGGCTATAGACAATAAATATAATTATTATAATATGTGTATTAGAGAACACTCAATAACCTATTGGCCGGAAAAAGAGCTCAAAGAGAATTAGCAAATAATTCAAAGTAAAATATTATAACTAATGTGAACCAATAAGAATGGAGCTTAAACAAAAGGCCACAAACAAATTTTAACTTACAATGATTAGATATTAAAACTAGACAAATATAGATAATAAATGGGAATAGAACATTGCTCAGCTAGAACTAAGGAATTGAAAAACAGGAAATATTAAACTAGCATTGTAAAAAAAACATTAAAATGAGTACGCACATAAAATGAAATAAAAATATTTATACTGACAGCAATTTAAGTGAAAATAAGGAAGATCTGAATTACAATGAAACCCTTACGATTACTGACCTTGGCTGTCGGAATTGTAGAGGCAACTCTAATTGTATGAATAGGAATAGCGACGAGTGAGTTGTGTTGGTTGGAAGATATTTACTGGGTCAATAGTCATTTAATTCGAGGTTCAATTTTTTTTATATAAAGGTATCCAATAATTTTTAAATCTATGTAGCTTGATTTAGTCTGAATTACAGAAAAAATATCTGTAGCATCCAAAATTTTGAAAAAGACCAATAAAACCCGGGTTTTATTCTGGGTTTTTTCAAATCTGGGGTTTTTTCAAAAAACAAAAGCTACAAGCATTAGAATTACATAAAAAATAGCTATATCTATTTTTATATAATATTAATAATTACTCAGTTTAATAATTATATTATAGTAAGAAAAGATCACTGATCGAGAATTGTGGGTACCCATAATAGCCATAACTTGTAGAAGGAGAGATGATTTATTATCAGACAGTATCAGAGAAATAACTTTAATTTGATACATATTTGTTGAAATTATAAACATAAATATGAATTTTGAATAAAATAATGATAAGTATCATTCATTTCTTGATAAAAAAGTGTAATTTTGAAAAAAAAACCCAAACCCTGGTTTTTTCAAATTTCATTTGAAAAAGTCCCCCAAAACTCGGTAATAAAACCCGAGTTTTTTTAGGGCTAGATTTTTTGATTTGCCAACCCTGGCTCTGGTTTGGAAATAGGTCGATCAGTTCTATATGAAATCCCCAAGTCCTTAGAGCTCCTCACTTGTAGCTGCAAAGTGGTTAAACCCATCTAGCGACTGTTGCATGTCGTGCACCTAAATAAGTATATTTGAATAAGAATGACACATTGGAAAGATTCTCATTAATAAGGATAAAATTGCATTGGGAAAATGTATGAAGAGAAGTGATCTGATGGTTTCTAGAGGTATATTGTACTCTTAAGTTTTCTCAATGAACTGGTTGAGAGTATGTATGTGGTCAAACGTTGAGAAACCTTTTAGGAACTCAGTTTGTACTCTTGGTTATTGGTCATCTGGCTGGTTTTGTAGTCTACTTTAATGACTCGTGAAGAGTTTATAGACACAGGTGAGATGGCTGATTTGCCTGTAGTTTGCAAGGTCTGTTTGATCGCCTTTTTGTGTAGAATGATTATTATGTCATTGTGCCAGTCCTCCGAAAGCTTGCCTTGTTATAGACACTAAGTGAAGAGGCAAGCTAGTTTGTCCACAACGATACATCCATAATCTTTCAACAAGTCAGAATCGCTTTTGTCCTGCCTTGGTGTTTTGTGGTTCTTCATTTGATTGTTTTCAGTTTCTAATTTGAGAACGACCGCAAGATTATTGGGTGTTATTGGTTGATTGTGGTTCTGGATGGTGTTTTTGCTCGAGCACAACTTTTCATATTAATCCTTAATTTTTTTTTAATATTCTTTCTCGATCTTGGGTGATTGTACCATCTTCCTCTTTTATAGCTACGATTTGAGATTTTCTTTTGGAAGTCTTTTTTTAGTCATTTTATATCCCTTTCCTTATTTGATGGTATCTTCAACAATAGTTGTGTTATATTTTCTGATATCAACTACGTTTCTATTTAATGAGCTTGTTTAGTTCTGCTAATTCAATTTGTTGATTGGTGTTTGTTGCTATAAGGTGTTTGCACTTCTTCATTAGGTTTATAGTTTCTCCTGAGAGTTTGTTGTTGTTATTATTTTGTGTTTTCTTGTATTTTTCAGCAACATATATATTTTTTCATCAAGGGGATTTTCATGGTATTCTCTATGAAGATGGCGCTGGAATTCTGGAAAGAGAATGTTTTGGATCTTACTGAGTTTGTTTTTGAAATGAAATAGCTTTCTTCTCTCCTTTTCAATGTTAATTTTTATCCTGCATCTCATCATGTCCTCACTTATTTTGATTTTGTTGATGATTTGGAAATCATTGAGTAATTCTTTTTGTATCTCGTAATTTTGGCTTCTCCAAGTCCATCTTTGCTGCTGCTTTGGAACATATTGTTAGCATTTTGGGATCAGTTTAAAGTCAAACAGATCTTGTCCTCTTCCATTTCGTTCCTCATAAAGAACTTTCCCATGCATGACTCATTACCTTGGCCCATTTTTGCATTAAAGTCTCCCATGACATATTCAAATTGGCTTTGTTTTTGCTTAGGCTTATCCTGATGTCATAACAGAAGCTATTTAATTTTTATTGCATCCTTGTAATTGTATGTACTTCATTTTTGTCTTTAAAAAACCTTTCGAGCGCAGAAACAAAGATACAGAAACTATGCATTGCAGACTATATATCTATATAATATACGAAAGAAATCGGGCGTGAATGAACACATAAGTCCTTTGCTCTCCTTGATCTTGGTGTCTTCCAAAGTCCATCTCCTTTTGCCTTGAAAAGAAAGCACCGGTTCTTGCTTCTTTTGCTTATTCATATGCCTAAGAGTTTGGGGGGTTACACCACGTAAAAGAACTTCTTGCTTTTATATTTCAAGATGGTCTGGAACAAACATTCCCTAAAGATGATGTATTTAACTTAACAATTATTTATCATAATATTGTAATGGTGGGCAAAGCTGCCGTTAGCCTAGTAGATAAAGCGGCAAGGGAATTGCATGCTTAATTAAGCAGTTTGATTCCAATCGAGATGAAAAATACAAGGAAATGTATGTGAGGGATCTAAGGGGATACTCGTTTGAAGACATCACCGAAGAGCTGGTTGACCTAGGGGCGATTAAGACTGAACGTGTAATGAAAAAAAACAGGGGGAGGGGCTCGAGATCCACTCCTACACCCTTAGTTACCTTTGATAATGACAGGCTCCCTGAGTCAGTGCGTGCCGTTTGGAATCTCTACCGTGTCAAGGCATTTGTGCCATTGCCGCGGAGGTGTTACTATTGCCACCGCTTTGGCTACACGAATCGCACATCTAGGCGCGCAAATTCGGTTCGAAAAGGTCTGCATGAATTTCTCTAAGACGTACACGATAAGTTCTTATTGTGTACGGCCAAGTGTGGAAATTGCGTAGAGCTTTACACTGCTTTCTTGAAGCAACGTGGTGCGCATTTTCTGCCTTTTAGGCTGCAGAGTAGCACGTGAGTAGAGCAATAAATGCCAAAAATCCCGCAGCCAAATTAAAGGTGGATTCCAAGTACTTTCCAATTTGTTCAGTTCATTCTCAAGGAATAAATTGAACAAGTTGGCAAGTTCTTGGAATCCGCCTTTCATTTTCCTGTGGGATTTTTTGCATTTATTGCTCTACTCACGCGCTACTTTGTGAGTTTCTCATATCCATATAGGAAGACCTGCCTTCTCCCGAATCCCAAGGACCCCCTCCATGGTCTCCTTCTCAGCCTCCGCCTTTTCGTAGCACTTGCCCCTTTGAGGGAAGACGGCTTCCGGCGATGTTCTTCTCCGGGTGACCGATTAAACACCACTGTTTACGAATAGAAACCATTGCACCTGTGAAAGAAAAAATTCAATTGACACAAGAACTGAAGACTGCTGAACATTTGAAGCGCCGTACATTCGTCAATTGGGTGTACGAGCAAAGACAAGCTGATTATGATTTTTCGCAAAAAATCATCTTTAGTGATGAAGCCCATTTTCATCTTGGTCGATTCGTTAATAAGCAGAATTGTCGCATTTGGGCTGATGAAAATCCCAGGAAGATTTTTGAAAAGCCACTGCATCCACAAAAGGTCGCTGTTTGGTGTGCATCTTTTGATAGCGGAATCATTGGTCCGCATTTCTTCGAAAATGATGACGGGAATTCTGTTACGATGACAGGCAAGCGATACCGTGCCATGATAACCAACTTTTTATGGCCTGAATTGAATTCTATGGATGTCGAAGATTTGTGGTTTCAACAGGACGGCGCCACATGCCACACAACCAATGCAACAATGGCTGTATTGAATGACAAGTTCCCAGGTCGTATCATCTCTTGAAATAGCGAGGTCAATTGGCCACCACGATCGTGTGACTTGACGCCTTTAGATTTCTTCCTTTAGGGTCATCTCATAAGTAAGGTCTATGCCAACAAACTAACAACAATTCAACAGCTAAAGGATGAGATAATAAGGCATATTGGTGAGATCGAGGAGCAGCTATGCAGAGAGGTCATCAAAAATTTTGACCGTCGAGTGGTGTGCCGCCGAAGCCTTGGCGGACATTTAGGCGATATTATTTTTTACACATAATTGCCATGACTCAAATAACATGATCCAATAGTAAAATCAATAAATTTTCACCAATAACACTGTTTTGTTTACTGCTAACTTCGATCCGTCTTAATGGAACACCCTATATATATATATATATATATATACGGGGGGGGGGGCACTGTTCCTTGTGCTACGGGTTCCGCAGCTTTAAACCGACCCTGAGTACAGTTGCATCTGGATATGATATATACGTTTAAATCTTTGTATGTTCCGCTGTCAACTGAATTTAACCACGTCGTGGCGCGCTTGCTGAGACTCTTTATTTTCCTGGACAGTAATATGAACGGTAGGTATCCCCTCTGGGGGAACTAAACCATCAATCTCAGGGCTCAGGTCTTTGCTGTCCTGATTGAGGAGTTGGAGATAGGTGTATTAATTATGGATTAGTTTAGGTATTACAGTCCGAAAAACGATTCATTTTATTGTCTGTGCTCTTCGAATGGATAGCCTGATTTTGGGTGGAAAGTGGTCGAAAACAATAATTGGAAAGAACACCTTACAATTCAACTATCGTTTTCTGAGTCTCTACTGAAAGAGAAACCGCCTTACTGATACTTAGAAGAGGCGCAGTGGTCTGCATTTCAGGAAATGAAAGATTTCTTTGTTCCAGTCGAGGATTTTAAGACAGTTGATGAGGCCGTTGAGTTCTTCTTCGATAATCTCATCCTCTTAGAACGTCTGTGAGTTTTGCACGCCGCTCCCTTCTTCGGTGATTCGCCGAGTATGAAACTGGTATTAGACAGAAGCGACACCCTGACATGAGCTCTAAGAGCCGCCCTAACGATTTCATCATCGGTGAATTTCTTCGAGCTAGAGCTAGGTTCCCATATGTATCTAAGCACGCCCATTGCTATTTTTGGCGGGCGGACATACATATCGTCACTAAATAGCTATAACCCTCTTGCAGAGGTGTAGAAGCGAGTCAAAAGTATTCAGGGTAAGTTCTCGCAGGTTCCCCTTTCCATTCTCCAGGAGAACTGGACCGCGATCTCGGACCCCGCGTGGCTATCTTTCGCGACCGCTTTCTTCACATTCTTTAGCCGGGATGCTGCAACGTCAACATTTAATGTATTTCATGGTGTCGCTGAGAGCCGCCGAATGGAATTTTCCTCCAGAGGCGGAGAACCGTTCAAGGATATGTTTACGCTGAGTACATTGCGTTTCGAACTCGATACCAGCGCTAACAATGCCCATGGTCGGGCCATGTCCCGTATGTCCCGCTTCAACACCTTGATTTCTGGTGAATGGTTACTGTGTTAGATTTTAGCAACCTGAGGAGAGATCACTGTAATCCGGCCGGTTTCCGCCAAATTTCTTTAAACTCCTGCGTGGGCAATTTGATAGGGAAATTCGTAAATTTTATATTAGCCTTCTTCCTTGACAGCTTATGCCACCTGTATTCTACATAATGCAGCTTCTGCAAGTTCCACTTGAAATCAGATGCGCTGCTCCGACTAGAAAATGATATCTAAAGAAGCCCAATGATAGTCAAAACTAAGGTAGTGCACTTTTGTCGCCAACCATGGCTTCCTCTAGATTCGTATTTATTCCTATACGGGGCTTGAATCGAAGTGGTGGTTTCTCAACGAATTATTGACCTTCTTTACGACCAATAGATCATCTTTGAGGCCGATGATCGCAGGCTTAAAGTCTCTTGTTCCCGCCTCATGGACGTTCATCGGTCCTGACTTTCGGCAATTGGGGTGCTGATAGGCCTACCACTTTATTGTATTATCGTTCCTTTTTTCGATCAAAACCTGATTACGGATGCGAGTTTTACGTTTCTGCAGCCGAGCGTGAATTGCACAAGATGAAGGTGATTCACGACTCCGGTCTCCGTATTGTGACCGGTACCTTCCTCAAGTCCCTATATAGAGTCTGATTGTAGATGTTGGTTGAGATGCAACTTGCCTTCGCTAGAAGTGCTGACTCGGCGTCTTCCTCAGTCACCTACAGCTCTCATGCCATCCGCGTCCGATCTCGATGGTACTTATGCCACCGAGAGAGGCTAGTCTTTCGGGTTTATGGCTAGGAAATTCCTTCGAGAGCTTGATATAGCTCTCAGGTCGGTGGTGCTTCTGGAGGGTACCCTAGAAGACACCCTGGAAGGCACTACCTTTGACAATTTGTGGACACGCTTCTGCTTCCAAAGTTTCAACAGCGCCGAGAGTATTGCATTCGCATTTTTTTAAACACATTCCCTGTCACGCTGGATCCGTGCCATTGTGCACGAAAAGTTCCAAGTCCTAAGAAGGAGTCCGGTTCCACGCCGTATCTCCTCTGTTTGGAGTCAGCGTGGCTCTAGCATGCGGTGTCTCTTTCTTCACTGCAGAGTTTGTTGCTATACACAGCTCGGTAGAGGTGATAAGGCGTTGTGCCCGGTTCCTGAATATTAGCAACACTAAAAGCGCTCTGAGTACTCTTGTAGCATTGGAATCTGCGCACCTTTTGGTTCTCGGTTTTCGTGACACAACGGCGTCTACGAGCCATGCAGATGTTGAGATTTTCTTTTGCTCGGTTCTTGGAAATGTAGGGGGTGCAGAAAATGAGCGGACCAAAGAGTACATGACGAATGGCCGATCATACTAACCCTTCGTGCTTCTCTACACTAACTATATGCCCTAATTAGGTGAGCCGTCCCGACTCCCTGGCAAAAAAGAATGGAATATGGCCAATGGGAATCTTAAAGTTGCATGCCATCGCACCGCGACTATTCCCTTGAGCATACTGCCAACGCCTCGGCGGCTTCAGGTCGCTTTCTGTCTTCTTCGAATTGGGCATACTCGCGGGACGCTCCACTATTTAATGGGACGCTGCCCTACACCTTACTGCGATGACTGCGTTGTCCCCCAGACTGTTCGGTAGAATCTTGTTGAATTTCCAAGTCTGGGTGATCTTATCGCACATTACCTATGTACTGTTTTCTAGGTATCTAGACAAGCGGGGTTGCTACCGCTTGTGTCTTGTACTCGCGTTAGGGGCGGGGGGATGGTAGTGCACACAGCCGTGTGGAGTATTTTACTTCTTGGAGGAGGCTGGCCTCTTCCGAATCCGGGATAATCCCGAAGTATGTCTCCTTATTTTTGATTTTGTGCTGCTTCTTTTTTGTTTTTGTTTTTTTGTATCTATTCTTTTGTGTGTTAGATTTAAAGTGACTTAGGAATACGCAGATTTTTAATTACGGGAACTTATTATCTCGGTGGCAGTCTCCAGATTGAGGGTTAAAAAAAAATCAGGGCATAAACATTTAAGTATACCTTTAAAACTATTTGCATGGGAAAATATAATAAATTTAGATAATTCTGATAAACTAGACTCGTACTGGATTTAAGGTTGTGTAGAGCGAGATGTAGTGATTTATGTCGATATTCTTTGTCTCAGATGTCATATGTACATATTAATTTCTAAATAATTATGTATATGTAATTCGAGAATTTATTATTTATTCTCCTTACTGGAAGCTCTTTTAAACTTGATATACGAATACACCACCTTCATCTATACGTAATTTCAAATTTAAGAAGTGCAACCTTTCCTTTCTCATACTCGTCCTCAAGCTTTTATTTACGTGTGATAGATTATTCTTAGTTATGAATAATCCATACATGGATTTCTCTACCAAGAATGTTGAATTATTTCAGAGGAATTAACAATTACAATGTAATAATCTTTCCTACTCCCGACCCAACTTCTCTGGTCATTTACGTGATTTGCTAGAAATGAATATAACCATAGAAGATTTGATATATGAAGGGGGTGATAAATGTCCTATGGATTTTAACAGTGCTAAATACATACTGACTTCTCTAGAGATGAATATAACCATAGAAGATTTGATATATGAAGGGGGTGATAAATCTCCTATGAATTTTAACAGTGCTAAATACATACTGACTTCTCTAGAGATGAATATAACCATAGAAGATTTGATATATGAAGGGGGTGATAAATCTCCTATGAATTTTAACACTGCTAAATACATACTGACTTCTCTAGAGATGAATATAACCATAGAAGATTTGATATATGAAGGGGGTGATAAATGTCCTATGAATTTTAACAGTGACTTCTACATACTGACTTCTCTAGAGTATTTTGTGTTTAAAGATATTTACTTGTATAAACATGTGAAAAATATATCATAAATATATCAGACTGATTTGAAGAAGCCATGGAAGATGTACAGGGTGGTCTAAAAGTCTCGTCATCCCCTTTAAATAGTGTTAATTTTCTATTTCTAATATTGTTTTAATTTTATATTTCGGATGTGTTTGATATTAATATGTTGTTCCTCTATAAAAAGGGAATAACCTAAAACCAGTACGTGTGTTTGATATAATTATATAGTTCTTCTATTGTTCTTATTACTTTTCGGTAGGGGATGAAAAGACTTTCATTTGAAATATTGTAAGGAGATGAAGGAAATATGAATAACTAATTCTATGTTTGGAGGTAAGATCAAGCTGCGCGATTTTCTACGATGGTCTTGCGAAGAAATATGAAGTCAGATGCAGTCGAAGCTAAACCTGATACTCCATCATCAATACATTCCGTCTTCAACATATTCGCCCGTTAAGACGATAACATGTTATTTCTTTCAGACTGGATGGTAAGGTAAGTTTTGTACTTTCAGATAATTTGAGTAAATGAAAAGAGGCTAAGTGAAAATTGTAGAGAGGGATGCGCTTTGGTGGGTTTAGGTCACAGAGAGGGATGCGCTTTGGTGGGTTTAGGTCACAGAGAGGGATGCGCTTTGGTGGGTTTAGGTCACAGAGAGGGATGCGCTTTGGTGGGTTTAGGTCACAGAGAGGGATGCGCTTTGGTGGGTTTAGGTCACAGAGAGGGATGCGCTTTGGTGGGTTTAGGTCACAGAGAGGGATGCGCTTTGGTGGGTTTAGGTCACAGAGAGGGATGCGCTTTGGTGGGTTTAGGTCACAGAGAGGGATGCGCTTTGGTGGGTTTAGGTCACAGAGAGGGATGCGCTTTGGTGGGTTTAGGTCACAGAGAGGGATGCGCTTTGGTGGGTTTAGGTCACAGAGAGGGATGCGCTTTGGTGGGTTTAGGTCACAGAGAGGGATGCGCTTTGGTGGGTTTAGGTCACAGAGAGGGATGCGCTTTGGTGGGTTTAGGTCACAGAGAGGGATGCGCTTTGGTGGGTTTAGGTCACAGAGAGGGATGCGCTTTGGTGCGTTTAGGTCACAGAGAGGGAGTAAAGTTTCGAGACTAATTTTTAAAATTGATTCTATTTTAGAATATTTACAGTAAAAGCATTCTGGAAGACACGATAATCCGTAGAAAAACTGGCTTGCAACAGTTAGATACAAATTAAAGGCAAAAATTTGCCTATATAAATAATAAATAAATCATTAAAAATAAATACACATGTTTTACTCGTAATTTATGCCGAAAATAATTTGTTTTCTTCAAGGTTTGCTGCGCACTGGATTTTTATTAAAATCACCTCCGTATCGAGGGTAGGGCGTTCGATTTTATCTGAGTAGTTCGCAAAGAAGGGAAGAAATAACAAAGGAACTGTTTATTTTCTTTTATTTTTGTTGAAAAGTTAACGCGTCTAATCTCTAGATTCAAAAAAATTCTGCTTAAGACCTGAAGTACACTTGTCGGATATGAAAAGCCGTACTTCCTATATTACTATCATAAAAAGCGTTTAACCCATGTTATGGGACAATAATATATGATGTGCTTTCCTTATGAATTTAAGAAGCTTGGATATGGGACAACGGTACCGGTTTTCATCGAGTTGGGCAACTATCGCATTATAAGGACAGACGAGTAGATCTGATCTGGGAAATAAATGTCGCTCGGTGATTTGGATGTGTTGAAGAAGGTATTAGGATAAAAGTCAGTCTCTGTACAAAACCCATGTACATTCCAAACAAAACTATGGATACACATGTGTACTCGTTGAGGGAGTAATACAAGTACCTCAAACTGATAATGAATAATTTAAAGCGTTCTTGGCTATCGACCAGATCTGGTTTTTGTTCTCCTATTAACTTTGGACCGTAGCCATTCGACTACCAGAATTCAATTGATTTTCAAAAGGCTCGAATCATTAGTCACGCGCCTTAATACAAACAAGAACCAGGATAGACGGGCTAGGTTGTATGGTGGTGGGTAAAGGTACAGTTAAAACTAACCCATTTAGCGCCGTGGTACCGCTGTGCCCCTGTCGGTGAGGTGACGAGAGTATATTATTTTCACTAGCGTACATATGTGATTGTATCTGTGCAACAGTTGTCGTAGTAGTTTAGAAATAAACATTATTAATAGTGTGAACCGTATGTTAAATTTATGGGTAAGGGTCACTCATTCAAAAATTAGTTTAAAAATTAAACACATAAATGCATAAATATATACGAACCTACATACATACGCGCCAATTCGCATATGAGATAGGTGGAGAGAAAGAGAAAGGGAGAAAAGAGGGGTATCGAGAGAGAAAGAGAGAGGTTTAGGCGGGGCTGCTGATTTTGATGAGTGAGCAGAATTTACGTAGCTTTTGTGACAGTAACTAACTTTTCACTTTCTCTTCTTTTAACTCAAGTGCTTTACGTCTTATCTACTATAAATCTAGCGAACCTTCCCCTTTTCCCTACAGGTTGATCGAAATTAAATCTTTGAAACAACACTTAAATAACAATAATAATATATGACCACTTTATATATAATTTAACCCCACTTTATATGAATTACAGTTTCGACCAACGATTCTACCAATTTATGAAACTTGAATCCCAATCAAGGCACAATAATTAATAGAGACTGGATGTAAGTTGTGGAAATCGGTCGATACTTTAATAACTACACGTGAGTATAGTCTGATAATGTAATAATGAATAGGTCGGATTCAATATCTATCAAAGAGTATTATATCTCAAAAGAGCTAAGTTGTTGGTTTTTATGAGTAAAATTAGGAGGCGGAGTTAATCTCTCCGATAAATTGATTGGAGGGGATTAGTGAAGTCACGATGCTGTTTATGTGAATACTTCCGACGAACGCTTTTATTGTGTACTTGTCCAAAGGTGAATTAAGAATTTACTGTTGTGTTATTTGGGGGCATTTCAAAGGAAATCTTTATGGTTTTGCATTAGGTACGCTTTGCAGATGTTTTTTTTCCGAAGTGAGAAGTTCCAGTGATTGTGTAAGCATAGCGGTGCCGTAAATGTGAGAGACAGGTAGTGCCAGAGAGTGCCAATGGTCGTATGTATTGGACGAGGGAAACGCAAGATTGTGACATATGTATGTATATGGGATGGACGAACAATGTCCTAAGGTACTTTACGTATTATAACATTCAAATGCTCAATACAGTTGATCGAAGAAAAATGGAAGATGATACAGTCCATTTAAAACAACTTTACTTAGTGTAGGAGTTCAGAGCAAATAAAAGATGAAACTAACTATAAAAAAGAATCAAGGGACAACTATTATAAATACAACCTTCAGCCCCAAATAACGCGGTTGGGTGCATTTTATATTTTCGGGAACACGTTTGTACAAAGATTTGAGGCATTCAAAAGTAAGAACTTGAATCTCAGATTATGGGTCATGTCCCGGGCTTCAGAGAAGAAGTACTCTTCTAATTTTTCACTCTGCAACACTCTTTGTACTTTCGTGGCCATATACGCTAGTATTTCGAGTCCATAAAAAGGAGTAATGCTCTTCGAGTACCTCTGAACGCAGCCACTTACACCGAACGCTGATTTCTTCGATGGCCAGGTTGTATCAATGCGATAATTAACACAAAATCTTTCGTGATGAGAAACGATCAAATTCTCAATCCAATTAAACTGGAAATATTAAATCAAATTTATAATAGTGCGTATGTGGTGTTCAATCTGACCAGTATCGGGTCACATGTCACTTTTCACGAACCAATAGTCCCAAAATCCAACGAACCCTACTGATAATAAGCAATTTTAAGCTTCTCTTCCCAAGTAACCCATCTTAACTTTCGAATTTCAACTGCTTTAATCTACCAAACCTTAATCTAATTCTAGCCGAAACTTATTTAACCAAACCTAACCCAGCCTAACTCAAACATTAACAAACTGTGACGTAACTTAACTTAACCATACCCAATTCATTTTCCTCATTTAATGCTCGTCAAGTAAACCAGAAATTCATCAAAACGAATCTAGGAAGTTTGTTCTTTTTTTTTTAGACGACGACAGCTGGACTTCGATATACACAGTGGCCCATGAACGCTCCAGTCAGTTTTGTGACGGACTGCAAAGAGGTTGCACGTTTCATTCCGTCTTGCTTTCCCCTCACTCGAGTGGTTACTGCAATTCCAGTGGTCGAACAGCAACCGGAAAAAAGAAGCCCTTTGCCGTAGGATTGTGTGTGGTACTAATAACAATATAATTATAGGGAGAGCAGTGAGGCGATTTTAAATGTTAGAATATATTATAAACTGTTAAAATACTAAGTATGTAAATTGAAATGAGGATTGAGATATTGAGGCCTAGAGTAAAATCGCCTGTCATCACCATACGTTTAACGATAGTTTTAAGATATGACCTTAGCCGTACCGTCTCGTGTTTGGAGAGTGTGTGGGGAGGGTTGCGAAATAGTGTGTGGGAGGGGGAGGGGCTTCACTACGGAAAGTCGGTAATTTGTGTTTTATGAAGACGCAATTTAGTTATTCAGAAGGGAGCAAAGCGAAAGTCATAAGTAGGATCGAGAATGACAAATACATATAAATCGTGATCCGAAATGGGGCTCATTGTGCTAATGAGAGAGAACAGAGACGCATTCTATCCAAATAAAGCTACATCGCGGATCGCAAGGACATCTCTAAACAGGTCCACCCTGCAAACGGGTACAAATTTGTACTTCTAGTTGTACTAAATCTGTAAATGGAGGCTTCTAACGTGCCCTCCCTTACCCACTATCTGCGGTTGGGTGAGGTTTGCTATAAGTTCCTTTCCAACTTTATTCTTTTTACTACTTTTTATATCTCCACCTCTGTTCTTTCTCCGTTTTTCCTCAAGCCTGAATAGACCCGATCGAGGACGAAAGAAGGCGTTAAACTTGTAAATAAATCTCAAAGCCTCTTGAGAAAAGAGCGTACAACGGAGAATAGGATCTCAAAATGCAAACATTTTTCCTCCTTTGGGAAAAAGGTATGGAAAATGCGAAGAGATTAGATTCACGCTAGTAACAGGTATCCAAAATAGAGAGGAGGGGCGCAACCTAGCACATACAGGGTCATCTGATGAACATTCATGTCAGAGAGTATGCTCCTATATACCAGAGACGCCTATGTGTGTCTACTGATCCTTAACTCAAACCTACATCATGAGACGTGGCATGCTATTAAGCTTTTTTGAGGGGCCTAGAGTAGCATTTTGCCTTAAAATAGACTCTTAGCCACGGGCGGCAACGATACAAAGTGGAATCGGTCATTTGGGGTTCTTTCAACCATCGGATCAACATGCGGTTGGTATTAATGAAAAATATTTGGTCAGAAAGACCAGGTCAGTTAGGTCATGCTATGGTTGTCCACGAGTCGTTCATGATAATACGGAGCACAGAATGCCGTGCATTCTATTTGGTTACATATATTTTTTTTCATACGTGTCGTTACCGGGTATTGGAAGAGTCCCTGCTACTCTTGTTACGACGTTTTCAACAAATAACACAATGCTAGTTTTAATGCGGTTAGACACAATATTTATTGATTTAATATATAAATATGTGTTTAAATTGTAATACTAATAAATGGGGCCGCCCTCTGGGGTGAGCACGCGCTCCAGGCGAGACCCGAAGGCCGCGCCCACTTTGCGGGCGAATCAACGTTGCTGTGGCGGACCTTGCAGGTCTAGTTCTCGACATGCGCCCACACGCTGTAGTTGAGGGGATTGAGGTCGAGCGACTTCTGGTCTTTCGACCAGAAGTTTATGTTCGATCCTTAACAATCTTGCACTGTCTTGGCTGTATGGGCCGAGGCACCGTCCTACTGAAAGACGTAGTCCGCCTTCTTCGTGATCTTTCTCACCCAGGGCAGGAATTTTGTAGCCAAAATGTCCATGAAATCTCATCGCCATTCAAAGCCACGAAGCAAAGCATCATTACCAAGTCCGGGAGCTTGATCGTGGACACGTAGCGGACCTCGGATATGTCCAGACCGAAGCTTACCACTCTGTTGTTCTGTTCGTTGATGACCGGATCGCCCGTGAAAGATTTCTCATCATAAAAAATGAGAATTCGATTGACCTGACTCTTCAAGACGTTGATAAGGCTACGTCAACGCTCCCAACGTTGTTCTCGTATACGATCTGTGAGCAACAAAGGCCTTACTTCCTGCCGTCCTCCTCCTTGACGGCCCTAGACACCGTGGCCACCGAGATGTTCTTCCTTGCGAGAGCAGTCATTTTTGAGCTTCAGAGTACTTTCGAAGGCCTTTTTCAGAGCCAAACTGTTGACAACTTGAGTTTTACCTGAAGGAGGTCAATCTTTGAGGTGTTCCCCATTCTTGAGCTTCTCCGCGACTCTGTGAACAGTCATCCGATTGACGTTGACCCGCTTGGCGTTGTCGGACCTGTGCGCAGGAGAGCAGAGATATCGATTCTTTACACTTCCATCTCGGCACACCAGCACAAAATGGAAAAGAGGTTTTAATGACACACTATGGAAAAGTAGAAATTTAAGTGTGTTTGGCGGAACTTTTTCTATCACCCACGTAAATCTCTCGAAAGCTAAAAAAAATTCCCCGAGTGTTTCAGAACTTTTGAAAAACTCGGTATATCACTTTATTCCTAAAAGGGGAGGCGCAACTTTGTGCCTGTGTTCCACCCCCCCTCATTTACGGTTAGTAAGGTTTGCTTTAGCAATTATTTTCATTCATATTTTTTAAAAAGTATTTTCTTCTGCCTATTTACTTATCTATTTCCTCTATATTCGTTCTCTCATTATTTCTCGTGGGTCATTCTGGGTGAGAAGCAGTTAACATTAAAATCCAACTTAAAATTTATTCACTAACTCTATAATTTAAGAAGGGGATTTTTTTTCGAGTATTTGAATAATCTTAGTTTGGTTATGACTTATGTTTTTTATCAAAGTTATTTCTAATAATTCTTTTATAATATCAAAAAACAAAATGGTGAAGTTCAGAAATAAATATAAGTATCGAAATTTTGTAATTTTTTTGAAAACCCAAAGAATTACAAATGGGGAAGTTCAGAAAATTTATTCTTATATATCTTTTATAACTATATTTTAGCAACGTGATATTTTGAAAGAGGGAGAAATTTAGTTCAGTTCCCTTTTAAAATTATTATAATTGGCGAAGTTCAGAAAATGTATAAAAATTTAACCATGGCTGCTTTTTTTTAGATTTTAAATTTTAATCTTAGTAGTGAAGCACAAGCTCCTCCCGTACGTAGGAGGGGGGGGGGCAGTGGTGAAGCCATCGCTTGGTTATTTTCATATCAGAATTCGGCTAAGGGAAATCGATGAGACTCGAACCTTTCGTGGTCTGGTAGGGCTCAGATGGAAAAGTCGAAGTTTGGTCCAATCAGTCATTATAAATATTTATAGAGCAAGTAGAAATTGTCTACATATCCAGTTATCCTCGTAACCTTTTATGTCAAGAAATAAACGTTTTAGGAAACAAGAATGAAAATACCTCTCACCGATAGCCAATCATAAAGGGTGAACGATATTAAAAGAAACGATTCGTCCTCTTTAGCCTAATTGAACGTTGGCATATTTGGCACTGTGAGCGAAGAACGGAGCTTCCATTCACTCCGGGCAATGAGTGTCTCTGATTAAGGGTAAGAAGTAATTGCATCGAAAGGTGGTACGAGGATTAACAGAGAAATTCGTGAAAATTCTAGTCGTTAGTTAAGGCGCTTTTCCGTTCCCCTTAGTCAATCTCCGCCTTTGGTTATGATGCTCCCGCTTCGCATAGTCCCAAAGTCAAACGTTCCGTTTTTTCCTCTATATTTTTACGGGTTTTACGAGTTGTTAGTCCTGAATATATCGATTCTGAATTCTCCAATATCTTTGAAATTGGCCATAAATTATGTTACCATTTTCCGTTTCGTCTAAACTGTCTTTCCTCTGCAAAAAACGTTCTATAATACAGCTCCTGCTATCCCTTTTAATGTTAAAAAACAGTTTGGTTTTACCATTCTCTGTTTGTTTCATTGACTTTCCCCGTCTTTTAAAACAACTTTAATATTTCAGTTGCTTTCAAATACGAGTCAACTATAAAAAACATTCTAGTTCACAATAATTTAATACTATTAGGGGAGTCGATTTGGTCGAATGTTCTGTTTGTCCAAGTAAATATTTTGGACAGACAGGAAAGCAATTATCTGTCTGTATTAATCAGCATAAATACAATGTTAAGAGAGCTGTAAATAATAGTGCGTTTTTTATTCAATATATCTGAAAATAGCCCCTTAATTAATTGGAATTCGTCAAAATTTATTTTTCGCTCAAATGACTCAATTAAAAGAAACGTTGTTGAATGGTCATGTATAAGACAATTTAATAACTTTAAAATTTCCCCTGGCCTTTTTAAAATTAATGCTATAATGAAAAAACTCATTCTTAAAGAAATTAGTTTTAACCTATGTTCCTTTTTTTTGACAATTTTAATTTTTATGAGCACTTGATTTAGCAATTTAATTATTGCATTGATTTTGTATTAACATTATTTTACTACTCTTCCTCTGCCCTTGCCCCTTTCCCCTACGTATCTGCCTAATTCTCGTGTCTCTCCTAATATTCCTCTTTAGACTATCGCTTTATCTGGTAATCGTTTTAACCCTTTTGGCTCTGTTCTTGACTCCTTCTGCCTCTCGGTTTGAGCTTGCTCCCTGTTATAGCTAAATCTTAATGTGAATTTAACCGTCCGTTTCCTACTTCCTCATTGGTGATTTCTTCTCTTGGAGGAGGTCTCTTATCTTTTACTAGCTTATATATACCCTTATTACATTATTTTCTCTTGTAGTTAACTTTGAGAATGAACTGAATAATGTTCGAAAGTACTTGGAAATACCTTTTGATTTTTCCTGCGGGACATTGCATTCATACATATATATAATTACAATTATTGCATGGTATTTTTTACACTCCATTTTTGTTAAGATAAGTGGGGGAAGCTTGTTTTACATTAACTCATTTTAAGGGAAATTGGGGAAGCTAAAGGTCACTTTGATGTTGGATTTTCTGAGATGTTTGTGTATGTTTAAGGGACGAGTTGTAGGAGAAGACGATGCACTTTGGGTAGAGTTGGGGTGGGGAAATAATTTCTGGATATGCGAGGGAGTGAAAAATATTCTTAATGTTTTTAATTTCCTTGTGAATGTATTTGTGATTACAAATGCTTTACGAACGTAGAAATATAGGGAAGACTACTGATTTTTGTTTATATTATCACTATGGCCAGATTAAAAATGTATGTAAGTATTTGATTGGGTTGATTTCCGATACACAAAGCATTGGAGATAAGTACATCGAAAAAGGGGAGGGTAACATTGGATTCCCATTCGAATTTAAATCTAGAGGTTGTTAAGATTTCTTATGAAATTATCGGTATTTTCACTTTCTGACTACATTGAAAATAGGTCGTCAACAAAACGCTACGGTTTGATTTGAGAAATAGTGGGCCATAATTTGGATTCGAACTATTCCGTAAAAGGCAGCAAAGAACTGACGATGGGGAACTTCCCGTGGTGAACCACTACCGTTGTTTATAGTAGAACCCCTTCACGAGAGAACATTGTTGGAAATACGTAAGTTAATTTAGTGAATACATCATGCAGGAATGGTAGGTTAACATTAAGCCTACGCAATTTACTATTTAAAAATGACACTTTAATGAAAAGTGAGTTAACATCAAAGGCTAAGGGTTTATATTTACTAACATTAATATTATTAGTGATAATTTTTTTACGGCTAAAAGATGGAGCGTGATGCTCCGACACATGTTCTGTGCCAATACATTATAGGCCGATCTCTTAAAATGAATCTTTTATTACCAAAGCACCCTATATTTTATAACCGAATAAAACCACCCAATTCAATATGCAGAGGGGTCGTCCGCCCAGAAGGCACCAATTTTGGGAAGTGATATCTAAATAATCATTGTAGGTAGTTATCACATTCTCGAATTCATATTAGCATTTTTGCTATAATTTCTTTTACTTTAGTGTCAAACATTTACGCCGAACTGAATATAAGAATCAAGATAACCGTTGCGAATTTGATACCGTAGAATAAGAGAATAGGATAAAAACCAAAGACTAAAATAGCTGCGTTTAGCCAAAAGCTAATCATTGACGTTTAAGATATTGAAATTAATTAACCCATTCAGAAGTGCATTCGTACTTACAAAATCTAATTAAGGAGCTAAGCATAGTTAATCTCTCATTATAAAAAAAACAACAACCTACAATATCTTAGTGAAATCATTCAATTGGCCCTCCATTTCTGTTGCTACAAAGATTAGTTTCGAAAAAGAATATACAAAAAGTTTCGTACTCATGTTTATTTTTATTATTTTTTATAATTAATATTGCCTTCTATTTTGAGCTTGGGCTGAATTCGCTTGCGAAGCTGGCTCACCTCAGGGAATTCCTGACCACGATAGATTTATCTCTAAGGCAAAACTCAAAGTAGTCGATGGAGTCTAGATCTGGGCTTCATGGTGACCGAATATCTGGTTCGATAAAACCAGGACAATTATTAATGAAAAATGCTATGGTTTCCTTGGCTATATGAGATGGGGCTCCTTCTTGCATGAACACCGAATCAATGTTCGTCTCTTTGATTTCCGACAATAATGGAGACAAACTATCATCGTAGCAGCAAATGGAATTAATTTGAACGCTTCGCTGAATAAAAATGATGGATGTGTTGTTTTCAGATGACGCTGCAATGAAAACCATTATCGATTCTGAAAAGTGTTTCCTTTTCCTACAAAGGTCGTTTTGAGTCAACAGGAGCTTTATCCTCCACTGCTCTACAAATACGACGATTTGGGGGTATTTTGTGGTTTCGAACTCAAATCGTTTCGGACGAGAAAACCATTTTTTTTCCATAGACCTATTTAGAAAGGAAACATCTTTCTTTTCTAGGGTTCGATAAAACAGTAACCTCCAGTTTTATTGTTTTCGACCCTATACCTTTTCTAATTATTCTTTCTACTGATGAACGTAAAATCCGGGTTTCTTCCGCAACTCCACGTTCATATTTACGTTTTTTCGTGTGTTCGTCTAGACGTAAAACTATTTCTTTTTCAACGTTCTACAAACTTTTTTTTGGACGACCACTTCCCGGACGTCGTTGAATGCTGCCGCTTTCTCTAAAATTGGTAAAAAATGTGCGTTTATTTTTTTTTTAATTTCTATTTGAAAATTAGTTCAGGATTCTATTTTATGAATATCCCTTTTCTTCTCCAGGGTTATGGCTTGTTTTTAACACATACTCTCAATCCTAACCTGAAGGCTCTGCAAGAGAAAAAAATCACTTAAAATTTGGATCAAGGAATAAATCTAAATTCACAACTTTTAAAAAGTATTTTTTGAACCCAATTATGAGTTATTTAATTATCCTTCATTTTTTTGCTAGTTCCTATCTGCAAAGGTTATTGAAATATCACTTCTCAAAATTGGGGTAATTTTTGTTGAAGTGGAGAGTGAGGTTGTATTTTTGTAGCAACTGAAATGGAGGGCCAATTTAATGATTTCACTAAGATATTGTAGGTTGTTTTTTTATAATGAGAGAGTAACTATGCTTAGCTCCTTAAATAGATTTTGTAAGTAAAAATGCACTTCTGAATGGGTTAATTAATTTCAATATCTTAAACGTCAATGATTAGCTTTTGGCTAAACGCAGCTATTTTAGTCTTTGTTTTTTATCCTATTCCCTTATTCTACGGTATCAAATTCGCAACGGTTATCTTGATTCTTATATTCAGTTCGGTAAGAGACCTCATGATGCGTAAATGTTTGACACTAAAGTAAAGGAAATTATAGCAAAAATGCTAATCTAAATTCGAGAATGTGTTCAAATTGAAGGGTCAATGAAACAAGGAATTCGATGCAAATTCACCACCGTGTTTTATCATCACAAGAATCCAAGATAAGTTTGACGTTGATGGATCTGTGCAAAAGCGAATAATGAACTCGAGTGTAAGCGTCATATTCTTCTGTTTTTACAGATATCCAATCAATCATTACAGAAATTACTTAGGTAATGCTTCTGGTGGGGGAAAAAAAATAACGAATTGAGTGTGGGGCGTATTGCAACGACGATGTGGCCATTTGGAACAATCCTGCCACCAAATGGGAATGGTACTTGTTAAGGTGAGAAGTGAGCGGACATGAGCTTAAAAAGGAGTTACAAGAGCATTTTGATGACTTTTTCTTGGTCAAATTAAATGTTTCGAATTTCATTGTTTATTATAAAAGGAAAAATTTAAATATAGAAAATTAGAGTTCATACACCATCAGTTAGCGTAATTATAATTAATTGTTACAAGTACAAGTGCTTAGATGGTTGAGTTGCTACATAATTTTCATATCAAAGAACTCTTGAGATGAAAGAGCACGAAATACAAATTAAGATTACCGTCCGGACCTATTTGCTAACCTGCGGGAGTGATCATAGGCAGGAAACGGGAGGAATCAAAAACTAACGCAAGATTGTCCGGGCTGAAAACGGGTGAAGAATGCTTCGTCCCACCTGGCGTTGAGAGAACGAAGAGAGTCTGCAATCGTTGAATTGGCTCAAAACTGCGAATAATGGCAGAGGAATAAGTGCAACTAAAAAACAATGGAGACTTAAAGAATGTTGAGCTTCCTCAAGTTAAAATGTGGCTGATATCGTCAGAATAAAATTACGGCTAGAAAGTGTGTTATCTGAGAAGATCCGTATAAGAATGCATCGGCTGGAAAAAAAACGATCGGGACGTAAGATGACGAACAGGTGGTAGGAAAATGATCCCATGAATGCACCGCGAGAAGGTCGGTCTAAAGGAGACTCAGTGGCGTGTCGTAGTCCAAGTAAAAGACCTCGAATTAATGGCATTCTTACTGTGCATTCATGTAATCACTCTCCTGTCACCTGTCATCCTTGTGTTTTACTAACA
The DNA here is from genome assembly GCA_963969495.1 of Ceratothoa steindachneri. NCBI lineage: Eukaryota > Metazoa > Arthropoda > Malacostraca > Isopoda > Cymothoidae > Ceratothoa > Ceratothoa steindachneri. Next base: position 17,280,942 of record OZ018330.1, on the reverse strand, counting down.
AGATAGCAAATAGGTCAACTAGACGTTCATCTCCCAACATTATGTATATGGTCGATTGTTACCCCATTCACCCTGACGCTTACCATTTTTTCAACCTCTTAAGTGCGTGAATGTTGGTCTTTCCTAATTATGGGACTTCCTTCTCAATTATTGAAACGTTATCTGGGGCAGGATGGGTAACCAATGCTATCATATTTGTCCTGATAACCTTTTACAACTTTTTTCAATGATCTTTTCTGTTTATTGATTTGATACCCTTCATTTATCGTTTATTTTTGTTATTTTTGCCTGTCATTTGTTAAGCGTTGTATCATCTGTTTGTGTGATTTGTTCCTTTCAATAGTTTTGTCATTATATTTATATTATATATTCTATCCTGACTTGTATTTTAATTTGCTTTTTGAATTCAGTATATTCGATCTTTTCTCTAATGGTTCCATTCAAGCTGAATTTTTGCCTTCTATCAAAAGGCATTTTAGTAGGCCAATATCTTTTTGCGCTAGATGACTTTAGCTCGTATTATTTTACCAATTTGCACACTGTAAAATATTTTGTTAATTTAATGGTCCAGTTTTCTAATTGGAATTTTGCCACTCGATCATTAAGTTAGACATGTTTGCTAGTCCAATTTGGAAAGTTGTATTTTACTATGGGTATAAAGTTTCATTGGGTCACTATTTCTGTCGATAGAGTTCATAATGATAAGTCCCTAATGAAATTTTGCCTGTTAAAGTGCATGTAATCGATCACAAATTTTGTTCAGTGAGGTCCTATACAAGTCTATATTTATATATATATATATATATATATATATATATATATATATATATATATATATATTAAGGTGAAATGAAATTTACCTATTTTAAAGATAAAAGGTTGTCGTAAAAAATCGGTTAAACAATAATTAATCTATGGCAAAATGATACAAAATACCTACGGCCGGCCAATTCAACCATGGAGCTATTTTTGGTAATAAATTATCATATTTAGGAATCCAACCAATATCCTGCTTTTTGATCGGTCATCTTTGGTTACGTGATTGTATTCAAAGCCACTCATTGGATAGGGGTTTAAAAACCGGGAATGCTTACCTTTTTCCAACTTAATCTTATTACTAAATTAAGTTTTGATTATAGAACTAAATTCCAAGCAAGAGAAAAAGGCTTTTTTAATGAAATATCAAATCAAATGAACACAAGAAGGACGAAACGCATGAGAAATGCATATCATCACCGTTACTATGAGAAATAGAGGGAATGTAACTAACAACTCATTTTCGCAAAATCCTTTCTCTTGTCAACTTTCTGAAAATTTTTCTGGAAGCCATTCTCACGCGAATATACCCATCTCTTTCATTATGACCAGCAATTTTACCGCATGTAATTGTTAATTTACGAATCAGGAACTCCACCGTTTGGGTGTGGGTTGGAAAAGATGGCAATTAAAATTTGCTGACAATCAAATCAGGAAGTTCGGCGATGGTGAGATCGCAAGATTGGGTATACTCGGAAATCGTAACTGAATCTCAATCAATGAGTTCAGCCCTGTTTTTTTCTTTAAAGTTGAGGGTAGAAGGAACGAATTTTCTCAACGAATTGTCACAAACATCGCTCCCTTGGCGAAGGTCCATCCATGATCTTGCGAACGGCGAAAGCGCGGAGATTTGGATCATCGTCGCAAAGGATAGAGACGAGCAGATTTTCTGGGTGCGCTTCCATGATTTGATGTAAGGGAACACCATGTCTCGCTTTGATTACGAAAGAAGGCAGATACATTTCATTTGGAAAAGAATGTGATTGGCGTCGTCGTAAATATGTGTTTGAGTTTTGATCGCAAACAAACAATGAATGTAGTTGGGGAGAACGTAGAAGATGAGAGTGAAGGTTCTTCTTAAGTTTACTTTTAAAAAGATGCTTGAAGAGGTAAGTTGCGGCAAGGCGAAGGGCTAAAGTCCACCACCTTTCGTGGAAAATGGGTCTTGGCTTTAAAGTTTTTAGTTGCTGATCAATTTTCCCGCTGTGAATGTATTTGGGGATGAGAAAAAGGCACTTCTGATCAAAGGACAAATCCGACAACACTTCATGCGTCATCGGAATTTCCGGTCTATCTGTGATCGGAACGCACACCTTATCCCATTGTAACTCTTCCACCTTTGACAAAGACTTCCCTATAGGTCCCTTGAAAGAAGGATTGCCTGTGGTAGATCCGTCAACGGTTTGGAATTGAGGACAAAAGGCCGAGTTCATTTGTATGGGTATCACAAATTGACCAATGAACTTTTTCGCCTTGTCAATCCTCAAACTTTATCAAGATGCCGCTATCTATCTCTCTCTCTCTATTATACAAATATATGTAATTTACTGTCACTCACCTCGAGAAGAGAAATATAGACTAAATTATCTCGTTGTTTTGGGAGATCTGAGAGTGGCAACAGCTTAGACGGTTCGATGACGTTATTTGAGCCACTTTGAGAATTAGCGTGTTTGCTTGCTTTAGGCATTTTTGACAATATATACAATCAATTTAGAAAGATGCAATGGATTAACATATGTCAGTTGTTACAGTATTCCCATTTTTTTATTTATGGAGCAAGTGATAAAATTTGTGGAAGGTTTCATAGGGGTGAAATAGGTTTGTGGTATACCCCAACAAAGGCAACACACAGCCGAGAGAACATTTTTATTCCCAAGCGGAAGAAACTGTGCAAGCAAAGGCATACGACCAATTTACACTTAAATATTAGAAGGAACATGCTAAAAAATCAAGACCATAAAACCGAATATGAAAACTAAAAACAAAAGAGGGAAAATGCCCAAATTAAGATAGACAAGGTGTTACAAAAGTAAAGATGTAAAAAAAAGAGGCGAAGTGCCCCAAACTAAAATTAGATGGAAAACGACCAAACAAGAAAAGCGTAAATAAAAGAGGCGAATTTCAAAAAAACAATAACGAAGAAAAAAACAAAACAGAAACGCGTAAATAAACAAACGAAGTTCCCAAAAGTAAAAAAACGAAGAAAAAACAAAATAGAAAAGCGTAGATAAACGAGGCGAAGTGCCTAAAAGTAAAAAAAACCCGAAGGAAATAATAAAACATGAAAAGCGAAAATAAAAGAGGCGAAATGTCCAAGTAAAAACCGAACTAAAACAAAGATAAGAAAGAAAAAGAAAGTCTTGGCGTGTGTCACAGATCTCATTACTGATTGGCTCGGCTAGAATTTCAGGATATCCATTCTCCAATCAGAGCTCGAGTTAAGAGAACACGTTTATCTCACGATGCTTCGGCGAAGAGCGAGAATCGCTGAGCCTACTCGAGCAATGCTATTTTTACTTTCTCGTCTCATTATTTTCTCACTTACTATTGTACAAATATTTTCGACAACTCACAGTTTTCACTCTGGCCCGCTTTAATATATATGGAGGTCGCCGAAGGAAGAACGAACGGCGGAATTTATAGAGGAATTTTAGAAATTTGTTATTTAGCATTGGCTCTCTGAACTTGAAACCAGGATGGGCCCATTAACAAGAAACTGACTCCGAGCATAGATCAAAACAAACTAAGAATCGGCGGCAGACAAATAAAATTAGGATGGAAAGCCAAGTCATTCTCCTGAATTGAAGCCCATCAGAAAATCTATGGAGAGAATTGAAACTGACGGAGCAGTCACAATATTTGGCCAGTGAGTTTTCTTAAGGAGTGGAGTCTTTCTTGGAGTACGAGAAAAGACATCATAACGACGCAGTGTTGTTTGACCTATTGTATCCTTGCTAACTTTACCTCTACTTGTTTACAGATCTTTCTGTAGCTCTTAGCATTAGTGCTAGAACATTATCACCTAAAGTTCTAGCAAGTTTTCGAGCTGCATGTTCTAATCACATTATTATTATTACATGGCACATGCAAAGAGCCACACTTAAAACTTTGGAAATTTTACCAGAAAGAAGTGTCACTGCAGGTCAAAGCACAGCAAGATAGAAACGAAAAGGAATTAAACAGCCCCATGGTTGTGAAACAAAAAGATATTACGCGCCAAATAATACGATCCCTACAGAAAAGTTGATGGTAGATGAATCCTTCATAGTATGGGATTTTTTTTGATCATCAGGGTTTGGACGAATGGAGGTCGCCGAAGGAAGAACGAACGGCGGAATTTATAGAGGAATTTTAGAAATTTGTTATTTAGCATTGGCTCTCTGAACTTGAAACCAGGATGGGCCCATTAACAAGAAACTGACTCCGAGCATAGATCAAAACAAACTAAGAATCGGCGGCAGACAAATAAAATTAGGATGGAAAGCCAAGTCATTCTCCTGAATTGAAGCCCATCAGAAAATCTATGGAGAGAATTGAAACTGACGGAGCAGTCACAATATTTGTGGGCAAGAGGTATTCAAGGTCGACACGAACGTTCCAAAGGATGAATTGAATTACGAGACGTCCAGATGCAGATTATAGTATCAACTGAATTTAGAGGTATCTTAAGCTGTACAAAGATATTTCTCTACCCATGGCAACTCTTATGAAGGGCTCCAATGCCTTCACGAAGATTTCGAATGATTTCTTTGTTTTTTCATTGATGATGAAGGTACGACTATCTTATAAAGAAATGACATAGTAGCTTTGCACGATGATAAAAGAAACCTTACATTTAGTTTAGAACATTCTAGATATTCAGGAACAAATAAGGAATAGTTTTTAATAAAACGTTTTGCGGATGTAACCTATTTAAATGTATTTATATGAATGTATTCTAAATTTTGCATTGTCAAATTTTACTCTTGTCTTTAGAAAATTTCTCATGTTCAACATTTTGCTTTTATGATCATTATATTTTACTTATTATATAAAGTTACACGTGCGTTTTAAATTTCATTAAATGGCGTTAAATGTGTTATATACGTTTGCGCGACCCTCACTGTATATAAAGGTTCTTTCAATAAGGTCGCTCGATTTTTAAATGTAAATAAAACAAGTTATGTATGATATATGCACTCAATTTATTTTAAATTTGAAACTACATTTTATGGCATTAAGTGTGGAATATGACGTCGTTCAAATGTCCGCCAAGGCTTCGCTTGGTGGAACGTATTCGAGAGGCTCAATTTTCGATGACTTTGTTGCATAAATCTGGCTAAATTTGCTGGATGGTGTTCGTTGTGTTGACTTTGAGGACATCAAATGTTTGCGGATTATTCGTATAGACCTGCGATTTAAGGTAGCCCCAAAGAAAGTAGTCTAATTGGGTTAAATCGCATGATCTCGGTTACCAGTTGACGTCGCCGCCACGCGAGATGAGCCTGCCCTGAAATCGCTGGTGCAAAATGTCTATCGTTGCGTGCGCAGTATGGCATGTAGCACCGTCCTGTTGGAAACACATGTCGTCAGTATCCATATCAGGCATATAATCTAGTTGAGGCAACAAGAAGTTGCTTATCATTGATCTGTAAGTCTCGCCGTTGACGGTTATGACAATCCCATCTTCTTTCTCAAAAAAATACGGACCGATGATTCCGTTAGACGAAATTCCACACTAAACAGTGACTTTGTTGGGATGCAATTGGTCTGGTGTATCTCATGTGGATTGTTTTCGTCCCAAATCCGACAATTTTGCTTGTTCCCAAATCCACCCATCCAAAAATGGGCCTCGTTGCTGAAGATGATTTTTTTTTGGAAATTTGGGGCAACTTCCAAATGCTCTAGAGCCCAATCAGCGAACACACAGCCTTGTCTATGGTCGTTCACTTTAAGTTCTTATGTAATTTGGATTTTGTACGGGTGCAGACCCACGTCCCTACGCACAATTCGCCAAACTGAAGTCGCAGAAAGGCCAAGTTCTTGTGAAGGACGAGAAATTGACTGTCTCGGATTTTCCCGTACACTCTCATTTACGGCAGCGATGTTTTCAGCAGACCTTGCGTTTCGGCGAAGTATGGGTGTTGACTGATTGTTGATCGACCCTTTTGCCTCAAATTTGGCCATCAAGCGTCTAACAATGGCCTCGGCAGGAGCACTGATTTTGATAATAACATTTGATGATTTTCACACGCTTTTTAACGTTATAACCTTCCATCGTGACTTGCCAAGTACTACTGAACAGTACACAGTGAGATTGCCAGATGTCGCTTTAACAATATGGCCACTATCGCTTGACAAAGCTCGAGCGTCCTTGTTGAAAGACCCTTTATATATATATATATATATATATATATATATATATATATATATATATATATATATATATATATATATATATATATATATATATATAGTTGACCAGAAAGTCTTGTCTCACTTGGATGCGGAAAGAAAACAAAAAGAATTTATGGAACAACACCAACATTAGATTAGATTAGTCTTACTCATATTCGACTATCAACATCGGTACGCTGCTGTTGTTTGTTGCTTCTGCGCAATTTATTTCTTTTTAAGCCCAACCGACAAAAATGAGTTTGGAAGTAAGTGGCATTAGAGTTTTGATTCGCCACTTTTATAAGCACAACTTTCTACAAGAATTGCTGTGAAGTAAATTTACGAAACTGAATGAGAAGGCACAGTCAGTCAGGCGAAGGTCTCGAGGCGGTACAGACGTTTCAACTCCAGTTTACTTACATTTAACGATCAACCACGTTCGAGCCGACCATCAATCTAATATCTGGGACAGATTCGGATGCTGGCTGATCGCTGGAAGAAGATCGTAGAGAATGATGTACTCTATTTTGCAGAATAAATGTTAGTGTTGTCTATAAAACTTTATTGTTTTATCTCCGCTTCCTAAGTGAGTCAGGACTTTCTAGACAACCTAATAGATACATATATGGTCCGGATGGTATTCGTTCGCAATTTCAACTGGTAATTTTACGCATATTATTTTACCTTTGTTGTGGGTCTTTTTCTTCTTAAAACAATATCCATTTTTTTTTTGACAGAATAATTGCTATGTAAAATTTTGAACCTACCAATTTGTGTAAGAGAGACGAAGGCCTTCTTGAAATTTGAACGGGAAAGACAAAGAAGGAGAATTCAGACTTCCTCAAAATCAGCAAAAAGATTGTGGAAAAGGTAAAGTAGGAGCTAGAAGATTCGAGATTCGACTCCAAGTCACAGCAGAGAGGAAAATCTATGGTCGACAATCTGACACGATCAGAACGCAGAAATTCGTCGTTAAATTCAGGAGATCATTAACAGTGATCCAAGAAAGTCGATGCCTGCTTTTTTAATGGAGAAGAGTGTTGATTAAAAGCTCATCAAGCTAATAGTGCATATGAGCATTCGCTACTTTACATACAAGATGAGGAAGGGACAATTTCTGTCAAAGGCAATGATGCAAAAGTCACTCATCACACCCAAAATATGATTAACCAGTAGAAACACAAAATGGAACCAAACACGTTGTGTTTTGCTTCCGACGAGAAGAATTTCTGCCAAGACCAGAAGATCAACTGCCGGAACAACAGGTGGTTTGCTGTGGCACATAAGGACGTGCCAAGAGTCATGCAAATAAATTTTTCAGCGGCAATCATGGTCTTTGGTGTGTCGTCAGCAATGAAGGTGAAGTCTTTCCTCCACACTTTTTTTCCTGAGAACCTCATTCTAACTACTGACAGCTACATCTGCGTTCTGAGCGAGGTGGTGAAACTCTGGATTGATCTGGTAGAAAGAGAGAGGCCTTACGTGTGGCAGCAAGACTCTGCGCCAACTGCCAGATCAGCTGACAGATGCAGCATTGTCTGTAGGAGAATTTTTTCAATCAAACATCACTTGACATTTGGTTTTACACCTCGCCCTAGTGCAACTCTCCCGTCCCCCTCCACTTCTTTGTATGAGGCGTGGTGGAACGAGAGAGCATCAAATCTAGCTGCAACACGAAAGAAGAGCTGAGGGCTAAGATTACCAGGGCCTTCAGGGCCCTAAAACGGGAGAGAGTGACAAAGTCCTGTAGCCTATTCCAATATTGCCTGGAGACTGTCATTGAGACCACAGGCGAGTTTATCGAATAAGATTGAAAACCTGTCATGTAGAAAAACTGACCCAAATTTGACAAATATAACTTCATAAAAATAAAAACTTTAATTTTTTTTCCTGCGACAGTCACAATGCTAACGAATAACGTCCGCACTATATATATATATATATATATATATATATATATATATATATATATATATATATAAATATATATATATATATATATATATTATGTCTGTGTCAATAAAGTAAATACCTATTTTGGTGAAAAATTTCAAATTAAAAAATATTGATAAAATATTGGTGTCTATAATTTTACAAACTATAAATAAAGGCTACAAAAGTTTAATAGTTGCCTTCAATGTATATTCTATCCTTGTCTTTGGAAAATTCAAATCTCTCAGCTTATTCAGGGTATGGAAAAAAAGAGTCCTCAGCTGACAAGGGCATTAAACAAACCAGGCTCGAAGGGGAGGAGGAGAGAGGGGGAAGCCGAGGTTCGTCAGGTTATCTAAAGCATGGAATCGAACAAGTTCGCCAGGTTCTAAAGGGCTTAGGACAACCTACTCTGGTCATGTGAGTAGGTTGTCTCATATATATAATAAATGCAATGTAACGATGGGAAAGGCAAAATGGTGAACAGGAAAACTTTATAAGAGCAATAGTGAAATTTGACAAAAAAAAGTTCATGAGACAAACCGAGCTCGTCAGGCGATCAAGTGTATGAGACAAACCGAGCTCGTCAGGTGAGCTGGTGCATAAGACAAACCGAGATCGTCAAGCGATCAAGTGCGTGAGACAAACCGAGCTCGTCAGGTGATCAAGTTCATGAGACAAACCGAGCTCGTCAGGTGATCAAGTGCGAAAGACAAACTGAGCTTGTCAGGCGATCAAGTGCGTGAGACAAACCGAGCTCGTCAGGTGATCAAATTCATGAGACAAACCGAGCTCGTCAGGCGATCAAGTGCGTGAGACAAACCGAGCTCGTCAGGCGATCAAGTTCATGAGACAAACCGAGCTCGTCAGGCGATCAAGTGCGAAAGACAAACCGAGCTCGTCAGGCGATCAAGTGCGAAAGATAAACCGAGCTTGTCAGGCGATCAAGTGCGAAAGACAAACCGAGCTCGTCAAGTGATCAAGTGCGTGAGACAAACCGAGCTCGTCAGGCGATCAAGTGCGAAAGATAAACCGAGCTCGTCAGGCGATCAAGTGCGTGATACAAACCGAGCTCGTCAGGCGATCAAGTTCATGAGACAAACCGAGCTTGTCAGGCGATCAAGTGCGAAAGACAAACCGAGCTCGTCAGGCGATCAAGTGCGAAAGACAAACCGAGCTCGTCAGGCGATCAAGTGCGTGAGACAAACCGAGCTCGTCAGGCGATCAAGTTCATGAGACAAACCGAGCTCGTTTGGCGATCAAGTGCGAAAGACAAACCGAGCTAGTCAGGCAAGCAGGTGGATAAGACAAACCGAGATCGTCAGGCGATCAAGTGCGAAAGACAAACCGAGCTCGTCAGGCGATCAAGTGCGTGAGATAAACCGAGCTCGTCAGGCAAGTTGGTGAATAAGACAAACTGAGTTCGTCAGGTGAGCAAGTGCATGAGCCAAACCGAGCTCGTCAGGCGATCAAGTGCGTGAGACAAACCGAGCTCGTCAGGCGATCAAGTTCATGAGACAAACCGAGCTCGTCAGGCGATCAAGTGCGAAAGATCCACCGAGCTCGTCAGGCGATCAAGTTCATTAGACAAACCGAGCTCGTCAGGCGATCAAGTGCGAAAGACAAACCAAGCTCGTCAGGCGATCAAGTTCATGAGACAAACCGAGCTCGTCAGGCGATCAAGTGCGAAAGACAAACCGAGCTCGTCAAGCGATCAAGTGCGTGAGACAAACCGAGCTCGTCAGGCGATCAAGTGCGTGAGACAAACCGAGCTCGTCAGGCGATCAAGTTCATGAGACAAACCGAGCTCGTCAGGCGATCAAGTGCGAAAGACAAACCGAGCTAGTCAGGCAAGCAGGTGCATAAGACAAACCGAGATCGTCAGGCGATCAAGTGCGTGAGACAAACTGAGCTCGTCAGGCGATCAAGTGCGTGAGACAAACCGAGCTCGTCAGGCGATCAAGTGCGAAAGACAAACCGAGCTAGTCAGACAAGCAGGTGCATAAGACAAACCGAGATCGTCAGGCGATCAAGTGCGTGAGACAAACCGAGCTCGTCAGGCGATCAAGTGCGTGAGACAAACCGAGCTCGTCAGGCGATCAAGTGCATAAGACAAACCGAGCTCGTCAGGCAAGCAGGTGCATAAGACAAACCGAGCTCGTCAGGCGCTCAAGTGCGGAAGACAAACCGAGCTAGTCAGGCAAGCAGGTGCATAAGACAAACCGAGATCATCAGGGGATCAGGTGGGTGAGACAAAAAGCGAAAATAATACAGGGTGCAACTATTAGAGGAATGATCGAATATACTGAATTCAAAAGCTTAATAAAAAAATATAGAGAACATATAATGCAAATCTAATGAAGAAATTAATGAAAAGTAAAATTCAATAAGATAAATGAAACAACATCAAACAGTTAGCAGAAAGAAAATGACAAAAATTAAAGATAAACAGTTGAATAAACAAATATTATTGGCAGAGTTGAGAAATTTGATCAAAATTCTATGATAACAATGGCTATTAGGACAACTCCTCAATAAATGAGAAGGAAAATTAGCCAATATAGAAGGCTAAAAATTTCCACGCACTTTAGAGTATAAAAAATAACCAATTAAGGAGGATGGGGTAAAAATCTACCTTGTTTACTAGTCTGGTTATAAGTTTTATGAGAAAGCAGAATCACAATCATTCCGTTCTACTTTGTTTTGAAAGCGACAGGTACAATTAAATAAGTACTGACCATTCAACCTCTTATCTGCCCCCATATAAATTACATACAAAAGCCATAGCCGACAGAGTAAGATAAACTGGCACCAGTTATTCAGTTAGTTTAATATTATTTATGCCATCTGGCCAAAGAGTTTAGCCATTTTGTTTTCAGATGTTTTATATTTAATATTCATATTTTTGAAAACCTCTTCGTGTACAGTCGTGGGCAAATGTTTTGAGACTACTATAATTTTTATTTTTTTCAGTCGTTTTTAAAATTTACGTGATAGAAATAATTATTCTATTATTTAAATTATTGCATATTTATTAAAAAAAAATAGTATTTCAAAATTAATAAGAAAAAAAATGTATTCTTTCGCTGAATCTAAAATCAGACTCTTAGTCTTATTTCTGTAGGGACTGTTTCAGTTCCTGGAGTTTTGCTATTCGATCAAAAGGGTAAAATGACAATTATTAGCCCCCCCAAATGTTTGAATCTTTTTAAATTCGAAAAATGGTTCTTTCCAAAGAAAAGCATGCAACGATGGTTGCTCTGCAGCAAAGCGGCCAGAAATGCAAGGAGATAGTTGCAAAGGATATTGCATCGAGGAAGACACTCTTTAAGATCATTAATGACGTTAAATCATTTGTGTAACACTTCTGTGACGAAGTAATATGGGTACCAAGAGCCTTAAGCTTAGGCCAAGATCGCTTAATGGTAAGGTCCCAGCCCAATGATCGGGTTGACACTAGTTCCAAGCTTGCTCACGATTGGAAAGGAGTAGGTGTGGACGCTTCAGCGCGAGCAGTGAGGCTGAGACCTTTTTGAAAAAAGGTTTTAAGTCAAGAAGGGCTGATAAGAAGCCTCATATCACCATGAAGAACGTTAGAGATAGGCCCGGTTGTGGGGAATACTTTGTGTAGCCTCCTAGAGTTAATACCTGGAGAAGCTGCAAATTAGGGAAACCCATTGGGTCGACATGAACTCTCTGATGCAGCCTGGGCTTTAGAGTGGTTGGTGCTCTTTTCCACTCGCTTCCTTACAGCGATACTTTATTTTTATTTATTATTATTGTTATTTTCATTAGTATTATTACGACTATCCCCCTCAACCTTTTGTCTACTTGCACTTCGTACCAGGAGGAACTGTTCTCACCTGCCCAGAGTTCTGTCTGATAGATACGGTGCCTGGGTGGACTGTGGACCTCATGCCATCTCTTTATTACATACCCGCTTAATATCTTCCACACTGGCGGCCCGGAGCACATTCATCCTCTTACCGGTTTAGTTGAGTGGCAGTTGGCGCAGTAAGGTCCCTGGCTGCTGCGAGGGACGAAAGATCGTTGGCTAGGGCAAGTATTAGGCGCGGAGTGTGTTGGGCCGTTGTCCTTGCTCACCTTCTTCAGGTACACATCCATATAAGGCGGCTACGTGGGCGGCACCATCTTTTATGATCAAAGCTCGAGGAAAATTTCATTTGAATGGCGGGCCGGGTTGTCAAGGCCCATCATAGCTCGAACCCGTGGGTCGAGTCTGTGTAAATGATCACATTCTGGAATTTCTGATCTTATTGAGATTTTTCTCTTAACCTCCCAAGGCATTGAGAGGTCATAGTATCTACCCTCCATGCATTTTCTTTCCTCTTTACCTTCCCTTAACCTCCCAAGGCATTGAGAGGTCATAGTATCTACCCTCCATGCATTTTCTTTCCTCTTTACCTTCCCTTAACCTCCCAAGGCATTGTGAGGTCATAGTATCTACCTTCCATGCATTTTCTTTCGTCTTTACCTTCTCTTAACCTCCCAAGGCATTGAGAGGTCATAGTATCTACCTTCCATGCATTTTCTTTCCTCTTTACCTTTCCTTAACCTCCCAAGGCATTGAGAGGTCATAGTATCTACCTTCCATGAATTTTCTTTCCTCTTTACCTTGACTATGGATACAACTGAAAGAAATAGTGAGTGAACGGTAATGAGTGGAGAGCCGCCTCCAAGCGCGCCTTCACTCCTTAACTTAGGTGTCAGGGAGGACGAGGCAAAACGAGGCATCACTTCGCCCGGTGGAAGAGCACCCGCTCGCACTATCCCAATGCGGCTAAGGACCTTCTCCTTTCCAATCTTTGAAGCCGCCAGTGGACAGCTCCAGCTCAGAAAAGGTGCCCCCTTGAGCTTTCTCAGAGGACCCTCCAACCTACTTCTAGAGGGGAGGAGGTTTACTATTTTCCTATGCTATTGGGTGAAGTGACTTCCTCTTCATCTCCTTATCTGGAATCGCCAATGGACCACTTGATATTTGCACCAGCGGTGGTCCCACTATTCATTTCAGAGTGGGTTGTCACGATTACGTCGGAGCTCCTATTTCAAAGGTTATCGACCATTTTAATCCCTCTGGCTTCAAACGCTTTCTGGTTATTCGCTCTACTGATGACATCATGTTGGCCAAATGAAACACGATCGATCAGAGGAGAGAATTAGAAGCTTGATTGGCATAAAACTAAGTGTGACCCATTTATCGGACATGAGCCTTCTAGCGTCGTACGCTGGGCATTATGCACCCGTACGCGCGAGCCCGGTGACTTCCACAGTCGCTAACGGCTCTCACTGCATTCACGGCCGATCTTGATGGTACCTTTGCCGCTTAGAGACGCCAGTGATAACCTAAGCCCATTGGGTTTAGCGCAAGAAGATTCCTTTAAGAGCTCGGTGTAGCTCTCGGGCCAGCAGCGCCTCTTGTTCTGCCAATGACGCAACTCTAGAGAGTTCCTCTTTGAATATTTGTCGCTACGCCTCTGTTCCCAAAGCTACCACAGAGCCGGGAGTATTACGTTTGACCTTTCGGGAGGACGCTTCGTGTCACGCTGTATCCGTCCCAGTGCACAGGGATGGCTCCAAGTCACAAGAGGGGATCGGTTTCCACGCAGTATACCCTCTTTTTGAAGTCAGTCGGGCTTTACCAGACCCTGGGTCTGTTTTCACAGCCGAGCTGGTTGCATTGCACCACTCGGTACGGGAGATAACGTGTGGTGCTCTGTTCGGAGACGAGATTGTGATCTTTAGCAGGTCACAACACGCCCTGAGTGCTCTCGTTGAATTGGAATCTCCACATCCCCTGGTTCGTGGTATCCTTGACACCACAGTTTCCGCGACCCGGGTTAATATTAAGATTGTCTTCTGCTGGGTTCCTGGGCGTGTGGGAAGTGTGGAGGGTAAGCACACTGATGAGGGCGCCAAAGAGTTTGCAAAGACTGGGCGCCCAGACAAGCATTTTGCTTTTCTTCATACCTACTACATGGCGGAATCATGGCAGCCACCCGCGCTGTCTGTAAAAGAAGATGGGAAACGGCTGAGGGAAGCATAAAGTTGCGTGCCATTGCGCAGTAACTGTTTACATGACTTACCCCCAAAAGCTGCTACGGCCTCAGGTCGTTTCCTGCCGTCTTCGAATTGAGCACACTCCCGGGACGCACCGCCATTTGATGGAGCGCTCGCCGGTATCTTATTGCGACGACTGCGTTGTCCCTCAGACTATTCGGCACATTCTTGTTGAATGTCCCGGGATGGGTGGTCTTCGCGCATGTCACAGATCCCGGTACCAGGAGGTGCTAGGTAGCTACGCTTGGCACTGTACTCGGGACAAGTTCGTGTACAAAGACTTGTGGACTATCTAACCTTTTGGAGGATGCTGGCCTCCCCCATTTTATTTTACCTTTTTTGTTGTTGTTCGCATATTCCTGAGCCAGGGAGAGGCGCGCCTCCCTCGACGCCAGAAGGTGCTTCTTTATTCTTGCTTTTGCTTTGATTGTTATTGTTTTTTGACTTTTGACTTCTGTTTGTCTTTGATTTTGTTGTTGTTGTGTTTCTTTTTTTTGGGGGGGAGGGCGAAACATTTTTTTATTTTATTATCTATCTTTAAGGCCTTAAATTAACTACGGTGACATAGGCCCAAGTAGGCAGTCGCCAGATGTGCACTTAAAGAAAACTTACTGATTTGCTCAACTTTTGTAAGAAATATAAAGAATACACCATTGAAGCCTGTGGCAAAGTGATATTCTCTGGTGAAATTCCCTTCCGCTGGTTTGTATGTTCTGGAAGATCCCTCGTTAAGAAGAAAAAAAGGGGAGCGCTTTCAGATTAAAAAAGATTTAAAAACAACCTTCTATCCCTAACCATTTACGTCATAGTTTAATCAACGTTTACCTAAATTGATTTCACTCAATCTATCTATGATATATCGAAGATATAGATATATAACAACCCGCATTTGATAAATGGTGTGGCTGATACTAAAGTACTACCAAATAAAAATTCTAATGCACGATTAGGGTCACTTTGAACCTCTTTTACGAGGTCTGTTAAAATAAATTTTGCACCCAACACAAGACACTACGCAAAGCTGTCAAATCCAAAACGGAGAGAAATGGAAGGAAAGGTGAGGAAAAATTTTGTTTGGAAATATGTCTCCAACGTGACGTCACTATAATTGTTTCTGCCATAAATATTTATCTAATGCCACGTCATCATAATTAAGGCAAAATATATATATGAAAATTCAGACTGAAATTATAATATTAACTAGGCCATGGCTTCGCCACCCTCCCCTACGGGAGGAGCTTGCGCTTCGCTACTAAGATTAAAATTTCAAATATAAAAAAAAGCAGCCATGATTAAATTTTCTGAACTTCACCATCTGTAATTCTTTGGGTTTTAAAAAATTCACAAAATTTCGATACTTATATTTATTTCTGAACTTCACCATTTATTTTTGTATATTATAAAAGAATTATTAGAAATAACTTTGATAAAAAACATAAGTCATAACCAAACTAAGATGAAATTATTATTCAAATACTCCAAAAAATCCCTTTCTTAAATTATAGAGTTAGTGATGATGATGATGATAAATTCAACCGCTGAATGTATTTTTTATATACAGATTCACAAAAATGTGCTTGTCATAATATGAATAATTAAATTTGGTTTCAAGCGATTTCAAATATCGAAATATTAAGCGAACAAATTTAGGTTGTAGAAATATTCGTATGGAAGCTTAGCTTCATTTTCACAAGCGAAATCATCTCTGTTTCTAAGGTAGTGTTTAATCAATTCATCTTTCCATTGTTAACTTATGGCTGTAAAAATCTTAGAGTGAACAGAAAAGGCATCGCTTAAATCTAAAACACTTCAAAGATACAAGGAACGATACATATTAAGAATATCCCAAAGAGACCATAAAAGAAATACATGGATAGGACTCAAGCAGATAATATAAGTTCTAAAGGAGAAATAGGAAGGACAAATGGGTAGAAGAAACGGTACTAGATGCACACAAACAATGTTAAATTTGATACCTTAATACATAAAGAATACAGAAGCCACAAACAAAGAAGGTGGATGATGAAATTCGCTCAATAGCTGAGGTAATGTGGCAAACTCAAGCGCTGGATCATGATTATTACAAGCTCCGCGTGAAACTTTTGCCTAACATAATACGATATATATATATATATATATATATATATATATATATATATATATATATATATATATATATATATATATATATTGCTGATTGACTGTGGCCAAACTCACGACAATCTGTCTAGCCGACGAGACCTAACTCCGCGGTTCGACTCGAGACGAGGGGCTGTATCTTCGCGAAAGGGTAGGCGGTTCTCTGTAACGAGTAACAATTGATATATATATATATATATATATATATATATATATATATATATATATGTCTTTAGAGAAATGGATGGTTGCCTTGTTGAATATGTAACGCTCTTGAAGAGGGTTGAGGAACTCCAGGAGACTTATCTAGCGGATTAAGGAATTTCTATTATTACCCTTACCTAACCGCATATATATATATATATATATATATATATATATATATATATATATATATATATATATATATATATATATATATATATATATATATATATATATACATACCATAGGCCGGAAAAGGTTTATAACACACTGATATGAACTTTACAACACACGTGGAACTTTATGGATTAAATACAATTTATTGATAAAAAAAGTAAAATTGTGAACAGGAAAAAATTATAAAGACAATAGTGTAATTTGACAACGCAAAAGCTTACAACACATTCATACAAACATAATTTAGTACTTGGTTCCGCCTACGATTTGTCTACAGCTTCTTGGGTTGATTTTGTTCCATTCCTCTAAACATATTTTCCTCAAATCCGATAAGTTACGCGGATCTCGTTTCTGGACCATGAGTTTCAATTCCCTCCACAGATTTTCGATTGTATTTAGGTCAGAAGATTGACTTACTGCATGCTTGGGGTCATTGTCTTGTTAGAATGCCCATCCTTGTTCCAAGTTCAGAGAGCCAAGGTTAGATAATTTTTTTTTCCTAAATTTCCCTCTACATTTCACCATTTATTCTTCCTTTTACTATCTGCATTTTTTCCACCCCCGATGAGCAAAAGCAACCCAATAACATGAGAAATCTACCACTGAATTTGACCCAAGGGAACGAATTTTTGGCACGTAAGCTTCGTACTTTTTTGCCCCAAACCAACTCATTGAATCTCTGCCTAAAAGTTCTATTTTCGTTATATCTAAGCAAAGGATTTGTTCCCAGAACGTTGCCGGTTTATTTAAATATTTATTTTCAAACGCCAAGCGAGCTTTACCGTGTCTTTCCTTAAGGAGCCGGGTCCTTCTTGGACTACGAGAAAAGAGATCATGATGACCTGGTCTTTTACTTATTGTACCCTTGCTAACTTCAACTTCTAGTTGTTTCCAGACCCATCTTCAGCTCTCTAACAATATTCTCTAGTTTATTACATAGTGTTCTAGCTTTTTTCCGAGCTGCATGTTCCGTTAACATGTGAGGGTGACGAACGACCAAAAGGGCGAATTAAATTTACGAGACTTCCAGTTGTGTATTATGGTACCAACTGAATTTATAGGTACTTTAAACAGTATAGATGTCTTTATGTGCCCAAGGCTTGTCTTATGAATGGCTACATTACGTTCACGAAGATCTTCACTGATTTGTTTGTTTTCCCCCATTATGAAGAATTTGACGATCAGACTATTTTGTAATGAATGACGCAGTAGCCTTGCAGGACGACGAAAGAAACTTTGCATTTAGTTTAGAATATTCTAGATATTCGGTCACAAATGAAGATTAGTTTTTAATGAGACATTTTGCAGGTATAACCTATTTATATGTTTTTATATTAATGTGTTGTAAACTTTTGTTTTGCCAAATTTCAGCTATACAAGCTAAAATATTGTCTATTTAATCTTTTGCCACTCGTTTTTATCTATCGTTGATTTGACGGGTGTCGAATAAAGGCTAAAGGTGAACTTGATATTATGGACTTTATTCAAAAGATGATATCAGTGTTTGTAGCGAGATGACTATTTTCCGAATGTTTTCTTGGCGATTCGAAAAATCATGTGAATTTATTGGTCTTGGTCAAAAAAAAGACTGAGGCAGCGGCGAGAAAGAATTTTAATGAGCGTTCAGGCATTTGCTAAAATAACACCTTCGATGAATAATTTGGAATAAGTAGCCTGAATGAGGCGCTAATGTCTGTTCGTACCAAAAGAGGAAATTCAGTCGGACAATGCAGCCCAGCTTCCGAGCGACGGATTCGATAAAGAATCTTTTTATAGCTTGTCCTCCTTTTCCCCTTGGGTTTCTTGCTACGATAAAATGTTTGATGTCGTCTTGTTTGCACTAATATTGCGTCCTTAAAAAATAGCTTGGCAATCTAAGTATAGTGATATTGATGACGCCATTTTGGCAACGTCCAGGATATGCACATCTTTATTTTTCAGAATATCATTATAGAGGAAAATTAGTATCATTTTTGATCGCGATGCAGAGATAGAACCTTGGTTGACCCTAGGGCTTGGCAGTCATCGTATTAACATTACGTTTAAGGTCTATGACCATAAAAGCTCTTGTAATTCTCACCATTTTATCCTACTTAGTTCTTCTAGTATTTCTTTTACTTTATTCTCCTTCGATCAAGACACCTTTTTTAAGGGGGGAAGGGGAAACTGCGATATTCTATCTCGTCATAGTAAACGAGCGAATTGCCCCTTCAAAAGCATTAAAAGAATTGATTGGTTCTTAGTAAGGACGAAAATGAAGGCAGCCTAATCGACCGAGACACGGCTCACTTGAAAGAAAAACGGACGAAGCAAAATGAATTGAAATAAAACGAATAAAAAGATTGAAACTAATTAGGTCTGATCTACCCAGGAGGCCTGAGACGAAGGGCATATTTAAAGCCTCTTACAAGGAATACTCGCAAGGAGACCGACACTCAAATTACCGAATTTAAACCCCTCCCCCCAAAAAGGGTAAATGGAGAATCATACTCATAATAATGGACTCATCTATAAAATGCCTTAAAACGAAGTCCAATATTTAGAAAAGGTATAAAATAAAAATGATATAATAAAAACCCATAATAATATTTCGTAAAATTTTAAACCTCTTTCGTCCTGGAAAGGCTAGAAATTAAAATATTTGACGAAATTTAGAGACGTTTGAATTTTTGCGAATAAAAAACTATAGCAGTAAAAAGTAAATGGAAATGAACGATCACAAAAATGAGAAGTCAATTCGCTGAAAGCAGTTAAAACACTTATTTCAAAATTATTTACTTGAAATAATAGGATACACTTCGGATTTAGAATAATAAACATCCTAAATAGCTACATCGCTGATAATTTTGGCTGGTCCACATTAACCGGAAACTATAGCTCGAGATTTACGGGTTTCCTGTACTTAAAAAACATCGATCTCACTTCGGCCATTTGATAAATTTCTCCTGCATCTACGGCGGTTGTTTTTTTTTCTGTTCAGTAAAGGTTCATTGTACGCTTTAGTACTCATTGTTTCTGGGTCTTTATCGAATTCCTTGGAAATTTATCTCGCAAAGGTATTTCCCTCCGGTTTTTTTTCCGAAGGGTTTTAAAATACATCATCCGGTTTCCGTACTACTGCTTAAGGGTTCTCCTAGCTCCGTAAGAATCTCGTGCATCTTATTAGTATGCAGTTTTAGTACGGTGTTTTGGTAGCGTGCTTTGGTACAGTGTTTTGTTACCGTTCTTTAGTACGGTGTTTAGGTACTGTTTTATCACCGAGTCTCGCCGTCTGATAGTGATCTCAAGGTTGACCTTCAGTTTAATGCGGGCTCCGAACTACGGGTTATTACCTCAAATAGCAACCGCCCTAAAATGCATTTGATAGTCTATCCAGTGACTAAACACACCTGATGTGGCTTAACTTTGCTCATCCTAGAATTGGTATTTTTACTTGGATAAGCCTTTGCTCACAGTTCCGTGAATATGATCTGTCTGTGGACTCTAAGGGGACTCATATAACTAAGGATGGCATTTCACACATCGAAGAAAGAATTAGATAGAGAGCGAGAGAGGCGAATGAAGCAGAGAGTGAAAAGAGAGAATAATAATAGTGAAAATGTTGAAGATGACAAAAAACACAAATGGGGAGAACAGACTAAAGAAAAGTACATTTATAATTAAAGAAAGCGAAATCGTACATCCATTATTTTATTGCAGGTTTGTATGTTTGTTTGTTAATCGTTTTCCATTTATTGAAGGAAAAAAAAAGTACTTTTTATAATGGTCAGCAAAGAACATAAAATGAGACTAAAAATGGAAATTGTATCCTTGGTCTGTGGTGAAATGGAAAAGCTTAAATATTAATACGTTGTGTAAGAGTTCTGGTATTTTCAGTGACATATTTGTGAAGGCCTAATTCGCCTACCAACTTCAGATTCAGGGGTCATTTACTAATGGATCTGTCATAGCAACCATCACAAACAGTTATTTCCAGAGCCTCTCCTAAATAAGGTAGCAATTGTCCAACTGTGTAGATGAGATCCTTGTTCTATAAAGATAAAACAAATTTTTTTAGCAGGTTTTCATTTAATGTCTGTTCCTTTAAGTCCTAAAGTAGCCTCATTCTGTAAAACGAAAAATCGAAATTAGCAAAATAAGAGAATGAGAATTCGGAACGAGACGAAAGAGACAATAGAAACCTGGAATGAGCCAAGAAAAAGAACAGAAATTTCAGGAGGATTTAGTTATTTAAAAGTAACTCGTTTTTGGACGAGATTCAGAAGAATTTTAGATAGTACTCCATTTTCCGGTACTCTGTTTATTCGATGTGTAAGTGTCATACATAGTGTCCTCTATTTCATTATGGACGCAATCTTGTATTGTAAAAGCCTTTGGAAAACGTTCTTTGTCCGTCCATTTCTTGGATTTCAAATTTATGGTGAAAAGCTGGATGAGATTTGCAATTGCTTTTATCAGCGATATGGGCCAGTAATGGGTTATGGGATGTGGAATTTCTCTTTGTTGCGTTCCCTGTCCATCTCTCTCGCTAGAGAAGCCCAATCTCGAACTCCTTATCCCAAAATGTGCCACTCCAAAGCTCCGGAACCCTCAAAAGGATCTTCAATCCCCAATAAAAATCATTTAACAACTGTCTTAACATTGAAAAATGAACCCATTTCTCCCCGGTTGGATACATATACCGACACACGGGGCAAAAACGGCGAAGGAAAGGTCTCTATCAGGCCCCGTTATAGTAAAAATCCGGAGTCTCTCGCTTCCCTCACTCGTAATTCGTATGGAAGCGTCATGTGGCCAAGAAGGGAAAACAAACAGCGCGTCTCTGCGATTAGCGACATTGGCGGGGTGTCGCGACCTAGGCCTAGCAAATCCCAGCCATTTGTAGGCCGCTTCTGGCCGTTATTTTGGCTTCTGGTCTTTATGTCGCCATGCATTTCCAGCCTTCCCGCCGTCATTCGAATCGGTAAGTACAATTTTGAATTTTGTTGAAAATAAATAAAGAACTTAGAGAACCACTTTATCCGTTTTCCCCAATGCTTAAGGGTTATCCTAGCTCAGTAACAATTTCATGTGTCTTTTTAATATGGAGATTTAGTAAGGTTTTTGGAGCAGTTTTTTGGTACTGGGGTTTTGGTACCGTGTTTTGGTACTGTTTGATCACCGAGTCTCGTCGTTTGATACTGATCTCAAGGTGGACCTTCAGTTTAATTCGGGCTTCGAACTACGGGTCATTACCTCAAATAGCAGCCGCCCTAAAGTGCATTTGATACTCTATCCGGTGACTAAACACACCTGATGTGGCTTAACTTTGCTCATCCTGGAATTGGTATTTTTACTCGGGTAAGCCTTTGATCACAGTTCCGTGAATATGATCTGTCTGTAGAGTCTAAAGAAAACTCATATTACCAACGAGGGCATTTCACACATTGGAGAAAGAATTAGGTAGAGAGCGAGAGAGGCGAATGAAGCAGAGAGTGAAAAGAGAGAATAATAATAGTGAAAAAGGTCAAAGATGGCAAAAAACCCCCACAAATGAGTAGAGTACACCAAAGAAAAGTACATTTCTATTTCGCTCACAAAGATGTATCTTTTTTTCTATTTCCATTTAACGCCTCTGTTCTTAATCGGAGTTCATTTCGCTTAAAAAAATGTCCTTCTCTGGGCGCGGAGATGGTGTAGTATAGAAGCAAGGATAATTACACCGCGGAGCAATGCTTTTAGAGCAATAAGACCAACAGAAGCATTAGCCAAATTTTCACGGAAGTTCAAAAGTTATTTGAATGCTACTAAATATAATGGAATGTGTGGAGCTTTTTCTGGAAAATGAATGAAGGTACTTCCAAGGAGAAAAAGTACAGCATTTTACATACATAAAAATTGGGTTTGTACTAATTTCGCTAAATAGGAGGCACATAATAAATTGTGGCAGAAAACAAAAATTTAAATTTAAGGGGATGAAATAGTCCTCGTTTGGGGTTAATTAAGAATTTAATTTAATCTAAGTAGGGCTAATGTCAGCATAATAACTATTTAACAACGATTATAGCGCTACTGAAAATGTTAATAGGAGGCATTTAGTTCTAGAGCATTAATTTAATCATTTATATTATTAAATGTTTATGGATGTTTTTTGTTGACATTTATTTACTTCTTTTTTTAATAATAATGACATTTGCATTATTTTGCACCTCAATTTACGCTTGAAAAATGGCAAAAGAAGCAAAAATTGAATTGTGGGTAACAATAACTGCATTTTAATGGCAGCTAAGATTAGTATTTCTCAAAGTTTTAAACGACAAGTATGTACAAAAGAATGGCTGTATTAGAAAATATATATATATATATATATATATATATATATATATATATATATATATATATATATATATATATATATGATAATGAAACCACTGTATAGGAGCCAAAAGTTTAATTTACGAGACTAATTTCAGTATGTAATCTATCATAGCCTCTTCAGTCGTATACTGAGAATGCAATTGTTACCAAAGTCTATAACAAAATAATTTACACATAGCTAATTAATCAATGCACTATTAAAGTAGTTTAAGCTGTTTTTGATCATGTTGCCAGCAATCTGCAGTTACTTCTTTCCAAATGTCGTCAGAATTAGACAATTGCAAAATAAAGATTATTTATTCTATGTTGCTGTATTCTAATTCTTTCTCGTATAAACTGTCAAGAAACTATAATTTCACAATAAAGAAAAATTACTTCAATATCAATATAAGATAAGGCTTTTATTTAATTTTAGTAAACGATAAATGTAATAATAATGAGACACCCTAATAAATAACAGGGTAACACTTCAGATTCAGGCGCACGGTAGATGGCGCTGTTAGTCGGCTACAATTTTGGGCTACAGCATATCTCTTATGACGTCAGACGGTAGCGTCAGATGTGAACAATATCGGCGTAATATTTTTTTGTATAGGAGTATATACTGGGGGGTTGCGCCCCTCAGACCCCCCCCCCCCCTCCCAATTGATTGAAACTCAGGATCCTCGCACGGTGGTCCCTCTTCAGTGACATCTCCCTCACGAGCAGTCCCCTTGAATTTACTGGGTTTTATTTCTCCCCAACAGCTTTTTACTGGCAGAAAAACCTAACCTAATAACGAACAATTCTTACTTTTATAGGTTTCTTGATTAGTTTATGCGCCTCTAAATAATCTAAAAGTTTTTCGCGATTATACAAAGTAAAGCCGAATTCGAATAACAAAGAAACACATGGAGACCACGAAAACACAATAACGAAAGAAAAACATTTGCAAAAACGGGTCCTATTTATAAGCTACGATGTTGCCAGTAAGAAGCTGTTATCGTTCACAGCAAACAAAAAATACGAAAACAAAACAAAAAACAATAAAAGACATCAAGAAACCTTACCTAATTTAGAAAAAACTATAAACGAGCAGAGCGCAGATATTTAGTAAATAATAGACTAAAAGTTACAAATCCTCAAAAGAACAAAAAAATATTACGCCGATATTGTTCACATCTGACGCTACCGTCTGACGTCATAAGCGATATGCTGTAGCCCCAAATTGTAGCCGACTAACAGCGCCATCTACCGTGCGCCCAGAATCTGAAGTGTTACCCTGTTATTTATTAGGGTGTCTCATTATTATTACATTTATCGTTTACTAAAATTAAATAAAAGCCTTATCTTATATTGATATTGAAGTAATTTTTCTTTATTGTGAAATTATAGTTTCTTGACAGTTTATACGAGAAAGAATTAGAATACAGCAACATAGAATAAATAATCTTTATTTTGCAATTGTCTAATTCTGGTGAAATTTGGAAAGAAGTAACTGCAGCTTGCTGGCAACATGATCAAAAACAGCTTAAACTACTTTAATAGTGCATTGATTAATTAGCTATGTGTAAATTATTTTGTTATATTAATTGTTTTATTTAAAGTGCAACCTTTCAACTCGATAATAGAAATGAACAATGAAGCCATTGTGAAAGAACACCATTGCATATTTGAGAGAATATTATTTAATAAAATTCTTCGAAAAGTCACGCAGATAAAGAGAGAATAATTAAAGAATGTAGGCCTACCCCAAACATACATTTGACAGGGAAAACAAATCGTTGCGTTAGAAAATTTAACAAAACGCAATACGAAAAGACGAGGTGATTAACTGCTTGTCCTTGCTTGCAAACAAATATTTTAGTGGTCGTGTTTGTTATTTAACAACAAATAGGTGTATTTAATCCATTTGTCTTTACCGATTTAAATAATCTGCATAAGGCAATCATGAGACTTTCTGCTATTCACATAACATCTCGATAGACTTAACTAGGTTCGGAAAAACGCGAATTTATTTCTTACTAAACAGCCTACATAAGTGGAATGTGGAAATCCACAATGAAAATGTGAAAAAGAATATGGGAGATTTTGAAAAAAATTAATAGACGTGGTTTGTTCTTTATGCGAGGAGCAATTAACAATCAGAGGCCATGATGAATCAACAGATTCCGAAAACAATGGTAATTATGTTAAGTTGCTTAACTTATGTAAAAAACACGATCCCTTACTACCATTACATTTGGAATAGTTTAGCGTTTTTTTCTGGTGTTTCAATTACAATTCAAAATGATTTGATTAATTTCGTGGCCTAAGTTCAATCAAGGAGACTACTGGTAATAAAACTGTTTCCCAACTTCTTTGTGTTGTTCGATACATCTTAAGTGATGGTAATGTTTACGAAAAATCTCTTGGGTTTATAAACGTAAGCCGCGCTGATCGTACGGCCAAAGGGGTATCCAAAAAGGTCTTTAATAAAGTAGAAGAACTAAATATTGGAGAAAATGTTGTTTCTCAAACCTATGATGGTGCAAGTGTTATGGCCAGTGGCGTAGCTAGGATAACGTTGAAGGGGGGGGGGGGACGTATGTGAATTGCGGAGCCTGCGGCGCAGAGCCTGGGGGAGCCTCCTCCGGGAAAACTTTGAAATTTAGTGTCGTTTTCCTCGCATCTAAGCATATCTTAGAATGTATCCCTACCATCAAAAGAAGCCAACATCCATCCTAAATTTTACCATCTTCCAAGCAAGATTTTCAGATATCAGAATGACAATGCCTATTTTTTAGGCTGCGGAATGATACATCATTACATTTAAATCACACTCAAATTATCAATTTCGTTTCTTTTTCAATCAGTGGCGTAGAAGGGGAAGGGGGAGGATATTGGCCAAGCCACTGGACAGGCGAGCGCGTAACTAGAGGAGGGTCCGAGGGTTCTCCCCCCGAAATTTAATAAAACTATATTACCAAAGAAGCGATCTGGAGGTATTTTCGAATCAAAATTATATACTGAAATAGTTTTTAATGAAATTTCACAGAAAAATTATAAATTTCATGAGGAAATACTATACAACAAGCACAAAACCCTATGCACATTCGTTAACAATTGAGAACATCGTATATAGGTAAGTCTATAAAATGAAATATAATTTTTCATCAATGTCGTGGTATGACATTATATTACATCAATACCATATTATATCTATGGGGAGGGACCAATAACTTAAAGGCGAACCGAAAAGGGACGGTCACCACGAGTTTAGACGAGCTGAGTAGCGAGAAAGAGTGCAACGAGGTCAGGTAAATTATGGGCAATGGCAAAGCTCAAGGTTATTTAAAGAGGCATGTACAAAAATATAATTTTATTTACATAAAAATAATGAGAGAATCGACGGACAAAATTACATCAGATGAACGAGGGAGGGTGATTGTAGTTATGAATCAGACTATGAAGTTAAAATTAATGTTTTACGGGAGAAGACTATTCAAATGGTGGGAACTAACGCATATGGGTTACTGAAGGGGAAGAGAGGTTGGCTTAAGGAGGATTCCGGGTGACACGTCGAGGTAAGGCTTCACGAATGTCTTCTGCACATGAGGCGAGGCCGCTCGAAGCTTCTGAGCGGGATGTTAAAGTGATAACGGTTCTCCACAAAAGGAGGGGGGGGGGGTAACGTCCAGTGTAGGGGAGAGTATTTCGGCCACCCGAAAACGAGGGGCGAACGAGGAGGGCTTCGACAGGAGTTGACGAGAGAAGTTGGAAAAATCACTCGGTAGCGATCGTTAAATGGAATTACCTCACTGGCTGGGGGATAATTCCAATACACAAAAATAGTTCAGCTGTCACTTTGCTTTGTTGTTAGCACCTGACTTGGAACTAGGGGAATTTCCTTGGGGCCTGGGCGAGACTTCTCAAGTCTGTGTCAGTTTCATGGGACTCGAGCAATATATATGTCTGCGGCTCTCCCCGCGGGGAAGTTTAGTGAGGAAACAGCTCTACTCTCGAATGGCCTCGAATCTTCTTGCCGAAGCTATTCTAGACCACGGTTCGAGGCTACTGCTTGTGGAAGGGGGGGAGGGGGTAGGCTTACCAATTTAAGCCTAACAAAATCTTCTCCAGCACATGGAACTTCCGGGCTGGAAAAGAAATTCCACGTGGAATTCCCTCACAATCAGCAAACTTAGCTTTTTCATGAACTAAAATGTGGAGGTATCCCCTTAGAATAATATTATTTCTTCACCTAAGACATTACTTCAGGAGAGAAAGCGAGCCGTTACTCCCCCCCCCTTCCGACCTCACCCTTTTTTGACTCGCCACCAGGTCTCTGTAAAATTCACATCGAGGCTACCTCCCGGACGTCTCAATCTTCCCTCCCCTCTCCCTTGGGTAGGGAGATTACTTTGTAGGTTCACCGTGAACAGCTTTTATGACTCCCACTGCTGTTTACCCGTCTGACCCGTTGATCCCCTGCATTTGACACCTCACTGCAAGGAGACGCTCGGGTTGTAACACCCGATAACGAAGGTTAAAGAAGGTCTCAATCTCTCTCCCTGTTTTGAAGAACTCGGGGTATATATGCACCCGCTCCAGGCTGACAAAACAGATTTGGTTAGACGAGACTTCCCCGAAAGGAGTGCAATTCAACGAGCTCTCTCCCGAGAAGTGTGACAGTAGCAAGCCACGTAAGAGCTGGACATCACACCCGTATCTTCGGGTCAGGGAGAAGAGTTTCGTGAGGCAACGTCAGCCTTTCTCATCCGCCTTCGGATTAAAGATTGGAGAAGCCGTCCTCCGAAGTTCTTATGGTGACCTCTTAAGGACAAGAGGCCCGTTAGAGCGTTCAAGCCGAGTGTGAAGAAGTCATCTCCCCCCCTCCCTTTCGAAGTTTGTTCGGTGACTCCTGAGGACAGGAGTCCCGCATCTTGCAAACACAAGTCGAGAAACGTAGCCCCACCCGCTGCAGGTTTTGTGGCTGTCCTCGTGAGTAATAAAGGTCACCAAGACCTCCCCCAAGTTTCCCCCCGCTTTACTCTCGAGTTTAAAAAGGAAGTAAATCACTCCTTACTCTCAATCCACCATTATAACCATTCCCTAACCACGATTATCTAATTAGTATTCGGAGCTTAAGTCCGTCTTATTTATGTACCCATATTATATATCCATATTTATTGTTGTGCCTTTCTTTTATTAAGTGTGTATTAAAAAGATATTTTTGTCATTGTGTTTGTTATATTCCTTGGTCACGCAGCTGCCGCTATCTATTCAAATCGCACTCTTAGAACAATAACAGTTTTCGACTTGTTTGGCCTACCTTAGAGCCTGTGTGCGCATATTCACGTACACTTGGCCATACTACGACATATAACAAAGCACAGATTGCAAAAATGCTTTCGAACCATTAAAATCTAGTGAGATAGATCGTGCATCACTATTCGGGTACTGCATCTAGAAATCACTTGATAGTAATGTGTATTTAAACAATATGTTTGTTGAAGGGAGAAGGCATGAAGCAAAGCTTATGCGAGGCCTTCTGGAGTTGGGATGAATTTAGTATCATTTTCGTTACCCAAATACATATATAATATATCTGAAATTGATGACATCTTATCTACGGACAGTTTCTTTGGAGTCTTTTAATTTCACCCTGGGTGAGCGGTGTTTTTTCCCACTTGTATTACTTTAAAACAAGTCGACGGTTGGTTCGGCTGAATTCATCAATAACGTCACTATGAACTAGTGGAATGTCCTCGTTGATGTACAGATGAGCTAGGATATTCAGTTACTCTTCGTGCATGGTGGACCGTAGGTAAGATTTTATCAACTTCAGAGCACTAAATAAGCGTTCACCTGTCACAGTGGTTACCGGCAAGGTTGCGAAAATTCGCAAAAGGGTTTCTATTATAGGATAACTACCGAGAGTCGCCACAACCACCACCACATCCACGACTCCTTTTGGTGGTGTACATGTCGTGGTCGCCTGTCGCGTCCAGTACACCTTCCAGCGCAGTAATTCAGCGTTCAGGCACTCTGGTTGTCCTGGAAGGAGTTTGTGGTACAACTACGCGACTTCCATGAGTGCACTAGAATCGTCGGAATCTTAACAGTATGCCGGTAGTAGCATACTGAGCATATATGCTTTCACACTTTGCGATTTAAATCGCTCATCTAGTTGGCTTATACAGACGTCGATGTTCGGGAGGAAAGTAGAACGTCTATAGTACACTTCTGGTGTTTCAGCCGGATGATTGGACCTCTGCGTCTGCTTGTCAGTCGTTCTTGGCATGCGGATTTCTTCACCAAACAATTCTTGAGTGCGCATGAAAATGTCCCTGAAGACTTGTTCGTCTAATCGCATTTGTCTCAGGACCTTCTCACAGTCCTGGACACTGTCAACCGCGTTATGGATGTCCTGGGCTTCGGCCTGAAGCTTAACGAAAAGTGGTTTGGTGATCTCCAGAACCAATACAACTACCTCTAGGGCAACCAAGAATCCACCATTGTCTATGGCGGAAGAGAATAGTAGCACCTTACCGGCGCAATCTGCGCGTGGCAATAGACTAATTTTGTGTAGCGACATTTTAATGGCGGGTAGCAGTTCTTTGAATATGCGAACTGCTTCCTGGCGCTCCACCCATCTAGTGGTGCAGTGGAGTTTCAGGCGCGAATGGGCGGCTTTATTGCACTCGTTCTTGATAGCTTCTTCAAGATTTATCAATTTTTTATTTGAGCTACAGAAAAAAAGAGCAATCTCGTGCATCAACGCCACTGCCTTTCTATTATCTGGTACCTCGCTCGCCTTCAGCAAGCATAGATTGAGCGAATGGCACACAATGCGTGTAGCTGGATGACAGGCACTCTTCACGCACGTACTTTTGCACACCATTTTTGCTCCCCCACATAGCCGCGGCTCCGTCGTACCCCTGTCCAACCATATTTCTAATGTCAACTCCAAAATCTTTCAGAATCTGTAGCAGTTGTTTAGCCAATACTGCGCCAGTCAGATCAGAGACCTCAGCAAAACCGAGAAACCACTCACATATTTGGCGGTCTCGGAGGTACCGTAAACATATTGTTAACTGTTCCTTTCTCGAGACATCTGTGGTCTCATCCGCTAGAAGAGAGAAAAATCTGGCTTCTTTTGTTTCTTCAATGATTGATTTTGGAATCACTGTTCAAATGGCTGATATCAGTTCATTCTGGGCTTGGGGAAAATGAATGTGGCATTCCTACTCGTGGTCGTTAAATGTTCCCGTAACACTTCATCGTTGGAAACCGACATCAGCTGTAGAGTCACTCTCAGATTGCCTTGTCCGTAATTCATATCGGCGCCGGTTCCTGCAGGAGGGAGCAACAGAGTTCCGGAATCGCGATGAACCAGAAGCGGTAGACCTAATCTACCCAAAAACTCTATAGAAAAGAGTATCCATCGTTTTGAACGCTTCTGCGCGCGCGATACTGCCTTCATGGAATTTGGTCGCTAGATACGCTGGTAAATAGCCATCTTTGCCGGTTAGGTGAACGAACTTCTCTAGGGGTGTTCTGATCAGGCGATTCAATTGGTTTCCTCGGATTGCTTCAAGAGCGAAAAGCCTGCAAGGGCGACAGAATAGGAGAAGACGCTATACTTACTGCCCGATTAGATATTGTGGTCCGAGATATTTACGTCTGGTTCTGCCTCCATCTTGACGCTCGCTGTAAGGCCACTGAAAATCCAATGGCGCAGCACAAGGTGTGGTGAGTACGCGCAGTTTCTCTGCATCAGTGAACTCCAACCAGTTGATAACTCCTATATCATCTTTACTGGAGTTGCCATTAGGTAACCCAGACGTGGACGGTGTTAACGTCGGTGAAGAGGAAGAGGATTCCTGTGTCTGGGCTTGCAGTTGGACATCTAGAAGTTCCCGAGGTGACTGGGGAAGTCTTTCGTTTAACTGCAGTCGCAGGCTCACGGCGCGTGAAGTAATCGACGATATTTCTCTTCATCTCGACATCCTGGATCTGACCTGAAATGAAAGAAAATAAAAATAAGATAAATCAAAAACAAGCGATGACTGTAGAATATTAGAAAAAAGAACCCTATATTTATGTAGCTGTTACCAGCTTGAAAGGGAGAGTTGTACGGGCTCATCAGTTCAATAAAATTCAGACGGAATCATGTTTATTTAAGCCGTAAAACTGCAAAATAAAAAAAATAAAAATACAAATTATACATATGACTATATACACACTTTGCAGTAATCAGGGTCCATATGTAGGACTCTCATGTAAGTTAGAACTAAAAGAAAACGACTACAAAAGTAGACGCGGTATTTAGTCCCTTAAGGTTAGACATAAGCATTTATCTGGATTTTGCATTTCTATTTTCTACCAAGTTCAAAAGGCATTACTTTACATTCAATAACCCTACAACAGGACTAGCACTAATTGAGCAGAAAAATACGAAAATTTGCAGCAATCGGCGACTTGTGAAACAGGAAGTTGACGAGAGTCGAAGCAAATCAGAAAGACAACCTGTGATTGGCTCAGAGAGCTCGAATTCAAATTCGGGGCGATATTTCAACCAATCAGGTGGTGTTATTTCATGAAATTGAGTTTATTTCATGAAATTGGCCTTCCAGAATAGCGTTAAAGCTGATTCAACACTGATCATTTTGATACCAAATCTGCCAGATATTGCCAGCTAATTAGCTAAGAAGACAGTAGTTGACAGCTATCGATTAGAAGTTATTTTTGTGCATTTTGAGGTACTAAACGTGAAAATTATTTAGGGATATTGAAGATGAATAATTAACGATACATTTGTTGACAATAACAGAAAACTGACACTATTTGCAAAAAACGTCAAAAAATGGGTTATGTCTAACCTTAAAGCATTTCAAGCATCATTTTTATCGTCATCTCTATCAATGATAGGCAAATTGTCAAAGAACTTTTGGCTTTCGTATGAGCAAAACTATTTCAAAATTTGTAGGTCGGAATATTTTGCTGCTGCTTTGATAGGGAAATGCTTAGTGTATGCTTTCTTCAACACGACTTTTTTCCATAGTCCTTTATAGTAGCAATGTTCACCAAACTTTCATCTTCATTGGAACACATTGAGTCATATATCATTTCAAAGGGATTACAATACTGAGTTTAATACAAAAAGAATTTCGAGAAAAGACAAAGTGGTTGCTGAGATATCTGGCATTAGATGTGAGTGGTCTCGTGATACTTTTCAGTCAGATCAGTGTTAGCGGAGTTGAAAATTTCAACATCATTGGAAGACATTGAGTCATATATCATTTGAAAGGGCTTAATTTTAGACAGGACCAATACATGAGCAAGCTAAATTTGAAATCAACAGTAGAACATGCATGCCAAATTAGCTCTGTATGTAGTTCTACTTCTCGATTTTATGCATTTTTTAATCTTATTGTTCTTTGTGGGTCTTAATTGATTTACTGATTTCTTACTGTCTACCAACCATTATTGAATGTTGATACAGTGAGAACAAACTCTATACCCTCATAACCAGCAGTTTGTCAGCTCCAAGTCCATACACCCTGCCTAAACTTATCAATCCAATGTCTATTCTGAATAGGGATTGAATTACAAAATTTGATGGTTGAAATAAATAGATACTATTAATTTCAACCACCAATTTTTGTAATTTTGCAGGTCAGAAAATTGCTCCTAAATGACTTAAAGTCAAAGAGATAAAGAATTTTAAATTCCCAGATACGACGCCATATTTGTTTACCATGGAGACAACGATAGCCTTGATGATAACTCACAAAAATGTTTTTTAAGTCGAATTTTTTCTCTGGCGGATGGTGATCGTCTAGAATTTGCGCTTCTGCACGTGCGAACATGCGCAGACAGCTCACGTTCATAAATTATGGGATAGAAAACGTCACAAGATGGCTGCGCCCGTCAAGGCGTTTCAGGCCGATCAGAAAAAAGCCGGAAAAAGATGTCACATTTTTTAATGACTGCATATTTTTGGTTGAAATATAAAAGAAATTGAATATTAAACATATTTACTATTGAATTCTGATGGTAAATCAGAGGAAATGATGTATATTGGTTTGTTTTTGAACAGTTTATTTTTCCACCTTGGCCTCCTGTGCTAATTTTTTAAGGGGTTGGTTCCAATTCCCTGAGGGGGAGGGGCATGGCCCAATGCCCCCTCCCTAAATACACAACCTACTGGTTATGGCAATGCCTTTTTCATTGTTTTTTCTTACAAAGTCAGGTAAACGTGAACATCTTTTAGAGACTGAAATTAAAAAGCGATTTCCAAAAAATGCGCCAACTCGTTAGAACTTTAATTACTCTTGGTCGAATATGTTTCCGAGTACCATGAGTACCATAGGGAAGTTGCATATTTATTCAAACTCCCAATTGACACTTAAAGCAAATTGGACACAAAGTTACACAATACTCAAGCATTGTATTCAATCTTAAAAGATTGTGAATTCAATTTTTGTTAAATGTATTCGGCGATATTTTCAATAACACAAATGTAATATTTTATGCTTTACAGACTAAAAAATCTAACAGATCCTACAGTATTCGTAAAGTAAATGAAATAGTTAAAGTCTTACAAGATAAAACGAAAGCATTTTCCAAAATTTGGTCTACTGTTGATGGCATTTATTCTTTTATTAAACGAAAAAAAACCGATCATTTTGGAAGACCACAAAGAAAAGTATAGGAGGATATTTTACCAAATTATAGAATTGCTATGCGTGCAAATTCAGATTTCAAAATCTGAATAAGTTAACATTTTGGGAGCAACAAGAAAAAAGAGGTCTTTAATGAATCATCTCTAACATCACTCAGAAATTCTTATGGAGATTTCCTTGACTGCCAAAGGTTGAGGAGCGAACTTTTACACTTATATAATGACAGCGAACTGAAAGTCAAGCCAGTGCATGAATTCCTTCGCATTTTGCGTAACAATGGGTTAGTTGCAGCTTTACCGTAACCAACAAAGTTGTGTTAGCTTACTATGACCCTACCAGCAACAAGTGCTTCAGTTGAGCGATCCTTTTCGTACCTAAGAAGAATTCAAAATTACACGAGGAATGCGCGAGAACAAGAAAGATTAAGCAGTTGGGCTCAAATCGCAATCTAAAAGGCTCTTTTGAAAAGCATTAAGAATGACAAGTTCTATGAAAATGTCATCAACTTATTTCATCGATACAGAGAAAAGGATCGAATTAACATTCAAATAAAATAGGTAAGATTTTATATTTTTTAAGTGTAACTAATTTCCACTCTTTGAAGATCGGGTATATATTTATTTCTAAAATTTAGTTGTCATTGCTTGCTCAGAAAAGGATAGTTCGTGTAGATACGCCCTTTTGGAAATGACTCATAGCAGGAGAACCAACAACACCCATAATGGGTACGGTGGGGTATTTCCCAGAGGTACTGTCTCGTAGAAGGCTGTATTATGATTTATTTTCTCTCTTATTTGTCATTGCTTATTGCTTCCCAAATCAAAAATGTCACCGCACGCCCCTGATATATATATATATATATATATATATATATATATATATATATATATATATATATATATATATATATATATATATATATATATATATATATATATATATATTGTCATTACTCTGAATAAACCGACCTTTGCTTCCGCTTATTATTCTGGTTGACTTCCTTACCCTCTTTCTCTTCTTCTCTCTCATTTCTTTCTCTCAATTTGTGGCATGTGAATATAACTAAATATTCAATTTGAGGGAGTAGTCGCCCTTTGTTAATTAATTTATTGTAACCTAATTTAAGCGTCGTGGAGAACAGGACATGCATTTAATCACTTTGATTAGTCACCTTGACAGGATGGAACCGCAATGTCGTCTCGGCCGTCGCACTTGAGGTTAGAAAAGGGGAGGTTAATTGCAATCCTGCCAAAATAGAGGCGTTTGCATAATGCATGGATGTCATAGGACACAAGGATCATTCGAAGTTAACCGAGAATTTTTGTAAATCAAAACCTAAGATTTACGATGAGGAAGATTCGAAAATTATTCTTCGTTTAGTAAATCAGAGCTGGATTTATTAAGCTAAATATAATGAGTCAAATGAGAGCAACGAACTCTCCTAAACCAATGAAGGAGGGGGAGAAGTAACCATTTTATGGATTAGGTATATGTAAGTGGAAACTTGGGTTTAGGAATCTCGATGGATGCATGTTTTCATCGATTAGACGGGGAACACTCAATTGTAAAAAAGAAGGAATAAAAAGAGGAAGGGAGAATGGTAAGAAGAGTCGCTTTTTAAAGAAAATAGTTGAAA
This sequence comes from Ceratothoa steindachneri, assembly GCA_963969495.1. Lineage (NCBI taxonomy): Eukaryota > Metazoa > Arthropoda > Malacostraca > Isopoda > Cymothoidae > Ceratothoa > Ceratothoa steindachneri. The sequence goes on along the minus strand of OZ018330.1, from coordinate 17,245,578 downwards.
TAGTCCAGACAGATAGGAATTCAGGGATGTATGTGATAGTAAAAATAAAAAAGAGCCGTGGGTTAAGCCTCAAATATGCTCCATGAAAGCTAGGCAGGAAAAAGAGGTTTAAAAGGAGTGGAAATTTGCAAAAGGGGTCAGGTACCATAGGGATAAGATTGAGGGGAATTTGCTCAGTTATTTTGAATTTGATTCTTAATTTTAACATTTCTTTTAAACCTCATTGCGCTAGAGGTTACCCCTTTCATCTTTATTACCTTTATTTGCTTATATTCCTCACGAATTTCCCAATCTAAGATTATTTTATTGCAACAATTCTTCCCGACTTTATTTCGACCGAGCTCTCAATTCATTCTCCCGTGACCTTTACTCCGTAACCTTTCTTAATTAAATAAAGGTCTCTGTCCAAAATTGTGATCCAAACAAGTAGAATAAAATTCTCTCCCCATATTTCTAAACGAATGCAAAATAGGCCACTTTTTACACTGAACTATCGACACGTTCCAGTTATCTCGCCTTCCAACTCTTCGTCTTACAAAGGTAGCTCCGGAAGTCCTGAAAATGTGCAAAAGAAGTTGAAAATAAAAATGTTACAATTTTAAATAATTTTTTTTCAAAAATATATTGAAATGGAATAACATAAAGCATATTAATTAAAGGGGTTGGGCAAAATAATGGAAACATTGACTAATGCACCCATTCACACCAAAAAAGATTTAAAAACTTGTTTAAAATGCCTGATAATGACGTTGAACACATATTGTTCTCAATAATTAACAGATCTTGCCATAATCGAGTTCTTTTTTGTGTACATTGGAGCAAAAACTAGGGGATATATTCCCTCTAAAAAGCGTCTACGAAGAAGCTAGAGCAGGTTTCACCCGAAACCAGTTAAATTCATATAGATACAGCACAAAACTGTATGAATCGATTGGTCAGCGTATTGAATCTATTTATACTGCTAAGGAGGAGGGGACTCAAAGTCAGCAATTTAATTAATGTTTTTATTATTTTGTCCAACCCCTGTACATGCAAATCCTGACCAGATAGCTTTAGACCATTGTTTATGTGTTTAATTTTGTTATCTTTGGCACACACAGGAGGTTTATTTCTTCTGTTTAGCTCGTATATCCATGGCTTTTTTTTCTCGCCTTGCACATACTTTTAGCCATTGATCTTTAAGTTTGTTTGTAACTGATCTGGGTGATATTGTTGAACTTGAAGCTTCATTAAACTGCCCAACAAGTTCAGATGTTTTTCTGTGATTCTGTAGTGATGCCCGAAGTGATAGATGTTTTCTCAAAGTCTTCTAAGGCATTTTCTACCACTTATTTCTCGATACAAAGATCTCGGTCTCTTTATATAGTTTTATAGTGGTTTGGGCAGCATTTCTTGAACATTTGATTTTTTAGCAATTTCTACTTGTGGTAACCCTTGTCTATGGAGAAGTTGGATTTGTACTCTTTGTGCTCTGCAAGTTCCTTAGTTTTTATCTATATTACTTATTTAGAACGTTATTGATATACACAATAGTTATAAATTTAAGTTGAAATATAGAAATATTGGTAAATTATGATTTTACAAAAGATACCATTTTATAAATTTGACAACATTTAATAAAATACTAAGTAATTCATTCGAACATATTAACAAAATAATCACATATATCAGAATGACATTATCATACATACATATTTAAGGATATATGCTGAATTTTAAGAAGTTTGATTAGATATGTTAAATATATAAATCTATGGCTATATATATATGTATATATATTCTTTATTTATTCCGCCAAAACTCGAATTAAAGAAGTGATCAAGACATTTGGGAACATATATTTTTAGTCGCGGGCGACTCTCCATCTCACTATGTCGGTCGGTCCCCGTTTTGCTTTTTTTTTTGTTTTGGTAATAACATTGTAACTATTCGGCCGATTCTAACGAAATTTGAATGAAACCCTTATGTTGTTTTACATTCTCTTTCAAATGATATAATTGACAAGGTTCTCCTAAGGTTAGCCCGGGAATTATTTTTGTTATTGCAATAACCATAACTATTCGGCCGATTCTAACGAAATTTGAAACTCTTATGTTGTTTTGCCTTCTCTTTCGAATGATATAATGGCCAAAGTTCTCCTAAGGTTATCCCGGGAATTATTAAAAAATATGAAGGTCGTAAGGTCCTAAATCAGAATAATTGAGACCATGCGCCTTCTTGATCAGCAGACATTGTTAAATTTATTTAGAGCTAGTTAATAAGTTCGTGAACGGAAAAATCATTCATCCATCTATTCATATATATATATATATATATAAATATATATATATATATATATATATATATATATATATATATATATATATATATATATATATATAAGCAGTATCAAGAAAGAGAAGTGGACCTAATGTAAGTATGTACCGCCAAGTTCATGGAGTCGCTATGCGTTCTCCTTTGCTAGTTCTCTTTGCTAATTTCTATAGGGAGCGGTCGAAGAAAGGTTTTTCTCAAGAGTACCCAAGCCCTACATCTACTGTACGTACATAGACGACATTTACATTAATGTACAAACAGAGGAGAAAATACATAAGCTAGAAAGATCTTTTAAAGAATGTTCTTCCCTCAACTTCTACATCGAAGAAGGCCAAAGCAATCAATTCCCATTTTAAGACATCTCTACTAATATTAATGATACAATAACGACCAAAAAAGTTAAAGCGACTAATCCACGACTTTGCATGAATGCAATCAGCGAATACTCTAAACGCTATCAAACAAGCGTGATCATATCGTATATTAACAGTGGCTTCACCCATTGCACTACATAGAAGGATACACACATTTAACTTGAGAGAGCTACCCAGGTACTCTTTAACAAAGATTTTCCAATGAAGAATTCCAGAAAGTTATAAGAATTAAAATAGATCGATGGTAACTGTCAAAACCCTACAAGAACCGAAATCTAGACAAGGAAAATCATTATAGAACTCTTTTACAAGAATACTATAAACACAGAACACCATGCAGATGACAGAACAATCAAGGACATTATTAACCGAGGAATACAACCCACGAATACCGAGAACAAAATCGCACTAACCATCTATTATCAAAATAGACGGAATTAACCCTTTTCATGAAAAATAACCCCAAACCCCACCTAAACATAAACAAAGGACCGATCTGATATATGAGTACACGTGTACCTTAAGAGATTGTGAGCTCTTACCTAACTCGTATATCGGAATTATCGAAACCACACTCTCAAGAAGAATATCATAGAACCTCAACAATAGTACACCTAAAAAACATAAACAAGAAAAACATGAAACTTGCCTTAACAGAATAATGATGGAAGAAAACACAAAAACCTTAAACTATGCTACCAACAGCCTCCAATTACTCCTCCTTGAGACACTATTTATTCAAGAAAACCAACTGAGTCTAAATATACAATCCAACTCCCAGGAAATCCTACCAACTGCAAGACGAGGAAATCAGGGGACCAGGTACATTTAGGACAGCTGCCTCTAGCCGTTAATCGCCATATATATATATATATATATATATATATATATATATATATATATATATATATATATGGATGGATGAGTGATTTGTCCGTTCACTAACATACTATTAACTAGTTCTGAATAAATTTTAAAATGTCTGTTCCCAATTGTCTTGATCACTTCTTTAATTCGAGTTTTGGTGGTTAAATAAAGAAGAAACTGGTTTCCTCTTAAAGACCAAGAGACCTAAATTGGAAATTTCAATGCTCCAAGTTGTAGTGTAAGAGGTTTCTCCCCCTCTCCTCTTAGAGCAGTCTCCTAGCAGCAGTTTCTCTCTTTCGGATGAAAGAGAGATAATGTACACGTTTCTAGAGACCAGAATGCTTTAGACGCATGTTAGCGATAATTGTACGCAATCACCGAAGCTATTTTCTTGGAGTTTGGCATCAATTTATGGCACAGTAACGAATTAAAACTCCTGTAAGGCTCAGACCGACGCATTGACTCTCTCTTATGCAACGATAGAGACAAATTCTGACGCCCTGTTTCATAATCTGTCTCCATGCAATATTCATCTGCTTGAGAGCTTGATTTCCAAAAGGTGGCTCAATCAATTTCACTCATCGGCCAACACACCGAGATTCTCTCCCAGGACGTGCTCTCTGCATTTATATCCATTAGTCACATTATGATGCATCACACTTCATTTACGCAATGGTTCTGACATATTATTGCGCTGCATAGATATTTTGTGCGTGGTAGAATGTTAATGTCTGTTAGTGTTTACTTAACTGCCTCTTAGCTCTTCAAGTGTCTCAAATTTTCCGTTCCATTGCCGTCGTCATTTTCGGTTTATCTCGTTTCCATTTTCACTTCCGTGTGTCTTAGTTGTTTCGGTTCGTTCTTCTGTTGCTTAGTTTCCTTTTGCATTCAGGTTTGGGTTTCCATTCAAGTGACTTGGAATAGGGCCTATTGCAACTAAAATAGTAAATTAATACGAATAATACTAGTTATGAAATCTTTATAAGAATTCCTGTCATGAGGGTGACTGGGGAAGTTGAAGAGAGCTACTGCTCTTGAAGAGTAAGCTGACTTTGGACTGCTTTATCGCAGTAAGTCCCTTTCCACCTTCTCTACCCTTTTGGCCGAAAGGTATTAAAGGCTGTCTGTGGGGAAAATCAACCGATTTCTTCCTTTCTCGAACGTTGGACATAGATTAAACTTTGCAACAAGTCTTTAATAACAAATAATAAATAATTTAAAAATATCAACCTGATGATTCCACCAGTATATGAATGTTGAATTCCAAAAGTCACAGTGAGTGAAGTTTAGGTTTAAAGCCTGAATGGAAAATCTGGCGAAAATCGGTCGATACTTTGTAATAACTATGCGCTGTGTAATTTAACACTATAATGAGGAACACGTAGTAACGAATGATTATGAAGAAATATTATGTTATATTGGGGTTCATGTATATAAAAAATATGTGGAATAGTAAAGCTTAGGCAGTGTTTTTTTACTCAGGGCCAAAGATGACATTTTTTTTTCTTACAACGGCAACTGGTGACTGTTATCTTATAGCGTGACCTCGTGACTCAGCCTGAAAGATAAAAACCTATTAAAAAGGAGCGGTTTAGGATAAGGGGTGACGATTTCTGTCAACATAAAACTTGATCAAAGTGTATCTTGTTCTGGTAATATTCAAACAATGTTGTCATTCGACTCGGGATAATCATGAAAATGTTTAGTTGCCATAGATTTCAGCATGTGCTTAGGAAAATTTAATGATCACATTTGAAATTATATATGTATGGTAAGATTCCTAGAAGGCTTGTAAGCTTATAATATTTAACCGTTGATTAGATGTCAGATTTAGTTTGTACTTTGAAACTCGGACTTTGGTTCTAAGGTGGGGGGGGGGACTCTTAACGGTTAAGAGGGTATGTTACCCAGTTTCTAGTATATATTCTGAGTATTTGGTTAATAAGTACAGTAACTGTCTAGACTCATAGCCGAGAACAATCTATAGTAAGTGCTCGCTCCTTGTCCTCATTGACCAACGAAGGTAAAAACTGAATTTCTTCCGCCTCAAGAATCAGCTTTGTGATTCTGAACAAAAGTTATTCAAAGAAATCTTAAAAGGGGTGTAAGTATAGCCAAAACCATTGAGTCTCCTGAGCATTATGAACAAAGCATTCGGTCAATGGGAAAACTCCTATAATCAAAATGTTAATAGGCAAAAAGTGAAACGTCGTGTGAAACCTTTGGTTATACAATTTGTAATTAATATTAGTAGAGAAATTGATTAAAATCATAAGACAAGTGCAGTTTCTCTAACCATACCTACCAGCCAGGTGCATAAATTAGCTATAGGAAACGATATTATCTTTGGAGGAATCGAGGTCCGGAAAGTGGAGAAAAGCACACTAAATTTGGACTATCGCACACCAGACCCAGTGGTAAACGAAAACCAGACCTACTCCAAAGTTGTCAGGGTGGATACAACACTTCTCAACAGAGCTAAGTCTTGCTTTTATATTTCAAATCCATAAGGTGGAGTTAGAATTGTCCGTAGAAATTGATAGGTGGGGCTAAGTGACATCACGAAGAGAGAATATATTTGTGTAAATGAGCAACTGACGAATGTCATTGTATGTCTTACATTTTTTGCTATTTAGGAAAAAAGTTGGATTAACTACTTCGTGTTGTTGACCCCGTTTTCGCGTCTCAAAGAAAACGCTATGGCTTCGGATTAGGTCCGATTTGCAGGAGGGATCTCAACCCGATGTTTTCTCCCCCCAAAAGACGTTTCAATAATTGCCTAAGCATAGCACGGCCGTAACGTTGAGTAAAATAGGGGTCCACTCGTCTTTCGGTACGAAGGAAACGCTGCATAGCATCTCGCCTTCTGATGAGTGGAAAGGTGTGTGCATAATACTGTGAAGAGAATTAGAAATGCCTCTTTGTATGTGTTGGATGGACGAACTCGTGAGACGCTTAATTTACATTTAAAACCATGTGTAACCATAATGAAAAATAATATACCTCATTATTCCTAGTTATGATTTAGCCTGGATGAGAGATCGCATATCGTATATCAAAATTGCTATGTTAATAACTAAAATAATTGAAAAAAAGTCAATGAAGCGAAAAATAATTAAGTTATCTATATGATACAATTGATGACATAAACAAAATAATAACCAACCACGGTGCGGCTAAAACTATAACCAGCGAGGAAATAGAACAATATTAATTATAAGATACAAAATATGGTAATGGTAATGATGATATACAGAGAATATGTAAATCGATTTCTCACAAAACGTTCAAGTTTTTTTTAACATTTCATCGTATCTTTGTGTGGTAGAGCAATGGATTTCAATACAAAAGTTCTGTTAAAGCCGCGAGCAAGGATTGTCAAGTCATTTATAATGTATTTTTCAATATGATTGTTGAGATGTATTTTGTAGCGTATTTTCTTAAGTTTTATTGGAGTGTGTTTGTCTGTTGTGTATGAGTAATTTGTATGAGGATTTTACTCGTAGATTAGTGTTATCTGTGTTAGATTGCTTGTTGTTTTCCATGTTTGCTGTTTTGTATTTCTTTTGAGAGCAATAGAGAGCAAGACTATTTCCTAGGCTCCCCCAGAATAAGTAGTCATATTTGTGCCTCTGTAGAACCTTGAATGGCCCTTTATACATATGAGGTGGCTAAGGTAAGACTTATTAGATTGTCACCTTAGAAAACGTTTGCGCTGTCCTCTAGATTTGGGAGAATGTAGTTTTCTTATGGAGCCAAAAAGTAAAGAAGGATGGAAGCAAATGAATTCATGGCTGATTGATATCATTATTTGTGGTGATAAATAGGTCAACTGGATGGGTAATAGAATACAATAAACCATTTGAGGAGGGGGAAATTATGTTTATTTGCTTAATGAGTTTCGCATGTAAGAAGATTGGATGAGAGATTGTGTAAACATTGCCAGGATATATGATCGTATGGGTTTGTATTGTGTATCCAGAACAGCATATCCCGTCCCATTAACAGAAGAGGTGAAAATGTGTTCTGTGGCAGAGTTTTAATAACTCCTGAAACAGCCCCGAATGGAATTACAATCTATGATCTGACATTATGTTAAGATGGGCGGCTCTTAGCTGGACAGCTACACGTTGAAAGCGGAGGCTAAAATGGTCGTTTTGAGGCCGTCCGTCATCACCGACCTCGATGGACTTCCCAAGGCAATATGGTCAGAAGGTATTTGTAACACTCTGTGGTTGGAAAAGCACTAAGTATGTTCACATGAATGTGTGAAATCCTGAGGTAGGTGCTGCAAATTGTGTAAAGGGTGGTTTCGTATGGCTTTGTACTTTGGACTTTTGACATTGACGACAGTTTCTAACTCACTCACGTCTCTTTTTTCATTTCATCCATAAAAAAAATGATTTAAGGGTACTGTTTGTGCCTAAATGACCCAGATTGTGGTAATGTTAAAATATTAGCTTACGGAAATCAGATATAATATTTGGACGAACAAAACCTTTCGATAGATCACATATGTATTATAAAATGCGTAGAAGAGGCTAGGGCAAACTTTTGAAACTAAAGCGAGGTGAAAGCGTTCTCTGGTAGATTTTTCAATTAGAAATAGGTTGACCGAGATTTAGCTAAAGCTTCATAGTCGATAATAGAGAAAGAAGGAAGATTGCTTATTTTCTAAATGATTCCCTGCGCAAAGCTAAGCAGTCATTTTATGGAAATAAAATTAAATACTCATTTACGAGAAATAATATTTTAACGCTCCCTTTTAATGAACACTTGTCCCATATTCCGAAATTATTAAAATATTTTAATGTCAATGTTGTATTCTCTAATAATTCTACGTTAAAAAACTTAGTAATTAAAAAATTCAACCCCCAATAAAATGACCTGCATTTATAAAATTCCGTGTAAATCTTTCTTGGTTCTTGCATAGGCCAGTAAACAAAAATGCCTAGATGTGAGAATTAACAACATAAGTACTGTCATCGAACGGGGCAAATTTCAAATGCACTGTCTATTCATCAATCTACTTTGAACCATCAAATAGATTGGTCTAAGGCGAAATCCATTATTTTTGTGCCCAATTATATTGAAGAAATTTAATGGAATCAGCGATGATCAAATTCTCCCATAACATTAATTTCAATCTAAGTAAGGGTCTATTTAAATTAGATAATTGGATCATGAATAATATTTGTTTGCAATATTAATTTAATTTGTTGAAGGGATTTGTATATTGTAGTTCTGCGGATGTGCTATTTATTTGTTCGTCAGTGGTTTTTTTTGTTCCTTCCCCAAACGATTGTCTTTGTTCGTCGGCACGTTTGAATGACGTCACATTTCTCTGTTTATTAACTGTTTCTCTATTTCATTGTTCTTCTGCCGCTGATGATGTAAACATGAAAGCACTTGGGCTTATTCCGTGTATTATTTTCCTTTGAAATATTTCAAGCATCTTAGATCACGTGTTTTTTGTTGATTATTTTTGCATATATATATATATATATATATATATATATATATATATATATATATATTTAAAGGCCCAAAGAAATGAAAGCTGGTAACACAACCCGGAAAAATGTTAACGAGAATATTACGTGAACCAATGAAAGCTTAAGAAAGAAAATGGGAGATATATAAACGGATAAAAAAATAGGGCAAACTATTTTAACCTTTATATGAAAATGAATAAAGGAGTTGGATTTGAGTATTTGTCATCAAGCTCTCATCCCTAAAATGACCATCGGATAGCCCCTAGGACGGGAGGAACACATGGGCACTGGCGCAATTATCAGCAAAGAAGAGCTTGTGAGTGCAATATACTCTTTCAAACAGAAAACACCCGGAAAATCTGGGTTGACGAAAATTCACTTCACAACAGCGCCAGATAACATACTTGACAGAATTACCAAACTGTTTAATGCCTGCTTAACGATGGGATACTCTCCCGATGGATTTAAAACAGCAAAAATGATCTTCATTCATAAGCCAGACAAACTAACGAATATGGTAAAGAGTTACAGACCTATCTCGCTACTCAACTTCCTTGGCAAAGTCTTGGAAAAGACCATAAATAAAAGACAAGTAGATCACCTAAATGAAAATAAAGTATACCTCGAATTTCAGTTTGGGTTCAGGAAAAACAGAAGCACAACAATGGCACTAGCGATTACCATTGAAAATATCGCCAAAGCCAAGGCTGAGAAAAACAGTCGATATCGTCCTGCAGACGTAGAAAAAGCGTTTGACAAAGTCTGGATTGAAGGATTAATTTACAAGATCCTTCGGCTGGGCATGGATAACAACATAGAATGCTTATTTTGCAACTATGTACGAAACAGATCTGAATACATAGATCTAGAAGGATACAAGGGACCAACATTCCAACTGAGGGCTGGAATGCCAGAGGGGGAGGGTCTAAGTCCGACATTCTACTGAGTATACACTACAGAAATCTCTAGACCAGTAACATAAGCAACCATAAACATGCAATACGCAGACGATATCACACAAACTGTAACGACCCCTTACCGGAATCCTAGGAACCAAGCAAGAATCATAAAAATTGAAATAGAAAATATAAACAATTATGAGAAAGTATGGAAAATTAAGACTAATATAGATAAATTTAAAATAATACCAATTGGAAGAAGAAAAAAACTCCCAAATCGAAATTAACAGAAACAACTATAGATATGCATGTGAAGGATCAGTGCTAGGTCTAACAATAAAACCAACAGGAATTACAGTCGTAGAGAGGAATAAAAAATACAGAACCGAAAAAGGAATATCCCTCATAGCAAAAATGAGATTGAACAAGAAATATAAGAAAAAAAATTATAACACGCTGTTACAATCGGTCTTAACTTATCCACCGATAGCAGCCTACACACTCTCCAGCACAAGACTATTGAGACTTCAAAGAATCCAAAACAAAGCTATGATTGGATAACAAACACGAGATGGAGAGAACGCAGAAGCCTTGCGGACCTACATGCAAAGGCAAATATTCGGCCACTTAATCTATCGCTAAGATAAATGGTGCATGGAAATTTGGAACAATATAGAAGATAGAAACCAAGACTTATACAACGAGACTAACATAGAAGAACATAATAGAACAAACTTTCGATTTCCAACAGTAGAAAGAAACTGCAAACCGAAGACACAGCAATGTTTACCTAAAAATATTAAAGAAAAAATGATGAGAAGACCAACTTAGATAAAAACAGGAAATAGGACAAGGGCTGGAAAACCTAAAATGGATGACCCCGCTGGGACGCAGACTCCCCCAGTCGAGGTGAAGGATAACAAAAAAAATGATAATCATGGAAACATAAGGAGAACGGCTAGCATACCCAGCCCCTAAGGTCAACAGCCAAGACCGACGGAAAACAGAGAGAGAATGGTCAGCTGGAGAGTGTGTATAAAATAGGGATTAAAACAATAGGTAAAACAAAATTAAGAATAATAGTAAACTGTATATATGCCAGAGAAATCTGGCACTACCCCACTACCCGTTCTTTGGTCAGACCAACTAGGGTCAATTATTAACCTTTAACACATTTCCCTTTCCTTTTCTTTCTATCCCTCACTCTAAAACCCCTACCGTCTCTCGCCTGTACCCTACTTGCAATCAACGAAAATATAGCCGAAGTGAGTGGGGGAGAGAGATCCTTGGAGAGGTCGTCTTGGGTCAGCCCCTCCCTACCTCTTCTAACCCGGATGGGACGGAAAGGGAGGGGGGGATCCCATGAGATCGTACTATCTCTTCTCTCTCAAAAAAGAGAGTTATTTATTTCCTGTTCATTACTTAAGACAAATCTGCGCTCCCGTCGAATAAAGAAGTTCATATTCAGCTCTAAATTTCCTTTACCTTTAGAGGAGGCTGCGATCACACTGATTACTCAAGTTACAAATCTATAAGAGAGAAATCCTTCTCATTACTATAGATCTGGCAATACAGGACTCTTCACTGAGCCATTTTTTGTTAATCATATTTAATATAAATATACTAAACTTTTATCTGCTTTAATAGGTTTAATACATTAGGTACAATGGCTTCACTGCAATGAAAGTGAATACTCTAAAACCAGTACATGTGTTTAATATTATTCCTTTATTGTTATTATTACTTTTCGGTAGGGGTAACAAGACATTCAGACCACCCTGTATTATACACCTTAACTTACCCTACAGTCAAGGAAATACACATTTACGAATCCATCGCTAGGACCTTCAGCTATTCAATTTATATATGTTTATTTCTGCTACACCCAGAAGGTCCGGATTTGGACCACGGGCCGCCAGTTGAGTAGCCCTGGACTATCCGGTGTACTACTATATCATAATGCCACACTTATTATACTATGCAGTATGCTCTAGTGAAGTTTTCTATATTTTTCTTATATAATAATAATATCATATATAATAAAAATATAAAAAAACAGGAAAATGAATAATTATTTTTTCTCGGCCTTCTTTGCCTAAGGGCAAAAACCTAATTATTACTATTTTTTTACATCCCCGCGGGGCCTCCTGAAGCGCGGGGCCCGTAGCACGTGCTACATGTACTACTTGGTTAAACCGGCACTGCGTCCGAGGCTCAATTCAGAAGCCTAGAAAGGAAATTATACAGGCAGATTGACGGAGGAGCTATGATCTTCCGACTCAATCTAAAATTTGCAAATTTCGACATGGGGCACCTTGAAATTGTTCTCACAAAATTAAGATAGCGCCCTAAGCTATATATGCGATTCATTAAGGATATTTTCCTAATAATCAACCACGAGCAACAACTACTCCAACTTGAAAAAACCATGGGCGCATACCATTCCATGACGTGGATGTCCAAATTAACATTGATATAAAATACAACACCAGAGTCTACCGAAAACAGCCCAAACATGATAAATGCATGAAGGCCAAAAGTGAATGCACCTAAAATTACAAGAAATAGGTTATTAGCTCTTATATACGCCGCGAAGTAAGGAATTGTTCAACACGGGACTCCTTCCACCACGAAGTAACAAAAAAAAAACAGATGTTAATTATTAAAACAGAGACTGTAACGACATAAAAAAATATATATTCTAGACTCTCACTTGAAGCTAAAGGAGGAAAAGCTAGTTGAGAAACCATAACTCATTTTCTACAAAAATAAGATGACAGAGGCATATAGAACCGACGAAAAGGTTCTCAGCGAAATTGTGAAAAATGACATACCTCAAAGCACAGGCAAAAGAATCTCGCTTAAATTGTACTACACGAACCTGAAAATTCGAAACTTATTAATAAAGAACATTAGAGTCTAGCAATCTGAGTTGAAGACAACCAATGTGATATACAAACTTGTATGCTTCCATTCGGACTGTACGCTTCATAAAATCACTCTCAGCCGAAGGCTGACCATGCACCTACAAGGGAATATTATTATACTCAACTACGACAGGGAACATGGAGGGCAAATAATAGGAAAAATCCTTGTTGACAATACTGACATCCTCCGTCAAAACTCCGATACCCTTCGCCTAAGAATTCTCGAAGCCCTGCTCATCAAGAAAATGAAATCTGAGCTCAACACACAACGTACAAGCTCAGACAGAATTCTCCATTTGTTCCATTAAATATATAAGCACTACCCAACTCCTCCACAAATAAAAAACGCCACAAAGACTCAGAAGATCATTGATTGCTCACTCCCGGCCCGCTCGCACGAACTCTTCAGAGCTCGCGACACCGAAAGCACACACTCGCTTTTTCCTGCAGGAAGAACTTTTTTCTCTATGACGAAGTACGAAAGGAAAATGCTGCGGAAGGAAAAATTGTCATTGTCGAAGTCGCTCCATCCTGCGCAAAGGTCTCCCGAGGAAACCAGCCTAATTTTAAGAGATCCATCATCTTCATTTACTTTCTCCAACACCCTTCTTCACCTGTCATCATTCTTTTGCATCTCACCCATCATCACTCATCCCCTACGGTGGTTAAAGAGATAATACTTTTCATCGGGCCTACATATTTCAATATGTCTGGCTAAATTTACCACCTTCCCCTGCTCCGGGGGCACATCGTCCGGTTGGAGAAGCTGTCAATCATAGCCTAGTTCAAACCATGCCATTCTCTTTGAAAAGGCTTAACTTGAGGCTGTGACGAAAGCCGGTTTGAGGAATAAACCACTCCAGAACTCGGAATCATACATAGGTCCTCTGGATTAGGAGATTTCACATGCAACTCCTTGCGCGTTCCAAAGGAACTCCTGGGAGTCCGGCCAACACCACAGGAAGAGATAAAGCCGTCTCTGTGTATGCGGGGCGCAGCGAAAAATAACCGAAACCCCCGAGGTGGTGGGAGTTGAGTTACCCACCATTCAGCAAAAACTCTGTCGTGAGTCATCCATCGGAGAATCCCATCCAGGTCCATCCATTCATCAATTCACCCCATAACTCATCCTTGGCAGCAACCCTAAATTGGACAAAGACGCCCCATTAGAGGCAGGGAAAACTCGTCGCTAACCAGAAAAAGCAAAAAACCCATAAATAATTTTCTCTCCAGGCGCAAAAATAAACAGGTTTGAACTTCAATCAAAACATCACTGGATAGATGAGGAACAGAAGGACCTGGAGGACAAGCCCCTGTGAAAGAATGGGGAACCCGGAGGGCGCTAAGCGGGTGCCCCTCAGGGTTATCGAGGGCTACTCGAAACCAGACAGAAAAGACCCTCTATACGATATATCCGGAGCTTGGAGTCATCGTACTGAGACTCACGGATCAGTACAATGGCTACATACCCCTTTGCGATACCGGTAAAGACCTAGCCAATCTTCTAAGCAAAAACGCTACTAAGAAATTTAAGAAAACAGAACTTATCGCCCGGACCCCCCCAGTCGTAACAACCAAGAGATCAGTCATCTCCAGGTGCCTCGACCCTTGTATCGGGGAGCACTCTGCAGAAGAAATAAAACGGAACTTGAAAAAATAAATTATGGGACAAGATAGAAAAAATAGTCAAATTCAAGAAATAATCAGGAAAACAACGCTTCCATGTGTTTAAGGCTATATTCAAGGAAACCTAAAGGAAAATTTTCATTTGTGTATATATATGCTTTAACGCACTTCTCGAAGTGCGTTAAATAAGAGCAAAAATTTTATCCATCCTTGTATGCGGGGAGTTTTAGTAAGGGCACTTGAGCCTGTTCATTCCGAGATCCTACGCAGTTTATCTCGAATTGGTCACGGCTTATCTCTCTCTCTCATGCTGCCTATTTTTTTCTCTCTTCTGCTTCTCTCTGTGCTTTTCTTCCTTCCTCTTCTGCTTCTCTCTGCGCTTTTCTTTCGTCGGCTTCTGCTTATGCTTATCTCTGTGCTTTTCTTTCTTTGACTTCTGCTTCTCTCTGTGTTTTTCTTTCTGCACGTTCGTTACGTTCCTATCCTGGACGTAAGCGATTAAATCTTTCCCAGGTAAGCCTAGGCTCTGCCCTTGCTTATGAAAGCGATCGAATGAAGACATCCCGGATATGCTACTTTCGGCTTTTGCACACGAAAAAGCTGCCAGAGCTATTGAAGCTTTACCCTAAAACAAATATAAATTTTACTAACGACAAAAATTGTTAAAAATTCCTAGTAAAAATCGGGGGAACTTACACAAAAAATAAATGTATACCAACGGGGGAATCTGAAACACGACACAAAAATGGCGGTTACTATTACCGCTTAGCTAGTGTCCTCTTTTAAGGAACTAGGAAAACTGTGGACAAACCACAATAGAAGGGCTTAAAAATTGGTTGTTACCCGTTAATCGAAAAGAAAATAGTCCTAATATATTGGTGTTCAGATATTCTTGGTAATGCAGGTGCTATTAATTCACTTAGTGCTTCAAAATCAGGTGGGAAGGATTCTTAGGAAGACCCAAAGCTTGACGCAAAATTATATATATATATATATATATATATATATATATATATATATATATATATATATATATATATATATGTCGAAGTATGGCCAAGTGTACGGGAATATACGCACACGGGCTCTAAGGTGGGCTAAGCAAGGCAACAAATGTTATTGTTCTAAGAGTGCAATTTAAAAAATTAGCTGCAGCTTCGTGACCAAGGAATATTCCAAACACAACGATAAAAATAGATTTTAACACTAAATAAAAGGCACAAAATAAATATGGATATATATAGGTACATGAATAAGACGGAATTTGGTTCCGAATGCTAATTGGATAACTAGGGTTATTAAATGGTTATAATGGGAGATTTAGGGTAGTGAGCGATTTAGTTCCTTTGAACCTCGAGAGTAAAGCGGGGCGAATTTGAGGGGGGGGGGGGGGGAAGTTCTTGGTGACCTTGATTACTCATGGTTGTAGTCCAAAACCCGCAGAGGGTGGTTTTACTTTATCTAGACTTGGATTTTGCGAGCTGCGGGCCTCTTGTCCTCAAGGGGTCACCGGACGAACTGCGAAGGGGGGGGGGGGGACTTCTCCAAATTCCGGTTGAGCGAGCTATCAGGCCTCTTTTCCTCAAAACGTTACCAGAAGAACTTCGGATGATGGCTTCTCCAATACTTTATTCGAAGCCGGTTGAGAAAGGCTGACGTTGCCTCACGAGACTCTTTCCCCTGACCCGAAGATACGAGTGTAATGTCCAGCTCTTCCGTGGCCTGCGACCATCACTAAACACTTCTCGGGAGAGAGCGTCGTTGAATCGAACTCCTTTTGGGGAAGCGTCGATTAACCGAATCTATGGGTAATCCTTGGGAGGGTGCATATATACCCGGATTTCTCCAAAACAAGGAGAGAGAGAGAGAGAGAGAGAGAGAGAGAGAGAGAGAGAGAGAGAGAGAGAGAGAGAGAGAGGCCTTCTCGAATCCTCGTTATCGGCCGTGACAATCGAGCGTCTCCTTGCGGGAAAGTGTAAGAGGCAGGGATCAGCGGGTCAGACGGACGACTAGCGGCTGGAACCATAAAAGTTGTTCGCAGCAAACCTACAAACTAAATGGGTAATCAATCCCCCGACCCGGCGGGGAGGGGGAGCTTGAGACGGCTGGGAGGTAGCCTTCAATTTCAGCGTCATGCTTCGGTGTGAATTTCTAAGTAACCTGGCGGCAAGTCCAAAAAGGGTGAAGTTGGAAGAGGGAAGGAGGGGGTAACGGCTCGCTTTCTCTCCCGAAGTAATAAATATCTTAGGAGGTGGGAAAATACTACTATATTAAGGGAGCCCTCTACATATTTATTTTAAAAACTGTTTATAACTGCTATTTTTAAAGAGGGTTAACTTATGATCTACTTAGATCTAAATTTTTTTATATTTATACTCGTATGTATATATAACTTTGTATAACTCCTATTTTTAAAGAGGGTTAACTTATGATGGGTTTAGATTTAAACTTTTTTATACTTACAGGTATATATAACTAAAAGTTTGCATTGTCAGATGTAAAACTAAGATAATATATTGGGAAATGGAAGCAATTTGTCTATTTCCGTCAACCAGAGAGTAAGCGAATTTGAGAGTTATAATGTGCTTAGATTTAATCTGTTTCATATTTACAGATTTTTATATATATATATATATATATATATATATATATATATATATATATATATATATATATATATATATATATATATATATATATAATAACTGTTTATAACACTTAATTTTAAAGAGAGTTAACATATGATGTGTTTAGATTTAGGCTCTTTCATAATTACAGGTATATATAACTGAAAGATTGCATTGTAAGATATAAAAGTAAGATAATATGTAGCGCCCAATTGTAAGGTGGACTAGAGCCAACAAGCAACTTAATAAATGAGCAACCCGTTGGCCCTATTGAAATCTTGAAATTGGGCGCACAAATCGAACACTGCAATAATATGCCATGTTGCAACAATGAACTAATATAGAACAAACCAAATACTTGTAAATAATTATTAACTCGCAATACTATGCATCAATGCAAAACAGAATATGTTGTAATAAGGAAAGCAAAATCGTTGTGGTTCCCATGCTAATGCACAAACATATACACATTAGGAAACAGATGTGAGACGAAGGTCTGGACACAGATAACAGAGGAGGTGGAAAACAGCTGGAAACACATAGAACGAAATCTGATCTGAATCCCCAAAGTTGAGATGAACTTGTGAAACTACGAAATCAATCTTGTTATAATGTCGGATTGATAAACCCAGTCAAGTGGCCAAAATGCAAATACTCTTTTGGTCCACACGTGCCTACACTGAACATGCACATACCCTTTGACTCCGCCCATCAGTCTAAATAGAGAACGCACGCACATACTTCTCACTCTATAAGCTCCGACCCTCATCCAGATTAAGAAAAGAGAAGTCACGCCCCCTTTTTTGGAGTTGGCATAAATCGACGGGCTGAAACATTCTCATAATTATTATTCATTCTTCTCATTAAGATTTGTATATTGGTAGTGTCACGAGTCCGTTCCCGTAATCAGTCTATCCGTTCACACAATTTGACGTAGAAGCAGATTTACAGGAAACACGGAACATTAGCACAGATAGTCAGCCCATAGGCGTGCACGCACCTACGAACCACTGAAAACTGAACTATTTCGCATGCCTGAACTAAGGCAGCCCTAAGCCGAGATAAAGCCTACCAAACCGCCAATTTACTTGCGCGTCCTTCCTTCTACCAAGTAATAACCAGGTTACCATTTGAACCCAGCGTACAAGCGGATTACCAGAAAGGCCCATTTGGAGTCAGACCAAACTCGGCTGTAAGGCCGCTTAGTCAGACATCCATACACTGGTAACCCATCGTCACAACCTATAAACTGCAAACCTATAAATATATGGTAAAATGGAAGCAATTTGCTAATTGCCGTCACCCAGAGAGTAAACGAATTGGAGCGTTATTGAAATTAGCCAACGGATTCATAAGTCAACCTACCGGATTCCTGCATTAGGCTCGTTTTTTCTATGAAATTCTGATATTGATTAGGATATCTCATATTATTGCATTTTTTTTTCTAAAACTAAATAAAAGCCTTAACTTACATTGATATTAAATTAATTTCTCTTTATTGTGAAATTTTAGTCGTATGACAGCTCTTTATGGGAAAGAATTAGGATACAACAACATAGAATAAATAATCTTTATTTTGCAATTGTCTAATTCTGGCGACATTTGGAAAGAAGTAACTGCAGATTGCTGGTAAAATGATCAAAAACAGCTTAAACTACTTTAATAGTGCATTGATTAATTAGCTATGTGTAAATTATTTTGTTATATTAATTGTTTTATTTAAAGTGCAACCTTTCAACTCGATAAAAAAAATGAACAATGAAGCCATTGTGAAAGAACACCATTGCATATTTGAGAGAATATTAGTTAATAAAATTTTTCGAAAAGTCACGCAGATAAAGAGAGAATAATTAACGAATGTAGGCCTACCCCAAACATACATTTGACAGGGAAAACAAATCGTTGCGTTAGAAAATTTAACAAAACGCAATACGAAAAGACGAGGTGATTAACTGCTTGTCCATGCTTGCAAACAAATATTTTACTGGCCGTGTTTGTTATTTAACCACAAATAGGTGTATTTAATCCATTTGTCTTTACCGATTTAAATAATCTGCATAGGGCAATCATGAGACTTTCTGCTATTCACATAACATCTCGATAGACTTAACTAGGTTCGGAAAAACGCGAATTTATTTCTTACTAAACAGCCTACATAAGTGGAATGTGGAAATCCACAATGAAAATGTGAAAAAGAATATGAGAGATTTTGAAAAAACTTAATAGACGTGGTTTGTTCTTTAGGCGAGCAGCAATTAACAATCTTAGGCCATGATGAATCAACAGATTCTGAAAACAATGGTAATTATGTTGAGTTGCTTAATTTGGGTAAGAAACACGATCCCTTACTACCATTACATTTGGAATAGTCTAGCGTTTTTTTCTGGTGTTTTAATTACAATTCAAAATGATTTGATTAATTTGGTGTCCTAAGTTCAATCAAGAAGACTAGTGGTAATAAAACTGTTTCCCAACTTTTTTGTGTTATGCGATACGTCTTGAGTGATGGTAATGTTTGCGAAAAATGTCTTGGGTTTATAAACAAACGTAAGCGCTGATCGTACGGCCGAAAGCTTATTCGAAATAATGTTTAATAAAGTAGAAGAACTAAATATTGGGGGAAAAATTGTTGCTCAAACTTGCGATTGTGCAAGTGTTATGGCAAACAAACTGAATGAACTTCAAAAAGGGGCCAAAGAAAAATATCCCATTACCTTTTTCAATCAATGTATGGCTCATAGATTAAATTAAGTGATATGCATATCGCTTTTGAAAATCCATGAATGTGATATGTTTTTTTTTAAAGCTCAATTCTTTTTCATTGTTTTTTGCAAAGTGAAGTAAACGTGTGCATATTTTAGATACTGAAATTAAAAAGCGATTTCCAAAAGTTGCACCAACTCGTTAGAACTTTAATCACTCTTTGGTAGAACTGGTCTCAAGTACGATAAGCAAGTTGCTGCTTTATTCCAAGTCTTCATTGACACTAGCAACAAATAGGAAACTGAAAGCTACACAATACTCAAGCATTGTATTCCGTCTTAGAAGATTGTGAATTCAATTTTTGTTAAATGTATTCGGCGATATTTTCAATAACACAAATGTAGTATTTTATGCTTTACAGAATAAAACATCTGACAGATCCTATAGTATTCGTAAAGTAAATGAAATATTTAAAGTCTTACAAGATAAAACGAACGCATTTTCCAAAATTTGGTCTACTGTTGATGGCATTTATCCTCTTATTAAACGGAAAAGAAACGATCCTTTTGAAAGACCACAAAGAAAAGGAAAGAAGGATATTTTACCAAATTATAGATTTGATATGCGTTCAAATTGAAGTAAAATTTCAAAATCTAAATAGGGTTAACATTTTTGGAGCATTTTGATCCAAAAAACGAGAAAAAAAAGGTCTTTAATGAATGAGCTCTAACATCACTCAGAAATTCTTATGGAGATTTCCTTGACTGCCAAAGGTTGAGGAGCGAACTTTTACACTTATATAATGACAGCGAACTGAAAGTCAAGCCAGTGCATGAATTCCTTCGCATTTTGCGTAACAATGGGTTAGTTGCAGCTTTACCGTAACCAACAAAGTTGTGTTAGCTTACTATGACCCTACCAGCAACAAGTGCTTCAGTTGAGCGATCCTTTTCGTACCTAAGAAGAATTCAAAATTACACGAGGAATGCGCGAGAACAAGAAAGATTAAGCAGTTGGGCTCAAATCGCAATCTAAAAGGCTCTTTTGAAAAGCATTAAGAATGACAAGTTCTATGAAAATGTCATCAACTTATTTCATCGATAACGAGAGAAGGATCGAATTAACATTCAAATAAAATAGGTAAGATTATATATTTTTTGAGTGTAACTCATTTCCACTTTTTGAAGATCGGGTATATATTTATTTCTAAAATGTAGTTGTCATTGCTTGCTCAGAAAAGGATAGTTCGTGTAGATACGCCCTTTTGGAAATGACTCATAGCAGGAGAACCAACAACACCCATAATGGGTACGGTGGGGTATTTCCCAGAGGTACTGTTTCGTAGAAGGCTGTATTATGATTTATTTTCTCTCTTATTTGTCATTGCTTATTGCTTCCCAAATCAAAAATGTCACCGCACGCCCCTGATATATATATATATATATATATATATATATATATATATATATATATATATATATATATATATATATATATATATATATATATATATATATACGTTTGCGGTCAACCATAATAATAAAAGGTCCAGTAATTAGGCTTAAACAAATATAATGGTTCGCGATAAGCTTCACCTTAATCCTTCTTGTCCCTCACTAAAACAGCTGCCCTGTGTACAACCGTGGCTGAGTGTGTTTATTAGACCGTGTGTAAGATATGGATACGTACACATGTGCAACTGCAAGTGAGTGTCACCACTACTAGCGTTCTTGACGATAATTTAAGTTGAATTATTTCCTACATTTAACATGATTGGCCTTTAGCCATTATGAAATTTAGACAACTTAATCTCTTTTGCCATTCTTATGATTATTTTCAGGCTTTTGAGAATTATGCATTATTTAATCCAACTATTTAATTATCTGATCTTTCATATATTTTGGTTGTTCGATCCATATTCGATGAATTTATTATTGGTATGGGGTATTTCATTTTTTTAATTACTTCTTTGAATGTTACACTTTATTCTTTCTCGATGCCATTTTCTTTAATTTTACAATCTCTTGCTTTTCACTTATTTTTGGATGCATAATTTTTCGGACCATTGCCGCTTGGCGAGTTATTGGCACATTTAATTAGGATTTTCCCGGTACCGAAATTAATTTGGTATAGAATCTGGATCATTAAGGTTCTATTCACTGTAATTGGCTTAAGTTATCGCTTCCGTAGCAAACCTGACTTTGGTGAAGAAGAAGAAGAATTGGATTCACGGCTATATTAGGTCATTAAAACTTTGTTTTGTCCCCCGCGCGAAAAGGTATCTTGTAGGATACTTCCACAATTCAATTAAAGACAAGATTTGTCTTTATTCCTGTGTGCTTAGTTTATATAATACATCCACATTGCTCTCTCTTATCTTTTCTGATTTTTATATCGCTTTTCTATCTCCCCCTCTTTCCATTTGTCCCAATAAGAGGGCTCATGCAGTCTTCGCTCACGTTTCCCCGCGTGGCATTTTTACTACTGTTTCCTTCTTTAGCCACTCTCTCTTGTCTTTATTAATCCCTTTCCAATTTTTCTCCCCTTTTCAAGCAGTACCATAGTCAGTTAATGTGGCGTAGAGCCATCAATCCCCGAGTCTACTCCTCTCTAAGCGGAATATGAACATTTCTGATTTCTTATTGTCGAATTCAAAGATTAGTGTCTGCTAGGTTCTATCATCTTCTCTTTACTTTCTTATTCCTACTTTGCTTATTTTCTCTCCTTCTCTTTCCCAGTGACAATGGCATCATTAGTTGACATCTGTGTTAATGAAGTTGTACGTATTATAAAGATATGGGAAAATAACACTCATGAATGGAGGAATCAGAGAAGAAAGGAATTGAAAAATTGGGAGGGAGAAGGGGGAGAAAATGAATACAATACCGAAAAGAAACGGGAGGGGGGGGGACGCGACTCAAATGCTCATAGTAGTGTTTTTATTGCTACAAGGGCGTTTAAATGAGCCAAATCTACCTTAATATTTACCAGTAGTTAACCCTCTCTACTTGGTTGTAATTAGCGCCTCTTATTTTTAACTTCTAATGTGAAAAGAATGAAAAGTAGTTCAATGATTGAGGGGATATTAAATTAATTGAGAAAAAATTAAAATGCGAACGAAGAAAAACAGGGGAATAAAAGAAAGAACAGGGATACGAACAAAACTATTACTGCAAGATAAATCCTCGTAATCCCACGGCGGCTGGTAGGCTGTATCATAAACTTGGCGGGGAAAAATTCGTACAAGGATTACCTACACTCATAAGTACGAACCTAAACTCTATTGGATAAACTTTTTGTCAAGTTTAAAATTATTACCTAATTGATGGCATAAATGCAATAATTTTCTATCTAAATATGTATTTTGGACTCCACCATGAGAGGGGGGGGGAAGTGAAATGTTGGAGGCACGCAATAAAATATATCAATCGAAGAAGAAGACAATAGCCATTGAAGAAATCCGTATCAATTAAAGAACCAGCAACGATTCAAGAGACTATCAAAAAATGAAAAGCCCAGAAGCAATTTAACAGAACAGCAACAAGTGAAAAAAACAACAACAAATGAAAAGGACCAGGAGAAATTGAAGAGAGCAGCAACAATAAAAAAGACTAGCAGAACTTGAAGAAACAAGCAGCAATTGAAGAGACATATAGAAATATAATAGATCAACAACAATTTAAAAGACTGGTAGCAATTCAAGAGACCAGCATCAATTGCAGAAGCCAGCAGCAATTCAAAAGACAAGCAGCAATTGAAAAGGCCAAGTGCAATTGAAGAGACCAACGGCAATTTATGAGAGCATCATTAGTTTTAGAATTCATCAGTAATTGAAGCGACCAGTAATAATTTAAGAGACCAACAGTAATTTAAGAGGCCAACAGAAATTAAAGAGAGAAAAACCAATTTAACAGATCATCAGCAATTTTAGACAAGGGCAGCACTTGTGTTGTAGGTCAGGTTAGATCTTCTGACCTCCGTTTGCTTTGTGTGTCTCGGAACAGTTTTTGGATAGCACGTAGGGCAACTTTGCAGTTGAGCTTTGCCTCAAATAATGCACTTGAACTTTGGGTTTCAATAAATCTCTAAGAGTGACTAGTTATACTTGGCAGAATTAATTCAACTATCTAGAAGGTTCTGTATAAAAAACTGGGGAGAGAAAAATAAGCTTTACTACTGTAAAAACGAAAATAAAATACTGGACATGAAAGATAAATCACAAATAAAATAATGTACATGAAAGATAAATTAAAGTATAGACACTCGGCCGCACACGACCGACAACAATTCCGGGTGGATCTGCCACCCAATGATTCGGCTGCTAGAGAGGAGCATGAGGATGGGGGAGGGCGGCACTGAGCTCGAGTAATTCCAACAACACGGGTTGGGTTTTCACTTAAGGCCGTTTAGTACTTGACCAGTTATAACGGAAAATACAACCTGTATTCCAGTAACCACAGTCAGCCTCGAATGTATGGATCAAGGGAGTATTTGCCGGAGAGGAAGCTGAGCTCGAGAGATCTTTTCTCGTTTGTTTCCTTTTTTTCTTTTTTTCTTGTCTTCGGGCTCTTGAGGTATGGGAGGCTGAGAGAAAAAAGCTTTAAAGAGAGACAAAATAGACACTCGTAAGTATAATTCAAGCGATCATGGCACTGGGTCGTATTACAATTAATTATGACCGGGTCTTGTTTAAGTACGGAATTATTCAGAGGGCAATGAATGTTTTACTTAATAATTAACAATTATCACAACTTAATTCCAGCCTACGCTCAGCCAGTAATCAGAGCCTGCAGCCCTTACCTTATGCGATGTCTTGTTTTAGGAGAATACTAATTTATCCAGGCCAATGCTTTACTATATATACAGAGCCCCGGAAGTTAAAGTTACAGAGGCGCCAGAAGGGGGATTTTGCTTAATCTATATAGAAGGGCGCCGGAATTTAATTTGATGCTTCGAGTCATGTCGCGCTATCTTAAAAGAAGCCGATCGCGGGTTCTTCCCGTCCTACGCGTCTCTCTCTCTCTCTGACATCTCCTCACCTTCAAGATGGAATTTCCGGGTAGGAGTGACATCCAATAATAATTCAATCTTAAGGTGGCACCTAGGCCAAACAAAGAGTATACAGAACATCGTAATTTAGAAACACAAAAATGCATTGCAAAACAATCGTGGGTAAAATTCCCAAATATAGAGAATAGAGAGTACATATGTATAAAGATTAATATTACATAAGAAGACAATAGACAATAAGCACAATTATTAATGAATACCTTTAAGAAAGAGGTTCACCTGCCTCGAATTCATAAGCAATAATATTAAGACAATCAGTACAGAGAAAATAAATCAAAAGCGTGCATGATTCCTTAAACTTAATTGGATAAAAAAAAATCAATCTTAAAATTGAAAAAAATACTTTCAATCATCGTTGGCTCGAAGGAGAATTTAATGGATTCCGACTTAAGCTATCGGCTATACAGTTTTCGGAGCCTTTAATATACAGGATCCTAAATTGTAATTCTTGTAAATACAAACGCCAGCGCATTAGACGACCAGTATTGGGTGTTTTTTACATTTCGGAGGTAGGGTAAGGGTTTATAGTCAGTTTTTATTATAAATTCTTTCTCTACCAAAAACATTTTAAATTTTTGAATTCCCCAGACTATCGCGAGGGCCGCTCGTTCAATAACAGCGTAGTTTTTTTCTCGTGGTAGTAATTTCCTACTTGCATACGCAATGGGAAAGCTCTCATCGTTTTTCCCGTATTGAACAAGAACCCAGCCTATTCCCTTGTTGCTTACATCTGTTCGTAGGCCAAATGGTTCTTCGGGGTTAGGCAAGCGTGATATGGATGCAGACGCAAGTTTCCTTTTGAGTTTATTAGAACACTTAATCGTCATTAGTGTTTTTCATACAAGCAGCTCGGGAGCTTTTTTTTTCAAATGTTCGCATAACGGAGCGCACAGTGATGCCTAATTATGAATAAACGACGGTAATAGGACGCGGAACCCATAAAAGATCTTAATTGCTTCTTGCTCGCGGGCAGAGGCATTTTAACAATGACTCGAATTTTATCCTCCTGGAGAGCTAGCTGATTATCTCCAATTCGGAAGCCTAAAATAGTCGATTGTATCGTAGGCGAAGTGACACTTACTGGGGCTAATTGTTAAATTATGTTCTCGGAGTCTTTGTAGAAGTGCTTGAAGAGCATTCAGGTGCTGATTACACTCAGTCGTAGCCATATAAATATTATCAAAATAAAAGTATATATTTGACAACCCATCTAATATCCTTCTCATCATCCGATTATAATTATTGCATGCAGTGACGAGGCTAAAAGGGAGTCGTCGAAATTGAATCAACCCTTTTTCAGTTGGGAAAGTTATGGATTTATTGACCTCTTTCCGTACTTGAATTTTATAATAGGCCTTGCAAAAATCCAGTGCTGTTATGAATTTGGCTTTCTCAAATAGATGAAGATTCTGGTCGATAAGAGGGATCGGCTCTGCGTCGAATTTAATTTCCTAAAATCGATGCACATCCGGTAGGATTCATATTGTTTTTTAACCATAAAAACCGAGGAGCAATAATCTGATTTAGACGGCTCTATTATTTTCAAATTTAACAGTTTGTCACTTTAGCATTAAATGCTTCTCTCAGGTGTATGGGCATCGGATACGGCTTAGATCGGATGGGTTATTGGCTGGTCAATTGAATGTTGTGCTCAAATTGGGCTGCACAACCAGGAATTTCCTAGAGGACGACACTGAATAGATTTAGGAAGCACTGCAGTTGACTTTTCTGAGGAGGCGACAGCTGGTTGCTCACCTTTAATTTGGCCGACAAAAGTTCGGGTGTGTCTGGCAAGACGTGTAGGGGCTATTCGCTGTCTTGCTCTATGCAGGCGACTTGCACTACATTTAGGGGGTCCATAGAATAATTAGACTCCATAGGCGATTCTTCGTCTATAGCCACAATCTGCTTAGGCCATGCCCCCCCTATGATATTTCTTGGGGAGATTTACGTGGAAAAGTTTCCTTCCTGTTGGAATTTCAATCAAATAATCGACTGGTCCGCGTTTCACGATCACTTGATAAGGGCTCTTTCCTTGGCTCAGTAATTTGTTGTTTTCTGTTGAGAGCAAAAACAAGACTTTCTGACCTGACTTAAATTTTCTATCTTCCGATTTATAGTCGAAGTAAGTTTTATATTTATTCAGGTTAACATCCGCATTTTAGTGCGCTATTTTGGAGCATTTCTCGAACCGCTGTCGTAACTCAATCAGATATAAGTACGGGGATTGGATTTCCTGATCCAGTTTTTGGTTCGCATATAATTCTTTCAATATGCCCAAGGGGCCTCGTACATTTATTCCGTATAGTAATTCAAACGGAGCGAAACCCAAGGTGCGATGTGGAATTTCTCTATACGCAAAGAGAGCTGCCGGCAGAAATCTGGGCCATTTTTTTGGCTGCTTGGCATATAATTTTTTTGAAATGTCTTTGAGACTGCCATTTAACCTTTCGCACACCCCAGTTCCGGTTAGGTCGAACGAGGTCGTAAACAGCGGTTTTATCATGAGCAACCTGCCCACATATTCCATCAATTAGGAGGTAAATTGGCGGCCACGAACGACAATAACGCAGGATTTCGTCCCATGCACCTGGCCAATAGAAATATTTAAAGACCCGTTGTGCCGTCTTAGTATGGTTAAAATGACCCGAGAAGAGACTATAGTGTGCGGTTCGAATGATGGGTCTGATGTGGGAGCGGAGCACACACAATACTTGGGACTCTGTGCCAGTGTTTGCTGATCACACGCGGAAAAGGTCATCTTTAGCAATGAAGGAGATTATCTTGTTGCCTATAATCATCTCTTGGGCCTTGTTTTTCGTTTTTATCCATAAGGGGTGGAGAAATTCGCAATATTTTTGTTTTCCGAAAATCATCGTTCAGTACATTTAGGCAATCTGAAGTGCCAGAGGTTTCTAGAGGTGTGGCACTTCCGAGTCTTTAATTACTTGAGCTCTGATGGTCATGGGTTCAGCCACAGGAGGGGCGGATACCCTCGGACTCTGGCCAATTAAAGCAGCACCGAACTAGATGGGCGCCGCGACGACCTCAGCCCAGCCAGTGAAGTGGCCGCACTCGATGAAAAATTTCACAATGGGGAATCTATTAGCGCGCCCCATGTAATCGCGCACTATAGCAAACTTGTCGTGATCCGGGGCTACCAGTGGAAGTAACCTGTCAGATAACACGATGCACGTGAACGCTGTGTCGCACACGAGAGTTGAGATCTGGCACCCGTTTAACACTCCATTTTCGAAGTTGAGACCTCCAGGAATGCTTTTGTCCAACAGAAAGCTTACCTAGTGGCCGACCGGAGTCGGTTCGCTTGAAGAAAGGGATGCTTCTGGATGCGACGGCGGTTGAATAGGCGTGGCTCTTATATTGTGCACCTGGTTGGGATAGCCACCTCTAAACTGAGAATTCTGAAGGTAATTGGTTCTTACATGACCCTCTACTCCACAGGATTAACAGAAGACAGTTCTCATGGGGAACGACGAAACAGTCATGGAAAAAGGTTTAGGCTTAAACGGACCTGTCATTTTATTTTGCCGAATTTATTACTGTTGCGAGGGACAAACTTGGCTTTATGGGCCTTTGCTTTGGTTGAGTGCAGTTTAGTCTTCTCATCCTCCTTTGGATAGCAGCTATGGCTAGCCGGATATAAATCTGCTTCTTCGATGCACTCTTTAAATGTCCGAAACTTTCGGTCTTTCACAAAGGATCTGATCTCCGAGGGAAGTGACGCCAAAAGTTTGTCTTTGAGGACAAAGTCAATCAAAGCATCGTATTCCTGGGGAACTTTGGACGCATCTAGCCAGAAATTAAAAATACGCTGCAAGGAATATCCAAACTGTCGGAATGTTTGGTTAGGTTGAATGCGACAGTGCCGGAACTTTGCACGATAAAAGTCCGGAGTCATGTTATAGGCAGCGAGCAATTCGGCTTTTAACGTGAAATAATCGATGGTTACCTATGATGGGAGCGAGATGAAAATGTCCCTGAGCTGGTACTTAGTAAAGGCAACAATTTTGCTACGCCGTCGGTTTCAATATCCCAATGATTTACCTAAAATGTTTTCTCGAAGTGAGAAGTATGATACTAAATTTTCTCTTTCCTTGAAAACAGGCAACTTAATGGAAGCAGTTTGTTGCATTTCGGTCCTGGATGTACTTGATGTCGTTTCGCTTCTGGCCCTGATCATTTCTAGCTCATGCAAAAGAATTCTCTCTCTTTCTTCACGTTCTTTCTCTTCTCTTTCTTTCTCTCTCTTTTCCTTCTTTCTTCACATTCTTTCTCTTCTCTTTCTTTTCTCCCTTCCCGTTCTTTCTATTCTCTTTCCCTTCTTTCTTCACGTCCTTTCTCTTCTCTTTCCCTTCTTTTCTCTCTTCCTCTTGGATGTACGCCATTAAATCCTTTCCATTCAATCGGAAAGACTCACCTTGTGCTTTCAAAACTTCGAAAGATGATATGGTGACGTGTTCACAAAACTTTTACGCCCAAATATATATAAAAAAAACACACCACAAAAGAACGAAACAGGGTTGTCGAACCCAAAGTAATCGTAATTTAATTAGGTTGATTTCTGACAAGCACTAAAGGAAGTGCAAAAGGGTTATGCTTAACCCGAAAAAATAAAAAAAAAAAACAAACAAACCCCAAAACACTAAATATTCGCACGATTCGAATTTTATTTCGTTCGCACACTCGGAATATTTCTTGGACCGAAGTCGAGATTTTAGGACTATCTCCTTATTTTAACTTTGTTGTGATTGAGACGATATGGCCTCGGCGTCTTGCCCCCTAGATTAAGCCCCCCAAAAAGCATTCCTACTGAATCTTTCAATATTACAAAGTATATAACGGGTGAAAGAACAGAAATTCTGCTGGGGAAAATTAGTAAAGCACAGTCACAAAAGGAAATAACATAAACAAATTCTTTAAAATATATTCAAAATTTGATTGTAAGTAGCTTATGTAAGTAGATTGTTTTTCCACAGTTTTCTGATAGCCAGAACCAAACCCCATAAAACCTGACACCAGTTTAATAATATGATTATATATATATATATATATATATATATATATATATATATATATATATATATATATATATATATATATATATATATATGCAGGTTCTATTGAAATCCACAGCTGTGGCAGCGTTATTAATTTTAACTTTTATTTTCTTAATATTTCTTACAAGTTTTTTAACGGGGTCTTCGAGGCGAGAAAAAACACCCGCGAATGACATTTTTTATTCCTAGACGTCTTTCGGATGTTTTTTCTCGCCTCGAAAATCCCGTTAAAAAATTTGTAAGAAATATTAAGAAAATACAAGTTAAAATTAATAACGCTGCCACAGATGTGGATTTCAATTGAACCTGAATACAACATGAACTTTTACCTAATTATATATATATATATATATATATATATATATATATATATATATATATATATATATATATATATATATATATATATATACATTGTGTTGTAGGTCAGGTGAGATCATCTGACCTCCGTTTGCTTTCCTTGACTTAGAACGGTTGGCGGATAGCACGTAGGGCAACTCTGCAGTTGAGCCTTGCCTCGAATAATGCAATTGAACTTTAGGTTCCAATAAATCTCTAAGAGTAACTAGTTATACTTGGCAGAATTAATTCAACTATCTAGAACGTTCTGTATAGCAAACTGGGCGAAACAAAATAAACTTTACTACTGTACAAACCAAAATTACATAATGGACATGAAAGATAAAACAAAGTATACACACTCAGCCGCACACGACTGGCAACAATTCCTGATGGATCTGCTACCCAATGATGTAACTGCTCGAGAGGAGCTATGGGTAGGGAGCAGTGAGCTTAAATACTTTCCAACAGCACGGGTGATTTGCACTTACGTCCGTTTAGTACTGGGCCTGTTCGAGGTTATGACGGAAAATACCACCTGTATTCCAGTAACCACAGTCAGCCTCGAAAGTATGGATATAGGGAGTATTTGCCGGAGAGGAAGCTGAGCTCAAGAGATCTTTTCTCGTTTGTTTCCTTTTTCTTTTTTTTCTTGTCTTCGAGCTCTTGAGGTATGGGAGGCTGAGAGAAAGAAGCTTTAAAGAGAGACAAAATAGACACTCGTAAGTATAATTCAAGCGATCATGGCACTGGGTCGTATTACAATTAATTATGACCGGGTCTTGTTTAAGTACGGAATTATTCAGAGGGCAATGAATGTTTTACTTAATAATTAACAATTATCACAACTTAATTCCCGCCTACGCTCAGCCAGTAATCAGAGCCTGCAGGCCTTATCTTATGCGATGTCTCCTTTTAGGAGAATACTAATTTATCCAGGCCAATGCTTTACTATATATACAGAGCCCCGGAAGTTGAAGTTACAGAGGCGCCGCAAGGGGGATTTTGCTTAATCTATATAAAGGGCGCCGGAATATAATTTAATACTTCACGTCATGTTGCGCAATCTCTCGTTGTTACGATTAGGCTCGCTATATGCCGTGTTATCGGACGGAAGTGACCTCAAAAGAAGCCGATCGCGGGTTCTTCCCGTCCTACGCGTCTCTCTCTCTCTCTGACAACTTGAAAAGGTGGGTAATTAAAGAAACCAGCAGCAATTGAAAATACTTACAGCAAAGCAAACGACCAGCATCAATTAAATAGTATGTACATTAATGATTGAAGATATCATCAGCGATAGAAAAGGACAACATATATTGAAATATCTAACATCAATTGAAGAAAACAGCATCGATTTAAGATACCAGTAGAAATTTAAGATACCTCCATCAATTTAAGTAACCAGTATCAAATGAAAATACCAGTGGCAATTTAAGAGACCGGTAGCAAATTAAGAGTCCAGATTTAATTTTAAAGATCGGTAGCATTTTAAGAGACATACTGCAATTGAAGGGGCCAACAGCAATTGAAGTAATCAACAACAAACACAAATAGACGAGGGTATAAATAAAAGTGCCAATTGCACTTTTAATTACATACTTACAGGGAGCCAGCAAGGACTACTTAGTCCACCCAAAGGCCAGTCCCATTCTATCGTAATATGCTAGTAGTCCTCCTTTAGGCATGGTCACTACGATGCTCACTCACGCGATATTTAATCCACAATAGGGCTCCGTATATAAACAATATCATTATTCGTAAAATAACTGTTAATTTAAAAAAAACAAAACTAATCACAATACTAGCAATTACTACCTCTGCGTGGAGTGTGTTGCATTCCTCAATAATTTTAAAAGTGAATTTTTTTAGCGATGTTTGTTTGAAACCTCCGTCATATCAGTTTAAAACCGTTGTTACGTGTGATACGAGTACCATAGTCGTATTTAAAAAAAAAATCATAATTTACGTTTTTAAATTTATTTGAAATTTTGAATGCTTCGATAAGCTCACCTCGCACTCGCCAGGTTCGAGAGTTGGTAGTTTTAATATATTTAATCCTTCGATATACGACTTCTTTCTAATCGAGGTAATTAGTTTAGTTGGCCGTCGTTGAATTCTTTTAATTTTATTCATGTTTACATGTGTATAAGGTGAGCACAATTATATCTCGTATTCCAGGTGTGCTTTTACTAAACTTTTATATAGCGGTATGATTATATCTTGGTGTTTGTAATGAAAATTTCTCGCAATAAATCCAAGCATTCGTTTCGCTTTCTTACTCGTACATGCTTCGTCACACTGTTTGTTAAACTTAGATCTTTTGAAGCACTCCTAAATCTTTTTCTTTGTCCACAGAGATAATATTTTTACCACTCATTTCATAGTTAAAACTTGGGTTATTTCGAATTACATGCAAAACTCTACATTTGTCTAAATTGAACTTCATGTTCCATTTATTAGACCATTCGAATATATTGTCTAGATCCCGCTGAATTAATTTGCTATCTATCTCAGTTAAAATTTTTGTGTCGTTCGCAAATTTGGATAATCTACTAAGTAAGCCGGTGCCCATCTCGTTTACATAAATGCACAATTACAGGCTGTATAACTAGAAAATATATATTTCTAAATCTCTCACTCAGTTCAAAGTGACTGATTGTACGTATTCTGGGACAGGACAAATTTTAATGAGCTGTTATAGCTCATAAATAGTAGTGCATAATTTCAAGGAAGAAAATAATGTGTATGTTAGAGCAGGACAAAAAAATAAAAAGAATCTAAAAATCCTGGTTTCAAGGCAAATAATATATTTTAGGTTCCGTTGTGTATTTGGACCAAGTCAAGCGATCTGAGCTTTTTCAACAAAAATCTTCCAAAATCAAGGTTATGCTTTATCAGTCCAAGCCCGAATTCTCGTTTGATTTAGTCCAATGAAATGCAATATTTGCCACAAGACACACTTAGAGCTCATCTCATTGACCCTTTTACTTAGTGATTGTGAGT
The DNA here is from genome assembly GCA_963969495.1 of Ceratothoa steindachneri. Taxonomy (NCBI): domain Eukaryota; kingdom Metazoa; phylum Arthropoda; class Malacostraca; order Isopoda; family Cymothoidae; genus Ceratothoa; species Ceratothoa steindachneri. The sequence continues at coordinate 17,212,254 of OZ018330.1, read as the reverse complement.
GGTTGTCATGTCCATTTTCGGGCAAACGGGCATGCAGTAAAGATGAGCGTGTTCTTCACTCTTAAAACTAATGTTCAAGATCATTCAATTGTGCGGTCAGGTTAAACATGCTCTACATTTTCTTATCTAACTCGTCTATTCTCGTTTTTTTTTCAGATTTCATCAATTTTGTTTTCTCTTTGTACATGTTTCCATTAAAATTGCCTCTGATTATGTGTTTTTTACGAATTTTTCAAACACTACACAAGACAATGAAAACGAACAAGAATAAAATCAATTAAAGTTCACTTTTCTCTTGGTAACTTTACTCTCTGTTTCTTTGTCACTAAGAAAAGGATCACTTAATTATAGATTCCTTTACAAATGTGCTAATGGAAAATGTGTGTATTTAGATATAAATATATGGTGGTGTAAAAAGAACTGAAAAAACTATAAAAAACCTAACTCCAAAACAAAAAAACAAATACAAAACACTGATATATCTATTGAAAAATAAAATAAGATAGTCAATGCAGAGGGTATAAAAATTTAGCACAAAGTGTATACAAATGAGTGCAGTCATGGCCCAAAGTTCTGAGACTAATATATATATTTTCTTTTTGACATATTTTGAAAATTTACGTGATAGGAATAATTATTCTAATATTTAAATTATTGCATGTTTATGAAAAAGTCAGTATTTTAAATATATTAGTAAAAACTGATTTCTTTCGCTAAATCCAAAATCACGCTCTGGTCCTATTCCCGTAGGACATGGACGAGAAACCTCCGGACCGGGGGCCAAATACGGCCCGCGGAGGCCTAGCGTCTGGCCCGCGACCTTGCTCGGCATTAATATTGAAATCCATCCCGCGGAAACCCAGCCCTCCCCAAAATAATAAATTCTTCGAAACAGCATCTGTCTCAGTAGACTCGTAGAGGAAGAGGGGAATGAGTCTTACGTGTGGAAGTGAAAATGAGACAAGAAGAACCTTACGGATAGACTACACATTTGTAGGAAAGATAAAGAAAGACGGGCAAAGTTATTCCTGCTTGTTTGTTTGGAGCTCCTGGAAGATCCCTCGTTGAGATAAGAAAAGGGTAGTGCTTCCATGAGTCCCGGTGAAGCATCGGGACACTTTCTATGTTCGGAGCTGATTCTCATCTAAGGGAACTTGAGCACCAACAATTTTGTCCAAGATCATTGCCATGAACTCAAAATGGTATCAAGAAATTTTTCATCAACACCTTTTTTCCCCGCAGTTAAGGACCAATTTGGGGTGATTACTGCGTTTTCCTGCATAATGCTTCACATTGTCAAAAAGCAAAAACAATAACAAAGTTCTTGGCTGAAAATAACATCGAACTTTTGGCAGAGATGGGCAAGATCACCAACTTTGGTGATCTTGAAGATCAAGATCAGATCACCAAAAGAATGTGATCTTGAATATAAAGATCAAGATCGTGATCTGGAAGATCACCTTTATATGAATTGGAAAAAGTTGTAGTCTTTAAAACGAAAACAATTATTTTGTTAATCACTCCTGAAAAGTATTACTCCTGATACCCCCCCTGAGGACTAAAGCAATAAAAGCATTGCATCCTATCCATGTCGCTTGATCTAAACGGCGGGGATTGACGATTCCCCTTTCGGTTTTTCAGGTGGTAAACTTAAAACTGATATATTATTAAAACTTATCAGAAAAAAACTATTAAATGACCTACATATAGTTATGTATATGGTAATATATATATATATATATATATATATATATATATATATATATATATATATATATATATATATATATATATATATATATATAGTTATGGACCATAGCTCATACCAATAAATGGTCAGGGTCAAAACAGGTTCTTTTAACTTAATTTTAGAGATCAAAATTGGACGTCCCCATTGCTGGCTTAAGGAGGATACTCGAACAAAATTTTCCATGAGGAAATTCTTAAATAAACCAGGAAAGCTTTAAATAAATGAGCATCACAAAACACAAAATAAGTATATTTACATGAAAACAAAACTAATATTTAGATTTTAAATAAAAAAGAAATTCAGAATTTAGATACAAATAATGGAATACAACATAGAAAAAATAAACTTAGTCTTTTTCTTTCAACACTCACCGCATTGTTTCCAATGCTTTTGTCACTCAAGATCACAGTAAATACATAAGTAGCTAAAATTAAATAAAGTTTATAACATAAATTAAGTCGATGCGTTTTACTGCAGTACGCAATTAATGAGAATACAAAAGTAAATACCGCAAGTTAATTTATTATTCAACCGCTGTAAACATTTGCTTTCAACAAAACCAATTGTTTAAAGTTAGTATCCGAGAGACGACTTCGTTTTGAGCTATGAACCATGCCAGCAAACGAAAACCAAACGAAAACAACCGTTACACTGGTGAGAGGAAGGTAGCGTGGTGTTATACCTCTTGAATATCTTCTTTATAGCAGGATACCTATCTAAAGAGTCGAATGACTTACTGGTGTCCTGCAAATAATTGAGGACTTCTAAGTCTTCCTTGTTGTTAGGAGCAGGGAATGAGCCGTCCATAGTTGGAAGAAATCGTCTTCAGATGATGAGTCTGAGTTCACCAAAGTATTGCCGCTGCTGTCAGAATTACAATTTCTGACAGCCATTTGCAGCTTGTCTTTTACTTGAAACTTGATTGCTTCAGGGTCGCAGAAATTAGGCGCTTGCGACAATGAAATCCACCTGAGTTTGAAATATGGATGAGATACTGAGGCCAAAACGACATCGGTTACCTCGGGGCTCAATGACAAAAAATTACCAAATCTGGCATTAAAGCCAGAGGCGACTGCTGCCAGTGTGTCAAGCGCAGGTCGTTTGGTTGGATAGGCTCCAATCTGGCGAGAGCATCTTGAGTCACTAGAAGCGTCGGAATAAGACAACCGTAGAAGCATTCTTTTTCTGCCTGTAATTTGTTAAGGGTTGCTGCAATTGGTTTTAGAACTGACAAATATTCTGAAATAAACTCCAATTCATTGTCTTTGAGGATGGGTAGATTCAGTTTTTCAAGAGCTACATTCACGTCATTCTTATGTTTAAATATTTGGCTTAATGAGTCATACATTGAGTTCCATCGGGTGACGCATGGGTACCTAAATTGGACGCCAGTTATTTCCTGTATTTTTCTGCTGACTTGGGTTTACCAACAGAATTCCACGGCGCTGAACATTTTTCCATTGCAGAATGCTTTATATTTTTTAGACCAGGTGATTTCAGTCCTTTATCTGCATCAGTTGTTGCTACCAAGTCAATGTGTGGGAGGCACATCGAATATGGGATGATAGTTTCACTGAGTCCTCTCCATGCTCTCCTGAATGTTCAGGGAAGTTGATGATGATAGCCTCTTCATCATCCTCTTTATCTGCATCATCTTCATCAATGTCGTCAGTACGATTCTGAACATAAACACCGAACTCTTTAAAGCATTTCGCCATGTTCGATGCATTGTCGGTTATTGTAGATACAACTTTTCGATAAGATAAACCATGTTCAGAGTTGATCCTGTCCAATATTCCAGCAATTTTATCCAAACTATGTATTTCACGAAATCCTCGGCATGCCAGTGCAGCTGATCCTCGCGACAAGTCATCATTGATCTGTAATGCAAGATTATAAAATAAATGTTTGTATATTATATTATAAATGAACAGCCGGATTGAAGTCTGAAAATAATATTTAAAAATTAAAATTAGCTATGACAAATATCAAAATATTTAACTAGGCTAAATAGTCCAATGTTCATACAAATAAAATGAATACTTATTTTAATCAAAGATTAGCTATGGAAAAAATTGCTAAATATTTAGCTAAGCTAGCGAAAGCCAAATGTTCTAACAACTAATATGAATAAATATATTAATTATTTATTTTGCCCGATTAGCAAATAATTGCTACCATGTAGTTTAAATCGATATTAAAACTTTCTTTGTTATGTTTATTTATCGCCTGATGTACCTTTTATTTCGATTTAGTAAACTTATTATTTTTATTATTAATCAGATATTAGCTATGAAAAAAACAGCAAAATATTTGAGTTATACTAACATGAAAGAAGATCCTTAAATTCATGTAACAGAACTAGGCTCAATGGTAGGAGCTTGTCGTAGAATGACCCTTTTGTTTTGATCCCTCTACTCTTTGACACCCTTTTAGTAGCGGTATGCTTTAAGGGGCGTGAGTTACTTCTATGATGAAGTAGGCTTTGTTCTAAGAGTGCTATTTTAGTGGTTTAGTCCTTAAGGAAGAGCTATTTTTAAACACATAAGGATAAGAGGAAACACCAGAATCTACCAAAATAAACATGTATTTTAAATTAAATATTACAAACCAACAGTAAACACATTTCTATATTTGGCCTCAAAGAATTTTCAATGACAAAACATAAACAAGTAGGCTTGCAGTAAACATACCAATTGCCAATTAGTATTTTTATCACGACCCTATTTGATTAGCATAAAACATTAAATTAACGTACTGTCATCTACAAACACATATGACCTAGGTTCAAGAATAATGGTTTCTACTCTCCTTTAAAACGTGGGACGTACTAAACTTCTACTATCGCAATAGAGATATAAATGTTATTGTTAACTTACAGGTAGGTATTAGGGATTGTCGGATGTCACTGGAGGACTTATCTCTCGCTTTGAAGTGTGGTGGTCGCTGCTTGAATTTTCGTCGCCTGTGACGGGGGCTGATTCTTCAACGTAATTAAAGAACGGGAGCTCGTTGGGGCAGGGTTCTTCTCCTCTCACTCTTACGGTGCTTGAGATGTGAGAATCACTCGAGTGTGATTGGCTTTGCTTTTCTTCAGTCGGACTTCTTTGCAGACGGAAAAGGCTTCTTCGGTATGGCACCGATATAAAACTTGACTATTTAGGTTAATACGGCCCTGAAAGGGGGGATCGATTTTCTCAATCTGATCCTATCGTTTCTCACGGAAATAGTCTTGTATGGCTGAAGGATCGATCTTTACGAACTAATCTTTCTACTGGCGAATCGACTTCTAATAATCTTCTTGTCTGGCCGATGGATCGATCTTCACGACCTAATCCTATTCTGGCGTATCGACTTCAGATAATCACTTTCTCTTTCTTTGCGGGGCTTATTTATAGGCGGATTGCCGCCCCATCTAAAGGGGGAAGTGACCAGGCCACAGATGCAAAGGGGGAGGGGGGAGCGAATGGTGAGTAAGCATCTGGGGAGAGCGAGAATTCCTGAGGTGGCACTGGGGTGCCCAAGTCAGCTCGCAAATTATAGGCTCGCAACCGCACCGCTACTTGGCGTGCCTTCTGACTCGCACCGCTTTTTTTTCCATAACCACGGGTTTATGGGTTTCGTAGGTAATTCGATCGTTAGAGGGTCGTTTAAGGACCTTAGGTGGTCGCCTTCAAACATATGTTAGCTCCAACTGCCCACAGCGGCGGGGAGGTCACACATGGTAAGCATTTTCGCCGGCTACCTTTCCCACGCTTCTCCTCATGAAGGAAGGGGGGGCTTGAATGTACCTATACTCCTACAGGATGCTTAATGTAGCCATTTCTCCACATTTACCTCCATCCTTAAGAAAATAACGGGAGGGGGGGGGGTTCCAATCCGACGCTTCCAATAATATACATGGGTAACTTACGGAACATTATATTATACAATAAATTCTAGTTCACTCGGGAATGCCTCGATAACATTTCACCTGACTTTACATTAATTCCTATATTACTGTGCCAACTTAGGATTTTCTTACATACCACTAGGGGGTTACTTGCCCCTACTTACTTACAATTCTACTGATTTACACTTAACTTTGCTATAATACAATAGTTGGCCTGCTCCTTAATCGTCGACAGGGTTCCGACTTAACGAGTCGGCCATACAATTGTTGGACCCTTTTATATAGTGAATGGAGTACTGGTACTCCATCAAGAGTAAACTCCATCTCAGGAGTCTTCCATTCTTACACTTATTTTTACCTAAGTATGACAACGGTTTATGGTCGCATTCCAACTTAAACTCGCACCCTATTAGATAATATTTGAATTTACCTATGGACCATATTATGGCCAAAGCTTCGATTTCGATAGTGGCGTAGGCTTTTTCTCTACTCAACAGTTTCCTACTGACATAAGCTATGGGATAGGCTGTTTCGTCATTTTCGTATTGAAGCAATACTCCGCCTAACCCGTCCCGACTAGCGTCCGTGCGAAGGCCGAAGATCTTGTTGGGATTAGGTAAGCGAAGAATGGGCGCAGTTACGAGTTTTCCTTTTAGAACCTCCAACTGAGTTATTGCATGGGGGTTCCACGTGACAGGGTCTGACGCTCTCTTTTTTTAACAAATCATTAAGTGGGGCCGCAATGGAAGCGAAGTGTGGTACAAAGCGCCTATAGAACGAGGCCGCTCCCATAAACGATCGGAGTTGTTTCTTTTTTTTCGGCCGGGGCATCTTGACTATGGCGTCCACTTTTTCTTGCTGGGTAGTCAAGTGTTTTTGTCCTATTTTGAATCCCAGGTAGTCAATGGATTCGTAGGCAAAATAACACTTGGTCGGCCCGGCGGTTAGACCTTGCTCCTTCAATTTCTCCAGCAATGAGCGTAAGGCATGTAAGTGTGACTCCCATGTACGGGTAGCTACGTACACGTTGTCGAAGTAAAACGACACGTCACTTAGTCCAGCGATAATTCGCCTCATCATCCTATTATAATTGCTACCGGCTGTAAGTAGTCCGAAGGGTAGCCTGGTAAACTGTAACAGACCTCTCTCGGTCGCAAAAGCCGTCAGTTTTTTGGACTCCTTAGCGAGCGGTATTTGATAGTACGCTTTACACAAATCCAATTCGGTGATGAATTTAGCGTCTTCAAATAAATGGAGATTTTGACTTATTAGTGGGATGGGCTCGGCGTCGAAAAAGGTCACTGAATTTAATTTTCGGAAGTCCACGCACATCCGAAATGATTGATCAGGTTTCTTAACCATTACTATGGGGGAGCAATACTCGGACTTCGATGGCTCTAAAATTCCCAATTTTAGTAAATTCCGGACTTCCTTATTGAAGGCTTCTCGTAGGTGGATTGGTAAAGGATATGGTTTGCTCTGAACCACTGAATTAGTTTTTAGTTTTATTTCATGGATAAAATCCTTGGCACATCCGGGGTTTTCAGAAATGACTTCTGGGAATTCCATGAGCAAGTTCAACATTTCCGCTTTTTGTTGAATTTCTAAGTAGGGATTTATCTTTAAATCCACCCGAGGGTCTTCCGGGGTAGGTGAGAGCGAGGGAAGTTCATATTCCTTGTCTTGTTCCACACACACGGTGTGTATGACTTGCAGGGGCGTACCCGGGTAAACGGCATCCATCGGTTCTTCTTCGTCTAGAAGGGTAATATTCTTTATGCACGCGCGGCGGTGATATTTTTTTAGCATGTTTATGTGATAGGTTCTTCGCCCTGTTGGGGTATCTATCAAGTAATCGACTGGACCCCGTGCCTCGATTACTTCAAACGGTCCCTTCCACTGGGCCCATAACTTATTATTTTCGGTCGGGAGTAATAATAAGACTTCATCTCCTTCCTTTAATTTTCGAGCCTTTGCTTACATATTGAAATAGTCCCGGTATTTGGCTAAATTTTTCTCGGCGTTCTCTCGAGCTAAGCCAGAGCAGTATTCTAGGCGCTCGCGCATATCCATCACGTAGGCGTAAGACGATTTGATTTCTTGCTCGAGCTTCGCGTTGGAAATAGTGTCAATCTTCCGTAGGGCCACGGCATCTGGGAACCGGGTGGCACAATCCACTAGGGTGAGGATGTAGGAGTGTCCTCCACTTGAAGGGGGGTGAATTGGTCCCCCTAAATCAATAGCCACTCGAAAGAATGGTTCGGTTATAACGGGCACCTTTTGTAAGGGAGCGGGAGGTACCCGTCCTCTGGAGGGATCCTTCTGACACACGTCGCATGATCGGCAATAGGCCACAATTTCCCTGGCGGCCTGGGGCCAATAAAAGTGTCGGAATATCTGCTGCGCCGTTTTGTTGTGCCCAAAGTGTCCGGCTAATATTCCATCATGCGCGGTATTCAAAATTCTTTGCGTGTATTCTTGAGGTACACACAGTGCTTTCTTGTTCTCCTTATCCTCCTCGCTGATAGTACGGTAGAGAAGTGAGTCTTCTACGATATACTGGATAGGCTTCTTTCCTTTCACTTGGAGAATTTCACCTTTAATAGTTTTCTCCCATAGAGGTTTAAGAGTGGAGCATTCCTTCTGAGCACTGGCGAAGGAAGTCAATTTGAACCCATTGTCTTCGAGGGTAATCCTCGGGGTCAACTTAGCAGGTTGCTCTTTCCTCTGGGCTTCTTGTGCCCGGGTGACTACTTGTTGGGCCACTTCTTGCTGGGGAATTAGGGGGTTTTGTCCGATTAGTACTGCGCAGAACTTAATCGGGGCTACTACCACGTCCGTCCAACCGGTGAAATATCTGCATTGTATATGACATCTCACGACGGGGAATCGATTGTCGCGTCCTAAAAAGTCGTGGACGATTGCGAATTTCTTATGGTCAGGGTTTACTGGGGGCAGCAACTTGTCGGATACCACTATGCACGTACATCCGGTGTCTCTGACTAAAGTGGATATTCGGCACCCATTAACAGTGCCCTCTTCAAATTGTAGGCCGCCTGGCGAACTTTTGTTGAATAGAAAGTTTACCTGTTGCTGGGGCCCTTCGGATGTTGGCGCGGGGACGTAGGACGAATCAGCTTGTCCTGCTGGGATCGCGGCAGTCAGGTTTTGCACCTGTTGTCTCGAGGTCTCCCTCAGTCGGGAGTTCTGTGGGCACTGGAAACTCAGGTGACCTATTATCCCGCAGGTATAACAAGTGACGGGCTTCCTGGGATACGTGCCGGTATTAGTGTATGATCCTTGTGGAATCATAACTTCTTTTTGATTTTTTTCTCCTCCAAAATTTGGTTTATAAGTTCCTTTTGCTGCTGAGAACTTAAAGGGCTTCTTCTGTAAATGCCTGGGTGGCGGCCCATTTTTCTTTGGGGAGGGAGCCTTCTCTTTCTTGTACTCCCTAGGATATAACCGATGATTTACCGCGTGGAGGTCAGCCTCGTCCAGGCACTCGTTGAAGGTAGAAGCTTTTCGGTCCTTAACGAATGCACGAATTTCCTGGGGTAGTGTACTTAGTAACTGATCTCTAAGCATGAAGTCGACGACCGCAGCGACTTCGTTCTCTACCCCTTCTGACTCCATCCAAAACTGTAGGCTTCGACGAAGCTCAAAGCCAAAATGTTTGTATGTTTGTCCAGGTCTTATACGAGACTGCCTGAACTTCATCCTATATTCTTCCGGGTTAAGGTTTGTTGCTGAGAGAAGTTCGGCTTTGAGAGTGGAATAGTCCACAGTTGCTTCTGAAGGTAAAGATACGAATATCTCTCTCATCCTACGATTGAGTAGCGGTAACAGTCTGGCGACCCCATCTTCTTCTAGGTCCCAATTATTGACTTCAAATATTTTCTCAAAATGGGACAGATATGAGCATAAATATTCATCGTCCCTGTACTCCGGGAGTTTCATGCTGGCCGCTGGTGACACTCCTGTTCTAGATGACACTGACTGCACCTCTAACTGGTCTTTACTAAGAGCTCTTTCGTGGGCCCTTATCTTCTCTCTTTCATCAGCTTCCATTTTCGTCTTTTCTCTTCTTTCTTCTCTTTCGTTTCTCTCTTTCTCCTGAATAAACTCTCTTTCGTTTCTCTCTTTCTCCTGAATAAACGAACTCAGCTCGGTTCCTTGCAGTCCGAGGCTTTGACCTTGCTTCCGATAGAGGTCAAACAATGCCATCGCGCCTATGTCAGTCATCTACCTTGTTTTTAATCAAGCCTGACCTATTCCACCACCGAAACTTACCACTTGGCCTAACAATTTCCTTTAGATGGTATCCACCTCTAACTTAACCAATTTCCCACTCGTCAAATATTCTATTATTCCTGGTGTTCCTTTTATGTGTTAGCTCTTCCTTAAATATACACTGCTGGGTTCTTTCTAATATAAAACCTCTAGACCTGACACCACTTTTATAATATGTCGTAGAATGACCCTTTTGTTTTGATCCCTCTACTCTTTGACACCCTTTTAGTAGCGGTATGCTTTAAGGGGCGTGAGTTACTTCTATGATGAAGTAGGCTTTGTTCTAAGAGTGCTATTTTAGTGGTTTAGTCCTTAAGGAAGAGCTATTTTTAAACACATAAGGATAAGAGGAAACACCAGAATCTACCAAAATAAACATGTATTTTAAATTAAATATTACAAACCAACAGTAAACACATTTCTATATTTGGCCTCAAAGAATTTTCAATGACAAAACATAAACAAGTAGGCTTGCAGTAAACATACCAATTGCCAATTAGTATTTTTATCACGACCCTATTTGATTAGCATAAAACATTAAATTAACGTACTGTCATCTACAAACACATATGACCTAGGTTCAAGAATAATGGTTTCTACTCTCCTTTAAAACGTGGGACGTACTAAACTTCTACTATCGCAATAGAGATATAAATGTTATTGTTAACTTACAGGTAGGTATTAGGGATTGTCGGATGTCACTGGAGGACTTATCTCTCGCTTTGAAGTGTGGTGGTCGCTGCTTGAATTTTCGTCGCCTGTGACGGGGGCTGATTCTTCAACGTAATTAAAGAACGGGAGCTCGTTGGGGCAGGGTTCTTCTCCTCTCACTCTTACGGTGCTTGAGATGTGAGAATCACTCGAGTGTGAGCGGCTTTGCTTTTCTTCAGTCGGACTTCTTTGCAGACGGAAAAGGCTTCTTCGGTATGGCACCGATATAAAACTTGACTATTTAGGTTAATACGGCCCTGAAAGGGAAGATCGATTTTCTCAATCTGATCCTATCGTTTCTCACGGAAATAGTCTTGTATGGCTGAAGGATCGATCTTTACGAACTAATCTTTCTACTGGCGAATCGACTTCTAATAATCTTCTTGTCTGGCCGATGGATCGATCTTCACGACCTAATCCTATTCTGGCGTATCGACTTCAGATAATCACTTTCTCTTTCTTTGCGGGGCTTATTTATAGGCGGATTGCCGCCCCATCTAAAGGGGGAAGTGACCAGGCCACATATGCAAAGGGGGAGGGGGGAGCGAATGGTGAGTTAGCATCTGGGGAGAGCGAGAATTCCTGAGGTGGCACTGGGGTGCCTAAGTCAGCTCGCAAATTATAGGCTCGCAACCGCACCGCTACTTGGCGTGCCTTCTGACTCGCACCGCTTTTTTTTCCATAACCACGGGTTTATGGGTCTCGTAGGTAATTCGATCGTTAGAGCGTCGTTTAAGGACCTTAGGTGGTCGCCTTCAAACATATGTTAGCTCCAACTGCCCACAGCGGCGGGGAGATCACACATGGTAAGCATTTTCGCCGGCTACCTTTCCCACGCTTCTCCTCATGAAGGGGGGGGGGGGATTGAATGTACCTATACTCCTACAGGATGCTTAATGTAGCCATTTCTCCACAGAGCCCATTAGCCACAAACGAGAGAATTTTCTTTTCAAGGACATCCTGTAATATTGGTGGTCCTGGTTCTTGTTCGGAAATGTGGAACTTGCTTAGTGGTGACTATTTGCCACTTTTGGCAGGGCCAGCATTGCTGCTACTGGCATCTTCTTCTTTAGCTGGACGCTTGAGAGATTTCTTCTCCTATTCATATTCACCCAAAATATCCGAATGTAGTTTCTGCACAAGAAAATAAATTATTATATTAAAATATTATTATTATATGACTTGAACATGATGAGGAAATGAAAAATAAAGAGGTTAAAATGAGTGCTATTTAGTTTCGCCCCTCACCCTCTGCCTGTCCGATTCTACCAGGTGTACCTGAAGGCTTATACCCTTAACCCACTCATCATGGATAGTTTGGGTCATTTTAATGCTGTGAAAACAATAACCTAACACTCTCTACTACTGACCAGTCTTCCTCATATTAAATTTGCCTATTCTCATCTTTAATTTTTTATCGTGTATCTACTTTCCTAACCAACCAACTGTAATATTCTAAAGTTTTAAATAAGCACAGGCTAGTTTAGGACCTAATTAGATCTATGGAATTTCTTATTTTATTTAAGGCGTAGGCTTATACCTATTAAGCTCAGGAATAAAACAATATATACTTAGGGCCTAATAAATTTACAGGAGCAGGTTCAAGGGAGATTGGTCCATGCTTATTTACACTCTTAGTATCAAACTTAGGTTTAGGACCTAATTAAATATTTTAAAATTTTATTATAAAGAGTAGCCTGTTTGGTATTGCTAAATCATAATAAAATGGGGAGGTACCAGTACCATACCAATATAATTGGTTAAAATTAAATAGGCCTATATATTTCTAGGCTCATGCTAGGCCTCACATCTGCTAGTTATGTTAATGTTGCTAATTACTACTTAGGTACTAAGATTGTTTGTTGAGTCGAGGCCAGCAGACAGAATTGTAGTTTTCTTTCTACTTTGTAAGCAAATAACTTTGATATTGTTTGCAGTTTTTTCGACAATTTGAAACTATTTCCCGTTCAACAGCACAGACTGATCCTTATTACCAAGACTTTTCTCTAAATATATTAAATAGTGTTCTGATAACAACCTAGAATATTTGGTTTCCCTTTGGGAGCCTGTTCAAGTTTTAAGATGGCACTCATTATTAGAAAATTCATCCTATAAATAAAATATGTTTCGAATTTACTTATTATGAATACGGACGTGTAATTTATATTTTATGCCTATATATTTGAAAAAAAAAATTAAAATTAGCTATGAAAAATAGTAACTTTTCAAAGCTAATTTTAATTTTTAAATACCAACACACAAACATAAAACTTCATATTTAAAAATCTGAAATTAAAAATGATCTTGAAATCTAAAGTAATCTTCAACATCAAGATCACAAGAAATAAAGTTATCTTAGATCAAGATCATGATCCCTATTATAAAAGTGATCTTTAAGATCAAACTTAGATCACGATCTTGATCTTGAAAATCACAATCTGATCTTGAAGATCAAGATCGTGCCCATCTCTGACTTTTCGGACCTTGGCACGGAAATTCGCCAGATTTGAATCCAATGGAGAATTTGTGGGCGCTAATCAAACTAGCGGTTGATCAACAGAAGCAATCCAATTGTGAGCAGTTGCCCGGTGCTTAGTGAACAACAATGGAGAAATATCAGTGAAAATATCACACAAATTCTGTCTCCAGACTGCTAAAAGAAATTAAAGCAGTCCTGAATAAAATGATTGTAAAAATGACTGCAGGCATCACTTGACTGTATTTATAAATAAAGTGTGTTTCTGCTCCATATTTGTGTACATTTCACCTTTAAATTATGATACAAACATACTAAAACAAAATGCAACGTTTGATTAGTTCTATCAATTTTCTTATATGAAAAAATGTAGTACTTTCGAAACTTTTTGCTATGACTGTAGGTAGAAAAATAAGAGTAACGTAAACATAAAAGAAAATATAAGAAGATCCAGCCACTTATGAACTTTGAGTCATCTAGGTTTTTTTTAAAATTTCTAACTATACTTTTTCTCGCAGACATTTTAACCCCCACTTAATTGATCAATTAATAATTAAAAAATCCATACCTTCCTTTAGACTTTTCCTATTATTTTCCTTTCCTTTTCTCGTTTTTTTCATTTTCAGATGTATTATCGATTTTCCCTACCACCCAACCACAGTGTGCTCTTCTTTCTTTCATTTCAATTCCGGTGAACCATTTTACAGAGAGACCTTGGAAAATCCTCTAACAAATTGTAATCACGCAAGAAACGCTCTAGAATGACGCCCCGCAGCAAATTGAGAGCCTATAGGACTCACTCTGGAATGACACCACGCCGCAAATTGAGAACACATGGAACGTTCTGGAATGACATCACGTCCCAAATCGAGACACATAAAACTCAGTCTGGCATGCCACCAACAGCGAATTGACAACATTAATGGCTCACTCTCGAATGATGTCGCGCAGCAAATTGAAAACACGAAAGTCTCACTCTAAAATGGTGCCCCAAGCAAATTGAGAACAAATATGACTCACTCTGGAATGACGCCTCTCATTAAATTGACAACACAAATCATTTACTTCGAAAGGAAGCTGCAGTGCATTGAGAGCACTACATAAGTCTCACTTTCGAATGACGCCGCACAGCAAATAGAGAATACACTAACCTAACTCTGGAATGTCACCGCTCAGAAAATTGATTGAAAACACATAAAAATCACTCTGTAATGACGTCGAGCAACAAATTTAGTACACAAATGACTCACTCTAGAATGACGCCGAACAGCAAAATGCGAATACAAAAGGCACTCTGGAATGACCTCGCGCAACAATTTAGAACGCATGGCAGTCAATCTGGTAGGGCCGCGCAGCAAATGACGTCGTGCAGCAACTGGATAACATAAATGAATCACTCTAGAATAACGCCGCGCAACAAATGAGAACACACACGACTCGTAACGGAATGACGTCACGCAGCAAATTGGAACACTAACGAGTCACTAGAATAACGCCGCGCAACAAAGTGATAACACAAATGACTCTCTGGAATAATTTTGTGCAGCAAATTGAGAACACATCTGACTCACTTTGGAATGACGCCACGCAGAAATCTATCAAAGACGGCCCCATCGAAGTTGAACGATCCGCAGCTTAATCGCCATTTAATTTCTTCCCGCTTGGATGCTCCTTTGACTTTATTTTTAAGAAATAAGGGTTGGGTACATTGCACTCAATCTGACATCGTAAAAAAGAAATTTCTTTTGACTGCTTTGGAATAGGAAAGAAGACAAAAAATGCTCAAATGAGGTCGCCTTACTCTTATGCATCGGATTGGCACCGATTCTATGAAGGCTGTCCATTGGAAAGAGTCCGCCACTCAACCAAAATGGCAGAAGCGCCAAAGAATGAATTATAAGACGAGGTGCACAGAAACACATTGATTAAAGAAATAAATAAAAATGATAAAAAGCTATAAAGAGAACAAATTATCAAAGTGAATAAATGATTCGAAAAAAAAGGAATCGAGTTAAAATTCATAGAGAAATAAATAGCTGCCAAATCACTTTAGACCACAGATTAAACAGAACAGGACAGCTACAAAAGACTTCCTTATTTTAACAGGTGTGGTTAGAATGCTCCATTTGGACAAGAAATAGAAGAGAAGAGAAAGTGACTTATTTTCTGTTGTTTTCGAAAAGCCAAAACGTCTTGGTTTTTAAAATAATTATGCGCTACTGGAACTATTTTCTACTCCGTCCCAAATTCACGCCTTTGAATTTGTTCACTTAGCGTTTTTCCTCTTTAATCTGTATTCTTCCCTTGTTATTACGAATCATTGCTCGTGCCTTTATAACTTTCTATAAGAAAGGGAAAACGAGAAAATAAGGATGCACAGGGTAGTAAAGATTGAATGTCACCATAAGTCGAATTTTTGCCCTAAACATCAAAAGGACTGACTTGAATCAATTTAAGGATTTGCTGGAAAAACAACTTGTGTTTTAGTTCCGATTATTAAGCCATTAAGGCCTAAATTTAAAAAAAAATCAAATATTTCAACGAAACTTAATAATTAAACTAAAAATATTATAAATTAATGGGAAATATTGTGAAAAATAAGACATTTACTGCATTTTATAGCGGTATGAAATTTCATACAGTAGGTAGGTAGTTGCATTTTTATACGTTTAGGAGAGGAAAAAAATGAAAAAAGCTTAACAATTTTCTAGTTATTTTGATAAAATTTTAATCACCTTTAAAATTATAATTGATTATTATTTATAAGAACATATTATTTCTAATAGTACATTTTAAAACATTAGAATGCAGTCCAACATTGCATTTTATGCATATAAATGTTGTACATTTTTTTCAAACACTAAATCACTGTAATAGAACGGGTTGAGGCCGCTTAATTTCAACCACTATCACATGTTATTTAAAACCACGATGCTACCCACGTGCATCTTCGCTTTGAAGCCGGGCGCCTTATCGCAGCCAACTGAGTCAATGTTTAAACAAGGAGGTTTATCTTCCGCCGTTCGCCCCATGCGCGACCTCACCAGATTGAGTTAGGCTTATGGGCAGATAAGGTATTGTTCTCAGGCTTGGCTGTGCATTCCCTCGAAGCCCCCACTCCATTGTCCCCCACGCCAAGGGGATGTCCCGACTATTTATTTGGAAACTTTTCCACTAAGATCAAATTAGAGATCCAGATTTTCTTCGCGAGACATCACTACGGTCCAGTCTCACCTTGTGCACCAAAGGGCCCTCGACCTCGAGATCCACCATCACTTGTTCAGAAGAAGGACAATATCCCTTCATGTGCCAAGGTTCGTGCCTTCGTGACGCCAGGTCCACTAGGCTTTCCCTGTTGTTCAGAAAGAGAACAACGTTAGAACAGCCATTGTTCTTTTGAGCCCGTTGACAAGAAACGGTTCTCACACCCCCCCTGTTGTTCAGAACAGAACAACGTAGAACAGCCATTGTTCTTCAAGCCCGTTCGTCAAGAAACGGTTCTCATTCCCAAGACGCCACGTCAGGATCATTTAATTCCCCCCCCTTCGGCTGGAACTCGCCAGTGGACCGAAAATTCCTTCACGTCTCCTTCCTCTGCACAACAAGTGTATTTACGTAAGCTGAACGTTACCTTTGAGTATTTAACCCTTTTGTCAACCCTATCCTGTGCTTTAAATGGATTAGCGAACCATCCAATCCCTTTAAATTTATATTTGTTTTACCTTTTTAAATCTATCTTAATCCTCGGATTAGCTAGATTCCCCACGACTCCTTTCCATTCTCTGTTTATGTCAATATTTTCCGTTTTGTGTGTTATTGATAGTTTTTATTAATAAAACTCTATTTTATTAATGATAGCCATATTATTATTCTTGAGCTCAGTTCCACTTCTTAAGCATTTTGAAGATACATAACATTGGTCAACTCAGACATCCACGCACTCTAAAGATAATTAAATAAGTTCCCTCAACGAATAGTTATATATGGTATATCGTTAAGAGTCCATTCTACGACATATATATATATATATATATATATATATATATATATATATATATATATATATATATATATATATATATATATATATATATATATATATATATATATATATATATATATATATATATATATATATATATATATATATATATATATATATATATATATATATATATATTCTATTTGAATTTGGTATCAAGTGTGTAAGATTTAACGCTATATCTTTGCAAACACTGGTCTCAGTCGAGTAAAGCATAGTGTTATTCGTTATAATAATAGAGTATAGTAGTTCCCTTTTGTTTTAACGATTGCTATCCCTTTTTTTTGAAGCTTAAGAAGCTGGAGTAGCTCAAGGAACTGTTATTATAATTTGTTTGTGTTTTTTTTGTGTGATTTTAGTCAGCGGTTATTTAGTTCGAGAAACCAAGTACGAATATGTCAGTGCCCATATTTAGGTAGGCTAATTCTCTAGAAGGCAAAATTCTTGTTGCAAGGAATTTTAGTTGGTTGACTATTGCGCCCCCAAGTGCAAAGATGACTCAGTTCGAAATCTTTAAAGCTCAAGGAGAGTCCTTCGGACTGTCCGGAAAAGAAGTAATTGACTACGTTCAAGAGGAGCAAAGAAAAGAGCGAGAAGAAAAAGAAAAAGAAAAAGAAAGAGAAAGAGAAATCCAACGAGAAGAAAGAGAAGTCCAACGAGAAGAAAGAGAAAGAGAAATCCAACGAGAAGAAAGAGAAAGAGAAGAACAGAAAAGACAAGCTGAGCTTCACCATCAGATTGAATTAGCTCGTGTTGAAGCAGAAATACAGTCAGCCAGTTCACGTTCACAAGCCCCCCTCCCCCCAATCTCTCACTAAAGCTCCCCAATTTCAAGGATGGAGAGGATTTCGGAGCATTTTTAGCCCACTTCGAAAAGATCCTCGAAATCAATAACATGGATCTGGAGGCTGAAGGTGTAGTCAGATTACTTTCCTTGTTAAATTGTAAATTGCGCGAAATTTTTATATCTTTACCATCTGAATGTGTAATTAACTACAGCACCTTAAAAGCTGATTATTGGCCGCTCATAATATGACTCCCGATTTCTACCGCCAAGAATTTTGAGGAGGTCGTATTAAACCCGGACAGACGTTCCGTCAATTCGGATACATTCTTCAGAGGAATTTTAAATTTTGATTAGAATCCTCAAAGGTTGATCCTAACTACGAGTCCTTAACAGACTTCGTGTTGCGGGATAAATATTTGGCGTCTCTCCCGACGGAGATCCGCGCGTTCGTCAAGGATCGTCGGTGCCAGACCTTTAAAGAATGTACCGAAGAAGCGGATGTCTATGCCGCAAGCCATAATTTATACCTAAAGGAGAATCGAACTTCTCACTAACCCCCCAACCAGAAAAGAAGGGAGGATTCGCGCCCCTTCCCAGGAAAGCTGGCGAAGTTTCCGCGCCCCTTAAAACCCCAAAACTTCATTCCCCAAAACCAACAACGGGACTCCAAACCTCCCGTTAAGATTTCCCCTCCATCTCTCTTCACGAAGCGACCAATCATATGCTTCACCTGTGGTGTAGAAAACCACACGAGCTGGAATTGCCCCCAAAATTCTAGGCTTAAAAGCGGACCAGCCCACCAAGTTCACCAGATTAATGCCACCCCGGCTCCCACGGTGGTGCAGACCCAAGCAGCAACTTCTCCCCCTCCATAAGGCCACCAGGTAAATTTTATTTTTGATAAAAGTTCACCGGGAACTTTGAAATTTGAGGAGGGCAGCGTGAACGGCTGCCGAGTATCGACTCTCGTCAGGGACACAGAATGTACGTGTTTCATCGTGTCCGACGAACTCCTGCCCCCAGTGGACCCTAACCACGAAAAATTTGCGGTGGTACATGACTACCTTGGGCGGGCGAACCGATTCCTCGTCGTTAGATGTTACATGCAGTGTCAATATTATGATGGCTGGGCTGAAGTCATTTCAGCACGCATAAAATTTTGTTCTGTACTTTTAGGACAGAGCCCTCAGGTAAGCTCCGACCCTGTGTCCCAGGCCGCTCTTACTCGAAGTCGAGCTAAGAAGGAAGCCCAGGAGTCCGCCCCTCTCAGAACCCCGATACCGTCCGAATTCTCGGAGATCCTTAACCAGGACTTTAGGACGGCACAAAAGGAGTGTGAAGCACTAACACCCTTATGGGATAAGGCCCAAAACCAGGACACGGAGACTGTCCGTGGACCCAAAGTCATCAGGTACCTGGAGCAAGGTGGCTTACTTTATCGATCCGCCGAGG
Organism: Ceratothoa steindachneri; assembly: GCA_963969495.1. Classification (NCBI taxonomy): domain Eukaryota; kingdom Metazoa; phylum Arthropoda; class Malacostraca; order Isopoda; family Cymothoidae; genus Ceratothoa; species Ceratothoa steindachneri. The sequence continues at coordinate 17,192,851 of OZ018330.1, read as the reverse complement.
ACAGTAATAACGCTGTTACTACTGTCCTATGCCTTCCACGATCCCATGTCCTTATAGTGCTCAAAGTGGCTCATGACAGCATTTTTTCAGGTCATTTTAGTCACACTAAAACGGGCCAGCGCATTTTTTAATATTTTTATTGGCCGGGTGCTGCAGCTGACATCTTAAAGCATTGTCGATCGTGCGATGTGTGTCAGAAGACGTCCGATAAAGGGTGGGTCAAACCTGCTCCCTTACAAAGGGAACCAGTCATTACTGAACCCTTCTCCAGAGTGGCCATCGACCTTGTTGGCCCTATCCACCCCCCTTCGAGCGAAGGGCACAGCTACATTTTCACCTTGGTAGACTTTGCTACCCGTTTTCCCGAGGCTGTTCACCTTCGCCAAATCGACAGTATTTCTTGCGCCGAGGCCCTCATTTCCATATTTTCAAGGGTAGGCGTCCCCAAGGAAATACTCTCCCATAGAGGCCGACAATTCACCTCTGAGTTGATGGAGTACGTAGGGAAGCTGCTCATGGTAAAGCCCCTTTTTACCACCCCCTTCCGGCCACAGACAAACGGGATGTGCGAGAAACTAAATGAAAATTTAAAATCCATTATTAAGAAGATCTGTGCCGAGCAACCCCGCGAATGGCACCGATATCTCCCGGTCGCCCTATTCGCCTATCAGGAAATTCCCCACCGTACATTAGGCTTCACCCCGTTCGAGCTTCTTTATGGACGTAATGTACGTGGGCTACTCAGTATTTTAAAAGAGTTGTTAATCAAGCCCCAACTGGATCAAGAACTCCAGTCATCTTACGCCTATGTCTTGGACCTACGCCAGAGGCTCGAGAAATGCGCAAACATCGCCTATGAAAATCCTGATGTCAATTTGGAGAAATACAAAACCTATTTTAATGTCAGGTCCGAAGATCGTAAATTTAAGCCAGGTGATGAAGTACTCCTGCTCCTTCCCACAGCCAGTAATAAATTACTGAGCCAATGGAAAGGTCCGTACTCGGTCCGCGAGGTACGAGGACCGGTAGATTACCTCATTGGTACCCCAGCAGGCGATAAGCTCTATCACGTCAACTTATTGAAAAAGTATGTACCGCAACGGAGAAAGGCCTTATGCAATTCGTTGCACTGGACGAAACATCGGCGCTTGAAGAGGATTACCCCGCGGAGTCCCTTAATGTAATCCAGACAGTGTGCATCCAACCTGATGCCGATTTTTCTCTTCCTTCCCTACCAGGCGAGCCTTTTGAATCCTCTGACCTGGATATCGACGCGCAGCTGACACCACATCAAAAGAGTCAGCTACAAGAACTATTATGTCAGTTCGACGACGTTATTTCAGAGAAGCCTGGGTGCGCTACTAGTTTCGAGCATGATATCAAATTAACAACCTTAGAACCCGTCCGTTCAAAACCCTATCCCATGCCGATTCATTTACGCCAAGCCTTTAACGCCGAAGTTGATAATTTAATTAGTTTAGACATAATAGAACCTTCCACCTCTAGTTATTGTTCCCCAATCGTCATGGTCAAGAAACCTGATGGCTCTTATCGGATGTGCATCGACTTCCGGAAGTTAAATTCGGTAACTGTGTTCGACGCCGAGCCCATGCCGTTGGTAGACCAAAACCTCCACCTTTTTGAAAACGCCAAGTTCATCTCAGAACTCGATTTGTGCAAGGCGTATTATCAAATCCCCCTCCGGCCCGAGGTGAAACATATACCGCCTTTGCAACGGAGAAAGGCCTTATGCAATTCAAGCGCCTTCCTTTTGTCCTCGTCACTGCTTGTAGCAACTATAACCGTCTCATGAGAAGGTTGTTAGATGGACTTCCGAATGTATCCTTTTACTTCGATAATGTCTACGTCGCTACTCACGAATGGAGTCACCATTTAATCACTCTATTAGCTCTCTTCGAGCGACTGCGCGAAAATGGCCTCACCATTGGCCCCAGCAAATGCCATTTTGCCCACGAAACCATAAAATACTTGGGTTTCAAAATAGGACAAAGCCAGTTGGGTCCCCAAGAGGACAACATTAAGGCAATCGCCTACATGCCCCTCCCGATTACAAAGAAGCAATTAAGATCGTTCCTAGGATCAGCTTCTTACCCTCGGCGATTTGTTCCGAATTTCGCTGCAATTTCGGCGCCCCTCAGCTCCCTTTTAAAAAAGAATTCCCCCGATCGTCTACGTTGGAATGATGTCGCTGTCTCCCATTTTAATCAGCTCAAGAGTAAGCTCATTTCTGCCCCCATTTTAAAGTTGCCCAACCCGGAAAAATCCTTTGGGATTAAGACCGACGCGAGCAAAGAGGGCATTGGAGGTGTACTCCTTCAATACGAGGATGACGGAACGAATAATCCAGTTGCATATGCTAGTCGCCAATTATTACCACGCAAAAAGAGATATTGCACTATAGAGAAGGAAGCTCTATCAATTATCTGGGTTATAGACAAATTCAAAATGTACTTGATTTGAAAAGAATTTCAGATAGGAACCGACCACCGTCCGTTAGCATATATTCGGAATGTACGACACTCCAACGGCCGAATTATGCTCTGGAGTTTACTCTTGCAAAAGTATCAATTTAAAATAAATTATATAAAAGGTTCCGATAACCAGGTCGCTGACGCACTCAGTAGGAATGCGTTCCGAATAGCGTAGAGCAATTGTATTCGTAGGATTAGGATCTCCATGTATGTATATACCATCTTGTACGACTTAAATTAGATTCTCGTGTAATATAATTAGTTAATGTATATGTCTGAATTTTGTAACGCTCAATGTCTATCTTTTTTGTATGTATATATATTTGTACCTATTAAATTACGTATAAATTATTTTGTCCCATATGTACTAATTTTATATCATTTCATTGTTCCATGCCCCTTTTTTATTAAGTTTGTATTAAAGGTTATTTTCCCCTATAATAAAAAGATCAAAATAATCATATGTTTAGAGGTAATACTAGTTAGGTGCATGAAGGTACGGTTGGTACAAGAAAACGAGTTCCCCACAACGGAGCTCTATCGTTGTCCCTTCTCTCTTTTTTTTTTCGAAGTGACAACTTCCCCCGGAATGGAGGGGTGTGATAGAACGGGTTGAGGCCGCTTAATTTCAACCACTATCGCATTTTATTTAAAACCACGATGCTACCCACGTGCATCTTCGCTTTGAAGCCGGGCGCCTTATCGCAGCCACCTGAGTCAATGTTTAAACAAGGAGGTTTATCTTCCCCCGTCGCCCCATGCGCTGACCTCGCCAGATTAAGTTAGGCTTATGGGCAGATAAGGTATTGTTCTCAGGCTCAGCTGTGCATTCCCTCGAAGCCCCCACTCCATTGTCCCCCACGCCAAGGGGATGTCTCGACTATTTATTTGGAAACTTTTCCACTAAGATCAGATTTGAGATCCAGATTTTCTTCGCGAGGCATCACTACGGTTCAGTCTCACCTTGTGCACCAAAGGGCACTCGACCTCGAGATCCACCATCACTTGTCCAGAAGAAGGACAATATCCCTTGAGTGCCAAGGTTCGAGCCTTCGTGACGCCAAGTCCACTAGGCTTCCCCTGTTGTTCAGAAAGAGAACAACGTTAGAACAGCCATTGTTCTTTTGAGCCCGTTGACAAGAAACGTTTCTTACCCCCCCCTGTTGTTCAGAAGAGAACAACGTAGAACAGCCATTGTTCTTCAAGCCCGTTCGTCAAGAAACGGTTCTCATTCCTAAGAAGCCACGTCAGGATCATTTAATTCCCCCTCCTTCGGTTGGAACTAGCCAGCGGACCGAAAATTTCTTCACGTCGCCTTCTTCTGCACAACAAGTGTATTTACGTAAGCTGAACGTTACCTTTGAGTATTTAACCCTTTTGTCAACCCTATTCTGTGCTTTAAATGGTTTAGCGAACCATCCCATCCCTTTAACTTTATATTTGTTTTACCTTTTCAAATCTATCTTAATCCTCGGATTAGCTAGATCTCCCACGACCCCTTTCCATTCTCTGTTTATGACAATATTTTCCGTTTTGTGTGTTATTGATAGTTTTTATTTATAAAACTCTATTTTATTAATGATAGCCATATTATTATTCTTGAGCTCAGTTCCACTTCTTAAGCATATCGAAGATACATAATATCGGTCAACCCAGACATCCACGCACTCTAAAGATAATTAAATAAGTTCCCTCAACGAATAGTTATATATGGTATATCGTCGAGAGTCCATTCTACGACAATCTCCTTTGGGTCAAATTTGATTCCACTAGATTATCCTTCCTTACCGTCAAAATGCACCTTATTCTAAAATGGTTGCTTTAGTTTTTGGACCTACTCCACCCTTTTTTCCCAAGTTTGGAGAGAAAAGCAAACCGAGAACTATTCTGCGAGTGAACTCCAAAAGTGAAACATTTTTAGATGATCGATACAGAAGCCACAGATCGTCAATACTTCCGTTCAAACAGAACGAAATATTAGAAAATACCAGTTCCTGGACCTTATCTAATACGATAAGTCCCTCTTAACTTATCAAGTAAATCCACCACTCCATTTCCTTATTATATAGCTTGACCAATTTGGGCTGTGGAACACTAATTTTTTATCCCTCAGTTTTCTTCCAACATTTGCGATGACCAACTTTAAATTGTTCTTCACCTCTCCAACTTGTGACTAGTGTGACTTGGCTATTGTCATTCTATCTGATGAGTGTTGTTCCGGCATTTTTAACTATAATTCTATGGAATGCACCTCTGTCATCCTTCTTCAAATCTTTCAAAGGGGCCTTCTCTATGCGATCGCTTCCTATGGTACCAACGCAAAATATACTATTCTGCCACAATGTTTCCATCAGTGAGAAAGATGTGAAATAGTTATCTAATTATATACAAGATCCAATGGGAAAAACGCATAAACAAAATTTTTCAGTCAATGGTGCCCTAAGAGATTTGCCTGGAATTTTGTCTCCTGCACCAGTGAAAGGCCTGAAATTTTATTAGGCAGCCATTGCTTGAAGAAAGACACTAAAAATTGAATCCATATCTAATTAGCTTCCCCCCTAAAAAAATTGCTTATTAGATGGTGTCCATAATATGGTTCCATAGCTTCATCAAGGGCAAAATGCTATCCCAGTGGTTCAATAAACTCGAAGATTTCCTATTCAAATGCTCAATAAGTGGCCTAACTTTGTAGATTTTGTTATTGCAATCTATATTCATGTTATCATTCAAGTGAAAGAAATCTATGAATTTCTTCACATCTGTTCCTACTAATTGCATTGGCAACTAAATAATTGTTTGAGTGAATTCCGGTCTCCCAGTACATCCTCCTATATGGCAGTTGGCCATAACATGAGAGAAGTAAAATACCTAAGTATATATATAGTTCCTTCACTCGTAAGTCTTTTGGGGGTACACCTCTTTGAGCAGCGTATTTCACAGTTTCTTTACAGATGCGAGACAATATTTCCTCATCAAATAATAATTTTAAAGTATCATTGTGCGTTTAATGATCATCTTCAATTGTTGGAAAATAAAATGAAGTCTTGAGATTGTTGTTCAAGGCATCTGGCATTTGATACTTTTAAGTTGTTGTCATATATATATATATATATATATATATATATATATATATATATATATATATATATATATATATATATATATATATATATATATATATATATATATATATATATATATATATATATATATATATATATATATATATATATATATATATATATATATATATATATATATATATATATATATATATATATATATATATATGAGACTAGGTTCATGAATTAATACGTCATTTTTTCGACATTGTTCTTGCAACTAAATCAGAACTTTGATAACCCAAAACAGTCCTACCTTCTTTATTACGTAAGGTAAACTCAGCTTATTTTGAAAGAACTCTCTTGCCAATATCTCTAATATTTGTCCTATTTTCTTCATCATCACGTGAAACAGCATCTAAATCAGAGTCAGGTCCATCAATGGAACAACTGAAGGCAATGACTATTTCTTCACGTTGGTTTATTTGAAGAGCTAAATCTTCCGAATCATCGAGGGACTCTACATATGTAGTTGAAAAATTCTTCTGCATCTCTTTCATCATTGAAATATAATTTTCTTTTAGACATCTTGAAGCTGTAAGGCAGAAAAAATGTTTATATATATAAGTTTATATTCCAAGATATAATATCAATATAAAATTATTAGGTAATTGAAAATGCTTATGAATTAAAAATGAAACAAAAGTAGTTTGATGATCATAAGTAAACACCAATGCCGACTGTATTATTTTTCATACGCAGGAATTAATCCTAATAAGTCAAGGTTATGTAAATATTTTTATAAATACTAAGTTATATTATCATTTATTATCCTATTTACAACATGTATAGTATAAAAATGGTTTAAGTTACGTTTAAAAAAAAGAAAAGAAATTACTCACGAAATCAGTCAAGGGAATTCTGCATCTTTCTAATGATTAGTATATTAAAAAAGTTGCCAGATTTGGCTAGATACAAAATTTGGCGGCAAGTTAATTTTGTCAATTATTTTCTTAAAGTGAGGAAAACGTATGAAATTTCATACGCTGTGCTTTAATGGGTTAAAGAGGAAAGTTTTGTGGCAACTTTTAACTACTGTTAAGCTAAAGAAGTGTAAATCCACCGCGAGGCTAAAATGGTATTGTGAAATTAAAAAAAAATGATTAGACTTAGGAATCTTGCTTTTAAAATGCCGATTCACTCACATTATCGAGATATATATTTGAGGGGTCGCTAATTACGGGGTGTTAGGTAAATGGTATTCTAGACGACAAGGTTAACAGTTATTTGTGTACGTCCGGATGACAGCGAATCAATGGTATGTGAAGGAAAGAGGCTTCCGTAACCACCACCTTATAAGGGTGCAACGAGTTCAAGTTTATAGGTAAGGGGTAGCGTTACGGCGAATTATTGATCTGACTCCAAAATAAAGGATTTTAAGGTGGTCTTCTACTTAGCTGTGCTTACTGAAGTTTTGAAGGCAAAAATGGACATACGAAAATAAAAACTTTATTTTAATAAAAGAATATTACGGTGCAAGCAACGCGACACGGATCGTAGTAGGCGGAATACTAGTAGTTTGTATATTATCAACGCAATACCAGTTAAGGGCGAGACAAGACTCAGTGGATTAAAAACGGGAGCGTGAATTCGTTATGATTGAATGTCTTAATCAAGGAATGAAATCTGAATGTCTCTTACTCTCTCCTTTTCTTTTTTTTTATATATGCGCTCCTAATGCAGAGGGCAGGGCCTGGAGATAACCGTGGTATGACCTATCTCCATTGTGGTTGCATTTCTACACCCCCTGGGCGGAGCTAGGAGGCCTGTGCACGGGGTGTAGATTTACATGATTAAACTCTTATTTATGTAATGGGAGCTTAACGTACTCTAACAAATCAAATGGATTCGTGACCGGGGTTTTCTCTATGTCTGCCTAGTTCATAGGGATTTGGTGGTAAGCACGAATCAGTTCCAACCTCGAAAATATCCTTTCGCCATGGAGGTGGTCCATAATGCCAACCTGCCGACCTGGGAGATGCCAATCTCGAAGAGGTGGACGAGGAGATAAACACCATCACCAATCTCCTCGTACAAGCCGACGAGAGATGCGTCCCCAGGATCTCCTGTAAAATGCTCCCACAACCTAGGTGGACGGACGAGATGAGGGATAACACTCGGGAACACAGAGAAATCCTCGAAGAGATAGGCAGGACAGGCCTAAATAAGGAAAGGACAGCTAGAATGAGACAACTAAGCGAGGAACTTAAACACATAATAACAGAAAAAAAAGGAAATCTGGAATGACATCATAGGTAGGCTGGACAGAGAGGTCAGTCCAGTAAGTTTTTGGAATACAGTCCGAAGACTTAGGTAACTGCCCACCAAAGCCAGAATAAAAATAAAAGATGGAGAGGAAACCATTGAGGATCCAGAGTTTCTCGAAAGAAGATTCAGGACACACTGGAAAAATATATTCGCTATTACCTCTGAGGAAAACGATGACTTCTACCAGGACTTCGAAGACCAACTGCTAGAGGAACTCGGCACAATGATTCATAGAGCCCACCCCCACCCGCAAGTATCTCAGGATAGAGAGATGGTTGGCAACTGCTGCCCAATAACCATTGAAGAGACTATGAAGACCATAAGGTCCTTCAAGCAAAGGGCACCAGGCTGGTCTGGGATCACGAAATGCAACCTCGTGAATGCCCTGGGGCAAATCATTCAGGGACTGGTTTCCCCTATGAATGCCGCCCTGAATGTAAGCTACTTTCCGGACGGGTACAAGATTGCTAAAATCATCTTCATCCCGAAAGGAAATAAGCCCCCGGACCAGGTGGCAAACTATCGCCCGATCTCTCTTCTGGAGATGCTCGGCAAGATCTTCGAAAAAATCATAGCAAACAGGCTACAAGCTCAAATGAGCGAGTTAGGAGCGCACAACCCCCAACAGCATGGGTTCCCCTAAAAAAAGGACACTGATACAGCCATAGCGCTCCTGACAGAGAAAAAATAGCCTATTGCCGTGCGAATAGGTTCTATGTAGACATTGTGTTGAGGGATGTGCAGAAGGCCTTCGATAAAGTCTGGCTGGAAGGACTACAATACAAGATCCTTAACCTCCTGCTAGACCCAGTCCTGGAAAGGATCCTTTGTGACTTTGTCATGAACAGAAGGGCATGTATCATGATAGAAGGACACAGAGGACCTGAATTCGAACTGAAGGCAGGTGTTCCACAGGAAAGTTGCCTGAGCCCTTTGCTTTACTTGGTCTTTACCATCGACCTCCCAACACCGGTGCATAGAGACACGATGTATCTGCAATTCGCAGATGACATCACCCAGATCGTCCCGTGCCCGGTGAAAAAGGCAAGTGATCAGGCAGCGCGAACCATAGCGGAAATCAACAACATCAACCAGTAAGAGAGACGCTGGAAGATTAGAACAAATGTGGACAAATTTAAGATCGTCCCACTAAGCCGAACGTTGATGGACCCATAATCATCGAGGGGATGAGATACGGCTACTCCACCGAAGGCACTGTCCTGGGCCTAAAGTTCTCTGACCAAGGATACGCGAGACACTACACGGAGAGGCGTAACCTGGCAAAGAGAGAAATCTCCAAGCTATACAGGTTTAGAGACCTTAGCTCGGCCAACATCAGGAAGATATACCTGATGTACGTCCTGGCTAAGCTCATCTATCCCGCAGTAGTGACTCAAGCGGCAAACAAAACCTCAATGAGAAAAATGCAGCGAATACAGAACACTGCATCCCTACTGATCAACAAGGTCAGAAGGCAGGACAAACGCCGTCAGAGGGAACTCCACACAAGGAAGAAACTGGACCCTATCAACATCTTCCCCTAGAAATTGGGAAGACGGGTCTGGTTAACTCTTACCAATGATGTCATTCCGGAATTACAGGGAACAGGTGGCAAAATTGGCATTCCTGCTTGACTGCGTGGGAATGTCACACGTCGTAACCGATTCCCAAGCACTAAACACTGTACACAACAGATACCCAAGAACAACACAGTCGAAACGAAACTAACAAAGAGTATCCATAATACCAAACATGATTACAACACAGGTAAATTGCCGAGCCAAAAGCTTTAAAAGGCTTGAATGCTCAAAGATTTAATTGAAAATAAGTAGAATAACAATTGAAACACGAACAATAAGAAGAACACGCCTGCTACACGTAAATAACCTAATACATAATAGATACTACATACAACAAATAAGTAAAGAAAAATTTCCAAAAGTAAAAAGACTGCGATGCCCTCCTACTAGGGCAACCCCCCTCTCCCACTTTAAACATTTTCACCTACTTTTATATACTACTATACCAAATTTTCTAAGAGTGAATATACCATCTTTTATTCAGTCTGATTCCGACTCCACATTCCACTGGTAAAGGAGGAAAGAATATATCAAGACGCTCCGAAGATGATCAAATAAGATCGAAAGTTTAGCAATTTAGTTTGGTTTTTACCAAACCCATTCATTTAAAAGAGAGATGAATACAGGACAAGTGACTTACCATCTACAAGATGGAATAAAAAATACCGTCAGAAGAATAGAAAGTTGCCAAAGGAAACTAACTAAGGCGAAATACACCTTGTCTTCAATATATATATATATATATATATATATATATATATATATATATATATATATATATATATATATATATATGTATATATATATATTTCAACGTTTCGGTGGATGAAACCATCGAGCTCCTTTGCCAGAAAATCTACCACACTGAGGATAATACCTCCCCTACCGATCTCTGAAGAGATTCTACTACAACACTTTAAGGATTGTACCAAAGAGGCACCTTTCTACGGCCTTGATGGTCGTATGTATGTGCAAGTCGACAGATTGCGTTGGGATCTCCACTAGGTGTTCTATTCTTCAACCTCTACATAGAACCAGCGGAGGATGCCATTTTCAAGAACAATCCTTCCTTGAAACCACCAATCTTCGCCTGATATATTGATGACATATTTATCAATGCAGATAACCCTAGCCTTGTCCTTACCACTATTCAAACTTTCAAAGAAAATTTATCTTTCAACCTCACTCATGAAACAGAAAACAACTCTATGTTACCATTTCTCAACGTCCTAGTCAAGTCTTAACAAACACATTTTACGACTAAAGTTTACGTCAAATCAACAAATCTGGGTTTCTGCATGAGCAGATCGTCCGAATGTCCTGACAGATACAAAAACTCTGTAATGAAGGCCCTCATCAATAGAGCCTTCCCTCATTCTTCAAACTGGACAGCGGTTGATACAGAAATAAAAAATAACTAAGCTGCTCGTCAACAGTGGCTACCCACAAACGTCAATCGGTAATGTCATAAAGCAGAAGATGGACTCATACCACAACCCAAGGCAGAAAAATGAAAAACCAAGTACAATAGACCTTTATTACCAAACATTCATGAACACTAACTAGGCTGTAGCCTTGATAAACAAATTTCAGCAAATCAACATGCACATTTCAAGTTTTTTACACTTGAGTACACATATTACAGAGGTGGAAAAAGTTTTTTGGAGAAATATTTGGAACACCCACTTTTTTGGAGCTCAAAATTTCCTTTTTTAAAAAATTTTCGAGCCAGAAAGATATACACCATAAGAGTTGTTGGTTTGTTGTTACAAGTGCTTCTGAATACATTAGAGTTTAGTTTAAATTGAAGGATAATGTCAAACAAATGAAGAGTTCAACTTTTATTATCTAACTGATGCATACTATTTATTTGTCAACTGAGACATTAAAATCATGCTTTGTCTCAAATGAAGGCATGAAGTCACAAGATTTTTGTACCGCTTGAATGTAGCCATCTTTTGTTTCTTTTTCATAAACTTCACCAGAAGCTTCCGTCACCATTCGCACACACCGCTCCACACCTTGAAAATGGCATGGAATATCAATATAGAATATTTTGCAGGTCAGCATTAGATAGATGCATTGTTACTGGGGGCTCATACCTGCACTTCACTTCAGAGGAAAGTAGATCGGTTAGGTTCTTAGCAGTTTTATCTTTTTTTTTTGAGGGGGGGGCTTGAAATCACACATCTCTTCCTCATACACAGTACCTTCTCGGATCTTCTTGATTCTGTCAATAGCTAATTTCCTGTTCTTCTGATTAACGTCTGCAAGCATTGCCAAAAGGACGTTCTCAGGATGAGACCAGTAGGAATTTGCTTGGATTGTCTGCCATGCTATGGGTTCACTGTCAGGTTGGAGTATTTGCAGAAGATTGATCTGTCACAAGAGATGTTTAAATCCCTTCGTCCATTTCGGAGAGAATTTGATGTGAAGCCAGATGGGCCCATAATGACACACGGCAAACTTTGTGAGGACATACAAGTCATTATTAGGTTTTTCTGTTACCACATAAAGTCGACATGTTCTGCTGGCAGTGGTGAGCCATCTCTAATGTGAGATATTGCGCCTGATTTCAAATGTAGGAGATCATCGTCAATTATACTACTTCTAATAGCACTGATAATTTCCCTCCAGGTAAGCATGGTTCAGACTAAGCTCATTCACATCTACATCTGGAAGAGGAGCTCCTCTAACAATATATTTAAAGCCATTTAGTGATACTGGTAGAATTTCACAGGTGGTTAAAGCTTTACCAAGTGGTCCTTTCCATTGAGTTACACTTTCTGTTGGACCAATATATTTCCTGCACAGGTGCCTCACAAGAAGCACAGTTAGATGCAAACTGCAGATGATCCACTGTAAAGGACGATGTAATAGACATTCCAGTCTTCTTACGGATCCATTCTTGTTTCCAGTATTAGTTGCCGTGCTGTCAGCTCCCACTGCCTTTATATCATCTTTAATATCATTTTTAATAATCCATTTCATCAGTCAGTCAGCAGTACCTGCATCTGTTCCTCGTTGAATAGTTAGATGATCTAAATAGAAAGTACCAGGTTTTCATACAAGCACATACTGATCTTGAATTTCTTTTGCTCCATATCACTTGTTCCCCTTCTTCTTTTTAGTTAGTGTTGTGTCTCTTCTTCCATCAAGAAACAAAGCAGTAATTTTCTTCTCTCCCAAACATTCTGATCTGCTGAAATTCCTCCTTAACTTCTGTCGTGCCGTCCAGACTTTGTGATGGTCAATTACATTGGAGCGGTCTTCTGAATTTCTAATACCATAGTCGAATAGGGATGGACTACTAGTAGCAGCAGCAGCAGCGCTCTATTTGACAGAGAATACTGATCCGCTTCCATGTTAATTGTTGGTATTGGTATGATGTTGTTTTCTGTTCTCGCAAAGACTTTCTTCCCTTCATCATCAGAAATGTCAGAAGATGAAGTTTCTTCATACAAGGCTTCTTCTGAAATTGTAGTTTTCTCTTCGCTCTTCTCTTTTTGTGACTCTTCTTCTTCTCTTCTTTCCTGAATTCGATCTTCCCTGATTTTCATTTTTCTTAATCATTCGATTTGTTTTTACATCCACTCCTCCAATTTTCATGTGACGCACAGTTCTGTGGTCATAAAGAAATTCATGCTACCGACGTAGCACTTTCAACTTCCGTTCACACTTGCAGTCCAAGAGATCAGCACACTGGCAGCCTGCTATATTAAAAGGTTAAGCCAATGATCAGATAAACTTCAGACTCTTAGTGGCATTCAGTCCTTGCTTAGATAGCACAGACGCTTCTTCCACCATTCAAAGCAATTTGGTTTTAACATTCTTGATCGGCTGAACTAGAATACCGGCTTTTTCAAAATCTAGGTAAGGGCCTCGGATTCTTCAGAAATATATCCTTGTTCCTCCTGTATTTATTATATTTTACATATTGAATTAATCTTCCAACTTATTGTTTTGTTTGCAGCTTATAATGAGAAAGTTCTGGAAGTTCTAGTTCTTTTACTCATCTTAGATTTTTTTCGTTTTAATTTCCCAATTTTGGTGGTCTGCTGTACAAAACCTGAAATGTGACTTAAAATTGGTTGCGACTCTACGCCCTAATGAATACAGGATATAAGGAGGAGAAAAAAGTCCTCAAAGCCATCATACACCGGGATGTTATCCCTACCGATCACACAAACCAAATTAACTTAGTAATTTATTACAGATCAAAGAAAATTCGCGCCCTCGTCATAAAAAAATAGCTGCTTTTCTGCGACGGGCCACTTGCAGGAGTCACGTGTACGAATATAAATGTGATGACGGTGACTGTGAGCATCGCACTTCCTCGTACATTGGGATGACATCTACAACCTTGTCTCGGCGACTAACAACGCATCTCCAAGACGGAGCCATCAAACGCAACACTGTAAAGCATCGGACGACCCTCACCCGAGAAGTGTTAAATAGAAATATAACCATTATTCTCCAGGAGAGTGATCGACGACGACTGCGCATGGATAACTGAAGCCGTCACTCTATGGAAACGAAAACCACAAATGAACATCCAGCTCCAGCCAGAAACCAGTTTTTCCACTACGCGAGGTCTTAATACCGGCCGCATTACATCATAGCCCACCCTCCGTTTACCTTGCTTCCTTTGCATATATATATATATATATATATATATATATATATATATATATATATATATATATATATATATATATATATATATATATATATATATCTCGCTAAAGTCATGTTTTATTTAAAATTAAAATAGGATTTAATTTAAATTACTTGCTCAAAATTTGAGGCTTCGAAAAACAGTTGAGTTAATGAAATGAACCCATCATTTTAAATATGCCAACTCTGACTGGTCTGGAAGAGTTGCAGAAACGTAAGATTGAGTAGATAACATCCTCGATAATGAAGGTGTCCGGACGACAATTCGCAACTAACTCGGCATCAAATTTCCAAATGGCCCCTTCTCGACTTTGAGGATTAAAAACAGTTTGTCGCAGTCTCTGATGTTCATAAAGCATAGTCATGTTGATTGCTGAGGATATTTTAAGGAAATAAAGCAGATGGATGTAGTTTTCCAAGGTAAATAATATATGTACAACTGATACTACTTCGTAGAGTAGATAGAGAGCAGAAGCAGAGCATACTAATGCAATTCGAGCTAAATTTCTAGAGAGCACAAGTATATACATAAGGTGAAAGCATTTTCTCGCTAACTTTTCAGTTTGTGAAGAATGAAAATCCATTGCAAATCTTTTGTTACAGATCTAAACAACCAAATGTAAGGGGGAACAGTTTATAAACTTGATCTACTTTGTACATTTGTATAGTTAATGAACGGCCGCAAGAGTATTATAAAGGGGAGTAGGGACTAATTGGAAGGGGGAGGGGGCTCTAAAATATAACCCACGAGACTAATAAAGTTACGCAGGTTAATGAGTCAAGTCAGTGGTCCCTTTGTAGTCTGTTGGCACTCTTTTGGCTTCGTATCTCACCACCGCAATTTTTGCATGTTAACATTAGGGTCCTAATTTGTTATTGATATTTTGGGGAAATACATTTTAACTTATTTCAAAGGGTAATATAATAATGGATTGATAACCCAATTGCAAATGCTTGCAACACCAAAATGGTAGCAAGACCAAACTCCCAAAATAGGCTGAGCAGCAAGTGTCGTATCTTGATTAGAGATTTTGTCAAAATGCTAACTCAGCCCTATATTTTGGATCCCCCGTCTTATTTATATTCAATCCAAATAAGAAAAGACATAATTAAATTGTCTTAGGTCCTGTATTTGGCTCTAAAAATGTTAAGAAACTAAAAATAATCCGTCAGAGATTTTTTAAGACAAAGAATTACAAACCTCAGAAAAAAAACTACCGAGAGAAAAAATTGTAGAAAAAGAAAAACTCGAGAGTATAGTTACATGGCAAAATGTGTTAACGAGAGCTAAGGCAAACGTTCAAAGAATACACAAGCAAAAATCCACATTCACTGAAAAATGCGGAAAAAGAAATAAAAATTTAAAAAGGTTAAATGTGTTAGAGAGCAAAGTGATAATTCAAAGATAACATATTTTTTAATTAATCACACAATTGCAAGCTTCACGAACTGAGTCTCACAGAATTAATTACTGAAAAGAGAATCGCTATTCGTTTACTCCACGAAGGTATGATCATCCAGGGAAAAAAAGAGGCAGACGTTAAAATTTCCATAAATATCAGAGAAACAACCAAGGTTTATGTGTCCACTTCTTGACACTAATATTGTAAATACTGCCCACAACAAATTGCATGACAGTAGGACCTATAGTATCGCCCCAAAAGATCACAACTCCTGTATGTCTCTTACAACATATTCCATATGTTTTGTCAGAAAAAATCTAAGGTTTCCAAAATTAGTGTACAGTAACTTATAGGTAAAAACTACGTATGGATAAAGGTTAAGCAAATTTAGATGAATAAAACGAATGTTATTAGCTGATAAGCAATTTACTTGAAACATCGAAGTATCTAAAATTATCTGAACGCTTAGTGTTCTTTTAGAGAGAACTCGCATTGTTTGTATAGCCAATAACTTCCGTTTGATCTCGTGTATGTTAACCTAATTATTCTCTTGTAAACTGTCGTCCAGGTAACAGGTCTAAGAAATCTGTTCCACATCTCTCAGTCCGAGATTCATAGCAACTAACTTTAGTTCAATCTCGGATCATTTGGTTATTCTTTTGCAAGCTTTCGGGCGGGTGAGATGCCTAGTAAATCTGTCATTGCCTCACTCGGGGGTAAAGCTGATCGTAAAACTGCGCCACCTAATTGGTTTTACAAATGGAGCCATTGTCGAGACTCTCAAAGGTTAAAAAATGTATACCATTATATTGTGTTAACCTATGTTAAAACTAGTGTATATAAGTGCGGTAAAACAACCAGGAAGATCAGGGAAGGCATAGAACAAGAATCACCAAGCCATTACTTAAATTGGGAAGAAGGATCGTTTCAAGACGGTTGCAGCAGCTTCTCCAGAGATTTGGGCATTCAATGTCTCCTGAGAAATTTTATTACGTCGCCTAGAATGAGACAAAGTTCAACTCACGTACCCGCGGTCAAGCCATTGATAAGTCTGTAAAACAAGAATACTCGTCTTGCATCTGCCACTGAACACGTTATATGGACGGATGACCAATGGAGCTGAGACCACTCAGTGAAAATTAAATTTTCAATTTGTTCTGATTCGATGGCAATAGGTTTGTTCCTTATAGGGCAAGCGAAAGATTGTATGCCAATTACACCAAAGAGAGTGTGAAATATAGCGAAAGAATCGCCATGGTCTGGGGCGTGATTTCAGCATAAGGCACTGGACCAATAATTGTGGGCTTACGGGGCACAGTAAATGAACACGTATACAAGAAATTGCTGCAACAGAATGATTTGCCTCATTTGTGAGCCTCCGAAACTCACCATACAAATTTTATGTAGGATAACATCCCCTGACACACGGCCAAGTCAGGGAAAACCTTCCTGGACGACGAGCACATTACTGTTATGAGTTGACCTAAACACAGTCCGGATCTGAATACCAGTGAATGTGTTTGGAAGACGCTCGGAGGGAGGCCTGGAACGAGGCATCTGAAAAAAAGTTCAAGAATTCTGCGAAATACTTTAAGATTCCTGCACAAGAGTGTCAATAGTTGGTTCGTTTCTCTGGCAGGAGTTGTCAAAGCATTATCGAGAATAAAGGCCTTCACCTTTAATACTAATTTCTTATAATTTCTAGAAATGTCTTTTACTTATAATTTAATCGTTATATGACATTAGAAATTTGTTTGCGCTATCGTTGTGATCATTTTGGATACATAAATATTTCGAGTAAATTGCTTCTCTGCTAATAACTTTCGTTAAATTGATGTAAATTTGCTTAACTTTTACTCATACGTAGGTTGAACTTATAGGTTATTGTCTCGCAATTTCGTAAACCATGGATTTTCTCTGGTAAAAGTTATGGAAGATGTTGTGATCGAAATACATTGCTTTTGATCTTTTGGGACGGTACTGTATTTGCCTTTGCTTCGATTCACCTTCGAAATCAATTTGAATGTTTGAAGTGAATTTGGAGGACGTTGAATTTATATTCTTTGCTCCGGAGGATTGCAAGGAAAGAGATTGGATTTAGTACTTTATTACCATAGAGAGTAAATAGTTAATTTAACTATATATACTATTTGAATATAGAAAGTAATATGATGACACAAAAGATGAAATTATTGACCTCAATGGAAATTATAATGCTAATTAATTTAGATTATTACACTGAATATATTAATTCACCTTAGGCAGCTTGAAAACAGTACGGTAATTCAATAGGAATTAAAAACTATGTCAATCAGCGAATGTTAAGGTTATCAATAACGCGCACAATTAAATAATGTTCTTTGATCTCGGTGAAGTTATAAGGGAAACGTGCTGGAACCTGTCGAGAAGTTAGAAAAATTAGGCTTCTATGAGTGTTGGGTGTTGGTAAGGATTCAGTAGCGGTTAGCGGCGACCGTTGCCTTGCCTTACAGGAGAGATGGACAACATCTCGTAAAGCAGACATAGCCTTCTTCTCTTCTTAGCGTATGAAGGAATGGATTTGATAATACGATGAAATGTTCTGAAATGACAGAAATCCGTGCAGCTTGACTGGTTGATGTCATTCCCCACATATTGGCAGATTCTTGTGTGTCCCCTACCTCAAGAAAAATTGCCTTCTCAGGGAAGGTCGCTTTCGGCGGAAACGGGAAAGAAGATAAGAAGAATTTTATTCCAGAGGCAGCCGGAAATGGGCCGGAATTCTCCTTGCTCACTCGTGCATGTCAAAAGTCGCGTGGAAAAAGCCGGGGGTCGGCATGCCCCACAAAGCTAAAAAAGGGTGACAAAGACTGCAATGACAACTGTCTCCATTTCTGAAAATTGTAACTAGAAATATGGGATATAAATTTCCAGGAAAAATTACCAATTAAACTACAATTTACATACTACTGGCAAGCTTACCTTCATACTGCATCGATTCAACGCAATTAAATCTATTTCTTGGATTATTATGAATATAAAGGGTCTCATCTAAGCCTATCTACTCATTTCACTCAAAGTGTACAACCATATCTAGTTGTCTTCTAGGGCGTTTAGCGCACACTAGGGTGATCTTATTTTTATATCGCCCCCACCAGCAGTGAAAATCTAGTTAATAATTAATTTTAAATAAATACATGCAGATTCTTACATTTTAATGGCTTTTATAAAAAAAATCCTATTAAATAAAATTCTAAGCTTATAAAAAAATAGTATTTTATAAAAGGTAAAAGGTTATTTAGAATCCTAGTTTGCACCAAAGTATATAACACGGGTGCTTGAACAAACCCTATATATATATGTATATAGTTCCATTTATTTTCATATTTATAAAAGAGCGGGGCATATTAATATTTATAAAGCAAGGTATAGTGTATTTATAAAAGAGCGGTACATTAATATTAATTAAAGAGGGGAAGTATTTTTAAAACAAGCCGAGATATTAAGAGATATAAAAGAGTGGGCTTATCAATATTTGTAAAAAAGGGGTTAATTGATATTTATAAAAGAGCGGGGTATATTAATATTTATAGAACAAAGTATAGTGTATTTATAAAAGAAACGTTCAAGTTAATATTTATCAAAGAGGTAAAGTATATTTAAAAAAAAGAACGAGGATATTAATATTTAAGAAAGAAGAGGAATATCAATATTTGTAAAAAATCGAATTATATTGATATTTATACCGGGTGTCCCAGAAAAAGGTTAACCGTACTTTGAACTAGTATAACTCAAAAACTATTAGAGATTTTTGAGTCTTGTAAAGCGAACCAAATTAAGGAACTATGTATCTGTCGATTCTGGAAATCAAGGTACCTCTTGATTTCGTTTCCGATACGCTAGCCACACGACTGGCTCAGTCCGTTCTTTTGTATGGTATGTTTTTCTGCTATTTATATTATCGAGTTGGAATGAATTTCTTTCCATACATTTCGCACCCCTACACAGGTCCCTTTCTAGAAAGCGGAGCGAATTTGAGCATAGACTAGTCTTGGATTTATTAATCGAGGAGTAGTAGCTCTCCCTTCCCGGCCTCCAGTCTGCGGCATTAGTGGAGCGAATTTGAGGGATTGAGGAGAGCGAACGAAGTCTTGTTTTGTAACCAATAATGGCTTCTCCTTCCCAAGCTCTCCGAAGTTCACCGCAGTACTTTTTTTTATTCTATTTGTAGGACAGGTTCAGAGTAACGAAGAGTACATGATCAGACAGTGGAACGAATTTGAGGATTGGGAGAGACTAGTCTTGGATATATCTTAATCAAGGAGTAGTAGCTCTCCCTCCTCGGCCTCCAGTCTGCGGCATTAATGAAGTGAATTTGAGGGATTGAGGAGAGCGAAAATGGTTCTCCTTCCCCGTTTCTCCGAAGTTCACCGCAGCACTTTTTTTTGTTAGTCGATCACATGTTATTGTTCGGTCGTAGAGGGTCACCAGTTATGGGGGAGGGGGGCTCTTTTTATTATATCTTTATTTTTCTTTTCTGCAAGCTGCTTCCTCGAATTTTATTCTTCTTGACTGAATTTCCTTTTTTCTTTGAGTTGGCCCTCCAAACGTTTTCTTCCGTATCCTTGTTGGTTTCCGTATTCTGGTTGAGTTGGTCATTTATCTTCGTTTTCTTTCTTGTGCGATTTCATAAAAGTTTTTGGACTCTTGAGTTTCGAACGAGGTACCTCCTGATTTCGTTTCTGATACGCTAGCCACACGACTGGCTTAGTCCGTTCTTTTGTATGGTAAGTTTTTCAGCCATTTATATTATCGAGTTGGAAGGAATTTCTCTCATACATTTAGCACCCCTACACAATAAAGTGAGGCTATCTATTAATGACTTGACTTTGTTTGATAATAGGTTTAGAAACACGTCTGTGTGCAGCATATAGAGGCCTAAGTCAAACTAATCGTATTCACTAGAGGAATGTGAATATAGCAAAATTATAATATGTAAATTGATGGCAGTAGATTATGTAACTTGAAGGCTTAAAAAAGAACCCAACCCTATATAGCTAAACCTCGCAGGTCTTGTGTTATAATACAAATCTAATACCAAAGACATTTCCTAAATACTTTGGGTAATATATATTAAAAACCATGTAAAAGCACATGGTAACTTGACAATTTTAAATAATAAATATCGGTAATCAAGCAATGACAGCTACCAACCTCTAAGATTAAGTAGGCACATGTAAACTGATATATGTAGATAATTCGGCAAATTTTCAATTGTTTGAAACTTGCACACAGCCCTCATGGTTTAACTTTTACTTTAACAAGTTAACAAATTAGCTTAACATAAAAGTCAAACGTAAGAAGACATCACCAAGGACGAACTAATTTCCACCTTAGCTTGGTGTGCGTCTACTTATGCGTTGTATTTATGTCACATCTCATTATAAGAGCTATGACGAAGAACCTTTACTAGTTCGCCCCTGCTGTTTGTTTGATAGTTATTAAAATTATATGATCAAAATCAACTCCCCGTCCCCAATTTTGCGCCACAGTAATCCAAATTCCTTCTCTTTGATTTCATTATTATGTATTTTCAAACTAAGTAGATAAGAGTTCGATAATGTTAAATGGGACATTTGTCTTGAATTTAGAATATACTGAACTCTTTTCAATCTCTTGCTTTCTGTTATTTATTAAAGTGGGAGGTTGTAGGATTTAGTAATTCAGTGTGTGTTTCGAATATATTAATTCTTTATATGAGTGAACATAAAAACCTTTAGTTACCTTCGGATGGTAAGCGAACTTAAGGCATAAAACCGAGAGTAACCAATTACTCCGAAGAGAATGGCTTATAGAAGAGTTTGCTATCTAATATACATAATTGTAATTATTCCATATAATAAAACTGCTAAAATGTAAGCATTAAACATTTCTGTCACCACCACATTAATTCTACCAGTTTTTGGCTTATACTGACAAATTCCCAGCATTCAATATTCGTACCCTAACAGCTAGGAATCCAAGCGTTTTGATCTAACTTACAACAATTCTCATCAGTATTTTAGTGTAAAAATTACAGTGCGCTACTCGGCACTCTCTATTTTACAGCAATCTTTTACATTGTAGAATACGATGTTTCGCGATAAGCTTTGCTGCGTGCCGTTGTACACTTGTAGGGCACATACAAATCACTGTGCACAAAAATAAGAAGTTTTGTTAGCAAATATGAGTGTCTGCTCCTACATCAAAAGGTTGATGGGTGGTGTTAAAAGTTCAGCAAGAAAATAAATGATACAATGTACCTTAGACTCTCTGAGTACTTTGAAGTTTCGATATTTGTATTCAAAAATAAAATTGGGTTCACATACCCTTAAGTAAATATTTCTCCTCTGAAGAATTAGTCAACCAAATAGACGGAGGTTGTCGCAAACTACAGGTTTGTGTGTGGTCGATGTCTAAACTCATGCAGTTATTGAGTTAATGCCACATGGGGCATGGAAGATTTAAACTTAGCCACCAATCAAACTACTGGATCACCTGCACGTGGCTGCATTAGATCCTCAAAATGAAGTGGTGGGTATGCCAGACTGCTCGAAGAACATCATATAAATTAGCCATATATTTGAACCTAATAATATAATGACCACCGTTCATTTGGGAAGGAATAGGCTGATAATGGTCAAATTTAGAAGACGTATTCAAATTTTAAAATATTATTACATATTTTCAATACTAGTCCTATTTTTGAAGAATTAACTAATGTATTTATGACTATAAGCCTGCTCTATTATTGCCAGAATAAGTTATTAAAAGAACTTTAAATGTGTATATAATTATTTAGTTATGTTTGAATAAAATAAAGGCATTTGGAAGAGAAGTAATTGCAAGTAAATTAATAATTTATATCTAACGCAGTGGAAGAAAAGAAATATATTATGTTATGATAATACTGGATAGCGAAAATAACACATTCTAGGTGCTCATAATAAAAATAAACGAAATATTAATCATTGATATCTTATAACTTACATAGTAGTTATTATAGATATCCCTGCCTAATTCTTACATATCAATCTACTATAAGCTTGATCATTCTTTTATTCTAACTAATTATCTTGCGCTATTTATATGTTTTAACGGTAACTAATGTATTTATGGCTAAAATGTTAGGAAAAAAGTGTTTTAATTAAACCAATTTAATGAGAATGTTTGTCTGGAGTTGGTTTACAAATATAGTCAGATGGTTATGTGACAAATTTTGTGAATAACATTAATTTGTTGATTTATTAAAATTAACAGACATGAATCAGGTCGAACGGTATCTGTGAAATTAAAAGGTAATTTTGTATTTCATACTGGATCCGATTTAATCTAATTAAGATGGTATTAAAATGTATTTATTTTATTATTATAATGATTTTAACATTGTAACAGGAACTATGTATTAATTGTGTATAAAAAGCATGTACTGTTTAGTTTTAACTCAGAGTGGGCGAGTGTCTGCTATATAAGGCGGGTTAAATTGTCTAAAAAAAGAGTAAAGAAGAAAAAAGAATGAATTCAGCTGAATACCATTTCCTGGTCACTACTCTATCGAAAATAAACTGCTGAGAGAAAAACAGAATATTTTATTATTCCGACATAACGAAAATGTTTGATCTAGTCCATCTTCCCAGCCGAATTAAATTCAAGTCAGAATCATCCTGCTAATCAATGAAAATCAAATTGCTGGTGGGATCATCCAAATTGTGGACCAAACATCTAAGTAAAAACACACCCCTTTGAATTTACCTTGAAGAACGTAGCCAGTTGTGAACCGAAAATATTGAATCTAAATCAACGGTATTCATAATGATGAATACCTTACCTATGACCCATATACGCTATTTCCGAAAAAGGGTTACTAAATTTGTGTAGCACACTCGAGTTGGGGTAAAACGATTGACTTAAACAGAAGAAAGATTATATCTCACTCTTTTGCACAAAGCTTTTCACAATAAATTCAAGAGTTAGCTTTGTCTATTTTGCAACTTAAGCACAATGCGTATCAAATTTTAATTTGCTCGAAACCAGCACTCCAAATCCTGCTCATTTTTACGGATTTTATAGTACGTGATCACCTAATGTATATTCAACCTAACATCTGCGGGAGTCAATGTGCATTACTTTACGCGTGTTTACGTTAAACGGAAACTGAGATGCGTTAGACGATCTAAAGGATCCATTTATATCGTCCTGTATTTTTTCCTTGGTGACTCATTGGTCCATCTTATGCCTTAACTTGATATGATCCGTAAATGGCTATTTTACTTAACAAGCTACAGACGAGATCGTTTATGAAAATTAAGAAAATTAGTAACTGTCCGAGATCAGAGAAAGAGAGAGAGAGAGAGAGAGAGAGAGAGAGAGAAAGAGAGAGAGATAGTGTAACAAGGAGTAACAAGGAAAGGAAGTACCCTAGGAGACCTTACGGTCCATTCAAAGAGGGTACCTTTGGACTAGCAATCGAGTAGGCACATGGCTACTCAATTGCTTTGCGTCCCTAAATGGCAACTTTTCAAGACTTTGTCTAGTCTTGACTTGAACTGGTCAGCAGATTCACTGTTGACAACTTCCACTGGGAGTGCGTTCCACCTACCGCAGATACTTACGTTAAAAAATTTCAACACAGATTGCGGTTGTAACGCTTCAGTTCAAGTTTGAAGCCGTGATTGCGCGTTCTGTTCTCACTCAGTGTGCTAATATCCCGGTAGTAAACATTGTCAAACCCTCGAAGTATTTTGAAAACCTCGATGAGCTGACCACGCAGTCTACGGGTTTCCAGCGAGAACAGATCTAATTCCCTTAGTCTATCCTCATAACTTTTATGTCTAATAGAGGGAATCAGTTTGGTTGCCCTAGCTTGTACGCGTTCCAACCTTGCGATGTCCATTCGAAACGAAGGACTCCAAAATTGTACGATATACTCCCGGTGCGGCTGAACGAGAAAGTTGTACAGACAAAGTACTATCTCCTTGTTACGGTATCCAAACTGGCGATTTATGTAGCCTAACATCCTTTGGGCTTTCTTCAACGCCTCGATGCACTGTTTCGAGAACTTGAGGTCACTCGTGATAGTAACACCCAAGTCCTTCTCAGTGTCACTCGATTCAAGAGCACTGCCCTTAAGAATGTACTGAGATTTGGGGTTTCGGTGGCCGATATGCATCACTTTGCATTTGTTCACGTTAAAAGGCATTTGCCACGTGTTCGACCACTCCCTAATCTTCCCAAGATCTTCCTGCCGGCGGGCAGTATTTCCATCCTTTGCAACGTTCATACCAAGCTTGGTATCGTTGGAAAATTTGGAAATCTTGGCAACCATGTCACCGTCCATGTCGTTGACGTAGATGATGAATAGTAGTGGTCCCAGGACAGAACCTTGAGGCACCCCGCTAGTAACGGGCACCCACTCAGAAGACTGTCTATTCACCACCACCCGTTGCCGTCTGCCACTTAGCCAGTTCTCGATCCAGCCGGCTACATTTCCGTCTATGCCCAGCGCTCGCACTTTCCGGAGAAGGCGGTGGTGTGGTACCTTATCAAAGGCTTTCTGAAAGTCTAAGTACACCACATCCACACCCTTGTCCTGATCGTGCTCACTTAATACGAAATGGAAGAATTCCACAAGGTTCGTCAGGCATGACCGTTGCCTTCGGAAGCCGTGCTGGGAACTCCTCAGTAGCAGGTTTGACTCTAAATAAGACGTTATCTTGTCCACTATCATGCTTTCCATGAGTTTACCGACTATCCAAGTCAAACTGATGGGTCGGTAGTTTGACGGATGGCTGGGGCCTCCTTTCTTGAAGATCGGAGTCACCTCCGCCTCACGTCAGTCTCTAGGAACGCATCCGGTCCGGATTGACATGCTAAAGATAGCGCACAGATGTCGTGATACTTCATCGCACACTTCCTTCAACACCTTGAATAGAAACCCGTCCAGTCTGGGGGACTTATTCGTGTTTAGGTCAGCGATCTTTTTCTTTATTTCTTCTTCGGTGAAGTTCATTACTTCCAGCTTTTCCCTCAAGTAGGAATCCGTGGGCTGGGGAATGGGACCACACTCTTTAGTAAACACTGAAGAAAAGTAGTCATTGAGCAGGTTAGCATTTTCTGTATTTGACTGAGTTAATGCACCCTCCTCGTTCTCTAAGGGCCCAATCCTACGATGGATTGGTTTACGGCTATTTACATAGCCGAAGAACTCCTTGGGATTCTCCTTGCAGAGTCTCGCCACTTGGAGTTCCTCAGACCGATTAGCCGCCCTTATGCTGGACTTCACTCTTCTGGCTAGCCTCCGGTACTCTTCAAAGGCACCCAAAATAGATAGAGAGAGAAAAGAGAGAGAGAGAGAGAGAGAGAGAGAGAGAGAGAGAGTGTTACAAGGAGTTACAGGGAAAAAAAGTACCCTAGGAGACCTTACGGTCCATTCAAAGAGGGTACGTTTGGACTAGCAATCGAGCGGGCACATTACTGCTCAATTGTTATGCATCCCTAAACGGCCACTTTTCAAGACTTTGTCTAGTCTTGACTTAAACTAGTTAACAGATTCACTGTTGACAACCTCCACTGGAAGTGCGTTCCACCTACCGCAGATACTGACGTTAAAAAATTTCCACACAGATTGCGGTTGTAACGCTTCAGTTCAAGTTTGAAGCAGTGATTGCGCGTTCTGTTCTCACTCAATGTGAAAATATCCCGGTAGTCAACATTGTTGAACCCTCGAAGTATTTTGAAAACTTCGATAAGCTGAACACACAGTCTACGGGTTTCCAGTGAAAACAGATCTAATTCCCTTAGTCTATCCTCATAACTTTTATGTCGGATAGAGGGAATCAGCTTGGTTGCCCTGGCTTGTACGCGTTCCAATCTCGAGATGTCCTTTCGCAATGAAGGACTCCAAAATTGTACGGCATACTCCAGGTGCGGTCGTAAAAGTGAGTTGTACAGGCACAGTACAATCTCCTGGTTCTAATTAGCAAACTAGCGCTTAATATAGCCTAGCATCCTTTGGGCCTTTTTCTCCGCCTCAATGCACTGTTTCGAGAACTTGAGGTCACTAGGGATTGTTACACCTTAAGTCCTTCTTAGTGTCAGTGGATTCAATAGCAGTGCCCTTAAGGATATACTGAGATTGGTGGTTTCTGTGGCCGATATGCATCACTCTGCATTTGTTCACGTTAAAAGGCATTTGCCACGTGTCCGACCACTCCCTAATCTTCCCAAGATCTTCCTGCAGGCGGGCAGTATTTCCATCCTTTGCAACGTTCATACCAAGCTTGGTATCGTTGGCAAATTTGGAAATCTTGGCAACCATGTCACCGTCCATGTCGTTGACGTAGATGATGAATAGTAGTGGTCCCAGGACAGAACCTTGGGGCACCCCGCTAGTAACGGGCACCCACTCAGAAGACTGTCTATTCACCACCACCCGTTGCCGTCTGCCACTTAGCCAGTTCTCGATCCAGCCGGCTACATTTCCGTCTATGCCCAGCGCTCGCACTTTCCGGAGAAGGCGGTGGTGTGGTACCTTATCAAAGGCTCTCTGAAAGTCTAAGTACACCACATCCACCGCCTTGTCCTGATCGTGCTCACTGAATACGAAATGGAAGAATTCCACAAGGTTCGTCAGGCATGACCGTTGCCTTCGGAAGCCGTGCTGGGAACTCCTCAGTAGCAGGTTTGACTCTAAATAAGACGTTATCTTGTCCACTATCATGCTTTCCATGAGTTTACCGACTATCCAAGTCAAACTGATGGGTCGGTAGTTTGACGGATGGCTGGGGCCTCCTTTCTTGAAGATCGGAGTCACCTCCGCCTCACGTCAGTCTCTAGGAACTCATCCGGTCCGGATTGACATGCTAAAGATAGCGCACAGATGTCGTGATACTTCATCGCACACTTCCTTTAACACCTTGAATAGAAACCCGTCCAGTCCGGGGGACTTATTCGTGTTTAGGTCAGCGATCTTTTTCTTTATTTCTCCTTCGGTGAAGTCCATTACTTCCAGCTTTTCCCCCGAGTAGGAATCCGTGGGATGGGGAATGGGACCACACTCTTTAGTAAACACTGAAGAGAAGTAGTCGTTGAGGAGGTTAGCATTTTCTGCATCTGAATGATTTAATGCTCCCTCCTCATTCCTCAAAGGGCCAATCGTTCGACGGATTGGTTTACGGCTGTTTACATATCCAAAGAACTCCTTGGGATTCTCTTTACAGAGTCTCGCCACTCGGAGTTCCTCAGACTGCTTAGCCGCCCTTTTGCTGGACCTTACTCTCCTGGCTAGCCTCCGGTATTCGTCAAAGTCACCCGAGAACTTCGATTGACGGTACACAGTTCTCTTCTCCCTAAGCAGTTGGCCGATTTCTCGATTAAACCACTTTGGTCGAACAGAAGACCGACGGAGGCATTTCAGAGGGATTAAACGCGATTGAAGACTCATGAATGTGGGTTTAAAACTGTTTCACGACTCCTCAACAGCATCGCACACTTCTAGCCTTACGTCAGTCAGTCCAGCACGAAGGCTTGCAAAGTCTGCTCTTCTTAAGTCAAATTTTCTTGATTGACTGGCAACAGACCTTACCTTTTGGATCTTGACGCTAAATCTAACCAGCTGGTGTTCACTGCCACCGAGCTCTTTGCCTACAGAGAGATTCTCAACGATATCATCCTCAGAGGTTAAGACCAAGTCCAGGATATTGTCTCCTCTCGTCGGTTCTCTGACTCATTGAGTGAGGAACTCGTTGTTGGCGAACTCCAAGAGTAGCGCGCTCTCGCCACAGGCTGCTCTGGTTTTCCAGTCAACTTGGCTGTTGAAATCGCCCATAACGATCCACACTCTGCCTTGAACCAACTCACCCAGCAGCTAGTATAGTTCCCTGTCCTTCTCAACGGGTTGGGAAGGGGGTCTGTAAAGCACCAGGGTCCTGTATCTGACAGGACCAAACTCTAGGTCAACGCCTAGGAGCTCGTGGTCGGATATAACGTTGGAGTTCGTAGATTTTATTGTATCTTTGAAATACAACATTACACCGCCACCCTCTCTTTCTGGCCTATCTTTTTAGAAGAGTTGGTAGCCAGGAACCGTGAATTCGCCTTCAAAGTCTTGGTTTGAGGTTTTTATCCACGATTCTGTTATGGCTACCATTTCGGGTTCTTCCGTCGCTACGAGGCCACGGAGCTCAGGAAACTTGTTCATGATTGTCCTCGAATTGAACAGAAGAACTCTTAGGGAGTCCCCTAATTTGGACCCCCTATACTCTTCCGTTCCTCGTCTGCTTGTTTGTCGCGGTGGCACCCTTTTTGACAACCTCCGAGAAGGTTGTTTGGGGAGTGACCTGTGCGTACTGGCGTACGTCCGCCTTCCCAATGGGCCCGACACTCCTTTGGGTGCGCTCCACGACATCCTGGATGAGGTTAGCTAGGAACGCCTTGCCCTTAAAGTAGAGATGCACCCCGTCCCTTTGGTAGAGGTCTTTTCTACCATAGAATACGGCGTACGGGTCGACAAAAAAGACACCCTCCGCTGTACAGAGGTCTGCAAGGCGCCTGTTTAGCGATATGTTCCTCAAGTGGGCAGTCCGGCTTGGATCCCACCTCGGGAGCATCCACACCACGACGCGTCTGTGGGTTTTCAATCCACAGTCGTCGACAGCGCCCAAAACTGTCCTCATAATCTCACCTGTAGGGCCTACCCTACCTTCTCTGAGGTAGAGGTAGTTGCCACTTACCATAAGGGCAACGACTGAAGTCTCAGAAATCTGAGACTTCTTGGCCTCAGCTCTTACCTGCTTATTCCCACAGCCTGGGAGGCAGCTCACCTTAACGCTTGTGCGAAGGCGGGCTGCTAGCAGGGGCTTCAGACTCCGTGCTTGAGAATCACCAATAAGGGTGACTCTTGCACATTTGTCTGCAGACGACTTAGTCTTTCTTTTCGGAGTCGACTTGCCGCTTTCCTCTTGTATCTCTAAATTTTTCTTCTTTTTCTTCTTATTCTTCCTCTTATTTTTCTTCCTGTCTTCCTTTGTTATCTCTTCTTTTGTTTCCCGTTTCTCTTCTTCTGCTTCTACTTTCTAGTCCTCTGTTTCCCCTTTCTTTTCCTCTCTTTCTACTTTCTCTTCTTCTCTTTCTACTTTCTCTTCTTCTCTTTCTACTTTCTCTTCTTCTCTTTTTACTTTCTCTTTTTCTCTTTCTACTTTATCTTCTTCTATTTCCACTTTCTCTTCTTTCTTCTTTCTTTTCTTCTTTTTGGCTCGTTGAGGAAGCCCTTTAGCAGAAGAAATCGGCTGTTGGACGTCGGGAGCCTTCTCGCCTGAGCATCTGCATCTCTCTGTTTTTAAGAGTTGAACTTCCCTTTTAAGGAGGGAGTTCTCCTCTCTCAGTTGAGCGATGCTCTCGCACAGGCGCTTATCGAGTTCGCAGAAGTCACAGACGCTGACGGCATCTGTGAGCTCCTTGCAACTCCTGCCCCCGAAGTCTTCACTCCATCTGTAGACTTTGCATATTTTTCAGGTTAGCTTTAGAAACAGAGGACCATTCTTTTTCGCCATCTTACAAAATTCTCGGACCATACGCATTGAAAAAGGGTTTTTTGGTTGTAAATTTCTCTCGTACTAATCACATCCACCTATTTCCAGGAGGTTTTCGGTCGTTCGGCGAACAGAAACCCTTTGACCAAGCACACCAACCCTAAGGTCTCCCATGGGCCGGACGTCCCCAATCGTGCCGCAGCTCACAACTGAGCAGCACGAGAGCCCCAGTGAACTGGTTCTCTGATTTTTCGACAGGGGTGCTTGAGGTGTAACTGTCTTCCTACTAAGCCCTACTAATCAACTAAAAACGGCCAGACTTGAGGCAAATAGTAAAGCTAAGTGCTCACGACTTCATCCGAGATCTTTAGCTGATCTGGCAACCAGCAAGGCACAAAAGCTCTCTCACCAAAGATCAGTTGAACCTTTATTCACCAAGTAGCGGTCACAGGGAGCCCCAAAAGGTCCCATTGGGAGTCGGAGAAAGTTTCGTCTTGCGGGTTAGGAACCTTCCCACGATCGTGGTAATAGGGCGAGACTACCCTCGCCTTCTAATGCGTCGTACCCTGCAACCCTCCCCTTCGGACCGAGGGGGGGGGGAACTCCATTCCAGCCCATTATAAATCCTCCAGCGCCAAATTTGAAAGGCAGTATCCGCCACCTGCCCACCCCGTCAGTACCTGACGTCCGCACTTCCCCGTTTGTACCTGCTACTCGCATCCCGTTAGACTCTGCCCAATTCTTAGCAGAACCCCTCAAGCTCCGAGTATTCTCGTTTAATTCGCGTGAGTCTACCCCGTACTCGTTGTTACCCGCTCCTCGAACGCAACGCGCTAAGTCTCGATTCGTGTTCTAAACTCTAAGGCAAGACCTAAGTTCATCCCGTTAGTAGTCATTATCAAGTGACTATTATTTGAACTTTGCGACAAGGCAAGGATTACTTTCTCGGACCAAATCTTCGAAGTAACAGCAACACGTAACTCTCCTGTGCAAGTGCTATACCCCCCCCCCCACCCAGTGTAAGCCTCCATCGTCGGCTTCGTGTACGCTTAAGGTCATTCCAGCCACCCTTCGGTCAGTATTGTTCGTTTGTGTGTACGACGACGGTCCCCGCCAAATCTACCCCCCCCCCCCCTAAAACTCGCTAAGACTCGTGTACGTCTAATGTGTTATACAGTCGACCCTCGGCTATTCGTGGTTCGCCATCCGCGCCTTCAACTATCCGCGAAAAATTTTGGGGGGGCCTTAAAATAAAATAATTGCGCTATTTCCAGACATCCGCGGAAACCTACGTACATAGTCATAAAACATAAGTGTTGGTTGGCTGAGACGGTACGATTCCAGCCAATCAACGTTCAGATCTCATTCTCCCGACTACAGTATGTATAGTATATGTATAGATTTCCTGCGCTCCATTCAGTACGCTTGTGTCCCACGTGTGTGAGCGGTGATTTGTGTATTTGTCGTAATTTTGCGTGTTTTATTTCTCGTTTTTCAATTGTTTCACACCATGAATAATTCTTGCTTTTTGTACCTTAATATTAGCAATGCCTAAGCGCCCTGCATCGTCTAGTGTTGCTAAAGACATGCCTAAGAGTGCCAAGAAAGTGATGAGTTTGGAGGAGAAGGCGAAAGTGTTAGATAGGTTGAAAGAAGGCAAGAAAAAGGCCGAAGTTGCTCGAGAGTTTGGCGTGAATGAAAGCATAATTCGATTAATTTTAAGCTGTGAAAAGGCTATTAGAGAGAGAGAGAGAGTGTAAGTGAGTGTAAACCAAGTGATGAAGACTAGCAAATCAAAGCGTGATAAGGTTCTTGTTAGGAGGGAGTCTGCTTGGTTGAATTAACCAGGATAAATATGGAAGAATCTGATGAGGAAGAAGAAGATGAGGAAGTCCAAGCTAAAGTTGGGCTTACGTTAGAGAGGCCAGCCAATCTTCAGAGAAGAATTAAAAGTGTTCAAGCAGATTTGAAATCATAGGACCCTCACATGGTTCGTTCTATGAAGGCACAAAATAGCCTCGATCTTGCTATGGACCCTTACTGGGACATGCTAAAGAACATGAAAAAGAAACGATCTCAATTGCCTATTACAGTGTTCTTCACCCCAAATAAAAAGCCTGAACCCCTAACCACACCCGAAACTACGCCCTCCACCTCTGGAGAAACTTTTCCTCCCCCTCTTTCTCCTCCGGTGTTTACTGAGCAGGGGTCTGAGGATAATTAGATCTCCTCAGCTTCCCTGTGCAGTTATATCATCATCATTGTCATCGTCATCATTGAACTGCACAGGCAACATTATCTATAATCATCAGTCATCATTGAACTGCACAGGCAACATTATCTATAATCATCAGTCATCAATCATCATTCTTCAAAAAAAACAAAACTATCTCCAGGTGAGTAAACATTATACAATAAAATAATTTAATGTGTTATGATACTTTATTTCGTACTGTATGTGTATGAACATGACTAAACATAACTTCCTGAATTAATATGGGGAGCGTATTACGATGTTTGGGAAGGGTTGGGGGTGTTTTGGGGGTAGCGTCAACTATCCGCGGTTTTTCAATATTCGTGGGGGTTCGTGGTCCCTATCCCCCGCGAATATGGGGGGTCGACTGTATACCTTTTTTCAAACACAATTTTTAACTTTTGTAAAAAGAAATTAATTTTCATATTAGTAAAGTAATTTTTTGTTCCCGTTTTTCTATGTTCCGGAACCTACAAGATAGCTGACTATTGGCCAACCTAAAATTCGGTTAATTTGCACTCTGTCTGTATTATAAATCTCCCACGCACACAACCGTCTCTCTCTCTCGGCCGAGAAAAGCAGGAAGGGTTGAACTCGACCCTATTCTAAGACAATAACAGACACCAACTCGGGCGATTCGCCATTTATGACCACTCTCTGCTTGAAGTCTGTAAGCCAACTTTGAACCCGTTCAAAGTCTTCTCTAATCTTATGCGCTCTAAATTTCTCAAGAAGTAGTTTGCGAGGTGCCGAATTAAAAGCTTTTTGAAATCCAGGTAAATTATTTCTACAGCTTCAAGAAGGTCAGAAGTAGCGGTAATATTCTACTAAAATTCAAGTAGGTTTGTCAGGCGAGTGAGATGTATTTTAAAATGTGTAAATTATTTTTTAGTAAACCTTGTTATGCAAATGGTTAACTACTCTATCATTGTGACAGATTCCAAGAATTTACAAAATAATAACATGATCATAATAAGTCTATAGTTAGTGGGTTTGCTGTATCCCATTTATGTAGATAGGCGTAACATTTGCAAATTTAAAATTACTACAATTGAGGATGTCAAAAAGCATTCCAGTTACCCGCTATTTCATGGAGATGACAATACGATATAGCAGAACAAGTTGTTGCTTTACATCAGCAAGTTGGTGTAAAACATTCGACTCATTCTGATGAAATACGGGGATGTATGTTATCAGAGCCAGAACCAGTCGTTCTAATGACATATAAGGATGTATGTCATCAAAACCAGTCGATTTTTGACACCTTGATCATGTTAATACAAAGCAGTAACTCAGTTTGGTATATTGTCTAATCATCTATCATATTTGTGAGTACGAACTTTATGATATTTTCTCCCATCGTTTTTCTAGTTTGCACATCAAAACTTCCATACTTTGATGAGATTTAGTACATTTCTTTTGCTCAAGCATCGACCATAATCCAAAGTCCATGGGGTTTAAATCTGGCGAACGGGGATGCCAAATTTCATTTGACCAAAGCCCCTTAAAATTTTGCTGGCACCAGTCTTTATTTTGGGGGGCTGTGTGTGGAATTGATTCATCTTGTTGAATGGTTACAGCGGCATTTTGTATGGTGGCATCCATCGAGAATTCAGGCGATGAATTTCTTTTTCAATTTCTCTTAATAAACATGTTGATTGATCTTTACCCCACCCACCTTTCAATGTAGATTCCGAGGCATTCTTGGTCCGTTATGTTACTCCAGCCCACACCAACACCAAAGCTGGCTTCTGTCTCTTGAAAGATAACCGCTGATCAAGCCGAATCTCATTTTTATTTCGTGCACAAACACGACAATTCTGTATGTTGTGGGTGGTATGGATTGACAGCGAATAACTTCTGATCTGTCCACATACATAACTGGAGGCTGCTTGTCATCAAGGAGCCGTTGGAGGAGCAGCTTTGTTTTTTCGACTCTTCTTTCTGGTTGGTTAGAAAGGAGATGTCTTTTAGCAATCGTCAGTGGACGAAATTTGCAATTTTTGCATGGTCGCATGGTTCACTTTGGCTTCCAAAGCAAGTTATCTGGCACTCATCCTTGCATTTCGCAAGATATAGTTATCATTTCATTGATGAGAGAGTTTGGATTCTTACTGATCGGGAGAGATTCGTCCGCACTCTTGGAAGACAACTGCCCGTCTTCTTAAGCCGTTTGATAGCTTTACAACTCCCATATCTTCTCACCATGGGATTCAACACTTTAAAAATACTGCCCGCTGTCTTCACGTATTTATACAGATACACGAGAGTCGTTCAAACTTTTCTGTCATATTTGTAAACGGGTTTTTAGTCGCGAGCGACTCTACATCTCACTATGTCGGTCGATCCCCGTTTTGCTTTTCTTTTGTTTTTGTAATAACATTGTAACTATTCGGCCGATTCTAAGGAAATTTGAAACGCTTATGTTGTTTTACATTCTCTTTCGAATGCTATAATTGCCAAATTCCTCCCAAGGTTAGCCCGGGAATTATTTTGTTTTGGCAATAACATCCTAACTATTCGGCCGATACTCTGCTAGACTAGACTAGGCTATAATATGCTATACTCTGCTAGGCAAGCCTATAATAGGCTATACTATGCTAGGCTATTATAGGCTAGGTTATACTATGTTAAGCTATGCTAAGATATAATGTACAAGAGTAAGATATACTATGATATTTTATGCTATAAAATGCTATGCTAGGATAGCATATAGTATGTTAGGCTAGACAATACTAAGCTATGCTTGTCTAGGGTATAATAATATAGTCTAGGCTATACTTGTCTAGGATAATTAAGGCTAGGCTAGGTTATACTAGGCTAAGCTATGCTAAGCTATACTAGGCTAGACAGGGCTATACTCTGCTATGCTAGGATAGGCTAAAGTATAATATGCTAGGGAGGGATATGTTATTTTAGGCTAGGCTAGACTATGCTATGCTATACTATGCTATGTTCTAGTATGTTATGTTATACTATGCTGTGCTATATTATTGAATGCTGTACTCTGCTATACTATAATATGCAATAATATTCTATAAAGTGAGGGGCCCGCGACTTTTTGGTCAGCAGACCTTGTTTTATGAATTTACACTTTGATTCACAAAACTCAATAACTTCTGAAAGAGCCTGAAAGAAAGTAATTAATTAAGGCTATGTAAACATATTTAAAATGATTTTTCTAAATGAGTCTACACTTTGTATTTCCACCCTAGAGATCAATAGTCCCCCGCCTTTGCATCCTTATTTATCTTTAATAAATGTTTAAAACCATCAATATGATACCCAGAAAATCTCTGCGTGCTGTTTGTAGCCACGTTTTCATTATAGTGATCTAGTCTAAGTTTTCAATATTTACTAAATTTAATAAATCGCAAAACCTGTTTCTGATATATTGTAAAATCCCACTTAAGGTAACTTTGTAGCTCCCCCTAGCGGGTTGTTTCCGAAATGGTTTGTTTCTCTTGCATCAGTTGGTTCGTCTCTCGAGGGATTTATTCTGGAATTAGCGTTATTAAAAGGATTGTCACGCTGTTGTCTAAGAGGCGGCTCAATCTCGCATTTCCCCTTCCGTTTGAATTGACGCCATTACGTGCAAATAACCGATCCTCGTTAAAGTGCCTCCAATAAGTTTCGAATTTGACACCGATTTCGTTGCACAAAATTTGAAGTCTCTCATTCAGGAAGATATACCTTGAATTTAGCGGTTGCTGCATAACATCGTTGAATATTTCGTATATATAGCACTCTCTTTGATTTGGACTTCATCTGTTACAGTCTTTTTTTACTAGTACAACAGGGCGAATATCTAAACGAGAAAGGTAGTTTGATCCTACTATTGCAATTAGTGCTTGGTTTTCAGTTTCTCTGCTTACCGACCTAAAATCTTTCGCGTCATTATCAATACTTCTGCCTGAAAGATAAGTTACTTTTTTTCTCGGTTTTCGCTGAACAAACCCATGATCTTGGTTTTGAAGAAGGAAATCGCCTATAATCACCTTTCAGCCACGATCCTTCATCAAGTAATGAGAAAGAATTTCTTGTAAGCAAGGTAAAGTTTTCGCTAAATCTCTGCCTAAACCATTTGCTACGCAAATTAAGTCATCTCCACCATTTGCAGAATCATTTGGTACACTGAGTCTTTGAATTTCTTGGAAGATTTACATTACGAAAGCTTTCGCGCATGTGAACCATTTTATGGAATACATCTTGAGGCCATTTAGTTATGGCGTTTACCATTCTTGCCTAAGGGTATTTAGCTCGTCATCGCCATCTTGACGCATGCGCTTAAAGGTGGATACTTCGTTTTGCAGCGGATAAATTTTAACATCTAGATGTTGTTTAATTAAACAAAAACCACGTACAAGGTTATTCGTATCGAGGTTTTTGAGATAAATATCTTTATTGTAGTTAATGCTGCAGGAAGACAAATGAAGGTTTGAAAGGGAATTTTAACGAAGTAAAACGAAAACGAAAACCAGTCTTGAAAATACTCACCAAAGGAGTATTGGAAATACTCACGGATCCCTAACAACACATAAGCCATGAGTTTAAACTTGAGTATTTCAATTTAAATGATCAAGGTACTATTTATGATTAATAAAAGAACTTAAACAAAAAACACATAATGTTTTTTATGAATAAATAGACTGAATAAGGGTATAACAGCAAAATATAATAGTAAAAATTTAGGAGCACTTAATTACCTGTTGCTATGAGGAAGCCAGAGGCGAAATGGAGAAATGTGGCATTAAAAATGGTATAAAGCCAGATTTTATTGGTACTTGGTGATATGCTACAGAACCTACAGTAGTACACCATAGCGGGGAAATAATGTTGAGGGACTTCGTACTTTAAAGTGTATAAAGTAATGAGAGTGATATGGGTAGTCTTAAAAGGCAAAGATATACAACTATTCCACTGTGTGGGTAAATTGTTACAAATGATGATGATGAAAAATACTAAGACCTCAAGATCAACAAAGGTGATCATTTTTTTTAATACCCCGCGCATATCTCCCCGGAGACGGGGTGGCGCACGGCCAGACACACTTCCACTCCACCATTCGCACGCATTATCCGTTGTTTAACCAAGCTGACCCACTTACTACATTTCATCCATCATCAGAGTCCGGCTCTCCGGTTTCCCCTGAAACATCATTACCTGCGTTTGTGTGTCCCCCTACATAGCTCGTCCTCCCCTAACCATTCGTCTCCATTCATTCCTATTCCTACCACACCCTTATACCTCCTGGATGCTCAAGCCCCGCCCAGCAAGGGGATCTCTCCTACACTCCATCCACCCCCTTCTCGGACGCCCACGCTGTCTCCTTTCTATCCCTCGAGATCTATACACTCTCTTTACCAGCCTTTCATCCTCCATTCTCTCTAGATGACCATACCATTTCATTACTCCTCTATCAGCCCTTTCAAGCAAATTCACTTTACTTCCACATCTCTTTCGCATTCTTTCGTTTCTCACCCCGTCAATTAACCTCACATCACAAATACTTTTCAGGCATTTCATTTCCATAACTTCAACCTTCCTCCTTTCGTTCGCACTCACTGACCATGTTTCATATCCATAAAGAGCAGTGGGAACCACCACTCCCTCATACAATCCCATTTGCGTCTGCCTGCTCATTCGCTTCCCTTTCGTGAGGCTCCTCATCTCTTTTCCATTCACTGTAATATTTCATTTTCACTCCTAACATCAGCTGCCAGATTCACACCCAGACACTTAAAAAACTGCACTTCTTCCAGCCTCCTCACATGCATTCCTCCAATCTTCCAGTACACACTTCTGGTCCATACATACATTAAACAACCTCACCAACCACTCTACTACACACTCTTTCCCCGCTAATACCATCTCACTTGTTATCCCATCCATCACCGCTGATTTTACACTTTTTGTCCTTCTCACTGCCTCTTTCACTTCTTCCTTTTTGCTAATTCTTTCACTCTTTCTTATTCTCTCTGATGTCATCCCACCTCTTCCAGCACATGACAGCTCTATTTCTCTACTATCTTCAAAGTTAGCCAAGTTTCGGAAAAAATGATCCGGGCTGAAAATACCTTTTTGTAAATTTAAATATAGTTATGTAATTTGTAACAAATTATTTATTGCGGCATTTGAAACAATGTGTTTACTACTAGTATACTACACTATGGAGTCATGTGAACTTGTGTCGAGTTGTGTTATATATTCTTTACTACTTTCCCTTGAAAACGGGGTTCGCTGTCTTGGATTCGTAAATCTTTTCTTTAAATTTAGACTTTTATTCACTGCTGCGATATTTTAAATGAACTGTAATCGAATTTGACTGTAATTGAATTTGACTGTAATTGAATTTGACTGTAATCGAATTTGACTGTAATCGAATTTGACTGTAATCGAATTTGACTGTAATCGAATTTGACTGTAATCGAATTTGACTGTAATCGAATTTGACTGTAATCGAATTTGACTGTAATCGAATTTGACTGTAATCGAATTTGACTGTGATTGAATTTGACTGTAATCGAATTTGACTGTCATCGAATTTGACTGTAATCGAATTTGACTGTAATCGAATTTGACTGTCATCGAATTTGACTGTAATCGAATTTGACTGTAATCGAATTTGACTGTAATCGAATTTGACTGTAATCATTCGGACTGTACTTAAGCCCCAGAGCCCCAGGTATTTGAACTTGGGGAGTCTAAGAAATAAACCTGTCCTCTGCCCACTTCCATCACAAACGGCTCGTACTTCTGAGTACTCGTTCTCAATCATGCGCACCCCCCTCCCCCTAAGCGTCGAATACACATGCCCGCCTCTTTATTTCTTACACACCGTGTGAACAGATGTGGATGCCTTACTTTGAAGCTGGAAAAGAAAATCAAATATAGCTTCCCCCCCCCACGACAGCTTGTAAGACCCGTAAATAAAGTGGTGAAGATGGGAGGAGTGAGAATGTGTGGAAGATAGCTTAAGTTACACCAGCACCTGTTCCTTTCCGAACTCCCCCTTCCAGATGACGAAATTCGCATAAAGATCAGAATGACAAACGATGGAAAGCCTGGGGGCACAGGGAACCAGTCCTAGGCAGGAAGGCGGGACGGCTTGGGCAGTATTGTAGTTTTGATACCCAGCGAACCCTTTATGACCCCCGGGAGAGATTGCGCCCGTTCTACATCAGTGGGTATCTCAACGACCAATTACGGAATAGATAGGTTTTGCTGTGAAGACGGGAAGGAAAGACCGCGGTGTTGTGATTGGATATGTGATGCTTACGTGATTATGACCCCCACCCCGATGGGGTAGGCACAACGTGTCCACCATTCTCACATACGCTGAGGATTTGTGTCCCCTCACAGTAGGATTGAACGCGCTACCTTTACGTCAGAAAGCCAACACCTTATCCACTTGAGTTTAGAGTAACATATCCGCCTGTGGGGCTTGTGGCTGGAATGCATGCAATCCTCCAGATGTCAGCTACAGCGTGGTTGCCCATGTTACTCCAGACGCTCCTTTGCTGGGTACTGGGTGGGTGTACCCTCGTTGGATTACATCATTTCTCCTCTTACTAACCAACTGGGATTGAGACTCGCAGTGGATTAGATTAACATAAAATTATTCTAAATCCCAAACGCTAAAATCCAACTGAAGATTTAACTTACAAAACGGGATTTCCGTTCGTACTTTTGAGCCCCCCATTTGGAGCTCTCGACGGTGTCGGTTACTCTCAACTCTTTCACTATTACGGTTTTTACTATTTATGCATTTTATTCGTTTATCTGCATGTCTCCTGCATTCATTGTTTAACTATCTAATTGAATATGCCATCGTTAGTTACATCAATTTTCATTTTTTTTTATTAGCTAGAGAAAGTCGAAATCTCCACACGCCTGAGCCACTGCGCGTTTGGAAGACCTACAAAGGGTCGTCTTTATGGCTTCAGTTTGTCGCCCCCACCAGGGATTATGGAGGAAGGTTCCTCTTGTTCCTTCTCAGATAACGGCAGAGGATTATTCACGTGCCGCCTCTCTGTATGTGGGTCGGTCGGTCGGTCTTTCCTCGTTTCTTCTCATGACTTAGTCTTTATAATTGTATGGACGAGAATAGGTTAATTTGTTGCCAAAAGAATATAAATGGACTAATGGAGGTTGAAATTGGCGGAGGTGGAGCTGTTAACGTTATTGGGTGCCTTAAAAGCAGGTTCTGGTCTAAAGCGACACCAAAAGGCCTTTCTTTCAGGATTTTGGTCCCATTTTGCCAAAATTGGATCTCGTTTTGTTTTCAGTGGATATGAACCGTGAACCTCGTGATTGCTTCATTTTTACACTTTTCTTTGAAGGAGGAAGAATAACGCTTACGCATAAGGATATTGCATTACAATCTCAAAATACACAACCGTCACAGTTGGTTTTTAAATTAAGAGTGTATGTATTATACACCCTTAACCAACAATACAAAGCACCCCTAATAGATTTATACATTTTACGTTTAATCAAACTTTTTAAAAATTATCATATTCTTTATATACGTATGATAATTATGTGTATTTTGGTAAAGTTATTGACTTACAGATCATTGCTCTAAGGATGGGTACCTTGCTCACACTTATCTAGTTGGCAAGTTTCCTCATGGACTGACTAGGGTCCTCAGAGATCTTTTGCTTGACACTGGCGACGAATTTCTCTTCTTGTGGTATCATAGCGATGATTGCGACACGCGGTAACATTCTCAGCCTCGTCATACCACCGTTTTAATTTATAAACGAGGTTCCTCGGGTGGTTAAAAAAGTCACGCTCTTCTCCACGCTTCTCCCAGCGCTGTGGGCAGAGAGTATAGAATATGGTTTGTCGATTTCAACTGACATTGTCATGAAACAGTGCATATTGTTACGCGCATGAAAGCTAAACTCTTAAGGAACAGGTCCAAGGTCAAGTAACTTACACTAACCATCTTTAAAAGAACGATATTCTTTTATTCAAATATTTTTAAAAATATGATGAATAGGAAAATGAAAGTTCCATAGTAGATAAAGACGTGCATTAAATATATTTGATGAAGATATCATATGAGATAATCGCGTATTCACAAAGTTATACTAAATAAACAAACAAATTAAAATATTTTACACATGCAAAATAAGAGAACTATTTTTTTTTTCAGGAACATTCTAGAAGTTTTTTGAAATTATCTGGAAACCTTTTGCTCAGTAGGTAAGAACTGTGCAACCGTTATTATTGTCGTACTCGCTATGTAGGGATGCCACCACACGTGAAAGTGACTCCTGAGCTCCGTCATAGAATTGTTCGCTTGAAGACTTCGGAGAGGGACCTTTCTGCGCTTTAAAGAGAGGTAGGAAGGTCCTATAGTGTGTGCGTGGGGATGCCCTCGAAGGACCACCGTGAAAGAAAGCCCCTTGGAAATACCCCTCTATTCAAGATCACATAAGCCAGCGTGAGAAGTTTAGAAAGTCGAGGAAGAATCCGTCACTCACTTAATCACCCGTTCCAGCTGTGTCTGTTTTCAGACGCCGATCATCCACCCCTTCCCTGCGATAACGCCGTGCGCGGCCATATAACCCTACCCTCACATCGAGAGGAGAGTTTGATCGTCTGGAATGACGCATTATATTGAATTGTATTTTCTTAGACTGGCGCCAAGAATCTCTTGGGGACCGCAAGGCCCCGATGCGTTTATCAGAGCACCTACCCAAGTATTTAACCCAAAGCTCACCATCTCTCGAGAAGATTGAAAGCCCGCCATCCACTCCGTCCAGAACGCTGTTTGTTTCCCGTGAACCCCCATAATTTGTCGTCGTACGTCGTCAAAGATTTCGTCAGCAGATCAACCTTCGTTAAGCTTTATCCCCTGTTCAGAGGAAAGCTATCAACCCCCTTCTTCCAGGAGAGTTGTGTGGCCCTCTCATCTTAAACACCCCTTCAAGATTCCGGTTTTTCGAGACTGAGACTCCCTGCCTATCAGCAGAATCGCTTCGGGTTGAGATTACGTCTTTCGGGAGCAAAGAAAATCTCATTCTTCATCACGAAGTAATCTAACCCCATCTTCGAGTCTCCCTAGTCAGGACTCCCCGAAGTATCTTCTTGAAGACCTGTGCCGTTGTCTTTCCCCCCCCCCATCCAATTCGCCCTCGCTTGAAAGTAAAGCAATCATGTATGGTGATCCCCAGATTACCTCGTTAATATTCACTCAATTCATTTAACTAACATAAGTAATTTGTTTCCCCTTATATATATATATATATATATATATATATATATATATATATATATATATATATATATATATATATATATATATATATACATATATATATATATATATATATATATACATATATATATATATATATATATATATATATATATATATATATATATATAATTGACCCCTTTTTTCATATATATTAAAATTCTATTTTTGGGTATTGTCTTTATATATCCTTTGAACTGCAACTTGGCAAGCCATTAATCTAAACCTGATCAACCGTAATTCGCGCTCTTTATTAATCGCCCAGACATATCTTCAGCGGCCTGTGGTCAGCTGTCTATCCGTGCTAGTGTAAGACAGCGCCGAGCTAGTCTACACAGATATACCTCGACAGAGTGATTTAGCGCATTCTGAAGGTATACAATAACCTCACCCATATAAATCACCTACAAAAGTGGGTCGACTCCGCATGACTACCATCTGAGGATGCAAGGATATTAGGTGCTTCTTTATGAAGGATCCCTTTGATACTGCAGCAGGATTTTCTCGGAAAATTAAGACAAATAGTGGCAGAGAAGTGATTCGTTTCACATTGTCCCATTGCTTCAAT
The DNA here is from genome assembly GCA_963969495.1 of Ceratothoa steindachneri. NCBI lineage: Eukaryota > Metazoa > Arthropoda > Malacostraca > Isopoda > Cymothoidae > Ceratothoa > Ceratothoa steindachneri. Next base: position 17,149,671 of record OZ018330.1, on the reverse strand, counting down.
GCTTCTGGTTTAAAAGCGCGTTCTCAAGCAAAAAAAACAATCAGCAGTAATAAGAACCAGAAAATGAGGCTAGAATATGCCGAAGTCTTTTCTCTAAGAAACCAAACCAATCATCTATAAGAAGAACCAGAAGGCGAGATTCGAATATGATGAAGCTCATGTTGTTTGGAAGGATGGAAATTGGGAGAGAATACATTTCAGCGACTAAAGTAAATTTAATTTAGTTGCATCTGATAGCAGGTGCTTTGTTAGACGCGTTGCAGGTGACAAACAGAAGCCTAAATGTGGCAAAAAGTCTGCCAAATAAAGATATGCAGCGTCATGGTATGGAAGATGTTCTGTGTCTGAAGGAGTTGGTCCCTTAGTACGAATAATTGCAACAGTAAATGCGAATGTGGCAAAAAGTCTGCCAAATAAAGATGATGCAGCGTCATGGTATGAAAGATGTTCTGTGTCTGAAGGAGTTGGTCCCTTAGTACGAATAATTGCAACAGTAAATGCGAATGTGTACCTAAACCTCGTACAACAACATGTTATTCCTTCACTCCTAGCATCTCTTAACAAGTTAGCAGTATTAATCCAGGATAACGCGCTATGCCATGCTGCAAAGTGAGTAAAATACTACTTCGAAAAAGAAGATATTTAAGTAATGAAGTCACCTGTTCAGAGCCCGGACCTGAACCAAAATGAGATCCTCTGCAAGATCATTGGAGACAAAGTTCGAGACTAGCAACTTTCAACTGTCATGGATTTATAGACGAAAATTGAACAAGAATGAAACAAAACAACACCAGAATTTTGCAAGAAACCGGTGAGGTCCTGCGGTCGTCTTTGCGCCGAAGTAATAGAGTACAAAAGCTCATATCAAGTGATTTAAGTTTCATTGTTATCAAATCCTGCTTTGTTTCTAGTGTATTTGCTTGCTAAGCAATTCTGTGAGTGATCGTTCCCTTAATTAGTACGTGCCAATATATATTTTTTTAACTTTATTTATCATAATTTCCTGAATATACGATTGTGTCATATGAAATCCTCATAAAATATATTAAATGCATCTCTTTATGTAGTATGCAAATTTCATTTACCTACTCAGCATATTTTTAAAAATATTTTAATAAAGGAAAGTCGTACGCATATTTTGGTCGGTAGTGTATTTGGGTGAGGTCATTAGCCCTTTGGCACACTTTCAACTTTATCTTGATTTACCAGAAATGCGCGATATCTATGTATATAATAAAAATGAAGTCTGTTTGTGTGCTTGTGTGTGTCTGTCTGTCCACCTATACGAATAAAAAAATCATGTTCTAACTCTCCCCCCTCTCTCACCACCTCTCCAATCCCCCTCTTTCCCTCCCCCTCTCTCCCCTCTCTTCCACCCTACAAAAGTCAAAAGGACATCCAAATCAAGAGAAAATTTTGTTCAAAATATCCCGTTCTTAAAATATAGAGTTATAGAAGAAGAATAGATAAGACGCTCGATCTGTTTCTGTGGCCACAACGTTGTTCGCTCATAATTAACGGTGAGTCACGCGTGAGCGTAAACTGCCAAGCACGCGCGGTGAAACGTTTACTCATTTTAAGTATATTATATGATAGGAAGAGAGTGCACCTCTCCTGAATCTGTCTTCAACCTATAAATAATAATAATAAGCAAGTAAATATATTCTTCTGCGACAATATAAGAATTTCAAACAATGGTCATCTGTATTTATTTGCGACAGGACTTTTTATCCCAGGCAACGCCCTGGATAAAAAGTCCTACTTAATTTCCGAACTCATATTTTAGCCGGGCAACGAAAGGTATGTCTGCTACTCTATATAATGAAAAATGAAGTCTGTCTGTGTGTGTGTTTGTGTCTGTCCATTTGTATGAATCATAAAATTCCTTATAATCCTCTCCTTCTCCCACCTCTTCATTCCCTCTTCTGCCTGCCTCTCCCCCTCCCCCTCCACCGTTTCTCCCACTATTTCTCCCCCTCCCTTTATTTTCCCTTCCCGCTTTCTCCCACTGTTTAACCGTAGCCGAGTAATTAAATGCTCACTTTAATTGACATCAGAGCGGTTGCTCGCTGCCTCAGTGTGCTTGGTTCGAATCCCAGCCCAGCACGGATTTTTTCGAAGTGGGAAATAAATATTTCCGATGAAAAAATTATTCCGTTTTCTCTTTCTTGCGGTGTGTTGGATATATATATATATATATATATATATATATATATATATATATATATATATATATATATATATATATATGATAGTGAAACCACTATATAGGAGCCAAAAGTTTAATTTACGAGATTAGTTTCGGTATGTAGTTTATCATATCCTCTTCATTCGTATACTGAGAATGCGATTCTTAGAAAAGAAGTCTATAAGAAAAAAAGAAAAAAAGACAAAGAAACACAAAACGGTGGTAAAAGGGCATTATTCAGGGGGTGTTAGTCTAAGATCGTTTACTAAGCTGTTTACGAGGAGGTTACGGGAATGGAGGCTGCATTTCTATTGCCAATCTGACAAATTATTAAAATATTATTTAATGTATAATTGTATTTAAAATTACATTTATATCAAGTTATTTTAACATTGATACTAACATTGGTAGCAATGTTAAAACAGAAATATCTGTGAATCGTTTCTAATCTCCAGCACAAAAGAGAGAAATGAAAATATTTGCCCCTGTTTGTTTTCTTTAGATCCAGTCCTATCTTTCTTCCTCAAATAAAACTTATCAGTTCTTAAAAAATATCTGACGATCTGATTTAATAGGGAAAACATTGCTTTGTATAAAAACAGTGTCTCTCGATTTCATAAACTATTGTGAGTTTGAAAATGTTATTAAGATAACGAAAGTACTAGCTCCAATCAATATTTCTTTTTCCCTACGTGGTACAACCAAATCTCTCTCTCTCTCTCTCTATATATATATATATATATATATATATATATATATGAATATATATATATATATATATTAATGTAGATGGGTAGCAGAATTTCCTGAATGCAATTTATTTTAAAGACTATGGTATATTTCGCCTTAATCAATTTCCTTTTTCAACTTTCTATTCTTCTTACTATCTTTTTTAGTCCATCTTGTAGATGGTAGATCACTTTTCCTATATTCTTCTCTCTTTCTAATAAATGCGTGTGGTAAGAACCAAACTTAAATTTCTAAGCCTCCCATCTATTCGATTATCTTCGGAGCGTCTTTATGTATTCTTTCCTCCTTTACCGATGAAGTATGGTTGAGTCAGGATCTGGTATACTGAAAGAAATTTTAAGTTCGAGTTAATGAAAGTGATGAAATGTGTGGTAGGTTTTTATATGTGTAAAATTGTTTACTAATTTGCCCTGGTGTTGAGGGCATCACTAGCAAACTATCTTCTTATTGTTTGTTTAATTTTTCTTTATCCCCCGTCAATAATATTGCTAACCAAGAGAGTCAGATTCTTCCATTGTTTTATAACTTTTATTTTTAGTCGGTTACTTCGTTGTGGCTTTCAAGCCCTTCTTAGGGTTATTGCTAACTATTCTTTTCTCGTCTTATATAAACATTTTTTCCTCTTTTATTTGTACTTTTTAACTTTGTTATTTATTTATTCTTTATTTTCTTTCTACTTAAATTTGATCTTGGGGCACTTTGCCTCTTTTTTATCTATGCTTGTTGTTAGTTAATTTATCTCTCTTTTTATTTTCCGTGACTTTGTTATTTAATTATTCATTTCTCATTTTTATTTAAAATCTTAGTTTGGGCACTTTGCCTCTTTTTGTTTATGTGTTTTTTATTATTGCTGTTAGACTACCTTATCTTCTTATTATTTTAGTTAACTTTCTTGATTATTTATTCTTTTCTTCTTGTTATTTTAATTTGATTTTAGCTTGGGCTCTTTGCCTCTTTTTTCTTTATACTTTTTATTGTTCTTCCTCCTCTTTTGTTTTATTTAAAGTTTGTTTTAGGCACTTCGCCTCTTTTTGTTAAAAAGTTTGATTTTGACACTTCGCCTCCTTTTATTCAAGTTTATTGCACTTTGTTTATTGTTTTTCTTTGCCTTGTTTCGATTTTTGTATCATTGTTAGGTCTAGATAGGTCTTATATTTTATCTTGTACAGTTTCTTCCGCTGGGGAATAGAGCCGTTCTTTCTACTGTGCGTTGTCTGAATTGGGGTATGTCTAATTTATTGCTGATTGTTGGGAGTGTTTCTTCTTCAACTTTGTCCCATGTCTTTCTCCCTAGCCTCTGGATCTTCATATTGATCGGTTTGAGTCCAGTTCTATCGGGTAAGACCGATTGTCGAATACGGTCGATCCTTTCCGTGTTAGTTAGAAACAGTGTAGCTTGATACCGTACCCTCTGCATCGTCCTAAGAAAGGTACAGATAGCCATCTGCTAGCCATCATGGCCGGGTACACCAGGACGAGGTGTACCAAGGCCGTGTAGAGTTTCTTCTTATTTAGCACGTTAAGGCTTCGGAAACGGTACAGTTTCTTCAGCTCTCTTTTGGCTAAGGAGGCCCTGTTGTTTATGTGGGCCTTGTATCCTGTTTTGGAAAGACGTAAGCCCAGGACCTTTCACTCGTTAGAGTACGGATAAATTTCATCCTCAACAAGGATGTCCTCTATTTTCTGGCAGTTTATCGGAATTATCTGGAGTTTCTGGCGGTTCGTCTTGATTTTCCACTTTTTTTCATAACGGTTGATATTATCAATCTCGGAAGCTGTCGCACTTGTTTGAACTCCAGCGTTTTTGATGAGACTTGAAACGATTTGTGTGATGTCATCTACGAATTGCAGATACATCGAATCGTCATTCACTGGAGAAGGGAGGTCTATTGTGTACACGAGGTACAGCAACGGACTCAGACAGCTGCCTTGTGGAACTCCTGCCTCGAGTTCGAATTCGGGTCCTTTGTAGCCCTCGATCGCGATTTGGGCTCTCCTTTCCATTTCATAGTCACAGAGGACGCTTTCCAGGATTAGGTTTAGCTGGAGGTTGAGGATCTTGAATTGTAGCCCTCTCGGCCAGAATTTATCAAGGGCCTTCTTTACATCCCACAACACCACGTCTACGTACTTTCGCTCAACTTTGCTGCATGCGAGTTTTTGCGTTAGGAGGGCGATGGCGGTCTTCGTTCCTCGTCTCTTTCGAAACCCGTGCTGCTGAGGATTATGAGCTCCTCGCTCGGCTAGTTGTTCTTGAAGCCTGTCGGCCAGGAGTTTCTCGTAGACTTTCGCAACGAATTCCAGCAGGGAGATTGGTCTATAATTGACCAGTTAATCACCTGGCTTTCCTCCCTTAAGTATGAAAAGTATTTTGGCAATCTTAAAACCATCAGGGAAGTAACCCCTGTTTAGGAAGCGTTATAGATATTTGTGATTCACTGAATGATCTGCTGTGGGGCATTTATAAAGTTGATTTTGGTAATGCCCGTCTAGCCTGGGGCCTTTTGTTCAAAGGATCTTACAGTGACCATGATCTCCTCAGGTATTATGGAATGACCATGGCCCGCAAATTCTCTGCCTTCGTCTACCTAATGTTGTGGGTACGTGCGGTGTATAATCAGTCCTCGATCAGTTGGCCTTCAAATTCCTGGTCAACTCTTCATTGTCTTCTGGGGTGATACTGAAAACGTTTTTTCCAATAATTCCTAAATCTGTCTTCTAGAACCACCGAATCCTTTATATTATTTCTGTTCTCTATTATTTGAGCCTTCGTTTTTCTGGTTAGTCCTTTTAGTTTCTTAATTTGACGCCAGAATTTAGCCGGGTTTAGCTCGCTATCGGTTTAGGCTATCAGATTGTTCCAGATTTCTTCTTGCTGGAGGTTGATAACCTCTTTTACCTTGGTGCTTAGGCACTGAGGAAGCGAGCTTCCTTCCGAGTTATGACCTTCCTGTACTGTCTCCTAGTACACTTTCCTGTGAACACGAGCGTTCTCCTTCATCTCCTCTGTCCATCTGGGCTGAGGAGGGGTTTTGTACCCAGTCATGGGTACGCACTCGCGGTCTGCTTCTAGAATGGACGTAGTTATTTTCTCCAGTTCTTTGTCTATTTCCTCCAAGGTTGCGTCACTTAGGTCAGCTGGAGCGTATTGACTGAGTTGTCTCTTTTAACCTTCTCAGTTGGCCGATGCGTAGTTTTTGCGGAGAGAGACTGGAATCTGGATTGGCGCGAGTGATCTTGTGGTGAGGATTGCTATGTAATAACTGGGAACTGTCGGACTTGGATCACTATGGTAGTTGAAGGGAAAGCCTTCACTTGTTAAGATTATGTCAGGTTTTATAGCTGATGTGGAAGTGATATAAGTCGGAAAATCCGGCCCCATTCTTTGAAAGTTTTTCTTCCTATAATCAATTTCAAGTTTCGGCCTCTTTCGTTGGTTCTACCATAGCCCGCCGAACGGCATCTGACATTGAGGCCGCCCCCCAAGATTGCTATTCTGTGGTGCTCAAACAGTGTGTAGAAGTTATTTATTGGGAGATAGACTCGACGAGGGGGTTGATAGGCTGCCGCTATCACGAGGTTTCTTACCAATGTGTGGAGTTCTGGTAGATGTTTGAAAGAGATGTTCTCCTTGATAGTTATTGCAGTACCATCAAGCCTTTCCTGAGAATGATTATTTATGACCAATCTGTAGCCCGGTATTTTAATTTCCCCTAGATGTAGTGTCAATGCCATATTCTTTATAAGAATGATGTCAGGGTCAAGCACCCGGAATATGTTTCCATATGCCGTTGCTTTCACCTACCATCCGTCTATGTTGAGTCTCAGGATCATCATTCTGTTGCTTACTCTTTCCATGTTGTATTTTTAGTGTTTCTGGGTTATGTTTTTATTCCTCTCGTTTCTCTTCTTCCTGAACTCGGCGTTAGAAATTTGTTCGCAAGTGTTGCAATGTAGAACCAAGTTTTGGCGTAGCAAAGTTTGGTCTACTTTTTCAGTGTCGATTTCGGCATCGTATTCCCATTTAAAGACTTAATTTAATGCCATGGAATATTTTTATGGGTTCCATCTCTTCGGGAAAGGGAAATTGCATGCATATATTGTGAGATTAATGTCATCCGCACGCAACCTTTTGTTCTTCGATTTCTTCCCCCTGGCCTTTTTTGTTTAAGGGGCTTCTGAGTCTGATGAGTTTGAGGACTCCGAGGAATCAGTAGTAGCTAAACCAGCATTTTTCCTATCTTCGTTATCTACATGTCTCTGTTTATGGGCAGGAATTTTCACTTCGACTGCTTCTTTTTTCTCCTCTTTCTTAGTTTTATTTAAAATTTGGGGGGTTGTCTTTTTGGATGCCGTCTTGTACCTCTGTCTGTTGGTCTGGGACGATCTGAAATTGCCGGACATCCCCGGAGGGGGGGTTGACCGGGAACCACATTTGGGACATAACGTTTTTGGAGAGCATTTGATTTAGCTCTTTAGCGAACGTTCCTGGGGGCGTAAGATTCATGACAGGCGCGTGAAGAATGCAGGTCAGTATCTTGGATGAGTTTTCGTTGTGTAGTTTAAGGGAGGTCTTCTACGTGTCAACTTCTGACAGGGCCACTTTTGCTGCTTGAGCGTAGGTTGTATTGGCTTTACGCGTTTCCTCTTGTTTCTCTAATTCTTGTTTCTTTTTTATCACTTCTTTTATGACAGGGGAGGCCATGGCCATTGACTTGTGTCCCTGCCCAGAGTTGACGCATTTTTTTTTTTTTTTTTCGAGAGAGTAACAACAAGGAAAGAAGGTACCCTAGAAGACCTATGGTCCATTCAATGAGGGTACCTTTGGACTAGCAGTCGAACGGGCACATCTCTGCTCAAATGTTTTAGGTCCTTTCACGGCTATTTTTCAAGACCCTGTCTAGTGTTGACTTGAACTGGTCAACAGATTCACTGTTGACAACTTCCACTTGAAGTGCGTTCCAACTACCGCAGAGAGAAAGGGAGAGGGAGAGAATTTTATTTCCTTGTCTCTTTAGTCTCCTTTTAGAATCCATATTTTGGTGATTCAATGAAGACTTTTAAGACTACTTTTTTTCTCATCAATTTATATTTATTTGACTTTTAATGCACGCAGATTTTTTTCTATCCTCAAAAACCCGTTATTCCTCCATGAAAATAATAAAAGACATATGAAATTCATAAAAAGGATCTTGTGAAGAATAGATGAAGCGTGTATCAATTTTAATTTGGGGGAAAATCAGAAAAAAATTGGAATTATAAACGAAGATAAAAAGAAAACTGGCATAGGCCCAATTTCGAAACAAAGAACACCCTAAGGTTGCAGCTTGGAATGGAAGAATAAACAAACAAAGAAAAATCGGAGAAAACATAAAAGAAAATTAAGGAACCCAAATAATTGAAGAAGAGGGCAAAAGGAGAAAAATTTAATTAAAGAAAAACTTGAATTAAAACCATTTTGAAATGAAATAGATAATGAGAGTTTTAACGGGCCTATATGTATAAACTTCTCCAGACCCAAACATTTATGCACTACGAATTGAAAGGAAACTTTAACGCAGATATTAAAATACAAAAAACAAATGGGTCGTCAATATTTTAAAAACAGTTTATTGTATTGTCACTCTCCGACATTAAATGGCAAACGATTAGCGCTTGCGCCCTGTACATGGTCTTGTGAGTCCTCGCACTCATCGTGGCAAATTTCCCCTCAGGTTTTTTGTCGAATAGCAAGAAAACTATGAATATAGAACAACCTGGCAATGCCTTAGCCACTCGCCCCTACGGGGTGGGGAGCTTGCGCTTCGCTACAAAAATAAAAATTTTAAATCTAAAAAAAAGCAGCCATAGTTAAATTTTTATAAATTTTCTGAACTTCGCCAATTATAATAATTTTAAAAAGAAACTCTAAATTAAATTTCCCCCCTTTCAAAATATCACGTGGTTAAAATATAGTTAAGAAGAAAATATATAAAAATAAATTTTATGAACTTCACCCCTTGTAATTCTTTGAGTTTTAAAAAATTCCCAAAATTTCGATACTTATATTTATTTCTGAACTTTACCATTTTGTTTTTTGATATTAAAGAATTATTAGAAATAACTTTGATGAAAAATGAACATAAGAAATTTGTCTACTAAGAATAAAAACCATTTATTAATATTTACCATCTTCAAAAATGCCGTTATAAATTATAGTTAGTGATGATGATGTTAAAGTAACTAAGCTATGTTAGCAAAGCAGTATCTTTCTGTTTGTTCAATATTTCTATATTTTTTAAAATAGTCATCCATATATTTAATTTTAACTGTTTTATCAAGCTACCATTGGTACACTTAATGCAATATTCATATAGATGATAACTCCATAATACTCGTACCAAAACCTGACAAAGGGACATACCGTCGTTACAAAGAACTACCAACCTTTCCCATACCAACATTTGTGTATGTTATTTAGGCGTCCATGTGTATAAATATATGATTGTAAAGAGTTTCTGAAGTTTGTATCATAGATATAGTTTTGATGGCCATGTTTACCATAATCACATGTTAATGTCTAATTTAATGAACTTAATGAATTAAGTTTAGGAAACACAATATTTGTGCCTTCGCCAAAACTTTTCGGCCTTGGTAGTGATCACTTATTTTCTTCTGCAATTTGATCAATGATTTCTGGCCCTTTTTATTCCAACGACCGAATTAACATCTTTAATTTGTGAGATTTTAATGGAATAAAGTTTTCGGAACTTCTGAGCTGCCTTGGGGACTATTTTCTTTTTGTCCTGGAGCCGTTCAAGGACAATAGAGCTATGGGATATTATTTGTAGGGAGAAATTTAGGTGAGCTTAATTCGAATAGGAAATAATATGTAAATGGCACGACGTGGGTTTGAACCACAAAAAGTCAGACCATAAATAAAAGGAGGAAGCGGCGGGAGGGGAGGGGGGATATTTTATTTTGAATTACTTGGCTGCGAACTTTGAATACTTTGTTCCACTGCCCTTTCTCCCTCCCCTGCCTCATCTCCCAATATCCTTAAGTTTCCCTTCCTCTCAACTTGGAAAGAACAACCTTTTTTGAATTATAACCGATATAATCTTTCAAACGCAACCTCCTCGCAAAGGGAGGACAGATGACATCTGAAGGTTTGTGAACCCGACCAGCCTCAACCACCCTAAGTATTTATTCCCTTCCGGCCCCAATTCCTGTAGGAGGATCTGCGTCTATATATGTTCTACATATTTCCACTTGTTCTATCTTCACCACTTTATTTACAAACTTTATTCGTGATACAGCCTCGGTGTTATTGCGCTTTAAATTCCAGGGAAAAAATTTCAAATGCACTCTGTCATCGATCTCACGAGTCATTTCTTTCTTTCATTCTTTCTTTTTTGCTTTCTTTCTTTCTATTAGTGGAGTCTTTCCAGTCAACTATGTGTTGCAGAAGTCATTTTGTCTACACCTGGAGAAAATGCCCTTCTTAGTAATGCCAGTCTCCAATACTTACTTTTTGAATTTCTTTTATTTTAAGCCTTTCTTCTTTTCTTTTAATGTATTCTTCCCTTTTAACTGTGTGTTCTCCAAATCCTTCTATCTTCTAATCGAGAAGATGCCCAATAAGTTATCCAGTTTGGATTCAAGTTAAACACCGTTTTTATTTCCATTGTACTTGTCTATATCAGGTGTCCCACGAAAAAGCGAATCCCAAAATTGAAATGTTTATATTATATTATAAATGAAAAATTATCCATGGGTTTTTTATTATGTAAACTAGATTTTGTATGTTAAAAACCTCTCTATAAATGGTAACATTTTAAACAGGTTTATTATAATATTAGTCAATCTGTATTGATGTTGGTTAAGGTAGCTAAATTTACCTTTTGGCAAGGCGAGAATTGACAAAAAACTTTGTCTCGAAGAGTTGATTAATTTGTTTGCTTATATTAGTTTTCTGTGTAACTAACTATGCTAACTATGCCCAATCATTTCCAATATTATTTCTTCCACTTATAAGCTCTCTAAATGGCTCACCAAGCATTTATCTCCAGCAGTAGGAAGAATCTCATCTGCACACATTATGAACAGTCAAGATTTCGTTGACCGCCTCAACCACTTGCAATTACCGGATGGAAAACTTGTGAGCTTTGATGTAAACTCTTTGTTTACCAAAGTTCCGGTTGACCAAACCATGGGCCTTCTGCGGGAAATCATGCCTAGACTTAATTTGGATCTTCCCATTTCTACGAGTAAATTTATCGATTTAGTTCAATTATTTCTCTCTGACAATGTGTTTCGAGTAAATAATGAGTTTTATAGACAAATATTTGGCCTTAGCATGGGAAATAGTTTATCTCCGATATTGGCATGTCTCTTCATGGAATATTTTGAGACTGAACTCCTTCCCACAATTTCTCCCCCTAACTTTATATGGTTAAGGTACATTGACGATGTATTTTCTGTATGGCCAATATGGCCATGATTTTGATACCTTTTTTAATAATTTGCATGTATCCATCAAATTTAAATATGAATGGGAATATGATAATAGATTACCCTTTTTAGATGTCCTCATTAATAAAGATCACCATGAATTAAAACTTGACGTGTATAGGAAACCAACCCACTCGAATGCCTATATACATTATTTTTTGTTTCACGATAATACTGTTAAAAAATCGGTAATTTCTAACCTTTTCCTTAGAGCATACAAAATATGTCATCCTTCCTATTTAGATGAAGAATTTGTCATTATCATGACCATTTTTTATAATTTGTATTAACCCGATTGGTTCATATCGTCTGCCCATTTTGCAGCTAGGAAAACATTCTATGGTAATAAGCCTTCCCGCACTATTGGCTTCAACAAATGTATAACATTGCCATTTAATAATAAATTAAATAGTTTAAAGGACATATTTGGAAAAGCGGGTATTAATCTAGCCTTTAAATATAATAATTCCTTAAACCAATTGATGATGGCTAGGAAACCCAAAGAACATCATAACATAGGAGTATATGCAGTACCATGCAACGATTGCCATAAAGTTTATATAGGGGAAACGGGGAGAAATCTAGACAAGAGATTGTACGAACACAAAAGAGATATTAGAGTGGGCAGCGAAAGCAGTGGAATATTTTGCCATGTTAGAGACAAAAATCATACGATCGATTCCAATGGAAGTAAAATGTTATTTTAAATCGGCTAACTATGTTAAAAGAAGAATCGTAGAATCGAGCTTGATATCGTCAGTTCCTAATTTAAATCTATCTGAGGGTCAATTTTTTTTTAATCCTGTAATACGAAAGCAAATAAACAAAATAGTAAAATGCCAGCCCTTCAATATGTTTATGCCTACCCTCCCTTCCAGATTAGCCACAAGTAGGGGATTGGGGAAAAAAGAGGGGATCTTGTATTATGCTTATATGCATTTCTCTTATATTTTCTGCCCAGTGTCAGTTGAAAAAGGGTGGGAGATACACCGAAACTGTTCTGAATTAAATTGTCTTCTGAGAATGTGGTTTAATTCCTCATATATATATATATATATATATATATATATATATATATATATATATATATATATATATATATATATATATGTATATATATATGTATATATATATATATATATATATATATATATATATATATATATATATATATATATATTAATTTACGAAATAATTTGGTTTCACTTTCAATTAATAAATAGAAAATAAGTTAAATCTACTTTCCAACAATAACCCATGAACAAGGAATATTTATGGTCACAAATAGGATGAAGACAAAGCATTAAACATGTTCAAGACTTATTTGAACTAGGTTATCATGGTAGGTGTCTCTATATAAATCAACAATTAAACAATGTTTAGAAGTACAAAATGAATCTTACTTGACTAACTTTAAACAAAGGTCTTTCAAAACCTCATAAGGCAGTAAGAAATGAAAAAGGTATTGAAGATGAGATAGTTAACGTCCTAAAAATCTAAATGTATCAGCCAGAAATAATGAAATGCAAATATCCAAATCACCATTTAATGGCATTGTTAAACTTGATTTGAAATGACGTCCTTATAGGATGCACCTCCGGCTTCATCTCATCAAGAATGATCTTCCTCGCCGAAAAGGATCGGTCCAAAGGTTCTCCGGCTCGGTTTTGGGGACAATGTTTTGATTGGTACCGGAAATGACATCCTTATAGGATGCACCTCCGGCTTCATCTCATCGAGAATGATCTTCCTCGCCGAAAAGGATCTCTCCAAAGGTTTTCCAGCTCGGTTTTGTGGACAGTGTTTTGGTTGGTACCGATCCTTTTCGGCGAGGAAGATCATTCTCGATGAGATGAAGCCGGAGGTGCATCCTATAAGGATGTCATTTCCAGTACCAATCAAAACATTGTCCCCAAAACCGAGCCCGAAAACCTTTGGACCGAACCTTTTGGTTGGCGGAAAAGCATATAGCGACGTTTGACCGCCTTAAATACTAAAAAACCATCTTGAATCGAACTTTTTTACGCTTATTTTCAATAAAATGTTTTTCCCTTCGATCGGCATGTGTGAAAATATAGTCATATCGGTACGTTGTATTACAACAATAACCTGGATGAAGTTAGCGCTCTGGATGAAGATGATTAACGAACAATTTAAGAACTACACCGTTCTCATAATAGATTTAATTCATTTAGGTCGTTCTGTATTGCCAGAAATTTTCCACCCATCGCAGAGTTGCACTAGTGATAATAATAGTAGTGGTTCGCCAATTTGCATTTCTCCAGGTGGATCCCCGATCGGATAAAGAAATAGACATACAGCTCAGTATAACCATCGCTGGTGAGCCTGAGAGCACCAGGGGCCAGTCCTCTTTGGGCAGAGGTGCCAAGTGTAATCTTTGTCGCTCCGGGGCAGAGGGACTTGTTCTGTGTCAGAGGTATGTGGATATAGATAACAACTCGACAGGATGTGTGTGTTTGTGTGTGTGCTGTGCTGCAAAAACGGGAGAGGAGAGAAAGCAGTGTTGTAATTGGCTCTGTGTGTGATTAGTAGTATAAGATCTACCCACCCGAATACAGGAATGAGCACAGCTGGTAGCCAGATCTCTCCGTGCGCTGGCGTTTGTGTTCGCTCTTGTCGGGATTCGAACTTGGAACTGCAGAGTTGCAGTGAATCATTCAAATGAGTGGCCTAAGAACACATGATTTTACACCTTGCGATCTTTTTCCCTGTAGAGACCTTTAAAGAATAAATTGTACTACACTCTCCCTGTAAATATAAACCGAGTGATAGAAGAAACAACGCATGAATTCAACTCAATGAAAATATGTAATTAATCAAAGAAGTTTGGCCAGAGAAATTAAGCTTAGTAACTGTTTTTTTCAAACATTTAACGTCCTCTTTCACACTTTGCTGACGCGACGAAAATAGTGAGAGATTAAAGCGGTGCAAATGATGACCCAAGAGAGAGCACCATTTTCTGTTTTGTATTAGGGTCGAAAGGGCGCGCTGCTATTCCAAGTTTCAGTTGTAGCAGGGGTATGAGCCCCCCCCCTTGCTGGGGGCTCATCAATTGTGCTTGGAGAGAAATTGTTGGGTATGAGGAGGAGACCGTTGATGAAATTTCTTTATTATTGGATTTTAATAAATTTAATTAATTCAATTGCTTTCCTCAGACAGACATAATTTTGGCTAACTTAATTGACATCAATGCAGCGTCACCATTATTAAAGCAAACATTTTAAAATTAATAGGTGTTTTTCAAAAAAAATCTGGTTAGGCAATGAAAATATTAAGAATACATTTTCAATTCGTCGTTTCAAATTCGATTCACCCTCTATAACGAAAGTAACTTTTCAGAATGGTTAATAAGAAGACGGATTGAATATTAACACTGTTGAATCACCATAATGGATGTAACCAAAAAACCTGAGATATTTAGCTCTCGCACCATATTTGTCCTTTCAAAAATCGTGGGACGTCGAGCGACAAAGCAATTTCGGATTTCTAAACAAATCTCATAAAGAGAAATTAATTCGTTCGAAATTTCTTTCCCTAGAGAAACTGCCGTTACCAGCGCAGATTATTGTATTTTTGAAATTACTAAACGCATTCATGAATGCGAAAGAAGCTTCGAGCAACGGAGATGAGTGACTATGCGCAAGAGATAGCCAGTAGAGGAGACCATTCAATGCCACCATTCTCAAGATTATCATTTTAAATGATCATTTTTGTATTAAGATATTAATTAAATAGGTCGAGTACGTTGATGATGTTTTTGAACGGTTTTTATTATCGAATAACACCGTCTGATGAGTATATCAGGGAAGTTTTAAGTTTAATGTGGGATCTGAACTAATAATCACTATAACATAGGGTAGGTCACATAGAGGCGGTGTTTCCAGTTTGCTAGATCTAGCAATAATCGGTTTGATCTTAATAAGGGAGACCTTCCTAATATATAAAATTTTGATACCAATAACACTGGGGAACACAATTTTCGGTGAATTAGATCTGACACTTGTTTTTGACTAACTTTTGACATAAAAAAATGACCCTAGGTTTTCTGTATCACAACTTTTTGAGTTACAGGATACCTTAGGTTTGTATCAAAACCCATAAAATTACAGGATAAAAATTGCGCTTATTTTATAGAATGTTTTAACAATTGACATACACTGAAAAATAATAAAACATTGCTTTGAATGTAATATTTGTACAAAGAATATTGTTATTTTAAGTTAAATTGTGTGCAAGTAGGTAAGGCAAAAAATTACGTTTATAGCTTTTCCTAGAATGTTCAATATGTGGAAAATTATAGTCTAACAGTAGTAAGCTAAGATATTTATATCCTCTCTACCCTGATAATGGTCCTCTTTGACCTTAAAATATTGGTGAAATAGTTCACCTTGCTCATAATTGACTTCACCAAGGATTCCCGGGATGTTAGCAAGTGGTTATGAGGAAAGTGCAACTTGATGTTTATGTGCAATCGAGCATTTTGTACCTCTCTCATAGTTTCCGGACAATTTCCATATAATTCTTTGCTCGTGTATCTCCAAGAAAGTTCTGGATAAGCTCTTTGAATAATAATAAAGTATTCTTTTCGCGTTCTAACATTGCCCAATGAAAGTTTATCTTGGATGCGCTGCCGAATCTGTGGGCCATCAAATACACGGGCATGGATTTTTTTTAATTAAAAACCCAAGAAATGCAAAATAGAAGTACTTGAAACAGTTGGTTGTCTTCAACTAACAAATGCTCTAATGAATTATTTCTTTATGAAACCCTGTTTTATGTACATAGTCGGAAATATAATTTTCCTAGTCTAAAGGTGACTCATGTTGCATGTTGGTATTACTAGGTTTGATATCATATTTTTGAGGCCAATTCGTATCCAACCAATGCTTCTCTCTTGCTCTGCTCTCTCACTTGCTCAGAGAGCAGCGATAGTTCGTGCACCTGCGGTGCTGATCAAAGACGGAGCATACATATCATTGTAAGGTCAACACAGATGATCCAAATGCCAACTTATCGCGTGTTATCTTAGTACACATCTGTAAACTCTCGATAGACGTCTTGCGCAACTTGTGCAATTTTTACTTTAAAATAAGCAAAATAGGCTTGCTTAAAAAAGGGTCTGATGATTGATTGCCCTTTGACTGTGAATGGTGAAACTGCAACAGAAATATCATTAGGAGTCTGGGCTTTTTAACCACTTACCACAAGAAGTAAAAGAGGCAGACATGATCTGAAAGAAAGGAAATAATTATATGAATAAAAAATAAGCTAAACGGTCACACGCTTAGAAAAAAACAACTTACATAAGGTCTACTAACCCCTTGTAAATAGATCTTTACATATTGTTTGCTGAATACGATAGTAATCATCTATATAGAGCGGTATACAGCCTCTTGCCGTACTGTCTCACGTGAAGATGAATAAAAAATTTACAAGGTGTCACCGTTAGTTAAAAGTGCCTTTTCTACGAGCAATGGCCAAATTTTTAATAAAATTAATTAATAAAATAGCTAATTCAGCTTTTATTTTCTAATATTTAAGAATATAAATATATGGATTATGAAATAATAAAAAGTCAGCTGATCAGTCCTACTCCATACGGTAAAACAGTACGATTGTGTTTATCCAGAGAGTAAGTTGTGCAGAAAATACGACGTCATATAAGATAACCAGGCAATGGCTTCGCCACTCCCCCCTACGGGGGCAGCTTGCGCTTTGCTACTAAGATTAAAATTAGAAATCTAAAAAAAAGCAGCCATGGTTAAATTTTTATAAATTTTCTGAACTTCGCCAATTATAATAATTTTAAAAAGGAATTCTAAATTAAATTTCTCCCCTTTCAAAATATCACGTTGCTAAAATATAGTTATAGAGGATATATAAAAATAAATTTTCTTAACTTCACCATTTGTAATTTTTGGAGTTTTAAAAAATTCTCCAAATTTCGATACTTATATTTATTTCTGAACTTTACCATTTTGTATTTGGATATTATAAAAGCATCATTAGAAATAACTTTGATAAAAAAACCTAAGTCATTTGTCCACTATTGAAAAAACAACCATTTATTAATTTTTCACCAATCTTTAAAATCCCATTATACAATTATATAGTTAGTGATGGCTAACTGCAGTTTTGAAATAAGCAACTCCAATTTGAGTCTAAATCAACTGGAAAAATCAAACTCAACAGAAAATCTGTTCAAAATTGTTCCCCTTTTTAATAAATAATATAACTCTTGAAGTAATTAAAAGTACTTCCGTCAATATCATGGTACACATTACTTCGATTTATAATTCCCAAGATATATCCTAAAATATATCAAACCACCTCTGGTTATTAAAGTTTTCAAAAAAAAATCGGAGATAAAGGCAGACCACTTTAATAGATGAAAATACTCCTAGATGTATATACTATTTTCATGCTTTTAAAAAAATATTCAAAATTATCCTTTATATTTTACTCGGATAAGAACAACTAAATTTTTGCTCATTAAGCGATACTCGTTTACCTCTTTTTTTATGCTCGCAAATGTAAATCCTTCTTATTTTGCATAATGCCTCGCCTTTTGTGCCAACTGTAATGTTAACAAAAAATAGTGCCTGTACCAAATTCATTTGCTTTTGTTGTTCAGGAGCGCCACTGAAATCTCTTTCTTTACGACAAATCATAGCTTTGAGCATTTTTCGCCAGCAGGTCATCAGCTCACAAACCCTATTAAACCATTTCTCATCTCCACATTTGAACATACATTCCTCAACTGTTTTACTTTCTCCGATAAACTCAGAGTGATTGTTTATTATATTCGAGGCGACTCCTAGTCTGTCAATCAGCGGTACTTATTATTTATTGCTGAGGACTAAAAATTACGTCATTCTGAAGGCATAATTCTGAAATGTACTATTATTGATATGTATTTGTTTATGCTTACAAATAACGGCATATCACATTTTTTTGTTCCATTTTCAATATAATTATACCCAGTGATCGTAAGTTATCCGGCATCAGTAGCTTATTTAGTCAGATGCCCTGTCACATTGGAGCTCATTATTCTTTTCTTCATTCATTTTTATTTGTCACTCACAAGCGGATCTTAGGCGTTAAAAAAAAGCCCGTAATTTGTTTTCCTTATGAAAATTCATTGACCAACTCTCAATCTCTTGAGGTGTAACCTATACCGGGTCCATTTAAATTGCAGCTTCTTAACTTTACGGCTATTTGCTATGGAATTAAACTGTCTGGAAAGTACTTTTACATTTTAAGCCTCCATTATTAATTTAAGGCTAAAGCCACAACGAACATCTCTAGGAGTAAGGTTTAAAAAAAATGTTGTAAAAGTAAGTGACTAAATTAGGGTAAGTAAGAATGTGTAGGATGTACATAATCAGTGTAACGAGCAACAGCGTACATAATTTTCCTGAGCCCGTCATTCTACAGCGGAGGAAAGTCACTTTGGGTGGTATTTAGATATGGTGCAATGGTGCATAGGATCATCAAAATAATACCACTGTGCCTTGAATTTTATTATAATAAGAGTCAGTTTGTGGATGGGGTGCGATATGGAGAAAGCAGGTATATAGGTATGTGCGTGAGTGTGTGTGTGTTTAAGAGATAAGGGTTTAATAATCGAGAGGCGGGCCCTTCACACGCTCTCCGTGAGTCCTGGAGCTTTCTTTTTGGAGGAACCAGAGTTCTCGCCTACTCATTCATTAACGTCCTTTTCTACCTAATCGAATTGTCATTTAGTTGATCATGAAATCAATTTCTTATTCCTAGGATCCGCAGTAGAAAGGAAAACTCAATTAAAGTGAGTCATCGAACTTTGCAGTAAAATCCACGCAAATTTTTTCAAAAATAATCTAAAAACTGTCAACATGTGTTTATCAGTATTCATGACAATGATTAAGATACCAAGCCCTATATAATATTCAGTTGCATTGACATTTTTTAAATCTAATTTTAAAAATAAATAAAAAATTACTAAATAAAACAAGGAAATTGATTAAAGACTTGTTATGCGAGCCTAACAATAAAAAACAAAATCATTTCCCTATTTGTTTATTGTATTCTCCTTCCTCAAAAGTATCCTCCCCCAAAACTTAAAATTACCAGGAAATTGAGTTGAATTTATTAATTTTATTAAAAATAAATTCAGTTTGGGAATTGTTAAGAACGATGTGATTGATTCGTTTTCCTGTGTAGGCGTTTAAATAAAATTGCAATTTCTAGGTGTATTTATTTAAATGGGTGTACATGTTTGAGTGTGTATGCTGGTGGTGAAAGAGAATAAGTGTATTCAGAAATCTTCAAATATTTTGCAGACGCGTTAAATTATGAGCGTGTATGTGTAGGTATGTTATTTTTTAATACACATACAAATGAATCGATTGATTGAGTGGCCTCATTTTGATCTTGTTGGTTACCAAAGGTTTCTTAGCAAATTATTTATAATTTGGACAAGCTGAAAATTCAGAATTATTAGTAAATTTGTTAAGTCATGTCTACATTTTATTTTATATCAATTTGAAAAACTAAAACGAATATAAAATGAGCACATTTATTTGATAAAAGTAGACTTACGTAATTACTCTTAACTTACAAATTTTGAATATATAACAGAATTACAGAAAAATTACAATTAGTGAGGAAGAAATAATTTTGTCAACGGTTTTCTTTTTTGTTTTACATATGGACTATCTTTCTCAATACAGGATTAGTAATTTGAAAACATGTCCATATCCAGGTGTCTCTGGTACCTCAATCCAATTTCTCGGACATCTTGATGGAAACGCTCTCTTGGCCCCACGCCATAATCACCTCCATCCTCTACAGAGGAGACCAGATGCGAGCTGAGTAAAGGCATCTTTAGTGACAACCGCGCAATCAATGGGGTAGAAGTTTGGCATGGGTGCCTCTACAACATATTCATAGTCTAAACTTCGGTGATTGTTTTGAAAGGTTGCGACGATAGACTTGAATGAAAACCAGACATGCCTCTCAATCCTGCCCCTGCATTTGTCGAATTAAACGTCTACCATGAACTCCATGATTTGAATGGCATTGTATGAATCAGATCCGGTTCAGGTGTTGCTTCCCCGTTGCGTTGTTTTTAGTGCTGTTCTTCTGCTCTGCTGATGACTCGCTGGTTTAGTTACCTCGTAAATCCGTCACAACAGATATGAACGGTATAAAACGGGTAATTCAATACATTTAGTGGTTTCTGTCATTCCTGTAATGGTATAATATAGTAGTTACCCTTGTTACTCTTTCTATATGTTGTCGTGGCAACCGGCTCACATCAGTTAGCTTACATGTATGTAGGCTTAGTATGTATCGTGCTTTGATAGAGTAAACATAATATTCTACCTACCCCTGTGTTTCAGGTCCTTAAGAGATAAACAGACTGGTAATACTGGAAATACTACAACTGTCGACGAGGATAAAGAACATCGTTATTTTACACTATTACAGTAATAGTAGCAAGATGGCGACCTACGTGCCAGATTATTTTGATCCGAAACCAGAAACAATTGAAATGTTTCTAGAATGCTTTGATATACAGTGCTCAGAGTTGACTGCAGCAGCAGGCCACGATGGTAGGAGAAAAGCTAACGTTACTGTCAAAAGAGCTCCGTTAAGTGTTTTTTTATCTACAAAGAAGGATTAAACCTCTACGATTAAATGAAACCTCATACGATGTACTCGTGAACAAACTTCAGGCGTTGTACAGTACAAAGAATTTAGTGGTAGATACCACGGTTACGTTTTTAAATAGGAAATAGCAACCTGATAAAACTATTGAAAATTTTGCGAAGACATTTAATATCCTTTTATCGGAGTGTAGGGGTAATAAAAGCTTGATTTTATATTTCATTCAGCAAAATTATAAAAGTAAAGGCTAAAAATGGTTGACCTCTGAAATAACGCGTAACTGTGTAAGTATCGGCTTGTAGGTAGCGGAGTAGGTCGTTGCCTTTCCCTCATCTAAGAATAGCTACCCATTAGTTCCCGTTTACATCCATGGTTAAGTGATTTCCTTGTTTCCAGATTACTTTTGGCTTCATGGGTTTCTAACTAGTGGTGGGACAAGGGAGAGCACCTAAGCTCTGGGGAGATGTTTAAAATCCTAAGTTCTGTTAATTTAACTTTGGTTGTTTTTTCTTATTTGTCTAATCTGCCATAATAGGGTTTAAATTCTTACTTTTTGGTTCCAGTCCTCTTTGTGAGAACGCGCCCTTCAAATTAGCACTCACGTTCTCTTCTCTATTTAGAGAAAAGTTTACCATAATCTCTTTGTCATTCGTCATGATTTGTTTCTTGTCTTTTTATATCACCTTTCTTTCATCGCTTTGTGGACTTATCCACAGGGAGTTCACCAATTCTTTTTTCTTCCTTTGTAATTCAAATCTGTCACTCCAAATGTTCCCTTCATCTTTACTAAGACCCGAAACTTTCGTTGATTGGTGCTAAATTTGGCTTCGCATTCATTCAAATCTCATGAGATCCAAACCCGTGAGCGAAGAAAAGACACTGCAATAAGAGTTTTAGGTTTATGGAAAGATTGATTTCCTAATGCGTCTATCAGTTCGGACTTAAGCACGTCGTGAAGTATATAGGAAAGATCTTGGGGAAAAGAGTATTAACTATACGTCTTAAATATAACTCTAAGCAACAAAAGATGAACAAAACAATTTTTCCAAAATCTTTTGATGGACTTTCCTTCATTTAAGATAGTGGTTCACAAACCCAAGGTCGTGACCCAAATGACGGTCGCAAAGGTGCTTATGAGGGTCGCAGGAAGGGCTACAAAAAAATTAAATAAATAAAAAAGTGAGAAAAATGTTATGACATAAAATTGTTGAAACATAATTATTAACATCATAATTGTAGAATAGAAATCGTCATTTAAACTCGAACAAGAAAATAGCTGTGGATAATAAAGTACGATAAATGCAGGTAGAATAAAACAATAGGAGTATGGTCAGGTCCAGTAGTTGTACTATACGCAAAGGTGGCCTGAGCTTGACTCAATTTATTTCTTCCTAAGATTTTTTATTTACTGTAGCGGGCAAGCTAATAAAGGAGTAGAATATTTAATAGTCTAATATAGAGGAAACAGCATAAGCTTGGAGATTTTCACTCATAAGGGAAACCTGATAAAGATAAGGTTATTGTTATGACGTGTGATAAGGTTGGCAATTTATACTTTTGTTTTTTCCTCTGAAGGAATTAATATCGAGTATGTGGGTGACCGTTGATGTTACTTTATGAATAAGAAATTTAAAACAGCGTATGGTGAATATATATATATATATATACATATATATATATATATATATATATATATATATATATATATATATATATATTATACATATTTCAGGTATGAATTCCAGATGGAACGATGTCCCAGCGCAAAAAACAATTGGTGTATAAACCTGAATTTTCCTAAGAGATACTTCTGCCCTCAGTGTTTTCCATGTCTGCCAATGAATCAATGAAGGAAAACAAACTAAAACGTCACTTGTGTTCAGTTTATCCAAACCTTATTGAAAAGCTACTAAGTTACTGTAAGGATAAGGAAGAACAGGTAAAACGGAGTCGGACTAATGCTCCTTCAGGCTCAGCACTTTCTTTGGAGCAAGCTTCGTGGCATCCTTTGAAGTGGCATGGTATATTGCACGATCAAAAAAGCCTCACAACTTTGAAACGGACCTGGCGAAGCCAGCAGTAGTCGCTATGCTGAAAACTACTTGTGGAGCAGATGTAGCTTAAAAAATTGAGTCTGTACCACTTTCTAACGTCAAATTGATCTCATGTCATTAGATATTTTGGATCAATTAATTGTGACACTGAAAAAGCAGGTAGATTTTTATTGCAGGCAGATGAATCTGTGTACATTGATGGTGAACCTCAACTCATGGTTTTTGTGAGGTACAGAGGAAATGACAGAATTCTGGAAGTATTTCTGTTCTGTAATGCCCTATCAACAACAACCAGAGGAGAAGATATATTTGTTATGTTGGACAGTCTTTTCAAGAAACATTACATAGACTGGTTGAATTGTTTGGCTTGTGTACTGATGGCTCACCATCAATGATGAGAAGTCGAATAGGTTTTGTCACTCGGGGTTAAAAGAGAAAATTCTCAAATAATAACTCACTTTTTCGTACATCTGGAAAATTTGGCCTTTCTACACCTCTAGCCATCACTCCATGTTGTGCTGAATCATGTTATCCAAATTGTGAATTTTATAAAAGTCAGAGCTTTGAACTCTTGCATTTTGCGTAATATGTGTGAAGAAATGGGATCACATCACCAAGACTTACTTTACCACTCTGATGTCCGTTGGCTGTCTTGAGGCCGCATCTTTGGACCGGTTATTGAACTTAAAACTGAAATAAAAGTATTTCTCCAAGAGAAGAAGCATAAACTGGCCGACCGTTTCAAAGATAATGTTTGGATGGCAAAGCTATAATATTTAGGCATCTTCAGGCACTTAAATGAATTGATCTCAGTCATGCAAGGCTGAAATAAAACTATGGTAGGCATCAGTGAAAAAATTACATCATTCGAGAAGAAACTTGCCCTTTGGAGAGAAAAATAGGCCACCGGAAAAACAGCTGCTTTTCCATACTTGAGTGTAGTGCTGGAAGATTCATCAGACATAGAGCTTGCTGAGATTAAACTTTTTCCAACATTATTTCCAGAAGCTTCAGGAGGAAATGGACAAATATTTGCCAGAAAATGTTGATGTATGTCAAAACAGCTGGGTCAGGAATGTGTTCAGTGTGAATGTTAGTGATGTTGGAGAAGAAATCCCAGGTTTCCAAGAAGAACTTTTAGATTTCCAGGAAAATAAGATGTACAAGCAACATTTTGAAAGTCTCTCATACTCTGAATTCTGGGCTTAACTGAAGGATAAGCCTAGTCTGCTGATTCAGTAGGCTTAAAATGCTATTATTACATTTCCCACCACATACTCTCTGAATAAGGATTTTCAGTCATGCGACGAGCAAGACTAAAGCAAGGAGCCGTCTGGATCTTCAACATGATCTGCTCTGTTTTCTATCCATCACCTTCAAGCCAAATCTGGAGAAACCTGTCCATAATATGAAGTAACATCACGGTATTCACTAAAATACAATCTTTTAATCAACAAAGAAATATAAAAATATATTGTTTATTAAATAACAGTGAATGCCCGTAAAATATATTGGATAAAACTAAATGTAGAAATACTGAAGTAATTATTGTATTTATCACCAAACAATAGTAGTTGAATAGTCAGAAGAGCTCATTCATGAAACAGTATTATAGTTGTCAGTCAAAATAATAATAATATAATAATAATAGATATTTATAATGCACCCTTTGCTTGAGTATGAAGGTTTGCTCCAATTATCTTCAATCAATATTATATTATATTTATTAATTATCAACTTATAGTATAATTCAGTCAACTTTACTGAACTGAATAAAACTAAAATAATATTGAAATAATATTTCATCCCTGAGGGTCGCCAGGCCAAAACCAATTTGTGTTGCAGGGTCAGGAGAAAAGAGAAGTTTGTGAAACGCTGATTTAAGAGAATAACAATATGAGAAACCTAGGCTGCAAATATCAGGAGTCCAAAGTTTTGAGGGAGGCTTATATTTACTAGTTTCCTGACTTTACAATCAGAGCAAGGGGCTTACAAACTTTGCCGTTGTAGTAGTTATAGGAATTTAATTATTTGATGTACAGGGTGGACCGAAAGTCTTGTCACCCAATGTAAATATTGTTTTAATTTTATATTTTAGATGACCAGTACATGTGTTTGATATTATTATAGTGTTCCTCTATTTTACTTATTATTTTGTGGTAAGGTGTGACAAGACTTTTCGACCACTTTGTATATAAATAGTAATTAGTTGTCTTGAGATATGTTTGATTTATACACAGCCTCAATTTATATATGGAGAGATTTACCTACGAAGACTATATTAAGCCAGATTCAGCTGAAAATCCACTGCCAGCGGTAAATTGGCTGAAGTTACTGGGCCAAGCCTGAATTTGGATTTTCAGGTATTTATCGAGAGATAGAAATAAACATGGTATTTTTTATGTTTTTCACTTTAAGGTCTTTCAAGTTATTTGTGCGTTAATAGTGGTATACTACTTTCATGTTATTTTGTTGTTTGTTTAAGTATTAGCCGTAGTGAATAGTTCTAGTTCTTTATCTTCTACTTACTAAACAATTTTCGGGGTAGTTTATCTTTACCAGGTTATTTGAGCGTCTTTGCGATCTATGTCTGGATATCTACAACGTCTTAAAATTGATTTTATGGTAATGAAGTGAGCGAGAAAGTAAATTTTCAAACTCGAACATCTTTATCTTGACTCTTGCGGTTTACTCACTTTATCTTGCGGTTGACTAAATGCAACAGTTTCCAAATCAAAACAATTTGACCAGGCGAGGTAGGTCATGCGTTCTTCCCTTGCAAGATCACCAAACTGATAATGAGATGTACACAAAATTCAGAGTGACAATCACTGGTGAGCACAAATGCACCACCGGTTGATCCTTGTATTTTATATACCCTAGGCGATGGTGGAGCACTTCGTGACCAAACAAGAGACGGAGGGGGGGAGGCACCTGTTACACGCTAAGGTTACGTAGAGATGACTGCCCCTAAAGGGGACTCTAATACTCCATCGATAGGGGTCCGGAACAGAGGAGAAAGTGGGTATGTTGCGCTGTGAATGCGGCGACTCGGGGAGGAAAATGATAGCGGTATTGTTGTTGGCTATGGTTGATGATGATGATGCGTTGGGGTGAGGGGAGGGGGAAGCCAACTAATGACGCCGCTAAAAGTTCTGCCTCCGTGCTCGCTGGGATTGAACACCCCTGCCTCGACGTCAGAAATCCAACCCCGTATCTACCAGGCTAGCGAGAACGTTATGAACGCTGTTGTCCTGCCATTTATTAATCTAAAAATAATCTTAGCGCGGTTCTAGATGGGCACAAGCTACTGCCATTGCCAGCATTTATCATCAAAGCTCGAGTAAAAGAGATTGTCCATATGAAAATGAGAAAGATATTCCGGCGAATATCATATAAAAAGAAATCAAGTTAAGTGTGACGTCAAGCCTACACTTTAATCCTTTACCTAAGCGACTGCGCCAAAGCAGCGCCCACCGCCGAGGAGAACTAACCCTCTTTCTCTCTCTCTCTCTTTCTCTCTTTCTCTCTCTCTCTCTCTCTCTCTCCCCTCCCCACAAAAGTCTCGAGCATCGGAAAAATCTGCAATGTCCTTTTATAGACTTTATATGCCTTTTTTCGTCAACGTTTGATAGTTAAACGCGATGCCATTTAAAAGTATTTTACTATCCAACTATCCAATCGACAAAAGCCTGTCCCATTTTTGACCGACTCATTGCTCATTAAAACAAGCAATTATCTTTTCTAGAAGTCGTTCCTCGTTTCTGTAGTTAGTGGTGGTGTTTCTGAGAAGTCGTTGGTGATCGTGACGATTCTTCCTAAGCAGAGATTTCAGTGCTTTTTCATGGGCTAAGAATTGGGGTTATTGGTCGGAAACGAGGTCAGAGGGATATGCGGTGATTGGTAACTGGCTGGATTGGTAGTTGCTGCAATAAGGTAAGAGGAGTGAGGTAAATGAGGGATTGTTAGTTGAATGTTGGGAAAAGCTTGGATGAGGTATGAATTTGAAATTGAGAAGGGGTGGGGGTAATATGTAATAAATGGTTGATAGTGGTAGATCAAGGGTGTAGTCGTTTGTGGCAGAATAGTAGGGTGAGATTTTACCATTTGTGGCATGGATCGTGTTAGGTTTGTGTATCGCATTTAATTGGCTGGTTAAATCCCAATCGTGGTTCAAGGTAGACTGGTTAAAAAATCCATATTAAACTTCCATACAACAGGGGTCGATACCCCGTCGCATTTATCGTGAACGTAGAGCTCAAACAACACGGGGTCATACGAATGCCATGGTGAAGGGGTAAATCCAACGTTGCTGTGTAGTAATGGCAGCCAAAAATAAAAGGTCCAAAACCCGTGGAAGAATCACGATTTAGGTATGGATTAAAGTAGTCGATAATACCCTATAATTACCAAGAGGTTAATCAAGATGGGAACATTACTCGCTATCGATAAAATGGCGATAAAAACAAAATTCTTAGATGGTTCCAAGTTGGGGAATCAAAAAATACTCCCAGAGATTCCCTTGACCCAGTTTGCGTCACTAACAGCGACTCCTTTTCTGTAATTTGGTCAAAGGACGTAATGATCGATTGCGTTAAACCATTTTGGTTAAAGTCACGACATGAAGCTAATAAATTACCAGATGAGAGCACAGTTAATCCGTTGCCTAGGGGCGCCATAAAGGAAACAAACACGTTAAAAATCTGACGGAAAGAACGGGATTACTCGTCAGAAAACTTGGGCCAAATTTAGCAGACAAACCTGAAACCGGTGCAAGACCATGAACAAATAAATAAATACGGAACTGGATCTAAGAATTCCAGCATCTCAAATCCTAATCGGTTAAGTTAAACAACTAAACCCTTAAACTGGTTTCGCATTTGTATCAAATGTTATTTAAAATGCCACCAGTTCAGACAATGGTTTAGTACACCTCCCCAGAATTCAATGTTGATAATAAGAAAGGTAATTTCTTCTATTGTAGTTAAGACTACCCAAAATGCTTGCACAATTCCAGGTCTTCACGATTCCCTTATCCCAACTTAACCGCTTCACTGAAAGTCATTAAGCATTAATATGTAATTTAATAGATTCTCCTAAAAGGAGCAGGCAATAATAATCTAGACAAATAAAACAGTTTATCAAATTCCGATATTTAAGCAACAGAGCTCGTCCAAATGAACGGGGAAGTTTGTGCCTGGGAGAGAAAAGAGAAGAAATTGTCGTTAGCGAACGTGGAAATTAGTTTGGAATTTTTTTTTTAAATTTATTCTTGTTTCTGAGTTTAGGAGACCTATTGAAAACTTGCGACATATTGGAGACAGAGAAAGAAAATAAAACAAAAATGCAAACAACTATCACGAAAGGTATCGACAGCCAACATGATACCCTCGAGCGCAATGTTAGATAACACGATACACCGAGCGCAATGTCACACAATACGGTAGCCTCGAGGAAATTGTCAGGCATGGTAGCTTCCACTCATCCTGCACAAAGGTAGTAAAAAAATAGGAAAATATGTAAACGAGTTTATTTGGGCCGCAAGGCTGCTGGGCTATATGCTCCCGTAAGACATTCGCTGCCGATCTCACTGACGGTCTCATCTTGGTCCTCGCCTTTTCGCCTTCCATTTCACAATGTAAATCCTTATCATTAAAGGGGCAGTTCAGTTGTGATCGCACCTACAATATATTTTGTTTCAGTATCAAGTGTGAAAGACATCCGTTTTGAAGTCGGTAGAAGGAATTTGTCCATCAGGATCCTTTTAGATGCCTACTATAAGCCCTAGCTTCCATATTGTTATCTTAATTTCAATGCCAATGAGCACTACCTCACCTAGGTCTGTTACCATAGGTTGCTTTCCATAAAGAGTAAAAGGGTTTTTTTTAAGGGAGACAAATCCATTTAACCCAATGTTTCAGCCTTTCAATACGATCCCATTGTCTTTTGGAATTTACAGTACTCAGGGGAATTGTATGAACGCCCGTCCCATTGAACGAGGTTTAAGATTAATCCAAGAAACAAGATGCGGTACAAAACCATGAGGTATCGAAGTTTGATAGAAATTTTCTTGCTGAACAATGATGAACAATTTTCTGCCTAACTAGAAAATTTTCTTCATGATACTTCGAACCTGATTAATGTAGTCATCATTGCCGTATGTACTGGTTTTGCCACTTTTCTATGAGTCGTCTTTTACTATGGAGGAACTTAAGAAATTAGTCCTAAATTGTAATGAACTCTGTTAGCGCTTCGAAGTCAGTCACCCCCCTTTTGGACCGTCATTCCCCGTCTAACCCTTTCCTCTTAAGGTTCAAGGGCTAACTAATATTCTTCAGGTATAAAAAGCAAATTTGGAACAATTAAGCGAATGAGGGCAGGAGCGTCTTCTCTTGGATGAAGAAGCGTACCTGAAGGATAAAGAGGAATGAGTGCCACACGAGGGTTGAGGCGATCGAAAACGTTCTCGAGCTAGTGTTTTTTTAAGGAGGCGTCGGTTCTCTTACAAAATAATTATGGCTAAGGCTAAATCCAGATAGCATAGCTTTGAGTAAATGTTCAGCCACCTTCCTTCTTGGGTGAGACAGAAGAATGTGAGAGTTAAACTTCCTACTATTTCTTTGCTCACTTTTGAGGGGGACTTTTAGAGTTGGAATACATTTTGGGACATTGTCTGGTATTTCGCTCACGGGAAGGACCATATTTCCGATTTGCATAGATTTGCCTATGTTCGAGGTGAGCCTCGTGAAGAAGCGAAATTCTTGCTTTGTGGTTTTTCCACAACCGAACTTTTCAATAAGGTAGCGAAATATCTCCCACAAAGTAGTTATAGCTGGCGAACTATCAATATTGGTGCTTAAATAAACCTCACCCTAGAAAATGTACAATGACAGTTTGGTCCACTGCGAAGGACCTTAGCTCCTTTTTGGCGACTTCTGAATGCCTTCTTCTGATCTTCAAGGCTATGGAAGTGAAGGGCGATCAGATTGCCTTCATTCTCTCGTGATTCTTGCTCCGCAAGTTGTACTTCAGAGTGCGTGGTAATATCAACTACAGCGCGGTTGAAGATACTTAGAACCTCCATTCGCTTCGTGCAACCGTTGAGGCTGAATTATTTTGTATAGAGTTTCCAGGCAGAGAGCCTATAAAACATGAGAAGCTTCAAACCGTCTTGTACTCTTTGTGTTGAGGAGATACGTGAATAGCTTTCGGAATCATAGGACCAGAAAGTGCAATTCTAGCATAAAGTGTCAAAAGTGCTATCCTGCACATAGCTTACTGCACTGTTTTTGTAAGAAACATACGATGAGTAAGGGAACAATGGGAAGGGTGCATCTGTTTCTTCTTCGCGTTTTCATGAAAATACTGATTATTATACCGTTGCGCGAGGTGATTCTTCCGTCCGTAAAGTCCGAAGCGAAACTACCATTCTACCGAAGCAACGTTGGAGCTTTTCGTAAATGTCAGTGCCATTGGTGGATCATCCGATAATAAAGTAGTAGCTCTTCCCACAGCGATGCTATATATTCAAATTTCGAATGATATAGTTGTGAGGCGGCCGTTCTTTGAATGTGGTAGTCAACGCTCTTCCATCGCAGTCAACGAAGTCACCAGCTCGGAATGAAAGCACTGCGTTGAGAGAAAGTAGGTATACAACGTTTTTGCATTCAGAGGTTTGGGGAAGGGGGATTATGCAAGTGGTAGAGGTTCTCATAATAATATAAAAGCAAGTTTAGGTTATTGAATCAGTGGCAAGGGAAAATCTCTGATTGGAAATACATGCTACTAGTCTTGTAAATTACACAAAGACAAGCGGAAAGGAGTGAGATTGGATAGCAATGGTATTAACAGTAATGATATTAGCGCCAACCTCTTAATGAAGTTTGACTATTTTTACCAATTTATAGTCTTTACGATTCCAATACGGTATCCACACTCTGGAATCTTCTTTGGGTAGGATTATTGTCACACCCTTATCTTCTAAGAGGTCCTTGCGTCCCTATGCTTCCCATAATCATTGTACCATTAAGATGTTCCATTGTGGGGGCTCCTAATACTTTGGTTATAGAAGTATCCGATCTTTGGGACTTGAGAGCGGTAGGAATCAAAGCTAATGCCTCCTGGGGCAGAAGGTTTGGCTGCCCATAGAGAGTTCCTTCATTATTTAGAGTGCCTGAACACTGGGTTTGGTGCTACTGAGCCAGTTAAATCTACACCTTGGTGGCAAAGGACTGGTCTAAAAATTAATTTATTTTTCATTTCTATTTATTAAATTATTGTGGCTGTTTATTATTGTTTTTGTTTATCACCTTTAAGTTGCAGTTCGAAGGGTAATTGCATCACCGATAGCTCAAGTTTGAGATGATAGTGATTTACTCACTGGTTTAGGATAGAGACTACACCGGTTTGAGATACGTTCTTCTCTTTTAAAAGTTTTCTTTAATAATTTTTAAGCGTCAATTGATTTAATTTTCGCGTTTAGGATACGAATAATTATTTATAGTTACTAGAGTTTCGAGTCGTGGCCTGAATTAACCCAAAAGCTATAATATATTTTATCGTTACGTGATTTTACGGAATTAAAAGAAAGGAGGAATTACAGTCGGTGAGGCAAAGTGGATTAATGTAGTAGTCCCTATCAAGTTTTTTTGGTCTCATACTTGAAAAAACTAAAAAAAATATTTGTAACACACCTGATCTACAGTACCGCCTAAAAAGATAAGAACGGCTATATTTTTATCACATCTTTTATAAATTTTGTCAGAGAAAATCCTAGGCGAAAGTTATGAAAAGTTACAAGGAGTTACAAGGAGCTACAAGGAAAATAAGTACCCTAGAAGACCTTACGGTCCATACAAGGATGCCACTTTTGGCGCAATAGTTGAAGGTGTCCATTGGCAACCTGAAAGATCACTCGCGAGGATCTTAACGGCAAATTCGCAAGACTTTATCTAGTCTTAACTTGAACTGGTCAACAGATTCACTGTTGACAACTTCCGTTGGAAGTGCGTTCTTACTACCGCAGATACTGTAAGTGAAAAATTTCCCACACAGATCACGGTAGAATCGCTTCCGTTCAAGTTTAAAGCCGTGATTTCTTGTTATTCTCTCGCTGAGCTGTAAAATATCCCCGTAGTCCAGTTTGTCGAAACCTCAAAGTATTTTGAATACTTCAATAAGCTGACCACGTAGTCTCCGGGTCTCTAGCGAGAACATATCTAATTCCCTTAATCTATCTTCATAACTTTTATGTCTGATAGAGGGAATCAGTTTGGCTGCCCTGTCTTGCACGCGTTCCAATCTTGCGATGTCTTTTCGCAATGAAGGACTCCAAAATTGTATGGCATACTCCAGGTGCGGCCAAACGAGGGAGTTGTACAGACAAAGTACTATCTCCCTGTTACGGCATCCAAACTGGCGCTTTATGTAGCCTAAAATCCTTTGGGCTCTCTTCTCCACCTTAATACACTGTTTCAAGAACTTGAGTTCACTCGTGATAGTTACACCCAAGTCGTTCTTAGTGTCGGTGGATTCAAGAGCAGTGCCCTTAAGGATATACTGAGATTGGGAGTTTCTGTGGCCGATATGCATCACTTTGCATTTTTTTACGTTGAAAGGCATTTGCCACGTATCAGACCACTCCCCAATCTTCCGAAGATCTTCCTGCAGGCTTGCAGTATTTCCATCCTTTGCAACATTCATACCAAGCTTGGTAACGTCGGCAAATTTAGAAATCTTGGCAACCATGTCACCTTTAATGTCGTTGACGTGAATGATGAATAATAGTGGCCTAAGACAGAACTTTAAGGCACTCCGCTAGTAACGGGCACCCACTCAGTAGCCTGTCCATTCACCACCACCCGTTGCCGTCTGCAACTTAGCCAGTTCTCGATCCAGCCGGCTACTTTTCCGTCTATGCCCAGAGCTCGCACTTTCTGGAGGAGGCGGCGGTGTGGTGCCTTATCAAAGGCTTTCTGAGTCTAAGTACACCACATCCACCGCTTTGCCCCGATCGTGCTCATTGAAAACGAAGTGGAAGAATTCCACAAGGTTCGTCAAGCATGACCGTTGCCTTCGGAAGCCGTGCTGGGAACTCCTCAGTAGCAGGTTTGACTCTAAATACGAAGTCATTTTGTTCACCATCATGCTTTCCATTAGTTTACCGACTATCGAAGTCAGACTGATAGGTCGGTAGTTCGACGGTTGGCTACGGTCTCCTTTCTTGAAGATCGGAGTTACCTCCGCCTCACGCTAGTCTCTAAGAACGCATTTGGTCCGGATTGACATGTTGAAGATTGCGCTCAGGTGTCGTGACACTTGATCACGCACTTCTTTCAACACTTTAGGTAGAAACCCATCCGGGCCAGGTGACTTATTCGTCATTAGGTCAGTGATCTTCTTTTTGATTTCTCCTTTGGTGAAGTCCATATCCTCCAGCTTTCCCCCCCGGGTAGGAATCCGTCGGCTGGGGAATGGGACCACACTCTTCAGTAAACACTGAAGAGAAGTAGTCGTTGAGGAGGTTAGCATTTTCTGCATATGAGTGCTTTAATGTCCCCTCCTCATTCCTCAAAGGGCCAATCTTTCGACGGATTGGTTTACGGCTGTTTACATATCCAAAGAACTCCTTTGGATTCTCTTTACAGTCTCGCCACTCTGAGTTCCTCAGAACGCTTAGCCACCCTTATGCTGGACTTCACTCTCCTGGCTAGCCTCCGGTATTCGTCAAAGTCATCCTAGATCTTTGATTGCCGGTACACAGTTCTCTTCTCCCTAAGCTGTTGGCGGATTTCTCGATTAAACCACTTTGGTTGAACAGAAGACCGACGGGGGCATTTCAGAGGGATGAAACGCAATTGAAGACTCATGAATGTGGTTTTGAAACTATTCCACGAGTTTTAAACAGCATCGCACACTTCTAGCCTCACGTCAGTCAGTCCAGCATGAAGGCTTGCAAAGTCTGCTCTTCTCAAGTCATGGTTCCTTGATTGACTGGCAACAGACCTTACCTTCGGGATCTCGACGCTAAATCTAACTAGCTGACGATCACTGCCACCGAGCTCTTCGCCTACAGAGAGATTTTCAACGATATCATCCTCAGAGGTGAAGACCAAGTCCAGGATATTGTCTCCTCTCGTCGGTTCTCTGACCCATTGAGTGAGGAA
The DNA here is from genome assembly GCA_963969495.1 of Ceratothoa steindachneri. NCBI lineage: Eukaryota > Metazoa > Arthropoda > Malacostraca > Isopoda > Cymothoidae > Ceratothoa > Ceratothoa steindachneri. The sequence continues at coordinate 17,115,349 of OZ018330.1, read as the reverse complement.
CTCGTTTTTGGCGAACTCCAGGAGTAGTGCGCTTTCGCCACAGGCTGCTCGGGTTTCCCAGTCAACTTGTCTGTTGAAGTCACCCATAACGATGCACACTCTGCCTTGAACAAGCTCACCCAGCAGCTGGTACAGTTCCCTGCTCTTCTCAACGGGTTGGGAAGGGGGTCTGTAAAGCACCAGGGTCCTGTATCTGACAGGACCGATCTCTAGGTCAACGCCTAGGAGCTCGTGGTCGGATATAACGTTGGAGTTCGTAGATTCGATTGTATCCTTGACATACAACATTACACCGCCACCCTCTTTGTCTGGCCTATTTTTGTGGAAAAGTTGGTAGCCTGGAACCGTGAATTCGCCTTCAAAGTTTCAGGTTGAGGTTTTTATCCACGATTCTGTTGGATGAATGAAACGAAAATTATTAGCAAAAAATAAATTTATTAGAAAAATTGGTGTCTAAAATGATGCAAAAGCTTAGGTTTCTTGTAAAGACAAACAGCATTATTTGCCTAGCAACGAAGTTCAATTCCATCTCTCACAAAGTACTTATGGCTGGCCAACCATCTTTATTGGTGCTTAAATAAACCCTATCCTAAAAAATGTACAATGACAGTTTGGCCTACTGCGAAGGACCTTAGCTCCTTTTTAGCAAATTCCAAGTGTGCCTTCTGCTGATCTTTAAGGCTATGTTTGACATTGTATGTTTGGCATTCTATTTCCAGCTGTCGTCTAGGTAACCTGCGTAAGAAATCTGTCACGCCTCTCTCTGTAGGCGAGCTGATCGTAAAGCTGCGCTACCAAGATGGTCTAACAATTGGAGCCACTGCGGAGAATGTAAAGTACTCCAGATGTATAGTGCATATATCTGTCAACTTCTGGCATAACAACTTTATGTAAGGCTGAAAAATGAACTAGTAAGCCAGAGAAGATCTCCTGAAGAGAAAGAAGAGTCATTACTCAAAATGTGAGGAAGGACCTTTTCAAGACGGCTGTATCAAATTCTTGAGAGAAATTTTGGGTATCAAACTCTTCAGGCAGATTGTATCACGTCGTTTGGAGGAAGACAATCTTCGCGCTTCTACACCCTCGCTCAAGCCACTGATCAGTCGGGAAACAAAGAGGCTCATTTTACAATTGCCACTGAGCACGTTAGATCTACGCGTCTGGTTACTAAGCCGAAAAATCTTTAATCTCTGCAGAAGGTTCTGACTTTGTAATGCAAGTATCATTTTTGTAGCCTCATCTTGTACTTTTTCTCAACTGTCTATATCTTTCCTCAAGAAAGGGGCCCAAAATTCAGTACAATACTCCAAATGAGGTTTTACTAGAAATTATACAAATGTCAGATTACCATTTCACCCTTATAACTAAGCAGTGGTTTAATGTATCCTAGAATCTTTAGGGCTTTTTTTTACCTAACACATTTCTGCATAAACTTAAGGTTATTAGACACGGAGATGGAAAGATCCTTTTCGTTATGTTAGGGTTAATTTTCTACTAAAGAGTTTGTAATCCACTTTCGTATTTTTGTAACCGATATGCATCACTTTGCATTTTTTGCAGGTTTAGTGACAGTTCTCATACCATAGACCAATGAGCTATTTGATCCAAAACATTTTGAAATTCGACAATATCTTGTTAGATAGTTATAGTTTTTCCTAGTTTGGTGTAATCGTCTGCGAATTTAGTAATTTTTGAAAATAATGCCACCCCGATATCATTAATGTAAATAATAAAGAGAAGGGGTTCCTAGGACTTAACTCTAAGGAACTCCACTACTCACAGGTATTCAATAGGAAGCTTCGCCTTGTCGATCACACGCTGTTTTCGGTCGCTAAACCAAATTTCTATCCAATTTATTACATCTTCGCCTAATCGTAAGATTTTGAGTTTGGAAGTCCATGTACGAAATGTCAACTGACCTCTCACTGTCATTAATTGTGTTTATGTATAATGAAAACAGTCTACTACTCGTAGATTGGTGAGACATGATCTATGTTTTTTAACACTATGTTGCAAGTCTCATAAGGAAGAAATGTAGTTAAGAGCCATACCGGAAGGAAGGAAAAAGCTCACGGTGAAATTTATTATCAGTTTTTAATCAAGTCCTAATAAAATGGATCTTACTAGACAGATTTTTCATCTCCAACCAAATATTAAAATCTGCATTCGTAAGTTAGAACGTTGGCAAATTAAATTGATAAAGGCGAGAAATACAATCTGGTCTTCAATAAAACATTCATAAAACAAAAGCTGCTCCCATCATATACTTATATATATATATATATATATATATATATATATATATATATATAGAGAGAGAGAGAGAGAGAGAGAGAGATGTGTGCTATCAGTCAGTTTGCCTGCTTCTCTGCTCTTGCTTCTCTGCTCTTAATTCCTGAACAGGATAAGTCAGGAATCACGATTCGCTTCTTGAAAAACAAGCTACAAGGAATTGAATCGAATTCTAATCTTAATATAAAACTACAAAGATTATCAATTATTTGCACCTATTTCGTACACATGTTTGAGTATATATATGGATATGTGCACGCACAGAAACAACTGCCATCTCACATGGTCGGAGAACGCTAGCGGTCGTCTTCTGACATGAACCTAGCTTTTATATATCTCTCACGAACACGAATTTAAGAGTGTATTGGTGGAGAAGTTTGTGGTTAAAATCTACATTATTTCTTGGCTGCTTTGAGTGACATTGTATGTGCTGTGTTTGCCTCCTGTGGGTGAAATCGGTTTTAATATTTGGCTGAGTATCTTCGTTCTTTTTAAATTAAAAGGCGAAGAGGAGTATTTGTGTGATGATCAACCTTAAAGTAATCATTTGTTGCCTCCATTCGTAAGATGATGGTAAATGCCTCTAAAATTTTGTGGGGGATTCCTGTTTATGCGTAGGTATGAAGGTTAGCTTTTACTGCCTGTCTTTATTTTTCTGGTGTATCAGAAAAGTTACTCTTAATGTTTTTAATGGGTCTTTATTGGAATTCTCAGGGAAGGGTTTATCATGAAACATTTTCAGGGTTTAAACATAGGGCCCGGGAAATTACCAACTTGGATTTTCTTCTAATTTATGCCAAATAATTATGACTCATTTAATTTAAGAGAAAAAGTGTGTACCTCAGATATTGAGCTACCTTTTTATTTCGCTACCATAGAAGAAATCTTGGAATATTGGAAATCATAAAAAAATGAAAATAATTGAATTATATGACGTTTATTGAAAATAAATCAAATGGAAAAATTATATCAAATTAAATATCTGAAAGATAAAAATAATATAGTTTGATGTTTTAATCCAGAAATCGATTTAATATACATTCCAGTTGATCAGAAAGAGTAGCTAATGTATTATGAATTAGTGCCATTAAAACCAAATAGTCAGCGTTACAAGGTCATTTGGCACTATTCTTTATATAATTTTTTGTACATTTTGTAGACACAAAATGGCACTTATAGTAATTTTTATTACCCATGATGGAGGTTCCCGGAGTACTGGAGAGAGACGGAACGAAAAAGAGACGAATACTGAGTTATTGGACGAAGTGAATCTCTCGTTAGTTATAACTCTTCATTTTGTTCTTTTATGATTCATTTCGATAGTTTTTGTTTAGAATTTACGGCCATATCCGTCCATTAATTCAATTTTAGTCCATTTTAAGAAAAAGGAATGAAATGGCTCCGATTCCCTTACCCTTCACTTAACTTTAGCAGTGTACATGCGCTGCGTAATACACACACACACATACACCAACCTACAAATGTAGATTCAAATCTATTTGGCTCATGCTATAAATGGCTATTTAATAAGCATTAATATGAGTAAAGATTTAGTTAAGGTCGAAATTTATGTATTTAAAAGTCATTGTTTAGTAATTTTCAAACTTCAAACACAACCGTTAATGAATTAGAGGCATTTACAAGAATCGAGACTAAATTTGCTAGTTCATGCAGATATACCCACAAAAGAAAAGCGAAAAACGATTCCGAGCGCTTTCGTCTTTATTCTTAAAGAATAAAGACGAAAGCGCTCGGAATCTGCACAACTTTGACTCACGTGCACTTTCTAGTTCATATATTATTGCAGTCAATAAGTTTCTCTCAACGTAGGACTTTTCTACGATATTGCTTTAATAGATTAGTCGATTTCGCTTAGGTCTTTTAAATTCATCTATTTTTACATATTCCATTGGATATAGATCGGTAATGTGATCCTTTTACAGCAAATCGTTGGTCTTGTTAGTTTTCAACCAGGTTTGAAATATTTTTACCTATGTTGCTGATTACTTTCATGTAAAATAATATTTACTCAAGTTTTTAGTATTTTTAGCTGATAATTTTATCAAGCATACATTCCCTTCCTTTTTTAGGCTACGTCTAACCCCAAGGGAGTTACGACCTCAAAAACACTTCTATCCTGAGAGAGTGACTATGCTTTAAGTAGAGACACTCGTCGGATGAGGGCTCAATTTAAGTCGGAAGGACTTTCTGTGGCTGTCCTTTACTGTAATGACCTGAACTGGTTTGCATCTCGTGGAAAAATGTATGTGTCCTCTAAGATACCATCATCAGGTGCAGTGATCGAATAAACAGTGCAAAATAAACGTTTACTGAGACGAGTCGTTCAGAGCTTTCGGGTCAAAGAAGCTTCGACAGGGTTGGTTTTCCTAAGCCGCAGTGAAATTAAAAGGCGCAAACTGTTATGTGTATGTAGTTTTATCCATTTACAACAAAAAAGATTGGTGATAGATTGCAAAAGTTAGATCGAATAAATAAAGTAATAAATTAACTTAATTGAATATATATATATATATATATATATATATATATATATATATATATATATATATATATATATATAGTAGGGTGAAATAAGTATTTGTACACCTTCAAAATTCAATTTTAATAACCTTCCAATCCATCAAACTTCATGAAATTCACACAATGTAAATTTAGAAGTTTTATGCACCAAAAGGCATGAAACAGAATTGAAATCCAGTAAACTTGAAATTAATGAAAACAGGAAGTGGAAAAAATATTCGTACAAATCGATATTTGGTGATTAATACCTAGTTGCGTAACATTTGTTGGCTTTCACCGCCATCAATCGTTTCCTGTAGTTCTTCACTACTTCCCTGTAACATTCCTTTGGTATTTCGGCCCATTCTTCTTTGCAAATTACCTCCACTTATTTGATGTTCTTAGGGTCATAGGCATTGCCGTCTTTCCTCCAGACAGGACGGACATAGTTACGGCCAAACAATTCTATTTTTGTCTCGTCTGATCCTTTTTTCTTCTATCTACATATAAGGACCTGGCAGCTACCTCACGCGTCAGAAGGGAGGCTTTGGAACCTCTATAAACAACGCCAATCGACGCTCACTGGTTGCGAGAGACTAGGACTTGAGGGGTCTTAGGCGTTGGGGCACGATGAATAGGATGAGGGTAGTGCCCCGGTAACCCCTTTCCTGGCGCATAATTATTGACCAGTCCCAGTGACCGTTGACGGGTGCCTCTGGTAGCATTGGTCCGTGGTGACGGCCCTTTGTTCCCATGTTGGTTGCCAGGCCAATAAAAAGCCTTGGGTCGAGTCTCTTGGTGTGGCGGGATATACACTGAACGCTGCTCCGAGATCTTGGCCGTCGTAAAGGGAACTAGTAGGAGTTTAGTACGAGGTGTGCTCCGTTGTTCACCTGGTGAGAAATCGATGACCCCTTCGGGGACCGTCTGTGCTGCTTGGTTGGGAGCCACGGCACGCTGAGGTTTGACAACTCGGTCGGACGAACAGCAGCACAAGGAGCGTGCCTTCTGAAAGATCCGAAACCTCTCTGATCGATAGGCGGGAGCGACTCACGCGGGGCGAACTCACCACGCCCTTTCTTTTTTATTGAGTGGTCACAAAGTATTCAGAGATATAAAGTGTTCAGCATGACTGGAAAGAAAGGACCTGGTGCGTTAAAGTATACCTGCTCGACATGCCAAAAGGACAAGTGGTGCGTAGATTTTCCGGAGGGGTGTTTCTCAAAATGCCACCCTGGAAGTATCTGCACGGACTGCGTCCTTAGGGCAGAACTTCAGGAGCTTAAGGAACTTTTTAAATCTTCTGAGGAAAAAACACGACGGCTGGAAGAAAAGGTGAAAATCCTCGAGTCTGAGCATGTGACTCAAATCCGTCATTTCGAAGCCATCATTTCAGAGATTAAAGCCACCAATGGACAGAAACAGCAACAAGAAACTCCCAACGACGCGGATGGCTCCTCTGTTGGGCCCTCATGCACCGCGTCGATAGAGATAGGCCAACCATCCGACGTCCCAGAGCCAGCAGCTGCTGGGGTTACTCAGGGCGTCAAAAAGAAGAAAAGGAAGAGTAAGAAAGGAAAAACAGAAGAGAAAGTAGAAACGGAAGAAAAAACGAAGAAGAAAAAGAAGAAAAAACCCCAAAAAGTGGGGAAGAAAGAGGAATCGAAAGAGCCCATAGTGAAAGGAAAGCCTCTGTCCTCTGAACCCAAATGCGCGAGGGTCATCGTGATCGGTGACTCCCAAGCGCGGGATCTACAACCCTTGCTAGCGGCCCGCCTTCACACCAGTGTGAAGGTAAGCTGCCTTCCAGGGAAGGGGAACGGAGAAATAAGGGTAAAGGCTGAGAAATCTCAGATCTCTGAGAACTCAGTAGTTGCCCTCATGGCAAGTGGCAACGATCTCTACCTACGAGGAGGCAATGTAGGCGCCAGCGGGAAGATCCTGATCACGGTTATGGGAGGAGTTGACGACTGTGGGCTAAAAACCCGCAGACGTGTCGTGGTCGGGATACTCCCAAGACGAGGTCCATCCCGCAATGCTCACGCGAGGAACGTCTCCATAAACCAACGCCTGGGAGATCTTTGAAGGCGGAAGGAGTTTTTTTTGTAGACCCCTACCGCACCTTTTACGGTAGAAATGACCTGTACAAAAGGGACGGAGTGCATCTTTCCTTTAAAGGGAAAGCTGCACTCGCAAACATGATCCAGGATGTTGTGGAGCGGACCCAAAGAAGGGTCAGACCCCGAGTAAAGGAGGACGTACGCCAGTACACCCGTGTTACTCCAGGAACGACCTTTTCTGAAGTCACAAAGAGTGGAGTGATCCCGCCACAGAGAAAGAAAGCGGGAAACGGAAGAGCGTAGGGAGTCCTACAGTCGGGGACTCCCTAAAAGTTCTTCTGTTTAATGCGAGGTCTTTTAGAAACAAGTTTTTAGAACTTCGTAGCCTCGTAGCAACAGAAGAACCGGAGATGGTGGCCATAACGGAGTCGTGGATAAAAACCTCAAGCCGAGATTTTGAAGGTGAATTCACGATTCCCAGTTCCTAGCTCTTCTTGAAAGATAGGTCAGACAGAGAGGGTGGCGGTGTGATGTTGTATGTCAAGGATACTCTCAACTCGACGGATTGCAACATCGTATCCGACCATGAACTACTAGGTGTTGACCTAGAGATAGGTCCTGCCAAATACAGGACCCTGGTGCTTTATAGACCTCCTGCCCAACTCGTTGAAAAGGACAGAGATCTGTACGAGCTACTAGGAGAACTTGTGAAAGACAGAGTGTGTATCGTCATGGGTGATTTCAACACACAAGTTTACTGGGAAACTAGAGAACCCTGTGGCGAGAACGCACTACTCCTGGAGTTCACGAACAACGAGTTCCTCACTCAATGGGTGAGAAAGCCAACGAGAGGAGACAATATCCTCGACTTGGTTTTCACCTCTGAGGATGACATCGTTGAGGACCTCTCTGTTGGCGAAGAGCTCGGTGGCAGTGACCACCGACTAATTAGATTTGTAGTCAAAGTCCCCAAGGCAGAGCCTGCAACTAGTAAATCAAGGAAACTGGATTTGAGAAGAGCAGACTTTGCAGGTCTACGCGCGGGACTGACTGACGCGAGGCTAGAGGAGTGCGATGCTGTTGAAGACTCTTGGAACAGTTTCAAAACCACATTCATGAGTCTTTAATCGTGTTTTATCCCTCTGAAATACCCCCGTCGGTCTTCTGTTCAACCAAAGTGGTTTAATCGAGAAATCGGGCAACTGCTTAGGGAGAAGAGAAATGTGTACCGGCAATCGAAGATCTCGGGTGACTTTGACGAATACCGGAAGCTAGCCAGGAGAGTGAAGTCCAGCATAAGGGCGGCTAAGCGGTCTGAGGAACTCCGAGTGGCGAGACTCTGTAAAGAGAATCCCAAAGAGTTTTTTGGATATGTGAACAGCCGTAAACCAATCCGTCGAACGATTGGCCCTTTGGGGAATAAGGAGGGGACATTAAAGCATTCAAATGCAGAAAATGCCAACCTCCTCAACGACTACTTCTCTTCAGTGTTTACTGAAGAGTGTGGTCCCATTCCCCAGCCGACGGATTCCTACTCGGGGGAAAAGCTGGAGGCAATGGACTTCACCGAAGGAGAAATAAAGAAAAAGATCGCTGACCTAAAGACGAATAAGTCCCCTGGACCGGACGGGTTTCTACCTAAAGCGTTGAAGGAAGTGTGCGATGAAGTATCACGACATCTGTGCGCTATCTTTAACATGTCAATCCGGACCAAATGCGTTCCTAGAGACTGGCGTGAGGCGGAGGTGACTCCTATCTTCAAGAAAGGAGACCGTAACCAACCGTCGAACTACCGACCTATCAGTCTGACTTCGATAGTCGGTAAACTCAAGGAAAGCATCATGGTGGACAAAGTGACGTCGTATTTAGAGTCAAACCTGCTACTGAAGAGTTCCCAGCACGGCTTTCGAAGGCAACGGTCATGCCTGACGAACCTTGTAGAATTCTTCCACTTCGTTTTCAGTGAGCACGATCGGGACAAGGCGGTGGATGTGGTCTACCTAGACTTTCAGAAAGCCTTTGATAAGGTCCCACACCGCCGCCTTCTCCGGAAAGTGCGAGCGCTTGGCATAGACGGAAAGGTAGCTGGCTGGATCGAGAACTGGCTAAGTGGCAGACGGCAACGGGTGGTGGTAAATGGACAATCTTCTGAGTGGGTGCCCGTTACTAGCGGGGTGCCCCAAGGTTCTGTCCTGGGACCACTACTATTCATCATCTACGTCAACGACATGGACGGTGACATGGTTGCCAAGATTTCCAAATTTGCTGACGATACCAAGCTTGGTATGAACGTTGCAAAGGATGGAAATACTGCCCGCCTGCAGGAAGATCTTGGGAAGATTGGGGGAGTGGTCGGACACGTGGCAAATGCCTTTTAACGTGGGGAAATGCAAAGTGATGCATATCGGCCACAGAAACCCCCAATCTCAGTATATCCTTAAGGGCACTGCTCTTGAATCGAGTGACACTGAGAAGGACTTGGGTGTTACTATCACTAGTGACCTCAAGTTCTCGAAACAGTGCATTGAGGCGGATAAAAAGGCCCAAAGGATGCTAGGCTATATTAAGCGCCAGTTTGGTTATCGGAACCAGGAGATTGTACTGTGCCTGTACAACTCACTTGTGCGACCGCACCTGGAGTATGCCGTTTCCAATTTTGGAGTCCTTCATTGCGAAAGAACATCGCGAGATTGGAACGCGTACAAGCCAGGGCAACCAAGCTGATTCCCTCTATCCGACATAAAAGTTATGAGGATAGACTAAGGGAATTAGATCTGTTCTCGCTGGAAACCCGTAGACAGCGTGGTCAGCTCATCGAAGTTTTCAAAATACTCCGAGGGTTCGACAATGTTGACTACCGGGATATTTTCACACTGAGTGAGAACAGAACGCGCAATCACGGCTTTAAACTTGAACTGAAGCGTTACAACCGCAATCTGTGTGGAAATTTTTCCACTTACAGTATCTGTGGTATGTGGAACGCACTTCCAGTGAAAGTTGTCAACAGTGAATCTGTTGACCAGTTCAAGTCACACTAGACAAAGTCTTGAAAAGTGGCCGTTTAGGGACGCAAAACAATTAAACAGCCTTGTGCCCGCTCAATTGCTAGTCCAAAGGTACCCGCTTTGAATGGATCGTAAGGTCTCCTAGGGTACCTTCTTTCCTTGTTGTTACTCCTTGTTGTTACAAAACATTATGCCAGAACTCACCAGATTTTTCTAAATGTTCGCGTACGAACTTCATCCTTGCAGCTATGTGCCTCTAGTAGGAGAAGTATCTTCTTTGACCTGCGATACTTAAGATTATACCAGTTCAGTTCATTACTGATCGTTCGCTTTGTTTACGACGTTCCTGCTGCCAGTAAGTCATCTTAAATTTTCTTCCCCGTCGTCAGAGGAGCACCTGAATGTTGAAGATTTTCGATGGTTCCCATCTTTTTCCACTTTAGGATGACAAAGCTACTGGTACTGAATGGTATTTTCAGCTGCTTGGATATCTTCCGGTAGTTCAGACAATCAGTATGAAGCTTCAGGATCGCCTTTTGCTGGTCATTAGAGAATCCTTTATTCTTTGCCAGGATAATGTCTTTACTGCGGGGGCATTTACTGATAAATGGCATTCCAATCTTTCCTGAGCTCTTGTTGACTGCTGTAAATATTATTGGAACCCTCTAAAAGCTTTTTTGCACCGCCACAGCAAATAGTATGTCTCATGTGCTTTTAAAAATGAATTTTGTTAGGTTTATGTTTCTGTACGAATACCTTTTTCATTCCTGTTTTCATTAATTTAAATTTGACTGAATATCAATTCATGCCTTTTTGTGCACAGAAATTTTAACTTGACATTAAGATACATCTATTGTGCACACTTCATGAAGTTTGATGGGTTGTAAGTCTATTAAAATTGCATTTTGAAGGTGTACAAATACTTATTTCACCCCCACTGTATATAACTAGTGTAATTGTGTTGTAAAAATAACAGAATTTATACGAATAATCATTTCGAAATTCTAAGATAAATACACAATTATTGAAACAGCTTTCCATCAACAAAAGCAACAACCGTGCCATCAAAATTGAAGGCACCGGCACGATATATATATATAGAATATTGACCTAGCTTCAGATAGGCTTTCATCTAAACATTAGACTAGATAATTCAACTCTATAAGGATGCATGTTTATAAAGTTGAAATATCCACTTTATTGTATAGATGAAAGCTTATCTAAAACTAGGTCAATATTCTACCGACCTCAACAAAGAATCCTAGATGCATAGGATAAAAGGTCAAAAGTGCAGACATTAGGGGAAATTTATCACTTAAATATCAGACCCTCTCAATTGTAGTTTCAGTCCTTAGCTTTCAATTGCTCTTCACCGACACAACACAGCAAATAGAACTTCATTTCTCACTTGACGACCACAAGTTGGCCCAGCCTCGCTTCGGTAATATTTCGTTGTCTGTTGCCTGTCGTCTTCGACACCTCGACGTCAAGCTGCTCTTTATCTGACTTCCTTACCACACACGCCATTTTCTCTCCTGTTGGCAATATTCAAGAGATTTTGCTACATTTTTGGTCTCTCGTTCTGAGTTATTTGGAGTAGCACCGACCTCATCAGTAATGACGATAACGTTTCCATTTGCAATTCTAATTCCACATCCACCATGGAAAATTGGCCTTTTTTTATTTATTTCGGTTGGTTATGATGATTTGCGATCCATGTCTGTTTATTGAATTCATTTACTCTATTATTTGCAACACAACAACTTTTGCTTACTGTATTTTTGTAACTTTAAACTCTGTGATTATTATTTTTTCTCTTATCCCATTAATCTTTAAATTAATTTTCAAACATTGCTAATTATAAAACACCTAAATTTTGCCATCGACCTCAAGAGAACAATTTTATATTTTGTTATAAATGGTGTCATAATTAATGAAAATACAGTTAAAGGTTTCCTAAAACTGTTTTCAGCTTCAGCGTTTTGTCAATGTAGAATTTGAGCGCAAATCGATTAAATCTCTTTCTTTAATCTAACTCACGCTCCATTTAAGCTATGATATGGCTTGCAACTCTCGTGAATATATAACTTTTATCTTATCTAAAGAGTGACCCTGATTTGTGAATCAGAGAGTGGGAGAGAGTTTCCGAGAGAGACATAGTAGCTCGTCCAAGGGTGAATTTGCGTACATAATTTCCTGTTTGCCCTCTTCTCCCACTTGAGGGTGGTTGGCAAACGCGTAGACCTCTGGCCATTTATACTTCGGCCTGTTCCTACTCTGTTCCTTCTTAGACAATCTTTGCTCTGTGGTAACATACACGTTTTTCATGCAAAACTCCGCAACGACGTCTCAAGGGCAGGATGGTCAGTCATCTGCGGCTAAAATCTGAGGGATACGCGCTTCCCTGGTTCCAATACCCAGAGGTTGTTCTACAGCTCTAGACTGACCGGGATTGAGAAAAACGCCCCGGTCGGTCTATACTCGGCTATAGACCGACAGGGCTCGTAATTTTGAAAGGACCGGGCTTGGAAAAAATGGCCGGAGTTAGCCGGAGGAGGGGCCGGGTTCTGGCCCCGCTCGGTCTATATCTACAGATATACCTATATTTTCTACATATTTTCACTCCATATTTTCTCTACATTTTTAGAGATCTCTGTTCTTTGAAACCTTATAAGAAAGTGACCCTGGTTGGTTTTTGCTTTAAATTAAAAAAAGGTATTATGCCCAAGGTTACTGGATTAAATCATATTGGAGTTTGGTGATTTTACGGCTAGTTGGACTCATCTGTTTAGTATGAAAGTAATAGAAATAACCCTGGCGAACGAGTAAGGGAGAAAATTGTCTACGAAGGATAAAATTGTTCACGAAGGATAAAATTGTTTACAAAGGGTTGCCTCATGAAACCCTCAATAATTGTTCTTTGATATTTTGAAGGGTCAATCCTGTTGTAACAATACAACCCTTGCGAAAGAGTAAAGGAGAAAATTGTCTACAAAGGATAAAATTGTTTATAAAGGATTGCCACATGAAACACTCAATAATTGTTCATTGATATTTTGTAGTGGCAATTCCGTTGTAACAATACAACTCTGGCAAAAGAGTAAGGGAGAAAATTGTTTATGAAGTTTAAAATTGTTTACAAAGGATTGCCACATCAAACCATAAATAATTGTTCCTTGATATTTTGAAGAGGCAATCCTGTTGTAACAATACAACCCTGGCGAAAGAGTAGGGGAAATAATTGTTTATGAAGGATAAAATTGTTTACAAAGGATTGCCACATGAACCATCAATAATTGTTCATTGATATTTTGAAGGGGCAATCTCGTTGTAACAAGACGACCCTGGCGAACGAGTAAAGGAGAAAATTGTTTATGAAGTATAAAATTGTTTACAAAGGATTGTACCATGAAACTTTCAATAATTGTTCATTGATATTTTGAAGGGGCAATCCCGTTGTAACAATACAACCCTGGCGAAAGAGTAAGGGAGAAAATTGTTTATAAAGTATAAAATTGTTTACAAAGGATTGCCACATAAACCATAAATAATTGTTCATTGATATTTTGAAGGGGCAATCCTGTTGTAGACATTATTGCATCCTCAATGGCGCGCGATTTCATTATACTAATATTTATATATTTTCTTTTTGTGAGAAGGATGTCAATTTAATTTGTTTTTCTTTATTTTAAAGCTATAAATCTTTGTCCCACCAGAAATCTTTAAACATATCGGAATCTCAAATCTCATCGTAAATTCTTGTTTGAAAACTTTGGCATCAACATAAATTTCTTTATCGCCGTCCTCTACATCTTTTAATTGATCGTACAAAGAGTTGTCTGAAATGTTAATTTCAGAATATATGATAAAAAAAGGCCACCTCAATAAGCTTATAGAATTAAAATAAAACAATGTTTAATATTAGTTCCATTTTAGTCTCTTCGTAATTGTAGCAACAATAATTATTAACAGCCATGGCAAAGGTGAATGGGATGCAGTAATTTCAAAATCTCCTGATTTTAGGAACATTTTCAAATCTTCGTGGCTTCTACATATTTAAAATACAGGCATTTCAGATAATATATATATATATATATATATATATATATTTGGAAAATTACAACATATGGTGCGGTAAGTATATAGCACAAAATGATACAGCCCGCTTCTTATAGCCTCATGGGAAACGCCCTAGTTACTACCAGGGAAGATTAAATTTCAGTTAGCCATTTTTAGTCAACCCCCAAAAGTTGATTCGAAATAGCAACCTTTTATATTTAAGATATCTTGCTTATTTTGAGGGGAAAACGGGGAATTAAGCAGAATTTCTTGGTTATCTCTGCTAAACACTTTTCGACAAATATGGAAAATGGCTAACAGAAACTTGATCTTCCTTGGTGCCAACTAGGCGTTACCCAAGAGACTAAAAGAAGCGAGCGGTATCATTATGTGCTATATACTTAGCGCAATATATATATATATATATATATATATATATATATATATATATATATATATATATATATATATATATATATTGGAGTATTCCGCAATTTGCTAGTACGACAGAATTTCACAATTCAAAGAGCGCAAATGGGCTCGTTTGAGAATTTTTTACCCCATTAGAAGTTAATACCCAGAGGATTGCTAATACCAGTACCAATATCAATCCTGCCGAGCAAGCAAGGTGGTGCTCTAGCCACCTTATATGTAAAAATCTAGAGTTGTAGAGAGGTAAGTCAATCCTCAGTGGATATGACACAACCAGTCCACATGGAGGCAATCCTGGTGTAAGACCAACCCACCTGGAGGCAACCCTGGTGTGGGACCAACCCACCTGGAGGCAACCCTGGTGTGGGACCAACCCACCTGTATGCAATCTACGTGAAGTTAAGCTACGATTGAACTTCCACTTCTTAGCGGTTGCATGGACCCCTAGCACAAGGAGGAGGGGGTGCTATAAAATTCCCACAGCATGCAATAGCCTCCCTCCACTCTAACCTGGTCCCTCAGGGCAGCCTTACAGAAAGCGCAGCCCCACTTAATTGTGTAAACGTAGGTGGGGTCTACAGCCTACAGCATGGCTGTAGGATCAAAGCTTTGTGGTTGGAGAGAAGCACAAATTCTATCTTCTTAGGGGAGCTATAAACAACCACAACAACCATCAATATTAACCTCGCCCTCTATTCTTGCTTATCTATGTTCGTTTGTCTTAGCCATCCTGTCAACTCGTCTCATTCTTTGGTCACTGAGCACTGACCTCCAAGGTCACAACAAATCACTGTTTTGCTTTTCCACTCAATAATTCGAATACACTAACCTCTATATTCCCCTTCTTGGCCCATTTCCATTTAGTGAGAGGCAATGGGGTGCAACACACCATTTTCCCCCTCATTTGACGAAAAACGAAGGCGATAAAATGAGTGCGAAATGCCATGGCCCCCATTGCCACCCATCTCCCTTTTCCGAGCGAGCGCACAAACTCCGACGCCCGAATCGACCTACATGGAAAAATGGCTCCCCATTACTCTCGTTACGCTAACATGCAGCTGAATTCACGCCAGAATCCACAGCCAACCTTCTTATCTCAACACCCTCATCCTATCACACCTCCCTACATCTCTTTCGATTTCCATTTTGTTCAATCTTACATATATTCCCTCTCTCCCATCTACTTCTTGGCAACCGATTTACTTCAAATCTCTTTTTCCTTCAGTGCGGTTCGTTTACATCATCATATTTATCGAAGGTATTCCTTGAGGATCGTTTCGAGGGCAAAATAGGAACTTAATAGGATGTGTCGCTTCGGTTCTTCTTTATCGGCAATTGGCATTTTCGGATACCTATCTTACGAACATACCTAGAATTTAACGTGATCTCTTATCATGATTTATATGAGTGAGAAAACACATTTACAACAATATTCAAGGAGAAAAACGAAAGATGGGTAATTTAAGAGGTGAAAATGAACTGCTGACTCTTGTTCAACATCTGGAAATGCTATCTATTCTGCTATACAGATGGATTAAGATATTTTCAAGAAGCAAAACTTTATAATTTTCTCAGTTTAATCATAAAATAGACCCCAAATACTAATTACATTAGATGATGCTCCTGCATCTTCATACTGAGAGGTAGCAATGCAGCAAAGAATTAAGGGCAATGTCAGTAAATTTACATCCAGCATACAACTCCCACCAATATAGACTAAATGGATGGATTTTATCATTGTTGATAACAAGAAGAGAGAGAGAGAGTGAGAATAAATTTTATGTTTTTCAAATTCACTTAAGTTTTCGATTATGTTAGAATAGAAACTTATGACAATTAGTTACCACCAACAAAGCGCGCAGCATGATAGCTACTGGAAAGAATATTTCTTCTATAATTGAAACTTTTGCAATCTTATGCTTCAAATTGGTAATAATTGAAAAATTGGCTTAAAAGGGTCTTGGAACCATCAAGTGCGAATAGGCAATTGCAGATTTTATGTCTTTTATACCTATATGATCTTATATTTACAGAGGGAGCAAGTTCCTTGCACGAAGCTAATACCTTTTAAGCCATTTATTTGTAGCAATAAAAAACCCTGACCATTGTGCGCATAGTAAAAATATAAATAATGATCAATATGTATGTAAGGTTAAAGGACTATTACAAATTGCCAAAATATCAAGGCAACGACTATTTGTTACAGGTAGGAAACCAATATTTAGTCTGATCATTATGTAACTATCAGACCTTCAGGAGAGTACAGATTCAAATTACTCGTCTTCACTAATAAAAAGATATTTCATTCTATTTTTGCACATTGAAATTTCTTCCAATGGACCAAGTTCTGTGCGTCTTTCATTTCAACCCTATCTTTATCTGTGCATAAATTCTCGATACCCGTAAGGTAAGGGATTAACTGGGCCATTTTAGAAGCTTAGTTCTATCTTTATGGAAGCACAAGGTTATCTTTGGTTATTCTTTTTATTCATATGCTTGGTATCGATGCAATGCTCCATTTCTAACCAAATTTCTTTGCTTTTCCAGTTACTGGCATTTGTGAATTATATCATACCACTTTAGAAAAAAAACCCGGTAAAAACCCTCACAGTAAATCCTGCCACGACTTGACTTCAAAATTGGAATAATAGTTTTGTAGTAAATGGTAGAGTGAATAGTATTGCTCCAGGGAGAGGTTGCAAGTTTCGATCAATGAACGATTTTTTATCTCTCCTGATCTCATAACAAGTATTTCAGATCCCCACTCACTTCTCAAATGGCACAAGTTGTTTGCTCATTTTGACTTTGAAACTGCTTAGAGATTATAAGAAGCCTTTAAGATCTGGTAGTTTTGTATATCATCATTCCATGCGTTTCAAACATCTTTTGGACTATGTCAATCATTATTCTTTGGAGTATCGGTTCTTTTTTGCATTAAATATGCAGCTTAATTCTTCCAGAAAACTTTGAACATTAATTGGACTTAGAAAGTTGGGGAGAGGCAGGGGTTAGGAATTCATTATTAAAATTGAGTTTTAAATTTCAATAACACTTAGATTTATGATTTTAAATAACTTCAATTCATCTTTAAACAGGCTAAGAAAATTGCTCGAACGTCTTGTCAGCGAGAATTAAGTGAAGCATTTGTAGTGATGCTTGACAGCGAGTGTTAAGGCTGTGGTAAAGGCAAATAAGATAGCGCCAGGAGGAATCGGACAGACCACCGCCATAAAAGTTTGTAAGAAAGGTGAGGTCATTGAAAGTAAAAATGTGTGAAAGTTATATATATATATAGCTCAAGTAAGCGAAAGAGGAGGCTAGCTTAGGGTGGTTGTGGTACCTACTCCTAATTCACATCGAAGTAGGCCCCTTCTTTAGGGTTAGAACACGACAAGGGTAAACCATTTGGGTATTATCTGCGAGCACAATGCCCAATAGTAATAAACAATAGTAGTAGCAGTTTTACCACATCTGCACTCATTTAAGAGAGCCTTTTATTTCTAAATGGAGACCTACAGTTTAATGTGCGATTCTAACTAGGGATATCTACAGCGTATGGCGGCCCACCCGAATCAGGATTCCATCCGACGACTAACCATACTCGATGCGGTTGAACTTAGCTGGAATCGAAAGCTGGATTTCCACTCGGCAATGCCGTTGTACCCCAATGGTAATACTATATGGCTGAGGTGGCTGTTAAGGTGTTAATGCGTTATGAGTGTTAAGTTAGGCAATGGAATGAGGAAAAATGAATGAACTACCACTTTAAAATGAATAAACGATTGGGCAATCAAAGTGGTAAGGTAAGTGGCTGTGAAATTCCCCAAAACTATATGAATATTTAGAAACTGCTTTGTTTGTATGTTGGATTTAGCCTGATTTCACTTTGTTCATCACTGCCAGGATGGAGAAAAGGCAAGAGCTGGAAAACCAATAAAAGTGAAACGCCACCTGCAATAGATCATCAACTCCCACCATCCATTTCACGTCATCTGTTTGATTTGGGTCCAATCATTTATCTCAGTTCTACAAATTTAGTGGAAGGCGCCTGGCTAAAGTGGGCAGCAAACTGACACGAAAAGAGAAAGAGAGAGAGAGAGAGAGAGAGAGAGAGAGAGAGAGAGAGAGAGAGAGAGAGAGGGGTAAAAAGAGAGAGAGAGAAAGAAAAAGAAAGAGAGCGAGAGAGAGAAGGAGAGATAGAGGGAGGGAAATATAGAGAGAGAGCGAGAGAGAGAAGGAGAGATAGAGAGAGGGAAATATAGAGACAGAGATAAAGAGATAGAGACAGAGTGAGGGGGAGATGGAAAAAGAGCGAGAGCGAGAGACAAGCAAAACACGAAGAAATTTTGAAGTTAGGCTGAGAAAAATCAATAAAAAACGTGCAAAAATCCCCAATATAATAAGACAAGCTTTAAAACCAGAGTATAATGTTTACGAGATAAAATAGATCAAAGAAAGGAAAACATAAAAACATCATTATATTCTCAACTTAGGAAACAAGGTCAGCTTTAGTGAGCGAAGAAACCCAAGTTTTCATTACACGAATTGATTAGGATAAAACGGACTTAAAAACAGAT
This sequence comes from Ceratothoa steindachneri, assembly GCA_963969495.1. Classification (NCBI taxonomy): domain Eukaryota; kingdom Metazoa; phylum Arthropoda; class Malacostraca; order Isopoda; family Cymothoidae; genus Ceratothoa; species Ceratothoa steindachneri. The sequence continues at coordinate 17,096,404 of OZ018330.1, read as the reverse complement.
TCAGGATCGAAAGATATCGCTTAGTAGAAGCTGTGGCGTTTTGGAAGAAGTTACAAGTGCGTATGGTAGAACATTTTGTTCAGTTGGAAGCAAGCTAGAATAAATAGTCAAAAAAGATACTAGATAAATAGAGGAAAATAATGAGATGTACTGTTAAATAAAGAAAATGTAAAAGAATACAGTATTAAATGGATCACAACTAATACCAGGCAAGTTTAAGTTAGTATTTTTATTTTGGTTGTTGCTATTAGGTCCCAACTTGAGATAAACTAAGCCGTTCTGATCCCCAAATACTTAGATAGATGTATTCAAACATTATATTCGCTCTTTGATAAATTTCATTTCTATTTTTTTATATCAATATATTCCCCTATCTTATTTCTTTCCTGGATAAATGAAAAATTATCTCGAGATTACTCACGTTATTTTCCCTTAGCCGAAAAAAATCTTAGAGCACAAATGAATGCATAAGAACGCTTGAGCTTACAATAATAGTTACTTCATCACTAGAGACAAACAATTAACTGTAAAGGCAAATAGACACACAACAAATTTCATTGTTTCGATCCATACGAATTAAATAGGCTCTACAAGGTAATTGCAAAATTGAGAGTTAATAAAGAAAATTGGTTTGAAAGATAAATATTTTTTAGGAAATCTCCCCTTTGGACTTTTTTTCACGTGTTTTCTCTCATAAAAAGTACTTAAAATCGAATCTAAAGTTTATAACGCTTAACCCTAGTTTTTTTTTAATATATAGTTTTTCTTGACCTCAAACATAATAATGCCTTTAAGTTTTTTATAGAATTACTCTCATCCATAATTGTATTTTACTAACTATTTAGGCAAGAGAAACGCCTTAATTAAAAGGACACTCCTACAATTATGATCGTTTGAACGAGCCTTGTTATTTATGCTCACTCCAGGGCCCTATTCATGACTCATCCTGAGAACTTCCTTTCACTCTCTAGTCAGAAAACATCATGGACTACTGAAGTGAATTGGATGCCCTAAGACCTTGTTTTCTGCTAAGTTTATGAAACAAGCGATGCAAAGCTATTTACTCTTGTGAGAAAAACATTCAACAGAGAAGTCGTTCGTTATTCGTGGTAAAATCAGTTGACCCCGAAGAGGTTACGAAGAAGGAAACCTACATATAATTAGTAAAGTGCATCTAGTGGTCGCAGAGTAAAAACGAGCATTATACAGCACCGTCCCAAATTTCAGAAAGCCTGCATTTCTATCACAACAAATTCCATAACCTTTCTCAGAGAAAATCCGAGGTTTTCAAAATTAGATAATAAAACTAGTTATCAGCAGATAGGCAATTAATTAGCCAGAAAAAAATTAAGTGGCCAAAATGATACATACGAAAGGAAAAATTTTTTTTTCCGTAAAAAAACCTTTTGTACAAGTTATAAGTAATTAGTATAGTGTAGAGAAATTTATTCTCGATGAGGCTTTGACATCTCCTACCACAGGAAAGAACCAACTGTTGACACTTGAGCAGTAATCTTGCTGCATTCATCTTGAGGAATTTCCAAGCGTTCTTAAACTGCTTTCGGATTCATCCCTTCAGACTTCCTCTCTTCAAGTATCTCACAAACATTTTCAATAGGATTCAGGTGTGGACTCTGTGTAGGCCACTTCATATCAGTAATGAGCTTGTCGTTCAGGAAGGTTTTCACGGGCTTGGCCGTGTGGAAGGGAGTGTTAGCTTGCATGAAAATTGGAGGTTTTTCTCATTTTGACATATAATCAAGATAAGTAAGAGTTAATGAAGCAATTTTGTGCCCTTTATTTAGTATATTTTCCCGCATTTAATTTTAGATATTGTTTTAATGAATTCAAGGAATAATTTTAGTCCTAACCTCTTCTTATTATCCTAGTTAAACCTCCATTGTACCCACTAACCTAAGACAATAACAACCTCTATTTTATACCTACTAAGTCCTGCTCTGATGGCGGCGATAATAGGTGTAAAATCCAAAGTACGTGTCGATCAAGACTTTGATTTTATCTTTTTTATATATCTACACTGTCTTTTCTGCATGATGTCCGTTTCTATATATAACTCATTGCTGATTAATCCTTCCATGACCACTTCATGATGGCAGGAAAATGCGGGAAGTAATATCTATGAATAATTGTTCCCAAATATTTTAGCGAGAGCCCTTGTGTGTCTTGTTTTAGCATGCAGTACCAATAATGGGTATCTTCCCCTCGTTACCATGACCTAAAACATAAGTAAAAAATAGTCAATTACTTAGAATAGCATCTTACTTAAATTTTTTCTTTTTAAATTGGGATTTATGTGGAATATTCTCGATAGCCTCTGGCACCAAAATCGTTTGCTAAAAGTTGTTTGGCATGGAAATCGTGTTTTGTGATTGAAATTAAATAAACGTGTTCTTCGTGTAAAATGATTATGCGACATGACTCGTAAATTCAGCTATAAAACGAAACATTTTAAATGAAATGAGTTCATTCTGTGAGCGGAGACAAAGTGGCATTTTAGCCAAGAATTCACGAAACGTCAAATGTATTCTATGGATCCATTTGGAGTTCGAGATGAGGCGACTGATTGTTTGTATAAAAAAGTAAAGACCAACGTTTCTGTGAGTAATTAGATGGGGAGAGAGTTGGCAGAGTAAATAACAAAATAACTGTAGATGAATAAGATCATTTAAGACCTTAGATTCTACTCAATGCTACGAAAAGTTAATTAATAAATACCCGTTGTCTTTTTAACCAACCCACATGGTATACACCATTCTTGAAATGACAGAGATCAAATTTTGCTAACGCTTTGGCAACTATGAATGCCACTTACATTTTTCTTGCTGACCCTTCCAAGAATGGAGATTTTTCTATTTATCATCTTAGTCATTTTTCATTAGGTGGCAGACGTTCATTCAACTTAAATTACAGAAGCGAAAATACTAGGAAGAAATTTGATTGTCTCATTTGCTAGAAAGGTTTTTTGATTTCCTCAACATCAAGAAGGAAAGAAAAGAGGTCGGCCCTTGATTGAGAGGAAAGAATAAACTGGTGGTATTTGACGGGGGTATGATGATTAGTAAAAAAAGAGAAGAGGAAGAACTTTTTTAATAAAAATTATGAAAGGTTAGTCAACTTAAATTCTGGGTGGTTTATACATATGTTAAAATTTCTCAGAGGTACAGTACTTAGCAGGCTGGAGTGATTCCTACGTAAATTAAACATTTCATTATAATACGGCACTCATCCTCAGGGGTCGTGCAACAAGTAAAAAATGTAGAGATAATAAATAAAGAACGAAAGAGTCATAAAGAAGACAAATGGTTACAATCTCGTAACTTTGGTTTTCTTCAATAGAAGAATAACACTTTTCATGAGCACTGAGAAACTATTGAAGGGGCCACAGAATCCAACGAAGGAATAACAAGAAAAGTAACGAGAAAAAGTGAACTAGTAAATACGATTGAACACAGAACATGTCTTTTAATATGGCTCAGTACTCAAAATTACCAACTCAAACTTATTTTGCCGGTTTCTTAAATCATTTTTAGGGTTAATAAATTTTCCCCACTCGCCTGATTTTGGTGTTTCTCTCTATTTCTCCGGCCATTTTAAAGTCCATTTAGCTGCCTCTTCTTGACAACCTGAGTGAGCACTTATGTTTGCATCCCATTGGCCAACAATCTATCAGTCCGATTTTTATGTAAACTTCATTTACTTGGCAAGCAAAGGGATGGAGTCAGGTTTAAGAGAGCTGTGTAACCAACCTCCAGCCTTTAGTGATTACTAAGGCTATGAAGCTTACTACAATTTTATAATCTTCCAAAGCTTTCTGGCAAGATATTATCATTAATCTCGACATTTTTTTAGTAAGGTAAATATGTCCTTTTCTCTCTTAGTCTTTAAAAGCTACTATTAGCCTGTCCTCTCTGTTTTATGAACGTTTCTTATCTCTCTCTCCTTTTGTGTATAAATTTACGTGAACGTTATGACCAAAATCATAGAATAATTTGTGGCCGTAATTACTAAAATGAGATTCGATATTTCTGGTCAAAATTATAATTCATAACTATTAGGGATAAATGGGAGACGCACATGTAAATCTTCACACGTACATTCCCAACTCGAAATGGATAAATAGTAGATGTCTACTAGTAAGGAAACAACTTACCACAAAATACAGTGTATATATTTAAATGGAAAGTAGTAGAATCTGGTATTTTCTTTAAGAGTCGTTCACTTTCTTATACTTCGTTCTTATTTCCTTGTGAATGGATTTAATTATGTATCTTTGAGTGTTTTAATTTTTATACGATATTTTGGTTCCAGAATTTTGGTATGAGAAAGTTTTTCACTTGGAACTCGTTCATTTTTTAGATTCTCTCCTCATTGAACCAGAATATCCACTTTGGATTACAAATATTTTCTTTTTATTCTAACTTTAGAATTTTGGGGGGTTATTTTAGCTCCTATTTGGCGACCTCTAGCAAAGACATTGTACTTAATATCCACTTTGAATTACAAATATTTCCTTTTTATTCTAACTTAAGAATTTTTTTTTGTTTTTTTAGCTCCCATCTGGTGACCTCAAGCAAGGGCATAAGTCGTTGTACTTAATATCCACTTTGGATTACAAATATTTCCTTTTTATTCTAACTTTAGAGTTTGATTTTTTTTTTAGCTCCCATCTAGTGACCTTTAGCAAGGGCATAAGTCGTTGTACTTAATATCCACTTTGGATTACAAATATTTCCTTTTTATTCTAACTTTAGAGTTTGATTTTTTTTTTAGCTCCCATCTGGCGACCTTTAGCAAGGGCATAAGTCGTTGTACTTAATATCCACTTTGGATTACAAATATTTCCTTTTTATTCTAACTTTAGAGTTTGATTTTTTTTTTAGCTCCCATCTGGCGACCTTTAGCAAGGGCATAAGTCGTTGTACTTAATATCCACTTTGGATTACAAATATTTCCTTTTTATTCTAACTTTAGAGTTTGATTTTTTTTTTAGCTCCCATCTGGCGACCTTTAGCAAGGGCATAAGTCGTTGTACTTAATATCCACTTTGGATTACAAATATTTCCTTTTTATTCTTACTTTAGAGTTTGGGCTTTTTTCTAGCTTTCATCTGGCGACCTCTAGCAAGGGCATAAGTCGTTGTACTTAATATCCACTTTGGATTACAAATATTTCCTTTTTATTCTAACTTTAGAGTTTGATTTTTTTTTTAGCTCCCATCTGGCGACCTTTAGCAAGGGCATAAGTCGTTGTACTTAATATCCACTTTGGATTACAAATATTTCCTTTTTATTCTTACTTTAGAGTTTGGGTTTTTTTCTAGCTTTCATCTGGCGACCTCTAGCAAGGGCATAAGTCGTTGTACTTAATATCCACTTTGGATTACAAATATTTCCTTTTTATTCTAACTTTAGAGTTTGATTTTTTTTTAGCTCCCATCTGGCGACCTTTAGCAAGGGCATAAGTCGTTGTACTTAATATCCACTTTGGATTACAAATATTTCCTTTTTATTCTTACTTTAGAGTTTGGGTTTTTTTCTAGCTTTCATCTGGCGACCTCTAGCAAGGGCATAAGTCGTTGTACTTAATATCCACTTTGGATTACAAATATTCCCTTTTCATTCTAACTTTAGAATTTTGGGGGGTTTTTTAGCTCTTATTTGGCGACCTCTAGCAAGGGTATAAGTCGTTGTACTTACTTTCGATTCTAATGCCAGCCTATTTAAAAATACAAAATAAATCAATAAAAAACACCAAAAAACTAAACCAACAAAACCAAAACCACGCTCTGTCGTTTGAGGGAGGCCCGCCTACTCTTGGCCCAGGATCCTGCACCAATACCAAAGAGAGTCAAATAAAATAAAGGAGGCCTGTTTTTTCCAAAAAGTCAGATAATCCACAAGTCTATGTGTACGAACCCATTCCGAGTAGAAGGGACAAGCGGTAGCGCCACGCTGCTCTCGGTACCGTGGTCCGTGACAGGTAACGTGCGCAAGGATCACCTAGGCCCGGACTGGAGCAGTCACCAAGAAAGTGCTTCACACTTTAGAGAAACATTCCGTTGCTGTTTGTCTTATGTATTAATCCTTAACTCTCGATGACCCAAATTATTTTTTAGAAATAACCGCTATTGGGCAACTGCTATAAAGGCATTGAATGAAATATTTCACAAATTATTGTTCAGATAAAGTTTCTTAGCTACATATTTACTATCTAATTTCACCCAGTTATTGAACGAAACATTGTGAATAAAGTAATTAAGCTCTATGAAATATAATGTTGCTGAGTAACGCCAATGGGTCATAGAGGGTTAAATTTGTTATTATTAGTTATCATTATCATCGTCATACGTATTAAGTAATTAATAAAATTTTATAAATAGATGAATTAAAGAAATTTTATTCATATTTTGCAGTGAATACCTCTCTTTGTTTCTCTCAGACTTACTTGCGGTCAATTTCTCCGTCTGTCTGTCTGTTTGCCTGTCTGTCTACATGCCAATAAGTTCATTGTGTTTGTGGCTGTTAATAAGAAAGATAATTAACTCCCTACAGTTTATGGAAATGAAGCCCTATGGTAAAATAATTAGAACACTTGAGTTGTAATAAAACTGGTAAAGAGGAGGATGGGGAAAGGGGTGAGATTTAATATATAGAGAGAAAGATTTACAGAAATAAAAATAAACAAAATCGAAATTTTATCGGACTAGATGCGAGTAGAAACAAAAAATAATGTAAGGAAAGATAAGCAAAGAACGACAAAATATATGAAAAAAATTATAAAATTGAGGAAAATGAATGGTGAGTGAATAGAGGAAAGGGAAATGACAATTCAACTGATAACACGTGGAGTGGTAATTCTAAAAGTTTTGACCCGAATCTTCGCTCTCATAACTGACTACAATGTCCAAAACGACATCGATAACATCATTTCAGAAGATCGAAAATACTCCTTTCGGCAACTTTCCTATCGAATTCAAAGAGTTGATGACTCGAATCTCTATGGTATCTACCAATTCTGACGACTTATACAACGAGGCCTTCCATCACAGTCAATAAACAATTGCCAAAGCTTTCATAATTTCCACTCTAGCCATTACTTATAGAAGCACCATAGATATGATGCGAATAAAGGAAAATAGAAGGTGGTTAGCAGTGCATCAGAGGGTGTTTGGGTATAATATGTGAAGTAAGAAATTTGAACCTACGAATTGAAGTCAAGAGAAGGGCACCGTTCATTAATAGCTGTTTGCTTACCTGCAGAGGAGTACTGATGGTGTGAATGTGAAGTAGTTGGTGGTTGGGTAAAAAAATAGGGGCTAAATAAATTAATGAGAAGAGAAGAGAAGGTTGTAGAAGGGAAGGCGAGCGGGAGAAGGAGAGGGATGGGGGAGGTGAGGAAGAGAGAATGAGGGAGGGAAAGAGGGAGGGAGACGGAGAGATAAGGACAACAGGGGAAGAAGGAGAGAGACGGAGAGAAAATGGCGTATGGGGAGGGGGAAAATGAGAGTCAGAGAGGTGAGGAGAGAAAGTAAAAGGGAGGAGGGGGAGAAGAAGAGGAAGAGAGGCGGATAAGAAGAGGGAGAGAGACGGGAAGAGATAATTCTATTGCATTTCTCTCTCTCTCTCTCTCTCTCTCTTACACACGCATATATCGCTTCTTGGTCCTACAGATTTTGGCTATCCGCCCTGGAAGTACCCTTATCTGCGTTCTCGGGCATCGCGAGGGATGATTGCACTATCCGTCTCTTCTTGTGAAAAAAATTGTATCCAGTCTCCTCCATATTACGCAGGCCCGTTTATGGAGTTGCTGGTTGATTACCTTCAGATTATTCCTTCTGTGGAGTACGGGTTGCCTTTCTCTGTTCAATATTTTGTTTTTTAGATGAGGAGAACCGCTTTAGTTTTGCTATTAAGGCCTTTAAATTAGAACAACTTTAGACGATTTAGGTGGGCTTTCCACTAGACGCTGGTCGATTTGCTTTCCATAACCGTTAGATTTCAAGACTAACCCTAGCATGCTATGTTAGTTGTAGTACCTGTAGATATCATCTTTTATCATATTATCTGCCTTTTTACTGCGTCCGATGGGTACATCTCTGAATTGGTTCTTATCCGTGTGGATCTTCAATTTCATAACGAAACTAGTTACATTTCTATGAAAGAGGGTATGAATGGCATTGATTTTAAATTTAAACTCACAGAAGATATGAAGAAACTTAATCCAATGTTCGAATAATTGAGTTAACGGTAAAAATTTGACCGAGTTGCCTTCCATAAGCCCTGATTTAACCCCATGAGATCTTTTATAGAGTAATTTCAAGAGCGCCGCTTATTCAAAACCACCTCGGAATTTAGATAACTTGAGGAATCGCAGCTCAAATGAAATAAACATCTTGAAGGACAGACAAGATGTTATCAAAAGAGCGATTAGGGCGATGAGAGATCGAACCCATGTCTGTAAAAATGGTGGGTATTGCAAAAGACTTGTTACATTCATTACGATGCTCTCAACATAAGACACAATTATAGTTTTGATGTAGTTAGGCATGTTTTTATTGGTTTAAAATATAAATATGTGTTTAAATTGTGATATTAATCAATGTTGCTGCCCTCGATGGAGTGCACGGTCTACAGGCAAGACCTAAAGGTTGCGCACACGTTGAGGACGAAGCCCTAACTTATGTTGGCCCAGACGTGGTTGATGGAAGAATCCAGCTCGTCGATGTTGCTGTGGCGGACCTTGGATGCCATGCCCTCGACATGAATCCATTTGCTGTACTCGAGGAGATTGAGGTCAGGCGAGTGCAGTGGCCAAACGTCGTTCTACCAGAAGTTCATGTTCGACCATATCCATTCTGGCGAGACCTTGGCCGTGTGGGTCTGGGCAAAGTTCTGCTGAAAGACATAGTGCGCTTCTTCGTGGTCTTTGACACCTAAGATAGGACTTTCTTGGCCAAAATATCTCTGTAATCGGCCGCAGTGAGCCTGAACCTAGTCGCAAACCCCCCTAGCGTCATTTTTTCGCCATTCAAAGCCATGACGCCCAGCATTATCCGGTCGCAGTCGTAGATACGTTGCGCTCCTGGGAGACGTCCTTGCCGAAGCTTATCACCCGCTCGTTCTGCTTGTTGATGAACGGATCGACATTGAAGTTTTTTCCATCAGAAAAAAAAATGAGACTTCGATTGCATCATCACCAAGTAGTTGAGAAGGCGACGGCGGCGCTTTCGACGTTATTTCCGCATACGGTCGCTGAACATATGCTTATTTAAGCAATTTAAGCTCTTGCCGCCATATTGCTTTACGCTCTGGATCTCATGGACACCGAGATGTTCTTCTTCTTCCCGATCGCAGTTATTCTGAGCTTCGGAGCACTTCCAAAGGCTTTTCCCACAGCCAAACGGTTGACAACATGAGGTCTGCCTGAACGAGGTCGATCTTTGATGTCATCATCGTTCTTGAGCCTCTCCGTGACTTTGTGGATGGTCATCCGACTGAAGTTTGCCGCTTAAAGTTATCGAATTTGTTGTGTCCCGCGTGCAGGAAAGCACAAATCTCGATTCATTTTACTTCCATCTCACACACCAGCACACAATGGAAAATATTGTATTAAATATTGATCATTTTGAGATTATTGTTTTCATTATTAAATAAATATCACATACATTGTTGTCTCATTGAACAAATGATACGCTAAAATTCAAATAAGTGCTGCTTAAATAATATGAGGTTTGTTGACAAACGCATTAAGGTTAAAGTAAGACTGTTTTCAACATCTGCCAAAATAAATGGTTTACAAATATCTCAATGAATGAAAAGGTTATTTTGATTTAAATTTGGTAAACATATTATGATTTACTCTGTCTCTCTCTCTATATATATATTATATATATAATGGGTCAAAAAGACCTAGAAAACAGCTGAAATATATGTAAATACCGAGATTTTCTCGGAGATAAAGCAAGAATATTCTTGCATTGAGCAACAGTTGAAAAGGAGAGTTATAACTAATTTACAGAATGTATTTTTTTAATGTAACCGAAAATGTTTGTGATTTTGTTGGTATATTTCCATTTTTGTATGAATACTTCCCATTTATACTTTGTTAAACAACGTTATTTTTTGGTGTCGAGTTATACACAGTTTTATACACATGTTCTACTTACATAGGAGGTCACATTTAGACATATTTGACTTCTATGCTTACGTTTAGTGAAAAAACACTCATACATATTCACACAATCACCTATGCGGCTACTCACACACATAAACAAGAAATAGGGATTGTAAATTTGGGCGAAGATTGACTTAATTAGCTTCGTTTCCTTTCAATCGCAGGCTCTAATGAAGAGTTTGGAGAAAGGAAAGCTACAGAAATGATAGAGGTGAGATAGGAAAAGGATGTTGTGTAGTGGAAGAGAAGCAAGTTGGATGTGAAGAAACTGGAAGAGAGAGATAATAGAATTGTTTCCCTCTATGTCTTTTTCTTTCATTCTAAGCTTTTTGACGCTTCTCAGGTGAAATCCCATTGGCTTCGGAGTTCTTCGCCACTAGGAAAAAATAAACGATGAAGAACAAATCACGCCGAAGTTCGCAAGCACAGAGATAACAGGCATTTCGAGGCCTCTATCCTTTTCGGATTGCTGGAAGGTAGTGAAAAGAAAATAGAGAAGGAAAGTTCTAGATTGATTTGTAAATATTTACGTCTTAATACCACAATAAACTGATTACTTTCCACCATTTCCGTGTTATTCTTTTTATTCAACCAAATACCACGGTACTCTCAACATTGGGACCCTGGTTGGGACCTTTAACTTCTAGAAAGGCCACAGCAAGTGTCCCATTATTGAGGGCATCAAGAACATCAGAGGAAACATCGTCGCCTATTAGAATGATGGTTTGAACTCTTGACAAGACATTCTACCGATGTTCTTGACTAGAATATAAACGTCATCAGAATATACTAGTTATTTTAGTTTTAAAAGTTATGCCTGGAAATAGAATATTTATAATTTTTAAATGATACCTTTTTGTCCTAAAGTGCTCCTGAATTAGGCATTATAAGCGCTTAAGTTTCACTAAAGTACTAAATATCTGAGTAGGATCAATTATTAATCTAATCCCTGGAGGTCTAGAGGTGTGATTTGGAGAAATGAACACATGCAAAGCTTTCGTGCAGCTTGATTAAGTTTAAATCATGCACGAACTCTTTATATAATGATACTATTGGCCTGATCTAAACTCATCTGACATAGATGTATATTTTTACAGTTTGCAAAATTATAAATATTGTACAAAATATATACATAAATAGCAGAAATAATAGCATACTTGAAAGCTACTCTCTATTATTCTGAAATAGGGATTCCATCCGAGTATTTAGAACTAGTGAAACCTTTTCAATCTGTTAAGCTATATATTCTTAATTGCTACGACTCTCACTCATCTTATTTCTTCTTTTGTTTCCTCCTGTGGAATTAGCTCTCATGATGTCACTTTTTGTTATGAACGATAAAATATTCCACTCTATGATATAGTAAATATGATCAAAATATTCATCAATTACTGAATTTTCTGCAAGGTTTTGTAAGGCTACTTATTTGTGTCGAAATTTGGACAGTCATGTTATATTTCCAAGAAGATGTAAAGATTGCCTTTTATACAGATAGCTCACTGATAAGAGCTATCGCGTAAAGCCGCCTACAGTCAAGGAAGAGAATTCAACAGTGTATTGGAATGTGTCTATATTTCAAAATGATTCTCAATGTATAGAATTCCATTGGGTCGTTTCTTGGCGGTATTTGGTCCTGAAAGGGAATTTCACATAGTTTAGAGAAATCACACATTAATTTATTTTAATCTGCATTATGGAACTTAGATATATTGTAATTTGCATTATATTAATAAACATTCAAATTGTATATGTATTAGTTTGAGACGCCTTCTATGCAAATAAAGGAATAATATTTCTCATTTGTATTCAAACACGGGTCGAATCACCCTTAGACTTGTCAGCCCGAAAGGTTGGAGCTTTGTGAGTTTTCTTTGTATGATATTCTTCTACCTGAATGCGTCCAATAATCCCAGCCAAGATGAATGAATAGGGTAATAAGCATAAATTTTGCGATGTTGAGACTTTTTTATGTTTCCTCTACATTCTAACTACCTTTGCACTTTATATCTGAGGTCCTAATCTCATTCTTTCTCTACCAATTGAAAAAGTCATGGTTAGATATACCATTTTTCTTTATCTGCCCTATCAAATAAACCATTGTTATTTTAAAATCAATCCGAATGCCGTTTAGATTTTTAACTTTTTAATTCAGATAAATGAGATTTTGAATCAAAATGATATTTTAACAAGATTTAATTGAATTAATTAAACAAAAATATATAAACTTAAAATATTGATGAAGCGTTATTCGTCGAATCGGATTTTTGACAAATCTGCCAAGGTCTTTTTTGGAAAGATAAAATATCAGTTTGAGTTCAGGAAATGGCGGTAAAGGTTTAGATTGTAGGTGTAATTGTTCATCAAAAAGGGAGTAGTCACTGGTAATCAAGTATGAGTAAGGGTCACAAATTTTACCGATGACGTGAAGTTTACGCCGTGTACAAACTTCGATGTTATATTGCAAGAAAATGATAATAATTTTGATTACATCGAACTGCTGTTAACATAGAGCAATCCAGTGACGTACATGAACCTTAGTTGAAAAAAAGCCACTGCAATAACATTAAAAGGAAAAAAAAGCCTTATAAGCTAAATGCATTATTTTGTTATGAAACTTAATTAAGAAAAACCAATTAAATTCTCTTCCCAAAAAATTACTTTGAAAGATTTTGAAATATAATCAAATATTGGAGAGTATTTATAATTATTTCAATTTATTTATTATAATTTATTTTAATTATTCTACTGCATATAATTTAAATACGGGATAGTAAGAAAAATAAATTAAATATTTATAAATACATAGTGTAGGATATTTAATGTGATTACGACAGGACTTTAGTAACATTAAAATATATTGAATATTTTCCGGATAATACAAAAAATAAAAATTCCAATCTTAAATATAATCAAGGATATTAACATGTTTAATCTATATACTATAATTAAGGAAAACAGTTTTTTGTGGTTCTTCCCGTAGCAAAATTTCCTAAAAAAAACACAAATTACTCCATAGACTCCATAAAAATGTAACAAACCTGACCTGAAATGATATTAATTAAAAAAAAATCTTTTACACTTGCTTGGCAAAGTATGTCAAAGAATAAGACATGCATTTTAACTTCTTTTTTAATATATGCACCACTCTAAAGTGCGCTAGCACAGTTGATTGAGAGTGCTAGTAACTATTCCTAATTTTCTTCATTCTTTAATTTAAGAATTTAATGAACAAGCGCGGCAGGAATGTTTTAAATAACATATTAATCCCATCTGGTAAATCCTAATAGTCCTCTTTGGTTTGCTGTTAACTTAAATGTTTTTATAATATCTTCATTATCAAGTGGAATCTCTTACTCAATACTACGTAGCATGTCATCGGATTGTCTCTCTTCTCCATACAGATAAAAGGAAGTTTTCTATTTAAACGTGCATGTAACATCAACACCTCCTAACGCTAGTCACTGCCGAGTTATCTAGATTCAGAATTGTATCTATAATCCTAAATATACCCTTTTCATTTAGATGTTTTTCTTCATGATTTGCTATTTGACTTTGTTTTTCTGCCATATCAAAAGCTTATTCCAAGGTCTTTTTATTCAGAAGATTAATGTTTCATTACTTTTCGAGTGCCTAATTTGATTTCTTATTCTTTATTATACTATATTTGATGTTGTATTTGCCTTTAAGCCCTTATCTTTCACAACTGAAGAAAACCATGCTATAGGTTTATACAGAGAACTCTAGATAAAGTTCATTCTAATAACGAGGATCGTGAAAAGAGCGAGTACGTTAATTAAGAGGGTATCTTACTGCTAGTTGAATTGACCATATTAAGCAACCAGTTCTAGAAATTCATCATTAAAATTAATGTTAATCTTTTTAGTGTCAACTGGATAAGTGATATATCCTGCTTCAAGAAAATTTAGATAATTTTCAGATGTTCAAATGTGATTCTATCCCTTGCATATCCTCTTTTGTGTCCATTTCTTTAAGGTACCTTATGTTCTTATCCCGTTTATTATTATCCTCCTTATCTCATCATTCAACAAAACTTGATAGATTCTTTTCTTCAATAACCATTATCTGAGTCAATTTTTTCTATAGTTCTTTCATATTAGCTTATTTAATTCATTTACACACTTATCCCTCCTTAACTTTAACTAGAGTTGGGAATGTTTAATATTCTATTGTTTCTATTTTAAAAATTTGATTATGTAAGGAGTAAGTGAATAATAATATAACAAATTAATTCTAATTAAGTCGAATCGTGGATTAATACTGGATGAGGGAAATTGGTTGCAGTGTTCCTATTAATTACATTTATAATAACGTCCGTTTTAATATGATGCGTACTATAATTCTAATTATTTATTATATCACAATATTTTTAATGAGATGCGCCTAATTTCTGTATATGCATGTATAACATACAATTCCTGTATAGGCATGTATAACATGCAATTTATATTTGAAAATATATTTGTCTTCAATTTACCAAAATTTAGATACAAGCAAAACAAACCGGCTCCATCTAGAAAAGTTTCTGGTGTGCCAGAAACAAACAAAATAATATTATGTAGAAAACTGTATTTGCACATTGATGGACACTTTTTATATGGAAAAAAGAGAGGGTAGCAAATACCCACAGCAAGGCACGTGCCTTTAGCTAATATGTTGCATATCTTTATTAAAAAGAGTCTTTGGCACAATTTTCCGTTAATACACACTCGATATTTCTTCAACTATATTAGTACAATCTTTACATAGGTTCCAATGGAATATTATACCATTTTTCTTCTAGAATATTTGCTAATTGAGTGATAATGTTGAGGCACAAACAATTTACTCACTCTGTTCTCCCAAACAACTGCATTGGATTAATCTATTTCATATAAAGTAATAGAATCGGTCAGGAGATATGGAAAATGGATCTTAATTTCTCAAAAACCATGAATTAGCTGTTTTAATGTGTTTAATGGAAGATGACACCAATTTGGGCCAACAATTGGATCACAGAGTTACCTTAATCAGTAATAGTATATAAAGGAAACTAGCATCAACTGAAGCAGTTAATATAATGATTAAGCCAGCTATTTAACTACAAATTAATGTTCTTAAACGTTAATTAATTTTCATGCTCCTATATTATTGCCATTTGAACCAATCATTACAGTATTTAACTTGAAGAGACAAAAATACCGGTTTTGGAATTGAAGTATCGTTTAAAATAATCTTTATAGATAACCAATTTCGTTTAATTAATTCTTACGCCTATCATCTTATGAGAGGAAAATTGTTTCTCTCTTTTATTTCAAACTTTTCTTTAAATGCTTTGTTAAAATATATGTAATTTTCTTCTTCCTCATTCTTTGCTGTGTTATTTCACGTTAAGTCTGCTGAAATATATATTAATTTTCATAGATTGTCTATCATTTCCTGAATAGTTCTTGTCTATGTTTTTATTTTATGATTCTTTTGTAGATTATTCCTCGCAAAAATACAGCAGCTAACATTCATTGTTCTACTATTATACAAAGGCAATTCAGGTAGTATTGAAATGCATAGGTGGTTTATTTTCGATATGCAAGCAAATAATTAGTTCCATATGAAAGACTGATCATAAGAAAAGGGTGGGAGGAGCCTTGCCTTGTAAAGGTAATATCCTATCAAACTTGATACAATGAGAAAAGGAAATTCCAAAGATCAGGAAACATTTCGTGAAAGTTTTGAAAAGCCAAAATTTTGACGGACTTTGTGAAAGGTGTTTTTTTATAAAACAACCAGGCAATGGGTTCACCACTTTCCCTTACGGGAGAAGCTTGCGATTCGCTACTAAAATAATTTTTTTAAAAAAAGCAGCCATAGTTAAATTTTTAGAAATTTTCGGAACTTCACCAATTGTAATTCATTTATTTTAAAATATTATAAAGCATTGGATAATCATATTTATTTTTTCCAAACTAAACTATTTTATTTTTTCAAACTCTAAAGAAATTCTTAGAAATTACCTTGATAAAAACTTAAAATATACTTAAGTCATAACCAAACTAAGATAAAATTATTATTCAAATACTCCAAAAAATCCTCTTCTTGAATTATAGAGTTAGTGAACAGGCAATGTCTTCGCCACTCCCTCCTACGGGAGGAGCTCGCCCTTCGTTACTAAGATCAAAATTTAAAATCTAAAAAAAAGCAGCTATGGTTAATTTTTTATAAATTTTCGGAACTTCGCCAATTATAATAATTTTAAAAATGAACTCTAAACTAAATTTAATCCCTTTCAAAATATCACGTTGCTAAAATACAGAGTTAAGTTATAGAGAAGATATATAAAAATAAATTTTCTGAACCTCACCATTTGTAATCATTTGTGGTTTAAAAAATTCTCCAAATTTCGATACTTATATTTATTTTGGAACTTCGCCATTTTGTTTTTTTGATATTATAAAAGAATTATTAGAAATAACTTTGATAAAAAAAACATATGTCATAACCAAACTAAGATGAAATTATTATTCAAATACTCAAAAAAATCCCCTTCTTAAATTTTAGAGTTAGTGATGATGATGATGATGATCAGCCAACTTTAACATGGTAATACGCATATAAAATCAATAATCCTCAAGCGGACCGTGTCATAGTTCCCCTTTTTAAATAATAGAGATCAAAGTTTGGAGAAATTTTGTAAGTAGAGGTTTATACTGTAAAATAAAGCGATTCAGGTCATTTACTTATGTGGTGGAGTTGAAACAAGAAGTAATCTTTATTTCTAAAGATTTTTTATGTTAGCTCAAAGGATTATATTTATTTAAAAATATATGAAACTGAAGGGAAAATTTTTTCACATTAGTTTTGGGAGAAAAATATATAAAAGAGGACACCAATAGGGATTTTAAGTTAAATCAGTTGATCCTGAGCGATATACAATTACCTTCACCAACTTTCGGATACTCATTTATATTGTATCGATCAAAGGTCCTGATTCCAAATTTAACTATAACTCACGACTGAAATAGGCCGTAAACGGTATTAATCATTAGTAAATAACGTTACCAAAATAGATGCATCTACACCCGTCCATCTTCGTTGAGGAAGTTCAAATTTACTTTACCAAGAGCCGGAAAAATGAAATCATTTTTCTCATTCATATTTCTCCCTATATTTAAACTTTCTGTAGCCTCCTTTGTTATACAGTTTGGAAACACGAAGTGTAGACTGATATATATTTAATTACTTTCAAAACACAATGTAATATTATATAATGATTAGCTTAAAATGAAAGCAACAATTATATACTACAATATGATGTGACTAATATTAAATTGGATCTCCTTTGCGTCGATGACATTACAAAGTCTAAGTATGTATGACCTGAGCGAAAATGGCACGCATGATTTTAGCTGGTATTTTCTTCCAGAACTTTCACACTTTGTTGAGAGTTGATAGAGGCATTCTGCTCAAGCATACACCACACGCAAAAAATCCATGAGGTTCAAATCTGGCTAAGTGGGAGACAAAGTTCCTTTGCCTAAAATCCCTTAAAATTTGTCTGACACGGTTTGATCTTTTTGGCTGTGTGTGAGGTTGCTTCAACTTGAAAGGTTACGTCGGCATTTTCAATGGTGGCATCCACCCAGGAGATAACTTTATCCTTCAAATTCTCTAAATAAACATGTTGACTGAGTTTTACCCTCAGCCCTTCAATGAAGATGTGTTTTTTTGTTCTCCGTTGATGTTACGCTCGTCCACACCTTCCCCGAAGATGGCTTCTGCCTCTAGAAAGATACCAGCCGTTCTCCGGAATCTCAATTTTATTTTGGGTCCAAAGACGATCATATTTCCGCACTTGATATTAGAAATTCGATGTATAAAACACGTGTTGTCCCTCTCTGCCAATGGATCCAAATTTGTACTTCTTTCTCAGCACCAACGAAGGTTGGAAAATTTGTTTCTAGAGGTTTCCCATTTCCACACTTTGTGCTCAGTCTTCATCACTTTTTCTTTCGGTTAATTCTCTTCATTTTTGTACCATTTATTCTTCTTTTAATATTATTCACAATACTACTAATAAAAATATGGAACCCTAATTCTAGTTAAATCCATTCCTGTATTAATAATCGAGTTCTTTTCAAATTTATGGTTCCATAAATACGTTCAAAATAAATGAAGATATTAATTATTAAGATTATATTTTATTAGTAGGATTGTGAATAATATTAAAAGTAAAAAATGGTGACAAAATGGAGAGAATGAACTGAAGGAAAAGGCAAAGTGATTAAGACAGAACCTAAGTAGGGAGATGGGAAGCCTCTAGGAACAAATTATTCCAACCTTCGTTTGTGTTTAAAAAGATGTACGAATTTGCATCTAATGGCAAAGAGGAAGAACACAAGTGCTTCATACATAAAAATTCGAATCTATAGGGTGGAAACACGAAGTGAAGACGGCTTTTCAAAAATCGAAAAGCCATTTTTATCACCTAAAATGATTACTGGATGCGAGCGACAACAAACGGGCTTAGCAGTAAATATATGTTTGAGAATACAACGCGCCCTCATGTATCACAATCAAATTAAGTTTTTCTCTTATCGCCAAAAGCCAAATCCTCCGGAGGAAGTTTTGTCGTTTTAAAAATAAACCCAGACTTATTGCTTTGTCTCGTCTCCAAAACAATTAAAGTCTTATAGTAAAGCTTATCTAGCTATGGATTTTGATCCCAGTGTAACGAACTGCCGTAAATGGTGGCGAGTCTAGAAGATATTGTGTGCACTCCTTTGGTCTTCAGCGCCACGAGTGCTTCTTAGATTGGACTCAAGCTATATCTTAGCTTTTTTGTTTTAAAACTTTAAGGGCCGAGATTCTCTCATTATCCTATTAAATAAATATTTGAAAGTAAATTCAAAATTTAGTGTACCTTTAGACAAGATCAATATTATTTTATTTCATTGATTAAATTATATTACCCACATTGTATTAATTTTTACTTCTAAGCTTCTATAATCATTTAATTTAAGTTCTCTCGTACATCAGTTACAATATCTGGGTTATAAAAAATACGGTATATTAATGATGGGAAAAGAAAGCTTTTGTTTTATATTATCCTTCATACCGAAGAACTTTTACTTTTGGTTTTTGGTTCCCAAGTACCACACTCTGCTTAACATACAGCCTGAACAAGCAGGTTTATACAAAAACAGCGAGTGTCTATGAGTAATGCATGGAAGGAAAGCTTGCGATGAGCTGCCTTTGATAAGCCTTGGAAATTAATCTTACTTTCAAATTCATTGAAAAAGGGGCCGAAGTGCTTGAAGATGAAATAGGAGGAGAAAAGAGACCCCTTGTAGAGGTCGTGGTTACGGATAATATTCCCGCCAACAGAGACGCCACTCGTCCGACAGCTGTCTCAAACTCCATCATTCATATGCAAAATGAAGCCTTCCGCGCCTCTCTTCCATACTTTATAGGTTCACTTTCATTAATTGACCTCTTTTAAGGAATTTAGATGGTGGGCTTTTCTCCTGGCTAGGTGTTGCTTACCATGGATATAAAACTAAGGTTTTTTATAGTTTTTCCATGGTATTTAGGATTTAGATATTTGGAATTATGTTGTTTATTTGGCTACCACAAGGGAGGGTGTTGTAGTCTGGATTTGACTATTTGTGCTTCTTCTCACAGTGTTTACATATTTGGGGAAATGCCCTTTAAATCGAGTCTAGAAAACATGTAAATAGTTAAATATTTATTCTTATTTGTTGTTATTATTATTAATTCTTCCTGGCACTGGTAATTATTGATCTATTCCCTTGTGATTTAAATTCCTTTGTTGTTATGTCGTTTTCTTTGGATTTTTCTTCTGGTCTTTAATATGTTTTATCTCTGTTCAATTTATCATCCTTAGGTATATCTATATTCTGGTCACTTGCACTTATTATTGCATTTATAAAGGTTAAATATTAATTAAAATTTTGTGGGTCTTTTTATTTTGTCTTTTTTATATACAATATTTCTAAGATTGAAATGATATCGTTCATTGGCGGTTTAATTCAATTTCATTCCTTATGTTTTTTTAATTATTCCTTATTTATCAAGTTTGTCTTGAGTGGCGGCTATCTATATTACGTTTTAATATGAAAACATGAATGAATATTAAATTGGCAGGATGGTTAATATGGCATCTACTGATTTGGTTTCCTTTCTAAACGCTCAATAATTGCTTATCTGGCTGACCTTGAGTGGATCCGGGGGTATTTGTCCGTCTTACTTAAATAGTTCTTTAAGAGCGCATTTAACCCGGGTCGCTTGAAATACATGTAAAACGAATCTAAAAATCTGGTTTTATAAATTCGAACCAACGGTTCGGCTCCAATATACGGATTGAAATCTCTCTTATACAATTTCCATCCTTGGCTATATATGTTACTGTATGAGAGGGGCATCCCCCGCCAAATTGGTAGCTTGTAGGGGTAATTTATGGGCTCATGCAAAGGCAATGTTTTAAAATAAGTCTCCCAAACCAATTTCTATTCCTATTTGTTTATATTCCAATTATCCACCAAAAATGGCATTTTGCATTTAGTTTTTATTAAAATAGTTTGCACTTTTTAAGATCAAAGTTCTTTTATAAATAATTTAAATCCCAAGAATACTTTACCATATTTCTTGCCTTTTTATGACTTTATCAAAAGGGTATAAAAGTTTTTGGGCGTAAGTTTTTATTTAATCGTCTAAGTTATATCCACGATCAAGGAATGGAATCATTATATAATCCGTCCTTAGAATCTGTTATCTCTAAAGTCTAAAAATGCTACATAAATATATAAGAATATTTGTGTAACTACTGAAAAAGGAAGGAGAATTTGTGTAATTGAAAGCGGATATTTATTTAAGTGGAAAATGAACTTGGGAAGAGAGAAAAGAGTTAAACATTAAATACTAAAAAAATATCGGAAGTGAAATATATGGATGATGATATCGGAAAACAATAGCAAATATTACCACTAAATAGGGATGCTTAGTAATTAGAGAAAAGGGAGTAACGCTCTGTAAGAACAATTCCTTCCTCCAACTCAGGAGAAACATCATGTAACAAAGAGGGAACTTTCAATTGGTGACAAATGGTAAGAGCGGAAAAATGGAGAGAACAAGAAAAGGTAAAAAAAGAGAGGCTTAGCTATGTCTACAATAGAGTAGCTTTTTTCTATAATAAGCTGAGAATTATAGACCTAAAGGGAGAAGAAGTTCATACCGCAAACATAGTTACCATAAATGCGAAGTCTAAATCCCTCCGGAGGACCCGAAGGGAAGCC
This sequence comes from Ceratothoa steindachneri, assembly GCA_963969495.1. NCBI lineage: Eukaryota > Metazoa > Arthropoda > Malacostraca > Isopoda > Cymothoidae > Ceratothoa > Ceratothoa steindachneri. The sequence continues at coordinate 17,074,904 of OZ018330.1, read as the reverse complement.
TTTGTAATAAGATGATGAGTTATTTTGGATGTAATTTAATGTATATTTAACAGAATCGGCAAAAACTGATTTCTTTTGGGGGGAGGAAGGTAATTTCAATCGACCCGTAGTTTTTAGTGTGATACTTTTTTTCCAGACATCTTTTATTATTAGAATCAATATAATTTTCATTGTTTCATTAATTTACTTTCTTATCTTATGTGCAATAGTTCTTTAATTTTAAGTTTTTCATTACTCCTCTCATCAAGTAACGCTATAAAAAGATTTTAAATGTATATAACGTTAACGAAGATAAATCCTTCCCGACAGCAGAAAAAAAAGGGATTTTGACCAAAATGAGCAATTTTCTTGAAGATTGTCATCCTAAAATTGCGATTTGTAAAGAAAATAATGTAATGTTATTTTCACTACTAAATAAAATGCGTTTAAAATGTGTAGTATCTATAATGCTGTATATTTATATATATTTTTTATTCAAGCACGATATTTATATTTATATACTGAGGCATAAAGAACATATTTGTTAGGTTTGTGATTTTACTGTGGAAAAGGATGTGATCGATCATGTTGGAACGAAAGTAATTTCCGATTTTAGGGTATATATTAAAAATGAAAAAGCTTATGACTATGGAAATATTTATTCCTAAACATAACCCCCATTGCTTTCTAGGACCTCATTTTATCCGTCAACAAGCTTATAAATGCCACGCTTGCATAATTCTATAGGTTTTAATGCAAAATATGAATCCAACTCGTTTTAAACCTCTTCTCTTGATAACATAAGACCATCCAAATGGTTCTGTAATCACCTAACTAAGTGATAATGAGAAAGAGCAAGGTAAGGTTAATATAGAGGATGAAGCAATATTTCCTAAACGAGATACTACAAAAGATCTTTGGTCATTGGAACAGTGTGAGGACGGACATTATCGAGACGGAGGATGTAACTCCTTTTGTTGACTAAGGAGGGTAGTCGTTAGCCCAAAGAGGGTTTCAAACGATAAACTTTATTGCAGTGAGGATTAGCATTAATTGTTTGATTGTTGTTAACAGTTCGTAATGGACAATTTCTTTACTATCTCACCATACACTCAACATGATATTATATGGATGAAGTATGTACTTCTTTCGTGTGTGGAGAAATTCTGCTTCCTCAACTGATCCAAGAACGGCAGCGTTCAACGTTATGATAAAGCATCCATTCCTCATCGCCAGTAAAAAGCCTGCCCAAAGATGGTGCCTAAAGGTGTCGTGAAAGCAATGACCCAGTAAGCAACACGCTGTTGTAGATTCGCCGTGGACAGTTCCAATCACTGGAACTTTATTAATCCTTTTCAGTTGGCGCCGAACAAACGTATAGGTAACATTAAATGGTTCTTCAGAGTTCACAAGAAGGTGTAGCAGGAATTGCTCTCACAACAGCTTCCAACTCTTCTGAATCGAGCTCTTTTGAACGCTTTTCTTTTGTCGCTCTTTTAGAATGAAATCTCCTCCCCCCCCTCCCATACGGGAATACCACCTCCTGCAACTTCTTTCCTTCACCGCATCATCCTCATAGGTGGGCAGAATGGATTTTGCGGCTGTACTTCCATTGGCACCTTTATGAAACTCATAGAGTAAAACATGTTGAATGTTATCTTTAGATGGGACGAATATAGGGCTGAATACCGAAGATGATTATGAATAATATTTTTATAATCTGAAAGAAAAAGCTATAATTACTCATTGTAACATTCCTAAATGATAAAAAGTGGCACTACTTTAATTAATACTACCTAAAACTTTCTTCTTTACTTTGCACATTCTGAGGTGTCATTTCTTGATAAATGTTTCTTTTGATGCCGGGCTGTTTTTTTGAGTCAAAAGTTCTCACCACAAAAGTGGTTCGGAAGCCTTCAAAATTCTACATAAATTATTGTTTAAGCACAAGCCTTCAAAATAGGTTCTTGGTTCAAAAATAGAAATATATTACCTTGCATGAGTGAAACTATTTAAGACTGAACATTTTAGTAAATATATAGTTTGGATTAATTATTAACTTTACCACTGAAGCATATAAACAACTCGAAACCTGTAGTGATATAACTAAACATATCTTATTATGATGAAACTTATTTATAAGTTAGGTTACCTCGATCTATCGATATATGTACCTTTAACTTGGTTTACATATATAGATGAAATCGTCCTTTTTGGTTGAATAAACTTGACATTAATTAATTTATAAAAAAAACAGGAAATGGCTTCGCCACTCCCTCTTACTGGGGGAGCTTGCGCTTCGCTGCTAAGATTAAAATTTAAAATGTAAAAAAAAACCAGCCATGGTTAAATTTTTATAAATATTCTGAACTTCGCCAATTATAATAATTTTAAAAAGAAACTTCTAAATTTGACCATTTTCAAAATATCACGTTGTTAAAATATAGAATTATAGAATATATATAAAAATAAATTTTCTGAACCTCGCCATTTATAATTCTTTGGGTTTTAAAATATTCACAAAATTTCGATACTTATATTTATTTCTGAACTTCACCATTTTGTTATTTGATATTATAAAAGAATTATTAGAAATAACTTTGATAATAAACCATAAGTCATAACCAAACTAAGATGAGATTATTATTTAAATACTCAAAAAAATCCCCTTTTTAAATTATAGTTAGTGATGATGATTAGTTTAGTCCCCTCAATAAAATTGATGTTAGATATGGAAAATAATGGTACTCTGCTCTTTTGGGGCGCACCTTTTCATAGAACTCATCAAAGTTTCAAATGGGAGGTTTATCGCTACCCGATGGGTTCGAATTGCTTTGGCTTCTCTGATTCATCAGTTCTTTTTTAGTTACGTTCACGCGAATTATAAGTTACCATTTCCGTCGGTCGTTCGATTGATAACAACCATTTTACTTTTCAATGAGTTTTTGAAATTTTTGAAGTTCATAAGGTCAGATGATATGTTTTTTAATAGATAATACGTTTGTTAATTAAATATTCTTTTTTTATAAATTATTGAAATAGAATAATTGTAAAAAAATAAATCCCGCTGAACCAGGTGTTATTTATAAAACCGAATGTAGAGATGCTTTGAATGTTATGTGCGACAAAAAGCAAAGAACTTAACGCAAGGATAAAAACACTATCAATGCAATGTCCGTTGTTGAGGTGAGCAAAGTGCTTTATTTATATGCCTATTTCCTTCACTAATCATTTGATTAACTGGAACAACGCCCAAGTAATCTTGAGGTAAAAATATTATTTCGACAGAAACATCCTTGAAGTTGTTTGTATCGCATCTGTCCAAAATTTTAGATGTCTTCTGGTTAGTCTTCATTTTATTATTAACCTTATTACAGCCTCAAATAGCAAAAACTTCCTATACATTTTATTATTAACCTTATTACAGCCTCAAATAGCAAAACATTCCTTTACATTTTATTATTAACCTTATTACAGCCTCAAATAGCAAAACCTTCCTATACATTTTATTATTAACCTTATTACAGCCTCAAATAGTCCCTTCATTTTATTATTAACCTTTATTACAGCCTTAAATAGCAAAACCTTTCTATACATTTTATTATTAACCTTATTACAGCCTCAAATAGTCCCTTCATTTTATTATTAACCTTTATTACAGCCTCAAATAGCAAAACATTTCTATACATTTTATTATTAACCTTAATACAGCCTCAAATAGCAAAACCTTCCTATACCTTTTATTATTGACCTTATTACAGCCTCAAATAGCAAAACCTTTCTATAGAGTAGTCTATTTCCGCTCTTTTGTCTCCAGGATATAAGTTGTTGCTTTCTGTCTTGTATTGATTTCCTGAATGAGGCCTGTCTAATAAAGGCAAAAGTACTTTGAATCATATATCCATTACCGAACAAAATAAGAGAATGATTTAATTTTATTAAAATATTGTCAAAAATATAATGAAATTTTCATGGTGCATAAAGGCATGCATTTAATATATGTATTTTATGAAGATCTCCTATGATAAAATTGTATATTCAAGAAATCATAAAATTTCTTTCAGAAAAATCTTTTCTCTTCTTTACATCAATTAATTTTACTCTCTTTGGAGGACTTGCATGGACCCGGGTCTTCAGTACATGCTAACTCATCGTTCATCTGCTCATTCTTGAATAATTTTTAAGAGATCTAAGGATCTTCCCAACCGTGAGGAATGTAATTTTCCGAGGACGACCCAAATGAAGAAGATTTGCAGCTGTCCCCAATTCCTTTCGTATTTATGGAGTGCGCTGTAGATTTAAGGACATTTAGTTCTTCTAAGATCCGCTTGTAGCTTATTGTAGATTTAAATTGCGTAACTGTTCTTGATTTGATGTGGAAGACAGTTTCACCCTGAGGATTGGTTGTAGAACGTTCTAGACTATTCCTGAATAGTATAAATTATAACAACATAAACTACGCGTGTGAGTTCGAAATTGTTTCATAATTTTAACCATATAAATAAAAAATATAGATGTGAAAATAGTATCGCATTATTATAGTTGCGAATATTTTGGACCCGCTAGAAACGAGGGACTGAAGCTTGATTTTCTCTGCAGGTGAGTAAGATGTCAACCAGGGGCCTTAAGCAGCAGGCTTTGTCATTTATTGCTTTACACTAATCGCACTATCTGTTATATATATATATATATATATATATATATATATATATATATATATATATATATATATATATATATATATATAATATATATATATATATATATATATATATATATATATATATATATATATATATATATATATATATATATGAAAAAACCTCACAAAGTGCACGTGAGTCAAAGTTATGTAGATACACGCACAAAGGAAACGTGAAAAACGATTCCGAGAGCTTTCGTCTTTATTCTTAAAGACCTTTTCAAGGAATGAAAAGATCTTTAAGAATAAAGACGAAAGCGCTCGGAATCGTTTTTAGAGGCGAGAGAAAGGGACATTAGAAGAACCTAGAATCAAAGAGCGCAGAGGGCAGTACAATGAAGGCAATCCTTTACCGAGAAGGCAGAAATAACGCCAAGGGAAAAAGGTTTTTGAAAATTCCTGGCTGGGACCCAAACCCGGGTCTGCTGATTGCCGGCCAGATGCTCTACCACTAAGATACCAAGCACAGTAACTATATTTCGCCCAAAGCGTTACCCCATCAAACCCAGTAGCTTCCTAAGGTAGGAACCTCCAAGGAATTTTTATACCACATGCTCTTACCCGCTCACAATTTAAAGGCGCATTATCTGTTACATACAAAGAAAGAGCAAAAATAAGTTCTGCGGGTGATAACAACAACCACCACAGGGTTTTCGCCATATTTTTATTTTCTGCCTTTCAAATAAATTTGAAGACAGAAAGGAAGATACAGAAACCCCTTTATAGCAGACTATATATACATATAGTACAAGAGAAAGAGAAAATTGGACGCGAATAATCAATGAGAAAAGAAATGGGAGTCTTTTAGAGGCAACATAAAGGGACATTAGAAGAACCTAGAATCATCCGCAGAGCTTGTATTGGCTCTTTCTTTGTATGTGACATAGACAATGAGCCTTTAAATTCCTTGAAGGTTCCTAGCTTAGGGAGAAACTGGGTTTGATGGGGTAACGCTTTGGGCGAAATATAGTTACTGTGCTTGGTATCTTAGTGGTAGAGCATCTGACCGGCAATCAGCAGACTCGGGTTCGAGTCCCAGCCAAGAATTTGCAAAAACTTGTTTCCCCTGGCGTTATTTCTGTCTCCTCGGTAAAGGATCGCCTTCACTGTGCCGTCCTCTGCTCTCTTTGATCCTGGGTTCTTCTAATGTCCCTTTCTCTTGCTTCTAATAACTCCTGTTTCTTGTCTTATTAATCATTTGCCTCCAATTTTCTCTTTTTCTTGTACTATATGTATATATAGTCAGCTATAAAATGTTTCTGCATCTTTCTTTCTTTATTCAAATTTATTTGAAATTAGTAACTCCAATCTGCTTTTTAATCGGTTTCCTTCCGTAGTACATATTTATATATATATATAAATATATATATATATATATATATATATATATATATATATATATATATATATATATATATATATATATATATATATATATATATATATATATATATATGTCCGTGTATGTAAGCGGAAAATCACAATAACATGTGACACGGTAGATGCTCAATATTAAGAAAATGGAATAAAGAAATAGCAAACGAAATAAAATAATATAAATTCATTTACCAGTAAAAGAAATCAAAAATGTATGGGGTTCGAGCCTATGCCATCGAAGACTTCGCTTTTCATGACACTGCGCTAACCAATAGGCTATAAATTACTTGCCTAGATTACAAGTCAATTTGTTAGTATTGTGGCCTGAAAAGCTCGATGGCATAGGTTCGAACCCCACCCATTTTCACTTTGTTTAATACGTAAGAGAGTTTATATTATTTTATTTTGTTAGTTGTCTTTTTCTCCCTTCTTTCTTAATCTTTGTTTGGTCCTTGTTTGCACTTGTAGATCCTAATCTCTTTATTTTATTATGCTATTGAGCATATGTATATATATATATATATATATATATATATATATATATATATATATATATATATATATATATATATATATATATATAGCAGAGTGTCTACTGCCCTTTAAATCCTTGAATTCTTTAAAAACTTCTTGAATTTGATGAAAAGGTAGATGATCCATGAATTTATTTAAAAAATGATTGAGTGATTGTTCAAATGATTTTTCAAATTCCCTATTTATATAATTTTAATGTCTATTAGGAAAATAGTAATATTCAAGTTAATCTACTCTCTAATGTGAGTGAACAATGTATGCTTTGGATGCATTGTATTTTATGATGGATGCTCGCTATACTTCTGTGACTGTCGCTTCGATACCTGGTTTTTGTTATTTCTTGCACTGGTGAGTTGATTTTGGTTATGTTTTGCTTATAACCCATTTTTTCCTTACATACCTCACCTTCATCAATGTCCCCTAATGTTTATTGCACTTTTTTAATTTAAAAAAAAAATAACAATGGCTAAAACCCGTCCTTGGTTATTTTAAAAAAAGTCCTTGAAAACCTTGAAAACTCCTTGAATTCAAAATCACCAAACAAGTAGACACCCTGTACATGCTCCCGATATTGACTGAATTCCATATATCGTGATTTGGAATTCTTTTTTTACATTTCAGTTGTTTCTTCTAGTAATGTGACTTGACACGTCCCATTTCCCACTTCACAACTTTTATTAATTTTTTTTTATATCTGTCACTTTATTTCTCCTTATCCAAGTATGGGTATGAGAAAAACTGATCAATGTGGTTGTGTTGGTTAGTGGTGATGAGTAAATGTTAGTTGTTTGATGTTATTCAATTAACATTGGGAAGAGAGTTGAGCCAAAATTGATTGCGAGACAGATTATCTTGTTTACTCTTCTAAGATTCGGAGTGAATTATGGTTCTGGCTCCAGCCTAGTATTTTAAAGGTACTGATTGCTACTTGGTGTTGGATACTTGTTGTTGCTAATTGGTGTTGGATAAATTGGGAATTTTACTGCTTTTCAAACGCTTTTTCCAGTTCGCAGTCTAATACAGAGATGGCAACTGAATTTATCTAGCCTTCAAGGAGCCTATTTTACTTCCTACACAGATCCTTTTGTTTTTACCCTTATAAGTAATATTATAGACGACCATCCTAATATTCTCAGGAGGCTGCCAATTCTTACATTTAAAGAGCCTAACAAGCTAGAAAAAAATTAATTTTTGTGTACAAGTCAAATTTTCTTAGCCATTAAGAACATTTGAAGCGAGTAATTTTATTAACTGGGCCAAGTTCAAGCTGAGTAATTCTATTAACTGGGCCAAGTTCAAGCTGAGTAATTCTATTAACTGGGCCAAGTTCAGGCCGAGTAATTTTATTAACTGGGTCAAGTTCAGGGCGAGTAATTCTATTAACTGAACCAAGTTCAGGCCGAGTAATTTTATTTAACTGGGCCAAGTTCAGGCCGAGTAATTTTATTAACTGGGTCAAGTTCAGGGTGGGTAATTTTATTACCTGGGCCAAGATCAGGGCGAGTAATTCTATTAACTGAACCAAGTTCAGGCCGAGTAATTTTATTTAACTGGGCCAAGTTCAGGGCGAGTAATTCTATTAACTGAACCAAGTTCAGGCCGAGTAATTTTATTTAACTGGGCCAAGTTCAGGGCGAGTAATTTTATTAACTGAGCCAAGTTGAGGGCGAGTAATTTTATTAACTGGGTCAAGTTCAGGGCGAGTAATTCTATTAACTGGGCCAAGTTCAGGCCGAGTAATTTTATTAACTGGGCCAAGTTCAGGCCAAGTAATTTTATTAACTGGGTCAAGTTCAGGGTAGGTAATTTTATTAACTGGGCCAAGTTCAGGGCGAGTAATTTTATTAACTGAGCCAAGTTGAGGGCGAGTAATTTTATTAACTGGGTCAAGTTCAGGGCGAGTAATTTTATTAACTGGGCCGAGTAATTTTATTAACTGGGCCAAGTTCAAGCCGAGTAATTCTATTAACTGGGCCAAGTTCAGGGCGAGTAATTTTATTAACTGGGCCAAGTTCAGGCCGAGTAATTTTATTAACTGGGCCATTTCAGGCCGAGTAATTTTATTAACTGGGCCAAGTTCAGGCCGAGTAATTTTATTAACTGGGCGAGGTTCGGGCCGAGTAAATTTATTAACTGGGCCAAGTTCAGGCCGAGTAATTTTATTAACTGGGCCAAGTTCAGGCCGAGTAATTTTATTAACTGGGCCAAGTTCAGGCTTATATTCTTAGGAGCATTTAGTGATAGAAATTGTGCCAGATTTCGTGTCTCTGACCGACCTAAAACTTTTTTATAATTTTCTTACATAATTACTAGTTTACTACGTTCTATTAAGTAGAGGTATTCTGAAGTGCCTTGCTTCAGCCATATGTAATCTTGAATTAGTACTTTGCTTATATTTTAGTTATGATGCACTGTTGTGCCTATGTTGTGGCATGCTTACTATTGTTTTATTTTATTCAATAGAAGTGCATCGCTAATATTTTTAGTTTTGCATTTTAGAGGTCATTTTTATCACTTGAGTATTATTTGTTAAGTTTAAGTACATATTGTTAAATTTACATTAATTTAATCATCTTTGTTTCTCTTTAATTAGCTTCATTTATTAGCACAGTTTACCTGGTTCTTTGCCTGTTATTCTCTTATAATTTTACTCTCCCGAATTTTCCTGATTTCAATTCATCACTTTCACATCTCATCACCCAATTACTTTCTCTCTTGCTTGCGGTACTTAATAATTGTCAATCTTCCTAAAAATAGCATTAAACTCGCATCATCCTTTTACAGAATAAAACATCACATTTTATCAAATTATACATCGTAACACGTATGATTTTCTCTCTCTCGTTACCTCCCATTGGAATCTTTTCTAAGTGCTTGTTCAATTATCTTATCCAGAGGTATGTTGTCTGGCTGATTGCTAATGTGCTACTTGAGTTTTTTTAATTCATTTATTCTACGGAGGTTAGGTGTGGCTATGGAGCTCATTGTAGGAAGCCAAGGGGTGGTGTAGGCCCTAAGGCACCTGAGATGATTGTCACGGTGTCATTGAGATGGACGTCTATTTTTTGTGTGTGGACATTACGTTCCCATACTGGTGAGCAGTACTCTGTTGTACTGTAGCACAGTTGTAGGGCAGAAGTCCGTAGGACTTCCTGGTGTGCTCCCAAGGTTGTGCCCGCCAGTTTTCTAATGAGACAGTTTCGTTTTTCCACCTTTTGTCCAGTATTTTTGATATGTTTCCACTAGGTTAAGGTTCTGTCCAATGTGATGCCTAAATACTTTGGGTGAGGTTCTGGTGATACGGTTTTATTCTATATTTGTATCTTAAGGTTTGGGTTAGCTTAGCTTTCTGGTTGTATAAGTGGAAGAAGGAGGTCACTGTTTTTGTAATGTTCATTTATAGGTACCATAAGTTGTACAGGGCTTTGGTATTTAGACAGGCTGTCCTCAATTTCTTCAGTTGAGTTTAATTGGTATGCAATTCTCCAGTCATCTGCGTATACAAATTTGATGGAGGTTGTAGTTGGTATGTCGCTGAGGTATATATTAAATACGGTAGGTGCCAAGACTGAGCCTTGTGGTACACGGTTCTTTATTTTATAGGTTTTACTTTCATTCTCTGCTGGGAGAGTATACAAGTATCTGGTTTCTGTTATGGTGGAGAGTAAGCGATGGATCTTTTTGCATTTGATGAGTTTGGCCAATTAAAACATAAGTCCATCTCTCCAAACTGTATCATATGCAGCAATTAGATCTACGGAGATAGCACCTGTTTTCTTTTTGTATTCATATCCTGCTTTAATATAGGATGTAAGAGCTAGGACTTGTTCAGTGGTGTTTTTTTGTTTTCTGAAACCTGCCTGTTTAGACGGAATGTGCGGTTCTATCAGTGTCGTTATGCGGTCGAGTAGGATTCTTTCCAAGAGTTTGTAAATGCCCCTCAACAAAGAGATTGGTCTGTAGTTGGCTGGGTTGTCTAGAGGTTTACCTGGTTTGAGTATTGCAATAACCTTTGCTGTTTTCCAAGTTTTACGGTATTTTCCTCTGTTGATGACATTAGTTAGAGGCTGTAAGAGCCATCTTCGGCCTTTCTCTCCAAAGCGGAGTAGCATTTATGGATAGATGCCATCGTTACCTGCATATTTAGCTGGTTTTGTGCATTTGAGAGCTTTGTTTAAGTCTCCTAGGGAGACTGGGGCTGACAAAGTTTCATCGTCTTCAGGTGATTCCTTGTACAGCTTTTGATACTCTTTTCTGATTGTCGTCTCAAAGGCGGTATTGAAGATGTCGTGGCCTCTTTGTTTGATATGTTTGGCGGCAGCGTCTACATTGATATGTGCAGTGTATTGTGTTGGTGCTGAGGTTTAGAGGTCAAGTCTTTTGATTAGCTGCTAGGCTTTTCTGCTCAATTATTTGAAATCTAGGCTGGTCTTCTCTATTCCCTCTACAACTTTTCTTATTCTGGTGATTTGAAATATATTAACCATCATACTCCATTATATTTCCACCGTTTCTATATTTTACAACTTTGCTCTCTCAATTTGTCTAATTCCCCATCCCAAAGCAGGGAACCATATTTGACCTTGCTCTTTGCTCCTTCTCGATTATAACCCTTTCATGGCAATTTTGTCCCTTTGTAATCCAGTATCGTCTTTCCTTTCTAATTTCTTCCAGCGCTTACTGATACCTGATCTTATCATCGTTGGCTCTCATCTATTGATCATGAAATTTAAACAGTGATCTTGCACAATTGTTCATCACGTTAGATTCCATAACTTCCAATACTGACCTAAATGAGTAAGTCAGACCTCTTTTTCTGTATCCTATTCTCCCGCCATTTTCTCTCATCGACGGCGCATCCCTTAATTATCCCACACCATTTTGAATTTAAAAAAATATAGAAGAACCTGTGAGAGACGGCTTCGGACTCCCCCTATTCGGGGAATGTATGCTAAAAACAGCTTATCCAGCATACTGCCTTGATAAGCACTCCTACACCGCCCCTTTGAACTCTGCTCATGAAGCTCAACTAAAAGTTCTGGTACACGATAATAAAAATAATACAAATGCACACATTTTAAGCTCTTGCTCGTCTCTTTTGCCGTGCAACCCGCCAGTCTCTCCCTTCCCTCATCGTATGTATTCTGTGATTCCCTCTGCTTCTGTTGTTCATTGCCAATGTATTTTTCTATCCTCCTCCAAGCCCGAACTCCCAACCCTCGCCCTAATATCCTCATAAGGAATTTATCCTCTTTCCTGACTTCGAACAAGATGTTATTCTCTCGATTCCTTGCCCCCAAATTAATACCGTCAGTTCTTGGGAGGTTTTCCCTTACATCAATGGAATTTTTAAATCTTCCCCCTCACCCTCTCCACTACAATATAATTTCAAACAGGCTGATGTTTGCCGTATCCTTAAGGAATAAAATATGAACCACTACGACTTCGCAAGGTACCTCTCAATCACTTAACTCCAACTCATTTCTAAAGGCATTGAAAGGCGGAAATTGGTTAAGATTGATTAGATCTTACAGTCTGAATTTAGCACTGAACACAGTCAGAAGACAGCAATAAATCAACTTTCCTACAAGTAACCGACGGCATTCGTCATGTAGCTGATGCTGGATACCTTTCAATTCTAGTACTTCGCGATTTCTTGGCACATTTGACGTTTTTATGACACTTTTCTTTTGCATAACTTTTCGAAATTTATAGGTGTCTCTAGGACCACCCTAACCTGATTCTGCTCATATCTATCAACTTGTACTCAGTATATTAATATTTCGAAGTGACATATCTTGACTGGTGAAGGTAAATTATGTTGTTCTTCAGGAAGTTTTTGCTCGCGTTTTTTTTCCCCGTTTTGCAAATCTCTCTCCAGGCTCATTTGCTGACACTCATATGGATCTTTTATCCACTTACACAATCATTACTAAATTTCTCTCGCAAAACTTATGAAACCAAATCATGACAAAACTGAGGTGATACTGACTAGAAAGCCATATCAGATAGGGCTCGCTTTAAAAATATTGCTACTTTTCTTAACCGCGATGACTCTTCAGTTCCCCTTATTCTAGACTTAAAAATCTGGGCATGACGTTTGACTTACACTTATCTCTGGAAGAAAATGTTGTTAATGTCTGAAAACTCTCTTCCTGACTTCTCTACTCGAATTCGCTCTTGTTTGATCACAATAGCTTAACCAATAGTTAACCATAATAGTTTAATATTGCCATGGCCAGTTTCGTTACCACCCTTTTGGATTACTCTAAATCCCTTCTCGCGAGATCATTCGCTGCTTTCCCCGAGCAAACCCTTCAATTATTCATATATATGCAACCAGTGTTCTCCGAACTGACGTTTCTTTCTTGAAACCCACTGCACCATGATTTGCTCTGACTGGATTGTCAATCACTATTAGGTTTATATTCTAACATAAGAGAACTTATACTCTGTAAAAACCCCCTACCTTTTCCGTTAGCTGAACCTAGATAGGATCCTGAGAACCATTTGATCTTGGGTGCTCTCTTACGGTTTGTTCCTCAAGGGTCGACTCTGAAGTGCCAGATTGGGAGAGTAAAATGTCCTTGATTGGAACAGAATTATTTCATCTTTTTTCTTATTCAAAATGTATGTTAGAGTGAAGTTGGTTTACCTACTGAATAAATTTTGTAAGTCCAGTTCTAAAAAGAGGTGTAAAAACAAACGAACAGAGGCTTAAAAAAAATCTTGGTATTAGTTTCCCCCCTAAAAAATGTGTGCCAAAATTCAGGCAATTGAGAAACTAACATCAATAACATAATTTTTCTGCCGCACAATTATTACATTTAATCTAAAATAGTGTAAAAATAGGGTTTAGTTGGGAAATATATTTTTAGTTAATTTTTTTTAAGAATCTTAAAGCGGAGAGTCTCAAAGAAAATTAGCCTCAAAAGAAATTAAAATTGTGCGCTGATAAAAATAACCAGTGAAATAAGGGCATTTAAAACATTTGGATGACATCTCGCGGTGACTGACACAAACACCGAGAGGGAAAATTGAAAGTGACCCCCAAGAGGGAAATATAGCAAAGGTATTTCAACCGACAGTCTAAAAGAATATAGAAAAAGCCTATGTGTACAATATATAGAAAACACTAAGGAGGGGATCTGCCTATAGTCCCCAAACATTTGTATAACTATTATTGAACTATTCTCAAAATAGAAGTTTGTTATTACGCGACAATTAATGTGCCCTTTTGAAGAAATGTTTTTTGGTAGAGGAGGGCGCAAAGGTGAATAATTTTAGGTCAAAGGTCCGTTTTCTTATTCATGAAATTCCTAAAGTCGGAGTTAGAAAGGAATCGAATCACAGCGTCGCTAGTAAGTTGTTAGCGATTAAGGTGCTGAGTAACTAACTATCCCTATTCCATGAAAGAGAGGTGGAGTGGATGGCTAGGATACCCAATTGGTCAAATAGGAATAGAATAGAATAAGGCGGTGTCTATCTTTTGGATATAAAAAGGAAATCATATATTTATTGGCAGAGGTCCGCCAATCAAGATCAGAAAAGAAGGTTTCGACGCTCGCTCGCTCCTTGATCGTAAACGAAACTCTCTTGTTGTTTGTTAGTAACCGATTCATTAACTATAGTCGCGTCTGTTACAAAGAAGAAATCAACGAGTTCCTTGAATTTCTAGCTAGGTAAAAGGTTAGTACAAACCATGAGTGATATCTCAAGGGTGTGAATCCAAATCGAGACTACAAGTAAAGGTTTTCCTGCCCTAAAAAATAGTTAGTGGAATTTTGACATAGAATTCAATTAAATTATTTAATTTTGTCTTGTTAAAAGAATAGACATGTTTTGCAGACACTTAGACAACTTTAATTTTCAATCCTCAATTTACAAAGCAATTAAGAGATTCGATGCCATCGTCTCATATTTTTTTAATTATTATAAAAGTCAAATTAATTTATAAGAATACCTATTTATTTATCTGTACATAAAAATTTAATGAAACAAATTTTCTAAAAGCTCGAAGGTTTTTCTCAAACCCTTCAAATGAGGGTAAAGGAAAGACTCTCGGGCGGAACATGCGGTAAGAACTTTCCCAAAAAGCATCAGTGCTTACCCACCCGTTCGCAGGAACGACCGAATTTACACTGTGGCTACGAGTACACAGAAGGCAGGTGGCTCGTATACCCTTAGTCTGTATAGATATACCCATCCCGAGGGCTATGGCTATAGGTATACTTTTCTGTCTTGTGGTATGTAGAAAAATGGCTACATTAAGCATCCTGGAGGAGTATAAGTACATTAAAGCCCCCCCCTCGCCCTTATGAGGAGAAGCGTGGGAAAGGTAGCCGGCGAATAACCATAACTGCTTACCCTGTTTGATCTTCGCGCCGCTTTGGGCAGTTGGAGCTAACATCTGTTTTTAGGCGACCACATAAGGTCCTTAAACGACGCTCTAACGATCCAATTACCTACGAGACCCATAAACTCGTGGATATCAAAAAAAAGCAGTGCGAGTCAAAAGGCACGACAAGTAGAGGTGCTGTTGCGAGCCTCTAATTAGCGAGCTGACTTGGGCACCCCAGTGCCACCCTCAGCAGTTCTCGCTCTCCCAAAATGTGAACTCACCATTCGAGTCACCCCTTCCCTGCATCTGTGGCCTGGTCACTTCCCCCTTTAGATGGAGCGGCAATCCGCCTATAAATAAGCTCCGCAAAGAAAGAGACGAGATCAGAAGTCGATACGCCAGAGGTGGATTAGTTCGTGAAGATCGATCCTTCAGCCAGACAAGAAGATTAGAAGTCGATACGCCAGAAGCAGGGTTAGTTAGTGAATATCGATCCTTCCGCCATACAAGACTATTTCCGTAAGAAACGATAGGATCAGATTGAGAAAATCGATCTTCCCCTTTCCGGGCCGTATTAACCTAAATAGTCAAGCTTTATATCGGTGCCATACCGAAGAATCCTTTACAGACTGCGAAGAAGTCTGACTGAAGAAAAGCAAAGCCGCTCACACTCGAGCGACTCTCACATCTCAAGCTCCGTAAGAGTGAGAGGAGAAGAACCTAGCCCCAACGAGCTCCCGTTCTTTAATTACGTTGAAGAATCAGCCCCAGTCGCAGGCGGCAAGCTATCCCTCCTCGACGAAAATTTCGACCCCCAAACACAACACTATAAAGCGAGAGATAGGTCCTCCAGCGACATCCGGTAATTCATAATACCTCCTGTCATGTAAGTTAGAAAGAACATTTATATTCATATTGCGATAGTAGAAGTTTAGTACGTCTCACGTTTTAAAGGTGAGTAGGATCCATTGTTCTTGAACCTAGGTCATATGTGTTTGTAGACGAGAGTACGTTAATTTAATGTTTAACGCTAATCAAATAGAGTCGCGATAAAAATACTAATCGGCAATTGGTATGTTTACGGGAAGCCTATTTGTTGATTTTTGTCAGTTGTATCCGTGCGAAAGGTTTAGATGTCAAAGATTGAAATGTGTTAACTGTTGGTTTGTTATAGTTAAGTGTTTCATTTAAAATACATGTTTATTTTGGTATATATCTGGTGTTTCCTCTTATCCTTATGTGTTTAAAATAGCTCTTCCTTAAGAACAAAACTACTGAATTAGCACTCTTAGAACAAAGCCTACTTCATCATAGAAGTAACTCACGCACCACAAAGCATACCGTTACAAAAAGGGTGTCAAAGAGTATAGTAAGTAAAAACAGAGGGCCATTCTACGACATATTATAAAAGTGGTGTCAGGTGTGGGGTTATATTAGAAAGAACCCAGCAGTGTCTATTTAAGGAAGAGCTAACACGTAAAAGGAATACCAGGAATAATAGAATATTTGACGAGAGGAAAATTGGTAAAGTTAGAGGTGGATGCAATCTAAAGGTAATTGTTAGGCCAAGTGGTAAGTTTCGGTTTGTGGAGTAGGTCAGGCTTGATTAAAACAAGGTATATGACTGACATAAGCGCGATGGCATTGTTTGACCTTTATCGGAAGCAAGGCCAAAGCCTTGGACTGGAAGGAACCGATCTGAGCTCGTTTATTCAGGAGAAAGAGAGAAACGAAAGAGAAGAAAGAAGAGAAAAGACGAAAATGGAAGCTGATGAAAGAGAGAAGATAAGGGCCCACGAAAGAGCTCTTAGCAAAGACCAGTTAGAGGTGCAGTCAGTGTCATCCAGAACAGGAGTGTAACCAGCGGCCAGCATGATACTCCCGAAGTACAGGGACGAAGAAGATTTATGCTCATATCTCTCCCATTTTGAGAAAATATTTGAAGTCAATAATTAGGACCTAGAAGAAGATGGGGTCGCCAGACTGTTACCGCTACTCAATCTTAGGATTAGAGAGATATTCGTATCTTTACCGTCACAAGCGACTGTGGACTATTCCACTCTCAAAGCCGAACTTCTCTCAGCAACAAACCATAACCCTGAAGAATATAGGATGAAGTTCAGGCAGGCTCGTATAAGACCTGGACAAACATACAAACATTTTGGCTTTGAGCTTCGTCGAAGCCTACAGTTTTGGATGGAGTCAGAAGGGGTAGAGAACGAAGTCGCTGCGGTCGTCAACTTCATGCTTAGAGATAAGTTACTAAGTACACTACCCCAGGAAATCCGTGCATTCGTTAAGGACCGAAAAGCTTCTACCTTCAACGAGTGTCTGGACGAGGCTGACCTACACGCGGTGAATCATCGTTTATATCCGAGGGAGTACAAGAAAGAAAAGGCTCCCTCCCCAAAGAAAAATGGGCCGCCACCGAGGCATTTGCAGAAGAAGCCCTTTAAGTTCTCAGTAGCAAAAGGATCTTATAAGCCAAATTTTGGAGGAGAAAAAAATAAAAAAGAAGTTAGGATTCCACAAGGATCATACCCTAATACCAGCACGTATCCCAGGAAGCCCGTCACTTGCTATACCTGCGGGATAATAGGTCACCTGAGTTTCCAGTGCCCACAGAACTCCCGACTGAGGGAGACCTCGAGACAACAGGTGCAAAACCTGACTGCCGCGATCCAAGCAGGACAAGCTGATTCGTCCTACGTCCCCGCGCCAACATCCGAAGGGCCCCAGCATCAGGTAAACTTTCTATTTAACAAAAGTTCGCCGGGCGGCCTAAAATTTGAAGAGGGCACTGTTAATGGGTGCCGAGTATCCACTTTAGAGAGAGACACCGGATGTACGTGCATAGTGGTATCCGACAAGTTGCTGCCCCCAGTAAACCCTAACCATAAGAAATTCGCAATCATCCACGACTTTTTAGGACGCGACAATCGATTCCCCGTCGTGAGATGTCATATACAATGCAGATATTTCACCGGTTGGACGGACGTGGTAGTAGCCCCGATTAAGTTCTGCACAGTACTAATCGGAAAAAAACCCTAATTCCCCAGCAAGAAGTGGCCCAACAAGTAGTCCCCCGAGCACAAGAAGCCCATAGGAAAGAGCAACCTGCTAAGTTGACCCCGAGGATTACCCTCGAAGACAATGGGTTCAAATTGACTTCCTTCGCCATTGCTCAGAAGGAATGCCCCACTCTTAAACCTCTATGGGAGAAAGCTATTAAAGGTGAAACTCTCCAAGTGAAAGAAAAGAAGCCTATCCAGTATATCGTAGAAGACTCACTTCTCTACCGTACTATCAGCAAGGAGGATAAGGAGAACAAGAAAGCACTGTGTGTACCTCAAGAATACACGCAAAGAATTTTGAATACCGCGCATGATGGAATATTAGCCGGACACTTTGGGCACAACAAAACGGCGCAGCAGATATTCCGACACTTTTATTGGCCTTAGGCCGCCAGGGAAATTGTGGCCTATTGCCGATCATGCGACGTGTGTCAGAAGGATTCCTCCAGAGGAAGGGTACCTCCCTCATCCTTACAAAAGGTGCCCGTTATAACCGAACCATTCTTTCGAGTGGCTATTGATTTGGTAGGACCAATTCACCCCCCTTCAAGTGGAGGACACTCCTACATCCTCACCCTAGTGGATTGTGCCACCCGGTTCCCAGATGCCGTGGCACTACGGAAGATTGACACTATTTCCTGCGCGGAAGCATTAATTTCAATATTTGCATGAGTAGGCCTGCCTAAAGAAATTCTATCGGATAGAGGGCCCAATTCACCTCAGAATTGATGGAGTATTTTAATAAACTACTGTTAGTCAAGCAAATTTTTACGAGTCCATTTCATCCATCAGCTAACGGAATCTGCAAGAAATTAAACGAGACTCTCAAAAATATATTGAAGAAGTTATGTCAAAACAACCCTACACAGTGGCACAAATACCTGCCTGCAGCCCTTCTTGCCTGCCGAAAAATACCTCATCGGACGTTGGGATTGTCGCCCTTTGAGCTATTATACGAGAGAAATGTGCGAGGTCCTATGAGTATTCTTAAGGAATTACTTTCCAACGCGAATCTCGACCAAGAAATCAAATCGTCTTACGCCTACGTGATGGATATGCGCGAGCGCCTAGAATACTGCTCTGGCTTAGCTCGAGAGAACGCCGAGAAAAAATTAGCCAAATACCGGGACTACTTCGATATGAAAGCAAAGGCGCGAAAATTAAAGGCAGGAGATGAAGTCTTATTATTACTCCTGACCGAAAATAATAAGTTATGGGCCCAGTGAAAGGGACCGTTTGAAGTAATCGAGGCACGGGGTCCAGTCGATTACTTGATAGATACCCCAACAGGGCGAAGAACCTATCACATAAACATGCTAAACAAATATCACCGCCGCGCGTACATAAAGTATATTACCCTTCTAGACGAAGAAGAACCGATGGATGCCGTTTACCCGGGTACGCCCCTGCAAGTCATACACACCATGTGTGTGGAACAAGACGAGGAATATGAACTTCCATCGCTCTCACCTACCCCGGAAGACCCTCGGGTGGATTTAAAGATAAATCCCCACTTAGAAATTCAACAAAAAGCGGAAATGTTGAACTTGCTCATGGAATTCCCAGAAGTCATTTCTGAAACCCCCGGATGTGCCAAGGATTTCATCCATGAAATAAAACTAAAACTAATTCAGTGGTGCGAAGCAAACCATATCCTTTACCGATCCACCTACGAGAAGCCTTCAATAAGGAAGTCCGGAATTTATTAAAATTGGGAATTTTAGAGCCATCGGATTCCAATTATTGCTCCCCCATAGTAATGGTTAAGAAACCTGATCAATCATTTCGGATGTGCGTGGACTTCCGAAAATTGAATTCAGTGACCGTTTTCGACGCCGAGCCCATCCCGCTAATAGATCAAAATCTCCATTTATTTGAAGACGCTAAATTCATCATCGAATTGGATTTGTGTAAAGCGTACTATCAAATACCTCTCGCTAAGGAGTAAAAACACCCGACGGCTTTTGCGACTGAGAGAGGTCTGTTACAGTTTACCAGGCTACTCTTCGGACTACTTACAGCCAGGTGCAATTATAATAGGATGATGAGGTGAATTATCGCTGGCCTAAGTGACGTGTCGTTTTACTTCAACAACGTGTACGTAGCTACCCGTACATGGGAGTCACACTTACATGCCTTACGCTCATTGCTGGAGAAATTGAAGGAGCAAGGTCTAACCACCGGGCCGACCAAGTGTTATTTTGCCTACCAATTCATTGACTACCTGGGATTCAAAATAAGACAAAAACACTTGACTACCTAGCAAGAAAAAGTGGACGCCATAGTCAAGATGCCCCGGCCGAAAACAAAGAAACAACTCCGATCGTTTATGGGAGCCGCCTCGTTCTATCGGCGTTTTGTGCCCCACTTCGCTTCCATTGCGGCCCCACTGAATGATTTGTTAAAAAAGACAGCGTAAGACCCTGTCACGTGGAACCCCCATGCAATAACTCAGTTGGAGGTTCTAAAAGGAAAACTCGTAACTGCGACCATTCTTTGCTTACCAAGTCCGAACAAGATCTTTGGCATTCGCACGGACGCTAGTCAAAACGGGTTAGGCAGAGTATTGCTTCAATAAGAAAGATGACGAAACAGCCTATCCCATAGCTTATGTCAGTAGGAAACTTTTGAGTAGAGAAAAAGCCTACGCTACAATCGAATTCAAAGCTTTGGCCATAAGATGGTCCATAGGTAAATTCAAATATTATCTAATAGGGCGCGAGTTTAAGTTGGAATGCGACCATAAACCGTTGTCATACTTAAGTAAAAATAAGAGTAAGAATGGAAGACTCCTGAGATGGAGTTTACTCTTGATGGAGTACCAGTACTCCATTCACTATATAAAAGGGTCCAACAATTGTATAGGCGACTCGTTAAGTCGGAACCCTGTCGACGATTAAGGAGCAGCCCAACTATTGTATTATAGCAAAGTTAAGTGTAAATCAGTAGAATTGTAAATAAGTAGGGGCAAGTAACCCCCTAGTAATAGGTAAGAAGATCCTTAGTTGGCACAGTAACATAGGAATTAATGTAAGGTCAGGTGAAATGTAATCGAGGCATTCCCGAGTGAACTAGAATTTATTGTATAATATAGTGTTCCGTAAGTTACCTATGTTTATTATTGTAAGCGTCGGATTGGAATAACCCCCCCCCCGTTAATTTCTTTAGGAAAGAGTTAAATGTAGAGAAATGGCTACATTAAGCATCCTGAAGGAGTATAGGTACATTAAAGCCCCCCCCCTCCCTTATGAGGAGAAGCGTGGGAAAGGTAACCGGCGAATAACCATAACTGCTTACCCTGTTTGAACTCCGCGCCGCTTTGGGCAGTTAAAGCTAACATCTGTTTTAAGGCGGCCACATAAGGTCCTTAAACGACGCTCTAACGATCCAATTACCTACGAGACCCATAAACTCGTGGTTATGAAAAAAAAGCGGTGTGAGTCAAAAGGCACGCC
The DNA here is from genome assembly GCA_963969495.1 of Ceratothoa steindachneri. NCBI lineage: Eukaryota > Metazoa > Arthropoda > Malacostraca > Isopoda > Cymothoidae > Ceratothoa > Ceratothoa steindachneri. The sequence goes on along the minus strand of OZ018330.1, from coordinate 17,053,442 downwards.
AAGTAGCGGTGCGGTTGCGAGCCTCTAATTAGCGAGCTGACTTGGGCACCCCAGTGCCACCCTCAGCAGTTCTCACTCTTCCCAGATGCGAACTCACCATTCGCGTCCCCCCATCCTGCATTTGTTGCCTGGTCACTTCCCCCCTTTAGATGGGGCGGCAATCCGTCTATAAATAAGCCCCGCAAAGAAAGAGACGAGATCAGAAGTCGATACGCCAGAGAAGGATTAGTTCGTGAAGATCGATCCTTCAGCCAGACAAGAAGATTAGAAGTCGATACGCGAGAAGAAGGGTTAGTTCGTGAAGATCGATCCTTCCGCCATACAAGACTATTTCCGTGAGAAACGATAGGATCAGATTAAGAAAATCGATCCCCCCTTTCCGGGCCGTATTAACCTAAATAGTCAAGCTTTATATCGGTGCCATACCGAAGAATCCTTTACAGACTGCTAAGAAGTCTGACTGAAGAAAAGCAAAGCCGCTCACACTCGAGCGACTCTCAGATCTCAAGCTCCGTAATAGTAAAAGAAGAAGAACCCAGCCCCAACGAACTCCCGTTATTTAATTACGTTGAAGAATCAGCCCCCGTCACAGGCGGCAAGCTATCCCTCCTCGACGAAAATTTTGCACCCAAACACAACACTTCAAAGCGAGAGATAGGTCCTCCAGCGACATCCGGTAATTCCTAATACCTCCTGTCATGTAAGTTAGAAAGAACATTTATATTCATATTGCGATAGTAGAAGTTTAGTACGTCCCACGTTTTAAAGGAGAGTAGAAACCATTGTTCTTGAACCTAGGTCATATGTGTTTGTAGACGAGAGTACGTTAATTTAATGTTTAACGCTAATCAAATAGAGTCGCGATAAAAATACTTATCGGCAACTGGAATGCTTACGGGAAGCCTATTTGTTTATTTTTGTCAGTTGTATCCGTGCGAAAGGTTTAGATGTCAAAGATTGAAATGTGTTAACTGTTGGTTTGTTATAGTTAATTGTTTCATTCAAAAATACATGTTTATTTTGGTATATATCTGGTGTTTCCTCTTATCCTTATGTGTTTAAAATAGCTCTTCCTTAAGAACAAAACTACTGAATTAGCACTCTTAGAACAAAGCCTACTTCATCATAGAAGTAACTCACGCACCACAAAGCATACCGCTACAAAAAGGGTGTCAAAGAGTATAGTGAGCAAAAACAGAGGGCCATTCTACGACTGAGTAAACAAATATAGTTATCTTAAACTAAAGATTCAAATAAGAATAAAAACTTAAGTGGGTAAATCTATGAATCTTCGAATATATATATATATATATATATATATATATATTTATATATATTATTGAATTTTCTTTCTGATTCTCTAGATTTGTCTAATATTTTCAAATAGTGCTCCAAGGAGAGAATCCATTGCCTCTCCATCGGTTTGAATGTACAGATCGCCATTTGGTCCATAGAAGGAGGCTTACATTCAAACCGGTGGCGATGAATGGGTTCTCTCCTCTTGGAGTACTATTTGCAAACTTTTACATGGGAACAAAGGAAGAACAAGTTTTTTTTAAGGTTACCAAAACTACATATTTACTGCAGATATATAGACGACATATACATAAATATAGAAACAAAAGAAGAAATGCAGGAACTGCTAGAAACATTCAAAACCTGCTCTTCTTTTAAATATACAATTGAAAATAGCCAAAATAACGAACTCCCATTTTTAAATACACTTTCCACTAAACATAACGATGAAATAACTACCAGTTTTTACTTCAAAAATACAAATCCAGGTCTGTGCATGAATGGAAAAAGAGAATGTCCCGAACGTTACAAAAAAGCGTAATAAATTCATACATCAACCGTGCGTTCATCCATTACTTAACATGGAAAGATACACACGAAGAACTCGAGCTTGCTACTCAAGTACTAGTAAACAATGGTTTCAAAAACGGAGACATACATGCCACTATTCGCAAAAAATGGAAAGATGGTATATGTCACCTAAGGACAGTACCAATCAACAAACAGAAAATAACATCATTATACTCTACTATGAAGAACATCATGAGCAAAGTCTACAAAACAGATGAAAGAGTTATACAGAAAATCATAAACAGAGGAGTTGAAACAACACAAAATGTGAATAATGTATCACTCATAATTTACTATAATAACAAACGCACCTCCAATCTCATAATGAGAAACAACCCAGGACTTCACCTAACACCCGAGCAGAGAAGTCTCCTAATATATGAATATACTTGTAAAATAGGAGACTGTGAACGCCAACCTCATTCATATATCGGAATGACCAAAACAAAGCTAAAAAGAAGAATGACCTATCACTTGAGCAACGGTGCCCCCAGGACACCCACGCGGGAAAAACATGGAAAGCAACTGGAACAGAAGTCACTTGAAGAGAACATCGAAATCTTAGCACACGCTCCAAACTGACGAGAGTTGCTTATATTAGAGGCCATATGCTTAAAGGAAAAATAGCCGAAATTAAATATTCAAACAAATGCACAAATCATCTTGCCTTCCTCCCGTCACCTGCCTCTAATAATAATCCCTCCCTATCTTAATCCTGTGACCATTATAGAGTCTCAACCATTGAAATTGAATTGAATCGTGTATGTGAGAGTATGCAGGTGAGGGGATAGAAAGGGTGTGTGAATAGATAGCGGAAAGTAGACCAGTGGTGAAAAGAGAAAGAAGTGTGGTAGGGTGCAAAGTGATGCTAGAGCCTGGTGATCAGGCTTATCGCTTTCAAATTTTTTTGATTTGTGGTTTCGTTGTTGTTTTTATCGTTGTTTTATACATATATATATATACAGGTATATATATAACATATAATTTGGCGTTCAAGCCATTTGTCTTTATTGCTAATATTTTTGTTTATGCTATGCGCGTTAGCTGTTGTTTTTGTAAGTCGTTAATAAACTTACTGTTTTTGTACTAGTGTCTTTGTTTCTTTGTACTTTTGTCGTGTGTGTATTTCGTGTTTGTTGTTTCTTCCTGTTGTCTTGTTTGATGAATATCATCTTCTTGAGTGTGTATCCTTCTTCGGTATTTTTTCCATAGTTGGTAGGGTTTGTCAATATCGGTGAGTTTTGTCGAATTCGGTTGATTTCACAGTTGGTATTTCTTGTCGTGTTCTGGGGTAAATTGACTCATCTAGCGTAGAACGGTACTTCTGCTCCACCAGCTAAAATCCTAGCGGAGCTTGGAAATCTGGCGCGACATACTTCTCTTCTGTTTCGGTCAATCATTTGTACGATATCTTTGTCCAATAAACGATTGACCTTTTCTAGCATATTCCTTGTCCGTTCTTCGATGACAACGTTAATGGGGGTTAACCCCGCCTCCCGGTGCAGCTCTTCTTGGGGTCTTCTTTCCATTCTACGTGTACCTGTGATTAGGTACACGCATTTATTCTGCACCACTTGTAGTCTCCTCTTCTGTGTCTTTGAGACACAGGAGAGGGCGGAAGCGGGGTATAGCAACGTTGATCTAACTAGTGCAGTATAGATCTTCTTTTTGTTGCTTTGACGAAGATTTCTGAACCTGTACAGAGTCTTGACTGCAGCAGTGGCCTTGGTGATTCGTTCTTGGACGTGCTTTGCGTACCCGGTTGAGGTGAACTTCATACCGAGTACGTTGCATTCATTGGTGTAGGGATATCGTCTATCCCCCACCTTGATTAAAGAAATTCCATTTCCTATAAATATGTTCGTATAAATGTTAACACAACTAATCCCACTCATTTTAAGTCCTGTCCTTTTACCTGAAAATTTCAATAGAAATGTTTTTTTATTTTGTTTGTTAAGACAAGACTGACCTATGACTCATCAAGCACAAGCAAGGCAGTTTAAACGCAAGAATAACCAGTCTTGTGTCTTCCTATAACATACAACATAGAAAATAACTAATTTTAAATTGCATATATGTAGCGAGAGAAGTCGGTGATGCTTGATTGTATGAGAAGGAGTTGATTGATTGTGGCGGAGTCACCACTTCCAAGGCGAACGAAACAAATATTTCTTCTCTGCAAGTCGATTCCAACTTCGGGAATTTGAGTTCGCTTGAGGGTTTGCACCAAATAAGTTCGTATTTGGATTTACAAACAAATTGATAAACAAGCTTTATTTTTAAAATTGAAGTTTTAATAAGATGAATGGCTGGAGTTGGTGAGCGTAGATCCCATTTTCGTTGGAGGGAATAAATGAGAAGACGAAGTGATGTGATCGAATGTGTGAAAAATGTATATGTGTCATGTTTATATGTGTGGTAAAGGTGGACATGACCAATGGGGCTTTGAGGGGAGGAGTTTTGCGCTTGAAGAAGTTAAATTTGATCCGAGAGAGAGAGAGAGAGAGAGAGAGAGAGAGAGAGAAGAGAGAGCAGATAAGAGATTGTGCATCAAAGAAATCTGACAGAGAGGTGGAGGGAAAACGATAACAAAATTGGAAGTCAGAATTATCAGTGTTACAAACTGGCGTTAATAAACAAATGGAATGAAAATGGTCAAATGACAGTTCTCTAGAAACAGAGTTTGTTAACCTTAACCTTAAAGAAGATAAAGGGACAATGGCGAAATCAAGTCGGTTCTGTCAGAACACCTGAGTGTGGAAATGAATGAGTACATGAGTGTGTGCATCTTTTGTGTACATGAATTACTATATATACAGGCACTTTGTTGTTACTAGCATCCAGGCCTAAAATATTAGTTATGCACCAAAAAGTAAATCGCAACTAGCTATTAGTGTGAGAGATCTTGTAAGAGAATGGAAAAAAAGGCAGCCAATGACCACAGGAGAGCTTTTGAATGTCCTAAACAAATCAGGAGAAGTATTCTTTAAGTTTACTTTAAGCAATTACAGCAACCTTGCCTAGGAGAGTTCGGGCTGTGTCTAAAATAAAAGTGGTCGTATCAATTATTGAACTTCAAGCTTGTTATAATTGTACAAACTCTGTTTTTTCCTCATATAATATATTACTATATTTCCATTTATGTTTGAACATATGTCAATAAATCATTGCACACAATTCCCCTTTTCTTCGAAGCAAAATTTAAAAAAATGACTGGGCTCAAGGCCTTTACAGAGTACTATATATATATATATATATATATATATATATATATATATATATATAACTGTACAACAATAATAAAATCAATTATTAAAATAGCAGTGACGTTTAAAGTTAATATAAATAAAATTAATATAAACTCTTTGAAAAAAGGCGAAAAATGAGCCATGATCGTACAGAATAGAGGTTATTAATGAAGAGCTCAGAATATATACAGGGGATGGACAAAATACAGTAAAAAGGTTCAAAGCGACTGAATTTCTATCAATTTTCCTACCTTTTGCTAGGGAAAATCGAAGATTTGGATAAATTGGGGTACGATAAGCTACAGGTATAAACAACGTGTGGGCAAAGAATGAGCGAATTTTTAAGAATCTAACCACAGTTATCAAAAGAGACGATTTAATATAAAAAAATGATGTGTTCAAATTCATCCGAACGAGGGTAAAACAAATCTTTATTGAAAAATAGTGATTAATTTCCCAGTGGAAAACATTTGTAGAAGTTATAGGTAATTAATATTAAATATGGAGGCCTTTATTTCAGATGATGCTTTGATGGCTATTACTGGAACGAACCATCTTTTGACACTTCCCTAATAATCATATTTCATTCCTCTTGAAGAATTTCCTTGAATTCTTGAACTTTTTAGGATTCCTCGCACTAGATCTCTCTTCGACTGTCCAAGGAGATTCATGTCTGGAATCAGTGCAGGCCAGTTCTTAAAAGGGATTCGCTTGTCGTCCAAGATGATCTTCACCGTCTTAAGATTCTGTCAGAGTTTTCTACTGCATAGAGACATTTGGAGACCCTTCTTAAGAAGCAAGAAAAGTCTTATAGGCTGAAGATGAACATAGCTAATGTTCGAAACGTTCCCAATCATACATATTCCGATGAATACTGGTTCTGGCTTTAATTTACATACTATACACACACACACACACACATATATATATATATATATATATATATATATATATGAATGCAATATCCCGCAGGGAAAAATGAAAAGGTGTTTCCAAGTACTTTCGAACTTTATTAAGTTCCTTATCAAGGAACTTAATAAAGTTCGAAAGTACTTGGAAACACCTTTTCATTTTTTCCTGCGGGATATTGCATTCATTTGCCACCCTCACGTGATACTTTGTGTTTTTTTTATTTTATATATATATATATATATATATATATATATATATATATATATATAAACCACATAGTTTCTTGATGCTCAGAAGTGATAGGATCCCCAATAACTAAATTATCACAAATCTGTATAATAATTTGTAAAAATAAGGGATTCTTTGTATGGTACTTTCAAGGCTACAGTTTCAAAAATCGCCTGTTTATCAACTAAAATCAATGCTGGGGAAGTTATTGGTATTGATGGTACTAAGTGAGGAAAATCAGCGGATCGTAGCAAACAGGACATTCCACACTTTAGGAGTAAATGTACAAAAATCATAATCACCCAGGCAGCAGTAATGTGTGTGCAGGTTCTCAACGACTTGGATTGAGTAAGTCAGGAAGACATGTAAGAAAGGTTCTTATTCGTCAGAAGTAGGACATTGAAGGTGATTATATATCGAATGGGCAGACAGTAAATTGTGCGAATCAGATGTTGGGAATGTGGGTAGGAGCAAGAGATTGTAGTAAACAAGACCAACGATAAGCCGATGACAAAGGCATCAATGCTATTCCTAAGGCTGTTGTAATTAAAATAGGAACCGAAGCGGCTGAAATTAAAGAGATTTTAGAGATATATGAACCTCAATGGTGATATCCAGATTGCTACGATATCGGGCAAAGGGTGATGGGAGGCATAGAAGTTAAGACAGGGGCAATAATTTTTACGAAAATTACATCCACTTAAGGATCTACTATTAATACTTCTGTTTGTCATGTTTGTTATTAGAATGATATTCTAGAGCCATTCAGTGAAGATGCCACGAGCCGCTAATAAGTTCCTAAGACTAGAACGAAGGTCGGAGCAAAATGAGATAGATTTGCATGTCATCATTATGGAAATGAAATGATAGACCAAGACAACGCATACGAACAAAAAAGGGAGAAAGATATGTAGATGCGAAACAAAAGCGAACTAGGAACCTTTCCACGCGAAGCTATATCATAGCTAATGTGAATTCACTGAGTAGGGATGAGAGATACGAACGGAACCAGTTAAGAAGAGTACAGAGACTTTCGGGAATTCAATGAGGTGGTTTATAAATACAGGGTGATCAAAAGTGTTAAATGCTGCTGAGGTTCCAAAGTACCAGACTGGAAGGCCTTATAATATTCTGACTCACTTTGACTTTCTTGCAACAAATTCATCTATTCCATCATCGAATGTTAATTGTCTGAACATTTCATGATTCACATTAATGATAACCATCCAACCAAGACATTACGGCACCATTGTAGACCTTAAGTATTATTTAATGATCACTTGCTTAGAAAAGTGCCTCTCTGCTCTATTTATTGTTAAAGAATAGTTACAGATATCCTCAGAACTACCAACACGTTACGAAATATTCCACTCTGTCTCTTTTCAGACAGGAAGGTAAGGATGTCTTTAGTTGTGATGGTGTTTGATGGCAATTCTGGAAAACTTTGTAGTTCTGTAGCAGTTTTCCTGCCAACAATATTCAAAAGTCTCTCCTAAACACTCTTTTAAGACATACTTGTAAAAAAACATATGAGTAGCCTAAATATTTCATTTAGCTTTCCACTATGAAATAAATAAATGGACTCTCCATTCTTTTCAGGGCATCAAAGATTAGTTCAGCTGTTCACTCATAGCTAAAGTGTTTTTCTCCTTCTACACCTTCTTTGTTTTAACACTGTTATATATTCATCTATGTAGAGAGTTATTTTGTATTTATGATCCTTTGTATTTATGACCCCATTTCTTCTGGTAATGACTGAGTTTCAAACTTCATGAAAGGGTCTAAGATACCTTATCTGATTTACATAAGTGCTTATTTGTTTTGTTCTGGTTGATATTTAACCATTTCTACACCTTTTACTCTCTTTTCTTATTCAGGGTCTGCCAAAGATTTCAAAGTACATAGTTTTTAAATAGTTTGAAAGAAAATTCTTTATCAAGGGACAATGTAAATACTTTAGCTAAATATATCTACAAATTAATTTGTGTCATCTGGAGAGCTCTTGACCACTTCAGCTACTGTTAAATTTAGACTATGAGGGCCACAAGGAACTAACCAGGTCTTTGAGTTCTGTTGAAGAAATTTGACATGAACAGAATACGTCTGACTTTTCCTCTCATATTAGCTCCGTTCTCTTAAAAGTGGTCTCTAGAATCTTCAAAGGTGAGTTGCTCTATATTTTTAGAATCAGGCATGGCACACATTCTTAGTGACTTCACAACCTCGAGGAACCACATACTATTTCCTTTTATTACTTGTTTGTTGTTTTCAATGGATACTATCCTAATTATAACAAATCTCTTCTTCCATTCACTCCATTATCTTTACAGTGATCATTTTAGGTCGTTTGTAGTTGCTTTGAAAGATAATGAATGTGAATGCCAGCATTACTTTTGACATGATATAAATTATTCCTCATAATTGGATCAAATTTAGCCAAATGCACAACTTCCTTGAGAGATTTGATATTGTCTGGGAAGTGAATGTTTTCAGTTGACTCTTTTAAAGCTATAATTCTTCCAGCTAAACACTGATTAATTACTACAAGTCTAGTAAAGTACGAGTATGCTAAGTACGAGGCTGGAATTTTGACAATTACTGATTCCTTCCTCAACTACTCTAACACAATTCCGAGAAAACATTTTACAACAGAAGCAGAAAAAACTGTTATCTTTGAATAAAGTAGCTAGCTTTTTATATCTTTTCTCCATATACTAAATTTTAGTGATGATAATTGTGTTATCTTCTTAATTCTTTTTTTTGAAAAATGAATCTTGGTTCAAATTGGTATAGACTTTTACAAAAAAAACCTCACCTTTTTGGATTAGATACATATAAAGGGTTATAAACAGGGTTGAGAAGGGCAGTCTAACTATCGCCATAGTCAAATGAATCATCAAGTCTTGAAAAGGGCAAAGAAGGTTGTGGATAATTATGACTGGTAGCTGTGCAAAGGTCGAAGGTAGCTAGGAACGTGGCACTTTATTCATTAATTATCCACCAACCTTTAGAGTCTCACGACTTTCATTCATGGCAAGGATACTAAGTTCGCAAGTGAGTTTGCAAGAAATATATAAATTAATATATAATATATTTTAAAAATATATTATAAAAATCCACACTACCAGCTATAAATATGGCCACCACATTAATTTGAACTAAACACATATTAACGCATGATGATGAAGGTAAATGAGATTTTAGTGCAAGATCAACTTTAATGTATACATGGAGAACTTGACAAAATATACAAAGAACAATAACATTGAACAAAAAAATTAAATTCTTGACTTATCAAAATAGCTGCTCTTTACTTTGATAACTGCAGAACATAGTCTTGTCATAAATTTACAAAGAAACCAAATATTCCCTTGTAATTTCATTCTAACATTCAACAAACAGTCTTATAATATGGGTGCAATTGTTATTTGTTTCTTTAACACTTCTATGTCCAGATAAGCCTGCAAAAGTTTGATAGGATTGTAATCAAAAGATTTAGGTGGCCACTCCGTGATTATAAACTGTCCTTCCCGTTCTTTCTTTTCCAAATAACCACAACATGAAATGCGTTCGGAGGATCATTTTCCTGCTGAAAAGTAAAGTTTATACCAATAAGACGGGTTCCAGATGAGGTACTCTGTCGCTGTAAGATTGAATGATAGCCATCCTGGTTTAATTTATTTGATATTTTATAAATTTCACCCAGTGAATCGCCAGAAAAAGGCATCACACTTATTACAATTTACCTCCACGATGACTTAGCGTATGGACAATAAACTTATGATCTATTCCCTCGATACTGCTTCTCCTTACCATAAAAAACTTAGGTTTGGAACAAAATTACATACTTGGACTCATCAGTCCAAAGAAATTTTTCCATTCATCGCTAAAACAGCAAAGATGGCTCGATGTCATACGTTCGAACCTCACTTATTTTTCACTTTCATTGACAGATAAAAGAGTTTATATTATTTTATGCCGTTTGCTATCTCTCTCTTGCTTCTCTTTAATCTACTTTATATCCTTATTAGTCTTCTAAATTATAAAAAGACGAAATTGCTTGTGTATATATGTAGCCGAAGAAGATGGTTTTTGGTTTGCAGGGGTCACCAGTTCCATAGGAACAAGGATCTTTTCTTGCGTACGACTCCAAATTCGGGATTCTGATTTCAGTTCTGAGGTTTCTTCACTAAATTAAATCTTATCTGGATTTCTAAGCAACTTAGTAAAAATGACTTAATTTAGAACTAGATTTAAGCGAGTGATTGATAAATTCGAGACAGTCGAAGATGAAGGAGTAGATTCTTAGTAAGTCAATAATTATATGTCCATGCCGTAATTGGAAGTTTATCACACTGAACGTGTGAGGTTAGTCGAATGGGGTATAGTTGAATAACTGAGTGATAAATAAGTTAGAATGAGTGACTGAATAATGAAGGTAGTGACTGACTGGATAATAATCATCGTCTCTCAATGACCATCTGTCATCAGTCTGGTTTCTCGGAGGAGGGACTTAGTCTGAAGGAGGATGAATGTTTATTTGGGTGTTTCGCTTAAGACAGAGAAAGAGAAAGAAAGAGAGAGAGAAGAGGAGGAAAAAGGAAGAAAGAGAGAGGAAGAGAGAGGGAGGGAGGGAGAGGGAGAGAAAAAGAGAGAGAGAAGAGAGAGAGAGAGAGAGAGAGAGAGAGAGAGAGAGAGAGAGAGAGAGAGAACATAAATTATGTGTACTCTTTATAAAAAAATTTATATGGGACGACACATAACTGCTGGGATAAGCCCAAAGGTAGATGTCAAAACACTTTTATGGGGAATTTATGTCTAGTGGGTTGGATTTAATAAATAAATAGAAGGAAATGGTTAAATGGCAGGTAGTGTGACAGAGGCTGTCGCGATTTGAAAGGGAGATATTTGACCGAATGGAAATAAGGAAATCCCTATATGCAAAAAATCCCACAGGAATATGAAAGGCGGATTCCAAGTATTTTCGAACTTGCTCAGTTCATTCTCAAGGAATAACGAATTACTTAACAGAGGTGGGATATATAGGGAGACAAAAGAGTGGTGCCCAGCTCATGTAGAGCGGAAGGACACAGGATAGAGAAATATTATCCAAGACGGCATTAAATAACGGATATGAAAGGTAAAATCATTTAATCTCGTCTTTGATAATATTTCTCTCTTCTGTGTCCTTCTGCTGTACATGGGCGGGGCACGACTCTGTTCTTTCCCTATATATACCATCTCTGTTGAGTAATTCGTTATTCCTTGAGAATGAACTGAACAAGTTCGAAAGTACTTGGAATCCGCCTTTCATTTTCATGCGGGATTTATGGCATTTATTGATCTACTCACGCGCTACTTTATGCGTTTCTCACATATACTCGTATATATATATATATATATATATATATATATATATATATGCAAATATAATCACCAAAAAACACGATCCCAAAGGAAAATTATACACAGAATAATTCCAAGCGCTCGGGCTTATTCTGTGTATTATTTTTCCTTGGGATATTTTAAGCATATATATATATATATATATATATATATAAAGAGAGAGAGAGAGAGAGAGAGAGAGAGAGAGAGAGAGAGAGAGAGAGAGAGAGAGAGAGAGAGAGAGAGAGAGAGAGAGAGAGAGAGAGAGAGAGAGAGAGAGAGAGAGAGAGAGAGAGAGAGAGAGAGAGAGAGAGAGAGATTGAAGAAGAATGTTCCAATAAAAAATTAATGAAATAAATTGCAACAGAAATAGATATGATGTAAGTTTAATTAGACTCAATCTTGCATTCTTTCTGTTAGTGGCATTTTTTCCGGATATCATATATATATATTTCAAAATATATGTGTATATAGTATTATATTAATCATATTATATATATATATATGTAAATAGATTCATTAATAATAGTCCTTATTATCTGCAAACTAAAATATTTACTTTTTAAATTATGATCATCATCTATAATATTATTCTGGCTGTTTATTCCTTCCTGCAATAAACTGCAAAGTCCGACGTGGGTTTGCTCGTTTACATAATTACGGCACGTTAAATAAAGTTGTCCACATGAACTTAACAAGAAAAGGTAGGATGAATTAACCTAGAGTGAAACACTTTTCCTAGCTACTTTATTACTTAAAGATTAACAAGAAAAATATAACTTTCTCTTATTTTCATTTATTTTATTCCTCTCTTTTTTTCCTTCTTTCCCTGAACACCGGAGAGCTTTGGCCTTTTCGACGATATTCTGATGTAGTATTTATCACTTCCTTTTATATATGACTGGAAACCAAACAATTGTTTATACGGTATGTTACTCACCAAAGGATTATAGTCTCTGCAAATCAAATCAGCTAAAGTATGATTTATTATATGATCATCTTTCATACAAGTGGTCAGTTGATTTTAATATAATCAATTGCCATTCTGCCTGCACACACACTACAGAAAGCATTTTACTTATTAAACATTTCTATTTTTATGGACTAAAATTAAGCTGATAACGGCAGCAACCATCAGAGGGTCAAGGGTTAAAGGTAATGATGAAAGTAATGAAAGTAATGATGATCTGCCTTTATCTGTATTGATCTTCATTTCGCATCGCACCTATGTGACGTCCTTAGGATTTGCTCACATTACTTAACTAATTAGCCACGCGTCTTATACTGGGTTGACATCGGGAAAAGGGCATAGACAAGGAAGCCGCCTTATCCCATTTTGGCAGTTTTTTTCGTGTTGCTACGAATTAGAGCGTTATCTTTCACTAATTAGTAAGTAATTATTTCAATTTTCCAATTTAATACGTTTATAAACTCATTATTCGAGTATAAAAATAAATTTTTAGGAATTGATGTTAACAAACACTCAGTTAAGTCTTACCGCCAATGTTACCAAACCGCTCTTCATATCACGACAGATGCTCTACCATGTTTCTTAGTTTACCGTTTCCATGTCAGTTTGGGTAATCTCTAGACTGATGAGCTTCCACTTTATGAAATATTAACTAAAATTGAATACCATTTCCCTAAACCAATTTTGCTGTGAGCCATAGCCTTGATAGTCATTTGGTTAGCCAACTCTTTCTTTTTTTTATTGAAAGTACTTATACTTGCCTTCCTCCAATCATGCTACTGGTCTAGGATTTTCTTTGACACTTCTAAATGTTTTAAACGAGGGCTATTCTAAACAAATGTATGTCTAAATGACCTCAGATATGTTACAAAGCTCTTAACAAGCAACTCGTGGTTAAGACTCTCCACCCGCAGATTCACTAACAGCGCTAATTGAAGATAAAATACTTGAAATTTTGTTTTTTAAGCATCTTTTACGAAGCGTTTATTAAGATTTAAAGAGAAAAACGAAATGTTTTGTTTAGTTACTTACTGCATTATTTTGTCTTTTTGATCCCAGTCTCGGGGTTTGATGAGTTGTGTTGACATTTTCTATTCCACTTTTTCCTTTCATTCGTTTTAATTTTCTCTGCTCTGTTCTTCCTACCTTTCTTCTCCACTGAGTATACTTAGACTAATTTATTTATTCAATGTCGTTTTATTCTCGTTACTCACATTATTCATTACTTTAGAGCGAAGAAAGTAAAGAAAATGGAGATTATAGCATTCCACCTTTATGTAGCTGTATTTCATGTACATATGAAAAAATCCAAAAGAAGTGTGTGTAGGAAGTGGATATGTAAAGATTGTAAAATACTATAGATTTCAGCGTGGTTTTAGTAGCCAAGAGATCTTTAAATCCCTGGGTTAATATAATTAATGAGAGGAATCTTCATTGAAACGAATTGAATTACTCAAAGGTAAATGAACAAATTACAAAGCAAACACGTGGAAAGGAATTGATAAAAATAAAATTAAAAAGGTTAGTTATTACTATTTTCTTTAACCCCAAATAATTTAGTAACCTAAAGACTTCAGTCCGCCAATTTAAATATATAAATTTAAACCCCTCTTTTATGTTCGTTCTACTGAAAGTCAGATTCCTTAATATAATGATGATGAGGTTTTTCACTGTCTATTAAATTGTTAAATTCTTGTTTTTGAATGCATTCTTATTGGCCTCTTTCTTTCCTTTCTCTCGGCGAGGTCATTTGCGCGGAATTGGCTAAACAAATCCATTAAAAGAAAGAAAACCTGCGTGTGGTGAACGGCACCGCATCGTAATTTGCAATTGTGAATGCCACATGGATTCGAGAAATTCCAAGCTCCATTAAATATCAATAAATATGAGAACACACCGAGCATGGATTTTAGACTCGTGCTTTCAGAGCATTATGCAAATGGCGCTGACGTCGTAGTACGAAAGAAACGAGAGAAAAGAGGGATACACGAATTGAGGAAAGAAAACTTTTCTTGTGTTTTTGCTTCGAGGGGGTTCGGGGCATATTTTTTGTTAAGAGACGTAAGATGCGTATCTTTGTTATTCTTTTACCGACTTTTTATAGTTTTCTGAAAATGCTTCAATTTCATCACGCATAATATTCTTTCTCCAAAGGAGGATATTTGTTTTGATATTCCTTTGTATTTTATTTGTGCAATTTATGCAATTTGGCGGGGAGTTGAGGGTGATGTATTAATGTTTTGATGTGACATTTTATCTTTATTGATTTTTGGAATCAAAGTAGTGATTTACTGTATTCATAAGATAATAATAATACTAATGAATAAAAGAAACTGAAATATCAGCTTTTAATTTTATGGATTTCCTAGATATTATTTTCAGCTTGCAGAATATTTTTCTCGCATTGAGGTTTATTTTATATTATTTTCTCTTTTTTTTGTGACGAATATCCCCCTCAACCCTTTCTCTAGACTTAATGACCTAACAAGCTATTTTATTTGGTGTCAGAAGAGAGGTTTTGGAACCTCTATAAACAACTCCCTTTAACGCTTTCTGGTTGCAAGAGATCAGGTCTTGATAAGTCCTGTGCATTGGGGCGAAATTAAGGAGAAGATCGTTTTTACCTCAATAAGCCATTCCTGCATTCAATGTGGTGCCACCATTCGGTGGCTAGTCTTGATTGCCAAAGGTTGTACTGCTAATGATTGCCGGAATTTACTGCAGTGTTGGTTACCAGGCCAACCAAAAGTTTCTGCTCTTTTATCTAGTTCTGTAATAACAGTTACAGATCATGAATATCCTATTGACGATTAGTGCGACTGAGTAAAAAAATCCTTTCTGTAGCCCATCTTCGTTAGTTGCTCAATTAGAAGCTGCGCCCTTTGGAGAGAGATCGATCCATTGCGAAACTTCTGATCGGTGTGCGTCGCTGCACGGGTGCGAACACCGATCATTAACGCAACCAAGTGTTAGAGATCTGAAAAGTCAGAAAATCCAAGATGGGATACGTGGAATAAAGCCCACCAACCACCGTTTTTTCATTATTTGTCACAAGCTATCACAAATTTGGTGTTTCAGATTGATCTTAGGCCTGGGGATTCCCAGTTCGAAATCTTTTGGGGGATGGCGACTTAGAAACCCCTCCTGAGGTGAAAATTGACCGAGATGCCCCAGAGCTAGATGAAAATGTATTCCAAAGGGGCAGACAAAGATTTTTCTTAGGTGGCACAGACACACAAAGGCTCATTCGAAGAGGGAGGACTTCCTTCCTTGGTTGGTGCCCCCGGGTCAGCCATACCCCTACCTATTTTAGAGAAGGACATGGCTGAGGCTAGTTCGTCTTTTATAGGGGCCCTTCTGAAGGTAGACAGAAAAGGGTTTACTCTCTGCCATTCTTTCCTAAAAAACAGAAAAAGTCGAAGGAGAAGACCAAAAGCCAAGGGGTTTATTTCTTTTAAAGAGGATTCCAGTGACAGACGTGGTCTCTGCCGTTTCGAAAGGGAACCAGGCCACGACTGGCTAGTCCCGCCCTGGGGCACCTTCCGGTGGCGAGGCCCACACTATGCCAAAGATGGAAGGGTGAGGTCGGGTTAGTGGATCCTCGATGATTTCGGGCTACTCATTGATAAACTGCTCGGTTTCTTTAAGCCCCTCAGTTTCAAGTGTTTCGTGATTGTTAGTAATACCGACGGGAGATCGTTGGGCAAAATATATATGCTCCAAAAGCACCAGGCATTAGCTAGGGCTCTAGGTAGAGATCCGAAGGTCTCCCGTTTCTCAGAAAGAATCCTTTTGGTAAATGCAGCGAACTATGCCCAGGTGGCCATTACCGAATAGCTGTCCGTACAAAGAGAGGTCAAAGTAGAAGATATCATGAGAAAACAGGGAGGGGGGGGGGAGCTCGAGACCCAAATCTACACTCATTGTCACTTTTGTTCGTGACAGATTACCTGAGTCGGTGTTTGCCGGTTAGTATCGCTACCGAGTCAAGGCATATTGGCCCCTCTCGCGGTGTTATGATTGCCACCGCTTTGACCATGTGAATCACACATGAAGACTTGCCGAGTCGGGTAAACCCGAAACCTGGGCAAAATGCTTAAAAGGCATTATATGATAGGGACGTCATATGCCTTAAAAGTTAAGCATATACCCTCTACTCTTGTCCCCTCTATGGCTGCCAGCACGGTCATTCGAAAGCCTTCTGTGAATTCTCCTCCCTTCTGACGCCCTTCTGGTAGAGCTGGCGGCTCATAAGGCTCACACCAGTCCTCGGCTAGGAAAAGGGCTTCCTCCTTCCCCAGCGTTACCGTTTTCCGTATGGCGAAACAGTAGCGCACCTCAATTGAGGCGTTAGTTTCATAGGCGAAAAAATCCAAGAAGGTGGTCGTGAAACCGATTCTAAAAGGAGAACGGCACCAACGGAGGGCTTTCACTTCGAAGAGAGCCCTCACCTGATCCAAGCTTTGCCTGGAGTACATATTCCTTCAATGGAATTGCTGTGAACTGTGGGCCAACTGAGAAGGGATGCGGACGATCGTCTCATCCCGTTCCACGTTAGCTATTTTTGTGCAGGAGACCAAGCTGGGCGTGTGCTCTCTTCTCCCCACCTTTGTGGAGTACAAAAGGTTTATCAATCTCACCACCACTGGATGGGGGCCTGGAAGGAGGGTATGTGATTTACATCTGGCGGATGTTTTCGTTCTTCCGCACGCTTTGAATACCCTTTTCAGTTGGTGGCAGTGCAGTTACAGCTGGATAGGATGTATACTATTATTTCTGCGTACATTTCACCGTCAGCCGCAATATATATATTTATATATATATATATATATATATATATATATATATATATATATATATATATATATATATATATATATATATATATATATATATATATATATATATATATATATATATATATATATATATATATATATATATATATATATATATATGAACATTAACCCACATGAAAATTAAAAGATGAATCTAAGCACTTTCGAGCTATATTTGCAACTTGCAAATATAGTTCGAAAGTGCTTGGATTCCTCTTTTCATTTTCCTGTGGCTTAATTTTCATATTATTGCTTTCCTCACGTGCCAATTTATGTTTTTTTTCATTATATATATATATATATATATATATATATATATATATATATATTATATATATATATGAATAAATACTTATGAAATAAACATAAAGCAAACAAAGTAAAAATATTAATAAAGAAAGGAATAGAAATATATATATATATATATATATATATATATATATATATATATATATATATATATAGAGAGAGAGAGAGAGAGAGAGAGAGAGAGAGAGAGAGAAAGAGAGAAAGAGATACAAAATAATGTGAGCTCTCAAGAAAAGAGAAGCTTAGGTTTAAAACAAAGGCTCAAATGCTTTTTTTAAATTAAGAAATGTACAAAAGGCACAAAAGTAGGAATTGCCAGACGTACTTACACACCAATTCTCAAACTAAAATAACACTTATTTTCTATCTATCTATTACATCTCTTTGCACCGATTTCTATCTTTAAACAATCGTTGATCGTTATTACCTAACTATTGAGTCCCTGAAGCTGACCTAGTGCAGTTAAAAGACATCTTGGATGAATGAAGGAAATTTTTAAGTGTTCTTTTACACAGTTAAGCGATTAAAAATAAAAGAACTGAGAATAAACAATATGCGGTACATATTTACAAATGTCTGTTTATTACCTACAATAAAAATAATCCTAGAGAATCTAGAGCAACGCTGACGTCCCTCCTTCTACCGTTCAGAAAATCCACCACAAAAACACCTTCAAAACTAAATGCTTTCTCCTAAAAGAGGGCGTTGCCATGGGGACTGCTCTCGGTCCAACATTCGCTGACTTCTGCATGACAGAATTCATAAAATAAAATAGAAATTATTATTTCATCCTAAAATTGTGCACACGCTTTGCGTACGACATGCTAACAGTATTTGAAGATCCAAGACAACCGAGGGCAAGAAGAAAACAACCTGAAATTTAAAATTCAGACCAACCCCCCAAATAATGGATTAAACAAAATCGACAATAACTAAATACACGAAATAGCCGGAAAGATGACTACACAAAACAGACAGTCAAACGAGTCTACAATTCTTCCTTATTGGAAAAACACAGGCGAGGGGATATCCGTGTCACAGAGGCTCGGTTTGGCATCTCGAGAATATCGAGCTTTCTCGACCCAATACCTCGAGATTGCCCTCACAACCAAAATTCCTGCAGGGAGATTTGCGGCTTTATATCTTTCGCACATTTTACCCTACTTTATCTTCACTACTTTCTTTACAGATCTCTCCTTACATACTTGTTGCGTACGACGTCCTCGTTGTTATTGCGCTTTAAATTTGACCAAAGATCTGACTGGAAAACCGTATAATAATACTCATATACACGCACATTCAGG
The DNA here is from genome assembly GCA_963969495.1 of Ceratothoa steindachneri. Taxonomy (NCBI): domain Eukaryota; kingdom Metazoa; phylum Arthropoda; class Malacostraca; order Isopoda; family Cymothoidae; genus Ceratothoa; species Ceratothoa steindachneri. The sequence continues at coordinate 17,034,382 of OZ018330.1, read as the reverse complement.
TGATATACAAGGCATTCTCTACCAAGGAACTTTTCATTGTAGAAGTAAGCAGAATCTTGACAAGCTTTAGAAACAAGGCGAATGACATCTATAGGTGGACAAAAATGATCAAAATAAAAGACAACAAATAAAAGAAGAACAGGAAAAATACAAGACAAAAAAATCCACTGCGGAAGCAAACTTACAAATCAAGTTTTAATTCGAGTTACGAAATCCAGAAAAAATAAAAGCGGAATAAAAGTTTCAGAAACATTAGGAAATGACATCTTATCCCACGAGATAAAAAAAAACCCACCTGAATAAGAATTTCATGGTATTACATAAGCACCAAACGTTTATCCCAAATTTTCATTACCTAGGCAATGAATGTACATCACCGTATATCGAATATACCACCAATAAACTAACTTAAATAGCATATCAACACAGGTTTAAGCAGTCAAGAACCATCAGAACAATTTACAGATAGTCCAAAATATGAATGAATCTAGACAACTTGGATTAAACCCGTCCAGAATTCCAAAGACGGAGAGCACAACAAAAAATAACTGAAACCATTGTAATCAGAAAAATTAAACACTCAGGTATTACGTTAGAAAAACTACAAAAGGTTATTAAAACATTTAATGAAAATATTATATATTATGGTATACATTATAATTTGTGGTATCTATTTAATGTGGCATTGAATTAATTTCATATGTATGTTTGTATCATCTGTATGGCCACAATTTATGGCTCTGTTCGTATTTATGTATACTCGATCTTCTCTACCTCTTTCGGCTTTGACCTTCCTTTTTGGACAATTACCCCAATGGTATCCTATGCTCTAGATCTAGAGATCTTTTTATATCTATTTTCTACAACAACACTTTAAGAATATTCCACACAATTACTAACAAAAACTAATTCAGTGGAGAAAAAAAAAATTATTTCACTTTGAGAATATTAGTTTGTTGAGGAGCGAAATGTCTGTGGTAATAATTAAAGTATAAGTATGAATGATAAAACCACAATCAGAGATGCCTGATCATTCCTATAATAGAATTTTTTTATTAAAATAAATTCCAATGTGAGAAAAAGATTTTTCAAGATGGATATTAAATCCTAGAAAGCCGTAATAAAATATTTTTATACGTAATTGCAGAAAAACAAGAGGGACGAACAAGAGACAATGAGCAAAGGGAGAGAAAAGAGCTTCGGAATAAATAAGACTTCAGATCGTACTGGAGGCAGAAAGAGACTGGCCGGATCGAATAACATCCCTCAATCTCTTCCAGAGGAGAGAACAATAAACTTGAAGGGGAGGGCCCAGGAACGACAGTAATAAGTTATGGCAGAGAGTAGTTATAAGTTGAAGCAAATTGGAACCATAATGGGGTAGAAGTGTGAATTAAAAACGTGGCATGGGAATGAAATAGTGCAAACGACTCCATTGAATTTCCGAAGAAAACATAACTATCTCAGAAACATTTTTGGCATGAGTTCGGAAAGAAAAGTTCGCTGTTGAAAAACTCAGATTCTTCTTCGTCTTAAACTCAGAGAGGAGGATTGAAGAGCGACCAAGGTTTAAAGAGGGAACCATGCAAATACACCTTTCAATCAACATGATAACCATTAAATTTGTATTCTCTTGATTTAGTTTAAAAATTTGGCTTAAATCCAATTTGTAATTATTGAGTAAACAGTGCAAGGATGGAAAGTGTAAAGGCAAAGTATGAGGATTTGAAGAATAGATAAATTTGAGTATTATAGGCGTAAATGTGAGTCGACTGTCCAAACCGAGGTAAAAGGCCATCTAGTGGTTATGGATAAGTAAGAAATAGGACACGGTCAAGTCCAGGACCCTGGAGGGGACCATATTTGATAAAAACAGGGTCGGAGGAGTGGGATTTGTGGGTAATGTGGGGATTGTGGGTAACAATAGAGTCAGGTAGACGATCCAAGAATGATCTTGTGGCGATGATCAAGAGATAGCAGCATAATCTTCGTCAGACGGACAGCAAAAGCAATTCGTATCATTAACGAGTGGCGTCTCTGAAGAATAGCTGGACTTGAACCCAGTTTATAAAGTTTTATCAAACAGATTCCATAAGCTCTTTTGAGAGCAAGTAGCCAGTGGTAAAGGGAATTGTTTGTCCCGCTCTGCTTGCTATATTACGATGCTGACAAACTCTTGAAGTTTCTCCAAATATTAATAGAAATGTGAAATTAATCAGACCATATATAGGGTGCATAAGGTAGTTGAGGGCAGATTTATACCTTCATAAAAATCTGTGAGGATAAGCATAAACATATTGGTTTGTAATTTTATTCACTAAAGTCTCCTTCAGCTTTGATAACGCCTTCTATGCAATGTCTGAATCGCCTACATGGTAGGATAAAATGGTTCTTGTTCATATTCGACATTACTCTAAATATGGAGTCTTTAGGGATTCTTTAGTATTATGAGGGTGTTCATTAACCTCTTTTTCAACCATGCTACTTACATAGTAGTCCAATGGATTGAGATGTGAGGAAATAGGATGCCAAATGTTAGGGGGTATGTGATCATGAAAACTTACCGTCATCCATTCCAGCGTTGCTTCAGCCTTGTGTGATGGAGCCGAGTTTTGTTGAAACACATAAGGTCTTCCGTTGAGTACATTTTCGATCCATAGCTTAACCATGTTCGGCCTTTAACTCTTTGCAAATTTTGTGGATGAAGGATCTAGCGACTTTTAAAAATCGTGCTATTTCTAAATTGCTATGTTCAGCCTTTATAGCCACGATAACTCCGTGTCTCTTCATTTCTTGTGTAAACATACTCGTAGGGTGTGTGTGCCATTAAAAATTCTGAAATATAAAGTCAAATAATATGCTGCTAGAGGAAAAGTAACATATGTCCTTAAATAACGTACGCGGCCTGTATATGAGTAAAAGGTTCTTAGAAATTGTAACAATTAATTTAATTTACGAGAAAATGAGAAAAGCCGCTGCCTTGTAGGTTTTTTTAAAATATGAGCAAACAAATTTAAGAATTAGTTGAATGGTCTGAGTAGTTAAGAAATGGATACAGATGCAAAGACATGAAAAACATCAATTTTCTTCAAAAGAGGTCTGAAGTGCAACAGAAAATGTAAACAATGAACTAGAAGAAAAATAAGCTACGATTATTAGCAATGACCCCAATTTCCTTTTGAATATTATTAGGTCATCCCATAAGTAATGGAGCATTTTTGTCATGTTTATCATTATTTTATAAATAGTATTAATAATACTGCAGTTATTAAAATTTAAATAAGCATTTATTGATTAACTTATTAATAAAATTTCTACCCGTTTCTACCACTACTTTCCATATTAACTTTTAAAAGCCACGTTTGTAAAAATACTTTGAATTTGATTTAAAAATGCTCTTTAAAGTAGTTTTAACCTCTTCTTTGTTACCATATTTACTCTCTTCAGGTGATTCGCTAAACTACTTATAGATAGTAAACTGAAAGGGCTAACTAAGTCGGGTGAGTATGGAAGATGTCTCATTAGTTCCAAATCGGAATTGTTAGGTTTGTAAGGTATCTGTTGTGATATGAGGTCGAGCGTTGTCTTGATTAAAAGGCATTCTGCTTTTATTAATTAATGATGCCTTTTCTTTATTCAAGTGATGCGTGTAAACGGTTCAAGTTAACACAGTAAATCGCTTTGGGTTCAAATGTTCAAAATCGACTATGCCATTCATATAAAACTAAACGCACAAGAGAATCTCCTCAAGAATAATCCATTGTCTAGAACGTTTTATATTATTGTAAATAACCTACTTTTCGTCTCCTGTAACAATCCTACACAAAAATGGCTCACTTTTTATTGAGAAACTTTTGTTTTGATTCTTGGTTGCGAGTGTGTCTTTAAAAGGTCGTGAAGAATCCATGGCCACAATTTTGAAACCTTCTTTAAATCTTCTTTAAATGACGATTCAAAATGGAATAGATTGAATGACATTTTTCAACCAATTTTCCAACAGTTACAATTTGATTTTTTCCCCAATTTTTAAAAGATCTGGATAAAATTCCACCAGTCGTCCTTAATGGGGTTCATTTTTTATACTAACGTTTTCCAACTCAGAAAATTCTTCGTTACTTATGAGATGACCTAACAATATCCCTCTTCAACCATAAAAGATATCCCGTGTGATATTACATCATTATTGCATCTATTGGTTATTAATCAACTCAAGGTTCCGGTGGTGATTGGGAAGATCTTGTGTAATTCCTTTCCATTCGTTTTGTGTCATGGTTCTGCTTCTAGCTACATAGATGATGCAATTTGCCGTTGGATTGGACGAGAAAAGCATTTTATTAATGGAAAATATCGGTGTTGACAACAGCTAAGTCTATCATGATGTCTTCCGAGTCTTCGTGCACATATGACCCAGACAATTAAATGCACATACACCTTAAAGAAAGCGTGAAAGAGAATAACAGGGCAGAATTAGAAGGATCGAGAAAAAAGTAGCAGAAAATATATAGATGATTGTTGTACAAATGCCTATCAATTTAAAAAAAGAAACATACATGCACGCAACACATGCCTACATCGCTGACACACGCTGGATTAAGATTAATCTCAGCTCCTCACAAAAATCATTTAATTTTTCGTCCCATTGTTTCAAAATAATAATATTTTTCTCTTTCTTTTTTTAAGAAAATGTGACAGCTTAGGACGTTTAATTATAAGTTTGTATTTTTATATACATATATGTGTAGAACTATGCTTCCATAAACACCACATCGAGATATAGGTCTTTACATCATATTACTATAAGTGTATCCATGTTGCATAGAAGACGTGTCTGCTTTTTTCCTTGTACTCTGAAATCTTCCAAATGAGTACTTTGGTGAATGTTTTTGTTATGGAATATTTTGAAATACGATTCAATGCAAACTAAAATCACTTTAACTTTGCTCGTTAGTACAGAGGCAGGCAAAAGTTTGATAGATAGTACTCTTGAATACGCATGCTCACATTTACTTATTACTTCTAGAGTAATTTCGAGTGTACTCTTCTATTGCAAACAAGGAAAATTGTTAAAAAAAATATTAGAAAATGTATCTTAGGTCATTTAGAAAATATCAATTTTTTTTTAAAGATTTTATATTTCATGTCTTGGACCCAAACTTTGTCCAAAGTTTTCTCTACACTTTTCAAAACCAGAACGAGGTACTTCAACTCTGCTTTCGCTTTGGCTATTTTTATTTGTTATAAAGCCTAGTGCTATCGTGGCGTCTCTTCATTTTCGTAACCCGAACTTGTACTCATTATATAGATTAATTTCTTCAAGATATTCTTCAACTCTTCGAATGGTGATTTTTTTAATACTTTGCCCATGAAATTTAATAGATATATATGACTGTAATAGTTCATGTGACTAAATGGTTTACCTAGTTTCGGGAAGAAAATCATTTTTGGTAATTTGTATTCAGCTGGGAAGTATCCGGTGTTTATTTATGTATGCGTTGCAAATGATGGGGTTATTCTAGTTATTCATTTGGGGCTGGGCGCTTTTTGTTTGAATGAATTGATTGTGCTTTTTATTTCTTCCATTTTTGTAGTGGGGCCTGTACCCAGAATTTCTTTCTCGCATTACTGGTGGCACCAAGGATATTTTTTGTATTATTTAGCAAGTAAGCATGGACTATTTCGTCTGTATCGGTATTAAAGTCTTCGTTCTCTTTTAGGGGTATAGAAAACGCAGACTTGAAGGGGCGTGAAAAAGTTCTGCGTTCTTATCTTCCTGAGTTTTCTCTCGTTCGTTGTTTATTATGATTTTCCTTCTCTGAGTCTCTCCTTGATTCGGAGTATTAGTCCCCAGTTCTATTTTGGTCTTCTCTCTACGTTGATTTTTTTATATGTCTCTCTCATTTATGTCCTTGCTGTTCTTCTGAGATGCCTAAATTTCTCTATCCTCGTCCTGAGTGCCGCGAATAATTTTCTCTGTTGGATCCAAGAATCTTTATTACTTCGTTTATTCCGCTTAGCTGTCTGTATTTTCTTTTCATCTCCTCCGTCCACTGAGGGTGGGGAAGAGTACGAAATCCCATTCTCGGGATGTTTCTTTCGTCCACCTCGGTGATGGTGCTCTTTAGTCTTCCCTTATCGTTGTCTATTTTTTCCCGGCTTACTTCAGAAAGATCATTTGGGATTAACTACGGAGTTCTCCTCTATATCCTTCGCAATTGGCACATCTGTGTTAGAGCTGGCACTTGTATGGAATATTAATCCAGGAATAATATAATTTCAACATGGTCACTGCATGGTGACTAGTTGCCTGTGGATGTTAAATGGCATGCTTTGACTATTTAAAGTAATGTCTTGCTTCTGCGCAGCATTCCCAGCGTCATATGTCAGAAAGTCTAACCCAATTCTCTGGAAGATATTCCTTTCTAGCAACATTTCTAGATTACTTCGTCTATTGTTTCAGCCATAAATAGTGATATAAGTCCTGTGCCAAAGATTGTCATTAAATTCTGCAGGGAGAGATCATTTTTCTAGCTGTTTAGTAGTAGTCTGTGGCAATAATTATTGGCCTCATTTCTGTTTTAATTATTACTGCCAAGAATATATCATCCAGATTGTTTATCTCTGTGTATTTGAAGCCCCTTATGACCGTGTAATTAGGAAGTTACGTTTATTCGTTCTGGATTCAGTCGGTGCTCTGAGATTAAGTTCATATCTCTGTGAATATATTTCCTAATGTTGACGTTTTGCCGATCCTTCCCTGACTATTTTTTTGCAGTATGCTGAGTTTTCTTCCCTTCAAGGCACCGATTGTTTATTTTAAAATAGAGTTTTTAATTGTCCTTTCCATTCTGACCGCGGAACCGTTTATTGGTTCCGAATCCATTCTTGAATTTATTCCTCTTTATTACTTTATTACTTTCCCAGATGTGTATCTTGTCCTATAGTATAGGTTTTTTAACCTCTTTATCATCCTCTTCTCCTGTTTTTTTTTCAATAAATGCCTATTTACATTTGCTTTCCTTCAGTCTACTCATTATGTCATCTTGTTATTTATTCCTCTTGGAAAGGGGTCAGTTTCGTTTACCTATATTTTGAAGTTGATGAGGGATTCTTCATAATTTTCTAGTTTTCTTTCTTTCACCACCATTCGGTTCATCTGGTGTTAATGGTGTTACTTCGTTTGTGCCGTCCAGAGTAATAATAGTCTTTTTTCTTCATTTCGTTCTTCTCTAACATTGCATTGAGCATCTATACGGTTGACCCTGATTTTCTTTTGTTTATGATGTCCAAATTTAAGATACATGTAAGGGATTAAGTCGATGTTCCTTGGAGTAATGTCGGGTGAGTCGAGGCTTCGTTTATTTGTTTGACTGTAGTTTTTGCCACTCTCGCGTGGGTTGCGTATCTTTTCGCTACTTCTGTATCTTTAGATTTCTTTTCATTCCTTTCCATAATTTCGCGCCCTTTTAGGCATGGCATAAATATTGTTCAATGGGGTTCCTTGCCTTTTATGCAGTTTTTTTCGTTTCCTTTTTGACTTATTCCGAGCATATTTCTTTTTCGGTGGATCCATTGTCTAGTGAGGTGATCCTCCATTTCGTAGCATCCGAAGTATATTTCAATATGTTTCTCGTGTTACGTGCTTGGGGTGATCATCATGTTGAAGATCAATAGTTTTCTTTGTATATTATTTCCTGCCATTTCTATCGCAACTCAAGCTTTTGGGCACATAGGCGCGGTGAAAAGATTTAATTACTTCGTAAATTTTGGTTCCCTCATGATTCTTCTCTATTTCCTTTTTCATGCCTTCTTTATTCTCCAATCCTATCCAAATATCAACTTTCCCACCGATTACGTTTCTATTTTCAGTGATCTGGAGAGGCATTTTGAGTACCAGACATATATTTAAGTGCCACGATCCTATCGCTTTGATACTAGTTTCTTCACGTCCTTCTCGGTGTGGCAGCTCGTCATGTAGCCATCTTGAATTTCGATGATCTTGACTGGCGCTACTTTTATCTGCCCGTAGAGGATCACGCAGATCCCTTTATAATCCCGCTTCTTGTCGTGCTTCATCGTATGAATAGGAAATCAGAGGCATTCTTAGGTGACACCATTCTTTGGTGGTAGTGGAGGGGATCGGTCGTCATCTTGTTTCGTGAGCGCCTAGATTAATGTCCTTTCTCCTGCATTTTATGTTGTTCCTTGACAACGAAAAATCTGCGAAGAATGACAAAGTGAGGTCATAATTACCCAATGGCCTATGGGTTTCTATTGACCTCCCTATGAAAATCGCTTCAAGACCACCCAACCTTAATGGACCTCCACTTTTAGTCGACATCACAACAAAATTTAGGCACGTGGTCCTAAGGACGCTGCTCCTTCGCGCCCTCTAACCGTGTTTCATTACTTGGTTACTATACCTTACCTTTAAGCGGGTCTCGGTGCTGTGGTGATCGTGATATGTTGCTTTATAGAACAAAAAGTAAGAAGTTATAGCGGAAAAACGAGGAAAATAAGGATAGGATCTTACTTTAGGCTATCAACCTCGTCCACTAAAAACAAGACGAATCTCCAATCAGGTCACTGGTTGGAGATTTCTTCGGTCTATCTTTACTTGCTGATTTCCTTTACAAGAATGGTAAGTTCTTCTTAGCGGTATCACGTTCAGCGACCAGAATAAGTCCTTCATGATCAATTTTGCTTCGGGGGGGGGGATAGAAAGAGGGATAGTGGCATCATCCACAGGTCATTCCAGCCACCCCGAACGTATGGGACAGGTAGAAAACCCCAGGTTGTCCCTTCTCGCATGTCCTGATGCCTCCCTCCTATAGTCTCAAGTTTGGAGGCTGGAGGTCGGTGGGAGCCGAGAAGGGAGGAGAGGAGAAGAGTGAATGAAGGATGAAATGAGAAATAGTATTGAAAAAGTAAGAAGCTGATATAAGATGGCTTCCTTCAATACTTAAGGGGATATAAGAATAAGATGGATTATTGCCATTATTTAGATCTACTGATTAACGTGGAATCTGGACGACGAGATTCCATTTCATTTTATTTGTTTCTCTTGTGTTGTTTTACGCAACTTCTCTATAGGTGGCGGCAGAGTCGTTAATCTCTGCCCACATTCAGTCGTTCTTCCATTGAAATTTTTATTGTAGCATTAATACCCTTGTGGGAATATATGTTTGGAGGTATTTAGGTGTGTACTGTTGCGAGTATGAGGGCGTTTGTTGTGAGCGCATTGTTTACTTGTATCGTATTTGCACTTTACTCCAAATTACTTCACTATTTTAAACACTTCACTTTTTACTGTTACCACAATTTAATCCACTTATTACATTTAATTTTCTATTGCTTTGTAAATTCTGCATTTTGTAATAATTTTAGACTCGCAAGGAGTGACCTAAAATACTTAAAATATGAATAAAAGCTAACGTTTCCCAGCATTTTGAACACGATTGACTAAAAATAATTTAATAATTTTAAAATTGAAACTAAATAAAGATAACCAAAACAATTAAGCATATATCCTGTTAGACGTTTATTCCCTAGAATAATTTGCTTATCGATTTTTACCTTCGATCTTCCATATATTGGACAATCAATTTAATCTAAACATACACAAAGACCTTTACAGACAAAATAGCAGCTTAGAAGGTGCTCTTAAAAGAATTAAGGTCATAATGCAAAATAAATATTTTACTTTTACGAGAAATATAAAAGGATAACATTCTCATTTACAACAAGGATTAAACGCCGCCAATCATTAATTCGAAACAACTATGTAAAAAGGAAATAATTGGTGGCACCGAAGAAAACAGGTTTGAGGAATAGCCCACTTTGAAACCCAGCGACAGTGGTCTACCAGAGAAGGAATAATGTGAAACCCTTGGAGAAAGGTATCGACCTCTTGCTCTGAGGGCCTAGCCAGGACCACAGAAGAACTCATAAATCCCTCTCTGTTTATGCTGGACGCAATTTTCGTGAAGAAACCCTCGTGGGGTACGAGTTAATTCAACCACCACCCATCATCAAGTCCGCTATGACTTATCCCTTGAGAGGTGTGTGCACAATAGGTAACAATCATCCATCCATAACACTGTGTAATAAAATTTTTGTTACAGAACAGAAAATAGGTGATTCTAGATGATATTTAGGCACTGATTACGAATTTGTCTTTAGAATTTGCATATCACGTCTAGTTATTGTATAATTAAAATTTTCCTTTTCAAGCCATTTCACACTTTTTCTCAATATTGTACCAATATGCAATTTTAAAAATATATATATATATATATATAATAATAATATATATTAATAACTAATATATATTTAATACATATTCAAATATTTAATATATATAAAGTAGAATATATTGAAGCTCAAATATTATTGAATTCTAATTACTGTTTTTTTTCAGATTTTCAGATTACATACTTATTTGTGATAACTTTTCTGCGACTGATAACTGGTAAAAAAGATAACATGTTTATCAAAATTTTGCTCTGATAAGAACCTTATGATAAGGATCTCACATTGTGCATCGTTTGCTTTCTCAAGTTAGTATTTGAAATCTTGTCATGGCTTCAAGTTCTAGACGCAGATGTGTAAACAGACCCAACATATTTTGTTATGTTTGTGGGAAATTCACACAAACAGCACAATGGAGAAAAATAGAAACAGCAGTAACGATGAAGCAAGCTTACAGATACTATTTTGGATGCAAAGTAGGGGACCAGGATAAAGATTCGGCCCCTCATATTTGTTATACGCAGTGTAAATCTCTAAATTACCGAGAAATAGTAAACAATATGCTGGAAGCCTATGAAAAGATGGTAGGTAGAATGTCACTTAAAATGCATTTTCGGCATTCTCATCTTGATTTTTTTCCTTAAAATCTAAGAGCGGTTAGTAATGAACATGGTGAACGTTTTCATCAACAAATTTTGGTTATGGAAACGAGGTACCAAGGAAATATGATGAGGGATTATTGCTGGTCTTTAAAAAAATAAACTTTGATGTCTCACAAACGGAATAACGAGAAGGCTACAACAAAGTTGCTCTAAACTTTAAGCGCATAACTAACTTAATCAATACAATAAAATCTTAATAACTTGGAAATGAAGGGGGGTAACTTTTCTAGTGATGTACACTCTCTGTCCTAAGCCAGAATAAAGATGGAAGGTCCCCCACTTTTAAAATATTTTTGCTTTAAAATTAAAAAAAAATACAAAATAAAAAGATTTTTTATTTATTAATCGGAAGAAATAGCAAAAGAGAGGGTGTGGGGTCATTACACAAAATCTAGACCTGTTAGAGAATTTTCGCTTTCAAATTCGGATTCAGCACCCTCGAACTATTTAGAAACACTTATTCACATGTCTGTAACAAACAAAAAGTTAAAATTTGTTGCCTAGTGTAATCCAGCACCTTGGCGGAAATAGGATGCGGAACTCATATCGGTGAGGAAGGGAAATCCTAAAAAAGTTATGCCTCAAAAGTGAAGACCTTTTCCCACAGTTTTGCCACTAATCGCAGCACTATAGCCAAAAAGTTGAGTGATGAGTTCGAAAACACACAGCAAAAGAACTCAAAACCGAAATCAAAGCTCAACAGCATAGGGTAAAATTTTAAAAAGTAGTCGAATTCAAAGACTATAGAATCACGTTAGAGACCAACTAAATTGATATTAGAACGCCAAATCAAAGCTTCCTCGACTTTATTATGAAGATTCCTAGCGAGAACATAAAATAAAGGGTGTTTCACTAAATACAAATATGCTTCACATGCTATAAAATAGAAGAGCATACAACACTAAACTGCTTCCAAAATAAAAAGAATTGCTCAAAAGTGCATAAGAAGGGCACATAGCACGATTGCATTAGCCAAATGAAACGTTGGATCAATTACTAGAGCGAACACCGGATAATGATACTAAGCTGTTAAAAGCAGAAAAGTATATACACAGGAAAAAAAAAGAGCTAAGAGCCTCAAAGATGCAGATGTATGAAAGTGCTGCCAAGCCACAATTGCCACCCAAACGGAACGAACAAATACTGAATATTCTAAGGGATGCGAACTCCAAAATATAAACTTGCATTTCGCACACTCACCTTTCAAACTTATCAAACACAGGGCACCTAAGAGGAGGTCAAAATGAATATTTTAAAAAGCACAACGGCTTCACAACGCTGAAATTCCACCTAAATCCTGATTCGTCACTATATTCAAAGTAGAACGAGAAAAAAAAATCGACTGTCAACGAAGGGACAAAAGCAGACGAAACCCAATCTTAAGAAGTAAAGAAAAGTACATAAAATAGCACATCGGAAATCTAGAAAGGAGAAGAGGATAGGACACAAAAAGCTACTGAAAATAGGAAAAAAAACATTAACTAACTGGCAATCCTTCGATCCTCTTCTAACCCACGAAGACATTACGCCTAACGTACTGGACGGCGGCTTCAGGCACAATCTGCCTGTGAATTTTGAACTGTCGAATATACTCGTATACCCCGAAATTATCTAGACTGGGAGAGAGATTCATCACCAACAGACTTCCTTAATTGCTTTGGGTCGCGATAAGGTTCTATAGAGCGAAGTCACGATGCCCACTTAATGGTCATTCCATTATTCTAACTTAACCACGATTAACCAATTAATCGTGGGCATCATCGCCGATGTCCGGAAGCATGATATAGAACAATCAATGAAATAGGCCAATTCCTTAATACACTTTTCGAAAGAAACATCGTTCAACACCTTTTACCAAATATCCTAACCCTCATTACCGAAAGAGCAACTACAATACCTGATATCCGCTTCGCCAATCGACTCTTGCCATTCAACTACTACATGAAGCTGATTCTTCCCATGTAACGTCATCGTAAGAATTTCCCTCATAATCAACAAAAGTCATGTACAAATAGCAAGTCCGGTAAGCAAAAGCTACAATAAATCCAACTAGGAAACTTATAAAGAAGAACTAGTGGACTGCATTTTGCAGAGCATTGAGGAATCAACACTCGATAAAATAGATGCCATACTCGTAGCTCTCCGACTGAGAATAAGAACTAAATGTGCCTTCTATCATGCACAGCAGGTTTTGTGCCTCTTTGATGGTTCTGGGCGTGGTCAGCATCGAGAGACACGTTATGCCTCTTCATATTTTCCCACAGGACCTCAAGGTTAATGTGGATGTTTACAATGAGGTGCTTGAAACTGCATTTAGGCCTTGGGTGGAACAAGTAGCTCGGGAAGTCCTTAGGTTTTCCAGCAGGAAGGGAAGACACAGGCGTAATTGTTCAATGACGTACTGTCCCATTAGTCTCTAGACTTGTGACCGTTCACCTCACCTCGACTACAACCCCCTAGATTATTTTGTGTGGGGCGTTGCTGAGAAGGATGTCGACATGGCTGCTCACTATACTTCAGAATCTTTGAGAGCCGCCATCTTGAAGTTATTTTATCCATTGACAAGGACTCCCTAACTAGGACATACAGCCAGTTTAAGATCCCGCATGAAAAAGGTCGTGAAGGCAGATGGCGGCCATTTTGAATTATTCCAACTATATTTTTTGTTCTATTTGTTTGTAATCCTCATGCGAATATATTTCTTTGTTTATAACAAAACTTGTTTCCTTTTCCCTTGTACAATTCCTATCGATTAACTGAAACCTCCTGTGTAAAAGCTGCAGCCAAACCACCAGGTGAATGCAGAAAGGATCACATTGGGGGTCGATGGTGAACCAAAAATCACCCATGTAGCTTGTAGAGAGGATCCACGAAACAAAATATTAAATCATAAGCATTTTCTTGGCTTAATTGTTCGTTGGTATAGTTTAAATTTTACTTGGAGTCGATTTGCTTAAGTAGGAAGCTGTGTAAACTCATATTAGGCCAAAAGGAATCATCTGACAAATACTCCGGAGAAATTTTAGGGTAACATTGAACTAAAGGTCCCACTGAGGTGGCTCATCTGTTGGAGTTAGAGACATGAGATAAGGTGCAAAGGTGATATTTGCTCTCATCTTCTAATGGTAACAATTTTTCTTTAGAATGTTGGTAATAAGGTTATTGAGTATATTTATTATATTTAATCGATATATACATACTTCTCGTCACTAAAGATGTTATCTTTGAACTGCTTCGAATTAGTACAATGGAAAGTGAATTGAATTTAATTGACTGTGAAATCATATAACGCTGCGAGATATAGCCAAGGAATCGTTATTTAGTGTTGGTTTTATTGTTTTTTATATATATCGAGTCCATTATCTTTACTGTGTGTGCATTTATTGCTCTATAAAATGTTGAAATTATTTGTCATTTTATTACAGTATCTCTTTTGGATATTGTTCTTTTTAACATAAAATAGCATCAGTTCTGTGATTGATTTCCACATAGGATGAGAACCGTGCCCTCAAAGACTTAAAAGTGCAGTCAATATATGAAGCAGAGGAACATCCTGGATATAAGAATTGTTATATGACACCATTACGTGAACATTTAGGACACGGTATTTTACAGAAGAAAGGCTTTGAATAATTTTGCTATTAATGAAATAAAATCTACAGTTTACTTTACAAAATTATCGGTTAAATTATTCTAGCATTTTATCCATATATAGTGTAGAGTAACTATTATTATTAAAATGAGATTGTGTATTAAATCATAGATTGAAGAAAGATGGTAGCCTCTTGTATAACAAAGTTTATATGGCCGAAAGTCTATATGTAATGTCGCAAGAACTAAAAACATATAATTCACTTCCTGTAAATGTAAATTTTCTAAGAAAAGATGTACTGACAATAAAGTTCGCAATCTTGCAAATAACTAAATCTAAAAAGGCAACGGTATTTTTATTATGTGTCCATTGTACATATCTTGATGTTAGGATGCAAAGTATTTATAAATTCGAAGAACCTTCTTACTTAAGCTTCGTTTCTAACGACGGCAAATAAGTCATCTATTAAACGTCTGTAAAGTAGAGAATCAATAGAGTACACTCTTGGAATATCCTTGATTCAAGGTGGGTCTGCTGCAAAATGGGTGATCTCATCGCAAATCCATCTATTCGTTTGGAAGATTTATTGTCGAAAGATTAAGTTTAATATAGATCTAAACTATAACTTGTACATCCAGCATATATATATATATATATATATATATATATATATATATATATATATATATATATATATATATATATATATATATATATATATATATATATATGGGAAATATCACGAAAGTTAGCGCGTGATAACTATAAATATGAATATGTACCACGGAAGAAAACTGAATGAAAGGCGGATTGGAGTTAGTACTTTCGTCTATTCGAATAGACGAAAGACTAACTCCAATCCGCCTTTTATTCAGTTTCCTTCCGTGGTACATATTCATATTTATAGTTATCACGCGCTAACTTTCGTAATATTTTCCATATATATATATATATATATATATATATATATATATATATTAATAAGACCACTGCTTACGAGTATGAGCGTGTATTATTTTATTCACGAAACCAGTTTCGGCATGGAGTTTGTCATGCCATCTTCAGTCGTATACTAAGAATAGATGCATTCCACCATATATGAAATATATATATAGGAACAAGAGATCGGATTAAAATTCCTAATCAGCAGATGTGAATTTGAGGTCATTGAGGATATCTTTCAAGATTAAATACTTGATGTAGAGGCTGCATTTGAATTGCCCATCCGAAAGGTTGAAATTCGGGATTTCGTTGATAAGGGGGGATTACACTACCTTTCTTTAGCCAAAATCTTAACACGGGTAAATTATTTTACCCTTGAGGAAATATATTGGGTGGTTAAAATTATTGGAGTGTATGAAAATACTAGAAGCTGTGATTGCCCGCCTGACATTCCCTTTTTGCTCATAGATCCTCTTTTCCAGATTTCTTCCTGTCTCGCCTATATAAAATAAGGGGCAGTTAATTTCTTTACAAAGGATTAAATAGACACCTGATTTATTAGTTTCATCTGTAGATTTAGTTGTAAGGAAGGATTTTTTAATGGTCGAAGGGTATTTGAAAGTGGTGCGGTTAGGGGAAAGGATATTATTTAAGCTTTTCAGTAATGGGAAAAATAGAAGGAATAAACAATTTCTCTTACTATCAGGATTCCTACTTTGGGGGCAATAAAAGTTTGACCTGGCTTTGGATAAGCTTTCGTTAATGATGTGAAGGAGATATTTCAAGTCTATAAATATACAGGTAATGAATGTAATTTCATCGGACAAAAACATGGATCACGAGTTCTCAAAGCTCTCAATAACATGGATATTACAATGGCTTTTTTGACCTTAATATCGTGATATGAGTAAAAGTGAATGTAAGAATTAGAATGGGTGTTTTTTCGGTAAACGGTAAAGGTAGATCGGTCATTTACTCTTAAAATTTTAACGACGAATGATATAATTGCCAAGGTTCTCCCAAGGTTAGTCAGAAAATTATGGAAAGTTTTGAAGGTCGTAAGGTCATAAATCAGCATAAGTGAGAACACGCAACTTTGGTCAGCAGACCTGGTTTTTTCTCCATTTAAATTTGCTCTAATAATTACATTTTACTTTATTTGTTTTTTGGGGCCAGTGGCTATTCCTTCCTTATAAAGATTAAAAGTGTGAAAATCTACTTTAAATAAACTTCAACCAGTCAATGGCTTCGCCACCCACCCTTATACAGGGAGCTTGCGCTTCGCTGCTAAGATTAAAATTTAAATCTAAAAAAAAGTAGCCATGGTTAAATTTTTATAAATTTTCTGAACTCCACCAATTATAATAATTTAAAAAAGGAACTCGAAACTAAATTTCCCGCCTTTCGAAATATCACGTTGCTAAAATATAGAGTTATAGAAGATATAAAAATAAATTTTATGAACTTCACCATTTGTAATTCTTTGGGTTTTAAAAAAGTCACAAAATTTCGATACTTATATTTATTTCTGAACTTCACCATTTTGTTTTTTTATATTATAAAACAATGATTAGAATCAACTTCGATAAAAAACATAAGTCATAACCAAACTTAGATGATTAAACTTTCGAATATACCAAAACATAGCAGTCGTCTAAATTTATATAAATTTTCTGAACTTCACCAATTGTAATTCTTTTTGTTTTAAAAAATTCTCAAACTTTCGATACTCATATTTATTTTTAAGTTAGATAGTCAGCACCAATCCTCCCATGATCCTGGGAAGATCCCCGACCGGATAATGAAATCTATATAAGGCAGTATGACAATCGCTGGTCGGCGTGGGGGCCACAGGGGCCGGTCCTCTTTTGGGGAGAGGTGCCAAGAAGTGTTTTGACAACAAACAGCGTTCAGGTGGAAGCCTTCGTCACCTCGGGGGAGAGGGACCTTTTCCGCGTCAGAGGTATGTGGATATAGATATCCATCGACAGGATTCCTTGGAACAGAGAGAGAGAGAGTGTGTGTGTGTGTGTGTTGTGCTGTGAGGGCGGGAGAGGAAAGAAAATAGTGTTGTGATTGGATATGTGTGAAGTGTAAGATCTACCCACCCGAAAACGGGGGAAGAAGCACAGCGCGTCCACCAATCGGTAGCCGACGTTTGTGTCCGTTCATGCCGGGATTCGGAATCGAACCAGGTACCGCGACGTTAGTTGGCCAACGCCGTATCCCCATCGGCTAGCATGAGCTCTATTTATTTTTAAGCTTCACTATTTACTTTTTTTCTAACTTTAAAGGAACTCTTAGAATGAACTTGGATAAAAACTTAAAAATACATAAGTCACAACTAAGAGAAAATATCCATTATTATTTAACTCTTCCTTAAAATCCCGTTTTTAAAATATACTTATGGATAATTTTGTGCAAATAGCGTTTGAATAAAGTCTAGAACCATCGTCTCTCTCTAAAACCCAGTTTGATCCCTCTCTGAGACCTAGCTCTTCCTCGAACCACTTTAAAAGCTGGTAACCTTGCATCTTCTAGCCTTCATTCCATGCAAGTCCACTTCGTACTTGCCCCTTCGTTATCCCAGCTACGCACTACCTTTAGCTACTTTTCAGCAAAGCATAATTTGCTCGCCACTTCTCAGAGGTTAGTTCTTTATTACTGCGATCGGACTGCCTTGAGGTCTGATCTCAGAAGCATCAGGACTGAGTTGTATTTCGTTGGCTCCATTAAATAACCGCGCGATTTGATGCTCAGGACCCAAACCCATTTGCATTCCGATACTTACATTTGAATAATGTCTTGAGGCCTGATCCTCACAAAAGGTGACAAACCTCACATTTACCCTGGGTCTACACCATTGGTTTTCAACCAGGGTATCGCGGGAGGGACCAAGAAATCATTTATAAAATGCCTAAATTGCCCCCAAAAATATATATTTCAAACATTTAGAAAAAAAATCTAACGACGCTTGAAAGTATTTTGAAACTATCTTCTATGCTTTGTGGAACATAGGATAACGAAAAGCGAAAGATTGCAGACAGAAAATGAAGAAATGAAAGTCACCTTCTCAACTCTACTTCCCAATATTAAAGAATTATGTGATACTTATCAAACTCAAATTTCCCTTTAAATTTTTAAAGGGAAGATTTATTTATTTTCAAGTTTTTATGCTTTATTTCGATTAAATTGGATTAAATGTCAATCATGGTTAATTTTGAAGTGTTTTCTGCGTAATTATGTATCAATATGTAAATTATTTTATAGTAGGGTGCAACGACTGCTTCTAGATACCAAATAGAGTGCCAGTATGATAAAAGGTTGAAAACCACGGCTCTTTACCGCCCTTCCACATTAAACAATTGGACTGTGTTTGAAATCCCTCAGATGCCCTCTTTTGTACCTCACCCCTCCAATCCAAGCTCAAAATCCAAAGACTACTCTACACTGTACCCACCACTGCTCTTCACCCCTTACTTGGCTACACGTTCGTTCCCGAGATGCCACAAAATCGCCTTCGGATCTTGCAGTTTCGCCTTGGATTTCCCCCAAGATCAACTCAAGATTCGCTCGCTTGCCTCTGGATTCCTACTCGAATAAAACCAAGAAGTCCAACCTCGTCTCTTTAAACAAAGCCTATTAGTTTTTGGTTTATGGTCAACTTTATGAATTTTTATCCATGTTATTTCTGTGTGGTCTATTCCAAGTCACAATACTAATTTCGATACTTATGGTTAGCCATCACTAATACATTTCAGCCACCTAATCATCTTCCCATTTAAATTGACTTTTGTCGATTCATGGCTCTTCCCAACACTATTCCGATTTAAAGGAACCATCAATAGTAAATTCCCAGAACCCAAAGTACAAACTTGGATCGAATCCCTTGAACCACATTTTCTTAGGGAAAATACCATACACGATGACATGAAAATAAATATGCCTCGTAGATTTTTAGACCCTAAAGAAAGAAATTCCTTCGATACTGGTACGTATTCGCGAGAAATTGTAAGAGCTGGGCAGAATTTAAAAATCTATTTGTCAGAAAGGTATAAAGACACTACACACAACCAGCCCCTCACAAAGATTCGCATATCTTCTAAACTCTTTGTAAAAAATGAGAATGAGAATTTAAATCATTTTAAAATCACGCCCATAATTTGTTAGGCGAAACCTTTAATTTTGTGAAAGACCAATTCAATATTGCATTCACTCCCCAGCAATATAATTTCCTAATTTATATATATATATATATATATATATATATATATATATATATATATATATATATATATATATATATATATATATATATATATATATATATATATATATATGCTTGTAACTTTAGGTAATGAGGGTCAAGAACATTTAAAATTTAATCAAACCCTCAACAGAGCCTTTAATAAAGTAATGACAGTATTCTGACCTTAAGACTCAAAAGAAAGTCTTGGATACACAGATAATCCTCTCCAACACTAAGCAGCACGAACATAGCAATTTAAGTTTAAAGTTTGCTGGTTTCAGTCTTATCAAGCTATGTTGCTTCTCAGGCGGGCATCAGCCAGGTGATGCCCAGGCAAGCCCCAACTCCCTACCATGATGCCCAGTCATGGCGAGGTAACCTCGTAACCTGCCATAGTAAATAGTGTCAGCTTGAAAAGAATCCGGAAGGAGATTCGAACTACCAACCCAGCGATTGCCGGGTAAGCGCGCTAACCACTATACTAGTCTGGGAACTGACCACTACAGACGTTTTAGAAATATTACATCGAAAATTCCACGGGCTCCAAAAAATACATCACAAACTCATTTTGACCTTCACCTAGTGCTATAATCAATCAAAACAAGCAACAAATCCCATACATTTATTGCTTTAACTGTGATAGCGAACGGCTTACTCTTACACATTGTCAGTATCCAAGCTATTGTTGCTCGTGTGATAAACACGGCCAATGACGAGGAGAACGTCCATTGTAAAAACTTAAATATAATGTTCTATTCTATGAGGAATTCGCCAGATCTCCTCCCAACGTAGAGTTTGTCATTGTTACGAAGGAGCTATATTTTTGTCTCATCTGACACTAGTATTTTATCTAATTTAGCTTGGCTATCTCCAAGATGGTATTTTGAAAACCCCAAACGGCCTTCTCTCTGAGCTTTGTTCAACAGAAACTTTCTTCTAGCACACGTTCATGAATTCTTTCCAGGCATAAATAACGTATTGATAAAGACATAGACCGAAAATCTCTTGGGCTGTATCTTTGGTTGACCTTCACTCGGAAGATTTACTGCGATTGCATTAGATGTATATTTCAAAATCTTGTTCCTTACAGAGGAAATTGAAATGTTGACATGGAGGAAATTTTTCTCTATTCATGACCTGTCTTGCGCAGTTTAACAATATTGTATCTTTCAGATTCTGAATGCTCAGCGATCTTCACCATTGGGAAGTAGTGACAATAATATACAAACTAAATTAGCAACTAACCTACCTTCTCTAACGTTCTAGTTGACTTTAGAATCCTTTAAAAACCAGTTTAAGCTTTCAGAATGTAGGTTTATATGAAAAATGTCGATGTAATCATCAAAACACAAAAGCCATCCAATTTTGCCTAGATTTTGCATTCGCCTAATATTGACTCGTATTTGAACCTAGCATTTATTTACTATAATCTCCTGTTCTAAATGACTTAAATATACAGGTGGCGATGGATATTTTGTCGCTTAACTTAAAAAAAAATAACGCGGAGAGTTCATTCATACATACAAATTAAATATTAATGACTTGAAGTAATTTACTATCTTTTTGTTTAATGAAATCGCCGTCGGACTTAATTACGGCCTCCATGGGACGCCGGAACCGGCTGCAGGCCTTCTTAATGGTCCCCCTGTTTAACTAGATGAAAACTGTGGTAATCCGGACCTGATCTCCCCCTTGGTGCTGCACGAGGACTTGGTCTCTCTCTCTCTCCCTCAACCAGGCAGTTACAGTCTGCTTCTTGAGTTGGATCTTAGCAACAACAACTCCTCCAAGCAGTTAAAGTAGCCCTAGGTATTAATTCTGAGGCCCCCTCTGGGAAGATAAACACGGGTATAACGTGGACCTCGGGGTTTCCGAGCAGTCATACCCTCGTGATCACAGACTCTTTCCTGATCCTCTGCTTCGTCCTCAGATTGAGTTTCCGGCATCTATACCAAGCAGCACAGCTTTTGCCTTTTTTCCAATTTTTTGAAAGATTAAATCCAGCCTTCATAGACGATGCTCAAGTGTGTCCACTATGATAGGAATGCTCAGAATTTAGAGTTGCTAACGACCATAAATTACCCATTTCACCCTACACAATGCAAGAAACGGAATGTTCTTGCTACTAAGCACGAACAATGAATTCAAACTTAACGAATATCAAAATGGGGCCTTACAGTAGACTTCGTGCTTTACTTTGCCTATACTTACTCCCGCATCAATATAAGTGTCAAAATGAAGTATTGTTGAAAAGGAAACCCGAGTGTAGTGTTCTGTCTAATCAAGTTACGATTGGTGGGGCAGTAAGAAACTTACGACCTTTTGAACAAGTACAAGTACTAGGCTTTCACTCAGCAAGAAAGCCATTTGTAATTAAATTCCCTGCATAATATCTTCAATCGACAAGTTCGTATTCATAAGTAGGCCACTGATTGAAGTTATGAATCAAAAAGATCTGCAAAAGAAGAGGCTGTATTACTAAGTAAGAAAGGAGGGTGATAAAGAGGGGGAAAGGAAGAACATTGTACAGGAAATACGATTCGGTCAGTGATAGATCTAGGATAAAATTTGAGGGGAACTAACAAGAATTCCTCCCTCTTTGTAGTCTGACAAAGGGTAATTTATCATTAATAATGTTTATTTTACCCAACATTGATAAAAAATAACATTAACTCACACAGGAGTTAGCCCTAACTCTCTCAGATCCGATTTTTTCCATCTAATCATAAAATTATGAATTGTGGTTTATTTTAGTTTTTGGACGTTAGTTCAGGTATAATAGTGAATTTAATGATTATTTTTGACATTTACCTGTATTTTATACATATATCATATAAGGTACATTCGATCGCAACGGTTAACAAAAATGTTTTCCAATATATTCTATATTATTACATATCCCGGTTCTTCTTTCCTTAATATGACGCAATTTCCTGTCCGAAGCCATATGGCTGAACGGCCGGCTGAGGAGGCTGAACTAGCTCCTCATGCGCCGGAATCGAGGGATGGGATCATTCCTAAGTTATAAGCATTTGGAGGGTTTAGGGGGCGAATAACAGAAAACTAAAACAATAAAAGCTAAGGAAAGTAAAAAAAAGTAAAAGCTAAACGTTATTTAATAGATAAAACTTTACAATGTCTTTGTAAATTTAAGCAATTAAGTCGTTTCCTTTATTTCGTTGCCTCCATAAAAACTAGCACATATAGGAGTCGATCAGAGAACGAGCGACTCCACATTCTTTTTTTATTCCTCATTTTCGCCTTGGCGCATGACGACTCTATTTGGTTTGTGTGGGCACCAGTTTCTGGATCTTTAAAGTTCTGCGAGTGGTTAGGTGTCAAATGTTTATTATACCGTATCTCTGGCAAGGAGATGTCTTTTTAAGGGTGAAAACAATGCTTATGTTTCCTAAAAAACAAAGGGTATCCTAACACTAAAGATGACACAGCCTATTAACTCGAGTAACCGGCCGTTCAGCCATCTGGGTGAGGAGACGAAATTGCGCCATAATAAGACAAAAGATCCCATAACCCATTCTGAATAACATAAAAAGAAAGGCTTAAAAAACGAAATATAAACATAAACGGGTCTGATAGGGTTAATAACAGCATTTAACAGACATTATTATTCACTGTATTTCACATCAACATCAACCTCCTGTTCCTTTAGTTAAATACATTGATTACACTGTCTATTCTAACATCAATTTCGTTGTGAACATCTATCAGCGCCATGCTTTTGAGGCGTTCCTTATCCATATCCTCATTACGTGTTCAGTCGTTTCAGACCCGAAAATGAGCGCTCGACTTCTCGGCTAGTATAGTGGTTAGCGCACTTGCCTGGGAATCGCTGGGTCAGCAGTTCAAATCTCCGTCCGGATTCTTTATAAGCTGACACTGCTTATTTGGGAGGTTACCACCGTGACTAGGCATCACGGTGGGAAGTTGGGCTTGCCCTAGCCGACGTCCGCCAGAGAAACATCGTAGCTTGGGGAACGACTGAAACCAGAAACTATAACTTTGAGGGTGATCAAAACTTGGAGGAGACTGGCTAGGTTCGGATACATTCGGGTCTGGGCATTGGTAAGAGCATCTCCAACGGAGTCAAAGTTGATTGTTGACAAACTCAGCTCTACTCTTCTGGCTTGATGAAGCCTAATGCCTTGATGTCAGCCTCGTTGATTTTTTTCACCTCCAGTAAAGCAGCAACATCTCCGTAAACGCCGCGCAGAGCAGATGTTTGATGTCAAAGACGACCGGAATAGTGTCATTCCCGAACCAGTTCTGCAGCTCAGTTAACACCTGGTCAATAAACGGGACTTAGATCGGCGGTAATATTCCTCAGCTGCTTAACAAGGTATGTTCGCTCGCTGCGTTTTTCGCCTACAAATTTGAGGTCCAGGAATGGTCTCGTGTGACGAGCCAATCTCATGGAGAAGCTCCTCTGTCTTTCTGAAGTCATCGTGGAAGATGTTCAGTGCACCTTTCCGGGTGTTGTTGAGAAGCATCTCAACTTCATCGATCGTAACACATACTGAGACAAGATCGACTGTGGGAGACTGCAGGGTTCGGCTTCGCTCCACGGTGTGAGCTAGAACCGACTCAGAGACGACGAGGAAAATCAGAAAGCGCGGTTCTCGGACTGCGATCAGTATGAGTTCCGCCGTCGTGTTCGAGATGCTCTCATCCTCGAGGAAGATGGCGATAACTAGCAGGAATTCGATAAACACCACGACTGAATCGTAACATTGTGGAGGACGATTAAAGAAGTCAAAAGGCTTTTATTATAGGTTAATGAAAGAATAAATTTGGTGGTGGGATTCAGCCCGTTCAACCCATTCCCTGGATGCGCGCCTGAATTGGACAATTTTGTCAAAAACAAAAGAAAATGAAATTCAAGGATCATTGTCTTACACCTCTGACCTCATTAGGGCAAACATTAACAAATGGCACTGCACTATTAATCCAGCACCACAATTGCTAAAAGCAAGGTAAATTATTGACAGAAGAACTCGCCTCAGCACAGAAATGAAAAAACTCAGTCTCATAGAACAAATCAAGATAGAAGAAAAAGTAGCCAATGTAAAAAAAGCCACAAAATATAAGGAAATGGGAGAGAACAACTCAACTAGAAATTAAGAACAATAAAGCGTCAAATATCTAATAACTAAGCTAAATGCATGCCTAAGCTAGGCGAAGGAGCTGCCTATAACAGCCAACGGATAGCCGGGCGGAAGAGATCCTCAACTGATCCAATGGCCAAGTGTAGGGGTGTAAAGCTTTCAAAGAAGGAATGGAGCCCGAATGCGGACCAGTGCGATGTCCTTACTGACTCTGGCAGCTCCTGCAGCCAACTCCGTGCCAAGCGTACTGCTCTGCATTCCTATGGATGACACCAGAGAGGTCGAGAGGGAGATCTTGACCACTGGGCAACCCAGGATCTCCATACACTTTGTCCAGGCATGTGACCTGGAGAGGTCACTTCAGTGTTGACTTCCATGGCGTAATCTCCATTGTCTTCCAAGCCATATCAGTGACAGTACACCAGCAGGAAAAGAAAAACTAGAAACTTCCTGGTGACCACTATTTGAATAACAAACTGAGCACAATGACCAAGTGGGAGAGATCAATTTTTTGTTCCCTAAAGGTCTATTTGGCGTCTGCCGCCAAGTTCATAAGTTGCTGCAATCAATTTAACCTACTAATTATCATCATCATCATTACTAACTCTATAATTTAAGAAGGGGAATTTTTTTTAGTATTTGAATAATAATTTCATCTTAGTTTGGTTATAACTTAGGTTTTTTTTATTAAAGTTATTTCTAATAATTATTTTATAATATGAAAAAACAAAATGGTGAAGTTCAGAAATAAATATAAGTATCGAAATTTTGTGAATTTTTTAAAACCCAAATGGTGAAGTTCAGAATATTATTTTTATATATCTTCTATAACTCTATATTTGGGCGAAGTTCAGAAAATGTATAAAAATTTAACCATGGCTGCTTTTTTAGATTTTAAATTTTAATCTTAGGATCGAAGCGTAAGCTCCCTCAGTAGGAGGGAGTGGCGAAGCCATTGCCTGGTATGATATATTAAAAGCAGCAAAAAATTCCAAATAAATACAAACAACAAACAAAACAGAAAGAAGAAGCAGAAGAAGGTAAGTTCCAGTGTCAGAGGGAAGCTCGCCTCCACCAGGCATCGAAAACCCAAAAATGTCAAATAAAATGAAGGAAGCGAGATCCATCCAAAAGGTCAAAAGTCATGCGTTTACTAACTAGTCCGAGTACAAGGGACATGTGATAACGACCCCACACTCCCTAGTACCTGGAAAAGAAACTTGCGTGAAGATACCTATGACTGTGACACTCAACGAGAATGCACTGAATAGTCTGGGGGGATTAAGCTTCTGTAGAAATAATGGCATGGGGGCACTCCATTAAATAACCATACTTTGAGTAAGTATGTCCAACTCGAGGACGGCAGAAAGTGATCTACAGCTGTGTCGGGGTATTGGGGATGGTGGTGAATCCAAGTAACAGTCACAGCGCTATGCGAGACAGATGTAACTTATCATCGTTAGTCTCTCATCATCTTTGACAGGCAGCCCGAAGGCCTGATCTGATTCTGGCAATTTGGTCAGTGTGAGGAAGAGCAAAACGCTGGTCTAGTCACCTAGTCCTCACGGACTCTTTGGTGCCATCATCGAGGCGATCACTTCCAACAATTTGTAGATGTCTATGGATCTAGCAGAAGAGAATCTAAAGGCAACTGCTTCACGTATACTACCAACCAGCTAGCGCAGAGATTCCCATGCCCCGATAGTCTTCAGGGCGCTTTTTGAGTCGCTAACGATCACAATCCGGTTTTTAAACCGGGCACGAGGGTTTATATGCCATACCGAGCGGTGTATTGCAACTAGCTCAACGGTGAAGGTAAAGGCAGCGCTTGGTAGAGCCCAGTTAACCTCAAACAGGTGGTACGGCGTGGACGCTGACCCATTCTTTGGTTTTGAAACCATCTGCATACACTGACACGTTCCAGCGTGTCACGAAGTGTGTTCCAAAAAGGCCGAACGCAATATTCCTGGCTCTGTAGAATCTTTAAGAGGAGAAGAGGGATGACAAATATTTAAAGGTGGTATACCCACAGGGCGCAATCCTGGGGAACATCAGAAGCACCCCCGGTCGGGGAGTTACATCGAACTCTCGAAGTAGTTTCCCAGACTTAAACCCAAAGAGCTTAGGGTATGACTAACGTCTCTCGACCTTATAGGCACCCTCGAGTCCTGCTGCGGATGCAATGAAAGCCATTGGCAACTGAGAGAGTCACCTGACCCGCGCCTACAAACTCATTGTACTTTGCACGGCACCGAACAAGTGGTATCACGCAGGGATTGATAAGCAGACTCTCACGAAGTGTGGGATGTGTGGAAGGCACCTGTTTCTAAACAGACTGGTGTGGCGGATCAGTCCACCTTCCGCGATTCACGCTTGGCAGTGGATGCTTCAAAGTTGCATCCACATTTAAACTTTGAATGAGCAAAGAATTGGTTGAACTAGAGGGATATGATCTAATAGATCTGCGGCGAAAATCAATCAGATTTGGACTAGGAAACCTGAATTATCCCCTTGAAATATTGGTTTGACCTTCATATCTCTAATAATGGCCGATTTAGCACCTTTAGCCGCTAGGTGGCCCCACCTGGTGATCAACCCTTATCATATTTGAACTCAGTGACGACCTCAATTACTTCTGGTAGCATTAGTTTTAGCTGGCTACATTGAGACAGCGACTCGTTACGGTCATAAGGTGAACACAACATGAGATTTGCAAGACCCAAAGACCTGTTTGCTTCGCCGCAGTTTATAACAAAGCGGTAGCTCTATAAACAACCCAAGTGTTGAATGTTACGGAAAACTATGTTCATGGCACCTGTTCAAGAGAGTCTAAAGGCTACGGATTTGGGATTACCAGTAGTGGAGCCAATCGAAAACAAGGTCAAGGAAACGGTGCGAATACGTAACTTCCATGCGAATCACCCTTAGTAACAAATCTAGGTTGAGGTACAGCCATAAATGGCGGAAGAATTGAACTACCTTAGCTTAGTCTTAGCTAAAGAAAACCGAAACCTGTGCACTTCAGCATTTCGAGAGATGCAGTTCAGTAGATTCGACGCTTCATAGTTGGTACCTGAGCTGTAGCACAAGAAATCGAAACGTTGTCTACATAGAACGCAGAATACAGTGGCGATGGTGTTGAGGCTTAAGGCAAAATGTGACACTAAGCACAGTTCCCAGAAGGACGCTTCCTTCTTGCCCTATTGTCGAAGATCTCGCAGGAATTCAAATATGAACATTGGGAGGCGTCCACTATACCCAATTGTGTGGAGGGTTTCCATAATAAATTATCGCTATGCGATATTATTAGCCTTCTCTAAATCGAAAGACACCGTCGCCTAGATCTGTCTACGAATGAATGCTTCGCAGAGAGCATTTTCCAGCCGGAGCAAAGCATCCAAAGTGGACTGGAAAGGCTTATTATTAATGAGAGAGGTGGTCTTAAGTTGCCCAGGGAGAAAACTGGCCGAGCTTTAGTTATGAAGCTTTAGGTGAAATTGGGTTCGTTGTAGCGGTCCTAGTTCCCTGTGGTCTTCAATCCCTGGGTTAAATGGATATATTTTCTTATATCTGTTCTCAACTACCTTCTTCTTATGATTACTCTCTCACATTCTTGTCATGTCTATTCTCGCCTACATTTTTCTTATATCTGTCCTCTCCCACTTTTTTCCAGAAGGGAAAGGTCATGTTCATACCTACGATTTCGTGGACTCATCTTTCGAACTCGTTTCTCACTCTTTCCTAACACTAGAGGTTGATGAGGGTTGGCGCTGCAACCTTAATTCCTAACCTTTTCATTTTAACTACATTATTCTAAAAATTTTCTGTTTCTCCTTTGCTCCATTAGGTAAAAATTCCCTCGTTGGTTCTACCACTGCATTTCTACATCTATCTTCATTGTTTTTATGAGTTCTTAATAACCCCGCAAGAGGTGTCAAGTGTAGCATGGGAAACATGCTGCAGGTAACATCTAGATGACTGTGTGCCTCCTCGACCGTAACACCGGCAGTTGTGTGCCATCGCAACCCCAATACCTAAAAATGGTCTGCTGTTTTACATCACTACATTTCCACTTTCTTTACAGATATTTCCTTACCATCCTCCTGAGGGAGATTTCCTTGTTGTTCACGTGTCTCAAATAACTAACAGCATCCTTTCAAAATTACTGCGTCTAGTTAAGAAATTTTTCCCGTGGATTGCGTTGAGAAATGGCTGGAAAATAGTATCAGCATTTCATAAACCCGGTTGAAAAATAAAGGCACCTTCATTGAATTTTGAGTCCATTCCTATTCTTGTTTATTATTTCGTCCATTTTGGCGGACTCTAAAGCAACAAATTGGTTACTATTCGTCAAGCCCAATTTGTTTTTGTAGTCCTTTATATATTCATGGGAATTTGTTCCGATTTTTAAAGGTGTCATTTTGGTAAATTGCTTAGACGGAAATTGGTGGAAGGAGAATTTGACGCGCCGTTATCTCATTTGGTAAATATCCTAACAGGAGATTCCGTTGTGGTTTCTACTCAGCTCTTTCGTATGTCATTTATCTACTTTTTCTGATTCTCTTCTAAAATTCTTCGTTGTGGTGTAGTTCTACAAAGTGAGTGGTGTAAGGAAATAGATTACCTATACCGAGTTTAGAAGAAATGTTCCCTAGGGGTAGGGCTAAATAACATAGGAGCTTAAACCGTGGGATTGAGATACGGATAGAATAATATACGTTTATCATAATCGAGACATGTTTAAATTTTGAAATCGCTAGATGGGAAAAAATATTCTATTAATCACGCGCGATACTTTGTGAGTTTTCCACATATATATATATATATATATATATATATATATATATATATATATATATATATATATATATATATATATATATATATATATATATATATATATATATATATATATATATATATTAGTGATGGAGTCGTTCCTTGGGAACCTTATTCGTAGTAGGAATATGAAGACATATGCGATGGTTTTGAACATTTAATTATCCAGACGTTTCGGTCATTGACGATGACCATCATCAGCGAATTCTAAATACCAAAAAATATTTTTAGAAGAATAACTAAACACAGAAATCAAATTAGTGAAAATCTATTAGAAATTGATGTAATATCTTAAAAAAAATAAATAAATAAATAACTAAATTAAATAATAATCCCACGAGTTTTTTTAAATGTGCATAATAAACATGACTTAAATGACTATCGAAATATAAAAAATTATAAACTATAGCAATAAAGTCGAAAGACATGAAGAAATCGATTAATAAGACAGAAAAAAGATTAAATAATCCCATGAGCAACAAATATGAATAGTAAACATGAATCAAGCGTAATACAAAAAAAAAAAAAATCACTATAAAACACAGCAAGAGAATTATATGGGCAGGGCGAACAATCGAAAATAAGTTAGATCAGGGGGAATGTAATCCAAGCGGATATTAATAAATGGAGCGAAGCAAGTAGTTCAATTAAGTTAAATTTTAAGTGATTGAACATCAAATAATATGACTAGACTAAGGCACGAAAGTTTAAATAGTAAATAATCAATAATGGAGGGTTCAAAAGGACGACTAAAACAATAAATTAAGGAAAAGTCAATAATAAACCAGATCGTTAGATATTAATGGGACAAACTAAAATAGAAATAAAAATTTCTCTGCACGAGTACTGACCTTATAACGGTTAAGCTGGGAGTAACAACTGATAGTATGGACAAAATTAGGCAAAAAGAAAACTATTAAGGGGGATGTGGTTGGTTGTAAATTTGTCTATATAGTGAATAATTTAAGGGATGATGAATAATCATTGAGTTCCGGGTTAATTTGTTTGATGTAAAGAGATTCAAGAATTTTTAAACTTAGAGAAGAGGAGGCAGAAGAGAGTATACTAAAGGAATCAGGGTCAAGCAGGTGGTTAAGTTTTAGAGAATGTTCTCGAATAGAGGAGTGTTCGGGTTTGGAGATGGGAATGTTGGTTCTGTATGATACTCCGATATGCTTAGCGATCCTACATCTTAATTGTAGACTTGTTTGGCCTACATAGCGACTTTGGCAGGTCGCACAAGTGAATTGATAAATGATGGAGGAACGCAGGCATAATGGGAGTGATTCTTTGTGCCGAAGGAAAGTATAGACAGCAAGAGGATTAGAATTAATTAGGAGAAACTTGCATTGGGGAAAGTATTTATTAAGAGTAGAGAGTAAAGCTTTGTTGAATTTTGTGTCAAGTGGAAGATAAGGCAGTTTTAAGAATAGTTTTTGTTTGGGGACAGTTATTAGAGGGGTTTTGCCAGAGAACATTTTAAATAAGAAATTGGAAGTAAGTTTGTCAAAAAGATGGTCTGAAAAAAAAATTAAAATGAAAAAAGCTCCTAAGATATTCAATTTCAGAATGAAAGTGAAACCAATTTGAGCTGATTTTGTAAGCTCTGTGTATACTGTTTATGATGGCAGAATGTTTGAAATTAGTAGGAGTACAACTAAAGAAGTGGGTGCCAAGTTTGGTGGTAGTGGGTTTCCTGTAAACTGATGTGTTAAATTCAGAACTAACTTTTGAAACAGTGACATCCAGAAAAGAGATTTTATTGTTTAATTCTGTCTCCATGGAAAATTTAATATTAGGGTGTTGTTGATTTAAATAATTTAAAAATAATGGGGCATGGTCTTTGTGTTTAAAAATAAGGAAGCAGTCATCGATAAATCTTTTAAACACTAACGGTTTACATATATTCAACCGGACAGTCCCTTAACCAGTTTTTTTCGTGGTAGGATAATAGATTTTCACTAATTTGATTTCTGTGTTTAGTTATTCTTCTAAAAATAATTTTTGGTATTTAGAATTCGCTGATGATGGTCATCGTCAATGACCGAAACGTCCGGATAATTAAATGTTCAAAACCATCGCATATGTCTTCATATTCCTACTACTATATATATATATACAGGGGTTGGACAAAATAATGGAAACATTAACTAATGCACCCATTCACACCCAAAAAGTTTTTAAAACTTGTTTAAAACGCCTGATAATGACGTTGAAAACATACTGGTCTCCATAATTCCCAGATCTTGCCATACTCAAGTTTTTTTTGTGTAAATTGGAGCAAAACTAGGGGATAGATTCCCTCTAAAAAGCGTCTACGAAGGAGCTAGAGCAGTTTTCACCCTAAAACAGTTAAATCCGTATAGATACAGCCCAAAACTGTATGAAACGATTTGTCAGCGTATTAAATCTATTTATACTGCTAAGGAGGCAGGGACTAAAAGTCAGTAATTTAATTAATGTTTCCATTATTTTGTCCAACCCCTGTATATATCGTGAAATAAGCAACATCAAAAATACTAAGACGAGTTAGGGAGGATTCAGCGTCGCTTATATTGTATTTTGTAATGGGCAGGTGTCTGTGTTTATGCAGGTTTGTAGAGTTGAAAGATTTTTATCCATTTTCTTTAAATCAGACAAAAATTCGAGACGACAATTAAGTTACACAAATAAAAACATTTGTTCAAACAACTCCATTCTTACTTTTGTTTGTAAGGAGAGTTTAAATATTTTCTCTTCAATTTTCTTTAGAAAATTTATAAAGTGTCTTTGTAGTTGCGTAAATAACGAGGTCCCTCATCCTCACATAGCAATTAGATTTATAATCACTGGCACAATAAGTCCTGGATCAAAGAGACGCTCTTTGATTAGCTTTGTATGGCTGTGCGCGGAGCGCTATTCAGTATCAAAGGGAATAAAAATTAATAAGCAAACTTTAACCTCATTAGTATTGATAAAGATAATGTATTGTTTGCTTTAAGTTAACAACAATTGACTTAGCCTAAAAATGAATGTTTACTGGAAGAAAATAGGAGTAAGATTTTGTTGAATTTTTACGAGAAACAAGAATTCACGTTTAAGTACGACGCCATGTTACGTCTGACTGGAGCAAGAACAAGGAATAGAAGATTTGTAGAAAAGAGCGTTAGTACTAGGTTTTTTTCTGCTGTTAGTAACGTGGGGTATTTGAGTACCCCAACTTTTAAATTTTTAAATGAAGCATGTAAGTAAAAAGGGCATGACGTTTTAATCATTTATTTGGTGAAGGTATGCAAAATTATACATATTATTATTATACTTCAGTATGATTTCATAGTTCATTAGTACAAAAATGCATTAAGATAATAATCGAAAATAAAAGATATAAAAACTCATTAGCTACAACAGAAACAGCTTCATCACTCAGTTTCATCACCTGATATTGTATTTTGCCACTCAATGCAACTGACAAGCAATTTGTTGTGTTTTGTACACGCATGTTTACCACACTGGTTATACACAGTTTTCACTTTACGTTCGCATGGCCTAGGACAGAATGCACATCTCTTTGCCTCATGTAACGACTGGTGTTGTGGGGGCATTGGGCATGCATGGAACCTTCTTTGGATTCCTTCCCTGAGATAATTCTTCAGACGTACGTTTTGCATTCTTCTCTTCAGGGTATCATCTCTAAGTTGCATAGCTACATTCTTAATGAAACCGGCGGTTTATCCTTTTGGGACTGGTGTGTCAGAATAGGATGTTGGAATTTATATTCAACATGTTCAGAAGAGTAATTCACCGAAATTTATTATGAGGACGAGCATGAACTAATGCACTAGGTTCTTTACTCTTTTGTGCTAGATTAATTAGCAGTGACCGAGTCAAAGCAATCAGAGTCAGCAATATGATCATTGACCTCAAAGAAATCTAACTCAACATCACTGTCATCTTCTGGATCACTTTCAACGTCAACTTTCTCCGCCAATTTCCTTATTCTCTCATTCTCAGTTTCGTAGTCTTCCATTTTATATCTGTAAGGGATGGAACTTGATCAAAATAAACCAAAAATAATAAGCGCACATAAATATTGTGAGTAATAAATGTACCTAAATTATATTTTCTTTAAAAAATAACCTGAACAAAGTAATTATAAATCTTAGGCCCTTACCTTATTAATACCTTAATTTATAGTATGAAGCTATACCTGTAAATGAGCGAACAAGCACCAAACGTTGTTAAATAAAGGAAAAAGAAAATCTTCCTTATTCTCATCTTTATCGTTAAACTAAAGATTTAGTTCTAAATAGCAACCAGTTTCATTATATATATATATATATATATATATATATATATATATATATATATATATATATATATATATATATACATATATATACATATATATATATATATATATATATATATATATATATATATATATATATATATCATTGACTCTAAAACCTCTCTCCATATGGTGGTATAAGTTGGGAGTTCATTCTTCCTTGGCATAAAAGCATCTCCCCTAGACCTGATAAAGAAATGCAGCCCAATACCATGATAGAACTACCTTCATGCTTAATAGTTAGTACCACACAACCAGAGTGAAATGCTTGTTTAACTCTTCGTCTCACAAGGTTAGCCCTAACAGTACTGAAAATTTGCAAAATTGTTATAATAAAGTTGTTTTTTTTTAATTAGTTTTATTCTAAAATATATCCCAATAGAATTAAATAAACTACATTTAAAAAAAAAACAATATTATGGTGTTTCTTATATATCTGATAATTACTTTCCTCTGACCAGATAAATTTAGACCATTGTTCATCCGTCCAAATGTTTGTAATCTTTGCCATTTTTTTCTTGTTGATCTTAGATATCTATGACTTCATTTTCGCCCTGGATCCTTTTAGCTCTTTATCTTTAATTCTCATTCTAACTTTTCTGGGTGAAATATTTAAACTTTTAGCTTCGAAGAACTCTCCAATATGTTCAGATTCTGTAGTGAAGTCTGGATGGTAGATTTGTCTTTTCTAGGTGTTGTAAGGTGTTTTATGTCACTTCTCTTCTCTTTATATCGCTTTCTAGTGGTTTGGTCAGCATATTTTGAACATTTAGCAGTTTGTGTTCTCTGTGATTTCCTAAGTTCTTTAGTTATAGTCTTACTTACCAGGTATTAAAAAAGCTTGTTACACTTGTTAAAACGCTCTCAACATACAACACAATGGTAGTTAGGAACCAGTTACGACCTTATAGAAAAATTCAACTCCATCCCTTACTCTAATAACTTCTCCCTTGTTAGTTTCGATGTTTGTTCTCTTTTTACTAATGTGCCGGTAAAAAAGCTTTTTCCCTTCTTTATTGATAAATTGCGTAGCTTTGATATTCCCTTGCCATTTAATATTTTCATGGAACTCATCTCAATGTGTACAAAAAACTGTAAGTTTTCTTTTAATGGTAAATTTTACCTTCAAAAATTGGGTTTGGCTATGGAAAATTGCTTATCCCCTGTTTTTTCCAATATATATATATGAATTTTTTTTAAACTTCCTTACTCCCCACTATTATCGATTTTCCCCTTGTTTGGTTCCGATAAGGATGGTAATGGTTTTCTTACTGAACTTAATTCTCTGGTTCCTTATCTTAAATTTACCCTTGAACTCGAATAAAATGGTGTCCTCCCGTTCTTAGATATACTTATTTATAGGACTCCATCTGGATTTAAATTTTTCGTCTATCGTAAGCCTACCAACGCTGGTTCTTACATTAATTTTTACTCAGGTCATAATGATAACGTCAAAAGGTCTGTATTTTTTTCAATGTTTCTCCGGGGGTTGCGCGTCGCCAGCCCAGAATTCTTGGATCTTGAGATTTCCAAGATCTTTGAAATAGGTAACAATCTTTGTTACCCTCAAAAATTTCTTGCAGGATGCCTAGATTTGTCAAAAAAAATCGTTTTACAGTACTGAAGTCCCTCCCGCATATAATTAAAGAACTCCCTCGTTTTACCGTTTTCTGAGTCCTTTTCTTTGCTTCCTCGCCTCTTGAATAAGTTAAATATTTCTGTCATATTCAAGTATGAGTCTACCATGTACAAAATATTGATTCATAATAATAAAAATAAGATAGAGGGGGCTTATTCTGTCGATTGTTCAGTTTGCCCTAAGCAATACTTTGGGCAAACCGGTAAATCATTAAGTGTACGCTTGACGCAATATAAATACAATATTAGGAGGGGGGAAAGCAGCAGTGCTTTCTTTGTCCATTTATCTGAAAACAGTCTCCCTGTCAATTGGAATTGGGCTAAATTTATTTAAAAATCTGATGACTTTGTTCAAAGAAATATTGTCAAATGTTCATTCATTAATTTCTCACGTAATTTTAATATATCCCCTGGACTCTTAGAAACTGGACCCTGTTATTAAAAGGCTTATTTATAACGAAATTGTCCATCTTAAATCTTAGCTCTTTGATTTATTAATTTATTTATGTTTGTCTCGCTTATTTTTATGTATTCACAATTAGGTGTGTATGTATTCATCTTAGTGACCTAAATGTCTACATTCTTTGCTCACAGTTGGAATTTGCGGAAGTAGACCTTTTCTATTTGATTTTATGCTTCATATCCGTCTCTGATAATATTTTTCTATTTCGTGTCTTCATGTTTTACATGGGTGGGGCATCACTCTGTTGTTTCTCATATACATACCACTTTTGTATAATTTTTCGTTATTCCTTGAGAATGAACTAAACAGGTTCGAAGTTAATGGAATCCGTCTTTCGTTTTTCTGTGAGATTTTTTGCATATATATATATATATATATATATATATATATATATATATATATATATATATATATATGCAAATCAAGAGCAACTACAGGATCTGCGGGTGATAATGCAACCACCACAGGGCTACGCCATTTTTATTTTCTGTCTTTCAAATAACTTTGAAGACAGAAAGAAAGATGCAGAAACCTTGTATAGCTGACTATAAATACATATAGTACAAGAAGAAGAAGAATTGGACGTGAATGAGCAAATGAGACAAGAAACCGGAGGGGTTTTTTTAAAAGCAGGAGAGAGGGACATTAGAAGAATCCAGAATCAAAGAGAGCAGAGGGCGGCACAGTGAAGGCGATCCTTTACCGAGAAGAGAGAACCTTTATTTGCTTTCTTTTGTTATTCCTTGATAAATAACTCGAAATAAAGTTCAAAAGTACTTGGATTCCTCGTATTAATTTTCCTTGTGGGCTTTTTTGCATATTTATATATATATATATATATATATATATATATATATATATATATATATATATATATATATATATTTATAGGTTCTCCTTGATATAAATTTTTAAAAAATACGACAAAGAACACATGAAAACAATTTAGGGTCTGTCTCAATATATAATAGTGGAATAATGTAAATGAAAGAATGAAGAGGTGTGTCAAAAAAAGAGGAAACTATTAATTTCACCAGCTTAATCAGAAAACGCAACAAACAACGTTGATCTTGAGAGCTTCCGCTCCGACAGCAAGTGCGTGTGTGTTTCTTTGTTTGTTCAAACTTTACGACATCTGGAAATAACAAAAAAGTGGAAAATCATAAATATTAAAAACAGAGGAGTCTCTTTTACAGGTCTCACTTTTGTATGATCAGCGAGTAAATTCAAACAACACGATTGCATGTTCGACACATGTATTCCAAAACAGCTGACTACGCGCTTTTATCTTATATTTATGAGTCTAGTGCTGAATGTTGAAATGATGCTTCTATTTGACCAAATTTGGCAGATTGTGTCAAATTATGACGGGTTTTTGATGGATGGGCGCAATTTTTTCGGGTCTGCCTCGACCATGAGAAAGCAGATATTACCCCTGACTTAATCAAATGCAGGTTTCTGAGTATATTTTGGCTACGAATCACTTTTTGAAACGCAAATGTATAATTATTTTGCTTAGAAAACAAAGGTAAATTTCTGTAAACAACGAAATAATTTTTTCTCACTGTACATACAATGAGGGATGGTAAAATGAGTTGTAAAAACATGGATAAGGGATGTAAAGTGTTTGCAGGATTTGTGGATCTAGAAAAAAACTTATGGTCGTGTAGATAGGTAACTTTATGCCAAATTTGAAAATGTGTGCGGTTAGTGGTAAATATTTAGATGTAAAGAGAATATATTTGGAAGTAAGGCTTGCGTTCGAATGAAAGATGTCCAGAGTGGATTATTTTTTTATACCTACGTGGCAAGGGGTGGGGGATTAATATATTTATGGATGGACTACTGAGGAGAGTAGGAATGGAAATGCGGGAAAAGGGTGTGGAATGATGATAAATCATGAGGGATTAGTTCTATCTCTGTTTGCATATGCTGATGATATATGTTTTTTTCGGCAGAGAAAGAAATTTGGAAATGTTATCCAAGCGTTTGACAGTGAAACTTTGTGTTTGAAGAGACTAAAAGTAGATGGAGGAGAGAGCAAGGTGACACTGTTTGGCTGCTATGGGGTTATATTTGATTCTATGGCATTTCTCTTAAAAAGGGCACTGTTTTAATTATCAAGGATGTATGGTTAGTGAGTGTGCTACAGATGAATCGATTGCGACCCCACCATTTCGACTGGTTAAAAAGTTTGATAGGTAATTTGAACGTTAGTGAATGGTTAGTAATGGTTTGAGTGAATGGCATGTGCTAGGAAGCTGCATGAGACTCTGCTGCTGGAATCTTTTGTATGGGAGAGGAGTGGTGTGGTATGGAAAGAGATGGAGAAGATCTAGCGTAAAGCTGTGTAAATAGACAATTTGCGAGGGATATTTGGTGTGTGAAAGGTAGATTGAGTGAGAAACGATTGGTTGAGGTATCTATACTTTGAAAAATGGTGTGATTAAGAGTGATTGGAGGTGATGCGAAGATGTAAGAGAATATATAAAACGGTGACATTGAGGGTGTGCAAGGGGTTGAAAACATGGAAAGGGTGGGTTTATTATGCCAAATAATGTTTCAGATAGAAAGGATTTGCCGAGAAGGAAGTGGTTGATGTTCTGTCTGTTAGGTGTGCGTAGCGGGGGTGATTTGGGGGTGGAGGGGGTGATGGTGCGTGATTTGGGGCGTTGTTCCCAATGATGGTGGTCGATCCTGGCTGGACGGCATGCTACAACCCATACGTGTCTATTGTTATGAAGGGCAAATTTGGTTTGGGGAAACGCTGGGTGACTTTATGGCGTTGAATTGCTTCGACGCCACTTTTGTTCGAAAGCATTGGACAACGAGGTTTGACACGTTTACCTCAAATGTAATCAATTAACACTTTGGGAGTGGATTTGAGGTAAGACCGAACTTCAATTCACTTCAATATTTCTCACTGGTCGTCCTACAAAATGGATCTTTTACCCCAGCTCTAATTCTGTGATTACCCACTTCATCTTCACCCTATGTCACATGTATCTTACAGACCGCTTGACTTTCCAGGAGGAGACCCTCTGCCATTGGGTGTAACCATCCTTTTCTCCGTTGTTGATGCGATGAAAACCTTCTTGCAAAGGTTATCGATATAATCAGGATTAATGTTGTAGAAAATGCTTAGAAATTGTTGTTTTTCAAAGGTTAAATGCATTTACTTCATTATTCATTCTCCCTTTTATCCTATTCTTCCTTTCAATTTCCTTCGGGCCTTTTTTTTGGATTCGTCCCTGGCGGTTTAAGATGTCCCCATTTGCTTACTTTTCTTTCAATTTTGCGGTTATTTAGCATTCCGCTTCATCTTTGACGTTTTTACGAGGTCCTTTTATTTCTAATTCCTTTTGTTTTTCATTTAAAATTTACCTAGCGAAGATGTCGCTGTGGACTTAAATTATTTTTATTAAAAAATGTGATTTTCTTCATCCACTACCAAGGATTTATTCATAAATCATTTGGTTAGTTTTGCTCTCGAGAATAAATCAAAATTTGGAGATTTATTTTCTTCCCTATTGTGAAAAAAATACTAGATAAATGTTTTTTCTATCCTTTCTTGAGGGTCGTTTTGGCATCGCTTAATTCTTTTGAACTTGAGACCCTTTTCTTTATTCCGGGGACTTATGTCAACCCCGCCGAGAGGAGCATTTATGTGCACCACGAAGGTCAGTCATTTTGGCTCACATATTCATTTCTTCTCGAAAAGTGTTTTCGCAATCACGAAAAAAACGCGACCTGTTTGCAGATTAGAAAACTTCAGCAGAAAACATTGTTATTCGTCACTCCAAAAGAGTTAAGTAAGAAACACAATGACACACATTTTACATACAAATATAAATATACCCGATGTATTCACACAACTTCCTTGAATCCATTAATTATTGTGTTTAGCAATTTTAGAATTTTATCAGAAGTGACAGCATCGTATTTCTGTTTGTTCATACTCGGAGTGAAGGGGTGGGAGGAATGAAACTCCTGGGGATAGGAAAAGGGGGGGAATAGGAGAGGGAGAACAGGGAAATGGGTTTGCAAGGTTTTCCTCAAATGGAATGTTTACCAGCTGTTATTAGGAGAGAATTACAAGTTTGATCGGTTATTTGCCAACAACCGCCCGAAATCTCTTTCCATTTATGTGTTGGGAGCTTAGATTATTTGAATGCAAGTTAAATAAAAGACAAATAATGCATATTTCATTTAACATTTTGAAAGTTAAATGAAATTGGGAGTGGGGAAGGCAACCTGGGTTAAATAGCGCCTTTGTATTTGACTAGATTTCAATACTAAGCAGTATATCACTCAATTAAGAATTTGGCCTTTACATTGATAAAATTAAAATACCAAAGCATTTTATCTTTGTTACCTTAAAGAATTGAAAGATATCGTTGTTAGAGTTCTGAAAAAATATTTAATAGATCACTAAAGGAAGGAGTCATTCGAAGAATATTTAAATTAGGCAATGTAACTGCCATTTTCAAAAGTGTGACCGTCATTGCGAACAAATAGGCCAATTATTCTAACATCCTAGAGAATTAAACTACTTGAATAAATAGGCAAACGTCTCTGAATGCATGAACTAATTCGAGACACACAATACGGTTTTCCAAATAAACAAATGGTACCCTACTAATTTGCTTCTTTTTTTTCAATAATACATAGTTCCAGAATGAGACGCAAACCGAGCAGTAGAAGTGACCTACTTGGATTTCCCAAAAGCTTTTGATAAAATTCTAACATAAATAACTGATTAAAAAGCTCGAAGCTCACTGCATTCGAGGAAACTTGCGAGCATGAGTAGAAAACTGGTTTGCGAAGTGAAAACAACGAACAGTAATTAATGGAACTGAATAGGGGTTGAAGGCAGTATCTAGTGGAGTTCCTTAGGATTGATACTGGGACTAAGTCTATTTTAATAGATATTAATAATATATACGATAAAAAAATTAGATGAATTTCTTTAGTTTCTGACCCAGATTAAATTTAAACAGGTTGCAACAAAATGGTGAAGGGTTAAATAAACAGCAGTTGGTGCTCAATACAGGCAAGTGTAATATTAATCTTACATACTGC
Source organism: Ceratothoa steindachneri (assembly GCA_963969495.1). Taxonomy (NCBI): domain Eukaryota; kingdom Metazoa; phylum Arthropoda; class Malacostraca; order Isopoda; family Cymothoidae; genus Ceratothoa; species Ceratothoa steindachneri. Next base: position 16,993,217 of record OZ018330.1, on the reverse strand, counting down.
CCCAAGAGACGAAAAACTATGCAACGTGAGAAATTTTCTTTCGTAAGGTGGACACTGAAAAAGATTTAGGAATGTCCTCCAACATGACTTAAAATTTTCAAAGCTCAACAAAGTCTTAGGTTTTATCTAAAGAAGTTTTTCCTACAAATCTAAAGAGATAATTCTTCAATTGTATCTAGTCGCTAGAGTCAGGTGGATTAGGGGTAGGGGTGTAGCGATACAAGTTTATTTACATATTAAACGGATTTAACAAAGTTAAGTCTGATTTTTTTTTTAACTTAGTAACTTAAGTTTCACAAAGAGAAACCATGGATTCAAGCTAAAGTAAGGGTGCGAAACTAAAATAATTATATTAAAACATAATTACTCATTATAATCACTTATCCTAAAATAAAATATACAGTGTTATTATTAACATGTTTACAAATCTCTTTGATAAATATTTCAGTGGCTCGCACGGTCTTCCTTGGCGTTTAAAGCCTATTTGAATTGTAATTACAGACTTCTTTGGCAACCTTGTCAAGGAAGAGTCATTATGAAGAAAGAAAGATTACTTCTACACAGAAAAGCCTCTTCATAAGAAAGCGGACATAAATAATAAAGGCGATTATGGTGTAGAGTCGAGATCCTAAACACTACTTGGGGTGGCTCAATGTAAATGATGTCTACGTTCCAGAGTAGCCTGCAATTAGCCTGGAGCTTAAGCAGTTTTATGGAAGAGTCTAAACTTGAGTGTCATTTGAGTGTTTAGGAGGCAGCCATCCGAAAATTCGAGTACAAAATCTCGAGATAAATTTGTCTTAATCTAGGTAACAATTACACATTAAATCTACAAGCTGTGATTAGGCTAAAATATTTTTTTTATTGATAAACAAGTGACAAGAAAAGATTGAAGTGAACCATATGTTTTGTATTTACGTGCAAAAGAAACTTCCTAAAATGCTCTTCCATTTACTCTGCCCTCATTCCAACTTTCAGAAAATGGAGTTACGTTAGTTGGTGGAGTGGGTCAGTTGCCGTAACATATGCAATCATTCCGCAGCTCAAATCTAAAGGATACTGTATCCTTATGGCTCCAACGACCTCAGGAAGATCTGTCTAAATTACTAAGGTTAGGCAGGAATGGGAAGGTCCGCGCTCTTCAGGTCCTGAGCCCAATTAGTCTTCTTTTTAAATAATTTGGACTATATAGCTCCCACGAATTTTCACTTCCACTATCTTCCAACTTTCTTTGAGAACCTATCTTCATAAACATTCTGGTTCTGATGATATCGTTGGCCATCACTTCTTATTGCTCAGTAGATAACATAATCAGTCAGTTTGTTCTTCGCCTAACCTCAATTTTAAAAATCAAAACAGACTGAAAGTTAACTGGAGACTAAAGACTGGAAAAGAATTAAAGATATAACGAGGTCAAAAGTAATGAAATAAAAGAAAAAAGAGAAGTAATAAAGAAAAATAACCGAAGACAACGGAAATTGATGGAAAATGTGAAAATGTGAGATAGGTTAAGTCAAATGTAGCTCTTTGAAAGCACCTATAGGGACAATTCTTGAGCAAACGGACAGTCTAACTCCTGTAACTTCCAAGGCTGAAAGTGATGCCGGGATAGCTGATAGCAGGAATAGGATGGAAAGTTCAACGCTTATTGATAGAATTCCCAGATGGAATTCGCCCGTGTTGCGCCACTCCTATATTTAAATCCGCCACGAGCTGCTCTCGTCATTTTCGCCGTCTCCAGTTGTTAGGAGATTTGGAGGGACATGGGAAAATAGCGCCCCCCCGAGAAAACCCCCAAAGAAGAGCCACAGAAACAGGGAGACAGAGAGAAAGTAGATTCAAAATAACAGATGAGGAGAAGCGAACGAAGTGCGTTGCTCCTTTGTTTGCGGCGGCCTTCATACAATGGAGGAATCCCTTTTACCACCCTCGCTCACCCTTTAGGATGTCTTCTTAACGACCTGCCAACACCCCATGACTCCTCCCCCCGTCCATACGGACTTAATTGAGCGGAAATTTCGCGGGGGAGGGGCATTAGCCTGAGCGATAAGGGGCCCACTGGCCCGGACCCAATGCCATCTCCTTTCCCAGGCCCGTTCTCCTACCTTCCATCTATCTTAAGGAAATTAGAGTTCATACTTACGGGTTTAGAGATTTGAAGTTACGACCAAAAATTCACAAGCGGGGAAAAGGTGGGGGGAGGAGTGGGGAGGAAGGTGAGGGAGGATTGGGTGAAAGTGGGAGAGGATTGCGTAGGAAGCTGGTGAGGAAGGTGGGGCAGGTTCGGGTGAACGTGGGGGAGGATTAGGGAGAAAGGTAGGGGAGGAGTAGGGAGGAAGGTGGGGGAAGAAATGGAGAGGAAGGTGGGGGAGAAAAATGGGCCGGGCATAAAAGGAAAGAAGAGTAGGCGGAGTGGCGCTATCACTCCAAGGTAAAGGGAGGAGCCGCGTTTCAAAATGCCAGCATGAAGTTCGTAGCACAGATTAAAGGTTCGTATCTCGATTATTATTATTACTTCTGACTAATAAATTAAAACTAACAATGGCATCTTCGCCGAAACGTTTGTAATGAGATATCCCGGAAGTAAGTGGTGAGGATAGAGAAAGTAAGGTTTTGTTGAAGATATATATATATATATATATATATATATATATATATATATATCCTGGAGCCACATGCAAGTGGTGGAGACGGGAAGGCATGCAATCATCCTGTGGCTAGCGAGAAGGCGCGCAGCTCTCCTAAATCTTCCAACTATTTGTTCGTTTCAATGAACAAAGTAAGACAAATAGTTTCTCTGATATGAAATAAAGCGAGGCCCAAATTCCATCGTTTTTTCGTGTTCGTAGACGTCATGGGGTTATTTTAGTTGACGTGGCGCGCCCCCGTTAGTGGGCGCCAATACTTTCTTCGTTAACGCCATTTGATATGAGAATCTAGGGAATTCTCTTCACAGAACTGAACTGACTGAAAATGGTTTGACTGACTGAAGATGGACTGATTTAAGCTGGATTGACTGGAGATAGACTGACTAAAGATGGATTGACTGAAAATGGAATTGACAGTCACTGACTGAATATGGACTGAATAGAGAACCGGCCAATTATGGCATGTTGTTCATGCGGGATGATAAAGATGAGAAAGAGACAAACGGAAGGAAATGAACATGAAGAAAAGGAACGCTTTATATCCAAGTCTAAAAATGGGAGCCTACCAAATCTCGACCCCACATTCGTATTAAAAATGGGCATAATATTGGGTCCTACATATTTCAGGTATAAGCACCAAATTTTATTCTCTTGCCACCTCTCTGTATATTGACTCGACCATTAGGTCAATCCAGTGATCTTCGGGGAACATTGATCCGCAAGGGGATGGTATTGAACAAACCAGACTCCTCGCCCATACGAAATCCCCTAAAATATATGTACATACTCGTAAGACTGAAATTGGTTTTGACAACTTTAAAATACTCAGCAATATTCCAAATCTCAATGAACTACGAATAGTAAAATCGCTACATGTTAAAGATTTGAGGAATTGTACTATCCATTTTATTCAATGAAATCGCTGCCGCCCTAAACCTCGGCCTATAGGCTGCGTTGGAACCTGCTGCATGCCTTCTCGACTGCACCTCTGGCTAGCTGAGTGAAAACTGTGGCGACCCTAGACCAAAGTTCCACTTTTTTAGTCTCACTTTCAACCTCGCCTGACATATAATAGTCTGGGCGGGGGGGCAGACTAGAAAGTTAGTTGGTAAGCAAGAAGTTCGGGGAGATATTGCTAAAGAAATTGTCTGGCAACTCAGACTGGGTTTTCTACTTGAGTGGTACGCGTACGGCCTTCCAGCGGACACCTTCTGGATTCACGGCACCATAAACTCCTCCATGCACTTAATGTATGTATCCCTCCGTATTGACTCTGTGACTCTCTGGGAAGATAAACTGATGCGTGACGTGGCCCACACTCCTGACCACCTTAAACAACATTATGTGAACCGAGACTTGGTTTTCATGATTCTCAGTACATCTTGGAGGAGAGGAGGGGAGGGGGGGTATAGCAAGTCAGCGGTTGTATTGCGAGATCACCACTTGGTCCTTGTCCAGAAATTCTTCTTGTATGGGAAGAACCAGAACATGACTAGCTTGAGGAAATGGTTCAGTTTGTTCAAAGATTTGCAGCATGTTCCTTCAGCTTTTCCTTCACCTTCTGCAACAGAAGCTGACCTTTTCTCAGCTAGTATAAGTAGTATTGGATGTCGTCATGTTAGAACTGCCTGAGGAGAGAATATGACACTCTTTTGTCCCTTATTATTGACCTCATAAACTTGCTAGGACCGTTGTCAATGATGGCCTATATCTTCGTGACAAATCTGGGAGTGTTAAGAGTGAGGTATCCAAACCAATAAACTCTCTTATTCACAGTCTGACTAATCCAACTCTTTCCTGATCCTCTGCACCGTCTTTAGATTGACACCTAATGATTCGGCGTGAGTCCCATGCAGCACAACTTGCCTTATCTAATTGTTTAGAAGATTTAATTCAGCTATGGTATTGCTTCCTACACAGAGGATGCACAAATGAGTCTACTATGATAAGAAGAATAGAAAAACGACGCCAGACAACAAGCATGCCCCGAATTCAGAGTTGCCCTCGGCGACAAATGACCCACCGCACCCTATGTATATATACAGTGGGCCGCAAAAGTTTACAACATACTGTTAGAAATACAAATTGACATACTTTTAATTAATGCAGGTTAATAAAATTTACAGCGCATGAGGAACTTTATGTATAAATACGATTTAACTATCAGAAAACCAAAGTGGTAACCAGGAAAACTTTATATTGATATTAATGAAATTTGGAGACGCAGAAGTTTACAACTCATTCATACAAACATAGTTTAGTACTTGGTTGCATAACTCTTGTTGTCAAATACAGCTTGCTGGCGATTTGAATAGTCTCCCATGATCCTTCTACAGGTGTTTGGGCTTATTTTGTTCCCTTCCTCCAAACACATTTCCTTCAAATCCGATAAGTTACGGATCTCGTTTCTGGACCATGAGTTTCAATTCCCTCCACAGATTTCCTGATGTGATTCAGGTGAAGAGAATGACTTGGTTATCGAAAATATTAATTATCCCTATATGCAGCCGATTCTTAATTGGTTTTGCCTTATGATTGGGGTTATTGTCTTGTTGAAATGCCCATTCTGGTTTCAAGTTCAGAAGGTCAACGCTAGATAGCAAATTTACTTCCAAATTCCCTGGCATTCTTCCTTTGTTACTTCAATTGTTCCAACACATGATGAGCAAAAACAACCCCATAACGTGATTCATTCACCGGCGAATTTGACTGCAGGGATCGTATTGTTTGGCAAGTAGGCTTTACACTTTTTTCTCCCAAACCTGCTGATGTAAGTTTGACCGAAATGTTCTATTTTTATTTCATGTGACCAAAAGATTTGTTCCCAGAATGTTGCTGGTTTATTTAAATGTTCATTTGCAAATGCCAAACCAGCTTTACACTGAGTTTTCTTGAGGAATGGAGTCGTTCTTGGAGTAGGAGAAAAGAGACCATACCGACACAGCGTTCAATTGATTGTATCTTTGCTAACTCCAACTCAACTTATTTCCAGAACTTCCTTGAGCTCTAAAAATAATGTTTAGTTTATCACATTCTCTTGTAGAAATATTTCCAGCTGTACGTTCTGTTAACATGCGAAGGTGACCTGAACAATCCAAAGAATGGTTTGAATTAAAAGACACACTGAATTTAGAGGTACTTTAAGCTGTACAGAGATCTTTCTGTACCTAAGGCCATTAATATGAAGGGGTACGATGCGTTCACCGAAATTTTGACTGATTTGTTTGTTTTTCCCTATGATTCATTTTGCTTTTTATTTACCTACTTATAAATATTTTTGAAAATATTTTAATGAAGAAAAATCGTTCTCTTATTTTTCAGGGTAGTGTAGAGTTCCACGTGCATTGTAAATTTCATTAATCTTCATAATTAATAGTATGGAAATTTATATATATACCAGGCAATGGCTTCGCCACTCCACCCTACGGGGGGAGCTTGCACTTCGCTACTAAGATTAAAATTTAAAATCTAAAAAAGGCAGCCATGGTTTAACTTTTATAAATTTTCTGAACTTGACCAATTGTAATTCATTTTGTTTAAAACATTATAAAGCATCGGATAATAATAATATTTATTTTTTTCTGAAGTAAACTATTTTGTTTTTTTCAAACTCAAGAAATTCTTAGAAATTACCTCGATAAAAATTTAAAATATACTTAAGTCATAACCAAACTAAAAGGAAATTATTATTCAAATACTAAAAAAACTCCCTTTCTTAAATTATAGAGTTAGTGATGATCTATACATATATATATATATATATATATATATATATATATATATATATATATATATATATATATATATATATATATATATATATATGCAAATTTTGTTGAAGAACATTGTATATTTCGCCTTAATTAATTTCCTTCGGCAACTTTCTCTTCTTCTTACTATCTTTTTTATTCCATCTTGTAGATGGTGGATTACTTGTCTTGTATTCATCTCTCTTTTAAATGAATGAGTTTTGTAAAAACCAAACTAAATTGCTGAGCTTTCGATCTTATTCGATCGTCCTTGGAACGTTTTGATATATATATATATATATATATATATATATATATATATATATATATATAAATAGTACAAGAGAAATTTAAATTTGAGGCAAATGAGCAATGAGACAAGAAACATGAGTTTTTTTAAAGGTAAGAGAGAGTGACATTGGTAGAACAGTTAGGATCAAAGAGAGCAAAGGGCGGTATAATGAAGGTAGAAATAACGACCAGAAATAAGGACAGAAATGCGGCCAGGAATTTCAAACGTTTTACCCCTGTCGTTATTTCTATCTTTTCAGTCAAGTTTGCCTTCATTATGCCTCCCTTTGATCGCTGTGATCCTAAGTGTTCTACCAATGTCACTCTCTCTTACCTTTAAAAAAACTCATGTTTCTTGTCTCATTGCTCATTTGCGTCAAATTTCTCTTTCTCTTATACTATATTGTTATATAATCTGCAAAACAAGGATTTGGCCTCCTTCTTAGTGTCTTCAAAATGATGTTGAAAGGCAGAAAATAAATATGGCAAAAGCCCTGTGGTGGTTCTTGCCACCCACAGAACTTGTATTTTCTCTTTCTTTATATATATATATTATTCGATTTTCCAGAATTCTTCCGTCTGTTTTTTTTTAGTTATTTTTATGTTGAAGGTATTTTTTATTTAAATGTTGTGAATCTTGGTTGTTTTGTTTATCAATTCTTTTTCTATATCTTCAACATATTGTCGTGGTCGCTCTTGGTACAGCTGATAATAAATGGTTACCAGTAGAAACTATTTATGTTGGTTCTGATGCACCGCCGAAACCAATGATGATGAATGGCATTGACTGCTTAGAGTGAATTTTGAGAATGTTGGAAGATTGCAAGAGGCAAAAAAATGGATTTTGTGCTTTATTACAGTAAATAATCAATACACCGATATCAGTTTATGTGTTTGATATTACAGAAACACACAAAAAATGGAATTATTATATCATTGAGAATTGCGAATGAGAATTATTATCGCTATTATTCCCCTAATTTATTGGATTCAGTTTAGGATAAATAATTATGCCCTCACCTTATGTTAAAGTTTGTGAATTTAATTTTCCTTGAGTTTGATGAAGTTATACGAGAAACGCGGGGTGGAAAACTTGCCGAGATATGGAGGAACGATTGCTTAGATTTAGAGTAGCTTGACGATGAAGAAGAAAGTTATTGGCAGTGGTGACCTTCGACCTTGAAAAGCTGTGAGCATTGCGTCCATTACCATGGATACCGCGAGTGATGGAGGCGGCAAGATTGAGTCAGGTGTCTCTTTTTCTTTTTTGCGTGTGGAGAATGACATGACCTCCGATTTGACTCGAATTGACTGATCTCTGTCTCTCCTTGACTAGAGGGTTTTATTCTTCTATAAATTAGAGAGTATGATGTATCCCATGTTGCAGAAGAATTGTATTGCCTTGGAAAGTGGTTATGTATGAAACAGAGGCAGGCAGAAGCGCGGCCGGAAGTTTCCCTTAGTCGTGTGGGAAGGTCCATGTGAGTGTGAACAAGTCGTGTGGAAAAGACCGGGGCCTAGGATTTCCCCTCTTCCCCATTATTTAAAACAAATTAATGTTGAAAGTTAAGTTACTTGCTTTTGGTTTTCCTTTGTTTTATTCCATTTTTCGTATCTGAATCGTGCCTCAAAATCCAGACATTTTGACGGGTTTAGTTTATAATGCCTAAAGAGTTTTTGTTGCAACTTTTGTGGTAAGGTTGTGAATAAAATTTTTCAAATTGTCGCAATTTTATAAGAATGGGGTGTATTAGTTATCGAACTATTAATGTTAATAATAATAGAAATAGACATTTGTATACTACAAAGTTCAAAATTCGCATTTGTTTTTGCACAATATAGTAACGAATAGTATTTGGGGGCGGGGAGGGGGACTTTAATTTGCTTCTGTCACAAATGTTGTGATGGCATTGGATTGATGAAAATTGCTGGCGATTTTCTATTTTCGGCAATAATAAAAAATTTGGGGAATGATTTATAAACAAATCCCAAAGCTTTGATTTGATTTCGAGAAAAAAATCAGAACGTTCCTCCATAGAAAAGTTAAGTGAAAAGGAGAAGAGAAAAAGATGAAAGTAGGGAAATGGGATAAAACAATTTAAACGTTAAAATGGTACAAGTTACTCCTTCGTTCTCAAGTGGAGTGGTAAAATAAACTTGATAGCAGGCAACCACTCTTGAAGTGAGTAGCTCATAGTGGCGATTAAAAACTAGAGGTAGAAGCGGCCAGTAAGTGTTTCTCATGTCAATTAGATCTAGTTTGGAAGGCTTTAGACATTGGATTCGTTTGTCTTTTTATTTTAAGAGATAATATCTTCAATCTAGGATTAAGTGATAAGTCTTTACCTGATATATCTTGTAACTAATATCAATAAACATGAAATTTATCCTTACCCTATTTCACACGGTATATTCCATCTCATCGACTCTTTTTTTACATCAGGGACGACCTAGACTTCATCACTAATCAAAAACTTATGGAATTTACAGCGAAGAACAAAATAGTCCAGTATCTTCCCCACCACAAAATTTTGTGACAATCAAGATATTTTTCGTAACGCAAATCATGATGAATGACTCGATGATTCGAGAACACAATACTGAAACAACAATAGATGTATTGCGTTGAGGAATAAGTTCTTGCGGTTTTATCATATTTATTCATTACCATTAATCATTTTAGAAAAACTTCATTTTTAATTAATAAAAATATGCAATTTAATCAATAATGTATTCTCCGTTGTTATTTACATCTTCCTAACGTTCAACTAGTTTTTCTATGCCTCTGCAATAAAAATCTCTGGATTTTGACTCAAAGAATTCGTCTAACCAGGTTCTTAATTCTACATCAGTAATGAACGAAACGCCGCGCAAATTGTTGGAGAGCGATTGGAACAGATGGAAATTCGATGGAGCCAAGTATGGCAAATATGGAGGATGCGGCAGGATTTCCCAATTAAGCGTTTGGGTGGCGTCTTTTGTCATATTGGCAATGCGAGGACGAGCATTTTGGTGTTGCAGAAGGACTCCATGACGTCGATAAGGTCGCTTTTCACGAATAGCTTCGGCCAGTCGATACATTTGTTGAACGTAGAGTTCTGCATTGACAATTTCATTGTTCATAAGGAGATCATAAAGAATTATGCCTTCACAATCCCACCACACACACAGCATCGTCTTTCGGGGATAAAGTCCTTGCTTTTCTACTGGGGTTAAGCCATTGTTCTCGATGGTTTATGTTGACATACACACACTACCTTTCGTCGCCAGTGATGATGCGGTGAAGAAATCCGTACTTATATCTACGAGTAGCCTTGTGACGAGCAAGCAAACCTGCGGCAATCGCGACGAGCTTTGGTTGCGTCTGCATTGTTCCCGTTTCGATTAAAAATGAATAACAACAAGTGTAAAAAATGCGCCTTTCTTTCAACTGGACATTCCATTTTGAGGGTACAGAACAAAAAAATAAATTAGCACAACTTTTAAATAAACCACAATGACTCATTACTCAACTTCAAGACGTAGCCTAAGCAAAAGCCTAATAGTCTACGCTGTTAAGAGACGTCCTAACCTTTGCAAATTTTGCTCTCATTATTATGATTGTTTCTTAATATGTGCACAAATCACGTTTTCAAAACTTAAATCAACACAACATTAAAAAAAACGCCAGAACTTATTCCTCAACCTAATACTTAACAAGATTTCGATAAATCTTTTTGATACAGTAGTGAAAATTGCTTTTAACGCTCTTTCAGGAAAATAGTTGAACAGGATTTACTCCTGGTTAACAGAATGAAAATAAAAATGAAACATAATAAGAGAGAGTTTCCTAAAAATAATTGTACTTGATTAATGTTGCACCAAAGAGTCTATTCTAGGGACATTCTTTTTTTAAATATCCAACGATGATCTTGGTATAAAATTGATGGTCATCAAATCTAAATTTGCAGATGTCAATAAAATAGGCAGAAAAATAATTAGAGGTGAGGAGATACTAAAGCTCTAAACTGATACAAACAAGCCTGCTGATCGTTATTTCAACATAGAGAAGGATAAAACAATACACATTGGATATTAAAACAAGGACTATAAACGTATCATTGTTGAATAAGCTCAAGAAAAAATAAGAGATATGGAGGATTTGTGTTTTGGAGTGAAAACAGACGTTAAGTTGCGAAGAAGTGTAAGAAATCTTGAAAGTTAAAATTTCCCCGCATTTTTTCCATAAGCCGGGAAAATAATAGTGCCCCTATTAATGTCTAGTAAAATACTAATCTTATCAAGATATTTTAAAGGAATTTAACTTGTAGTAATTGGAAATGGGAAAAGGAGAAGTAAGTTTATTCAAGATTTTAACATCTTGAAAGACTTAGACAATGTTGAGATGGAAGTTTTATTACTTCTGTAACCCATCAACCAATTGAATTAAACTACATCAAGCGACATTGAAATTGATATTATGAAGTTTTTCTTTAGCAAGTCATACATACATAATTAAAATAGTGTTTCCAGACGTCTTTAATAGCTATCACTTTGCAACCACTTCAATAAGTTGACTTTAACGTAAAACCGCTTAAGGGGCCTAAAAATTATCTACGTTGTTCGTAACTTACCATAATCCTTGAAATTACGAGCTACATTCTCTAAGAAGCTCTGATTTTCATTCAAACCGTATATTAGAAGTTTATGCCTTCAACATATGGCTTTATAAGTATACTACATATGGTTCAGAAGTTTCGGGAGAGCATTGTAGAATTTAAATACATTGACAAGACGATGTTTCTTAGTATACTTTGAATATGAATGTAAACTGTCGAAGAGGATCACTCCAACAAGAATAAAGTCTAGAAACGTATGTTGCCATCCCCCAATCATGGTGTTCTACAAATGATCAGTGTTTCTAAGTTTAATTAGAAATTTTAAACATTCGCCTACAATCAAGATTAAATTAGTCGTGTCATTAAATCCGTACAATGTATGATACAGTTAAACAAGGTCTGCTGACCAAAAGTCGCGTGCTCTTACTTATTCTGATTTATGATTGTACGAACTTTAAAACTTTCAATAATTCCCGGACTAACCTTGGTAGGACCTTGGCAATTATATTATTCGAAAGAAAATGTAAAATAACATAAGAGTTTCAATTTTCGCTAGAATCCGCCGAATAGTTTTGATGTTATTGACAAATAATTTCACGGCTAAACTTGGGAGGACTTTGACAATTATATCCGTCGAAACAGAACGAAAAATAACATAAGAGTTTCAAATATCCTTATAAACGACCCATAGTTATGATGTTATTGCCTTAAAATATCATTCGAAAGAAAATGTAAAACAACATAAGGGTTTCAAATTTCGTTAGAATCGGTCGAATAGTTATGATGTTATTGCCATAACCAAATAATTCTAGAGCTAACCTTCAGAAAACCTTGGCAATTATCTCATTCAAAATAGAATGTAAAACAACATAAGGGTTTCAAATTTGATTAGAATTGGCCGAATAGTTACACTGTTATTAACAAAACAAAAAAAGCAAACCAGGGACCGACCGACCGACCACCAAAGTGATATATAGAGCCGCCCGCGACTAAAAAACCCCATAATTTGCAGACATTGGGTTATGATTATTATTAGAGAGTATATTGAAAGCCATACAACCCGAGTCTTCAGTTTCCCACAAGCAAATGTGGACAGTGGATTGTTCCCCATTCTATGCCACATAAGTCAAAAATCTAAGGGGAGATATTTTTTCTACAATATATTTATATTATAAGAGAAAGGGTTACCTAACGAGGCTCCTTAGTCCCTAGAAGCTAACCTTTTATCTGCCCATTCTTCTTTTTCCTTACTTTTCTTACCCCCTTGACCTGTAAAGACTGGAGGAAGTCAAAAGAGTAATGATGTACTGGACTTCTCCAGGAAAGTTAAATAAATAATAAAATTCTATTGAAAAGATATATTAATCATTAGAAAAAATAAATTTTAGTGTCAATGTAATTTCTTGTTTTCATAAATCAGATCTTTTAAATAACCCAATATTACTTAGAAGAATCGTCTAATCTATTTTGCTTTTCAAAACATCAGAGAAGAACGTGAAACTTGACCAATCCCTGAAGACGGTTAGCAATTCATTTCTTAACTTAGGCATATTAAAGTTATATGTTAAAAAGAAATCCTCTATTTATTTAATGATATTTTTCTGTCCGGTGAAATATTTACAAATTTTCGGATTTTATTTCGTGTTCTTTATTTAGTGGATACCCAACACATTAGAATCCAGGAAGAGGCTGAATAAAAAGAAGGAATAAAAATGCAAACCAAATCGACTGCTGTAAGGAAGGCAAGAGTGATTTCCCAAAGTAATTCTTCCAAAATGATAGAAAATAACCTAAAAACAGACGCAACTTCCTAAAAATGGATTCCAAGTCCGGCAGATAATCGCCTGACGTCAATCACACCGGGTGAACAGAGAGATCGAGGGAAAAACCGTTTCTACATCTCCCATTTTCCTTCTTAAGCTTTCATTGATTGACGTAATATTCTCCTTAGTGTTTTTCTGGGTTGTGTTACCAATTTCCATTTATTTGGGCCTTTAAATATTTATATATATATATATATCAGAACAATTGTTAAATCCAATGACAGATTCCAAATGTGTAAGTAAAACCACTGTCGAGGAGCGTAGTAGTTTGTTTCGGCATGGAGTTTGTCATGCCAGCCTCAGTGAGTGAGGCTGACATGACAAACTCCATGCCAAAACTGGTCACGAGATAATAAACTACTACGCTCCTCCACAGTGGTTTTATTTACATATATATTATATTGACCTAACGAGAGATATGCCCGTTGATAACACCATTATTAAAATAAAAGAAGTTAATAAAGTGAGGCTGAACATCTTAGAAGCCATATTAACAAATGAAGATAAGCCGGCCATCAACAGTCAAGCGACAAGCTGGAATCGCACATTAAAACAATTCTAAAAATTCCCCTCACAGTAAGTGTCTTATTTCCTCTAACGTTACGTTTAACCAAGGCGGAATAAATAACTCTTAAAAATCGTTTTCTTTCGCTTTCTGCCAGATCCTCACTCCACTCATTACATCGGTAAAGGAGGCAAGAACATTTCAAAACGCTCCGAAGATGATCGAATAAGATCGAAAGCTTAGCAATTTAGTTTGTTTTTACCAAACACATTTATTTCAAAAAGTGATGAATACAGGACAAGTGATCTACCATCTACAAGATGGAATAAAAAAGATAGTTAGAAGAAGAGAAAGTTGCCAAAAGAAATTAATCAAGGCGAAATACACAATGGTCTTCAAGAAAATTTGCATTCAAGAAAGACTGCTACCCAACTACACTAATATATATATATATATATATATATATATATATATATATATATATATATATATATATATATATATATATATATATATATATATATATATATAAAAGGCTGGCCCCAAATTTACTTCACATTTTTACAAATTAGTGCTAAAAAATATAATTAGATTACAAAAAGTGGAAGATATAAAATCAAAGAAGAGATCTTGAAATTTTATTATTTAAATACAATATACTTCAATGTTATTCATTATTGTTAAAATAAATGTAGATTCTTTACATCTTATTTTCCATGACATTTTACAAAATATCAGAATTAATTTTGTTGATTTCTTCAATGATATCTTTTTTCCTACCTTGAAGATTATTAGTTTTTTTTCAGAATTCCTTTTCTTTTTGGAATTCCCCCCCCAAAAAAAAATCTGGTGGGGTAAAATCAGGTGATTGTGGTGGCCAAGAAACATCATCTAAACGTGAAATTAACCGACCAAGGGAACTTACTGTTAGTTTTTCCATGTTTTTGTCTCGCTGTGTGGGGTGTGTCCCCATCTTGTTGAAACCACATATCGTCCATATCCAAATATTCAAGTTCTGGCAATAAATAATCTTATCGTTTCTTTGTAAGTGTCCCCTATTACTGTCACGGGATTTCCGTTAGCATCCTTAGAGATGTAGGCACCGATGATTCTCGAATTGTTAATGCCGCAACAGACCGTAACTTTCTGTGTATAAAGAGTCTGCTCGTATATTATCATGGAGTTTTCAGCTCACCAGAATCTGTAATTTTGTTTATTAACGTATCCGGTAATGTAAAAATGGGCTTCATCGATATAATTAGGCACGAGGTAAAAGACGGATACTTTCTTAGTCCCCAAAATGCGCGTGCAAAGTTTCTTCTTTTTTGATACTACTATATTTAATTGCTGTTATGTGAACTTTGTATGGGTGAAGTTTCAATTCTTTTGTTAGGATGCGTTTCAATGAAGTTCAAAAAAATTCTAATTGATTGGAACATATCCTAGTTGACGTGTGTAGCTGTTGTTGAACTACGGTTAACACACTGAGTGATATATGCATCGCACAGATCTTGGTCTTCTAGATCGTTTTTTATCACCTGTAGACTCGGATGCTCCGAACCTTGACACCATTACGAGAATGCTCCAGGGAATCTTTCGTTGATTAAGTACTGTCCGAAAGTCCCTCTTCACAGTAACAATTGATCCATTATATTTGAAATAAATTGTTATAATCTTTGCTGGCTGTTCTTTGTTGTATCTTGACATTATAGGTTAATAATTATTAGTCAAATATTATTCTGTATTATATTATTTTTATACGTATTATAAATAAATAATAAAAATGTGAAGTAACTTTTGTACCTCAATAAAACTGCAAGATCTATTCTTTCATTTTATATATCACCTACCTTTATAACTTAATTATATTTTGGGCCACCCTTTAGTTGCGAAAAAATTCTAAATGGATATTCCTGGTTAGGGAGTCGGTTACAATCGATGGTATTACCTCCATAATTGCGTCCCTCCGAGATCATAGAATGTTGTCAGCAACCTTAATGACATTCTTCTTAAAAACGGCCAACACCAAATAATCAAGGGTCTTGCAGTCACGGGAACAAGGGGGTAACAAGTATGGGAACCAATGGTACGGGAGGAGTTGAATAACAACACTTCTCTTCCCTGCCTTTTCTGCGAGAGTAGAGACTTACCACGGCTACTTGGTCCATCAAAGTAGTGACTAAAGTCTCCAGCACCTCAATGTAAACGTCCGCATTAACCTTAAAGATCTGAGGGAATATGTGAAGAGGCATAACGTGGCCATCACGGCTGACCAGCCACAGAACCATCAAAGAGGCGGGAAATTTTGTGTAAATGACTGTAGGGACTTCATCGTTATTCTCAGCCTCATCATACTGCAGTTTCAATTTGTAAACGAGGCGGACCGGAGTTTGGCGGGCCGTTTTTCAATTTCACCTGGCATTATCAGAGGAAAACACGTATGCTGTTATCCGCATGAAAAATAAACTCTTACTGAGCTTGTACAAGGTCAAGTAGCCTACATTGGTATAGTCATTAGACCTTAGGCACAATCTTATTATATATATATATATATATATATATATATATATATATATATATATATATATATATATATATATATATATATATATTAGTGTAGTTGGGTAGCAGTCTTTCCTGAATGCAAATTTTGTTGAAGACCATTGTGTATTTCGCCTTGATTAATTTCATTTTGCAACTTTCTCTTCTTCTAACTATCTTTTTTATTCCATCTTGTAGATGGTGGATTACCTGTCCAGTATTCATCTCTCTTTTAAATGAATGTGTTTGGTAAAAACACATTTAAAAGAGATGAATACAGGACAAGTACGCAGGTTGAAAATATAAATTTAATCAATGCAACGTGATTAAATCTAGTGAAATTCTTACAACTAGATAACAAGAACTGGAGAGAGAATAAAAGTGTTTCATTGATTCGGACCATGTTCTAGCGAACAAGGTAAAATCGTCTGATCAAAAAGCAAGAACGGAAATCAGAATGTCAAGTGCAATGCAGTCTAGTCTAATATAGTCTGTTACATAACTTGGTAATGAAACCTATTATAAAATTGAAATTCACCCACCAATAAGTAAAATGGCTCTGCCTTTGGTGTGCAGTCAACTAGATTGAACGACTTTATAAACCTCATAAATCGATATCGGCGATGTTGAATCTCTCGGGATTGTAATTCTTCAAACAATTTTACCGTAAATGCAAAAGAAGGATAAGTCTATTCACGGTGTAGCATGTCCCGAACCTACACGCTAGCCCTAATCTATCTAA
The DNA here is from genome assembly GCA_963969495.1 of Ceratothoa steindachneri. Classification (NCBI taxonomy): domain Eukaryota; kingdom Metazoa; phylum Arthropoda; class Malacostraca; order Isopoda; family Cymothoidae; genus Ceratothoa; species Ceratothoa steindachneri. The sequence continues at coordinate 16,976,320 of OZ018330.1, read as the reverse complement.
CCCGCTTTTTACACTAAGTCGGACGTGAGAAATTGAGGGAGAAATGAAACGGATTGTATATACAGTCCTTTATTTACAAAAAGTATGGCTAAATATATTTATAATCTCGATATATAAAAAAATACAATCCTAAATATGAATAATACCAATCAAAAGAAAAATATTTACAAAAAAATATAAACAACCAAACAAAGAAAGAAAGGCCTTTACTCTTAAGTGGTACCACGCTTTCTATGGATTTAGGGACCTCCCGGGAAGGGTCTGGCCGGCTGCCACTCGTGTGGAAAACATGTCGTTGCGCACGTTTAAAAGGGCCTGGTGTTTCTGAGCTCAATAATAATAATAATAATAATCGATCCGGTCCCGGTCTCTAGGCTGTTAAAAGCCCTCCGTCCAAATACATTAGTTTTTATGAACTAGTAATAAATTCAATTATATTATTGCAAATTTTTCAAAATCAGCCACTTTACAAATTGAATGAATACAATCTTGAAATTTTAACAAAGTAATAGATAAAGTGGCTTCTGGAAATATAGAAAACAATTTTTTTTTTAAATAGACATGATATCCACCACAACGGGGCATGATTCTTCTGTTCCATATAAAACAGTGTCCAATTGACAACTACTCGGTGCCCTGAGGTTTAAGTGACCCTTGTGGGGAAGGGTGTTCTCGAACAAGTTTCTTTTTCTTTTCCCCTTCGGGGAAAAGAAAAGGAAACTGATACATCCAGATTAGAGGGCTCTCACCCATTTGGTATATTTCTAATTTTATGAACTTAGAGAACAAGTTCCTTCTGAAAAAGCAAGTCACAAAATGCTCTACTTAAATAAGTTAGCTTTGGTTAAGAGCCATCGCTTAGGAGAGCAGCCTCAATTAACTCGAGAACTCCTTGAATTTCTAGATTCTATCACGGTGTATTTGTATTAAGCATTCTGTGAATGTGTTGAACTCCTCCCTGTTCTTAGTGACAACTGGGGCTGATGTCTGTAACAGTAAGGCTTGAGTGGTGTTTGTCCGCATAAAATTGTGTCCTCGAGACATAGTTCAGAGAAGAAGAAAAAGAATAAACGAAATGGATGCTGAGGGGAAAAAAACTTTTTATACCTCCTTCATGACGAACATTCTCACAGTGGACAATTTTTTCTGCGGTATGAGTAACAGACCTATGCCCACTCATTATAATACCTCCCTCAACTTTACTTTCATAACAAATTTCATAAGTATTAATTTGAATAAGTGGCTCTCTTTCGTATTCAAATTTGGTGCCATAGTGGGTTCTTAAAATTAAAAATAAAGCTTCTGAAATCGTTCATGGAAGTCTCGAATAGAGCCCAGTTTCGGATCGCTTTAAGCTATTTGGGCTGAACTGGTTGTGTATTGTAAAGGTTGTGGAAATTTCTGTTCTTTTTTCAGGAGTTTGGTTTATTTTGTTAGGTTCATTTCGTTGGGTTGATCTGGTTGTTGTTTTTCCTCAAATCCCCTCATTAATAGGAAATAGTTTAGGTTTGCGCACCAGATACCTGCTTTATTTTGTGCCAACTTAAATCGGACATTAATAAAGTACTACTCTCGACCCTACTCTTTGGATTGTTGTGGTTTTCTTCCTTGCTCTAGTATCTGTAACGTTTCGCAACATTACTCTTCTACATATTTGCCCATCACTTTTTTGCTATGGCAATTTTTCCCTTCTTGTTCTTTCTCAAATGAATGAAAAACACCATCGTTACACTACAATCTTTAAGGCGAGGGGTTCGAGACGATTGATTTATCTATAGAAGTAAAGTGTAGGGGTAAATTTAACATCGGAAATTTTCAACAGGTGGTGAGTGAAAAATAACATTTAATGGAGAAAGGAGGACACAAAAAGAATACAATGAATGGAAAAAGAGAGCAATAGAGAAATGGTTTAACAAAAGCAGTTTTGTAATTGTGAGGATCCAGAGCGATACACTTTAAGGCTCCTGGAATGCATCAAGACACTCAAGGGCATTCGAATTAGGACCTGACGACTCCGATGTTCTCTCGTACCCTAAATGTCTCGAGTAGGCGAGCAAAGACTTGTTTGGATTGGGACCAAAAATTGAGGCGAATTGTGAAACTCCGTTTCGGAGACGCAAATCTTCTCAATTTCTATCACCCTTTCAGACAACTTGGCGTCATTGATCTTATTATAACACATAAAAACAACGGATAGGAGTTGGGGCTACAATAACTTCTACCACTTTCTCTAACTCTTCCCTCGTACAAACATGCTCTTTCTCATTCACTCTCATTCGTTCATATATTTTCATTAAAGGGACGTCTAACTATGTGCACGACTGCAAATGAGCGTAAATGAATAATATAATTTATGCATCAAATTGTATTGAAGTATCTCTTACGCTCGTTCGTAGGTGGATTATGAATAAAACCTTTGACAAAAATTGGCGCCTTATTTGCTTCCTTCATGTTCGCTTTTTGTGTGCGCAAATCTATAAACGTGCATCAGTGTGTTCCTAATTGATTAACTCATTCATATAGTATCATTAAATTTAAGAGAATGCAATTAAATGTTGCTAATACAGGGTGTCTAATGACCTTGAAATCCTTGAAGTCATTGTAAAGCCCTTGATTTTATTTTTGCCCTTGAATTCCTTGAAAAATCCTTGAATTTGATGAAAAAGGTAGATTGTCCTAGAATTTAAAAAATAAATCATTGAGTGATTGTTCAAATGATTTTTCAAATTCACTATTTTTATAATTTTAATGTCTATTAGGAAAATAGTAATATTTAAGTTAATCTACTCTCTAATGTGAGTGAACAATGTATGCTTTGGATGCATTGTATTTTATGATGGATGCTCGCTATACTTCTGTGACTGTCGCTTGGATACCTTTTTTACCCTGGTGAGTTGATTTTGGATATGCTTTGCTTATAACCCATTTTTCCCTTAAATACCTCACCTTTATCTATGTCTCCTAATTTCTATTGCACTTTTTTTAATTTAAAAAAAAACTAACAATGGCTAAAACCCGTCCTTGGTTATTTTTTGAAAAGTCCTTGAAAACCTTGAAAAGTCCTTGAATTAAAAATCCCTAAACAAGTAGACACCCTGTAATATTAGCAGATTATTTGATATTACAGAGAATAAAACTTGTTACTGTAAGACGTTCGAAGTAACAGTTTAAAAAACAAAAGTATCAGCAATATATACAGTCGTGGCCAAAAGTTTTGAGACAAATATATATATATTTTTATTTGTTTTCAAACTTACGTGATAGGAATAATTATTCAAATATTTAAATTAGTGCAGATTTATTAAAAAGTTAGTATTTAAAAAGAATAAGAAAAAATGCATTGCTTCGCAAAATAAAAATCTTGCTCTGTTCCTGTTCTTGTAACAGGCGAGTTTTAGTCTCTGGATCCAAAGGTCAAATAGATGACAAATGTGGGGAAAATAAACTTCAGCAAGTACATGCTGTACCCCATATGAGAGCCTCCTCTGCCTAACCTGTTAGATTCGTGCACACCGACCTGTGGACTTTTAGACTTTTTGGAGGAGGCTGGCCTCCTCCCCTTTAAAACGATGACAAATGTGGGGAAAATAAACTTCTGCAAGTACATGCTGTACCCCATATGAGAGCCTGCTCTGCCTAACCTGTTAGATTCGTGCACACCGACCTGTGAACTTTTAGACTTTTTGGAGGAGGCTGGCCTCCTCCCCTTTAAAACGATAACAAATGTAGGGAAAATAAACTTCTGCAAGTACATGCTGTACCCCATATGAGAGCCTCATCTGCCTAACCTGTTAGATTCGTGCACACCGACCTGTGGACTTTTAGACTTTTTGGAGGAGGCTGGCCTCCTCCCCTTTAAAACGATGACAAATGTGGGGAAAATAAACTTCTGCAAGTACATGCTGTACCCCATATGAGAGCCTCATCTGCCTAACCTGTTAGATTCGTGCACACCGACCTGTGGACTTTTAGACTTTTTGGAGGAGGCTGGCCTCCTCCCCTTTAAAACGATGACAAATGTGGGGAAAATAAACTTCTGCAAGTACATGCTGTACCCCATATGAGAGCCTCCTCTGCCTAACCTGTTAGATTCGTGCACACCGACCTGTGGACTTTTAGACTTTTTGGAGGAGGCTGGCCTCCTCCCCTTTAAAACGATGACAAATGTGGGGAAAATTAACTTCTGCAAGTACATGCTGTACCCCATATAAGAGCCTGCTCTGCCTAACCTGTTAGATTCGTGCACACCGACCTGTGAACTTTTAGACTTTTTGGAGGAGGCTGGCCTCCTCCCCTTTAAAATGATAACAAATGTGGGGAAAATAAACTTCTGCAAGTACATGCTGTACGCCATATGAGAGCCTGCTCTGCCTAACCTGTTAGATTCGTGCACACTGACCTGTGGACTTTTAGACTTTTTGGAGGAGGCTGGCCTCCTCCCCTTTAAAAACGATGACAAATGTGGGGAAAATAAACTTCTGCAAGTACATGCTGTACCCCATATGAGAGCCTCATCTGCCTAACCTGTTAGATTCGTGCACACCGACCTGTGGACTTTTAAACTTTTTGGAGGAGGCTGGCCTCCTCCCCTTTAAAACGATGACAAATGTGGGGAAAATAAACTTTTGCAAGTACATGCTGTACCCCATATGAGAGCCTGCTCTGCCTAACCTGTTAGATTCGTGCACACCGACCTGTGGACTTTTAGACTTTTTGGAGGAGGCCGGCCTCCTCCCCTTTATTTAAATAGTTGGGGTTTTTCTGTTATTTTTTTTCTCATTTTAGTAGGTCGTATTTTCCTGCGCAGGGGAGAGGCGGACATCCCACCCCGACGCCTGAGTTTGCTTTTGCTTATTACCTTTTTCTTTGTTTTATTTTATTGATGTTTTTATTTGTTTTTATCATCCTCTTTTAAAGATGCCTAATTTTAGGCAATGTTGAATACAGCGACTAATGCCCAAGTAGGCAGTCGCCAGATGAGCTCTTTAAAAAAAAAACAAAAAAAAAAAACAACCTGCCATTTTTATGCAGAATAATGCATCTTGACACACGGTAAGGTGCCTGCTCAGAGCCCGGACCTTACTCAGATTGAGAATTTGTGAAATAGGTGAAGGAAGAGAGAAGAAAGAAGAGAAACCAAAGCACCGTCGAAGAAATTTGGGAAATATTACAAGAGGAATAGAGACAAATAACACCAGAAGAAGGCCTTTGGTTAGTGCGCTCGTGTTGTAGCAGATGCCAATGCGTAATTGATAGTAAAGGTCCGAAAAGTTCTCAAGAAGCTGAACAGTGCCTCTTTAGCTGCAGAGTTTAACCATACATTTATTAAACATGGTCTCCTTCCAAAGTGGGTTCGAATCCCACCCCTCTACTGAATTTTTACGAATTAGGAAATAACATTTCCGAAGAAAAATGATCCTGTTTTTTTTCTGTTGCCTGCAGCTTGCTGGATTCATTTCATCATTGTTTCGCGTTCATGAAAGATTTATACATTATGTGTATATATATATATATATATATATATATATATATATATATATATATATATATATATATATATATATATATATAAATATATATATATATATATATATATATATATATATATATATATATATATATATATATATATATATATATATATATATATTGAGTAATTTTTATCATTGTACCTTCTCATCTCCGTCTGTTGTGTTATATGTTCTGATCATTTTTGACCACCATATTTTGGGAATTAAAATGCTCTTTTGCAAGTCGCTTGCAGTCAGTTTCATTCATCTAACATGTACATTGATCATGAACAACTTATAGTCCTGCTTATTTTATATTTGTAATTTATCATGTATTACTTACCATTATTTGGTTTGAAGTTACCGTCAATTTTGTGATTCGGACACTTAGGTTTCCATCACAAAGTTTACGGTAACTTCAAACCAAATAATGGTTAGTAATACATGATAAATGACAAATATAAAATAAGCAGGACTATAAGTTGTTCATGATCAATGTACATGTTAGATGGATGAAACTGACTGCAAGCGACTTGCAAAAGAGCATTTCAATTCCCAAAATATGGTGGTCAAAAATGATCAGAACATATAACACAACAGATGGAGATGAGAAGGTACAATGATAAAAATTACTCAATATATATATATATATATATATATATATATATATATATATATATATATATATATATATATATATGTACTGTATAAATCTTTCATGAACGCGAAACAATGATGAAATGAATCCAGCAAGCCGCAAGCAACAGAAAAAAAACAGGATAATTTTTCTTCGGAAATGTTATTTCCTAATTCGTCAAAATTCAGTTGAGGGGTGGGATTTGAACCCACTTTTGAAGGAGACCATGTTTGATAAATGTATGGTTAAACTCTGTAGCTAAAGAGGCATTCTTCAGCTTTTTGGGAACTTTTTCGTAGATCCGGCAAGTGACTATATCATAAGGAAAAAGGGATCGTAAAAGATTACAGTAATTATATTTACTAATGGGTCAAGGTACCTTTCAACCATACTGGTCATCTTCTGGTGCTATACTAATAAACATAATGAAATCAAACTGTATAAATGCAATATACGTGTAGACATTATACATTTTTAGCAGGGTTAACATTAAAAAAAAACAACTTAAAAATAACCAACCTAAGTATAGTTTTGGGGGGTTTGGGGTTTTTGAAAATAAAATTTCATATCTATATAATTTAGTTTTGTATTCTATTGATAAATAATGTCTATATAGGTAAATAAAGTAAAAAATCTAAAATCCATAAAGATCTTCCTAAAAAAAACCAACTAAATAACACCAAACAGGAGTTTCCTTTAATCTAAACCGAAAGTTCTTCGTCTCATTTGGTCGTTTTCTAGTTTTTACTTTGATTTAGAATAATAATAAAACACATTCAATCAATTTTAATCTGGCCAAATTATCTAATTTTTAATTAAATAAATAAACACTTTTCCTACATAATTATATAAAGGGAAAAAAATAAACAGAAACTTTCAAACTTACCTCTGTTAATACAAAAAGTACCCTTCTTAACTTTTACTATCAGACAATCACCATTTACAATTCCTTTTCTTGCTCTCATTTTAAGTGTTTATAGATTTTTACTAGTTTCTCTGCTTTTTCACTCCCCAATCTGTTTCTCATTCTATTCCATATAAGCTCAAATGAGGAAAATTACCTGTCTATTGCAGCTGACTAGCTGGACATGAATGTATGGACCCTTAAAATCAACCAAATCTATCTGGCAATTTATTCCAACTTGTTTTCTTTTTTTCTGCTTCATATTCATTATATGCCACCACCTGTTTGAAGAAAAGCTGGATTTAACTGTTTCAATAAACATGTTGGGTGTGAGAATTTAACTATCATTGAGCTGAAATTGATACATTCCAAATGCATAATAAGGATGGATTTCATTGAGCCAGTTCTCAGCTTGTTCTTCAGCTTCCATCTCTAAATTTTCTGCTGTAATTTTAAATATAGCAAATTTAAACTGTGGCATTCAGGTATTGGCAACATCCTACCTCCAGTTTCAAAATTTAAAAATTGCTTTTAGCATCTAATTCTTCTGCAATACTAAATTAGCAGAACTACAACTTCTTCCTTAAGTAACGAGGATCAGTCATGAAAGCAAAGTAATGAACGCGCTTCGTGGCTTTATTGAACCTATCCTTGATACTTTGATGATCTTCCTGAAAATAAGGATTATTCATTAAATATATCCTAGATGTGGACAGCATCTGAGAGCCTTGTTTCATCAGCTTGGAACTGGGTTAAAAGCAAAAGTAAGAGATTATGTACTGTACGCACTGGTACTGTATTTATTTTATTGATATTTAATTATGTATATTATGATTATTGACAGATTGACAGTGCTTTTATTATTTTCATTAATATTAATACTAATATTAATATCATACCTTGTTTAGAGCATTTCCAAATTGTTTTAGTTGGGTCAGAAGATGCTGAGATTCGCGATATATTCCGACATTGTCAATAATTTGGCCAATGTTTGCAGGAAAGCTCTGATCTTGTTGTCCCCTTATATCAAAGTAGATTTTGTAGTTTGCAACATAGGACTCAACGCAGCTAACCTGAAAATTCCAATGGGTTTCATTTGGTAGCTGTGGCATTGTCTCTTCCTCCTCTTTCAACCATCCCTGTTAAAAAGAAAAGATTAAGCCTTCCTTTGTTTTGTAAAAATAGGTTCAATATTACCTGTTATTTGAATTTTTTAGGCTACATCTTAACAGAGTCGGTAAACTGGAACTCTTTATTTCAATTTGCACGTAACCTTAAGTAGAAAAAGGGAAATAAGATTACTTACATATTGCTGGTGGTGATTTATGAAAAATTTGCTCACTTCCACTTTATGTTTCAGAACTCATTTTTTTTTTTGGCGGGGGGCGAGACTTCTTTCTCCAGCAAGTTCATATGATGTAATGAGCAGCAAGCTCATTCTAGGAATTCCTTGATTTTACCATTTTGTTTTCATTATCAGTATACACAGCAGAAACCTACAAAAGAAAATAAGATTTTATGATTCTATTCCAAATAAAGTTATATAATATCTCATTCAGTATACTAGCGAGAAGGAAATAATGATGTCTAGTTTGCGTACTGTAAGTTCTATAATTTGAAATAATTATATAGTTCTTTAAACTTTATTTTATCTTTTCTGTTTAGCAGCATACAATTAATAATATTTAAATCAGTAATAACCTTGTGTGTCAACTCGGCACAATATTCTGCTGTCTTCTTTGTTGAACCTGGTTCTGTTATATTCAGCAAATAAGCCTTCGTGCCATTGTGTACCTCTTGAGCAATAATGGCATCATTTGTGACATTGCTCCACCCATCTTGCATTATGATAAAAGCACTATGTTAATCACTCATTTCAGTTTTCATTGCCTCCATAACTTCTTCCTGGACTGTATCCAGTAGTAATCCTTCAAGTGATTATATTTTTGATAGTTTATAACCTGGTCGTAGGAGCTCAACCATTTTTTAAAACTGATTATTTTCAACATTACCAAGTGGCAGATTAGATTTTAAAAAAAATTAGCAACTTGTAGGTTGATTTTTTATGATCTACACTTGTCCTTACTGCAAAGACATCCATTGATCTTTGTCTTTTTAGCAATTGCTGGGTTGAGCTTGAGTTGCCTGATGCCACAGATTCAAGGTCATCCTTCTCTTCAGATCCTTTTCCAATGCTTGAGGATCTTGGTAGATCAAGTCCCTTACTCCCATCTTTACTTATTCCTGGAACCATACATCACAGCCTTATAATATTGGTACAATATATAATTCCTCATGTGCAGCAAAATTGTTTTATGGGGAGGCAACCATTTATGCTCTTAAGGCGCGGCAATTATGATGTAAAAATTGATAAAAAACATTGGGATATTAATTTTCATCATTCTCTGTCATGTTCACACAGAACTTAGTGACAGAAGAAAACGAGATTTGAGACACGGGGTCACGGGAGACTGTAGTACGTGACTATAGATTGAGCCAGAAGCCTAATTCTCTTTTTATATTTTATAGCAGTTATTATTATTTTTTATGGATAACAACTCCTAGAGTTTATGCAATATGTACCTGTTTCTCACCTGACACACTTGATAGTTGATATGATAAGCCTATTATTTCGGAGCAAAATTACATTACGATTCAAGTTATATATAATTATTTTTACATTTCTTTTATATCATAGAAGGATTTCGATGTGAAGATCTATTAGTTATTGCTATAATAACCTCCAAACCAAAGTATTTACCGAACAAAGAATTCTTCGATTTTTTTTGTTATTTTTTTGTAATAAATGTAGAAAAACTAGAAACAAGGTCTGCTTAACAAAAAGTCGCATGCTCTCACTTATCCTGATTTATGACATTACGATCTGAAAAACTTTCAATAATTCCCAAACTAACCTTGTGATGACCTTGGAAATGCCATCGTTCGAAAGAGAATATAACAAAACATAAGGGTTTCAAATTTCTTTAGAATCCACCGAATAGTTATGATGTTATGGCCTAAACAAAATAATTCCCGGACTAACCTTGGGAGGACCTTGGCAATTATATTATTCGAAAGAGAATGTAAAACAACTTAAGGGTTTAAAATTTCGTTATATTCGGCTGAATATGTTTTTGTTTTTAAAGTAAAAATGAGATTAATTTGTTTTGGGGGTCTTCATTGTAAAAAAGGAGGGATAATAGAAATATTCGAAAAATATGGGTTGTTTTTGGGGGGAGTGGATTTGGTGTGCGTAATTAGTGGGTGATTATAGTTGTAGTAAAAGTGGAAATGAGCTTGTGTCGGAGATTTAAAGTGGGGTTCTTAAATCTAATATAAAGAGATTCCAGTGTACGTAGTTGGTTTTCGGTGTTTGCTGTATCTTTAATTGAAAAATCATTTAAGTTGGATTTATGATGTGGATGTGTGTTTTCGTAGTGTATTCGGATAGGAGAGAATTCGGGAATAGTGAGTGGGGCTCCAGTTCTGTTGCTGATACCTAAATGTGCGCAAATACGGGTATGTAGTGTGCCCTGTGTCGATCCCAAATACGTATACCTTGAAATTATATCTCGAGCAGGTGAATTCATATACTCATATGATGGAGGATCGAAGCAGCATTTGTATTTTGTGTTTAATGTTGAAAAGATGTTGTACTTTGCGTGTGTTTTGAAAAATTGTTATAAATTGCGTATCAGGAAATGCATTTTTAAGAAACGTTGAGAGTTTGGCTCAGAGAAGTGAATTGAGGGGTCCTATATATGGAAGAGGGGCGGCAATAGAATTTCCCATTGCCAGGCCATCTATTATGTGAAAAATTTCCATTGTTTCTCATTAAGACAGTGAAAGAGAGAATTGGGAGAAGGGAGTGCGAGAGAAAGAAAAATATGAATTGTTTCTAAAAGTGGGACACTGGTGTATAGGGAGGATACATCAAAACTAGCCATATATAGGTTGGAATTTTGTTTTGTAATTTCTTCTTTTAATTGTAGAAGATGTTTGACAGTGTATTCGTTTGTGGCAAGGGAAGGGGGGGTAATAACTATGGCAATGAATTTGGCTGTTTTATAATTAGAGAGGTTATAGGTTGCTAGAATAGGTCGAAGGGGTATAGTAAGTTTATGGATTTTAGGGAGACCGTAGAGTTTTCCGTATGTGGAGCCTGATGATTTTTATTCAAGGTCGGAAGACCAAGTCAATAGGCTTCTTCTTTCATTCAAAAAATCACACTGCATTTTTATAATTTGAATATTACCACCTCTGCTGCTTCCTATTTCCCATATAATTAATTTATAAATATCTGATAACTTCTCTAAAAAAATCTTATGTTTCTATATATTTATAATGTCATATACTTGAGAATGGGTTCCTACCCGAAACGTCGGTACCAAAAAGTTAATATTTAATAATGAAACTTCCTAAATTTAGCCTGCTTATTTATCCTAAAAATACGTATACGCCTGGCCACGCGCAACCCCTCTGCTCACTTAAGATATATATATATATGAGGAATTAAACCACATTCTCAGAAGACAATTTAATTCAGAACAGTTTCGGTGTATCTCACACCCTTTTTCAACTGACACTGGATAGAAAATATAAGAAAAAAATGCATACACTCATAACAGGTCGTGAAATATCCCCAATCCCCTACTTGTGGCTAATCTAGGGGGGGGTTAGACCTAAACACAAGTAGGGGATTGGGGATAAAGGAGGAGATATTTCACGACCTGTTATGAGTGTATGCATTTTTTTCTTATATTTTCTATCCAGTGTCAGTTGAAAAAGGGTGTGAGATACACCGAAACTTTTCTGAATTAAATTGTCTTCAGGGAATGTGCTTTAATTCCTCATCTTTTCTTGCGATATTGCATTAATTTTCATCATATATATATATATATATATATATATATATATATATATATATATATATATATATATATATTGAATCAGTGACATTATCAGTACTCCACACATTAATAATGAAAGCTTCAAGTATTTAAAAAATACTCTCAATATTTAGTAACTCATCTGCCTTTCTCCTATAATGATCTATCCTCTTGGGACATTATTGGATATGGGTTCTTATCCTTTCAATTTTGGTACTAATTACACGATTTTTGTCTCTTGGTAGCAACTGTTATTTTCTATTTACTTGTGTTTAGAATACATGAAAAAAACACGAATCAGCCCCAAATATAGTCTCTCATCAGATTTTCATTATACAATCCTTGATAGCGGCGTTCAAAGTCTAGTAGGTCATGGTGAAAGCGCTCTACATGCTCTTCGGACTATACTTCCATGTTCTCCTTTAGTTTATCAATATGAGCGTCAAGAATATGGACTTTTAGGGACATTCTGCAACCCATCTTGCCGTAGTTTCTCACCAAGTTCTCAACAAGCTTTACATAGTTTTCGGCTTTGTGATTGTGAGTGAATGCCATCGAAAGACCACCGTGAGAGGAAACGCCCTCTGAAATACTTCTCTATTCTTTCAAGACAACGTGAGCAAGCGTGAAAATTTTAGAAAGTCAAGAAAGAATCCGTCCCTCGCTTGATCACCCATCCCAGCTCTGTTTCTTTTCAGACGCCCATCGTCCCCCCTCCCTTCCCTGCGATAACGCCATGTGCGGCCATATTAAACCAACCCCCATATTGCGAGGCGAGTTTGATCGTCTGGAACAACGCGTTATCATGAATTGTGTTTGCTTAGACGGGCGCCAAGAATCCCTTGGGGACCGCAAGGCCCTGAGGCGTCTAGCAGAGCAGCCACCCGGGTATTTAACCCGAAGCTCACCATCTTTCGAGGAGATTGAAAGCCCGCCATTAACTGCGTCCAGACTGCCGTCTGTTTCCCGTGATCCCCCTAACTCGTCGTCGTAAGTCGTCGAAGATCTCGTCAGCAGATCTACCTTCGTCAAGCTTTGTTCCCTGTCCAGAGCAAAGCTATCGAGCCTCCTTCTTCCCGGAGAGTTCTGCGGCCCTCTAATCTTCACCAGCCCTTCAAGATTTTCGTATTTCGAGACTGAGACTCCCTGCCGATCAGGAGAAACGTCTTGAGTTGGGATTACGTTCTCTAGAGCAGAGAAAATCTCATTCTTCATCACGAAGTAATCCAACTCCATCTTCACGTCCTCCGAGTCAGGACTCCTCTGAGTATCTTCTTGAAGACCTGCGCCGTTGTCTTACACCCCCCATCCAATTCGCCCGCGCTTGAAGGTAAAGCGATCGTGTATGGTCTTCCCCAGATTCCCTCGTTAATCATCATTTAATTAATTTAACCAGCATAAGTAATTTTTTCCCTCTTTTGTATATATATATACTAATTGCCCCTTTTTTCATATATATTAAAATTATATTTTTAGGTATTGTCTTGATATATCCTTTGAACTGCAACTTGCAAGCCATTAATCTAAATCCGGTCAACCGTAATTCGTACTCTTTATTTATCACCCAGACATAACTCAAGCGGCCTGTGGCCAGCTGTCTGCCCGTACTTGTGTAAGATTCTGAGCGCCGAGCTTAGTCTACACAAGTATACCTTGACAGTAATTACCTAGGAAGCCCAGAATCACTGCGATAAAGATTTCCTAAGCTGCTTTTTCCGTCCTAGAGAGTTTCTGGGAAAACTCTTTGCACTCCATGATATTTTTTATTTGTGGACTAACGAAGACCCCGGCTTCCACCTTTGCAGATAGCTAAGGAAAGAAATCTTGGAGATACTTGAAAACTGCAGACTCCTCCTCTAAAGCTCTGGCGAATTGTTCATAAGGCTCAATTTTAAGTACAGAGGAGGAAACATTATTTTTCGGGGGTCAAACAAAGGCTCCCATTCGACGTTGTTTCTTTCCTCACTAAACTCGGTCCCTTGTGGCTAGTCCCGCTGATGGTAGTGTGCCACGGTGTCTCTGTTGTCCCAATAAAAAAGATAACAAGGAAAGTTGGTGAAGCCACCTTGGAGACCCATCAAGAATGCCACCATTTTGAAGTCTCCGATAACCTCACAATCGTACTCTCCATATTTCAATGCATCTAACAAAATCTTGACACTGCTGTATTCCTCTTTGAGCTGGACCGAATGAGCCAAGGGAAGAGATGGATGGATGTTCCCATTATGAAGCAGCACTGCTTTGAGGCTCAAGAACGAGCTGTCAATGAAGAGACGCCACTTATTGGGGTTGCAGACGATTCTGATTTCCTCAAACTGACCGGTAACATTGTTATAAAAACAAAGCTCATCTTGACCTGTCAAAGAAGCTTGAAAAACACTGGTGACCCTTTCTTTGACCTGACATTTGCACACTGTTATCTAACAAATCCCACTGCTAGAGTCTCGAAGTTAAAAGCTCGGCATTGGACTTTGTGAGACCAAGATCTCTGACAAGGTCGTTGAGATCTTTTTGGTTGGGTAGTATAGGTTTCTCTCCTCAGTTGCAATTCTGTAATCTGGATCAATGACTTCATCCTCTTCTGAACTGTTTTTCCTTTCTAAAAACTGCTGCTCTCTTTTGGAGGAATGGGTAAGGGGAGCTCAGAACTGTGTGGCACTAGCACAATAGATGACTGAAGGTCTGGATACATGATAACAAGCGCTTTTATATATATATATATATATATATATATATATATATATATATATATATATATATATTAGGTACCTTGTAGGCCTTAGACATCTTAGCAGATCTCTCTGCGTCTACCTTTTCGCTCTTGTCTTAATAAATTCGCCGCAAACATAGCAAAATGCGTCTTTCGGATGCTTACAACTTCTAGATGCCATGTATGACGAATGTTTCTATCAATGACGAGTGACGATGTCTGCGCTGTGACGGCTAGAGTTAAACTGATAAGTTAAGTAGACATTCTTTGTATTTAGGCAGTCATCTATGTTGCCAGAATGTTCTAGAAATTTTCAATTACAATCTCTTGATGCCATGTGTGTCGAATGCTTCTATCAATGACGAGTGATGATGTCTACGTTGTGACAGCTAGGTTAAACTAATTTGTTGAGTAGACATTCTTTGTATTTATACAGTCATCTACGTTGCCAGAATGTTCTAGAAATTCTTCAAACTTCTAAAAAAAAATCTCGAAAGTTCTAGAAAGCTCTACAGTTTATTTTTCACCAAATTAGTGCTGAATCTATGTGGAATGTAAGAGAACTGGCATTGCTATCCAGGCCGTAAAAAAAACAAAATATAAGGGAAATAATAGGAGCTATTACTATAACTTTTTAAATAAATTATATCATGTTTATACCATAACTGAAAAAAATCCTTGAAACTTTTTATATATTTTTACTATTTACATCGAAATAATGTTGTTTACCATAAATGGGCTAATTTAAAAATTCAATTTCCTATCTACAAAAGCAAAGTTTGGGGATTATAATTGACTTTTTTATTTAATAGAGCCACAAACAATTGGGAAATAACACTTTTAACGGAAAAGACAAAAGTGAAATTTTGTTACACAGTGTTATCATGTTGCAGTATTTATAGGTTGTTTTCCGTTTACCATTTTCTAAAATACTTCATTCCATTTAGCTGCCTTTTTCTTCTACTATAAGTTGGAATTTTGACTTTCTTAACGTTGCTCTAGGCAGCTGCTGTTAAATGTTAATGCCGTGGCCTGTGAATGTAATCTTCTCACTCACGCCAAGGAGAGACTGAAGAGTGCTGAGTGAGCAGTAGTGAAGCCTGACCCGTTTTTTTCCTGTACAGTCCAAGTTAACACAGGCTTTGTCCAACTCGACCAACCCGTATCAACATGACCTAAACAAGTATCTATCCCTCAGATAACACTTTTAATTGCTTATTTAACTGATTTACATATAAATATGAGTTTTGGGTTGTTGTTTTTTAAACCTGGGATTTTTTCCAACCCTGATATTTAGAGAAACAACATTCAAAATAGAAAATTGAAAAATTAAATTTGAAATTAAAATGAGAAATCAAATGTTTTTGACCATAAAACAGTTAGAGACTGTAAACTCAAGGGCAAAAGTAGAGCATTTAAGTTTAGATCTGGCGTCTGCTGATGGACGCGATAGAAGGATGCCTACGTTGTGAGGATAGCGCGATATATGGAAGGAGCTGAATGTTGATGGCAGATTTTTCTTGGTAAATTAATACTACTTCAGCCATTTTAAGACGGGGAAGGTGTGGGTAGCGGTAGATAATTTCAATATTGTCATTTAACGTGGCTCTGGTCAAAGGCAGAGAGTGTTGAGTGACGTTGTAATGCGCTACTCTGAAAATGTGCTGACAATCTTTTGGAGAGGGTAGTGGAGGTCACGCCTATATACCGAAAGTTACGGTGCGTGCAGTCACTGAGAGGACATGAATATTGGTAAACGACATTGACCTCTTGTAGTTTGGATTTTGAGGGGGAGGCAGCTGTTTTTAATGAATAGGGAGGACGTGTTCCATGTTATATAATATACGAGTATGATGAGGTTTATTTGGGCTGTGGGATCAGTTGTTGAGACGTTGCGTCGGACAATACTCTTAAGGATTTTCTCATCTTCTTTATAACTTGTAGTATAAATCTATATCATAGAAATGTTAATTTTGGGGGAGGTTTTCACTCAGAAAATTGTCCATCTTAATTCGAATCACCGCGTCAATGTCTGGTTGGGTGTAATTGTTTTTGACGAGAAGGTTTTAAATATGGTTGAGCTCAGCATTCGTGGTTGCCCAATCGTTGCAATGAGTGAAATCCTGATTTACATAGGACCGGATTACACTCTCCTTGGACCGTTAAGGCTTAATCCTAAGTTCGTTAGCTTAACATAAACATGAGTTTTGAAGTAGTGAGGTGATGTCTGTACGATGACGTCAAGGAACGGGAGAGTAGAATTAATTTCTTTCTTACATGTGAATTTCAGGCATGAGTGAACTTCAAACACAGTTTTAAATTTGGTCGTTTCTTCGGGGTGGGATACATTAATAAAAATGTCATCGATAAATCTTGCATATATGTTAGGTAGGTGGTTAGGAAAGAGTCAGAATACCTTTTCTTCAATGGTTCCCATTTTAAAATTAGCAAAGAGCGTTCCTGTAAAGGTAGCCAAGTGTGTGGTCTCCTTCAATTAAAGGAGGCTTTATTCACACTTCTTAGAGATTGTCAAAGGTTGATATTAGTAAGTTAAGGAATTGAAGACGGGGCTATATATATATATATATATATATATATATATATATATATATATATATATATATATATATATATATATATATATATATTTATTTAGATGTTAACAAATATACGAACATAATTATAAGGAATGGAAATTCCTAAATACAAAATGTACATTGAAATGATTTATTATTATTTCTTTATGACAGCTCTAAATGGTTACTGTATAATGGGCACAGGAGGATTAAGAAGGGCAGGGATTATTATCATTATTACTCTGATTAATATTAGCTTATCATCATCATCATCATCACCATCACTAACTCTATAATTTAAGAAGGGTTTTTTTTTTTAGTATTTGAATAATAATTTCATCTTAGTTTGGTTATGACATGTTTTTTTATGTTATTTCTAATAATTCTTTAATAATTTTAAAAAAACAAAATGGTAAAGTTCACAAATAAATACAAGTATCGAAATTTTGTAAATTTTTTAAAACCCAAAGAATTACAAATGATGAAGTTCAGAAAATTTATTTTTATATATATTCTATAATTCTATAATTTAGCAACGTGATATTTTGAAAATGGGGAAATTCAACGGATTGCTACTTCTGCTTAACAGATATTAAAGGTGGGTTTCAATGTGTTTTCTTTCCTGGTCTTTAGTATATTTTCAAGAGATGTATTAATTAAAAAGATCAAAATACATACTATGTTGTACTTCCATTATTTGCGCAAGTGAGCATAGCCAGTAATATCCATTTTTAGTCTGGTTTTATTTTATTTCACTGCAGGTCTCAACAGAAAAGGCAAGAAATCTATGATGTATCCAGATCTTTAGTCTGCTATTTGCCCAGTTCTTCATTCATTCTCATCTGCCCTTCTTTCTAGGGAATACAGGAGATGTCAGTGATGAACTTCGAGAAAGGTTCCATCAAAATGTACAAAAGCTGCCCTCTGAGCTACCAAGCGATGGCATGAGCAGCTCAGACGATTCAGAATCTCAAGATACACCATATGTAGCACTTCTTGAATATGACAAGAAGCCACTAAGCAACAGAGGGAACTCCTGGACTCACGAATGCAACAATGGAACCTGTTGGATGAACATGCTCGAATTACAGTATTTAGGAAGCGTTCTACAGATCTACAGCAATTTTTCACTTTTGAAAACAACTTTACTTATTGTGATGATATCAGAGGCCTATTCAATGCCCTTGCGATGACCTATGAACTAAATTAGTGGAGGTTATTCATAGATGCATCCCTTTACATCGTAAAAGCAGTTCTGTTGCACATTGTGAACACCATGCCTTCAGTTCCAGTTGCTCACTCAGTCATTTTAAGAGAGACATATGAGAACTTTGTTTTTATTCTAGACCGCATAAGTTACAATGAGCATGAGTGGCTAATTTCTGCGAACTTGAAAGTAGCCCTAATGGGCTACAAACTGGATACACCAAGTTTATGTGCTTCCTTTGCAAGTGGTTCAGTAGGGCTAGATCAGAACACTATGTACGCTCAGATGGTCACCTCGGATAAATATGACGCTTGGATACCTTAATTTAATTCATGAGCCACTAGTTAAGAAGGACAGAATCATTTCGCCACCACTGCATATAAAACTAGGCCTGATGAAGCATTTTACCAAAACACTGCAACATAACAAGCAAGTTATGTTTACAATACCTCAAAGCGATCTTCCCTAAAATAAGTGATGCCAAGATTAAAGAAGGCATATTCGTAGGCCCTCAGATTCTTCAACCTATAACTGATGAGTACTTCGAGGCCACAATGGATGGAACTGAGCTAGCGGCCTGGCATGCATTCAAAGATGGATGCAAAGGATTTCCATGAAAGATCCGAGGGGCCCAGCGAAAGTGTATAGTTGAGAACCTAATCAAGTGCTACCAAGATGTTGGATGCAATATATAACTGAAGATACACTTTCTTTATTCTCATCTAAACTTCTTCCCAGGGAATAAAGGCGATGTTAGTGATGAGCACGGAGAGAGGTTCAATCAAAATATAGCGTCAATGGAAAACAGGTATAAAGGAAAATGGAGCTCTGCTATGGTGGCTGACTTCTGTTGGAACCTGAAGCGTTACACACCTGAGACGTCCTACAAACGAAGAAGTAAATACTAAAATGTAGGTTAATACATTATGTAATGCTAACAAACATGCTGATTTATTATATATTCACGATTAATTACAATGGACACATTTAATTTTATAATGGGAGAAAAATACATTTATGGTATCGTGGAAATCGGTATTAATTGCATAATTATTAAATCGGTAATTTACAATGAAATGTTACGTGAAGAGATATCTTTGTTTTCATATTCAAATTCAGCACACTCAACTTTATATTAATATGCACATGAGATCTATGTTTTTTCTTAACACTAAAATTTGTTGTACAGTCTAATTTAACGACGAGTGCGAAATTAATTGGGACTGTCTCCCATATGTGACCAATTTTGAATTTATGTTAAGTCTAAATTATATTCATTTTTACTTCTTTTCTTCCGCCAAGAAGTTTAAAATTTGTTTTGAAAGGTCACGATCCTTATTCTACACATTTATCTCCAATATCCTTTCAGCCTTGATCATTCCTTTTCATTTCATCCCTCTTTTTTTCCTTCGTAAAGGAACATCCATGTCCAGGTTAATCCCTGCTGCGTTTTTAAGTGCAGAAATAGACGAAAGATTTAGGCTGCGCGAAAAGATTTCGAGCTGAAAACAGGATTTCTAGCCATTTATTTGGGTTAAACGCCAATTCGCACCATCTGCACTTTTTATCGAAATGGGTCTGTAGTATTTTCTCTGGCTGTAGTTTTCGTCCATAACCGCTGGCTCCTTCTCTCACCATGAGCATGCGCGTGATACGGGGGTAAAAAAACCTAAGAGAAATTTTTGGAAAGAGAAATTAGTTAGGTTGTAGCTGGAAAACTAGCATTCAATGCATTTAATTCGGAATGACGAAAACTTTCACGGGAAGCCTAATTAACAAAAATGAACTACTCTTAACCCCCACCCCCTTCCCGTACTCAATTAATTAAACGAATTGTGATTCTTCAGAGAAATTCAGATTATACGATGACAAGCAAGGGATAAAATGATTTCCAGGGCTTTTCTTTGCTCTCCTAAAATTGAATCTGCCACGACATAACTCGTAAATTTATTTATCAGCGCCATCTTTTGAACCGATGACCAAGTGAAAAATGATTTGTTGTAAAAATAGGCTAACACCTGGCGATATATGCACGAAGTATTTATATTACCAGCGAAAGATTTAAGGGTAACACTTCAGATTCGGGGCGCACGGTAGATGGCGCTGTTAGTCGGCTACAATTTTGGGCTACAGCATATCTCTTATGACGTCAGACATTAGCGTCAGATGTGAATATCGGAGTAATATTTTTTTGTATGAGTATATACTGGGGGGCTGCGCCCCCCAGACCACCCCCCAATTGATTGAAACTCAGGATCATCGTAGGGTGGCCCCCCTGCAGTGATATCTCCCCCACGAGCAGTCCCCTTGAATTTACTGGGGTTTTTTCTTCTCCCCAACAGCTTTTTACTGGCAGAAAAACCTAACCTAATAACAACCAATTCTTACTTTTATAGGTTTCTTGATTAGTTTATGCGCCTCTAGATAATCTAAAAGTTTTTCGCGATCATACAAAGTAAAGCCGAATTCGAATAACAAAGAAGCACATGGAGAGCACGAAAACACAATAACGAAAGAAAAACATTTGCAAAATGGGTCCTATTTATAAGCTACGATGTTGCCAGTAAGAAGCTGTTATCGTTCGCAGTAAACAAAAAGTAAGAAAACAAAACAAAAAAACAATAAAAGACATCAAGAAACCCTACCTAATTTAGAAAAAAAACTATAAACGAGCAGAGCGCAGATATTTAGTAAATAATAGACTAAAAGTTACAAATCCCCAAAACAACAAAAAAATATAACGCAGTGATTTTCACATCTGACGCTATCATCTGACGTCATAAGAGATATGCTGTAGCCCAAAATTGTAGCCGACTAACAGCGCCATCTACCGTGCGCCTCGAATCTGAAGTATTACCGATTTAAGATTCAGCCATCCAATGCATCTAATAATATAATGCATCTAATAATAAAAAAAATCTCATTTAAAATGGCATACGAGTATACTATAAAAAGTGACTGGAGTTGATTGGAAAAAGAATTATTTGCAAATTTTTACCATCTCTTTAATGTGTAATAGTCAGCAAGGTGAAAAGAAAGGAGAGAGAGAGAGAGAGATCAGACCGCTAAGATACCATCTCAAAACTCTCCGGATTCAATCTTGGAGTTACTTAAGAAGAGTTCCAATTTAGGTATTAAATTTTATTCTATCAATTGTGATATGCCTCCGGAAGTTGCTAATTTATCCTTGATTATAAAACTTGCAAAGGGTTTCAAATTCTCTCTTTTTATCATTTATGGTCTTCTGTGCGCACATTTTCCTGTAAATTTTGAAATGACTTAGTTTTGTCTCTAGGATATTGAGTTTTGGCGACTTCCCATTACCACTCTGCTTAAGTGCCCTTAATTTAAATTCAGTTTCATCCTCATTGTGTTTCACGTAGTTCCTACTTTCTATGCCTCCCCCCCTATCATCAACCCTTCTTTAATGCGATATTTTTTATCCCATCAGAGACACCAAGTTTTTAATTTTAGTATTATATATATATATATATATATAAAGGGATTAAGGAAGTGTACTCAGATATCAGGAGAGGTTCTCCTTTATCCAGACCGTACACTTGCAAAAGTGTGATCATATGATTGATTTTTAATAGATATAAAATTATATACATACTCGTACATCTTGAACAATTATATTAATAGGCTTATCGAAGATTCTATTCTCATTGTTGTTGACAACCATAATAATATGTCAGCAGGGCAATATAAATTTCATAAATATATAATTATTCTATTGTCGCTTCCTGAATCCACAAACCCTAAATTCATTCAATCCGAAGGATTAATCGCTCCTCCCATATAATAGTCTTCAGACCATTTTTCCAGTATAAACTTCTCATCATAATGTTTTTTATTGTATTGCATCCATTTCTTTATCTTTAAGTTTCTTGACTTTATATACTTCGCGATTGAACGGAACTCTTTCATTATTTTACAGCTGAACATAGCAAAAGCCCAAACTAATTCTATTTTCCAACAAATCTGTTTCATAATATTGTTGTTTCTCTTACATAATTATATAATCATGTAAGTGCGATATTTTCCTATCTTCGAAATAAGGGGGGAAAGTTATCTAATTATATGGAAGATGAAGATTTAGATAAATTCTACATAACTGAGTCTCGGATAAATAAAAACCAAACTTAGATTAGAAATCAATATGAAGTAAACAGATACAACCCCTGAACTATCTAAGAAATTGATAAGATTGGTGGGGTGGAGGGGATTCATATTTTTGTGAAAAGTATCATTCATCCATATGAAAAATAACATAACGGATGGCCAAACTATGGAATCGTTATTGGTTGACATTAGAGTTAGAAAAACTTTGAAGGCGCACCTAAAAGTTTTGAAAGATCTAACTACTTTCTTGAAATTGATATGGAAATGATAGGGGAAATAAACTGATAATGGAGTGGTGAAACAATTATAATTGTTGTACGACTGTGTCTTGATGAATATCCCATTACAATTATATCAAAATCTGTTTAGAACTTTTAGAGTTGTCAGTTTCGGCACAATCGTGTTAACATTCAATCCCTACGGAAGCATCAGTGTATTTAACGTAAGTAAGATGGTAATTTACGAGAAACTGGAGGGTCGCAGAAAGAGACGGATGTTATACTGGTAATTTACCCCAAAAATACAATTAGAAAAGGTTATTCTCATATCCGTTATTTTTATTATTGTTTAGTGCTTTTCTTGGCGATTTAAAAATATAATCCGCAGATATATAGCTAGTCAAAGATTTATTAATTGTTTTCACAATATCTTTCTTTATAAATGGATAAATCAGCCAAATAAAGATAATATACCTCATCTTAACTAATAATGATTTGTCAGTCAAGAACCTAAAGAGTTAGTGAAGCGCTAGGAGGCGTAATCTTTATTTTGCCCGCTTTACTCTGTAATAAGTCCTGATAAGGATATTGAAAAAATTCTAAGTTTCCCAAGTATAATTATGCAAGACTATATAGCTTCTAAGATTTAAAAAAAGAGGAGGAAGAGTTTCAAGACCAAAATTTGCTTTAGGGATGTGGGATACTTTTAATCGTAAAATCTACAGTGTGCAATAGTAAGGTATTTCCGAAAAAAATATTCGCAAAAAAGATAGTAAATCTTCATTGTGGATCCAAGATACGAGGGTTGGTCAATATGTTTTGCGAATCGGTAGGGAAAAACAGAGGAAAGGGGATGGCTGTTTGTCGGGGTGTTAGGAAAACTTATGACAAGTCAGGACCTACAGCCGCACGCTCCTGCCTCATCTATTTAAGAAGCAGTAGCTGATCGCAGATCGTCAGTCACAAATTTTTCAACAATGGAGAAGGTTGAGCACCGCGCAGTGATCAAATCTTTGACCAAGGAAGGCAAGAATGCAAAAGAGATCCATGAACGAATGGTTGCAGTGTACACCGACACTGCCTCTTCCTATGCAACCATTGCTCGCTGGAATAGGGAGTTCCGCCATGGTTGTGAGTCCCTTGAAGATGACCCCCGTCCAGGACGCCCATCAGACGTGACCAACGAGGACAATGTGACCCGTGTGGAGAGGAGGATCCTCGAAAATCGACGGGTTAAGGTCGAAGAAATCGAGCGAGAACTTGGAATATCACACGGAAGTGTTATCAACATCATTTACGACAATTTGGCCACGACCAAGGTGTCTGCCCGTTTGGTCCCTAGAAACCTCACGAAACCTCACGCCCAATGATTGACTTCAACGTCGGCAAAGTTCAGAGAAGCTGCTGCTCCTGTACAACCAAGACCCGGCGGGATTCGAGTCACGCATAGTGACAGGGGATGAAACGTGGGTCCATCACTGGGATCCCGAGACCAAGCTCGAAAGCATGGCCTGTAAGCATAGGGGCTCTCCGGCCCCCATTAAGTTCCGGACCCAACCCTCAGCCGGGAAGATCATGGCCACCATCTTCTGGGATTCTGAGGAAGTGTTGATGGTGGACTATGCACCTCGTGGAAGGACCATCACAGGCCAATATTACGCCGAGGAACTGGCTGGGTTGAAGAAGTGCATCCGTCAGAAGCGGCGCGGCAAGTTGACACGTGGTGTCCTGCTCCTCCATGACAATGCCCCTGTCCACAAGGCCAGAGTTGCACAAGCTGCTTTGCGCGAATGCAGATTCAGGAGCTCAACCATTTCCCCTACAGTCGAGAGCTGGCCCATAGCGACTACTTTTTATTCCGCCAGCTCAAGGCTGGACTACGTGGACGCCAGTTTGAGGACGATGAAGATGTCCAGCTCGCCGTCCAGCAGTGGATTGAACAGCAGTCGGGAGATTTCTGGTTGTCGGTAATTCGAAGCCTCAGGGACAAGTGGCGCAAGTGCATTAAAGTCGAGGGTAGTTATATTGAAAAATAATAAAACACTTTTCCTCACATTTCGTTTCCTTATATCCGAATTGCGAAACTTATTGACTGCCCCTCGTATATCCAAAAATATCTCAGAAATGAAGAGAATTTCATGGGTTGAAATAAGTAAATAACGGAGAGGAATTTACTAGCTATGATGTGGCTAGGAAGGAATTATTTAGAGATATTCAAAGAAATTTAATGTTTTCAGAATTAAAATTAGACTGAATTGTAATAAACACGCTTAAACCTTTTAGTTTTGATAAGGTATATTATCGAAAAAATATAATTTGGTCCTCTGGAAAATACTAAGAATATCAGAGAGACATGAAAAAATATTTTAAGTCCTAATTGATTACTTTTTATCTTCCTTTGCAGTGGAAAGAAATGAACTTGTAAACTTCGCTTATCCACAAGTGAATACAAAAAGCTTAGAAAGGATCGAGTGTGTAAGATACGTGATGTTATATGGAGTGTGTGTGCATAGTTTGGCTTGTATTTTAGGTTCATGGGGCGGTGCAATTCTTTAGGGACTCTAAGTTGGTTCATCGAAGTTAGTTCCATTCAATGCATGAGTTGTAGAGATAGAAGCTTGTGAGTCGGGGCATGTCGTAACATATGGGACATATGTTGGTGAGCGGGACCGTAGTTTTGTTTTAAGTCACAGGTTAAGACAAGGAAGAGAACATGGGTCGCCTAGGGCGCACCCCTCGTGGGAAAATTGCAGAGGTAAAAGAAGGAGAGGGAATAAGGAAGATTAGGAGGGGAACCCAGGCCCGACCAGGCCGGATATTACCATTAAACTGCATCTCTTTCATGGCATAGTTTTTTGTGTGTTTTGGGGTGGGAGTGGGGGTGGAGAGCACTTTCTCCACAAACTCCTCTTCTCCAAGCGGGTTAGCCACTTGCAGGCAGCTAACGTTGAACTCGCTTCTTTAATGTTTTCCAAACAGTGCTTGTCAGCAGCGAAAAAGGCAAATAAATTACTCCGTTTTTATTTAAATAAATGTTAATTATAAATGAAGTTATTCTAAAATTGTTTAATTTTTAAGTCATCTGGTATACTGTATTCAGGCATGATGGCCTCATTAATTATTTGTTGTTGGTATGATAACGAAAGTTAAGAGTGGAGAAACTTGAATGATACTTATCTGTTGTTAATATGATAGCGACAATTCAGAGGGGATAAACTTGAATGATACCATTCCTGAGCCACTTTGACTATAGAAATAGGTTGAGAGTACTTAATATTTTCTCATTTAAAAGTAGAGGTTTAAAGGGAACCCTGACACAGTTATTTAAAATATTTACTGGTATTGATAAATTAAGAGTTTCCATTTTTTAAGAGTTAGACAAAAGAGGACAATGGGTCATAATATAAAGAGTAAGAAACTGAGCGGCAGCTAAGACTTGCGTAATTTCCTACTCATAGATATGGAGAGTTATGGAATGGACTGTGGATTTGTGAAACAGGATCCTTTAAACGGCATGAAAATTAAAGAACGAAGTAAACGTTTAGATTTGTACAGCTGTATATTCTAATGAACATGAAATCAGATAGTATGTATAAGCTATATAAGCACCTTAGCGTTGTTTGGGTTTCCGATTTGTATCTCCTTGGATTACTTTAATCATCAGCGAGTGCTATGAAAGTAATTTTGGTTAAGGATATTTGTTTATGCATACATATGACATTGCTTTCTGAGCAGAGACCAAAACTCTAGTTTAAGTTAGGTCAGCTAGAAATCTCCTATTAAATTTCGATACAAGATGGTTCTGTGTTCAATGCCAAAGGACCTTAGTAGAATCGTTAGCATGAAATAACCACGATTTCAGCATGGATTAGATCCGCTAATAATTATCAAAGAATGCCAGAAGGTTATTAATAGTGGAACCACTACTCACCATAGTATTTGGAGTGTTACAATTAAATTTCTAGGTTTTCTCCAAGCTTAGGAATCAAGACAACCTTTAAGGAGTCCTCTGTCCCACTTTGTTTCAAGGACTCCAACTCATCTTTTCCTGTAATTCTGTAAAGTGATGTGATGATAAACTACAGTAGGGCCAGTCGTTTGGTTCTTCTGCGCAGATTTAACACACAGCAATGAAAACTGGATAAGACCATAAAATAAATCCAGA
Source organism: Ceratothoa steindachneri (assembly GCA_963969495.1). Taxonomy (NCBI): domain Eukaryota; kingdom Metazoa; phylum Arthropoda; class Malacostraca; order Isopoda; family Cymothoidae; genus Ceratothoa; species Ceratothoa steindachneri. Next base: position 16,949,379 of record OZ018330.1, on the reverse strand, counting down.
ACTGGATTTAGGGATTCCAGCACCTCAAACCCAAATCAGTTGGATTAAGCAACTAAACCCGTTAAATAGTTTGGCATTTGTATAAAATAGTATTCAAAATACCACCAGTTCAGACAATGGTTTAGTACATCCCCTCAGAATTCAATGTTGAAAATAAGAAAGGTAATTTCTATTGTAGTTTAGACTACCCAAAATGCTCGCACAATTCCAGGTCCTCACGATTCACTTATCCCAACTTAACCTCTTCATTAAAAGCTGATAAGCCAAGTAAATCAGTTCGTTTGAGAATAAATTTTCGGAAATGTAAAAAAGGGCGAGTAAACGGGAATTAGAGAAAATGGGAAGATAAAATTAACCACTAACAAAGAGAAGCACTATAAGAAAACAAGGTAACCAAACACAGGAGGGAAGTACCCTAGCCACTTAAGGATTTTACCGGAAACCATAAACAAGCCTTTGATACGTAAGGTTATATATCAAAAGATGTAGCCCACAATATTAATCTAGACAAATACAAGACTGGAAGATAGCCTAAAGCTAGATCCTTAGGGTTTTTCAAAATACTAAATCCACAAATGAATGTATGTAATTTAAAATTAATTTAGGAAACTTATTTTTCAAGTTCACATTCACACAGAGGGTAAAGAAAACCTAAGGAAAACATGTTTTCGTCTGTCAATTATTTTATAGAATTCAAGCGAAATCTTTTAAAGTTTAAAAGATTAAATCCTGGTTAAAAGTCTCCAATCGGTAGCATACATCTCAATTAAACGAGCATAGTGCGTATTTAAATAGCAGGGGGGAGGGAATAATCCAATCCACACCCCTCAGGTCTCTCAGTAAAAATAATGGTAACAAATTCATCCGTATATATGTAAGTGCAATACTCTCTTACCCATACTAAGGAAGCGCCCAAACTAATCTACCCCTTAAGTTTGTGTAAATAAAAAATTAACTTTATGAGTACGTCAGTTGGTAGCCCCGGAATGGATAAGAAATCAATATCAAGTAGGTTGAAGGACTCTAAATACTAATAAATCAACCTGAAGGCATAACTAATGCATATACACATCGGAAATAAATTCCTAACACAATTAACGATCCAACAAATGGACCGACCACGATGATTGACCTCCCCCTGGCATTGATGGTAGCTAAGGCTAGAACAGAACAAACGAAACCAAAGTTTATTCCATCAAATTGACTTGAGTTTGATCATCTCCGAGCACAACATTGTACGATTTTCCCCGATGCAAATCTGTGTTAACTTAAATCAGTGCAAATCTTGTTTACGAAAATGTGATGCGAAAAAGAGGAAAATATTTTTAACTATTGGAGCGTGTGACGTTGGAGTTTAAATTCAGGTATTATTTAAGGGTAATTATGGCTTAATAGCAGAGCGGGGAAGGTCGTATATTTTTCTGAAGTAGTTTTTTTTTCATCCTCCATTGGGTGAATCTTTGCGTGTGCGGGTAAGCAGAAACAATAAAAAACGACAAAAAAGAAACCCAATGCAAAAGATTATAACAGGGGTCATCACCCCCCAAAAATAAGACTCTCGGTAATACTCACTTTAGTTTTTGATTCGTAGTTTAGTTAATAATAATAATTAGCTTAACCATGAAAATTCCTCAGTGAATGTAAAATAAAACAAATTATTTTGTATTATCAATATTATTATTCGTTATTGTTATTATCTAAGATGCCATCTAAAACCTTTCTAATTTTACTTATATTTTTGTCTAAACGTAACAGACGAGAAAACAGGTATAATTATAATAATAAAAAAAGTAAGAAAGATAATAACAGTAACTATAATAATCACGCAAATACATTATTGCTAAGGTGAGGTGGGTGCACTTTTAGCCTTCAGAAAATAATTAGTACAAAAAGTACAGTACTTTTCACTACGTTTTGCCAGGTGGACATCATTTATTGGATCTTAATACTAATGTATGATAAATCTGTAAGTTGATCTTTAATTTTTAATGCGCTAGTGAAGAGAACCATGCAATAAACATAATTAAAGCAAAGGCGAATAGGGAGCCAATGGAAGCAACGATTACTAAACGAAAATATATTCCTCAAAGGCTTCATCGGGGCGGAAGATAATAAAAATACAAACTAGCAAAGACGCTAAAACCCCCTCTCGAGGTCAGGTCAAAGAGAAGAGTGAAAGGGAGGGGGGATGAAAAGTACAAAGGGAAAGAGGCTAGGAAAACAGAGATTAATTTAACAACTCTTGGTAATATAGGTTATATTTTAAAGCAATAGTTATTTTTATTTTATACATATTGACTAGGGCTGTCCACGACATTTTCAGGCGAATTATTTCACGTTTGCGTTATTTTATAAGCAAATAAATTCTGTGCTATTGTAGTGCTAAACCCTTATTTCTAGTTAGTATACGGTTCTCTAGTTAAAATATTGAGTTATAGTTATATTAGTGAACCGTTTATACTTTTATATATATGGTGATCCAAAAGTCTCCGCCGTAATAAAATTTCATACGATGCCATACAATTATTTTCAGTATTTAAAATGTTGTCCTTGAGCTCACACACAAAGATTTCTATTCTAAATTTCTAGTTACTTGATTAAACCTTAAATAATACTTTTACTTTTCGACATGTAATATTTTTAGTGAGGAGATCCCATTATGGATGACTCTATACCTCGATAAATTTGATGTGCAGATACTGTTGTTCCAGTGACAGTAAAAGAGGTGCCCCGGTCATTCTTCATACGATCTATTTCTAAGTTCAGGAATTAATTTCTTCGCCGGACGCGTTCCAATCTTGAAATGACCTTTCACTTATATGGTCACCAGAATTGAACAGCATGCTCCAAAGGATCTCTAACAAGGTCTATATATAAAAGAGGAATAATAGATTTGATTTAAAGGCAAATTTCTAGCTACAGTACTATACAAAAAAAATCAGAACGCCTATATTTATATCATAACATCGTCCATAACTTTTGCCAGGGAAAGTCCAAGGTTTATAAAATTGGTGTACAAAAAAATCTACATATTTTAACTACGTATTGTTATATCTTATGCAAATTGTGGTGAAAATTATCAGCAGATAAGCAATTTAACTCCCAAATGGAAGCGTCTAAAATGAGCCGAAAATCTAAGGTTCTTATAGAGAGAACCGGAATTGTTTGCATGGCAAATCACTTATGTTTAATCTCATGTGCTTTAGGTACTTCTCTTGCTTGCAATTATCCATTTTCTCTGTCCGAGAAACTGATCGTAAAGCCACGTCATCAAAATGGTCCTTCGATTGGAGCTATTGCAGAGACTGTCAAGCGATATAAAAGTGTAGAACATAATATTACGTCCACCTATGTTAAAACGGGTTTATGAAAAGCTAATAATTTAACTGGTAGGCCAACGATGGCCTCAAAAAATGAAGACCAAGCTATTACTAAAATTGTAGAGAAAGACAGTTTCAAGACGGCTGGAGTATTTTCTAGAAAGATTAGTGAGATTTTACCCATCTCTGTTTCCAGGCAGATTGTCTCATAGATGTTGTAGAAGGACAATCTACACGGTCGCATACTAGCGGTTAAGGCATTAATCAGTTCGAAAAACCAGAAGGTTCGTTCTTCATTCACCACTGATCTCGTCACATAGACGAATAACCAATGGAGTCAAGTCCACTTGAGTGATGAATGTAATTTCAATATGTTCGGAACCAATGGCGAGAGGTTTGGTCGTCGCGGAGCAAGAGAAAGATTGTCTGTCAGTTGGGCCCTAAAGACGGTGATGTTTATTGGAAAAGGTACCATGGTTTGTGATGTGATTTCAGTAGAAGCCACTGGGCCATTTGTGCGCTTACAGAGCATAGTGAATGCACAACTGTATAATGAATTGCTACGAAAGAAAGCTTCGATCCATTTGCGAGACATTGAAGCCTAGCCTGCAATTTTAATTATGATCTCACTGTTGAACGAGCACATCACTGTTATGAATTGGCCTGCAAATTGTCCTGGCCTGAATCCCATTGAAAATGTTTGGAAGATATTCGGAGAGAGGTATAATGCGAAGACCCCCACCAATAGTGAACAACACTGGGAAATTGTTCATGATGAATGCAGCAAGATTCCTGGGTAAGAGTGTTAACGGTTGATTTGTTCTTGTGGCAGATGTCAAAGAATCATCGAGTATTAAGGCCTCCCCTTTAAATGCTAATTAATTATAAGTTGTACAAATGTCTTCCGCTGATAATTTAATCGTTGTATTGCAATGTAATTTTTTTACCACTCTCGTTGGCTCATTTTAGACACTTTAATTTTTCTATTAAATGGCTCCTCCACTCATAAATTTCCTTCTATTCGACCAAATTTACATAAATTTCACCTATACGTAGTTTATGTATGTAGGTTATCGTACACCAATTAAGAAAACCTTTTATTTTCCCTGGCAAAAGTTATAGAGGGGGTTTTGATAGAAATACAGGCCTTTTAATCTTTTTAGACCGTACTTTATGTAGCTTAGAACCCCATTTGCCATTTGTAAAGTTCATAGCACCTTTATCTATCGGGATAATACCCACTGTCATCTCTCTTTAGGTTGTTAATGGCAATTATTTTTTTCGGGAACAGTAGAGTGTGGTATTACTCCTGAAAGAAGCAGCTATCCATAGGCCTTGATTTTTTAAATGGCAGATTCAAGGGATGGCAAAGATTCCGGGGTGTGTGCACATTTAGTTTCAAAGTTTAGGTTTCTTCGGGAATAAGCCATTTCCTCGATAAGTTTACCCAGTCCACCTTTTGTGAGTGGGCTTTCTGTCGCCCTATTTCAGCCTTCGTTGAGCCTGTATAGGTTTAACGAAGGCTGAAAGAGGCGCGGAAAAGATAGTGGGAGATTTAAGAGAGGTGCGAAAGTTAAGCTTTGAGGGGGGCATCAATTTCTCATCTGGGACCCGAATTAGTACAATTCAGGTTGTCAGATCACAGAAGTTAGAACTTTAAATGGTTGTCTGATGCTTCGTTCTTTATGGTAAGAAAGAACATCGATCGATCTAGGAGGTCTTGAATTAGACGCCATTCTGTCTCTACAGTACGGTTTTTATTTCATTTCTTTTGTGCATTTGCTTGAAATTAGCCAATCATTCATTCAATCAAAATTCAATTAAGGAAGGAATAAACGGATCATTTCCCATTGAATATCGTCTCTCACGAAAAAAACGAACCAAACTTAATATTGTGATTGGTGACGAGGTAATAGTTTTCTTGATGGAAAAGAGAATATACATCATGTTTGACAGTATGTAGCAGTGAACAACCACATGAATTCAACTTTGCCTGCACTATTTGCAACCAGGTGTCTCTGTGGATCGGGATATACGAGAATTCCAGCCTTATTGGTGTTTTACGACAATAACATAAATGGTGCTCCATACCTGAACATGATTAAAGAACAAATAATTCCGGAACTGCACCTTAATTATCCAAATAGATTAAAAAACTTTGGTGGATTCAAAATGTTGCTCCAGCGTATAGGCAGATTGCAGTGAGAAAAAGATTGACGGAAATTTGCAACAATTGCATAGTTGTATTAAATCATGAAGTCGGCGAAAAAATCACTCGAATTTAATTAACACTGCAACTTTTCTGCGGGGTCATTTTAATAATAAAGTAGGCTACATTAAACCTGAAAATGCAAATCAATTGATCTAAGACTCAAATGTGCTTGGGTAGAAATCAAGAATATTCGGATGAGACCTATTCTTAAGAATATTTTTTTTAGGATTTGATTTTAATAAATTTATTGTTCATTGTAAAGATTATGATATTAGATTAATTCACTTGCCTCGAGCGAACTTAATTTTTACTTCCTTAGCTAAGATAAAAGCAACTTCAATATTTTTAAAACAAACTGATGAAAATGTTCAAATTTATAGAGAGAATTTTGACAAAGAAAATTTAGTTTCTGCAATAAAAATGTCAAGAATATATTAAAACCATTTAGATTTTTGCTCGCTTTTTATTAGGACTGACATATTTTTTTAATTATTACAAATTTCTTTTTCATCACTAACTCTATAATTTAAGAAGGGGATATTTTGGAGTATTTGAATAATAATTTCATTTTAGTTTGGTTATGACTTATGTTTTTTTAATCCAAGTTATTTCTAATAATTCTTTTTCACTAACTCTATAATTTAAGAAGGGGATATTTTGGAGTATTTGAATAATAATTTCATCTTAGTTTGGTTATGACTTATATTTTTATAATCCAAGTTTTTTTCTAATAATTCTTTTATAATATCCAAAAACAAAATGGTGAAGTTCAGAAATAAATATAAGTATCGAAATTCTGTGAATTTTTTAAAACCCAAAGAATTACAAATGGTGAAGTTCATAAAATTTATTTTTATATATTCTATAACTATATTTTAGCAACGTGATATTTTGAAAGGGGAGAAATAGTTTAAGAGTTCCTTTTTAAAATTATTATAATTGACGAAGATCAGAAAATTTATAAAAATTCAACCATGGCTGCTTTTTTTTTAGATTTTAAATTTTAATCTTAGTAACGAAGCCATTGCCTAGTTTATTGTTATAATTTTATCAGTGATAAAATTAAAATCATGTATCGAAAAATATCGTACCGGTTTTGCGTTTGGCAGGAATACCGTATCTCTATGTTAAATTCCTAAAAGATGAACAATACATTATTAAAAAACATTTAGAGAAACATATGTGGCCGAAATAAAATATATTTCCCTCTTGTAGCGGTTTGGGGACGGCTACTACCTTAGTTTCTAGCTATTAAACCGGTATTTTTTTTAAAATTTATGAACACTGTAAGGTTCTTATTGTGAAATTGACCAATAATTCTATTTCTATTCCAACCTTTCACCTTATAGCGTGTTTCTATAATGTTTTGTCCCTTTTAATCAATAAAATACACTGGTTTTAGCACCAAGCTAAAGTAAACTCGATTTCTTATCGTCTATGAAGTTATTGTACAGTAACAAAAATCTATTTGTAAGAGTAATATTAATGAAACTTGCATTTATTATAAAAAAATATGAGTTAATATCTACCATGTCACTTGGAAACCATCTTAATGGTTTAGGTTCTTCAACTTTGAATTTACTTGTTCTGTCTGGTTCTTCGATAGACTAACAGTTATTCTTTCAATTAATCAGTCAACTACTCACTTAGGGATTCAGTCAGTTAATTAATAATATAATAAATAATATTCAAATGATTAGATTATCTGCTAAATGAATGAATAAGAGTCAGTGAATTTAAGTCATTGACTCAGTCACTTAATCAATTTCACTCTCTCTGACTTTTTCCTACAAAGTCAACCTTGCCTTCCTTGCGCTTATCCTAACACCCCTTAGTATTCTCCTCTTTTGCACATTCCGGGTCTATACCATCCCCATATATTTTCACTCCCACTTACCTTACCACTTTCTTTCATACTCTCCACGATAAAGATGTCCCCATTGACTTTAATTTGTAATTGTTAAAGTAATTTTATGATTAACAAAGTTAATTGAATGTTGATTGAAAGTGATCGTAGCTCTTATGAAGTTGGCTTCCAAATCATATCAAGAAAAGGCGGCGTTTCTAGAGTCGAGGAGATTTTCTTTGGCAACCAAACGTAGCTGCCCTATTTTGGGCATGGCTGATGCACCAACACCCTACCACCACCACTACTACCACCATCTCCACCAACACCACATCCACCACAATATATCTCATAAACTAAAGTCTTTAATCTTTAAGATGGATTTAAATGGAGGTCGAAAAATAGCTTCATCGTTGACTAAGAAGCCAAGGGCTGTTTGTGAGGAAGAAATGTGGGAACGGAATGAAATGGAAACATTAAAACGTGACTGAAGATGACGTGGAATCGATAAAAAAAATTTTTAAAGTTTTTTTTAACAAACGCGTAAACAAATCCGGAAATAAAAACACAGGAACTTGAGTACAAACAGTTCACGGACTTTAACCAGTGTTGACCTAAATAGAATGTTATAGCTCATATATAGGGTGAATCAAAGGTCAAAATAGAATGATTGGGGGTGTTTTGAGTACAATATGCGACGTTTACTTCACCTTGTATATTCCTCGCGTCACTGTTTGAATCAAAATGGTATAGGGAATGCAAAGGGTATTATAGGTAAGGTAGGAAAGAGAGGAATGAAAGGGAATGTTTTTTAAAAGATAAGATTTCAGATTCTTTCTTTATGTGAGACAAAAATGAAGAGAGTGTGTTGGATGGAGTGCATCAAGGGAAGATCAGAGCGAGTTATGAGTGGTATGGAGAATTGTTTGGTATGATTGCGTATAACCGAGGTACAAGGAATGATGTAACTCTGGGTAGCTCAACGTACTGCAACTGACATCTGGCCTACAACTTCCAGAGGAATGACAAAACTAAGGTTGCTTATCTTCCACACGTCTTAACCTTTTCTTTATCACTTTCTTTTATAGATCTCTCCCGGCATACAACTTAACAGAGATGCCCTCATTATTTTTCGCCTTTTAATTTTAAGTAATAATAATAATCTATAGGTGCAGTTTTTAACCACAAGACAGTAAGGAAAGTCGCATTGTTAGAAGAGGGGGCAATTTTCTTCCATTCATCGTAGATTGTCTCGCCGTCGAGGCCTTTATCCGTCAGGGGAGAAAACATTCTATAAGGAAAGGAAGTTAATATTCTAACCCAATGTTTACCTTGCTTTGTTGCGTAAGGCGGAGAGGAGGGGGGAAGTTAAGTGTGGTTCACATCTCAGGACCGTGGCACTTTTAGTAATCTCCTCTTTACGCACCTTTGCTATATAACTCCAACGAATATTACCTTTCTTTGAATACTTTTATTTGACCTAAGAACCTATGTTTAAAGACTTGTTAAAATGCTTCTGAAGGATATTTGTAGATCTCTTTTGTCTTCTATTGAATAAATGAAGAAAAAAACCCAACATACTCAAAATATGAGTAAAAAATAGGAAGCGAAACAGAATATTAACACACCAATGCGCTTGAAAAAGTGTCTCTTTTTACAATAAAGACAGCCCTTGAAGCTCAAAGTGATCAGCCAATTTATTAATAATTTTATTTTTTCTGTAATACTTCATTCGAATACTTTATTACTTTTTCGGACAACTAACGAAGTGGGATTTTCCTGAATTGTTTATTAACGAAGTAAGAAATGTGTAGGCTTCACTGCATAATCTATCGCCCGATGACAACTAACGATAGTAAATATTTTGTCATTTATATTCACTGTATTTATGGTATAAAGAATTTTTCAATTTCTGTTACAAGACTAGATCAAACCAATGAAAGACCTAGTGCTTTATATGCTTCATTTCAATCACTTGTTGGTCAATCATATATATATATATATATATATATATATATATATATATATATATATATATATATATATATATATATATATATATATATATTTATATAATAAAAATGAATTATGTCTGTCTGTGTGTGTGCGCCTGTCCATTTATAGAAATAAAAAACTCTGTTCTAACTCTCCCCCTCTCTATCCCCCCACTCCGCCCCCCTCTCCCCTCCCCTCTCGCTCTATCTCTCCCCCACCTCTCCAACCCTATAAAAGGACATAAAAACTAAGAGAAAAAATTATCTCCCCCGTCTCCTCTCCCCCTCCCCTCTCTCTCCCCCTCCCCATCTTTCTCCCCCTCCCCCCCTATAAAAGAACATCTAAAACAAGAGAAATCAAATAAAATCTGATCTTAAAATATAGTTATAGGTAAGACGTTTGATCTGTTTCTGTGTCCACAAAGCTGTTTGCTCATAACTTACGATCAGTCCCGCGTGAACGTAAATTCTTGATCGAGCGCGGTGAATCTACCTTCACCCCACAAATAATATTAGTAATCTGCGAGTAAAGATATCTGTGCCACAATATATTAATTTTAAATAATATGCATCTTTATTTTTATGCGACAGGATTATTTTTAACCCGGGCAACGTCTGGATCACGATGAAATAGTCGATTATTCTATATAGCTCCTAAACTGTCTAGAACCTGCTGACATACCACCTCACCAACTTGTACTGAAGGTAGTAATTCTAAATAATGTTCTTGCACAATTTGGATACAATAAAACTCTGTAATGGAACTTGGTTTGTGGTAAATAATTTGATGGCACATGCCATAGAGGCAATAATTCTTACTGGAAGTGGAAAAGGAGATGGACTTGATATACAGAATACCCCTAAATCCATCAAGGTCAGAATTGCCCTTACATTTAATAGAATACATTTCCCAATCCGTGTAAGTTTTGCAATGTGAATAAAAAGATCGTAAGGTAAAACTCTGTTAGTGCCATAGTTAAAATTAGAGGAACCCTGTTTTTCTTATGGTCATCTCATGGTGATTGCTTTAGATTTGGAAGGAAAAGTAATATTTGTATATGCTCCGCAAGGGAAAACTAAGAATATTGTGTAACAAAAGTTCTGTAGCGTTGCTGAACAAAATTAAGTTTAGTTCATAGAATGAGAATATTGTTTGTAAAGAATAAAAAAAAAGTAAAGATCAAATCCGTCTTACTTTATTTCCGAAAGCACATTTTACCTGGGCAACGACGGGTATCTCTGCTCTTTTCAGCTATTTCTGCTAGTATATATATATATATATATATATATATATATATATATATATATATATATATATATATATATATATATATATATATATATATATATATATATATGGAAAGTACATAATATAAATTTGTCACATATTTTCTCTTTCAAGAGTAGACCACTATACTATTTTGCATACACCATTCTTCCTTGTGCTATGAATAGATCATAACACTGCATGTTCCAATTAGCAGTTATGGACAAAAGTTTTGATACTAGTATATTATTTCATATTACAAAATTAATAAAACTAATTGTCGAATCTTAAACGCGCGCCTCTGTCGCCTCTCGGGGCGTTATCAACAAACCCCAGCGGGAGTACTTTCCATCCCTCCAAGGAAAGGTTCCCATCCATCTTGGCGGGGGCAGTAACGGTTCCGGCTTGTCCCTATATATTGTTGGTCCCAATTAGGCATCGACAGTTTTTGCCTGCTTTTTACAACGAAACACGCCATTCTCGATGGCGCTCCATTTCCCTACGAGCCCGAAGGCTAGAATTATACCGAAGGATCTGAGCCCCAGTCAATTGGCACATCCTTGATTTCGGTACATTTCGTTTGGCAGGGAATACTCCTTCTAGTTAGTGTTACTACTAGAGGTTAAACTCCCCGTGGTTAAAGTCCCTTGAATAACCATCTGACCCCCGTTTCATCTCTTAAAGCCTCGAACCCGAGCTAGGTTGAGACAAATCATCTGTGGCTTCCTTGCCAATAATCCCTGTGTGCGTACGTAGAAAGGCTCGTATAGCCTCTCCACCCCTCCAGTACAGTTCGCTCCGAATAGCTCTGTTAGATCGATTATTGTAAACATCGAGTATCCATTGCCATTATTCTATTTTAAACTATTTATTGTGTATACTGTGTAAATATTAAAGTTTATTTTTTTGTTCCTACTTTTTCATAAGCCTCATAGCCGCAGCACTCTATCGTTTGTATTTAAATCGCCGCACTCTTTCAAGGAAGTTGGTCCCCAACTTCCCCACTTCTATCCCCCATCTCTGCCGTGACCAGAGTTGAGTCAAAGTCACTCGTTTAACCTTGAAGTTCTACGCATATCGGGTAGAAGTGACATATATGTCGATGGGTCATTCTAGGACTCTAATCAAACATTGTATTTTGTTTAAGTATCATCATCATCATCGTCATCGTCATCATCATCATCATCATCATCATCACTAACTCTATAATTTAAAAAGGGGATATTTTGGAGTATTTGAATAATAATTTCATCTTTGTTTGGTTATGACTTATGTTTTTTATCAAAGTTATTTCTAATAATTCTTTTATAATATCAAAAAACAAAATGGTGAAGTTCAGAAATAAATATAAGCTTCGATGATCAAATATTCTGCACCTCATCAGAAACGACCATGGCAAATGCTTATAAAAAAATGGCTATTGGTTGTGATAGTTTAAAGTTCACAGTATTTTATCTACATATATATGATGAAATTTATACATCCAACCTTTTTAGTGACCCTATCACTTGAACTACATAAATTAACGCCTGATCTCTGTAGCTCTTGGTTGAGGTCAGTAATCAAAAGCCGGGCTGTCTGGCTTGAAGTTGGACTTCTATCCCGCCTAATTCCGTACTCCAGAGCTTCGGGAATTAAATGTATAAATTTAGAATCATCCTTCGGGTGTTAAATTCGTGTGGTATTCCCACATATGAGAAAATAGGGGGAAAATAACATATGTAAAAGGAGTAGGAGAGGAGAAGGTCGAGAAAACTGAAAATTGAGCGAGGACAATTGGAAAGGTGAACAGAGGAGTGAGTGTTCACCAACGAAGATAAAGCCGTTCCTTAACAATTTTTGTGGCGATGAAACACAAACGTAAAAATGATATGGCAGTGCGGGTAACTAAAAGAGAGAACGTATTCAGGAAAAAGGGTGATGAAACTAAATCCCTTAATTATTAGTCGGATCAATGAATAACTTTTGGACCAATAACGTAAATTCAACAGAAATCAGAGGAGCAAACCTAAAACTTTTTGACATAGAGCTACATACATTAGCATTTACAATTGGGTAAAATAAAAACCATTCGGGGTTTATTATTGAAAATCTTTAAGTTTAAATGTATTTATCGCTTGCATTTTGACACATTGCGGACCAAGTGTTGAAGACCGTTGGTCTAGAAAACCCTCAGACAAACGGACAGAAATCAATACAGCAAATTTTTCAGATAACGCATCTTTTCATATATCCAACATACTTTATCCACCCCAGTCGCTCTATGAAATCAATCCATCTCCCATTATATCCTATCACTCACCTATTCCATTTCACTTCTACCTCCCCTCTTTTCTCTCAACCAACCATTTTTCTAGTCCTTTCTGATCTATACCACCCCTGTCCTTCAAAGAGTGCGGGTAAATTAAAAATAAACTGAATCGACGTTGGAGGCTTGTCATTAAAGGTTTCTTATCTTCAAAGGTCATGTTGACACAACCCATGGGAGATAGTTTGTCCTGTTCTCTTATTTGACTCGCTTTTAATAACCCAAGTCAAGAAATTCGACTCTTTGTACATCTTGCTCTTCTAATGATGTTTATTTAAGTTAATCTCTAGGGATTCTTTCCTAAAGTCCTTAAATGGGTTGGCGCGTTTCCCTTGGGACGGTTTGAAGTTCGTAAACCCGAGTCCCTATTCCCTTTTTATTGCGAGCTTGGATCAGAGGTTTCAGGATAAGTTTTTAACCCTTTTTTGACATTAAGATTTTTTTTTTAAATTTTAGGAATCCATCTGGCTACTGCCTACTTGGTCATTTGATATTAAGAATTGAGGAGATATATTCCTTTTTGACACTTATACAAAGGGGTTTTAATGGTTTGCTTTCCAACTCTTAAGGTAGATAGATATATTTTATTGAGACCAGGTGCTTTGGAAATTTTAATTTTCTTAATAAATGTATGTAAAGGTTAATTTCATATTCAGTTATGTCGAATTTTGAAAGCATAGATTTTCATTAAAATTCATTACGTCTTATATTATAAATAAATCAATTATATTTTAAAAGGTAAAAAACGTTTGAAAAATGTTCATTTAATATCTCCGTATGTGGTATGGATCGTCATAAAGAATTCTTCCGTATCTTGTAAGGGAAACATGCACCCTCTAATTGGCTTACGATAATTTGCATGAAATCGCTTGGGATCGTGTGACGAAACCGACGCTTGCTTATTTTCATATTTCATTTGGGCTGTTCATACTTAAGGCTTAGCAAGGCAATATTAATGAGGGTAATGGTTTCGTTTCTCAACAGTAATGGTGGTTTTCGAAATGGTATTCGATCTATTACGTTCCCCTTCAGACTTTTGAACCTCATTACCCTCGTTATTTACTTGAAGTGAACTACAAGAATCCCTAGGTTTAGAGTGCATTATTCCACAATTTAGAAGAAAAATGAAAATTTAAAATCAATATGCATTGTTTGGAGGTTACGTTGCTTAGAATTTCATCACAATTTAAATGTTTTAAACGGGTCGAAACTGAGAAAATTGCAAAATTAAAAGTCCTTAATGAGTTGAAAACTCTCGTGAACATTTCTTGGAATATTTTTAATTTATAAACGTTTCGCTTGCATGGATATTATCAACTAACTTTATACTTTAGTCAAAATTAAGGCTAAGATATTATGTTTTCCTATCGGTTCGTTCACTCTTTGATACGAGAAATTGTCAACATTGTTTTATTCGAGACGTCAATTTCATACATTTTCAGCACTTTTATTTTAATAAAATACACCTCATGTAAATTACTTCCTGTACAAACAATCATTCTACAAGGCCGCCAACAGACCACCCGAACATTCTTTTATTAGTTTTCTAGCCATATTTAGTTGGTCCCACAACTACAACGATACAAATTAGTCCCAATTTGTAGTTTTTTCACATTTATGTTATTTTTATGGTCTATAATATGTACTTAAAGGGTTGTTTTATTCTTTTAATTTAACTAAGTTTGTTTTTAATTTATAATATTGGTTAGTTTGTATTGAAAAATTTATTTGTTATTTATATATAACTTGTATTGAACTCTATTTCATCCTTTTCGTCGTCCTTTTACACTCATGATCCCTATATTTTTATAGATCTTTGTCGCAGATTAAGGTCAGATCCTTGCCCTTCGCTCGGCTTGGTCGAGGCAGAGGGAGTGAGATAAAATTTGTGGGGGAATTTAATACCCTGAAGTGCGTGGATATTAATAAATTAATTAAGAGTGCAGTTGGCCAAATTAATAAAGCTTCTTAGAGGTGCTGGGCATAGAAACTTGTGAAACAAAAATAAGCTTTACTATTATACAAACAATTTAAAAATAATAGAATAGATACTTAAAGTTACAATTTCATGGTCAGATGAACACGGGAATGTTAAAGGGACATTCGTGAGGCGGCTGGGCGTGACTAAAAACTAACAAACAATTCAAAGATCTCCGGGAAACTGGATTCACGATTAAGTCTCTCGCGGAGCCTACTTTTAGCGGTATGCTTTGGGAAGCTGTTGAGAGAAAGAGATTGCAAAATAGGAATCGCAATCGCCACGTTTAACCTCGAGGGTATAGATCGAGGGAGTATTACGCCGGACGGGAACGGAGAAGATACCAGAATAATAGTCAGTTGTAGCTAGACTATCTAGAGAGAATTCTTGCCTTTGGACTCAAGGGGTGCGGGAACCGAATCGAGAGTTTACATGTCGCGTTCAAGGGGCTGACTGATACTCCTTTCTTAAGGCTTGCATCTGTTATTTTATACTGGCTTGCCGGAAGTGACTTGCTCGAGGCCCCGGAAGGGGGTTGCACTTTATCAGACGCGGCACCGAAAAAAGTGAACCTTAGCTTGGTGCACACAATCTCACGGAGATTCCGCCGCTACCCTCGGTTTGCTCGGTCCATCCATCATTCTTGGCTTTCTTAATGGTGCTGCTCGACGATTTCCTTCCGCGTGGCGCTTTGTGACAATCTTTACATCTTGGTTCTGTTCCAAGAACATAACCAGAACATCAGTCTAACTTCTGAAAATTGGAAAACTCTTAGAATCGATAATTAGAGATAGGTTGGTGAGCCATTGTGAGGCTAATAATTTAATTGCAGACATCCAGCATGGATTCAGACGGAGGCGCTCGGGCCTATCCAATTTATTCAAATTCTTTCATAACATGATTTGCATCTACGATGAAACTAAAGCGGCGGATATAATGTACCTTGACTTTAAAAAGGCCTTTGATACAGTTCCGCACGGAAGGTTATTGATGAAAATTAGAGCAATTGGAGTGAGGGATAACATACTTAAATGGATTAGAAACTGGCTATCAAATCGTTCACAGCGGGTTGTTGTAAATGGGGCGGGCTCAGACTGGGCCCCAGTCACCAGCGGGGTAACAGCAGAGGTCAGTCCTGGGCCCATTATTATTTATTGTTTACATTAATGAGTTGGATAATGGAGTGTTTAGTAGGATTTCTAAATTTGCAGATGACACAAAGCTAGAGGAAGCCGAGCCATTTCGAGACCCGATATAGAGCAAATGCAAAGGGACCTTAATAAAATTGTCGAATAGGCAGATAAATGGCAAATGGTCTTCAACATAGGTAAATGCAAGGTCATGCATTTAAGATGTCATAGCTTAAATGCAGAATACCATATGAAGTGCCAAATCCTTGAATCCGTTAACTTAGAAAAAGACCTGGGGATTTTAATCTCGGAGGACCTTAAAGTATCGAAGCAATGCGTAGAAGCTTGCAAAAAAGCAAACTGAATGCTAGGATATATTGCTCGGAATTTTACTTTCAAATCGAAAGATATAATCCTGCCACTATACAAATCGCTCGTGCGCCGACACCTCGAATATGCGGTTTAATTTTGGTCTCTCTCCCTAAACAAGGATATAGCGCAGTTAGAAAGAGTGCAACGTCGGGCTACGAATCTAGTTCCTGGAATCCGAAACAAACTGCACGAAGATAGACTCCGCTCATTAAACCTACTATCACTTGAAAGTAGACGATTACGTGGACAATTGATCGAGGTATTCCAAATTTTAAAAGAATTTACTAATATTGTTTACCACCTATTTTTCTAGATGGACAAAAGGGCCAACACACGCCAAAATGGTTTAAAATTAGTGAACAAGCGATTTAACTCTACTATAGCTCAAAATTACTTCACGTTTAAAATCACGCAAACTTGGAATAAATAGCCTGCCCAACCGTCGAGTAGAAAGCACATCAGTTAATATGTTTAAAAACCGACTTGATGAATACTTCAATAGTGTAAATATAACGTAGTAGGAGCACAGATTAAAACGTCATATATTATAAGGAGTTGAGGATTAAAATGAAATGATGAATAAAAAGATGCCAGCGACGCCCCCCTGCATAGAGTGAATGTGAATTCCCGTTTTCTTTTTCTCTGTCCTATAAGTATATTATTTCCATCACTAGCAAGTGAAGCCTGCGGGAGAAGAGAGTACTGTCCTATCACCCCCGCCCCCCATCTGGTTCGAAGAAGCGTGTTCGTGTATTTGAGGGATAGCTGAACCTGCATGTTAAGGGTACACATGTAGATAAGTGTGTACCGTAGAATTGAAATAATTAGAAGAGGCATGTAAAGAAAGGTCAAATGATACACATGTAGATAAGTGTGTACCATAGAGTTGAAATAGTTAAAAAAAAAAACCCAAAAAACAGCATGTAAAAAAAAGCATGATACACTAACGTTAGAATGTGGTAGTTAATATCTTCTGTTAGCGGACCGGCCTTGAGCTGATCTTAGGGTCTTTGATGGCTGTTTTTTCTGTAATTCTGTAGTTCTTTATTGATCTCAGTTACACAGATTGGTGTTTGTATTTTTTTTTCTCCTCATAGCACTAACACGGCAATTCGAAATTCATCTTTCCGTCGTCGTCGTCGTCGGCTCCAGCTCGTGTTCGAGCAACAGTTTCGTCCTCAGTTTTTCGGTCTCCTCGGCTGATGTTTGTATCGGATATGACTTAGGAGATAAAGAAGGCTGGAAAGAAAACAAAAACGAATGCCATTCGCTGAGGAATTTGTTTCGGGCGATCGTGGCTACGCGGCGGCCACGCGCGCGCACTTGGCCACTAACACGTTCACTGTGGCTGAAACATTGAGACATACGGTTTCGGCGAGGCTGGTTGCGTCGGGCTCCCGGGTTCTTGGTCTATCAAGGCCCGCCTTTGTCGTACCTGCCCGCTGAGTGCTGACCTCCTCTGCTGGAGCCAGACATAGTAATCTTATATTGTCCATGTCTACTTGGTCCACCGTTGAGGTCTTGCTATTGGTTGCGTTTAATCTGGAACCTCATCCCCGACCTTACCGCCTATTGGTGACCCTGCCAGGAGTTTGAAACTCAGGACAGCATCGCTCTTAGGATCATTGAGACACTCAATCCCTTCCACCACTTAAGGCTTTGGTATAGGTTCAATGAATAAGTGATTCACATGATCCATATCTTCGATCTCAGAAACTATTTCAGTAGCATTTTGAAGGTCAGAAAATAAAGACGAATGTTCTACCTGATCTCATACCAGGAATATTTTGGGAAGAGGTTGAATAAACTGATTAAACACATCCAGAGCTGAAAGCTCTTATAAGGAGCGTTTTCACCACTCGTAATTATTCATTCTATAACAAAACAAGATGAGCGGCTTTGCCAGTCCTCTTGCAGGAGGAACTTGCCAATTATTTAAACATAGCTTTCCATCAGGAAAAATAAAAAAAAATAGTTCCAGGCGACACTCGATCCGGAAATTTGAAAAAGGAGTCTTAATAAGAGAATTGAAGGCAGCCTCACCGGCTTCATTCAAATTACTCCTGAGAACTTATGCTGCCAAAAGAGGACAAACACCATATTAAATAAAACAACAACTCCCCCATATCTTATCTAAACCCATAACTTAATTCCTCTATGTGGATTATGTATGTGTCACATGGCCTATTAATGATAATGCATTTGATTCTTTCGTTAAACAATTCAACAACATTCACCCTACTATTACATTTAAAGTAGAATTGGAACAAAACATCTCACTGCCATTAATTGATGTGAAAATATCTTAAGTAAATAACAAAGCATATTGTTCTGTTTACCGGAAACCAACCAGCTTTAATGTCTACATTCACTATTTCTATTGCCACAACGAATCAGTTAAAAGGACTGTAGTTTCTTTCCATTTCCTGAGAGCATATCGCATATGTGATCTTTGTTTCCTGCAGGATGAAATCAACACCATCATCCGAACATTCATTTAGCTGCACTATCCCCTATAGTTAAAAATAAAATATATTATAGAGCCAGAAGAAACTTTTATTCACCATCTAATCCTAAAAAAGCGTGTAATAACAATTATATTATATCCCATACTCGCCCAAATTAATTAATTTTAACAAGCTGTTAGGGATCAACAACATCAATGTTACATTTCAATACGAAAATAAGATACGAAATAGTCTGTCTAAAAATAGATCCAGCGATAAAGATTAGGGCGTTGATTATATTCCATGCAAAGATTGCAATCAAGTATACATTGGCGAAAGCAGCAGATTCTCCAAGAGAATATAGGAACACATGCGACATCTTACTACACATGCCAAATGAAGACCATTCAATTGACATTGATGATGCCAAAATAGTTTATAATTCTCACAATTATATACATAGGCGTCTAATAGAATCAGCTCTCATAAAGGAAATTCCAAACTTTAATTTTTCTGAGGGGCAATATAACACTAATCTCTTGATAACCCGGAAATTTGTCCTTCTTCTACTAAAAAATGCCGCTGCACCCCTATACCCCCCGTCCTAATTACATCCCGACTTGTAAATTTGTGTGCCCTTAAGATGGCTGAGATGGCGGAGGTGTCAGTCGAAACCTTGTTTCGCAAATGAATTAATCCTAACACTCAGGTTTCTTCTTGCATTTGCATGTTCGTTACTGTACTTCTTTGGATATATATATATATATATATATATATATATATATATATATATATATATATATATATATATATATATACGAGGTGAGAAGTATTTGCACACTAAATTTTCAATATTTTTGAAATATTTTGTGCTTTCTTCTGGTTATAAAACTAACAAAAATCATTAAACATATATTTTCAGAAGAAATACACATAAGACAGATTTGCTTTGTATAAAACAACAATTTCTAATAAACAAAATTTAGAATGTGACAAAAGTTTTCAACCACTCAAATAACATGCGACCATATTGTTTTTAGACCAAAGAAATCTTATAAATTCAATGAAAATATCCATAGAATAATGATCTTTGTTTTAATCAATGCCGAAGGTCAAATAAGTTCTTCAAAAACTTCGACAGATAATAATATAACTTCTTTCAAATGGATTATCCTATAGGATTATTTATGAGCGAGTTGAAGTGTCTTATGCAACTGTAGGTTCTATAATTCGAAAGCATTGTGTCGTGGTATGACATTACATTATCTCAATACCATATTATATCTATGGGGGAAGGGACTAATAACTTAAAGGCGAACCTACAAGGGGAGGGGGGGGGGACGCCACGAGTTTCGATACGCGGAGCAGCGAGAAAGAGTGCAAATCGAGGTCAGGTAAAATTTTGGCAATGGCAAAGCTCAAGGTTATTTAAAGAGGCATCTACAAAAATATAATTTTATTTACATAAAATAAGAGAATAAATGGGCAAAATTTCAATTGGTAAATGAGGGGGTAAATTGCAGAGTTATGCGTCAGACTCTGAAGTTAGAAATTAATGCGTTACAGAAGGAGACTATTCAAATGGGGAGGATTTACTCAAATGGGTTGCTGAAGGAGGAGAGAGGTTGACTTACGGAGGATTCCGGGTGAGACGTCAGGGTAAGGTTTCACGGATGTCTTCTGCAGGCAATAAACGTGAGGGCAAGGGCACTCGGAGCTTCTGAGCGGGAAGTTGACGTGATGACGGTCCTCCAAAGGGGGGAGGGCGGTTACGTCCGGTCCAGAAGAGAGTATTTCGGCCACCCGAAAACGAGGAGGGAACGAGGATGGCTTCGACAGGAGTTGATGAGTGGATTCGGAAAAATCGCTCGGTCGCGATCGTCAAATGGAATTAACAAACTGGCTGGGTTAAGTTTAGCCGTCACTTTGCTTCGTTGTTAGCACCTGACTTGGAACTAGGGAAAACTTCTTGGATCCGGGTGAGCCTCCTCAACTCTGTGTCTTCCACATGGAAGACGAGCCCTATATATATCAGAGGCTCCCCCCCCCGCAGGGGTGGGGGAAACAGTGCTACTCTCGAATGGCCTCGAATCTTCACGCCGAGGCGATTCTAACCCGCGAAAAGGTGGTCCGAGGTGCATACGGTTCGAGGCTACCGCTTGTGAATGGGCGGAGTGGGGAGGCTTACCAATTTAAGCCTAACCAAATTCTAGTACCTTCTCCAGCGCATGCACGTCACTTCCGTGCTGTAAAAGAAATTTCACGTGGAATTCTCCCACGCATTGCAAGTATGGAATCACCTCCAACTTTCCAAGAGCCGGTGCTCCTCGCAAGATTAACTATCCGTCTTCACATTAAAAGCTTTGGAAGCTGAAGAATAATCCAATGATTACTATGAAATATCAACCAAGTGATCTGGTATTGTCAGGAACTAAAGTGAATAAAAGAACTATAAGTAGATAGTTCCATTGTAATGATTTTCATTATTCTATTCTCCGCTAATCGCCCTTTCCTAATATAAAACATGTAACGACGAATCGCTTAAAGTTAGCCAGAAGGTAGGCAACACGATGCCCATAACTTGCTTCAATTGTGTCCTTAATAGCTGAAATTAAAACAAAGGATGATGGCTATATTTTATGCTGAACTAGTGGGAAAAATAAAATTCAATAATAAATTTATCAACTAACTTCAAATTCTGCAGCAATTTGCCCTGCAATTCCATCTGGAAATCCAGAACCTGTAAAACGAAGAGCTGTAGTTAAACAACGGCTGCGAATGACAGGTCCAATCTCCAAAGGCGCCTCTCTTGATCTAATAGCTTGACTGACGCGATAGGTCTAGGGCTGATTTGTGCTATCTTTGGTGACTTCTTTAGACAGCCCTGGAAAGGGAGGACCAATTTTAAGCTTTGGAAAAGTTGTATTTATTTATAGTTTGCGTTGCATCCGTCAACATGTTGCCAAGGGGACACAGCTAGTCGCTGTCCCTGATTGTAAAACCTTCAACTTGCTGGATTAAATGGCAAAGAGGAAACTCGCTTGTATGTAAATCACATACAATCCAAACAAGTCTTCTTCCGTGTTTTTCTAGATATGTCATTACACCCTCTGACATCCATTATTCACTGCAATTGAATCTCTGCCTTTGTCACCTGAACATTTATACATTCAGGCTTTAAAACAGGGATCTTCTTTCTAGGAGGATAGTAACAATCTATGTTTTCATGATTCCCTCTCTTACCTGAGAAAGAACAAGTGGCTTCAGAATACAATTCCTTGAAGCACTGACAGTTCGAAATGTCAAACAGAGTATCAAGTGTGTCCAGAAATGTATTTTTCTTCTCCAAGTTTCATATATCATTTGATGTTTCAACTGCTGTATGCTACAATCTTGTTAGTTTAAGCTCAATAGTTGGAAACTTATTGATCACATTTGCTTTGAATAGCACTTTAGCGATTGTCCATTGATGCAAAAGAGGGGCTATCATGTCATATATAAAGCTGTATATAGCTGTTCATTCTGTCCTTGTCCTTTTGTTCTCGAAGCAGTATTCCTAATCTTAGCATGTCTATCACTGTTGGAAGTCTGACACGGAAATCTCATTTCCTTTGCCAACTAGCAGGTTCAAATTGCATGGCAGTAATTCCTTGCCTTCAGCTTTGACATCTTGATAATATCCCCTAAAATAGAGAACTATTTTATTATTTCATAATGCAATAATTGTGACTGCTATCTTGCTAACATTAAAACCCTTCTGGTAACTTGATTTTAATGAAAATAAGTGGTTCATCGATAAGTAGCCACCAACTCCCCTAAATATTATGGGCACTATCATGCAGGCATACAAATGGACAAAGCCAACCACAAACTGAGTACTATACTTGGCAAAATTTACATTTTGCCAAGTACTAACTGCAACCATCAATGCGCGATATATACCTACAATAATTAAAATGCAGAATTCGCGTGGCAGAGTAGGTGCAAATATGTACAATGAAAGCAAACCATCGTCTATGAGACCCAGAAGGAGAGTGATTGAGGCAGGACCTTCATTGCTCATGTTTGGTACAATTAAAAACCATAATTAAACTCACATAGTGAGAGATTTTTCTATTTTTTCTCTGACATGTACATATATTGTCCAGTAGCTATATGTAGACCCCTAAAATACTCCATATGCTATCATGAAATAAATTTAGTATAAAATGAATTATTCTAATCATCTCGTTGATTTTTATTCAAACTATTGGTTCTTGAAACTTAAAAAATGTAATAAATGTAGGTTGTTATTTTAATTAATTTTGGGGGGCTTATAACAAGTTTGACCCTAAAAAGGCACAATATTTTAACTAGCAAATTTGAGGTTTAATACGATGAGAAAATTGACAACCTAATAATTATCTCAAAGAAAATAGAACAAAATATTAATTAGGGGTATGCAGGCCTTTGTTAAAAATGACTTGAGGTCATCTTCAGCAGAAGGACTTTACCAATTAGTTTGCGTTCAGGCATAATTTTATCCCAATCTTTACCAGAGATCTTTAACATTCGTTAGTTTCCGAACCATAATTTTCTCACTGAGTATCTACCATAGGTTTCTATCGAGTTTATCAACATGATGAACTGCACAGGCAGTTCATTACGTCGATATTTTTAGCATCCAAGTACTGCATTACCGTCTTTGATGTGACGCAAAGAGCATTGTCTAGCATTGAAAGAGGTTCAAGTACTGCAGATTTTCTTAGAGAGGAAATCAACTTTAGCTGAAACAGATTTTTGTATACTGCTTAGTTTGCTTTGGTGCCTGACCAGACGACTGGAAAAACTCCAGCGCTTAAAAATATGCCCCATACCATAACGCTGCCATCTCTAAATTTAGGTTTAGCTGAGTTGAAATACCGCTTCCAAATACAGCGAAGTTAAAACAGAGGGTGTGGCAAGTTGCTAAATGGAGTCCAGTTTTTGATCGCTTTAAATTTGGCTGTTATGCGCTGTGAGGTAGATACCAGTGGTTCGGATCACACAATATATTGAACGACCCCAATAACAAAAAAAGCACTCCTAAATGAATGAAGATCAGTGGCAAATCTCCACCAAAATTTGTATTTCTTCATATTTACCGTCTTTTTCATCAATGTTGGATTCAATATTTCCCTTATTCGATGCTCTACATGCTACTGCCCATCCGATCAGAGCAAATTAAATTTGCTTCCGCCGCTGATAAACATTCCCAATTTTTAGCACTCTACAGGAAATGCTTAATAGCGAAGGCCAACTTAGCCGCTTTATCTTTTTTCACTTATTATAGGGTACTTTAAGTTCTATCTCTCTCAAGCAGCGTGAGACAGTCTGGCGAGACACATCCAGGTTCATGCACCCTGCTACCTGAAATGAATTACTGGATGCTCTCTCAAATAGGTCCTTCATCGACATTTGTTATATCCTGCGATCTTCCTTGAAAGTGTTTTTCGAGGGCCACCCTTTTTCTTCGTTATCTCACACAACTCGTTATACTCATTTAGCTTCCTCATGCATGAAAGCTCACATTTTGACTGATTAGTATGCCTTAAAATGTCAGTCAACGTCATACTTTCATTCACTCCCGGGAGCACCTACATAATTTCGACTTTGACTTATCTCACCATCCTGATAAATGAGTACTGCCATCAGTAGCAGTCTAAAATACACGGGGAACAGCGTTGCCATAAAAAGGCGAAGAATTTTTGCGTGTGAAATAAAAGTTATCATTGTCTAATTTTTAACGTTTTTTTTATATACACATGACTTTACTCATGCCTTTTTTAATTGGCTGTTGCATGAAATGAATCTTAACGCTATCAAAGGCAAATTTCAAGGAATATAAACCGTAATTTTCATCGAAATTAAAGAAGTATTTTCAAGAAAATGTAGATTTTGGACTACTGTAGAGAGAACCCATGCTTCACCATTCTCCATCAATCTCACCCCCTTTCCCTCATTTCAATACTTACTTCTTTAACTGCGCCACCCATAAATATAAATTAATATCCATAAATATTAAATACAACATTGCCTTACGCCCCACAAATGTGACAACACTCAGCCCAGCTATCTTTTCCCATTAAGCACGCTTTAATTTCAGCATACACTTCTCACCATCTGATAGTTTACTACTCACTCCATATATTCATAGCCGCTGCTATATTTTTTATCTTTCTACTTACACGTTGCACCTCTTCTCCCTTGTTTTTTAGCTAGCTTTCAGTGCAAATACTTGGTCCACACCTGCCTCTTATTAACTCTCCTTCTTCAACCCTTCTCAATCCCTCAGTTATCATTATTTTAGGCCCAGAATTTTGCCGTACAATTTAATCTAAAAAACTCGACAAACTTATCCACCTGTATTTCTTGAATTCACCTTTCTCCCCTTTACGCTTCCCGTTCTCGGGTGTGAGAGATCACAGAAAGGGAGAGAGAGAGAGAGAGGGGAAGATGCGTGCCGCCTTGCCCTTCAATAGAGAGAGAGAGAGAGAAGATGCAACAGATACCTGGGCGACCCTTTTTGTCTGCGCTAATGGAGGTGAGAAATTATGAGATGCCGCGAGATGCCGCGATGACTTGAAATGCGGCCATTACAGAAAGCTGCGACAAGTGTGAGTGCCCAGAAGGTCCCTCTGAAGTCGGAAAAAGTTCCCCTCGCCAGCTTAAGAACCTTCTCGCGCTAGCGCTAAAAGGCCAAGTCTATTCTCGTCTGCCGATGCTTGTGATCCTAGAACCCTTCCCTTCAGATGGAAGGGGAAAACCCCATTCGCCCCTAGAAATCCTCCGGCGCCAGAGTTAGAAGGCATTATCTGCCAGGTATCCGCCCTCCTCACTGCCCAGTCAGTATCCTCTGTCCACTCCCGTTGGTACCCGCTATTCGCGTCCCGTTGGACTCTGCACAATTCTTGTAGAATTCCTCAGGCTCTCGGTATTCTCGTTAATTCACGTGAGTCTACCTCGATCCGATTCCCCAGCTCCTCAAACGCAGCGCGCTCGATCTCGATTCGTGTTACTCGAAAGTAAGATTTAGGTTCACCCCCGTAATAGTCATTATCCAGAGACTATTGTTTGAACTTTGCGCCAAGGCAAGGACTAATCCTATAGGTCACCAAATATGGGGTCGCCAGTTATAGGTTTAGCGTAAGTAGGCCTTGTTTTGATTGCAAGGAGATCCTATAAGGGTTTAGTAAAGTGGCTTGATTACAGGTTTCTTGTCGTACGGTCCGAGGGATATTAACTGATCAAGGTTTGTAAGTAAAAGGTTCCTTTGTGAAAGAATTGAACACTTGTATTTTCATACCACTTTGAAATGTTTGCACTTACGGTAAAGATTTAATTTGCGCAACGGAATATTTTAAATTGGGTTATCATGGCAGGAGCAAAAATAATGGAGATTCGCAGAGTGGTGAATTAAGAGTCTAATAATCAATCAATGAGTAGTTCAATAATAATCTATAATAATAATTATGATAATCCTAATAATGAGGATAATAATGAACTTTGAATAAAATGTTCTCTTATTTATACCCGGAATCATTTTGGAGGTGACTCGTAGCTCCGCCTTCCTTTATACGTTAAAGCGGTGCTTAGCTACCTACCATCCCAGCAGAGCCTATGATTGGTTGAAGTCTAGCCTGTGATTGGCTGAAATTTTCCACTTCGTATCTTAATTTGGGGTTCTCTTCCCTGCGAGTTTATCACAGAGACTCAGTTTGCTTAAAGCTAAGATGCCTTTTATCAAATTTTACATTAAGGCGAAATATCTTTTGTCACCGGTTCTGTTCCCATTCCAGACAGCTATAATTACTCTGTTTGCCTATCTGCTTTCACACTCGGGTGCAATATCCTTAATGGTAGTCGGGTCTCCATCCAGATATTCTAATCAGATTTCGCTGGTTCACAAACTGTCTCCAAACGACCTTCTTTTATTGCTCCTACCATTTTATCTTTGACTTTTCGATCTGGCATAATGTATATTTGTCCTTCTATCTCTCCCTCTTTCTTTGTGTGTGTGCAGTCATTGCACAGTACAATCCCTCGAACCAAATATTCGAGGTAACAGCAACGCGCAACTCTCCAGTGCAACTGCTCTCTCTCTCTCTCTCTCTCTCTCTCTCTCTCTCTCTCTCTCTTTCTCTCTCTCTTTTTCTCTCTCTCTCTTTCTCTCTCTCTCTCTTTCTCTCTCCTTCTCTCTGCCCCCTCCTCCAGTGTAAGCCTCATCATCAGCTTAGTTTAGCTCAAGGTCATTCGAGCTTCTCTCAATCAATATTATCCGTTTGTTTGTAATGGTGATCGACCTCACAACGTCCCCCTCCCCCCTCCGACTTAGCTGCGGAGACCCGTGTCAATCTAGTCAATCTAGCTCATTCTAAAACTCGTTTTAACCTTGTAAAATAATATTGATTTGCATATTAGTAAAGTTATTTTTGTACCCGTTTTCTGTTATCCCAGAGCTCCAAGAGAGTCGACTATTGGCCAACCTACTTTCAGTTTATTTGCACTCTGCTTATATTGTAAACTTCCCACGCACTCGTAAAGCAGAAAGGGTGAACTTGACCCTATTCTACGACATCTATATTAAAGTCGTGTAAGGTGTGTAGGGTTAACCTACGACATCTATATTAATCTATTGTAAGGTGTGCCTGGTTATTCAAATACTTTAAATACACCATCAAATACAAGGTCATCAGACCTTATTGTTAAACACAATCGCCACCACCTCTTAGCATCTCAGCGACTATATCATGTGCTCCAGCTGCTTTCCCATTTTTCAGACCTTTTACAGCACTAACAACTTTTTGCATGTTTATCTCTTCCATTCTCTGATACATCACGTAATTTACGCCCACGAGATCAATCACATTTGTATTTACATCAACTTCTATATGCACATTGTACAACTCATCAGATAATTTTTGTCATCTACTCTTAACCCCCTCATTGCTCACAAGTAGCCTTTCCTTCCTGACTTTGATGTTCATTCACACATATAATCTTTCCCTGGCTCCTCACCTTTCCACTTTCTTACTCTGCCTTCAACAGCAACAGCCTTATATTATCATATGCACTATTAAGCATATGCATGAACGCCTCTTCTTTGCTTTCCACTGAACGCTTCACATCGTCAGTCTAGCATAGAACATTTTGCTTCCCCTTTTCAGTTATGGCACACATACACACAGGACCTTCACTATCTACATACTACCACTACTTTAAATTTGTTCTACATTTGCTCGCACTTATTTCTTATTCTTCTCTCATATTCTTCCTTATTCAATATCTTTTCACTACTGATTCTCCCTTCTTTTCCACTTTTCTCACTACTCATTCATGCGTAGATCGATTTAATCTTGTCCATCATAATTATGCGATTATATAGTTTCATAATTATGCCTCTTTCAGCTTACACATCTAAGACGTTTCGAAGCATATTCTTTCTTACTCAGCACAACTCAAACATACAATTAAGTTCTCCCATGCGCATTTGACCAACCTATGTCAATTTATGCACATTCTTGTGCTGAAAGAATGTATTTGCTATACTTGTTTTTCTTATAACAGAACCGTACCACCTTATCTGTCATTCTGTCATCAATTCGCCCATTCATATTTCTTACAACCATCGACCGATATTTACTCCCAATTCCATCCACTACTCGTCCCAAGTGATTCCAGACCTTTCTTTCTCAGCTTCACTTCTATTATTACAGGGTCCATACACTATAACCAGCACACAGTTTCACTCTTGAAAATCTCAGCTTAACTTAAATAATTCTAGAGCACGCACAATTTCTCAAAAGCACTGTCACTCAATCTTTACTCCTACTACCCTGATTTACATCTGTCCACATTCATTCTCTTCATTTCACACAAATCATTGATTCCTCTTTTGTTTTACTCACCCAGTTCTAGCATCTGCTCAATTTTAGCATCTGCAAGTTACCTATTTTAAAACCTTGTACTACCATTACAATATTTCCCACATCAAATATAACGATCTCTTCCATACAGCCACTCGATTCACATATTGGTGAAGGCATGGTAAAATATTCCGGCGACCTTAATGTGGTGAAATAGTGCAAGTGGTATAAGAGAGGAAACTAGAATAATGACCAAGGATGTGGAAGATACTCGAGGATTGAGACTACGTGACCAGTTGCGCTTAAAGCTCTGTCTTGCGCCGCGTCGAACGACACGAGTGGAAATTATGATTTGAAACAGGATATCTTTATGGAAAATCTCGGCACAACTTTACAGAGGGGTATAAATAAGCTTAGATGTTCGTGTAATACCTCCTATAAATGCGAAAAATAAAATTAAAGTGATATGAAAATGACTAGTAAAAAATATCGAATTTATTTAGCAAAGTAAGAAACAACGATTAAATCTCGTGTGAGTGACCATCGATGGGAAATAGGAAAAGGAGAAAGGAAAATTGGTAAAAACGATTATAATAATAGATTTCACTTAATAAAATAAGGGAATAATTAAATACAACGATGAATGAGATGTATTGAATTCTTCGATGTAACGACAAAATTAGTAGATAAGTAATAAAATAATAATTTGGTATGGGTTTTATAACTGATCTGCATTCGTTTAGAGGCCTTTTGTATAGGTGGAAGCCTTCAGTTTAACGTCAGGTTCAAACAAAGGCTATTTACAGCTTATGGCAGCCGATTAAAAGAGAACCGAATCGGGACTACATCTGAGGACTTACTACACCAGGTGTGGCTTTATGGGTAGTGGGAAGGTCTTGTTATTTTATGTCCCTGTTGAATTAGTTCTGACTCCTTATAATTTCTAACAAGGGATTATGCTTTAGGCTGGGCTTACCGAAGGTGTCTTCGTGATCGGGGTAAGAAAAGGACTTAGAAAGGACGTCGCAAAAGAAAATAACTTTATCCTTAAGTTGGCCTAATAAAGGGGTAAGCGGAAACGTCTCGAGTACTTTGCGGCCAGTGAGTAGGCTTATGTTTTGCG
The DNA here is from genome assembly GCA_963969495.1 of Ceratothoa steindachneri. NCBI lineage: Eukaryota > Metazoa > Arthropoda > Malacostraca > Isopoda > Cymothoidae > Ceratothoa > Ceratothoa steindachneri. Next base: position 16,919,498 of record OZ018330.1, on the reverse strand, counting down.
CAAAGTGTCGAGTCTAAAGGCAGCAGGATTTAGTCGAGTTAAAGGGGCTTCATAACGCTACTAAGGGACTGATTGATTATCTGATTAGCCGATTCTGATCGACTCATTTTGACTACTGAATTTTATTAATTAATGGTCGAATGAATTAACTGCTGAAATGAATGTCTGTATCGATCTATCTATATATATTGGGTGCCCTGTCCAAGGGGCGTGACCTTTACTTGTCCGTGGGGAGGACCCAGTGATCTAATTTGTTCGTTGCTTCCACTCCTTGGGCGGAGTTCCGACAGCTATGGCTTGTCTCTTATAGTTCTTTGTAAAATTTTGCTTGCCTGAAGCCTATATTCGTTCAGCTTGCCTTTTGTCTCCCGTTGTGCCCCTTTTGCTGAAAATTATTCTCTGCACGCGTATGTTTGTGTGTGTGCGAGACTCATATTTGTTCAGGTGGTGACCGTTGATAGATGTGCGTATGTTCACGTGTTTTCGCGTGACTCAGGCGAACCGCTTGCTTTTATATCTATTTAATAGATGTACAATTATATATATATATATATATATATATATATATATATATATATATATATATATATATATATATTTCCTAATTCTCTTTGGTTCTTTATTTATTACACGTGACATATTATTTCCTTAATTTATATAAATAGACATTTTTAGGATTTGATAGATTTACCGAGTGTTCATTTGTGGAGTTCCTCTTTGGGCCTATTAAATCCTGCAATTTGAGTGCCACAGGCCTACTTATTTTATAACATGAGTCCCACAGCTTAACTCCACTACAACAGGAAGCAGTGTTTTCATTCGGCTAAGCTGGAGCCCATGGATAAGTAATATGAATTGAATGGAATGCAGGATAACTTTAATTAATAGCTGATCGGCAATTGATTTAAATATATGATTAAATTAATATAAGAAAAATAGGGTCTATTTCGGAACAGGCCCGACAGCGAATTAGGCATTCAAGGCTATCGCGAGGTTAAGGTTAGGTTAGGTTAGGACAGAGACTTTTTAAAAAGGACATATTATTACCTTTCATTATCATTTTCGCGTTACCCTTGACGTTGTAATATGTTGAATGCAATTTAAGTGTTGAATTGCGAAAAGAAACTTGGTTAGAATAATTCAGATGATCTTTTGAGACAATCGTTTATTTCATTAACGCAGGGTGAAAGGATTGACAACTACTGATTTTGTGTGTGTTAAAGAGCTTAAAATGTTAACAGAAGCCATAAGTGATTGGAAAAACTTTCTGCGAGAAGTTTGCGCCAGTTCCTTACTCCAAAACCTAACCTAATCTTTTGGCTGTACTCACACTACGAGCTTTGAACGCCATATCCTACTCTTGGCCTAACCCTAACCTCACGATAGCCTCGAACGCCTAATTCGCTGCCTGGCCTGTTTCGTAAAAGACCCGTAAAATAATTCCACATGTCAGGATATGATGGCTGTTGAACAAAGTAAATTAAATAATGATTCACACTAAAGGTGGATTAATATTTGGAAATACGCTTAACCCAGCAATAACACAATAAGGTTTCAGGATTGGATGGAAGAAAACGTAGAGGCGAATGAATCTGATAATTTTTCTAATCAAAGTCCTTAATATATATACACTTACACGCAATTTATCCCCAATGAATTACAAAAATACATGAGTTCTACATGATGGGTAAAAAGTAACTAGGCATTAAAAATTGACAATAGAATACAATATTCCTATTACAAATTATTGAAACAAATGATACACGGGTTTTTTTATTACATGGGAAAATTAAAATAAATCTTCATATTCCAACGTAAGCACCGGTGGATTCAACTAGTTTCCTTAAACGGCCAGGGATGGAATGAACAACTTCTGAAGGATGTTGTCTGGGATATCATTGAGAACCTGCTGAATCCGTGTTTCCAAGGCTTCAGGTGTGCAAAGTTTTGTCTTATACATCTTCTCTCTTGTGTAAACCCGCAGGTAAAAATGACATGGAGTAAGATATGGAATTCTTGAGGGCCACTCATGAGGTCTGCGTTATCCCACCCAACCTCCTGGAAATCTTTGGTCCAACGACGCACACACAGTAAGAGCAAACTGGGGTAGTGCACCATCTTGCTTGAATATCAGGTCACCAATGTTATCCCACCAGACACCGTGCGCCAAACGTAATTTTCGAGTATGTGAAGATAGCAGTCCGTATTCATAGTGTCACGCAGAAGATATGGGCCGACGTGACGATTGGTGAAACTTACCCGTAATGGGGGTTTCCCGAACAAAAAATCAATCTTTATGCAACACCATACATATTTTATGTCTTGTTAGTCCACTTTGACAATCTGATTGAGGTGTTGATTTTTGCGGGCGGCGATTAAACATTTTCTGCACTGTTGCCACGTTCTCCGCTGATCGGCATGTGGTCGGAATACCGGTGACTTCTTGTTGCATGAACCCGTGCTTATCATCTTTGCATGACAACTTTTATTGTCTCCGGGAGTAATTTGCCTGCCTACCTTTCCATGCACGCCACCATCTCTATATCTAAACAATGGAATTCCATACTTCAGGAGCTTGCTCCTGAACAGTCAAGCGGCCGGCCATCTAGAAAATAAACGAATAAATAAAAAATTTCCCATTAGTGTTGTCTGTTTAAAAAATGTTTTCGTCATGACTTCAGTAGTATTAAAAATTCTATAAGAACTTCCTAATGCCTAGTTACTATTCACCCACCCTGTATACTTATAACAGTAAGTTCTTAAATAGATGGAAAGAGCAAACACTGAACTTGACCAAAAATCCCGTGAGCATTAATAAGTTGGTTGTGCTGAGCGAGGGATGCAGAGAAATGTTGCAGAAATAACATTTTTGGGTATCAAAATGCCATCTATATATATGCATATTGTTAAGGTGAATGTTTAGGCAATATTAATGGTTTAAATTTTAACAGAATAGTGACTATTTATACATAAATATCAGCCATTATTTATAATTTCTTTATAAAGCAGATGACCAGCTATACTGTAGTAGTAAGTTAAGGTTGTCTACGGTGTTTTATAGGCGGTGCTGTGCGGGGGTCAGGTGAGGTTACAGGTAGAGGTGAGAAAAGAACGATGAAGAAGGGAGTAGTGATAGGAGAAGGGTGTTGGTGACGACACTGGTTATGGAGGTGAAGAAGAAAATGATTGTTGTAGGATATTGGAAGTTAGGCTTGTGAATGGAATGATAGGAAGTGCCGGATTGACAGAGGGTATAGTGGATGAAAGCGGGTGGCATAAAGAGCAGTTTGTGTTTGATAGCTGTTTGGGGGCAGTAATTATTATACCTATATGTAAATTGAATTAAGCTTATCTAAAGGTTGCAATGAACTGAACTGAACCCTTAATCTGTGCTCGAGGTGATATGCTTAGAGCCTTTTGGACATGTGCTTTAGCCTATGGGTCTAGAGTTCTTATCAATCTCTCTGACTTGAATTAAAATTTGAAAAATGGCAACTGTCACTTCTCGGTGTCGAAAAACCGTGCAGTGTATCATTGTGGTGAAGGATTTGACACTTGCTTGGACATCCAAAGCCGCTCCCTGAAACTCGTAGCCAGTAGATTGAGGGGCATTTATGGCAGATAACCTTGGTAAAACTGCCAAGGAGATCCATCAGAATTGCGACCAAGCTCCTTTCGAGTAGATAATGTAATGTCCAGTTCGGGATCTCTATGATGTACAAGAGAGAGTATGGATGTATTTTTTATTATAACTACCTTCTACTGTTTTCTCTATCCTTTATCACTCATATATCTTCACGTATAGATAGGTGTAGCCAGGTAATGATAATCATATTTGTCTCGTTTGGGAAAAGAAGTGAGGCCGAAAAAACTCTTCCCAAGTCTCCAAGAAGAAATTTGTAGGAAAAATCAGCAGGAAGAAACCATTATTGACTTAATATACTATAGCGGTTGTTGTATCCACTACAATTAATTGACTGCTTCTATTTTCACTAATTTTTCCTCTGGCTACTTCCTAACTGAGAGGAAACACAGTTTCGAATTTCACAAGTTAGGGCACATCAGGTATGATTATTTGCCGGAATGAGCCCCGATTCGGGTAAACTTAATGGCCTTTACAATACACTATAGATGCCCATGTTTAAGATTCTACGTTAAATTTTAGGCCCTTGTTGAGGAGGAATAACACCCCGCCCCACCCCCGAAATGAGTACACCTCTGTGTTTTAACCTCTATCATTCTTTTTATTCTTTCCCCGAAATGTGTTATCCCACATTGGGTGGGGTCATTTGTTGTATAAATACACTGTCACGCCGAGTTACCTGCAGCTACCATATGCTGTAGATCTACGTGCTTCAGATTCCACATTAAACTGTAGGCCGCCATTAGGAACTCAAAAGCTTAAATTTTGTTCGTCCATTGAAGATTTTTGAGGGAAGTGGATTTGCCCCCAGATTGACGCATATATGTACGTCCTACTCATCGAGGTTTTTCACTGCCAAGCGGTAGGGAAAAGGAGAAAAGGGAAGTGTAGTCGCAAAGGTGGGAGGAGAACAAATACGCAATGCAAGTGTTCCGAGTTAGGGCAGGAATATAGAAAGAAAGAAGCGTCAACGAGAGTTGGAGTACACGGAGCACTTAACGAGCACGCGGGACACGATAATTCTGGTACGGCAGATCGTAAAAGTGGGAGGGAGATCGCGGGGGTATAAGGTATCCGTGAGTTTGACTGGTGTGACCCATGCGTAAGCGAGTTAGCACAGACCCTCTATGGAGGGGGCGGTGGAAGGATGAAGCCCAGTAACCGAGGTGGGGTTTAATGTAGTGAAGAAGTTTGTTGAAAAGCAGAGTTTCCCAAGTAGTGAGTCATTGTGCATTAAAGATTTTTTGACACGTGGAAAGTGATCAATAAATGGGATGGCAGCTGTGCTAGAGGCCGAACTAGCCCAGCCTCCTTTAAAAGAGATTTTTACAGATTCCTGCTGGAAACATTAAGGAGGAACCCTTGTGAAGGAAATCTGATATATTGGAGGCAGAGGAAATTGGAAGGCGGATAAGAGGAGTATAATTTTCCTTGTGAGGTACCAATGGACACCAGCGGGAAAACTGGTGATGTGAGCATTAAGTAGAAACAGAGGAATCTCTGCAGATAGGAAGACACGTCTTTCCGGTAGGGAAGAGACATTGCCCTCTGTGCGAAGGATAGCTACAGATGAGGAGTTTAGAATCGGATCAAGGCGGGAGAGGGTTCAGGGTGATGTGGAACTGTACACCACAGAGCCAAATCGAGCGTGGAGTGGAACAAGGCATTGTAAACCCCTTAAGTAACACTGGGATGTTAATGTTTCATGTACCGTGGGACATATAATCTATAAGGTTGAAAGTGGAGTTGGGGTGAGCAATGTGTTGAGAGTGATGAGACTTTAATGGGAGCTTATCATCAACGATGATGCCGATGAACCTTATCGATTGCTTCGCCGGTACTATGGCAACATGGCATAGTGACTGCGAAAACTTTAAAAAAGACTTGGATAATTTATTCGAATTGTCGGAAAGAGAGAAGATGCAATTCAACGTGGAAAAAATGTGAAGTGATGCAAATACATAGACCATGATAAGAGATAATACAGGTGGGGATAATTTATCTTAATCTCGAATGATCTGGAATTTTCTAAACAATTCACTGTAGCTTCAAAAGGGTAAATAGGATTCTAGGCTAGATAGCTAGACATATGAATTATACGCTACAATTCTCTTTGTCTTATGGCGATAAGCCAGTAAAATTAATTCCTGAACTTAGAAATAGATCGTATGAAGACAAAATGAGACACTTCATTTTACTGTCACTGGAAGATTGGTATTTGCGCGACCAACCTATCGTAGTGTAGAAATTACTCAACAGGTTCACTACTATGGATTATAATTCAACGTTTGCAGTAGATAACTAAGGACCGACTACAAAAAACCTTTATAAGTTGGTAAACGAAAAAGATTTAGCAATGCAATAGCACAAAATTTCTTTTCTTATAAAATAATACAAAGATAGAATAATTTTCCCTGGCATTTCGTTGGCACCACTATAGTCAAAGTGTTTAGGAAAACAAATTGATAAAAATATAACTTAGAGCAGGGGTCGCCAAACCTTTTTCACAGTGGGACAGATAACTGAGAGAATGACGTATGCGGGCCGCATAACCATTTTGTTCAATACAATATATTGAATACACAAAAAATAAAGACAACCAACATATTTATTTACCAATACACAAAAAAAATAAAGACAAAAAACATATTTATTTACCAATACACAAAAAATAAGGACAACGAACATATTTATTTACCAAAAGTTATCAAAGAAGCCGTCGTTAGCAATAAGAGTATTATCACACCCAGTGCGCACATACGAGTATCCGAGTCTTACAAACTAAGCAGCAAAAAAGGTTAGTGAGATTTGTGAAATTAGTGTTTAGCTTTTAAGATATCATCAATATTTGCTTTGTAATTGTCTCATCCAATCAAGAGAATTGCTTTCAAATGTTCATTTGTTGCACAGTGCAGCGGCGGGCTGGATCTGACCCGCGGACCGTAGTTTGGAAACCCCTGACTTAGAGTGACAAAAGTTGTTAAATTATTTTTTCTATATGCTCCCTTCCCTCTCTTTTAACTTTCCATCTCCTCTGACATCAGCCCTTTTCCTTCTCTATTTAACTAGTTTCGAGTAGTAGGTCTTAGGGTCTTATTTGGTTCCTAATGCTTTATACACACACACACACACACACACACATATTTCTATGGACGTGATTAGCTTGCGCTCGGTCGGTTGCGTAACCCAATCCATGTCATCATTTTGGTAATGTCGTACATATTGACGTTGTGACGCTCAAACTTTACTGACGCAACGCACATTTGTTGATTGTTGATATAGTAGTGATCTGAACCACTCAATTTGTCTTGTACTACTGCATGACATAATATGACATGACATGCATTCGGAAAGAGCGCGATATCGACGAGGCTCTTTATTTCCACTTTCTTGTGTCTCTTCTCCATCTCTCTCTTTCACCTCTCCTGCCCCAATCACGATGGAGTCGAAGATCAATCGCAATAAAATAAGATCAGCATCGAAGAACTGATTAAAGTGCCAATGACTGGAATCTGTTTTTTTAACCCATTCTCAACACTTATTGGCCCTTATTCTTCACTCGGTCCCAAATATAGCGTCATCTGACCATGTCACCTCCCTTTTGGCACCTCGACCAACAACGCCCAAACAACGACTCTTTCCGACCTTTCTCCGTGGAATCTTTCACGTCAGCGAAAAGGGAAACGTAGGAAGCAGGTAAACACATACATGAGAAAGGCGTACATACAGATACAGTCATAATTATTACTTTGATAATTAACAGTAGGAAGCGAAAGCCAACAAGTAAATCTCTACAACAAAGTTTAAAGTGGTGTGTAAAGAAGGTAGTACGGCAGTGAAAAGTAAAAGTGTGAAATTTATATAGCTCGAGTTATCTAAAGAGGAGACTACTAGATGAGTTGTATACGGGGAAGGCACTAATTTTTTTAAACATGTAAGTAAACGTTATACTTTTTTCTTGTGCAGGCGCCATTTTTACGGAAGATCAGCGAGACACGGCGACAGAACTGGCATTTAAATACGCCGTGTACAACATCAATCAAAACAAGGTTCTCTTGCCCAATACAACGCTTGTCTACGATATTCAGTATGTGCCCAAAGACGACTCCTTCCACACCGCCAAGAAAGGTAAGTCGTTTTAGAGTATTTTGTTTATTAGCACAACTGTTCAGGAGGCAGAGATTTGTAATGGGTCTCAAGTTTTCTCTCGGTGTTGCTCCTTTAGAAGGGTTGGAAGTCACGAGTTATGGGGTACCCGATTTTATAGGTATAAGGGAAAAGACCAACGGTTATAGGTTTGTTGGTAGAGAGTTAGAGGTTGTCAGTTAAGGTTGAGGCTGGAAGGGCACGTTACTATTACCTTTATAGCGTGATGTAGGGACGATCACAGGTTACTACTTTATGGTAAAAGGAGAAAGGCCGTCCAGGGATGCCGCTTTATGGTAAAAACGGGTAAAGGAAACAGTTCCAGTAATGGTTAAAAACGAGAACGAGACGTAGGTGGTTAAGACGGGACCTTCGCTACCCTAAACGAAACGTAATAAATAACGGCACGACTCTGAGATCGAGAATTAGAATCGAGAATGAGGATGCGTTCACCATTTTTCTTCTATAAGTAGGGCAGGAGAAAAGCATGGCCTCTTCCTGCCTCAAGGTCACGCCATATTTAGCTCTGCCCGCAGGGCGGGATTTCCTCGAACGACGTTAATCCCTTATCCCGTGGTCATGGATCCATGGCGTCCATAAATTGACGCTTTCTTGATATAAATTTTATAACGCTTGACTCAGCGACAACTGTCTCGTTTTAATTCCTTTTCCAGACAAGAATTGTTGGTTTTTATTAGGCAGTCGCCAATTTTTTATTGATACATGAATTCAGAGCTTCCCGTTTGATTCCTAACCGAAGACTCGCTCGGCGCAAGGGCGCATACACAAGCACGGGCAGATAGCCGACCCGAGGCTGCCTGCGATATGCTTTGGGGCAAATAAAGGAGTGGGGGACCGCCTCCTTGATTTTTATACAGAGTGCGATTTATCGTTGCGAAGTTGCAGTTCAAAGGATATATAAAGAACAAGACCCCAAAATATAATTTTAATATATATAATAAATGGGGCAATATATATATATATATATATATATATATATATATATATATAAATATATATATATATATATATATATATATATATACAAAAAAAGGAGTTACAAATTACTCGATAAAGATAGTTAATTGGATTATGACAATTTTACTTATGACATAGTTAAGCGGGAGTTGCAAAATTAACGTTGACTTGAACAAGATATATTAATTACGATTGAGCGGGAAATCAATTCCAAAGTGGATGCGGGTAACGATTGATGGGGTATAGTCATGGGATTACAACTCAAGATTGCTTACCTTGAAGAGAGATGGTGATCTGAGGGGGGGAAGACCAACGGCACAGGTCTTTGAGAACATACTTCAGGGAGTCCTAACGAAGAGGACTCGTAGATAGGGGTTTTGAGGACTTCTTGTTGAGGAACGAGATTTTCTCTGGTCCAGAGAGATGCAATCTCAAACACGAGATCGTTCAGCGGCTCGGCAGGGAGTCTCAGACACGAAGAAACGGGAGTCTTGAAGGGGATCCGAGATGAGGGGGGCCGCACAGTTCTCCAGGAAGACGCTGGCTCGATAGCCTTCCTCTGCACAGGGGCCAAAGCTTCCCGAAAGGAGATCTGCTGGTGAGATCTTAACGACGAGGTACGACTCGAGCAGGGGTTGCGGAACTTCGCGGGGGAACAGACAAAACAGTCTGAAAGAAGGGACTAGCAGACTCTCAATCTCTTCTAGGAATGACGGACTCATGGTTAAATAACCTGATGGCTGGTAGAATAGTTAGGCCTAGGGCATAGCCGTCCCTAGTGGATCCTCGACGTCAGTCTATGTAAACTTACTTCGAGATAACGAGTCGGATCGGACAACGAAGTTTACCTCATGATATAGGGGTATGGCTAGTACGGCTGCTCTTGTGGGGGAATAGACATGCTTGGGAAGCATGGGGGCGAGAGCTCAGCGTTATCGCGGGGGTGGGGGTGGGGTAGCGAGGAGTGTCTGAAAGCAAATACAGCTAAAGACTCAGTCATATACCTACTCACGTTGTTACGTGGACATTCTCATCTTTCATCACGCATTATTGCTCATTTCATCCTCAAACCCTTAAATTAGACTAATATTGATCAACTCTAAAACTCTTTGGCCATTCCAAATCATGTGGTAGCAATCTGCTTCATTAGTACCACTCTCATTCATGCTACGTCATAAATGCTTAAAGGATCGCATTTTTTTTTATATAAAATCACTGTCTTTTATATCACACACAAACCCATCTTCACCAGCAAATACTATCACCTTATTCATTTCTACATTTACATATATTTACCCTCTTCTACATACACTTGCTCCAGAAAGTATTCATACCCCAACTAAAACAATATTTGTTGACAGTTTATTGAAGGGTAAAGATATTTAGAAGCATTGATACGAGTGTATTAATAAACACGAACAATTTCTTTTTTAAATGACCCATCAGGGGTACCACACAAGTACGAGGGGCGGTCAATATGTTTTGGGAATCGGTAGGGCAAAACAGAGAAAGGGGGATGGCTGTTTGTCGGGGTGTTAGGACAAGTTATAACAAGTCAAGACCTGCAGCCGCACGCTCCTGCTTCGTCTATTTAAGGAGCAGTAGCTGATCGCAGATCGTCAGTCACAAATTTTTCAACAATGGAGAAGGTTGAGCACCGCGCAGTGATCAAATCTTTGACCAAGGAAGGCAAGAATGCAAAAGAGATCCATGAACGCATGGTTGCAGTGTACACCGACACCGCCCCTTCCTATACAACCATTGCTCGCTGGAATAGGGAGTTCCGAAATGGTCGTGAGTCCCTTGAAGATGACCCCCGTCCAGGACGACCGTCAGACGTGACCAACGAGGACAATGTGGCCCGTGTGGAGAGGATGATCCTCGAAAATCGACGGGTGAAGGTCGAAGAAATCGAGCGAGAACTTCAAATATCACATGGAACTGTTATCAACATCATCCACGACAATTTGGCCATGACCTCACGAAACCTCACTCCCCATGATCGACTTCAACGTCGTCAAAGTCCACAAGGCCAGAGTTTTACAAGCTGCCCTGCGCGAATGCGGATTCAGGAGCTCAACCATTTCCCCTACAGTCCAGAGCTGGCCCCTAGTGACTACTTTTTATTCCACCAGCTCAAGGCTGCACTGCGTGGACGCCGGTTTGGGGACGATGAAGATGTCCAGCTCGCCGTCCAGGAGTGGATTGAACAGCAGTCGGGAGATTTCTGGTTGTCGGGAATTCGAAGCCTCAGGGACAAGTGGCGCAAGTGCATTGAAGTCGAGGGTAGTTATATTGAAAAATGATAAAACACTTTTCCTCACATCTCGTTTTCTCATATCCGAATTGCAAAACTTATTGACCGCCCCTCGTATTACACTTGTTACCTGGAGGAACAACACGTCCTTCCGGCCCGAGTGCAAATAGGCAAGGCCTGGCTCAATGGATTAACTTGAACTCTTTGGAAATGACTAGGGAAACTGGTGCGTTCTCACTTTTCTACTCTTCATCCATTTTTATACAACTATCCCCTTCTATTTCCTCTAAGTGTAAGGACCTGATTCTAGATCATGCTTCGTCAGAAGAGATTATTTGCAACCTTTAAAAGAAATGGCTTTTAACGCCGGCAAGTGCAAAAAGACCAAGACTTAAAGCGGCTTGGTTTTTGGGACGCCATTAATGGGAAGAACAGTTTACACCCTCATAGCCTATTGCTTGCGTGTAATGGGCTGACCACCCATCTGTAGCCATTTTTGGGTGCTTAAGGCTGCACTGTTCACGACGGGTGGGCTTTTCTGCTTTGTTGGCTTCCAGTCAAACTAAAAATCTTTGAGTATGCCACAACAGATCATCAGACCTTAGCCGTCATTTGAATGATTAGTACGACGTATAAAGGAATCCGTCCTCTCTCCCTGTTTCTCTGTCTTTTCAGTTGGATACTGTTTGATGCCTTTTAGAAGCGATCGTCTACTAGGCAACTTCTGGTCGGTGTACATCATTGTTCAAGTGCGAAGACCACTCTTTATAGCACCTAAGACTGGACACCTGAAAAGTCCAAAACCTCTAGACGAGAGCGGCAGAACGCTGGATTTATCCCATTAACTGCTATTTTTTTCTCCGACTGTTCACAATTTTGAGAAAATTTCATGCGAAGAAAAACCGTCCAAATATTGAATTATGTCCCTATGAGTGAAACCTTGCCGAACCTTGGTGTTCGGATGGGCGAGGAATTCGACACCGCCAACCGGTACAGTGGGATCTCCTCTAACCATCTGTTTGCCATCTTCGTAGACACACTTGTGCAGTTTCACCTCTATGATGGTGGCTCCGTGTGCTTTCCCACGGTTCTCCTCTAATAATCTCAAAGTAGAGAGCGGGGCTTCCTGTCTCTGTTCAATAGATAAGGGTTCGGAGGTTTTCCACGAACTCCCTTCCATAGAACCGTTACAGGACGACTCTCTACTAGCGGCGTGTTCCTCTTTGCTCTTTTCGGAGACGCTAAAGAAAAAAGTGCTGCAGAGGACCGCAATGACGTTCTACGAGCTAATGAGTCCACGTTCGTGATCCTTAATCGCATGAGAAGGAAATTTGGAGACTGGAGGCTGGAGGTGCCCCTGCCCCAGAGGGCAGGGTCTTCCTTAGGGACAAACAAAGATTTGGTGGGAGACATCCGCGCCAAATTCTGCCCCTGTACAAGATCCTCCTGAAGATATACGGGGCCCTGGGGAGGGATATCCTCCCTCGGTTGGGGCCTCCTTGTGAGTTAAATCCTTCTCTATCTCTGAGAAAAAAAAGGGATAAGGCTACCTCCTTCGTCCCTAGAGCCTCTATCGGAGGTGGAGAAAAGAGAGCTTACTCTCTGCCATCCTCACTTAAAATGAAAGAATAAAAATGAAAAAAAAATAACAAAAAGTAGGGGTTCTTTTCCTTATGAGGGAGTTATAGTGATGAAGAGATCCCTTACTGTTTCGCCAGGTGACTTGACTATGACTGGTACGGTCTCGGCGATGATGTCGAGCCCGCACCGAGATTTTACCCGTCGTTTTCAGGCCCGCAGTTTTTAAACGATTCCTGGTTATACGCTGCACTATTCCTTTAGAAAGTGGGTCTAGCTAGGATTAATTATTCATAAAGCACATCTTTTACTCTGAAGGGACCCTCACGGGGGATGCGAAGAACTCTGCCCAAACGGCCATTATTAGTGCTCTTCGGAATCTCAATGGCAGGTGACACTACACACTACCATGAACTTTGTCAAATTGGTGGTTCATACAAGATAACTGCTAGAATACTCCTTAGAAGATATCACCGAAGAACTGGCGGACAAAGGAGTGGTCAAGGTCGATAAATTTATTGATGAAACTGGCGGAGTGGGAGGGACGATAGAACTACTACTCAACTCCTCATCACGTTCAATAGAGACAGGCAACTTGAGTCGGTGTATGACGGTTGGCATTGATACTGCATCAAAGCTCTTAAAATACTGTGAGGAAGTGGTACCACTCTCACCGCTTCGGCCACCGAAAATCATTCATGCAGACGTGTAAAGTGGGGTCTTTTAGAAATCTATTTATTTTGTTCCAAGATCGTAAACGAAAAGTCCTTATTGTGGACGAATTGCGGCGAATCACACCGTGCTTTCTTGAAACAATTTAGCACTTATCTTCTGGAGAAAGAAATTCTTGCAGTTTAGCCACATGCCGAATCTCTTTTAAAGCATGGTAATTTGATCCTGTCCCGTCCCATGAGACCTAGAACATCTTACGCATCCTAGGTAAAAATCCAATTTGTGCTGTGGGGCCCTATAGCCTACAAGTACGACAGTTTCTGCTCCAATTCAGAACTCTTCTGCAGTATATATTACCTAACCTGCGGTACTACCTGGTTAGAGCTGGCGCATAGGAAACCACCTTGGTGATGCTTGAAGCAGGCGTGGTGGCCTGCATTTTAGGAAATGACGAAAAATCTTTGTTACATTTATATCGGTTGATGAGGCCGTTAAGTTTTTCTCTTGCAACCTCTTCGCCGTCTGCCTAACTACGATTCTCAAATCTTTTGACCGTTTGGTACTCCGTCTGCTACTCTGATGATTGGCCGAGTGTGAGACGGCCCTCAGAGAGAAGCAATATTTTTACATGCGCTACATTCTCTACCCTAATGATTTTACCGTCTGTAAATTTAGTCGAGCTTGAGCTAGGTTCCGGTATGTTTCGAAGAAAGCCCGCCGCTCTTCTTAGCGGGAATACGTGACTTCACTAAGCGGGAAGACCCATCTGACAATAGTGAGAAAGCGAGTGCGGCGTCCGCAATCTCAGAACCCGCGTCCATGGTGGAGTCCTTCGTGATCGCTTTCACCATATTCTCTCCTAGTTAGGATGCTACTCCGCAAGAAATGATTTAAGGTCGACATTTTGCTGAAGGCTATCTACTGTACTTTACCTCCAGAGGTGGAGAACCTATCGACGTCATATGTACGCTGAGAGAGTTGCGTTCCGCTTTTTTTTCATGTGTTGGTGCAGCCACTGCTCCGAAGTAAATCCCTTATACCATATTATGACACCAAGGTGAAAAAGACGTCAGTTCTGGTAAGAACTTTTTAACAGGATCTGAACTGAGTGTATCCTCCCAGACTCCTAGCGAATGGCTACTCTGCTCAATTTTTACATTGGCTGGTTTCCGCTCAAATTTCCTAAGCTCTTGCGTGTGAAATTAATGAAAAAATGTATAATTTTTAGATAAGTCATTTTCCTTGACAGCGGGAACCAGCTGTCTTCTGTATACTGCAACTTTCGTAAGTTCTACTCCACGTCAGATGTTCTGCTACGGCTGGAAAATGCTATCTGTGAGGCTTTCTTTCTTAGACAACACTACGCCCCGTTTTTTTTATCTGGATATGGCATGGCGATGCAGTATCATGGAGACCATATATACCATGTGACCGTGGAACGCATCCAAATATTTATATCTTAGTTTTTAAGAGAACGTCTATTCTGTGTTCTGCGGGGAACCCATCTCCGGTACAATAGGGAAAGAATATGATGTTCCGCAGATAAATGTTCTTAGTGTCACACTATTTGCCTTTAGCGTCAATGCTGTCATCACGATGTTTCATGGAAATGTTCTTGTTATGCTTAACGTAGACGAAATTTCCATCTTATTTTTTGCGGACAATTTTCCAAATCCGGAGTGTAGCTTCCAACTCAGAATTAGATGCGCGCATGTTTGGGTTTTCATTCGTCAAGAGTAAAACAATGCACTTCCATTACCATCTATAGCTCCACCCCGACCTGGAAATGTTCCTAAATGGGGTTAAGCTGGATGTAGTGGATTCGCAACCCTTCCCTGCTATTGTTTTCGACCATCGCCTGGGAGTCCCATATCCGAAGCCTTAGGATTTTTTTACCTTCTCTATGGACATTCTTCATTCCGTGACGTTCTGTACTCGGGGTCCTATTAGGGCTACAGCTTTGTTTTATCGTTCCTTTGTTTACTAAAAGCTTGCCTACTGATGCAAGTTTTACGCATTCGCAGCTGAGCGTTTATTGTGAAAGTGGACACGTCCGCCACACCCACATCAGTTTTGCGACCGGTCTTCTGCACGTCCATTATTCAAGGCCTGCTTGTCAATGCCACGGAGATACCGTTCACTCTGTCACATGCACCATGTATTATGCGTGTACGCCAGCAGCGGGGTCTCACTCGGTTGTCAACAGCTCATATTGCATCTGATGCTGATATCGACGGTGCAGATGCTGCCGAGAGACGCCACTCATACTAAATAAACTCTTAATTATAGGGTCAGGAAATCCCTTCGGAAGCTTACGTAACTCTCGGGCAGCTAATAATTCTGGGTCTGCCTAGGGCACCACCAAGAAGGTACCAGTTTTGACTATTTTTCAGTATGCCGTTGCTTTTAATGCTTCTAAAACGCCGGGAGTATTTTTATTTAACCTCTCTGAGCACACTTCGTCACGATTGAGTCGTGCCAGTGTACACGACTAACTTAAAAACAGAAGAGAGGATTCAGCTACTATGCCATATACCCCTTGTTTCAAGCGGCGGTACTCTACCAGTAGCTACGTCTATTTTCACGGCCGGGTTGGTTACAATTCACTGATCAGTAGTGGAGATAATGCGGCTTGTTCGCTTTGGAGACCGGATCGTGATCTATAGTGAGTCACAAACCTCCCTGAGTGCTCTTGATGCATTGAACTCATGGTTCGTGGTATTCGTGAGGCTACGTCTGCTGCAGCTCGGGCGGATGTCGAGAGTATCTTCTGTTGGCTTCTGGAAATGTAGGAATGGCGTGATATGAATGCGCCGATGAGGACGCCAAAAAGTCCGCGCGGACTGGGCGACTCTACCAGCATTTTGTTCTTCTCTACACTGACTACATAGGAGGATTCAGGTCAGCCTTTCCTGCAAAGAAGATTGTCGACGATAAGTTAAGGTTACGCATCATTGTGCTCAAACTATTTCTGTGGGCCTACTATTAATGCCTCGAGGGACTTCAAGACGCTTTATGGACCGTTCTCCTGCACTTTATTGCGATGAGTGAAGTGTTAGCAAGACTTCACGGAGCATTCTTGTTGAGTTTCCTAGTCCGTGGGTTCTTCGAATGCGTTATCTTCACGCTAGCGGGAAAAGCCTGGTCGCTCTCTCTTGTCTCTTCTACCCGGGATGGGTATGTTTACCTTCCTGTGTAATATTTATTTTTTTGCATGAGGTAGACTTCCTCCATTTAATTTAACTTTTATTGGTGTATGCTCCGGCGCCGGGGGGAGGCGAGGTTCCGCCTGAAGCTGGAACATGCGTTTTGTTCTTCTCTTTTTGCTTTGCTTTAATTTTTCTTTTGATTTTTAAATTGATTATTTTTTGTTTTGAGTTTGATGGATTTTTTCGGCTATCTTAGCAAAATAGGCTAAAGTTTCTTTTTTTAGGTGACCTATGCTCTGGTTAGCTCTCGCTAGATGGAAGGTATGAATAGATTCCAAATCAACAAGTTTTTTCGATAAATAAAAGAGTTATATCAAGTTTTACCAAAGTTTGTGATTAAAAAGGAGTCAAATATGAACTCTTTGCTTAACGATACTTTTGCAAACAAATTAGAAATTGTAAAAGGTTGAAACAAATTCAGATCGAATTTTGTCCCAATCGTCTTTGCAATACTTCCATTTATTGATATTTTGGGTGTGTCTAAGATTGACACGGACAGTTTACACTATCTTATTTAGGTTTGGCTTCCTTCAACAAAGGCAAAACCGATTTCCCTGTATGTTTTGGGTCTTTATCGTGTTAAGAGACATATCATCTTCCTGGGCCAAGTCTACCATCATCATTCTTCAGATACCTAATCTTCAAGCATCTTTCTGTAATATTCCTTATTGAACATTCCATTGATTCGATGAAATGTAGCAACGCTTTTTGCAAAGAAACTACTCAATAGCACAATAGAACTGCCTGCATTTCTTTCTGTGGAAACAGTGTTTTTTTAGAAGACTAGCCTCACCACTTTTACGCAAACGTACCTGACATTTGTGCCAAAGAACTCAATCTTTGTTTCATCTGACCATATCACATGGCTCCCCAATTTGAAATTGTTCTCTAAATTATCGTTAGTATACTTCAGACGGGTTCAAATGAATATTTTTTTATAAAGATGTCTTCTTCCTCAGTGGACGATCATGCATTTTTATTTTATGCAGCATATTTGATACTGTGTTCAAACTAACATCAACTCCTTCCCATCATTACTGATCCTTCATCTCCCTTAAAGTCATCAATTGATTAAATTTATCAAATGTAAAGATCGTCTAAATCTTGTTCTGTGCAATTTTCTGAGGGATATTTGCAGTTATTTTCAATTCTTAATTCTTTCTTATTACTGACTGTACTGTAGAGTAAAGGACATTTATTTCTTCAGAAATCTTCTTGTAGCTTATCTTAGATTTTAATTAGGTAATTATTCTTGATTTTATGTCAAAAGATAGTTTCGCCATGGGGATTTATTGTAGAATATGACTGTCAAGATTGCGAAGACGAAGAAAATGTTGTTACAACGTTTAGACTATTATTGATTAGTCTAAATTCTAGAATCAAACTTTTAGTTTTAAAATTATCTTAAAAAAATTCTTACTACTTTATTTGTAGATCAGACCTTTTGAAATCTTTGGACGTTTCTATCAATACACTCAATGCTTTCAAATTTCGTTACCCTACAATCAACAGTTCTTTAAACTATGGCAAAATATTGTAATAATAAGGCGGGGTAGGAACACTTTCAAACGCTTCTCTTTATGAAGGAGAAATCAAAATACACACATCACAATGAACACTGAAGATTTCCAATAACCCATAAATAATAATGATAAACGGATTCATAATCGCTTTGGTATTTTATTTATAAGAGCAAACCAGGATACAACATAGACTAAGAAAGAAGGAAAAGAGATAGCAAACGGGATAAAGTAATATAAAGTCTTTTACCCGTTAATGATAATGAAAAATAATGGGTGGGGTTCGAACCCATGCCATCGGGCGCTCTACTCTTATCGTACCACTGCTCTAAAGAATTATATTATTTTATCCCGTTGACTATTTCTCTTTTTTCCTTCTTTCTAAATCTATATCTGATCATTGTTTGCTTTTAAAAAAAATACTAAAGCGCTTGTAAATCAGTCCTTCCTCATTATTATTATTATTATTATAGGTTATTAATCTTTCATTAATATTTTCATATCGTTTAAAATTTCATTCACCAAGACCATGTCACTAACCATTCCACATCATTTTTACAACCTTGTACCCCTCGCTCACTCGTATTTCTGTTACCATTCTAGCCTCAAATGTTTAGAATACTATGGTGACATCACACACTTATGCCTTAGTTCGAACATAAACACTATTCTTACTATCCAGTCTATGCAATCTTAGAACCTACTAAGATACTTTCCGATAGACACGATCATATGTACTTGTTCCAGTACCAAGCCATTATACACGTATATCTCTTATTCTTTGGCTCTCCACCCAGCTGTCTTAATGTTAAACTCTTCTTGACAGTGAAGAAGCTACTACTACTTTATGGAGTGAAATGCTAGCGTGAACAAATCAGAGTAGAAACTCGACAAATTGACGAAGGAAGCGGACAGACAGCTGGAGATTAACGAATTTAAATTTCGCCGTGGAAAGGTCGTCAGGCGCGAGTTGAAATGACGTCAGTAGACGACAGACGACGGTAGATAATTATTATCTTGAAATGGTTTCCGTGAATTCGGTAATTATTCCAAAATTTCGAAATTATTTCAAAAAGTATTCCGTGAATGATCGAGGGAGGTAGCTCGGAAAATTGGTGATTTATGGACACTACTACTGAGAGAGAGAAAGAGGGAGAGAAAGATATATATATATATATATATATATATATATATATATATATATATATATATATAGAGAGAGAGAGAGAGAGAGAGAGAGAGAGAGAGAGAGAGAGAGGCAACTAAATTAGAGTGATTCAGTTTATGAGAGTGACATTGCCCTTGAAGCGAGTGGCCTGATTTTGTTTTCTTTTTCGTTGGGTGGTAGTAGTCTCCCTAATCCTTTTGCTGGTAGTATGTAGCCAGACCGCCCCGCAAGGTGGAAGGTGCATTGAATGTTAAAACGAGTACCAGGACGGGCGGCACTCACTCCATGCCTCAGTGCCCCTGACATTATAGACAATTTTATTTTACCCGTTTTTTCGCCACTTTTTCATCATTTTCTCACCTAATTTCTTGGCTGGCGTGTAATTTTGGCTGTGTATCTTCCACACAGTTTCATCTCTAGCTTCACTATTTTCTTAACAGATCTCTCCTTACAGAATTTATCGGTGATATGCCCTCGTTATTTGTGAGTCGAGTGGATGCGATACCTGCTCAAACAGAATAGGAATTTGCCCTTAAAACGAAAACAAGAGGATCTCTTTATCTTTTTTATTCGAGTCCGTAGTAAAGTAATGGGGGTAGAGTTAATGGAGCTAAGGAAATTTTGTTTATTTCTAGGGTAAATTTAAATAACCCCTTTATTCGGACCATGAAAAATGCTAGCTAGCTTGCCTCTAAATTGGTGCTTCCATATCGACCAACTTTTAATTGGACCGATGCGCTTTTCTCATTTGAGACCCAGTGACACGTGATGAATTCAACTGTCACGAGATGGATTCTCACCAAATGCAGTGACATTGGACTCTCTTTTATATGATTTTGTTGTAATTGGCTGTGAGTTGTTAATTAAACTCTACCACTATTTGTGTTGTGATCTTATTTTTTCCCGTCACACTTCCTGTTCTTTTCGGTCTCTCTTAGTTTTTTTGTTATTGTTCTTACTATTGATTTTATCATAACATGCATTTCATCAATAAAAAAATAAGCTTCTAATCGGATTATATCGAGAAATTGAGTGCTACCATCGTTGCTCACTGGTACCCCCCCCCCTCCCCCTATCCACTTCCATCTTCCATGCAAGGTGTATTTGTATTGAATCTGCTGGAGTCTCATCTTTCGAGAATCGCGATTATGCCTTATAAACTTATATGTCTGTTGATGTTAATGTAATACAACAAAGCTTGGAAGCTTTTATTATCTTGTAAATTTGGGGAAGACATTTTAGTACGCCTGAATTACTCTCTTGCGATTAATTAAATCGAATAAAAGAAAGCGATAGTGTATAAAGTATGAACTTAATATCTAGAAGCTAGAAATGGAAAGAAAAATCATAATGCCGAATAGCATAATGCTAATGTGAAAGTACAGTCGAGAAGAAAGGTATACACAGTTGCAAATGATTAACAGTGCGGGTGGTTATGTCAGGAAGATGCCGATGAATGCAATGAGATAAAATGAAGAGAGAAGAGTGAACAGTCATAATAAGAGAGCATTAAATGCAGCATTGCGACCGTAAAATAATGAAGATCGGGTGAGAATAGGAGCAAAGATCGCAGGAGACTCGTGAGAAAGGATGTCAAAAGTAGATAGACAGAGTAGTTTAGGGAGTTTTATAATGTGGGTATAGAAGATGAAGTGAATGTGAATTCGATTGGCTTCTAGGCTCTAATCCGTGTGATGTATCGTGGTAGCATGGAGAGTTTATGTATGCAATAATTCTCAGTGTTGTGAAAGGTTCGAAAAATCGGAAGGCACATGTAAAAGATACAGTGGTTGGGATCGTAAAAAGTGGCGGCGGTTGTTTTATGATATAGGTCTAGTAGTTGAGATAGAAGTCATTTAAAAGTGGAACAGTATATGATACCCGAAAAATTAAATCTGGGGTCATAATCCCCCAACAGCGCAAAAAGCGGTCTCATAAAAAATAATACACCTGGCAATTGAAGAAGAGACCCATTCTCCAGGGCCAGACCACACTGGACCTGCCTATCCATATTCTTCTCGATTTCCTCCCTACTCTACATCTCTTAACTTTATATCTTGCCATTCAGAGAGTTTTTTTTGGTTCAGGGCAATTTAGGCATTCTTTTTGAACTTAGATTAGATTGAACTTAGATACACTGCAAAGTCAGTACTCGCTGCGAGGGCCGAAATCCCGATGACTGGAGACCGGTTCCAGTGCACAAAGAGAGGTACTATGCTCTCGTCTTATTCTTTATAGAATATTACTCATGAAAAAAATGTGTTTGCGTTTATAGTGTAAATCCTAGCTTAAAACCGATGATTTGTATGTATAAATGATCATAGTCTGAATGTTTGGTTGTATGAGGGCCACAACCAAAGAAAGTACCAGAATGATAATTAATAGAAGTGTTGCATCTAAATGGGTACGCGTTTCATCTTGTTCCCGGGAACTGAGCGAAGAGAACGACGAGGAACCTTTGACTGGTGAAGGGGACCATACGATTCGAAGAAGAGAGCAAAGGAACGCCACCCCTGAGGCCTGTGTGACCACTTGTTATAGGCACCCTCTGATCCTGATCCTACAGTCCCTTTGGGCACAATAGGTCTCGCACCTATCTTGAACCCTTTGGTGGCTTCTACTGCCTCCGGGAACTGTTCGATACGCTTGACATCACAAAGAGCTCAAACTCTCTTCCGGCCAAAACCGCCACGTTCCTCAACAGAATTGCTAGAGCCAGAGGAGGCAAAACAAAATAGGTAGCGATAAAGTTACTCATGTTTTTTTCAAAGACTAGTACCCAAAAGGATGGTAGCATAAAGGGAGCATCGTTTTCCTGCCCCTTCCCGAAGCGTGCGGGGGCGCGTTGCAAAGTCAGAGCCCTATGATGTTTAGCACGTAAAATATGATAGTGTTAGACTCGTTATGTTTTACCACTCTTTTCTACGGTCTAAACTAGACTATAGTTGCGAGTTTTATTGAAAGAGCGAGTCTAATGCGAAAGCTGGATTCGACCCACCAGACTGATGCCAGTTTGGTGACTGAATACTTAGCACGTTTCCTATAAAGACTATTTGTTGATGTGGGGTAGCTGCCGCCATGGAGAATATTACCTTGGAACATTTGTCGCCACATCTTTGCTCCCATTGATTCATCAGCAACGAAAGGAGTGGATTTGTATTTCTCGGAGCACATACCTTGTCACACTGGAGCCCGGCAGGTATAAATTGTTCCAAGTCTGAAAGAAGCGTTATATTATATGCTATCTCCCCACTGTTTAAGTCGACAGGCATCTTCCAGGCTATTCATCTCTCTTCACGGTCGAGCTCGTTGAAATACATTGTTCGGTACGTAAGATTGCGCACCGTGCTCGGTTATGAGTCCAATTTGTAATTCATGTCGACTCTCAGAGCGCACATAGTGACCTGCTGGTATTGTTATCTCAGCATTTCTTAGTTCGTATTATCCGTGACGCTATTTTGGGTCTCACTCAGGCACCTTGGTGATCCTTATGGATGTTTGTTTGTTGTTGATTGCTGCCTATTCTATTTCATTTGCTTTCTCCTTTTGTGACAAGATTTTTCATATAATACAGGATCACACCCCCAAAAAGGGTCTCAACTTTCGATAGGCCCCATTTCTGCCAGGATTGAATGAAACTTTGGTGATAACTAGTTTATTGTGTTTAAAAACATCATATCAAAATATGAGAGTCTTTGTACTTTTCTTCTTTATTCTAGAGCACGTCTTCGAGATGACCTCCATTTAACTCGGTGCATTTCTTGAGACGCATCACAAAGTTGTCCATGACATCCTTACAAACCGACCGACTAATGGCTCTGATCTCCTCCCTGATGGCTTCCTTGAGTTTCGTGATAGTCCAGCGTTTCACTGCGTACACTCTATCTTTAAAGTAACCCCAAAGAAAAAAATCTGTGGGGCTGAGGTCTGAGCTGTAAGGTGCCCACTCAAAATCAGTCTTAAGACTGATCATATGGCCGCCAAAGTTCTTTTTCTTCCAATTTCTGGACAGGTTTGAGGTATTAGAGCTTGCTCCATCTTGATGGAACCATAACTTCGTCATAATCGACGGGAACAAAGTCTATAGCTCTCTCTTGGCGATTTTAAAGACGTAAACATACTGCTCATTGGTGACTGTGAATGTTGGCCATATTCCTGGAATAAAAATGGTCCGATGATGCCTCTAGCTGAGATTGAAGTCTATTTTGTGCGTTTAGGGGAGTGTAGGGACTTGGTGACTCCCTTATTTTGTCTGGAGGACCCCCAGAAGACGTTTTTCTTCGAGTTTACCTTTTCTATCCTTCAAGATGAAAGTGAGCTTCATCTGAGGTCCAAGGGAGGTTAAGGAAAGTTGGGATTTCCTGAATCTTCTCCAGTATCTTGACTGCTATAGCCTTTCTCTCTTCCTTGTCTGAGCTTCAAGGGTCTGCTTTGTCTGTATTTTGTATCGGTAGGCCTTTATATCCATTACTAGCACTCTTTTGCAAGTCTCACGGGATATACCGAGGGACTGACTTCGCTTGCGCACAGAGCGTTTTGGACTCTGCTGAACTGACTCTCTCACGCTCTCGACCAGTTCAGCTGTAGGATTCCTGGGGCATCCTGAATTACTTGGACGGTTGTCACTGGCTGCATTGAGGTTCTCCACTGTTCCATAGTTCTCGGGGTAGTTCACTCAGTCCTGAATTTTGCTCTTGGAGAGAGCTTTTTCATATTCGAACTGATACACGAAAGTGTCCTGCACTTTCTTCAACGAGCCTGTCTTGAAGTAATGTTTGACGCAGTATATTCTTTGCTGGAGCTCCCAGTGAGATCTAGTTGTGTTCACAGGCGTTGCTTCTGCAATGTCATGCAAAGTAGGAAAGTAAAAATTGTATTTTCTTAATATTTGTTATTTTTATTTGCTCCAACAACGTCATGAATAATTTAATGATTTTACTTCAAATATTTTGTCTAATTTCTTGATAGAAATCATTACTCCTCATAAATAAATTCGATATTAATTAGTTACACTGTACCAATTAAAATTACTGGTGATCACAGCAAAAACTAACTCACGAGAATGTTTAATGTCTACTATCAACAGAAATGTTGAGTATGGATATATGAAGCCCATATTCACAGAGGTTAAAATCTATATAGATATATTTATGATAAAATAAATGCATTCAAAGTCCTCTCCAACGTTTTGATTACTAGTTATTTTCTTTTGCTTATGTAAATTGGGGCATATAACCATTCTAAAACATTCGCTGAATAAGTGTGAACTATCCAACCTAGCAGCTAGAATTCCATCGTCATAATTAAAAAAAATATCATTACATTTTCATCATGACAAGGTCGACAGTGGTTTTCGGAGAGAAAACATCACGAGACAGTCCCAGATTTTTTGAGAAGACCTAATATTTTGAAATGATAGAAAAACTTAAAGTAGCCCCAAAACTCTGTTAATCTATATTCATAAGCTTTGTTATTATGGGCCTGCATGTAAATTGGGGCATATAACCATTCTAAAACATTCGCTGAATAAGTGTGAACTATCCAACCTAGCAGCTAGAATTCCATCGTCATAATTAAAAAAAATATCATTACATTTTCATCATGACAAGGTCGACAGTGGTTTTCGGAGAGAAAACATCACGAGACAGTCCCAGATTTTTTGAGAAGACCTAATATTTTGAAATGATAGAAAAACTTAAAGTAGCCCCAAAACTCTGTTAATCTATATTCATAAGCTTTGTTATTATGGGCCTGCAGCAATTATGTAACTTTCCCTGTTATCTTTATCAAATATTAAGGGAAAGGAGAAAGTGAAATGATAAACGAGATGAATTTAAATTTTGTAGCGTTTAGGCCCAGAATATATTTTCTTACGAGTCAATACTTGGCCTCTATTCAGATAGTATCTCCAAATGAGTTTAAAGAATATCCAAACAAGAGGCAAAATTCAAAGATGTCTCTGTGATTTCCATTCTTTGGGTGGGGGAGATTGTTCAAATCCGTGGTAAAATTTATTAAAAAAAAATTTTGTACAGTTTAATTTTGAACCTGTTCTTTGCCAATATTTTTGAGTGGTCAATCTGTGACATTGTAAAAATAACGAAAGTTCAAGAGGAGCGACATTGTTTCAAATCATTCTCATCACCCAGTCAGCCTTCTGTCTTGAAACTTATAGGACACACCAGAGGGCACATCACTATTAGTGCTGAAGGGGCCTGAAGTGGGATAACGCCTTCTTCATCTCAGAGGCATAGAAGGTGCCTGGACGCCCAAACCTTGAGAGCTTTTCCTCTGGAGCCTCTCTATCCGGAACATGATCCGAAACGCAAGGCTTGCTTAATGTCGAATAGCATGATCTCAGTTAGGCCAGAAGTACTCTGTATGCCATTTATAGTAATTTCTCTGAGTTGTCTAGTTGGGCTAGTGGTTCACTTTCGAAGTTGTTTAGGTGTTTGCTGGTGATACTCTGTGGATTTTTTTTATCAGGTTGTGGTTGAATGAATAATATTGTTTATAGAGTATTTAATTTCATTGCATCTGTTATATTAGTTATCTGCAACGCAAAGGTCCTAGGGTTGTTCATTGTATTTTTGTGGGGGGTAGGAGTTTTGTTTAAAGGGAAGATTTGTGATTCAATCTGATTTGGAGTGTTTTCTTGATTTTTGGATATGTCCTGTAAACAGTGTTACTGCCGATTTATAGGCAGGGGTCGTCATTCGGTTTTCTGTGAGCCATTGTTCCATTTTGTGTATTTATATATTGTTGTAGTATTCAAATATTATTTTGACATTTGTGAGTTGTGTTATTCTGGAGGACGCCGCTGTGAAGTGATAATATGCGTGATTTCTGTGTTTTATGTATAACTTGGCCTTGCATGCAGAATATGAAGTTTGTTAGCCATTTTATGTCATCTTTTGTGATATTGATATTAGGGCTAGGATGTATTTGGATAATGTATTAAAGGGTTTGTTTAGATCGTTTGCTGCTAATAATGTGTGAGGGAGAAAAGTTGTTCTTTGAAACTGGCTAGAACAGTGTTTCCCAACTTTTTTTTAGAATAGCGCCCCTTGTGCACTAAATCTTTTGATATCGCCCCCTCTGCCAACGGAATTTCATCGTTCTTATGTTACAAGACATATTATTTTAAATATAAAAATTAGAAGAATCTCATTAAAAACTTAGCTCAATATGTTTTAAGGAGATGGTTGACTTTGTTGCTTTTTGGCTAACTCTTGCACCCTTGGTTCCATCCTACTAAGAAGTAACCTTAAATCTCTCTTTTAGTGATTTGCAATTAGTTTCTTTGTTTTGTGAGAAATCGAGTAACTGCACTAAGCCCGTGTTCAGCCATATATGAAGATGAGAAAGCTATGAAATATAGTTTAATTGTTTCCCACAGCTTTAGATACTTTTCAGGAATTTCTTTTTGTAACCAAAATTCCTGGTATGATTGCTTGAATAGAAGGTTCAATTATAAGTCAATTTTTTAGACAAATTAACTCTTCTTGAAGAGCAAGAAGAGTTCCATTTGTGTAAGCATCTGTAAATGGGTTTATCTGCCAGTCAAGTATTTTTATATCTATGAGATATTGATATCTACAGCTCATGTCTTCGTGTAGCTTTTTCAAATGCTCGCAATAAATCAAGAGGTCATCATCCAATATGGAATTATTAATCTCATCATATTCCAGTTAATCTAGATTTGGTAACAGAGACAGAGTCTTACGATCAATATTATTCTTGAAGAAGGAAAGCTTGTCCAAAAATGCGCAAATTTTAGATTTTGCTTTGATAAGAGTTACGTCACAGCCTTGCAATTGCAAATTTAGATCGTTGAATATGCAGAAGATATCTGTTAAATAGGAATGTCCTTCTTGCAAGCTAAGAGTTCATCACTTAAATGACCACATTTATGACCTCGGAAAAATTTAATTATGCTTTTGAAAAGTAAATAAAATCGCTTTAAACAGTTTCCTTTCGATAACCACCTCAGCTGTCGAAATATTCGGGAATTAAGGGGATGGCATTTTATTTTATTTACTGATGTAATAACAACGTTAAGAGACTTATGAAGCCGATCACTCAAGTTCTTGGCAACCAGATGCTCTCGATAAATTACGCAATGTATTGTAAAAACACTGGTCACAACTTTCTTCAAAAGTGAAAGAAACCCTTTATATCGTCTTATTAATGCTGGAGCTCCGTCAGTCGCGCAAGCAATAATTTTTCTCATTGGTATATATTTTTCTTTGAAAAACTGTTCAACTGCAGTAAAAATAGATTCACCTTTAGTGTTTGTTCCAAGTTACTTTGCAAAGAGCAGTCCTTGCTGAATTTTGCTATCTTTAATAAAGCGAACAAATCCTAAAAGTAGTGCTTCATTGCCTGACAATTGTAATCAAATGTAATACAATTGTAATCCAAATTGCTGAACCTTAAGTGTGTCACATAGGATTTCTTCAATGTCATTGGCTATTTCGTCAACTCTTCTTTGAAAAGTATTATTACTAACTGGAATCGCTTTGACAATCGTGATTGGTGAAGGATGATGTACTACTGTACACAAGAGTTCCTCTATAGCTGGCAAAGTAAGTTCCTCTGCAGTTGTATGAGGCTTCCCAGACCTGGCAATTATGTTGTAGATATTATATGAACAAACATGTCCATAATCGCATTTTTGGGATCGTTTTGTTATAACGGAGCCAATAGTTTTTCTCTTGTTAGATCTGTCTCGTAAAGTTTGAAAATATGATAAATTCTCATTTCCTTTATCAAGATGAATCTTCTTTAATTAAGTGATCAGAAAGTCGGTATGGTTTCATAGCCTCGTTAGAGAACACTTTCTCACAGAGAAGTCACATTGCCAGTTGGTTGTTATTAGGAGAACTAATAAATCCAAACTTCAAATATTCAACACTATATTATTATATGCACTTTCGCTTTGAGAAGTTTACACACTTCTCATAGACAATATTAAAGGTTTCCTCTGTCTTTTCGTGAAGTGGAATTTGTTTGGATTAAGTCTGATCTTACAACACACCAAGGATTGTTCTGTGTCAAAGTTTGGAGTACGGTAAGAAGGTGTATACAGATGGTTTTTGATGGCAGTGCGCTTAAGCAGAATGAGTTCAAGTTGTTGCTAATGGTTAGAGGGTGGTTGTTCTAAGAGACCTAGCATTGGATTTTTCTTGAGGTAAAAGTTGGTTGAGCAGATGCGGTAAGTGCAATCTTCGAGCAATCCCTGACCATTCTCATCCATTTTACCTACAAAAACTATCACAAGCATGATGGCCAGGAGTTACGGTCAGCGTCCAACATAGTAGGAGTGGAACAGAGAGTCAGGAGGCTTATAGAACTTTGATACCTAACTATATCATGCTCATCAAACTTATTTTAGCCGTAAATTTCTATCTGTTCTCTGAGATCATTAGAGCCTTTCTTCGCCAGTAAAAGTGTATTCCTTTTACTTCAGTGTTCCGAATCGGATAGCCGTGTTTTTTTGTGGAATCCACATATTCTCTTGAGCTGGTCAAGATTGACAGCCATATTTTGGAATCACTGCTGTCCTTAATGTTTTACCGAGGACGGTCTTCATTATGCGGATATTTCAACTTATAGCTAGTAAAACAAGTCTATTTCTATATCTTATTTTCTTGATTGAAGCAATGGTTTATGTAAGGCTGAAATTCGAATGGTTCCTAATGGTCACTCACCAAATATAAATGGTAGATGTGCGGAGACAACATGTTATAGCTAGAGGCGGGATCTAAGATGTACTCTAACTGTCGAGAGTGCCTTCTAGCGCCAGACTCTATACAAATCAAGGAACAGCATATAACTGGTAACTCACTGTGTTGTATCAACGCTATAGGCAAACCTGAAATGTCCTTTTCAGGTTTTGGGTGAAGATTTGTACGTACGTAAGTGTATGATGAGTTTATATACAAACATGGGTAGTGATAAAGATAAAATGCAGTTGTTCATGAGACTTGTCTCCTCTCTCCACGTCGCTTTTGGCTTCAAATAAATATCAGGGACGTTAAAATTTACTTATAGCGGCTTCGTAGAAGCTGTAAGAAAGGACTCATATATACCGACGAATTATCGTTTGAGATTTAACTCCGGATATTAACATAGGGTTAATGCCTATGCCTTTACGGTGGATTGGTAAAGTAAAAAGATACCAGAGGTTGAAAATCATTAGGATGTGAAATAAAACGTAGTAATAGTCATATGATTTTGAACTTAACGAAGTATTATATACGTTGACGAAAGAAGGTTGTGGTATCATGTTGAAACGAAAGTAAAGTCGGATTTTCTATCGTAAAGTTTTAAATAGTATTTATTAAATTAATGGCTCTTGTTATTGTTTCTAAATGATAAAATGAGTAATTTATACTTTCTTCTTTAAGATTATAAAATTAGTGCTCAAAATCTTCTTCGTTATTTATCCCTATGTTCTCCCCTCTGAAGATCACATTTAGATATGTTTTACTCTGATTTTATAGAGGTTTGAATGCAATTACAACGGCAAAATTCATGTGGAGTATTTATAGAGATGATGCAGTAAATTAAAAGTTTCCTGTTCTGGAAGTGAGGATCTCAGTCAAAAGGAGGGAGCAAAGGAAGATCATCCAAAAGAACTTGAGTCTGAAGAGTTGGAAGCTGTTGTCTTCGAAAATCTTGCTATAACTTCTAAGGAACTATCAGAAATTTTATTGTAACCCATACAACTCTCCTACGACAAATGAAAAGGATTGGACATGTTCCAGTGATTGCAAAATGGATCCCGCACGAACTCTTCACGGTGAGTCTTCAAAGGCGTGTTGCCCTGCTACGAGTCATTGCTTTCACGACACCTTCAGGCATCATTTTTAGACAGCTCGGTAGTGTCGATGGGAATTGAATCCTGTATCATAACATAAACGCCACCGTTCGTGCATCAGTCGAGGAAGCAGAATTGCTCAACAACCGAGAGGACTTAATCCAAAAAATGATCACGTTGAGTGTGTATTGTGAAATATTGAAAGAATTTTCTATTACGAACGGTTATCAACCAATCACACAATAATGCCAATCTCTACTATAATCAGCTTCGTCCTTTGAAAGCCGCTTTGAGACAATGCCAACCCTCCCTAGTCAACAGAAGGACTGTCATCCTCCATCACGATAATGCCCGTCCTCACACAGCTTGAATGATCAAAGATCTCTTGTAGGAGCTCGTTTGGGATATCTTGCTTCATCTTACATTTTCTGCCGACATTGATCATTTTGATTATCACTTGTTTATGGGATTACAGAACCATTTGGATGGTATTAGGTTGGCATCAAGAGAAGAGGTTGAAAACTAGTTGGATTTATATTTTACATCGAAGTTTGTATTTTTGAGTCTTTGTACGTTATTCCTGCCTATTTTTCCATGTTCCTCTCCTCTCCTTTCATTCATTGACCTTTTCTCTTAATTCTTCTCGTTTTATGTTTGTTGAACACCGCAATGCAAGAGATAAGACTGTTTCAGGTGGAACGAAGTTAAACCAAATTCTGAATGGACATTTGTTTCATGGGACCCTATTTCGAGTTTACTCTGAGGGCTGGCACAAGCATTAGCTACTCGTCTTTCGGATCATCTCTTAAATTTTAAATACTCACCGAGATATGCGTACAACAATTCGGATTGGTTTAAAAAAACCCAGCATCGTTTACGTTTTAATGGAGTCATGTAAATACAGGCGGGCAGAACTATAGACCCTACCGTTTGATCTGGTACTTAAGTAAATCCCCTCTCTCACAGTACCGGAGGCTTGCTTCGGGAATAGAGAGAAAAAAAATCATAAGAGTGTAAGAGTAAGATAGTAGCCTCTTTCTTTAGCCCTTTAAAGGTATATATAAATTAAATCAGATTTTCCTATCACAAAATCTTTTTTTTAGATGAAGTTAAGAGGGACTGATATGAAGCAATTTGGTGGAATAAAGATGTATTGATTTCTTTTGCGAGTTTTTTTATTGACTGGTATTTTGGGGACTTCAATTATAACTAAAATTTTGTAGAATAAATTAAATTTTCATAGTTTTAGTTGACACAGAATATTTCTCAAAATTTCTGAAATCTTTCTTGGTATTTGTATACTCAGTCCTCAAAGAAAGGAAGTTCTTTACTTTTTTATATTCCTTTCGTATTTTGTATAATAATTACTGTTCTCAAGACAAATTTTCCTTATTTTATAACTATATGAGATCATTTAACTGATTTTATTTTCATTTTAATATATTATTCCCCACCAAGCGACTGCCAACTTGACCATAAGTCTTCATAATTCTTTCAAAGCATAATGGAAGACAAGATTGAAAACAAAATAACGTGCTAAAGGAAAAGAAACCCTCAAAACACTAAAGTAAGCAAAAAAACAAATCGAGAAGAAGAAGAAAGCACGCTCTGGCACCAGGTGAAGACACCAGCATCAAAAAGAGTCAAATAAAATGCAGGAGGCCAAACTCCTGCAATAAGTCAGATAGTCCACAAATATCTGGGCAGGAACTAGTCCCAAATACGAGGGACAAGTGGTAGCGAACCCGCTCACCCTCTTACCGGGACAGGTAACGTACTTGAAGATCATCCAAGCTAGAACATTCAACAAGAATATCACGAACAGTCCTGGGGTCAATGCAGTCGTCGCAGTAGAGTGCAGTCGAGCGCTCCATCAAATCACGGTGCGTCCTGTGAGTGTGCTCAATTCCAAGAATACAGAAAGCGACCTGAAGCCGTGGTGGCATAGAGGCTAGTGGCTATGTTCATGGGAACACTCGCGGCGCAATGGCACCCAAATTTAGGATCCCCTTAGCCTTCCCCCATCTTCTTTGACAATGGACCCGGAGGATTGAACTGATACTTGGTCTCTAATCAGTGTGAGGAAGAGCGAGACGCTGATCTGGTCGACCAGTTCTCGAGAATATTTGGCACCTCGTCGGCGCTCTCATTCCCCACATTTCGCATATGTCAAGGAGCCCAACAAAGATAATCTCGATGTACGTCCAGCTTGAGACGACCGTGGCTTTACGGATATCGCGAACCAGGTTGTGATGTTATTCCAATGCACCGAGACCACTAAGTGCGCTTTATAAGTCCTTAAAGATCACAATCCGGTCACCATACCGGTCACAATGCGTTATATCCCGTACCGAAAGGTCTATTGCCACCAGCTCGGTCGTAAAGACAGACGCAACGCCTTCTAGAACCCCGCTGACTTCAAATAGAGGAGATATAGTAGGAAAACTGACCCAATCCTGGGACTTGGAGCCATCCGTGTAAACAGGAACCTATCCAGCGTGACACGATGTATGATATAAAAAGGTCGAACGCAATGCTACTTTGCTCTGAAGCTTTGTAACCAGATTCGTGGTAAAAAATAGTCAAAAGTGGAACCTACTGGGTGGCGTTGTGAGTAAAACCAGAGGCGGCACCCGCTTGATAACTAGAGCGAGAGACTGGCGTCAATCGGTGGCATAGGCATGTCGAGAACGGTTGCTGAGGCTCTCCCTGAAGGACGTCCGGAAGGCACCGGTCACTATGCAGAGACCGGTGTGGTAGATCGGGTCCATCTTCCTCAATCCACGCTTAGCTGCGGGAGCGTAAAACTTACATCCGTAGTCGAGCTTCTAACTAACAAAGGGTCGATAGAAAAGTAAAGCAGAACCCTATTTAGAAACAATTCCTAGTGGGGATAAAGTCGTGGATGGTGGCATAATTTCCACACTCTAATGTTGGACAAGGAAAATCGAAACCTGTGTGTGATTCGGCATAGCAAGAGATGTTGTTCAATGCCTGTTAGAGTTGGCTCTCCAGAGTTGGCATCTTGGCCGCACCAAAAGGGATCAAAGATCTTCAACCTAGAGCATAGCGAGAACATCTTGCGGCAGCACCGAGGTAATACAATTGATGCTCAGAGCAAAGAGTGTCACGCTCAAGAACTTCCTTGCGAAGCATCCTCTTCCTGCTCTATTGGTTCGAAAAGGGCTTTCCTCACCGATACACGGAATCGAAAACCTCCTAGAAATAGAGAACTCAAAATTAGAAGGCGTCCTTCGTCCCCATCATGTGGAAAGTTGCCATGATACCATACCACCCTGCGGTATCATAGGAATTCTCCGACATGAGTGGAACTTGAGGAAGCCGCATTGTGCGGAAGATAGGTGGCTTCCGCTCTCAGAAAAAGGGATAATTCAACATTTACTAATTTTTCATTAACTTGCGCATCCCATACCCAGTCTTCAACATATGAGACACTAGGAAATGACCCTGGACCTGTTAATGATGGAAATCACACTGCACCATTACGCACGTGTCCAAGAAACCCCTCCCTGGCCGACCGCCGAAGCCGTTCTAAACGACGAGCTAGGCCACTTGGAGTGCGGGCGCGACTCCTGATAGCGGAGTTTGGAATTACAATAAATTCCCTTCATGAGGTGTTGTACCGGCAAACCCCACCCTGGAAAAACAATATATTAAAATCTGCCAGAGCCTTAAACTACAAGGAACACTAATACCACCTAGGGATCACAGAATAGCATTCTTTTACCATGTAGAAGAACATCAGTGGTTCGGAATTTTTACAGATGGTTCGAAATCAGATGACCGGACTAGATTTCTAATGATATCTGAGCAATATTCCGAGAAACTATGTCAAACAGCAAGCATATTCACGGCAGAATGCTCCGCCCTGAGATATGCGGCGAGATTGGCGTAACAGGAAGGACACAAAAAATATACCATCTACTCCGACTCCTAGAGTAGCCTACAAGCTCTCAGATAACTAGACGATCTGCATTCAATACTCCAAGATATAAAAGAAACGATATTTAAAGGAATAACACTCTGCTGGGTCCCTGCGCATACAGGCGTGCATGGGAATGAAAAAGCGGACAAAGCAGCTTGTCGTAGATTTCCCCTCCTTTTTGTTCTATTCTAAGGTTGCTAAGAGTGTCCAATATATATTTTGATATCTTGATATCTTAAAGAACAGAGCCGTTCCAAAACACGTAAGGATATATAAGAGAAACGCAAAATAATCCCAAAATAAACTTATATTTTAACTTCAACCATTGAATACACAACATCTAAACATTTACTACAGCAATACTCTGAATATTATCCTAAACAAGAATTAATTGAATTAGTTTACCCACAAAAATTGGTTAATTTCTCTACACACAACAATAATATAAGAATTAAGCTTACGGACTCATGTGGAGTTTAAAGGCCTCAGAAATGTTATTGACTCACGACGCGTGCCGTGTGTCCAGATGTAGATGGGCGAAATTACACGGTCGTTTTGGCGAGGGTAGCAGCTGGGGGGTCCACACGTTCTTCCAGGGGGGGGAGGGGTTCTTCAAGGACGAGAACAAATACGGTGCTTTATGCACCACCTAGGCAGTCGTGGTCTCTCTGGCGAGAGTGAGTCGAACTTGGTTCTTAAATCAAGTTAACTTGGAGTGCGGTGTGACCACCGAGTAACGAGCTCGAGGAGGAGCTTTTCTCCTTCGTTACTTATTTCCTTATGGACGAGGACTGAACTCGGGGAGGGTCTTTTTCAAGGGCGAGGATCGATGAGACGGGGTTTCTCTGACGAGAATAAGTTACTTAAAGTTCGGTTTGGTAACCAAGGAACTAGCTCGAGGATGAGCTTTTTTAGTTCCAGTCTTCTTCTAGGGCGAGTATAAAGGAGGGGGGTTTCTCTGACGAGAATAAGTTGAACTTGGTTCCTTACCAAGTTAACTTAGGAGTTTCCTGTGGCCACCGAGTAACGGGCTTGAGGGGGAGCCTTTTCCTTCTTCTTCTTAATTCCTCAAGGACGAGGAATACCCCTGGCGTTTAAGGTGCACCAGGATATGAGGAGTCTCTCTGGCGAGAGTAAGTTGAACTTACCAAAGTTAACTTATCGTTTGGTTTGATAACCAGGGACTTAGCTCGAGGATGAGCTTCTTCTTAGCCCCTTAAGGTAGGTAGCCCTGCCTCTCTTGCAGGGTACTTCTTGGTCTGGCGAGCCAAGTACACTACCTCTCCAGTCTCTGTAGTTCGGTTTGATCCGAAGACTTCGTCACCTAGAGACTGACGTATACTCCACGATTTTCCTTCAGAGTTCCTCATTTATACCTCGTCACCCCACTGGGGGAGTGGTAAGGGGATGAAGGGCTTGAGGACGGCCCCAGGAGAGTTCTTTTTCCAAACTGTTTTTCACACGAAGTCAAACATCGGCTCCTCGTTAGCCTTCGAGATTGGGAGAAACACCTCTCCAATTTCTTATTTGACGTGAAACTGGATCTCAGTCTCCTAGGGGAGATCTTGCATTCTGACCTTTAAGGTCTTTCATGGCACTAAAATAGGCGACGCTGCGGTTACGCAATGGACCCACCGATGCCTGGGGGCGGATGTCTTTGCAGTAACCACTTTGTGACTGCCCCGCGAGTGAACGGGGAGGGATGGAGTGACTATTCCCCTACACAGCTAAAACCGCCGCCCAACAAATAATACGCCAACTTATCCACCAAATTCCGTATCAAGACTACAAAAATGCAATAAGAAACACACTGTAGGAAACCTGGTCAGCCAGATGGGCCAACCTTGGGGGCTCAAACAAAATGTGCCACATTTTACAAAATTTGTCAGTGTGGAAACCACCGACAATCTCACGTTGGCAAGAAGTTGCAATCTGCCGACTGCGAATCAGCC
The DNA here is from genome assembly GCA_963969495.1 of Ceratothoa steindachneri. NCBI lineage: Eukaryota > Metazoa > Arthropoda > Malacostraca > Isopoda > Cymothoidae > Ceratothoa > Ceratothoa steindachneri. The sequence continues at coordinate 16,883,604 of OZ018330.1, read as the reverse complement.
ACGCCAGAATGACGCAAGGATTTCTAATGGAAAAGCACCAACCCCTAACTTCCAAGATTGCTTAACCCCACTAACAACGACTCATATCATCGCGGAGTGCCCCACCCAAAATATCCATCCCGGATTGACCAGTTTTCCAAAGGAAATTTGCCTTCTTACTAAACTATGATATAACAACACGCAAATGTTTTTTTAACTCATTCAACATATATCCACTCAAATCATCAACACATGTATTTATCCGCCCTATCAAATATCATCCATCTTTTATCATCTTTTAAATTTGAAAATAGAATCTTAAAAGAACCTCTTTTATAAAAGTGAATTATGGAGCGATCACCGTGAAGTGTGCGCCATGAGACCAGCATCAATACATCCATCCCCCATCCAGCTCGTCAATCAGGTCGGCAAAGATCTGATCCCATAGATTGATTGAGTATTCCCCTCAGAAAGGGTGACTACCGTTCAAATCCACAAGCAGAAGAAACAGTTCGGCAACCATGCTACGCCGCGGCGGATTTCCACCGTGTCGAAGTCGACTGACCGTAGTATGTTTTTAGAAATTACAATGTACCTCTTATCCACGTGTAGCTGCACTGCAACTGCCTGAAAGGAGATATCTCTAGCAACTAGAATAACGGAAACATCGTGCCTCTGGATGCTGTTGGTCGAACAAGGAGCTGAAGGTACTGTCGTCTTTGAGCATTTATCGGGAGAGGTTGGCTGGCCTTGCTATGCGAGTCTTTTCCTCCCGCTGCCTCAAAACCTCAGGCAGAAGTTTCTGCTTTGCAGTATCCACTCTCCGAGCTACCCAGTCCAGCTTGGGTAGGGCTTAGGAGCCAAAATTCGTTGGTGCTGTCCGCCGTTCGGGAAGCAGGTTTGAGTTCCCGAAGACGGCGTCATGATTATCTTCAGGGGGGTTGTTTCCTATGAGTCTCACGACTCGGTTGAGGCATGCAGTCTTTTCGCTTGGATAGAGGAGAGATCCCTGGCTTTAGCGGAGGGTGTTTCTGACATTTTAGTGCCGCCATATTTTCCAGGGCAGCACTTGGGGTAAACCGAACCAACAGAAGGTTTCGGAATGGGCGCTGGAACGACCGTGCTCGTAGCCAGCAGCAAAAGGTACCTTTTCAATATTTAGGCACAAGACTTTTCAGGTAACGCTGGGCGCGCCAGAAACATGTCCATAGCCTCACAAATGAAAATAAGATCCGCAGCCTGAACGGCCAGGATTTTATTCTCTAATAGATACATGCCACATTGCTTAGAGGAGGCAGGGTCGGCTCTCCGCAATTGACAAGATAATGACTTATCAGTTACTGCCTTGGAGCAACTTACACATACATAGGATAAACCGTCTTTACACGTTTAGATGATCGATTCTTATGGCCGAAGCGGTGGCAGTAGTAGCACCTCCACGGCAGTGGAGGTACCAGTTGATATCGGTATCGATATAAACTGGCACGTACCGACTCAGGGAGTCTGTCACGATCCAACGAGATGAAGAGTGTAGGGGTGGGTCTCGAGGCACCTCCATGTTTTTGCATCACACGCTAAATCTTGACTGCTCCTTGGTCAATTAGCTCTTCAGTGATGTTTACTAAGGAGTAGTACACGAGTTTATTCGTATAAACCACTTTTTTCACAAAATTCATGGTAGAGTGTGCTGCCACCGGCAAGCCATTGAGGATCCGGAGAGCAATAAAAAAATGCCACTATTGAAGGGTTCGCCGCATTTGCAAAAAATATTTCCCTCGAGAGGTCGGTCACTTTAGGCTCTCTAACATTAAATCCAGCTAAAGTTTTCCTCTGATGCAGCAAGTGGCCTTTGGCAAACTTGCTGCTATCAGTGGAGCAAATAACTAATTAGTGGTTGAAACCAGCGTCCTCAAAAACACCAGATAATCTCTCAATGAGGGATCCCGACATAATCGAGGCTTTGCTCACCGCACTTGCGATTTTGATCTTGTTCCTGGTCTGGGTCTTCCCGCCAGAGGGCGTCTTGGGCAGGATGTGCCAGTCTTAGCCTGGTGGATTACCAGCCTTGGCTAGATCGTTGGCCGTCAAAAGGGCACCAGTTGAGGGAGGAGGTCCATCTTCTTCTTGCAAATCTTCGGGGCTAGTGCCCTCTGAGGTGGGACTTACACAGAGGCAGACTCAGGTTCGGGGTCTCCAACGCCGAGCCAAGGCTCGTCCCCTGGAAATCCCTGTCATCTGCTGTGGGATCACCTCTGAGAACATCTGTACCTCAGAAGGGTCCTCCAACTGGCCATCCTACCGCCTAAAGTTGTCAGGTATCCTGAACTGGGACTCGTAGGGCATATGACCTGTCACTGGGCACGGCATGCCCACTCCTATTGGTACAAAAAGGGGAGCGGGCATGCCGGCTACCATCAGCTTAAAAAACGTTGGATCGACGAGGTCCGTGCCAGCCAACAAGGAAGGAAAGCCCGCTCGCCACAAACAATACAACCTTATGCACCAGAGAACGGCCGCAAGGGCGTGGTCTCCCATTACACGCAAGGAAGAGATTATTTGGGCAAACCCGATATTCCCATTATTTGTGCCCCAACGCCCAGGTCTCCTCAAAGCCTGTGCAAATTAAAGGGTGTTATTTATAAAGGTGTCAATGCCTCTCTTCGAAAACAGCCTGGGGTAGATGCTCAGATTATTAAGCCTAGATAGAGGGTTTAGACGATAGTCGTAAAGATAAAACAATGTTGTCTGGGAGCAAGGAGCAAACGCACCTACAAATTACACCACCCCCGTCAAAGAGTTCAACTCAACCCAGTGGCGGGGCGTACCTAATTTGAACTCTGTGCGGATGAGAACCTTTCCTACTATTACCAAGCGCAGGCAGACAAAAGGTTAAGACGATACACGTAGACTAAACAAAATAATAAGTAGCGCTGAAGTGGAGAGTTCACGTCAACTAAACGACAGGGCTTTCCTAATTTGCACTCAGGGTGGGAGGATAGGCAGCTACTCTAGGTACCAGGGGGAACAGGGTAGACAGGGGATTCCCCTGAGAGGTATATATATACACGAAATCGTAGTCAAAGTAACTTTATCAATACCGATAGTCTTATCATGAAATGCAGCAATTATATTTTCCTCCTAATTATTCACATTCATATACATATATCGACAGTGATTTCAACACATCAAAAGGGAGCATGAATTCAATGTGTTAAAGAAATGACAAATAAGAGGATTTTGAAACTGAAATTTGGAAAAATATTTCAATTTCTTTTACTATGAAATGAGGTAGAAAATGACATTTTTACTCGAAGAATTTTCCCGCCATGCAGGAAAGAGGAAGTTAGATATAATTAATAATTTAGAAATGAACGCAAATGAATTTAATCCAATAAGGAAGTGTTTATTCTGCGTGGAAAAAAAGGAAAAATGAACAGATGAGAAAAGTGAAGGGAGTGAAGAGAGTGGAAGTAGGGAAGAAAGATAGAGGAATGTCTTTATTGGGCACACCAGTTGTTTTTCTTCGTTCATTAAAAAAAGTTTTAATAATTGCAAATACATTTTCTTAGCGGTTGACTTCCCTCCGCTTTCTCTCTCTATGCATCATTGCGAAATTGTAATACGTTTTTCCCTGTTTACGAACTTGTTACATCGAGTGAGAAAAGCCATCGACTTTGGAGGGAGTTTTATTATTGCGTATAAATAAATATAATCCTTTCTTTGAGACGGAATTCCTTTTGTTCTCCTAGTAAATTAGGCAAAGGAAGAAGAGGACCCTTTAAAATAGCCAAAGTAACACCCAATCTGATGATGGACAACATAACACGAAACATGGCTTGGACCAGGAGTATATATATATATATATATATATATATATATATATATATATATATATATGTGTGTCTGTGTGTCTGTGTGTGTGTCAGTGTTTGGATAACTCACAAAGTATCGCGTGAATAATCAAAAATGCAACAAAGCCCACAAGGAAAATAATGCGAAGCTTCCGAGTACTTTCGAACTTTATTTCGACTTCTTTATCAAGGAATAACAAAAGCACAGAGAAATGCAATATATATATATATATATATATATATATATATATATATATATATATATATATATAAGCCAGACACAGAGGAAAGGAAACGCCTACACTAGACAATAAACCAATCATACAAAATAAGATCCTTAAGACAGGTAAACTCAAAAGACTGAAAGGGTTCACAGAGGATTAAGATATCACTTAAACAATCCTGGAGTAAAAGAAAATTAGAGGGAGAGGTCAGGAGTAAAAGGCAAGGTAAATAAGTTCATTTATACTAAAAATTGACAAAAGAAACGTACAGGTACATAAATAGATGCAAAATATACAATTAATTTCTTAAGGTAAATATATATAATCAATTGCAAGTTTAAAGTTTCGATATTGAAGTGTAATGCAATTTAAAATATAACTTTTGAGTTATATTTTAAATTGAAATATGGGAACTTACTAATAAATGTCGATTCTATGATCTTACGAGTACTTGCAATAGTACGAGGGGCGGTCAATAAGTTTTGCAATTCGGATATAAGGAAACGAGATATGAGGAAAAGTGTTTTATTATCTTTCAATATAACTACCCTAGACTTCAATGCATCTTGCGCGACTTGTCCCTGAGGTTTCGAATTCCCGACAACCAGAAATGTCCCGACTGATGTTAAATCCACTCCTGGACGGCGAGCTGGACATCTTCATCGTCCCCAAACCGGCATCCACGCAGTGCAACCTTGAGCTGGCGGAATAAAAAGTAGTCGCTAGGGGTCAGATCTGGACTGTAGGGGGGGATGGTTGAGCTCATTGAATCCGCACTCGCGTAGGGCAGCTTGTGCAAATCTGGCCTTGTGGACTTTGACGACGTTGAAGTCGATCATGGGTCGTCAGGTTTCTAGGGACCCAACGGGCACAGACCTTGGTCATGGCCAAATTGTCGTGGATGATGTTCATAACACTTCCAAGTTCTCGCTCGATTTCTTCGACCTTCAACCATCGGTTTTCGAGGATCATCGTCTCCACACGGGCTCCATTGTCCTCGTTGGCCACGTTTGACGGGCCTCCTGGACGGAGGACATCTTCAAGGGACTCACGACCATGGTGGAACTCCCTATTCCAGCAAGCAATGGTTGCATAGGAAGGGGCAGCGCCGGTGTACACTGCAACCATGCGTTCATGGATCTTTTTTGTATTCTTGCCTTTCATGGTCAAAAATTTGATCAATGCGCGGTGCTCAACCTTCTCCATTGTTGAAAAATTTGTGACTGACGATCTGCGATCAGCTACTGCTTCTTAAATAGACGAGTCAGGAGCGTGCGGCTGCAGGTTCTGACTTTTCATAAGTTGTCCTAACACCCCCACAAACAGCCATCCCCCTTCCTCTGTTTTGCCCTACCGATTCGCAAAACTTATTGTTGCCCCTCGTATCTTTGTTATGACAAATTAAGTTGGCTGAATTCCAATCAATATTATGATTAAGATGTGACATATGTACATAAAATGAGATGCTTTCTTCCCCACGACGGCTATTATATTTATGTTTAGATATTCGTTTATTTAAACATTTACCTGATTGCCCAAAGTAATATTTAGAGCAATCGATACATTTTACGCAATATACACGAAGGGCGCCTGTGGTTAGTCTTGAATGCTTTGACTCCAAAGTTTCCAAAATTTTTGACACCGGCCATAATCTTTGCTACTTTCTTCATTTTCTTGATAAATGCCTTTAGTTAGCTAAAAAGTCGTTTCACCGTCTCGTACCTCATTCTCCTTTTAATAATATGAATACTGTTGTACTTCATTTTTATCCATCCTTTGCTTCTTTCCATCATATTTTAAAATCATTAGCCATTTCCATAGTATTTAATTATAATAATACTATCTCTAAACTTTTAGTCCAGAACGCCCTTTCCACTATTGGTAAAATGCATCGATTTCATAAAATGTCCGAGTACTTATGTACTCCACTTTTCTCTAATTCTTTACTCAGGGAAGATTCGTATTATGATATATCTATTGCCATTTGCAGCGTTCTAGGATCTAATTAAACAACTCAGACAAAGATATACTTTACTTACATAAAAGAAAGAAATATTGAATTTTTAAATACACTTTCGCACGGAATGGGAAATAACAAAAAAAAAAAAAATAAGTTTTGGATTCGTTTATCTTTAAATCAGAGGGAGTAGACAATAGGGTGATCTTGAAAGTGAGTCTACTCGCTTTGGTGATTTGAGGCGAGTTGGACTGGAGGCTGCCTCGCTTCGACGAGGAGGGTTGGGAAAACAACTGATGCTTCTCACTGGGTAGGTGTAGGCGCGTAGTGAGGCTATTTGGAAAAAAAACAGCTGATGCTTCTCAATGGGTAGGTGGAGGCGCGTGGCGAGGCTTCTTGACTTGAAGATATAAGCGAGGGGATTTGGGATGAACGGAAGTTATACCGATCCCTGTGTTTCAAATTCGGACTTCTCGATGATGAAACTTCTTACCCAACAGGAGAATCTTTTCTCGAATGGGAATTCACGTTGGTATTACTCAATGGTGAGGGGTATCTTTGTTTTTTCTCAGAAACTGAAATAAGGGATTTTCTCTGGATGAGAATTGTATGAGGGTTGGTCTCTATACCACTGGTCTTCTCTTCTAAGCGACCAAAGGAACGGCCTCGGGAGGGAAAGTCCCGCTCGGTTCTAACTATCTTCTTGATGCCCTGTTTGTTTCAGCGACTCGTCTTCTTCTCTCGATTGCTACGTTGATTCCTTATTTTATTTCTCAAGATCGAACTATATATACGTCAATTATCCCCTGGAGAGAGGGGAAACGAGGAAGTTCAGGAGGGGCGAACCCTAACTAGCCCACAGTTAAGCCTCTCTCATAGGGCATAAACTTTCAACGCGGTGACACTTCGCCCCTTCAGGTTTACGCTAGGGGAAGGTGAGGTTTCGTTTATTTGGCAAAAATAGACATAAACAATCAGAGGGGACAGTAAGTCTGTTCATAGCTTTTCTGCCGACCAAGCCTTAGCCAGAAAGATTTTCATTCTAAAGTCTCTCAGACCCTCCTATGTTTATATTAACGGACTACGAAATCTGCTGGCTGGAATCCTTCTTTGCAAGCGAGTTAACATCTTGGGCAGCGGAAAAAGGGGGAGGGGGAAGTAATGTCTTAGCCCATTTAGAGCGTAACGGTTGACGTTGTATAAACAAATTATCGTCTGTTTGTCTTCGTTCTATTTATTGCTCCACAATATATATATATATATATATATATATATATATATATATATATATATATATATATATATATATATATATTGTCGTAGAATAGACTCTCGACGATATACCATATATAACTATTCGTTGAGGGAATGATTCTAATATATTTCGAGTGCGTGGTAAATCTGATTGACCGAGGTTATTTATCTTCAATGTGCTTAAGAAGTGGAACTGGGCTCAAGGATAATAATATGGCTATCATTAATAAAATAGAGTTTTATTAATTAAACTATCAACAACACATAAAACGGAAAATGTTTACATAAACGGAAAATGGAAAGGGTCGTGGGAATATCTGATTAATCCGAGGATTAAGATTTGGGGAGATTCAAAAGGTAAACAAATAAAAATTAAAGGGGGGGAAATGGTTCGCTAAACCATTTAAAGCACAGGGTAGGGTTGGCGAAAGGTTAGATAATTAAAGGTAATGCTCAGCTTACGTAATTACAAGTTGTTGTGCAGAGAAGGCGACGCCAAGGACTAACTAACCTTTAATACAAACTTAACCATAAAAGAGACATGGAACGATGAAATAATATAAAATTAGTACATATGGGACAAAATAATTTATACGAAATTTAATGGATACAAAAATATACACATACGAAAAAAATAGACATTGAGCCACAAAACTCAGAAATATACATTAACTAATTATATTACAAGAGAATCTAATTTAAGTCGTACAAGACGGTATATACATACATGGAGATCCTAATCCTACGAATTTTCAAATTAATCTACACTACTTGGTAACGCATTCCTACTGAGTGCGTCAGCGACCTGATTATCGGAACCTTTTATATAATTTATCTTAAATTGGTACTCTTGCAAGAGTAGACTCCAGCGCATAATTCGGCCGTTGGAGTGTCGTACATTCCGAATATAGGCCAACGGGCGTGGTCAGTTCCTATCTGAAATTCTTTTCCTATCAAGTACATTTTAAATTTGTCAATAACCCAGATAATTGCTAGATCTTCCTTCTCTATAGTGGCATATCTCTTTTCGCGTGGTAATAATTGGCGACTAGCATATGCAACTAGGATGACTTGTTCCGTCTTGCTCATATTGAATAGTACACCTCCAATGCCCTCGTTGCTCGCGTCGGTCTTAATCCCAAAGGATTTTTCCGGGTTGGGCAACTTCAAAATGGAGGAAGAAATGAGCTTACTCTTGAGCTGATTAAAATGGGAAACAGCCACATCATTCCAACGTAGACGATCGGGGGAATTCTTTTTTAAAAGGGTGCTGAGGGGCGCCGAAATTGCAGCGATATCCGGGATAAATCGCCGATAGTAAGAAGCTGATCCTAGGAATGATCTTAATTGCTTCTTAGTATTTGGGAGGGGCATGTCGGCGATTGCCTTAATCTTGTCCTCTTGTGAACCTAACTGGCTTTTTCCTATTTTGAAACCAAAGTATTTTATGGTTTCGTGGGCAAAATGGCATTTGCTGGGGCCAATGGTAAGGCGAAGAGAGCTAATAGGGTGGATAAGTGATGACTGCATTCACGAGTAGTGACGTAGACGTTATCGAAGTAAAAGGAGACATTCGGAAGTCCATCTAACAACCTTCTCATGAGACGGTTATATTTACTATAAGCGGTCACGAGGCCAAAAGGAAGGCGCTTAAATTGCATTAAGCCTTTCTCAGTTGCAAAGGTGGTATATGCTTTCACATCGGGCCGGAGGGGAATTTGGTAATACGCATTGCACAAATCGAGTTCTGAGATAAACTTGGCGTTTTCAAAAAGGTGGAGGTTTTGGTCTACCAACGGGATGGGCTCGGCGTCGAACACAGTTACCAAATTTAACTTCCGGAAGTCGATGCACATCCGATAAGAGCCATCTGGTTTCTTGAACATGACGATTGGGGAACAATAACTAGAGGTGGAAGGTTCTATTATGTCTAAACTAATCAAATTATCGACTTCGGCGTTAAAAACTTGGCGTAAATGAATCGGCATGGGATAGGGTTTTGATCGGACAGGTTCTAAGGTTGTTAATTTAATATCATGCTCGAAACTAGTAGCGCATCCAGGCTTCTCTAAAATGACGTCGTTGACCTGACATAATAGTTCTTGTAGCTGACTCTTTTGATGTGGTGTCAGCTGCGCGTCGATATCTAGGTCAGAGGGTTTACAAGACTCGCCTGGCAGAGAAGGAAGAGAGTAATCGGCATCAGGTTGGATGCACACTCTCTGTATGACATTAAGGGACTCCGCGGGGTAATCCTCTTCAAGCGCCGATGTTTCGTCCAGTGCTACGAACGTATCTCCATGGGCGCGTTGGTGGTACTTTTTATGTTTGGGTCCACGGACAGTCTCCGTGTCTTTGTCTTGCGCCTTATCCCATAAGAGTGTTAGTACTTCACACTCCTTTTGTGCCGTCCTAAAGTCCTGGTTAAGGGTCTCCGAGAATTCGGACGGTATCGGAGTTCTGAGGGGGACTGGCTCCTGGGCTTCTTTCTTAGCTCGGCCTTGAGGGAGGGCGGCCTGGGACACAGGGTCGGAACTTACTTGAGGGCTCTGTTCTATAAGTAAGGAACAGAATTGTATGGGTGCTGAAATGACTTCAGCCCAGCCATTATAGTATTGACACTGCAAGTAACATCTAACGACGGGTAATTGGTTCGCCCGCCCAAGGTAGTCATGTACCACCGCAAATTTTCGTGGTTAGGGCCCACTGGGGGAAGGAGCTCATCGGACACGATAAAACAAGTGCACCCTGTGTCCCTGACGAGAGTCGATACACGGCAGCCGTTCACGCTGCCCTCCTCAAATTTCAAAGTTCCCGGTGAACTTTTACCAAAAATAAAATTTACCTGGTGGCCTGACGGAGGGGGAGAAGTTGCTGCTTGGGTCTGCACCACCGGGGAGGCAGACCAGCTCATGTGGTTTTCTACATCGCAGGTGAAGCATATGATTGGTCGCTTCGGGAAGAGTGATGGAGGAGAAATCTTAACGGGAGGTTTGGTGTCCCGTTGTTGGTTTGGGGAGAAGAAGTTTTGGGGTTTTACGGGGCCTGGAAACTTCGAAGGCTTTCCTGGGAAGGGGCGCGAATCCTTCCTTCTTTCCTGGTTGGGGGATTGGTTAGAAGTTCGATTCTCGTTGGGGTATAAATTATGCCTTGCGGCATAGACACCCGCTTCTTCGGTACACTCTTTAAAGGTCTGGCACCGACGATCCTTGACGAACGCGCGGATCTCCGTCGGGAGAGACGCCTAAAATTGATCCCGCAACACAAGGTCTGTTAAGGAATCGTAGTTAGGATCAACCTTTGAGCATTATAACCAGAATTTAAAATTACTCTGAAGAATGTATACGAATTGACGGAACGTCTGTCCGCGTTCAATACGACCTCCTCGAAATTCTTGTCGGTAGAAATCGGGAGTCATATTATGAGCGACCAATAACTCAGCTTTCAAGGTGCTGTAGTCAATTGTACATTCAGATGGTAAAGATACGAAAATATCTCGCAATTTACAATTTAACAGTTGAAGTACATAATCTTACTACACCTTCAGCCTCCAGATCCAGGTTATTGATCTCGAGGATCTTTTCGAAGTGGGCTAAAAATGCTCCGAAATCCTCTCCATCCCTGAAATTGGGGAGCTTAAGTGGGAGATTGGGTGGGGCTTCTGAATGTGAACTGACTGATTGTATTTCGAACTGTACTTTAGCTATTTCAAGCTGATGGTGAAATCTCAGCTTGTCTTTTCCGTTCCTTTCTTTCTCTTTCTTCTCGTTTGATTTCTCTTTCTCTTTTTTCTCGTTGAATTTCTCTTTCTCTTTCTTCTCGTTGGATTTCTCTTTGCCTTTCTTTTCTTAACTTTTCTCTTTCCATTCGTTGCTCCTCTTGAACGTACTCAATCAATTCTCTTCCGGAAAGTCCCAAGGATTCTCCTTGCGATTTGAAGATTTCGACCTGAGTCATATTTGCACTTGGGGGCGCAATAGTCAACCAACTAAATTCCTTGCAATAAGAATTATGTCTTATAGAGAATTTGCCTACCTAAATTATGGGCACTGACCTATGCGTAATTGGTTTCTCGACCTAGATAACTAATGACTAAAATAACACAAAAAACACACAAACAAATTAGTATAACAGTTCCTTGAGCTACTCCAGCTTCTTAAGTTTCAAAAGAGGGATAGCAATCGTTAAAACAAAAGGGAACTACTATACTCTATTCTTATAACGAATAACACCATGCTTTACTCGACTGAGACCAGTGTTTGCAAAGATATAGAGTTAAACCTTACAAACTTGATACCAAATTTAAATAGTATATATATATATATATATATATATATATATATATATATATATATATATATATATATATATATATATATATATATATATATATATATATATATATATATATATGTCGTAGAATAGACTCTCGACGATATACCATATATAACTATTCGTTGAGGGAATGATTCTAATATATTTCGAGTGCGTGGTAAATCTGATTGACCGAGGTTATTTATCTTCAATATGCTTAAGAAGTGGAACTGGGCTCAAGGATAATAATATGGCTATCATTAATAAAATAGAGTTTTATTAATTAAACTATCAACAACACACAAAACGAAAAATGTTTACATAAACGGAGAATGGAAAGGGTCGTGGAAATATCTGACTAATCCGAGGATTAAGATTTGGGGAGATTCAAAAGGTAAACAAATAAAAATTAAAGTGGGGGGGAAAGGTTTGCTAAACTATTTAAAGCACAGGGTAGGGTTGACGAAAGGTTAGATAATTAAAGGTAATGCTCAGCTTACGTAATTACAAGTTGTTGTGCAGAGGAAGGCGACGCGAAGGACTCTTCGGTCCGCTGGCGAGTTCCAGCCGAAGGGGGATGGATTAAATTATCCTGACGTGACGTCTTGGGAATGAGAACCGTTTCTTGACGAATGGGCTTGAAGAACAATGACTGTTTTAACGTTGTTCTCTTCTGAACAACAGGGGGGGTGAGAACCGTCTCTTGCCTACGGACTCAAAGAACACTGGCTGTTATAACGTTATTCTCTTTCTGAACAACAGGGGGGGGGAGGGTGAGAACCGTCTCTTGTCAACGGGCTCAAAGAACAATGGCTGTTCTAACGTTGTTCTCTTTCTGAACAACAGGGGGGAAGGTGAGAACCATCTCTTGTCAACGGGCTCAAAGAACAATGGCTGTTCTAACGTTGTTCTCTTTCTGAACAACAGGGGGGGCCTTGTGGACTTGGCGTCTTGAAGGCTCGAACCTTGGCACTCAAGGGATATTGTCCTCTTCTGGACAAAAATAGTGGATCTCGAGGTAGAGGGCCCCTGGTGCACAAGGTGAGACCGGATCAGCGTTATGTCTCGCTAAGATAATCTGGATCTGATCTGCTTTAATCGGGGAAGCTTTGATATAAATACCCGGAGCCGTCTCCATGGCGTAGGGGATAATTGAGTGGGGGACTTCGGGGGAATGTTCCAGTGTCGCCTGAGAAATTACCTTATCTGCCCATAAGCCTAACTCAATCTGGCGAGATCGACGAATGGAGGCGAAACGGGGGGAAAATGACCTCCTTGGCTAAATATTGACTCAGGTGGCGATAACGCACCCTGCTTGCTCTCGCAGATGCACGTGGGTAGCAATGTTTCTAACCATGTGATAGCGGCTGAATTTAAGCGGCCTCAGACCGTTCTATCACACACATTTATATATATATATATATATATATATATATATATATATATATATATATATATATATTGTGGAGCAATGAATAGAACAGGAAACCTAGTTCAGTTTATTCTCAAGGAATACCTAAATATTACTTTACAAGAATAGTATGTATAGGGAGATTACTAAGCGACGCTCCGCCCACGTACAGCGAAAGGATGCCAAAAGATTAGGCGTGAAAAATATAAATAAATTATCAGAAAAGGGGAATTAAATACAGGTACCGAAGGGTAAAGACATATAGATAGGATCTCTTCCAAAATAATATTCACGTGTGAGAGAGTGTGTGTGAAATGTAGGAATATGTCACATAACAATGAATGCATACATATGCAACGTATTTATCAACCAATAAGTTCGCTTAATCATCTAGATACCTTACGAGGGTTACCATTGCGAATCTCTACTATCTACTATTAATAATAAAACTAAAAATGTTTAAAGACCACAATAAGTGGACAAAATACCAACGGAAAAAAGTCATCTTTTCTGACGAATTATCCTTCTCACTCTTTCCTTGTTCAGGACGAATCTATTATGAATGACGCCCGACAGATCCTTTGTTTTATCTAGATTGTCTGACCACAACCCTTACCCATGGATGCAGTAGTGTGGTAGTTTGGGTAGCTATATCATGGAATTCTCTTGGTTTTGTGATAGCTCTGGATGGTAGAGTAAGGTTAATTCTAAGGAATATTGTCAATTTAGGGTGAAATGGAACAAGCTATGCCTCATGAACGGATTGAAAGTCCCATAGTATTAGATTTATTACCCCGAAAGCAGAGCAGGGCTAAGTAATTTGGTGGCGCTTAAATTAGAGGTGTTCGTCTCCGATTGATTTAGAATGATAATTTCGCCTCTCCATAGATTATCCGAACGATGTGTAGTTCGAAAGGGTCTCGTTAGTTAGATAGTGAGTTATGGATGAATTTGAAGGGACGAATGTTAGAATGAATTTAGGCGAGACAGGGGGCTAAATGAGTTTGAGAGTTGATATGAATTGAGAGAACACGCAGAACCATTTTGAGAAAATTGATATAAGCTTACCTTAGTTTGAGAATAACGGACGAAGAACCTACGCTAAGAAAGGAGTCGTTTCCAGGTGCCGCTGGAAAGATGCACTCTGAGTTCCCTCTTCTTCCAACTTCTGAAGTGTTCTGTCGCGTAGCCCATGCGTTTGAGAGGTTGAGGAGAGAGTTTTAGAGAGATATATCTTTTTCAAACTTCCGAACAGTTCTGAGTGGGAGTCCCTCCTGCAAATAGGTTTTCAAGGAGCCAGGGGTGGGGAGTTAAGGGATGATAAAGGCGGGACGATGAGAGCTGGAGCGCGGAGCGGCAGCCATCATAATGTTACCTGACATATTGAAGAAGTTATTGCTACCAATAATAAAAGTGTTATTTATCATGGTGTTTCCATCATTTTTTTCAACCTATGTATATACAACCATAAATTACAGAAAAGTTTTATGGGAAGTGTCAAGTTCGTGACAAGGGAGGACTAGTGGAGAAATCTGAAAACCATTAACAATTTCAGGTGATGAGTACAGTGGTTAACACATTAGATATTCAATAGTCATCGAGGTGAGGTATTTCAGCATCTGTCAATCTATAATAACTCTGCAGTCGCTCTTCAACAACATTTGGCTGTTTTGACGTCTTGTCCTTTGGAATTCCATTGATTGCCATCATAAAAAATAAATCTCTAATACAAGAGGTGTAATCCTTACTACACTAGTAAGACCTTTCCTTTATCTCTATCTTACAACTACACTAGTAAGACCTTTCCTTTATTTCAATCTTACAACTACACTAGTAAGACCTTTCCTTTATTTCAATCTTACGACTACACTAGTAAGAACTTTACTTTATCTCTATCTTACGACTACACTGATAAGACCTGTCCTTTATCTCAATATTACACCTACACTAGTAAGACCTTTCATTTATTTCAATCTTACAACTACACTAGTAAGACCTTTCCTTTATCTCTGTCTTACAACTCATGGAGAGTTTTCCCCTGAAATTTTCGAGAATTTCTTTTCTTTCTCGGTTTTCCTCGAATGGCTACAAATGGATCGATTTCTAACGGACAGGGAAAAAAGCTATAAATTTATATTGATTTAGTACTAAAATATTTCATCAACAGGAATTAAAATAAAAGTTATTGAAATAAAAGTTTTATTAATTTAAATTTTAAGCATAAAACCAACAAAAAAACTTATATTGTTATAGGTTTAAAGAATTTATATTTGATCTCCTTTTAGTTCTTTTTGTTCTTCTCATTTTAATTGTGTTTTTAGCTTTTCTTTCTTTTTAACTTCCCTTTTTCTTTCCGTTTTTAAACGTTTTTGAGCCATTAATTCCTCTTTTTTGTTTTTGTTTAATCGCTTCCTCTTTCATTTTTTCACGAACTTCTTTCGATGAAATATTTCTAATATGATTTGTGCGTCTTTTCTTCCTTCCTGGTTTATTAACCTTTGTTTTTTATCCACTGCAAGCTTATTAGAGATATTTTTTGGCTCATTTCCATTTGTTTTAATCACCCCCCCTCCTCCTTGGTCTATAAAACCCTAAAAATATTATTTTCAATTTATTTTCTTCGAAATTAGTAATAATATCGTTTTTTTTATAATTTCATTCCTTTCACTAAGCTCTTCATATGTTAAAAAAATATTGCCTTGTAATTTATTTTCTTTTGGTACATTGTCATTTGTATTATTATATACAATTTTTGTTTATGTTTTTTTATTTATTATGTTTATGCAACACACTCCGAGAGAGCGATAGATTCTTTTTTTTTTTGTAATGACATTTTTCTTTTATTAATAAACTTTACGTCAAAACATTTGCGAATGTCAAAGCGTTGTTTATGTATATTTCTTTAGGAGGATAAGTTTTTATCCCTTTAAATAGAAGTCAAAACTTATCCAATCATATTCTTGTAGATTATTGAATTCATTAAAAAAAAATATTAAACATAGCTGTTTGTGTTTGGCGAAAATAGCAGTTAAAGGATTTGCTAAAAAAAATTTCTTTTGGTTTTAAATTTCTGGAAAATTCTTGCCCTAATTTCAACACTATATGAAAATCATTCGGAATTCTTCCTTTTCTAAATACTTTTTTTTTAAATAATCAAGAACATCGCATAATTATTTTTAGCTTCAAAAAGTTTTATTATGTTAAATAAAATCGAAAAACTCAACTACAACAAATAGTACTTAAAATGTAATGTAAGAGATCGGGTCAAAGATTAAAATGAAATATCTATTTTGGATAGAACTTCGATAAAATCTTCGAATATACGAAAAAAACAAAAACAAAACAAAAAAACATGAATTTATATTAATAAATTTTGAGATTTATCCTAACTTCACAAATATTAATTAATTTTGTTTTAAAAAATTGGTAAACATTTATTTTTTTCTTTATTCATCATTTTTAATATTCTGTAATGTACAAAATTTCAAAACATTCAATAGTCCTATTTATTTTTTCTGAACTTCTCTAATTTTAATTCTTTTTGTTCAAAAGTTCAGAAACATTCGATAATCATATTTATTTTTTCTTAACTTCATGAAACGAGGGACCAAAAAAAAATCGGCGATCGTCCGGAGCTTGCCTAATGGGTGGTGTCCAAAGTTTGATGCATTTGTTTTAAAAGTTCAGAAACATTCGATAATCATATTTATTTTTTCTGAACTTCACTATTTGTAAATCTTTTTTTAAAAATTCAGAAACATTCGATAATCCTATTTATTTTTTCTAAACTTCACTATTTGTAATTCTTTGTTTTAAAAGTTCAGAAACATTCGATAATCATATTTATTTTTCTGAACTTCTCTAATTTTAATTCTTTTTGTTTTAAAAGTTCAGAAACATCCGATAATCATATTTATTTTTTCTGAACTTCACTATTTGTCATTCTTTATTTTAAAAGTTCAGAAACATTCGATAATCATATTTATTTTTCCCGAACTTCTGTAATTTTAATTCCATTTTAATTCCTTTTAAAAGTTCAGAAACATTCGATAATCATATTTATTTTTTCTGAACTTCACTATTTGTAAATCTTTTTTTAAAAATTCAGAAACATTCGATAATCCTATTTATTTTTTCTAAACTTCACTATTTGTAATTCTTTGTTTTAAAAGTTCAGAAACATTCGATAATCATATTTATTTTTCTGAACTTCTCTAATTTTAATTCTTTTTGTTTTAAAAGTTCAGAAACATCCAATAATCATATTTATTTTTTCTGAACTTCACTATTTGTCATTCTTTGTTTTAAAAGTTCAGAAACATTCGATAATCATATTTATTTTTCCCGAACTTCTGTAATTTTAATTCCTTTTTATAAAAAAAAATTAAAAATCATATTTTTTTTCTAATCTTCACTATTCGTAATTTGTTTTTTTAAATCTAAAGTTAAAATATAATCTCATAGATATAATATTTTCACAACCTTTGACCCTGACTATATCCATATCCAGAAATTTTTAACAACTTAAACTAAAAATTTATACTGTTAATAAAATTGCCTTCTTAAATTATAGTGTAATAGACGATATATGCTAGAAAATTTTACACATTTTTTATACCAAAATCCCTTTGCTAGAGACAGAGAGACGTAGGCCACAGACGGAAGCTCTGCCTGCGAAGCGCAAGTTCGTTTTGTAAGGAGGAGTGGCGAAGCCGCTCGTCTTGTAGTTTAAAAAAGTGTTTCGACCAAACTCACGAAAATTTATTTAACTTCCAAACATTCATTCTAAACGAATATACTTTTTCCGCATTAATTTAATCTGACACTGTAAAATCTAGTTAATCTTATCCTACCTAATCCATACATATTCATTAATCGAATTTGAGTGCTCCACTTCTAATATAACCATATTAGGTTCACTCATATCTAATCAAACACCGTTTAATTCATATGTATGGTATGTTTAACACGTCTCTCACTTTGCACATCTTTATCATCTCGTGCTTCACCCCTCACTTCACCGACTGAGGGCCTAAAAATCTCTCAGTTTAATTGAATCAAGAGGCGAATAATGGAAGTTATGACGCAACTGCCTCCAAGAATGGAAATGTCTGCCTTAAAATCTTCTTTTTTATATCTTAGTCATGATTTTTAGGTTATGTTGAAAACCTTCAAAGTTTTGTCTTTGAATCTTGCCTCCCCCCCCGCCCTTCAATCTTGCCTCATAATACAGAGGGATTTTTAATTGATTGACTAATTTCTGGATTTGCTTCCGCCAGTAATTATGAAGAGGCGAGGTCTCGGCGAGGTTCCTCTCCCTTGAAAAGCTAACTCATCTAAGAGATCAAAATAAAAGTTATATAAAGTTTTATGGTAATAAAATAGGTTTAAGGAATTATGAAAGTATAATAAGTAGGTGATCAAAATGAAGTATATGTAAAATCTATGTTTTATTAAAAATATCAAGAATTTGGGCTTCCTGCAATGCTTGGAATGGAGCTCTTGTTAGCTTAGTGGATAAGGCGTTGGATTTATACGCCTTGATAGTAGGTTCAATTTCATGAAACGAGGGACCCAAAAAAATCGGCGATCGTCGGGAGCTTGCCTAATGGGTGGTGTCCAAAGTTTGATGCCTTTGTGTCAGCAGCTCTATCTGCATATTTCATCACGCTGTCGCTTCCATCACTCCTTCCTTGTATCTACAACAAATCACACTTCCATCTCGAAACTCGTTGGAGAAGCTTCTATATTCAAAGGCAACCGAGGCGAAATGAGCCCACCCATGTCAACCATCCCATCCCAGTTCCCCCAGTAGTCTCAAAACTACCAGGGCTCTAACCCATGTACTCATCTCTTGTTCAATCTTTTTTGTCACGCTTTTTGTATGAACAAATCACCCGTTCGCTTAGTGGATTCAGGTCTAAAATTAAGGATCTTATTGCAGTTGGTAGATGGATGAATGCTAGGTTCCATCCTTGCCATCCAAACTCTCATTGAAGTTTTAGGAGACCATGTTTAAGGGGTTCTAGGCAGCAAAACGCGATTAATAAGATGAAAGGTTTGCGCTCAAGTAACCCTACCCCTTAAATCTATTTGGCTTACTACCTACTGAATTCCTTTCTCTGGGTCTGTCAGTTCGTTTACAAATCATATATCTATTGATCCTCTCCGTCTTGTTGACGACTTGTACAATTGATTAAGTTGTACCTCTCTGAACTGGCCATACCCTATGCTTGCCCAGATGAAAGGCACTAGGCCTAATGCCGGGCAATTCAAAGCCTGCACGCTGGAAGGAAGTCAACAATAATGGAAGAACTCGAAGCTTGCGCGTCAGGCCGAATCTGCTACAGTATGACCTTGAAAGTGACTGTGGTAACAGCGCGTTTGATTGCCAGGAGCCATCAAAGAACTATAATTGGAAACATTACGGCAATTCCATTGATCTCTTAATCATCAAAAAATACCTCAAACTCAATATGATATCTCCGCTTTTCCTTTGTTTTCCTAAACTACTTTCTAGGTGATAGCAATCCAACTTCACCGAGATAGGACGCTTTTTGTTTTGTTTTTTTGTATACCTTTTTTCGTCAGTCTGTTTCGAAGAGGCACAGTTACGCCCTTATGTAAGTTGATTGCAAAGCAATTTTTCTTGCCAGGGCCCTCAACAGTAGAAATAATCTAACGATAGACTACATGGTCAGTAGCCAGGTTCGGCTAGTAGTGAAGCTGGTAGAAGAGGTATAATTTGTGTCCTTAATATGGATGAATACAGGTATCTCTCTTCTGGCACTGCTTACTTTTCATGTCTTGATTTGACCATGCACTCTCTTAATGCACACGCGTGGTTTAGATGCTTAGAATGCGTAGTGGGCGATAATTTTCATGGGTTCGATGAATTTCCGATGAATTTCCGATTCATATCTCAATTCCCAGGCCACCGCCACTTGAGAGGCCAACCCAGTGGTTCTTGGATAGAGTGCAGTGGTGTGTATTCGAAAAAATCTTCGTCTCTATCCCACTCCTGGAGTTTAAGTCCGTAGTTGAGGCTGTTAACCTCTTTTCTGCCACAACATTTTCCACGTGCGTGGGTTCATTTCTTAAAATATATAGCAGTTTTCACCCCACAGCTTATTTGGCCGCGTGTAAGATGGCCCTCAGTGAGAACCAATATGACTTTAGTGTCATATGTCCGATTTTACCATATGTGAATTACTCCGGTCGACGACCAGATCCTGATTTGTTTCGAAGCACATTCACCACTAATAATGGCGAACATACGTGTCTGTCTTTATTCAACAGGGGGAATTCTCTTGCAGAGGAGTTGAAGCTAAGAAAGAGGTTCACTCAGAACCTCCTTCCAATTCTCCATGAAGGCGGATCCACCATATCCCACCGTATATTCGTGGAGGAATCCTTTGTACCCGCTTACTTAGCATTCTCTTGCCGGGATGCTGCGATACCAGTATCCCAAGCAAATCACATTTTTGCTGAAGAACGACGACTGGGCTTCCCCACCATAGGTAAAGAACACCTCAATGGCCTGTTTTCACCGATAAAGCAACGTTTCACCTTGCTTCTTTTGCGGATACCGCACGTGGTCAGAACCATATCCCATCCACCCTGAATAGTAAGTTAGGTGAACAGTTCTTGGCCTTTCTTTTAACAGTTTCTAGTTCTTGGATATCGTCCCATATTCCAGAATGTCTTTTTAATCAATTTATCTATCTATTTGAGTGTGCAAGTTGATGGAGCAATTAGAATACTTTGAACGAGATAATTTTATGGAGTGGAGTTCACCTCTCTTATGGATAATGAGTCTTCATTCAATTCCAATCTACATCCGATGCTCTGGTCAGGTTGCTGGGTAATATTTTCTTATCTTTTCTTTGCATGCATAATTTTGCCATGGTGTTTTTTGAATTTTAGAAAGCATATGATACCGCGTGTGCAACACTTGCAATTTTATTTATTTGAGTTGTTACGATCTTCTAAATATGAGTACGGGTACGGCGACCCCTCTTTGAGCCCATATGGCACGCGGAGTGTGTCTCTCAGTGAAGTCTCGCCAAGCTCTACGTAGACGAATTTTCAATCTTTTCTGCGCCATTTTTATGTCTTCCTGGTTGCGGCGACACAACAGGCTCGAATCCACATCTCTTACTATTCTTAGACGCAGGAGTTTCGGTTTTCTTCGGCCAAGACCACGATTGAACATTTCTCTTGCTGCCATAGACATCATCTCTACCCATACTCTTTCCTTAATGTGGCTCGCCTAAACGTGGTGAATTTGCACCATGTCCTTGTCTAGTTGAGATTAAGGCTTTATCTAGAAGGTACCTATTTGCTGCTTTAGTGTCCCATATAACCAAACCATAGAAATTCCTCGCTTTGTCTCTTCTAGTATATGGGTTGCGAATTGGGCTATCCTACTTTTATTTTACTTCTTCGCTCAAAAATTAAACTACCGATGTGAGATTTACTCAACTGAATCCAAGCCTCTATCGCGGATGGAATGAATTCGAGGCTAATAAGAACTACCGCAATTTGAAACTTTTATATTTCGGTTACATTTAAAATATTTGACTATTTTTATTAAAAAAAAACCCATCTAAACTCAACAATACAGTCTGGAAATTGTATGGACGACATCCAGCGTTGTATGATCATCATTTAATACTTTGTCGCCGAGGTATCCATGTGTATTGTTCTATCATTTTTCTCAACCTTAACTAAATTAACTTTAGGTGCATTAAACACTTAATTTTTAGGTTAAATTTTAGTACTATAATGTGTTAAGAAGAGGACATAACACTAATAAGCCCAAACAGCAAATTACGACATAAAATTATCCAATTTTAACTGTGATTCTTGGCACATTAATGATAAGGTCCCAGGGCTAATAAAGAGGGATGGGGTCCAAACCTAATTTATTTATGTGGTTATATTTCCGGCCTAGCTAAAGGGTTAATTTATCAGTGTTCAACGATGTATGAACTTAAAAGTCTGATATCAGAGCATGTATTCTTTATCTTTACTATCTTGGTGGAAGATAGTAATGGGACAAAATGAGTGTGTCAAAAAAGGAGCGAGAATGAATTTTTAAGAAAATGCAAGAAACCGAAAAGGAATCAAAATCATTTATAGGGGATGGAAATATGCGCTCTAAACGAAAGAAGCAGTTAGAAACATGAAGGAATAAAGTAACGGAATAAGCGAAAGCCCAATGGAGACGAGGATAACAAAGTACCGTCTAATATCGTTGCCATTAAGACGAGCGTAAATAATGCAAAGAAGAAGAAAATACAAAGAAGCGAATAAACGTAGAGGCAAGGTGGGAAATTCTTTACATGATAAAGACCAACAATTGAGTCAGGAAAGGCGCCAACTTTGGCTATTTGTATAGGAATGCATTTGGCGTGAAGCCAATTCACACACACGTACATGCAGGTCCTTTTCTGCAGAAACCTCCCCACAAACCTTACAGTATTCAAAAGTTTTCGTTCCGAGATGCAATACAAAGCTCTCGGAGGAAATGAACCATTTCTGAGTTTGAGTTTATCAACTGCCAGCAAAAAAACACCTTCACACTCGTTTCCCTTTCCACCACCATAAATAAAGGCGATGGGGGCAGCGAATAAGCGTGTAAGTGAACAAAGAAATGATAAATGACTAAGTATTTTACGACATTTTAAATAATCAACATAATTTGCTGAACTGCTATTATTACTCTAATGATAATTATAATAACAGCGAGAGAATAGTTATTTTTTAACTTTTTGAAATTCGACAGTCTAGTAAAATAGATGACTTCATTGTCACTAAAAAGAACGCGACAAGGGAAGTCGTAGATATGAATATCAGCGGCAGATCATCCCATAACTTAGCAGCAAATTCCTCATGCTGTAACCCCCATAGACGAGGATCATGGGCGAGGGAGTGGTGTCAACATTATGGGTGGACGCATATGCGAGTGATCTAGTTAGTCAACACATAGTGGAGAACGAGAGCGAAGGGGCATCAATTCTACCAAAGGAGACCTAGTATCTTGCGTCGAGTCGGAAACTTGACAGTCAGATGATTGCACACTGCAGAGTGATCGATCTTCAGCAACCGAACGCGAGAAAAAGGTAGCGATGGGGAGCGGTGGGCAGGTAGAGTTAAAAATGGCAGAATACACTAACAAACACATGAACAGAATTTTATTTGCAAGGTCTTGTTTATTATTAGCACCCTCTCACATTCCATGTCTATTTTCTGTTTATTTTGAGTGATGGAAAGGGGTTATTAGGGGGAAGGTGTCATTTGTGTAGCAGGGGAAAAGCTTAAACACAGAAACGACTGATTAAAAAGGATAAAATACACTTGTATATAGTTTTATCTCTCATGATGGACTCAATACTCCGAAATTGAAGATAAAGATCGTACAAGATCGACCCCGACCCCGGGCACGGAGTAGACTATAAAATATCCTTCATGTATCATATCTTTTGCTTGGAGATCGAAATCACCATAAATTCAAATGGAAAATATAAATAACACCAATTTAAATGCACGTGAGAGCAGGCGGGAGGAAGTGAAAATGTGAAACAAAACAAAAAATAAATGAAAACAAAGAAAATTATGTAAAATGGATCACGAATAACAAATTTCCTTGCAACATTTCGTCAATTCTAAATGTTGATGTTGAGCCTCATTTCTTCCAGAGGGTTCCAACAAAGACCTTTGAATTGGGTTATGTAATATGACGTGTTAATTGGATTATGCAATAGCACCTCTTAATTGGTTTAAATATAAAATAACATAATTCAACGGATGACAAAAGCTACAAAGGCCTATCAGAGATCATGCGAGTCAAAACACACCCATAAACGGCCTTTACACAAGATTACTTCTGATTAAAAAGAATGATCATCATGGCTTTTCAAAAAACTAAATCATGTTACAGCCATATTAATAGTATAATAAGAACATATTTAGCACCCTCAATCTATGTACATAATCAAGGTGCTCAAGGGAAGATATCATCCTTGTTACCCTTCTTTGCACTGACTGTAGCAGGTTGATATTATGTCTAAAGTGTGGGAACGATGCTTGTATATAGTAATCTAGATGTGACCTGATATATGAGTTATATATTTAAAAGAATAACCACCTTAATTTAGCTATTAATATTTCTCTTAATGAAGCCATTACTCTATTTCCTTTATTTTTTTTTGCCTCAATACAAGGCTTAGAAAACCTCATGACCTATCTACTGGATTAAGTCTTTTTCATCCTCTACTGAATTCAGCTAATGCCTATCCATTTCATAGTTAAATTGCCTATTATTACTTCCCAATTTTTCAAAGTTAAAACTCATCTGCCAAATCTAAGCCCAAGCTAATAACTTATTTAAGTCACTCTGCGCTTTAAAGCTACCCTCAACTTCTTTGACTACAGCTGCCAATTTTGGGTCATCAGCAAAAATTGACAGTTCGCTATTTACAGCCTCCCCAAGCTCATTTATATAAACTATGAATAATAAAGGGCCTAGAACTTATCCATGAGGTACGCCACTAATAACATCTCTCCACTGTTACCTCACCCCATTCACTACCACCCTCTGCTTCCTGTCTTTCAGCCATTCAGTGATCTAATTCAAACTTTCCCACATATCCCATGCATTTTTAATTAATGAACTAGTCTCTTTTGTGGAACCTTATCAAAAACATTGCTGAAACATAAGAAAATTAAATCAACATTCTCTCCCTTATCTAATTGTTTAGTTACAGAATCCATAAATGATCTACTACTTCTAAACCCATGTTAAGCGTCATTTATTAAACTAACTCTTTCTAGATGCTCATAAATACTCTTAAATACCTTCTCAAGAATTTTAGAAAATATAAATATTAAGTTTACAGATCTAAAGTTATTTGGATCCTCTTTACTTTCCTTCTTAAAAATTAGCACTACATTTGTTATTTTACAATCCCTAGGTATTTCTCAAGAGCTACTGTAATACTTTCTAAACTGTTTAAGTAACCTAGAATCAAGGTCATCTGGGACAGATGCAATACTATTACATAGATAGCATAGTATTCAAATCAATTAGAAGCTGTTTAAGGATTTCCCTTTCTACATTAATGATATTCAACACCACACCCCTTGACCTAACCCATCACAAATTAAACTGTTCTGGTTCTCTTCTATAAATACTGAAGCAAAATATTCCTTCGGTATCTATACTATTTCCTGGTCAGATTCCTTCACAAGCTCTTCATATTTAATAGGCCCTATTTTATCTCTGCTAATCTTATTGATTTTATATTAGCTATAACATTTTCTTTAATTTTTATTATTATTTTGAGTTAAATTAATTTCTGCTGCCGTTTTGCTTTTCTAAATTATCTTATTCAATTCATTCCTAGTTAACCTATAATGATTCAGATTTTCAGCAGTAGCTTCCCTTGTAATCTTTAGTATGCTCTCCTTTTCTCAGAAATTTGCTAGCTATCTCATGATTCCGCCATATTGGCTTCCTATACTTTTTCCTAATGATCTTCATTTGGATACACTACTCCTTGACTAAGTTTAATATAGTCTTAACAGCATTCCACATCTCGCAAGTATTCTTACCACTAAATACTACATCCCAGTTAACCTGATTCAGCAAGTTTCTAAGTTATACATAACCCTCCTAAATTTGGCGTTTTAGCAGAGTTTGTTAATGTTTTACCTTTTTCTATTCCCAAGTTAATTGGAACTATCCGATGATCACTCTTTCCCATTCTTTCCCCGAGAGTTAATTCCTGAACCAAATTATCATCATTTCAAAGTACTAGATCTAATGTATTGGAAATCCTTGTTAGTATATTAACAAATTTGCTAAAATATTATCCCAAAAACGTTCTATACACCTTCATCTTGTTCTATCCCTTCATATCCTATCCTATCTATCCTATCCTATCCCTTCCAACCTATCATATTTGCCCAATCTACAAATCTTAAATTAAAATCACTTAAGCTTACTCTATCTGCTTCACATCCTTACTTATTTCCCTTATCGTTAATTAGCTTATCTATATCCTCAGTATGTCCAGGTGGTCTGTAAAAGGCTGCCCCCATTAGGGGGTAGTGGCGAAGCCATTGACTGGTCCTTTTTATTTCTAAGATCCTCGGTGTAGAGATAACTCTGCCTTCCTCTCTCTCAAGCGCCTCTTTTAGCTTGAATTCCTCTACATCTCTTCCCTTTCCCTACCCCATCTTTTCAAGCTGCAGTACAATTTTATCATTTATAATTACTTAGTTTCAAAGCCTGTAAAGACCTAATAACATAATCATGCTCCTTCCACAACACATCTACCCCATCCCTACTCAAATGCAGTCTATCAATCACATAAGTTTCTTTCTTACCATAAATCTATCCTTCATATCTACAAATATCGCACATTCCATCTCAAGGATTCTCCTTACATATTAATTCAGCCCAATTGCACGAGACATCCATTCCAACCCAACATCCACTCTCGGAAGCACACCTGTCACAACGCATTTTATTCGACTTTCTTTCACCCTTACAATCAATCTCTTATATTTCCCACGGACCTTTCATGCACCCACTCTCTTAACATCATTCATTTCTACATTTTTAATTACAACTGCATCAATTGCACAGCCAGATACCAGCCCCTCATACATCTTACTCACATCACTTACTGCAGGACTTGGCAAGCAAACCCTCAACCCATTCCATCTACTAGCACTCAACTTCCTATCTAAATATCTAACACGAGAATCAACCATCACAAACAAATCAGTCAAAATTATATTTCAAATTCACCTAGACCTACCTCTATCTGCGCTCCTAGTTTCATTTACACTAACAGCCACTCCACTTTCATCTCCATCCTCACTTCCAATCATATCACTTTCATTTACTTTCTCTCTAAGGGCACTGAATCTATGAGTTAAGCTAAAAATTGCTGTGTCCTTTTGTCTTACACCTCTAACCTGTCCTGCCATATCCATACCATCTACATCCACCTACAGTTCACCTTCATTCTTCTCATTTGCTCCTGACTTTACACTAGGCCTACCCCTCCTAACTACTTTCCACCGTAAGGTCTTCTAGGGTACCTATTTTCCTCGTTACTCCTTGTTACTCTGCCCTACTTCTAGCTAATACAAGTGGGCTAACTCAACATGTTCTAGAACTATCTCTACCGACATATGACGCATGTACTCGGCCTACCTTACCATGTTCCCAGACCTAGGTCTAAGACTAGCCTCTTTCCTAAGCACATAAACTAGCCTTTTGAGCCTACATATCCTCTCTAAATCGACAGTGCACGCAAGCAATACCCATACAATACATGTATTCCCCTCTGCTATCACACCACAAACATTGCAAACACTCAGAGATTCATGCTCAGACAACAATTCCATGCACTTAGCCATTTCACATAAAAACAACTGTAAATAGAAAAATGAATTCAAGCAAAACCAAAAAACAGATCTTATATTCTTTATTCGTAATTCAATTTAAGTGAACGGAGAAAACTTTTCAAAACCCCCTAATTAACCAATCAAGTAAAATGTAAAGAAGAGGGGGGTTAAGTTTGTTCTGAAATGTAAACAAAAGTTATAGTGACACTGATTTAATATAACTCTTTGACCTGATTTTTTTTATTATACGCTCAGATAACTACATTACAAGACTTATAACATATTTTATTGATAATTACTACGCGAAAAATTAAAAAATACGAAGAATATGTGGATTATCAACAGAGTTCACAGAAAATACGTCCACCTCTAACATCTGGGTCTATGCACTCCAGCAGTAAATTGGGTTATGAAATAGCACTCGTGAATTGGGTTATACAATAGCACGTATGAATTGGGTTATATAATAGCACTCGTGAATTGGGTTATACAATAGCACGTATGAATTGGGTTATACAATAGCACGTATGAATTGGGTTATACAATAGCACGTATGAATTGGGTTATACAATAGCACGTATGAATTGGGTTATGCAATAGCACTTGTAAATGGCTTATGCAATACACATGTCAACCCCTTGGACAGGTGAGACTCATTGGTATACCAGATAATGTGCACCATTATTTTATCTATGCTTCGAGTATAAGGTTGAATTGAAAGTGATTTCTTCCTTCATTTCATTTTAGCCTCTCATCTCTTCTCTTCGGTGTACTTAGGCACCTTTCACACATTTCCCCCCGCCCTTAACTTCTCTTTTTGTTTCCAATTATCTTTGTAGTTTTTGTCAAATAAAATAAAATAATAACAAATATTTCATATCTTTATATACTGAATAATCTAATATTAATAAAAAGTTAAATGTGCACATTACAAAAAAAACTGAAGTCATTTCCTGAAAAATAAAGGTCATTTTCTTAATCTACGTAAAAAACTAAAATAGAAAACTACTTTCTCATTTCTGCAGCAAAATCATTTTTGGACAGTGTAATTGATGGTCAATCAATGCCAATAATGGAAATAAACTACCATCGATACCAGTAGCTCACTCTATTGTTTTGAAAGAAACTAATGAGAATTTAGATTTCATTTTAAAAAGCATTAAATACAGTGAACATAAATGGCTGATTTGTGGTGACCTTAAGGTAGTAGCCATTTTA
Organism: Ceratothoa steindachneri; assembly: GCA_963969495.1. Lineage (NCBI taxonomy): Eukaryota > Metazoa > Arthropoda > Malacostraca > Isopoda > Cymothoidae > Ceratothoa > Ceratothoa steindachneri. The sequence goes on along the minus strand of OZ018330.1, from coordinate 16,854,969 downwards.
AATGGCTTGCAGTCAGTCAACACAAAATTAAATAAAAAATTAAATGTGCAGATTACAAAAAAACTGAAGTCATTTCATGAAAAATAAAGGTCATTTTCTTAATCTACGCAAAAAACTAAAATAGAAAACTACTTTCTCATTTTGTTGGGCAGTCTTATTATTACCAGAAATAGGAGCGACTCTACTTCTACAGAGATAGTAGAACGGCAACTGAGGTTGTGAAAAGAGTGAATGAAAATTATTATGAGAATATTAATTATGAAAGAAAGTTGCATTACTCTACTGAAAACGAGAATGATGTTTCGCAAGGAAGGCAATACCGGGCGGAGTTTTCACACGTCTCATACTCGGTCGCGCACCTCTTTTATAAACTAAGTCCCACTTAAAATTGTTAAAAATATACTCATATATACTCGCTAACCTAAACCCTTTTTTTTGTGCATCTCAAGGATGTTTGTGTGTGTGTGTGTGTGTGTGTACCATCACGCACCAAATCGACAGAAAGTTAAAAGGTGAGGGGGACGAGGCGAGGGAACAAGCCTTAAACTCAGAATCTATTGAAGATTGCACCAACATAATTGTTACTTCTATGATGAAATATACCGATATTTTTGTACAGTAGATTGCAAGACAAACAACTAAATTAAACAATAACTCTACGTAAATTTTGTTGCCTGAAAACCTTACCACTGCACACACATCCCTTGTTAAGCTATTGCTGTTTGTCTTCTGCTGTCATGAAGCACTCAGGAGATTTTAGTTTAATTATTTATTCACTCTCGTACGGAATAGTAGTAATAGTACTAATCCCATCACCTTTAACGATAGTGTAAATGTAGCCTTTCCAATTCCATGCCCATTGTGTAACTTTGTCACTGGTTGCCATTCAAACAATCTATTGCATTCCATTTGTCATTATCTATTGCCTCTTCTTAGTAAAAATATGAGATTTCTTTTATCATCTTAGACGGTTTCACAATTTTGTTTATTCAGTTACTTCTTTCCACAGTCATTTGTTCACAGAGAACACATTTAAACCCTCCCAGTGATCGTGCATCTGAGAGAGAGACATTCCAACTTTCCTATTTTTTCCCCTTTATATTAGGGTGTCAAGAAATTAAGGTTGTTTTTAGAAAAAAAAAGTGTTATTTAAATTATTCCAAATTTGCTGCAATATGTTTAAAGAAAACTTTATTAATATACTTGACCTTTTAAGTTGTAATAATGACTAGTTTACTTTTAAATTAGTAATGACTAGAAAAGTAAAAATAAAAAATGGTGGTTGGGTGCAACAAAAGATTTCTGAAGAAGGACGTTTCCAACGTGTTAATTTTCTTACTTCTCTATTAGCTCTAAATGCATATGAGGCAATGATGGGCAAAATTGTTAGAGGAGATGAGAAGCGGCTTCTTTACGACGATATCAAATGCAAAAAACAACGACTTGATCCAAACTCACACCTATTCTAAGACGTGGTCTGCGACAGAAAAAAGCTATGCTTTTTGCCTTTGGTGGAATGTGAAAGAAGTTATTAATTGTGAGCTTCTCAATAATAAGCAAACATTTACTGCTTACATATATGTTTAAATGAAGTGCTTGAACAAAATCGTCCTTCAGTGGTCAACCGAAATGGTGACCTCCACCGTCATCAAAAAGCAGACCCACACTTGTCACGTTTGATCCATGAAAAAAAATTGGGTTAGGTGAGAAGTTCTTCATCATCTTACCTATTTACCGGACCTTTTCACTATCTGATTACCATATATTTAAGTCATTACACCTTCAACTCAATGACACACTTACTCTGATATGAAGGAGGTGGAAAAGGACATTAAATCATGTACGTACTTCATCCAAACAGAATGAATTCTTTAATAAAGGCATCTGTTACTTAAACATGATTTTAATTTTCTTTTAACAAAACGACATTAATTTCTTGGCAACTTAATATTTCCTTCGTGATACGTAAGATAGCATAACATTCATCGATGCCAAAAGCCACAAGGGCATATCGAAGGACATCATCCTCCCCATCCCAACATCCCCCATAAACTATATTCAAAGAGTATCCATAACATCACCTTGGTGTTATCACCATTCAAGGCTCATCAAAAGCTCTAACATGGAAATCCATTATACAATAATATCACTATTAAAATCTCTAATTTATACATCAAGGCAAAACTCAAAAACACAATAACCTTCCCTTCATATATACTAGTTCAACCTGCGCTGGAAAACATTTAGATTGTCAGTTACCAACATGGCGTGTAGTGGAGAGCATCGTGCTTTTGTTGTCGAAGAGTATTTTGAGAATGGTGAATCCATGATAACGACGCAGCCTACCCTTCGGATACACTTTGCGCTTGAACGTCATGATCCCGTTCAAGATAGAAAAACGATTTTTTGTTCGGTTTCGATCTTTAGACAAACAGGGTCAGCTTTAAAAGGAAAAGGTCTTGGCCGACCTGGGACCGAAAAAGGGTCAGGCAATTTGGCAGCTGTGAGAACTTTGATATAGCAGGCAGAATTTTACACAGGGCACTGCACATGCATCTCTATAAAATGATGGTCGTGCAGGAGTTAAGAGAAGGAGACTATGAAACCCATAACACATTTTCCAAAGTGTTCCCCAAACAATTATTTTTATCTGCAGGGATGAAGCTCAGTTCCATTTATCGGGGATGGTCAACAAACAGAACTTTTGGTACTAGTTTAACAATAACCCTCGTGAACTCCAATGGCGATCACTCCCCTTTCATAAACTTACTAGCTGGTGTAGCGTAGGTGATTTCGATGTGTGGGGTCATTATTATTTTTAAGAGGACGGCGTTACGGTTACGGTAACGTCAGATCGTTATTTTGAACTGATCGATAATATCTCCCTCCAAAGGTTAAGTTACTCAACGATCCTGAAGATGTATGGGTCCAACAAGATGGCGTCATATCACACACGTCTAAACGTTCACTTGGAATTCTCCGAGAATTATTTCCTGGTCATCGTATCTCTTTACGGGGTGATATTGGGTGGACCCCACGTTTGCTGATTTGTCCCCTTGTGATTTTTATTGTGGGACACCTGATATCACGAGTGTACCAACACCTTCCAGGAAATTTGCAAGACCTTAAGACAGGAATAACGCAAGAAATCGCTGCGATTCCGTGCGAGATGGTCCGAAGGTCAATTGAAAACTACCGAAACAGATTTCAATACTTCACATCAACATTCACAGCCACCATTGAACTGATCTTATACTTTTTAAAGAAATGAATCGTAATGACATATGATGGACATTTCTGGAATAAAATATATTTTTCTGTATCTTGCTGTTTCCTTTTGTCATTCGAAATCGGGGAGGTCTTATTGTTGGTTCCTGTAGTAATCTTCCACGATATACTTAAAGTGGAGACCTCTAGCGTCACGTATAAGTGGCAACCTTCAGTGGTAAGAGTGAATGGGGATACAAAAGGAAGTACCAGTGCAAAGCTTTCCTCAACTGCATTCGGGGCATGTTTTTTGCAGATTATGGACCATTAATAGGTTCTTCGATCTTAATTTTTAACTTATTTTCTGTACTTGTTTTCGTAATAGCTCCAATGCATTTGGAGGCGCTAAGTTTGAGAGAATTTATGGACAATTCCGTTGGTTAAAAAATTATACCTGCGTCTTTCATTAGATTCGGCCCTGGGATCGGTGATGATATCCACCCACTTGATGCGGAAATGCCCATAAAGATCAGAATGACAATCTCTATTGAGCCTGAAGGCACCATTGGCCTATAAACCAGCCACCGTGGGACCCTTCGTAATGTTAAGAGTTTGTGGATATTAGTGCCCCATATGGGGGAGGGGGAGTATCAGCGTATCCACCCAATGGGCGACGAGCTGCCCATGGCGCCATTGAAAGTCGTGTATTCTCACTCGCTGGATGTCATAAATCCCAAGCCATATCCATCATTTTTCTCTCTTTTTTCTCTTTTTCTCTCTCTTATTCACTAGGCTAGCGAAGACACCTACGTGTAATTTTGTGTTAATGAGAGAATGGGAAAGTCAAATGATAATAAAAAATACAATCGATGCAATAAATATTTTTTTCTCTTTCCTGCGAGCAGCATGTAAGCAAATCAGCTTCGGAGTGCAAGCAATTTTCGGCCCTTTTGATCCAATCCTGGGCTCGCACATCCAATCCATCACCGACGCCCTGGATATCCCTCACTTGGAAGCTAGGATCGACCTGGAACCGCAGGAGAAGGAATTTAGCATCAATCTCTATCCCTCCCATTTCTACCTCAACAAGGCCTACAAGGACATGATTCACTTCCTCAAGTGGAAGAAAGTGGCCATCATTTATGAGGATGATTTAGGTAAGTTCGAACCCCGTTTCAGTGAGCCGGCTAAGTTGTATGATTCTGGGCTTTTTTTTACAGAAGAGATTGAAAGATTTTTATCGACATTTACCTACAAGATATTTTTAGAGATATTTTCTTTTGCTTTGGCCATCAAAGGGGCCAGGAATTTGAAGCCAATTATCCATACTACTACTAGTATTATCGTAGCTCCTCTGGCAAAGCAGCTCTAAACAATTCTGAATTGGGTTTTTTGTTTAATGGGGAGGTTTTTAGTACTGATCTGTCCTTATTTAAGAAGCCTTTATTTTTCAGTTAAGACCTATTGATTAACGTGGATTCCGAGCCAAGGGTATCTACAACGTATGACAGCTCTCGTGAAGTCGACCCGAATCAAGAATCCACCTACTTCTTGTCTCCCGTAACAATTGTGTCTAGAAATGGCTCATATGCATTTAGAGCTAATAGAGTTGAAAGAAAATTCACCCGTTGTAAACGCCATCCTTTAGAAAGTTCATATAGCTCTCAAAAGCAATTATTTGTTTACTTACCCTGGACACTAGTAGCTTCAAAAAAGGTCTAAGCATTGCTAGTATAAAATTTCGTAGAACTTATTACAACTTGAAAATGTCTAGGCCTTAGTACAGTTATCTTTAAACAGCTTCAAGACAATTTGGCACAATTTAAACAGCTCTAAAGAGCATTATAACGTCTTCTAAAAACATTGATTTTGCGACATCCTAATAAATATACTTACGTACAATTTAAACGTTGGACTTAGCTTCCAAACTTAATCCTTGGTTTGAATCCATAATTTGTGAACCATCATATTAGCACTGCGTGGAAATTATGGTTTGAAATTGAACTAGAATTTGGGGAACTGTGAGAGCAGGTGAATTAGTCCCTTATTCGTGTAGAATCTCTAAGAAAGAAGAATAATGGTAACAAGATATCTTATCACTTTCCACCCACTGTTCCCTTTCGCCCTCTTTCTCAAATGGGACTTCTCATGACTCAACTTTTCCCTCTCGACACCCATTTGAGAGCCGAATCAAATTTCAACAAACCCCTCGGATTTTCGCGTCAAAGAAGGATTTTTGAAATCGATTAGACTGAATTATAATTCCAGGAAAAGTCGTTGCCAGCGCCAAGAGGAAAATATGTATATGTAATAGTAGTAAAAATAGAGGTAAAATAAAGAAACAGGTAAACTAGAATAGACGATCATAGATCAAAGTACAAAGGACAGCTTAGACAACATTTATAAAGGACACACCACATACGTTCATAGCCAAATGTTTTGTCACGGCAAATATTACGGTTCCTAAACTTTAATTGTTAGGAATATTTAACTGCACCATTCACATGTTTTGGAAGCATTGTAGAGTACATTCAGAATCATGTCCATAAGTTTTATAGGTTTTATGATCCCTCCCGGAGGAAAATATAAAAGTGAATGTAAATTCTGTGATTCGTTCTCGTTTGATATCAATTTCAGGTGCAAATACTGAGTGAAGGATCTTTATCCCTAGTTAGGTTAGGGCGGAGCATTCTCATATTTTGTGGACCTCAGCTTCCTCTTCAGTCTTTTTTGAGAATCACCAATAGGTTTTGGATCGAAATAAGATGGGAGTTTCTAGGCCATGGACCAATTATACATATATGTATGTGGTGGTGGTGTCCGAACCACTTCCGTAGTTGTGGCCTTTGATACCTGGCTCGGTTTCATAACGGGATCCCCCGGAGGGGGATACTCTGTGTAACATATCATACTTGGTATCCGGAGGAGCTGAACTTTCTTCCGACCTCAGTGCAAGTTACGGAAGCACTGTCACTGGGGAACGTGAACTCTCTATTGGGGGCTAGAAAAGTTGTTGCTGCGTTTTCCCCTCGCCCCCACTCAACACTACTTTACCTTTTATTATTATTATTACTAACTATTAAATATTATTTTAATATTATTTATTAGTAGTATTTATAATATATTATTATTATTTATCATTATTTATTCTTATAATTACTGTGTATTATTATCATTATGTATTAGAATTATTTATTATTACTAGTAGTATTAATTATGAGTATGTTATTATTATTATTATTTAAATATATTATTTATTATTATCATTACGGCTATCCCCTTAACCTTTTTCTCTTCGCACTTTGTACCAGGAGTATTGTTCCCAGCCTGATAGATTTCTGTCCAGTAGCCATGGTGCTTTAGTGGTCGGCATGCATCCTGAGCTCCCCTTACTCGTTAGTGCATCCACCTATCTCTACTTTTCTTTAATACATACCCACCTACTCCTTTCCAAACTTGCTTTTGTACCCACAGAGGTTCTGGTTGCCCAGTGCACTTTCGTCCTCTTATGAGCTTTAGTCAAGTAGCAGTGGATAGCGTGAGGTTCCGAAATCACGTTGGCTCGGGCATGTATATATATATATATATATATATATATATATATATATATATATATATATATATATATATATATATATATATATATATATATATATATATTGTGGCACTGTCTGTACCGTCAGCACCGTCCTTTATGGTTAAAGCTCGAGGACAATTTCGCGTGAATAGCGGGCTGGGTTCTCAGAGCCCATCATAGCTGGACCCGTGCAGCAAGTAGGTGGAAATGATCAGATTCGCATATTTTCTGATGCTATGGAGGCTTTTCCCTTAACCTCCCATGCGAATAGATGGTCATAGCATCTACTTTCCATGTGCCTATTTTTTTCTCTTTTTCAGCAACTATTGTGACCGCAGAAGGCAAGAGTGGTAAAGCGTATGGGGATCCGCTTCCAAGCGCGGCCTCGTCCTCATTAGGTGTCGGGGAAGACGAGGAAAGTCGAGGAACCCCTTCGACTGATAGATGAGCTCCCCTCTCACCGTAGCCATGTGGTAGAAGACTTCCACTTTGCCATCTTTGGAGCCGAGCTCGAACAGTTCAACCTCTGAAAAAGAGGTGCCCCCTCCCCCATGTGCTTTCTCAGGGGACCCTCAATACTCTTCTATCGGAGGGGAGGTATACTACTCTCTTAGGCTTACGGATGCGGTAGCTTCACCTTCACCTCCTTCTTTGGAGGCGCCCTCGGACAACTCCATACCAGCGGCAGTCTTTTCTTTCCTATCACAGGGGACTGCTAAAAGAGGTGGCAGGCAGCCCAAAATCGACCTCTCCTCGATAGAACCATCCCCTTTATGTAGGCAAGAAAGAAAAAGGCCAGTCGGTCTGTGCCACTAACGTTCTGCATTCTGGCATTTTAAACTTGCAAGGGTTGACAAAACACAAGATAGGGTTGTCTATTGTGACCCGTGGTGCCTTGGGGGGGGGGGGGGTGCTAAATGGAGATCCTCCTTGTGATAGATATGGTGCCTTCCACACTTTCCCCTTTTAGAGGCTACTTGTCGGTGCTGGAGAGATGCCCCTCGCTCTGCGCCGTGCACAGTACACTATTTGTCCGTTGTTCTATCCAGGAGGCCCCCATGGATGGTACCATTTTGACTATTTGTCGCTACGCCTCTGCTCTCAATGCTTCCATAGCGCTAAAACTATTGCATTCAGCCTTTGTGGAGTAAACTTCGTGTCAAGCTGGATCTGCGCCAGTGTATAAGGATGGCTCCAAGACCTAAAATGCTGTAGGTTTCTACCCCGTTTCACCTCTGTTTGAAGTCAGCGTGGCTCTACGAGGCGCTGCAGCGTCTTTCTTCATTACAGAATTGGTTGCAATCAACCGCTCGGTACCGAAGATAACGTGATGTGCCCTGTTCAGAGATCGAATTTTGATCTTTAGCGACTCACAAAGCACCCTGAATGCTCTCGGGGCATTGGAATCTCTACATTCGCTTGTTCGCGGTATTCGTGACGCCACAGTTTTGGCGAACCAGGCGGATGTCGAGATTATCTTCAGCTGAGTTCCTGGAGATTGGGAATTGCGGAGAATGAGGGCACCAAAGAGTCTGTGAGGACTGAGTGGACTAGACTAACGTTTTAGTCTTCCTCATACCGACTACATGGCAGGATATAGGCTAGCCCTCAGTGGTGTTTGGTAAAGAAGATAGGGTACGTACGATTGAAACATAAAGTTGCGTGCTATTCCACCGCGACTGTTCCTATGGACCTAAACCCCAATACCACGACACCTATACGTCACTTTCTGCCGTATTCGAATTGAGGCTACTCGCGCCACGGAACGCCATTTGAGAGAACACTTGCATAGTTTTTATTGCAACGACTGCGTTGTCCTCCAGAGTATTCGGCACATTCCTTTTAAAGGTTTCAGTTTGGGTGATCTTCGCGCACGTTACCAGTCCCAGTATCAAGACGAGCAGGATTGCTATCTCTTGTCTTTCGGACTCGGGACCGGTTTGTATACACAGATTGTGGACTATTTAACTTTTTGGAGGAGGATGGCCTCCTTCATTTTATTTCTCTCTTTGTTATAGGTTGCATGTTCCTGTGACGGGGGAGCCCCTCCCGACACCGGAACGTGCTTTCTTCTTGCTTTGTTGTCTCTCGTTTTTCTTGTCTCTTTGTTTTTTTATATTTATTTTATCTAGCCTATCATTAAGCTGTAACTTGATTACAGCGAGTTTTTCCTTAGTAGGCAGTTGCAAAATAGGCTCTTAAAAAAAAAAGAAATCATCAAGTGATCCACATGATCCCGTCATGATCCCCAATCCCCAATGATCGTAATTTTTTGTACCAATTTTACTGTATATGAGTGTTCTTGTGGTGAATTTGAACTCTGCCAAAACTTTAGACCATCAATGGAAATCTAATTGGCTGGGTACATATGTGAACAAAAAATACGAAAAGCCCTCATGCCAAACAACTCTCCAACTCCTTTATCCTTAAAAAAAAAACTATTCATATAAATTTATTTCACCCTAGTCGAAATGGCTGCTGGGAAGCAAAGACAGAATGAAATATTGAAATCGTTAGTTTCTTTCTCTCTAAATGTTAGTAAATGTCGTTAGTATAATTTGTTTCTCATCCCGATTTCCAGATTTAATGAAGCTGCAAGAGATTATTCGTTCTCCCCCAAGTAAAAGCGTTGAAATCTACATTCGACAAGGTCATCCCGAAAACTACAGAGAGATCCTGAAGGAAGTTAAACATAAAGAAATTTTCAGCATTATTGTAGACACTCTTCCAGAAAATATGCATCGATTTCTACGATGTGTAAGTCAAATGTTTGATACCTTTGGATATTGGATTGGATAGGGTCGTGTTTATATATCTGGAGGTTAATTAAAGATGTGTGATCAGTTTATACATCTTTAGCCTAATTTTTAGTCACCTCGAATTTAGAATCCATTTGAATAATGTTATATTTTTTTTAGAATAGTGCCAATTTAACTAGCGGATCTAGAATAGTCAGCATGCTTCAAAATTTGAATTTTTAGGAATAGTTTGGTATTTATGAAAAAAACAAAAGAAACTACTGAATCTTCGAGGTCTATATTTAAGAAAAAGAGTGATACAGAAAGTGCTGAAATCAGTGAAAGTTAAAGTGAAAGGAAGGGGGTACATATAGCAATTAGGTTACTCTGTGTTTGTGACTGATAGTGGACACGACTCTCCTGGTTTGGTCTCATTAAAGAATGGGGTGAAGTTGGGGGAATTGAAAATATGTCAGATACATTGTGTAAATAACAAAAAGTCACATTACCTCGAGGACTCTAAATATGAACGCAATATCATAGTTTGTCCCTCAAAAAAGGCAACTGAACTTCAATTACATTTGAAGTTCGGTTCCTTATATTGTGTCACCCACTGCAGAATTGCTGCGCATCATTAGCGATGACATGTTCACTCGGCAGGAAATTTTGATAATGATTAAGTGTAGGGAATAAACCAAAGAAGCATTTGGAAAGGAAGAAAGTAGGAGATAAGGAACAAGCATAAAGGAGGTTATAGTAGGTAAGTTTAGAAAGAAATGGAATGGGTTAAAAGAAGGTTATGGCTGTTAATGGAAGACAAGACAGAAAAAAGAGCCATTGCTAAAAGTTTTCTGACATAAAACTTTTCTAACTTTCATGACTGTTGTGTTTTAAGGACACTGATCGGCTAATAAAAACAATAACAATGTAAATGCAATTAAATTCGATCATTAATTAGCTTTAATTTTCATACTCACCATCAAGAGAACCTTCGTAACTTAGTCATGTCTAGTTTTCTCTCGTCTTCACTTGTGCGAGATCCCGACACATTCAGATAAGCCATACAGATGTGTTCGTATGTTTGGGCAACTCTGCTTATTTGTGTGAACATACTCATTTCTTTAGTCCTGGGAAGGGGTCATGGATAAGGATATTTTCCGTTGCATTTATCCTTTGATCCTTTTTATTACTCTTGTCTTCTTTATTCCTCTTTATTCCCTTCTTATATTCGTTGTTCCGTGCTCAGAGTATTGAGTTTTTTCGTTTGGCCCTTTTCTTATCAATAAGACAACGCTATAAAATTGCCTCATTTTGTCTCTTTCAGCTTCTTCAACTTCAGATGAATGACTACCGATATCATTACATTTTTACGACATTTGTAAGTATCATCTCACATTTCTTGGCTTCTTTAGTTATTTTTGGATGGCAGCGACCACCCTCTCACAGCTCGCCTTCTCAGTTGGGGGAACGAGTGAACAATTAATTGCTTTAGTCGATTGACCTCTTTTTCCTTGTTATACGGGAGAGCAAGTTATGAAAAGAAGGGGGCCTTATCTCTTTGTTTAAGCTGATATTAGCGAACTTCTCCGACACTTAGGTGGCACCATGGGTGGTAGTCTTCTTTCCTTAGCATCTATAGCAAGAGTTTTGAGACTGAATTCACATTTTTGGGATTGCATAAGGAGGTACAACCTTTCAATCAAAGGTGACGGAAATCAATAAACGGCATACTTGACGAAACGAGAGATTAGAGCATTAATTTCTACCTGGAGCGATATAAAAACATTACTAGAACGTTAGCTAAAACGAAAGCAATGACCGAAAATTGAAAGTTAACCAGTTCCACTAAACCAATTGCTTCCATAGTAATTGATTGATATTTTTTTATTTAGCAAAGTAACAAACAAAGTGACACCAGCTGGCGAGGGTGTAATTACTTCGTTGTCAACAAATGCAACGCTGGAAAGAGACACGAATAGCATACACAGTAAGGGTAAAAACGGATTACGAGGCTGGAATGGAGCTAGAGGAGGGGAAATTTCAATGTTTTTCGCGATTTTATGAACGTGCGTAGATAGCAATGCAAAACAAAATGATCCCTCTGGATTAGCAGTAAATTCGAGGAATGCATTCAAGAGCAAACTGACACTATCAAGCTTTAAAAATGAATGACGCAAAGGTAAATCGAGCAACAATTAATTATATCGTAAGTTGGTCATGGGTATTTTCAGTAAGGTGAATTCAATATGAAAAAAAACCTTGCACAAAATTCCAAAAATGCATTTAAACATTTCTGTATATGCGTCAACAGTAGAAAACCCCAAGGAGAGGCTATATGACCGATGAGGAGTACATGAGTTCTTAATGACTAACCTCAAGTCATAGTGAAGATTTTAACAAGCATTTCATAGATTTTTGAGAACTTATCACGGTTATTCTCAGCAAAGGATGAAATCGCTTCTTTAGAAAGATCAATTGACTCTGGCATGCGAATAACCAATGTAGGTAAAAATTACATTTATTTACCTATTTACCGAAGGAGTTAGTCTCAGCAGAGTTTAAAAGAGATAATCTCACACAACTTTTTTAAAAATGAGAAAAAATTATCCTAGTAACTAACGTCTTATTAGTTTAATTTCAGATATTGGTAAATTCTTAGAATCCATAATTAAATATAGGATAGTCAATCACCGCTAGTCAATCTAATTCTAGGCAGAGCATGAATGTAGGCAAAAATAGAAAACAATGTTTTTCTTAAACTTTGCAGAAGTCTTTCATATCTTTCGACATAAAAGGTTTTTACTGAAACTTAAATGACACGGAATAAGTGGAAAAATTCTTAATTAAATAGCAGATTGACTTTCAAATGGTTCATAGCGGGATGTCGTAAATGACGCAAATTAGAACTGGGTTCCAGTTGCTAACTGTTGTGCCTCAAGAATCTGTAATTTGACCTTTTTGTTCAATTTATACATATTCAAATCACCTTCATAACGGATTTCAGAGTACAATTTCCAAATTTATTGATGACAGGAAGCTAGGCAACAGAGCCTCTTTACAATACGATGTGGCAAACCTGAAACGGGACAACAATGGTAGACAGATTTTAACACACGTAAAATGTTAAAATTTAAAATCAAATTACCCTATAAACGGACAAATTCTCGAGGTAGTAAATTAGAAAGGGACCTGGGGTTCTTAATTACCGAAAACTTCAAGTTGTAGAATCAATATATCTCTATACATAGCTCGTCGTTCCTTGACCCCAGTAAGGAGTTCACTTTTGGTCTCCCTTCCTGAATACAAATGAGTTTTCTATTATTCCTTTCTCCCTTTCTCTGCACTACATTTCATTTTACCACTGGTAGTCGATGGCTTGCAAGAATAATATATTTCCTATTCTTTCCTGCCTTAGGAGTACATATTAGAGGGGTGCAATGCAGTTTGAGTTCCATTAAATTGAACTTGCTTTAATCGCAGGTGCACAACTTTATAGATGTGTATGCGTAGGCCTAGACTTAGCTGCATCAAAGAGTCAATAAAAAACATAATTTTATTTTTTATGCACATGTAAATTAGGTGTACATCAGCAGTTCTCTACCTAACATTAGAACTAACGACAAGTAAAACGGATCCCATTAAAGGTAATATAACTGGCTAGTCTACTGATATATTCTGTTTTGATCGATCGCACCATTTATCGTATTCCAACTTTGGTTGGCTTTAAGTTTATCCTCGGGTCGAATTGATTGTCTTCATTCTATTGTTGTTGTTCTTTACGAATATTATATATTTATGCCCAAAATAATATGAAAAAAAAATTAAAAGACGTTCTTTTCTAAATACTATGTATGATGTATTAGTATTCATTGGTTATATTTTTAATAAAAATAAATTAAATTATACGGAGATTTGCTTAACTCCCTATAGGATAAAAGGGATCATAAATATGAAATTCGGATTATTAAATAGGGCTGAATCTATTTTGATATTTGTGTGCCATTGCGACAGATAGATTAATGTGGTTGAATTCGAAGGTGTGAATTAAGAACTCGTTAAACGCGAGAATATTACAAGGATGTGGGTAAGGTGGAGCTATACCAAAGAGAAGTAGCCGTGCTTCAGGGAGAACTAAGCCTAACGACTGGGAGAGTGTACCTACCTAAGTCTGTAGCTCCTTCCTTCTCTCTCACTCCTGTATCTGTTCTACACATGTTTTTTGGCAGGAGGGAGATTTAGACTCGTCTTTAATTACCTTCTGACCTACCTCTGGCCTTAACAGGATATCGAGACGTTTGACTTAGAAGACTTCAAGTACAATTTCGTGAATATGACCGCCTTCAGGATTGTTGACAGCGGATCTCCGACGGTTCGTAAGATCCTCAAAGAAATGGAGGAATTCCAGCCCATTGGACATTCCATTCTCTTCAGGTCATCCGTTATAAAGGTGAAAGAGAGCGTAAGGGAGATGGGTTCAAAGCATGGGGTACAAGTGCATACAATAACAGAAAGCATAGCGAAAATCGGCGGAAAATATTTCTCGAAGTATTATACAGTATGTCCTACAAGAAGGTATACCCAAATTTATATTTTAATATCTCTTCCAAAATGTAAGTTATTTTAAGCCTGTTTTCTTAACTTCATATAGAAAATCATTCTTTGTTAAAGTGTAAATTTAATCGTGTTTAAATGATATAATTTTGTATGTTTCTGCTTTTAACTGAAGAGTACTGAAAGCGGATTGCGCGTAATGGTCTTTTCTCCCGGTTCAGTTATGACTCCTTGGTGTTATGGTCTTTTCTCCCGGGTGAGCTGTTTGCATGGTGCCTTAAAAATTGTGCTATTCGTACGTTTTAAATAGTAGGATTTTTCAAATTATTTTTCAAATAATAAGGTTTCGTATTTATGATACGAGCCATATATATAATGATTGAGCTCAGAATCTGAAAGACTAAATTTTTAAGTTATTTAAAACCTTATGATGAAGTTACCACAAAGGAAGTGAGATTTCATACTTAAAACTAACAGCTTATCTTAAAAAAAAGAGATTTAACCTTTAAATAAATTCAGAATAGCTTTCAACAGCAATTATCCGATAGAGCTTCTCCAACAAAACATACAATTTTGAAAAAAGTTTGGAACTACAACGAAAGAGCAATTTACAATGCGATCAAAGGACGTTCAAACCATCTGACAACATTAATAAAACAAGAGGAACATTCAGCATATGAGACTTTTATTAGTTGAACATCCCAAATGTACGCCAGGTAAAATGATACAAAACTCTCACGAATGTCATTTTATCGAAATATTTGTGAGGATTTAAATTTGCACCCATACTGAAAGAAATCGACTTCACCGTCTAAGATTTGCTCAGTGGCTTCTTAAAAATCCTTAAAGATTCTCGGAACAGTTAGTGGTATGAGATTCGGTGAGGATGTACTCAAAACTCATCAGCCTGAAAATCACATTTACGAAAAAAATATCACAAGATAAAAACACTCTTTGGGTAAGACTATGCGGCAATTGAACGTTAATTGGATCCGTCTTTTCGATGGCAATCTAAATGGTGAAGCTTAACTAGGAATGATAGAACGAGAAATTCACCTACAACTACATACATGTTGTTTATGGAAACTGATTTAATCTTATTAAGTGCGTGCAAGACGGAGCTCTTGTTTAAAGGAGGGGTTATTGTGAAGGACTGCCTGCAACAACTCTTCACCAGAGTAATTCCTTTATGTCATGATATTGAACGGCCTCCCAGAAGCCCCGACTTGACAGAGTCTGATTACTTTCTGTTGATTTATTTTAAAAATAGGTTTCCGACACCACTTATAATTTAGATGATTTGAAGACTCACATCACAACCGAAATCAGCTTGTTAGAGAAAAATGTAGATCTTATCAAAAGAGTGATGTGAAAGATAAGAACTCGAGCCCAGATTTTTATTGATAAAAATGGCGGCGATGCTGAAAGTAAATAAATCTAAGGAATAACTTTATCAATAAGAAACAACGGAAATTATGATTTTTATCTTATTAAAATTTAGTTAGTTATCTATTATGTGTCTCTTTTCATTACATAGATTACACACAATATTTCATCTACCCATTCTGTGCAATCCATTTTTTAGTACCCTTCAGTTAAAAGCAGAAAGATCCCAAACGCAATCGTTAAAACACTATTAAAATTAAACTTTAATAAAAATCAAACAAACAGATGCACAGTATCTCAATTTTTAGAAGAGATATTAAAATATAAATGTTAGGATACTTTTTTTGTGGGACATAGTATATAGGAAGTAGTTTGAAGAGATTTTCCACTCATAAGGGTTGAATTTTCCCGGAAATAATAATAGCAGCACTAATTGTCAGTAGTTGTAGTAGCAGCGCTAGTAATGGCAATAAAATGTGTAAATATCCCGTTATATTTTATAAAATTGTACCACACAAAAGTTTAGCACAAATTTGTGGGAATTAGAGACTTGGCAAAGGTTGATCATAGTCTGAAGTAGAAGTATTCTCCATTTCATATCACTACAATTCTTTCTTTCTTCTACCTGACTTCGGTTTCTGGTAGGCGGACTCTGCCCTCATGTTCGACAGCGTGAACGTGTTCTCTCAAGGTCTGCACAGTCTGGAAAGGTCTGCAACACTGGCTCTGGCCAACCTCTCGTGCGAGAAGGAGACCCCCTGGGATGACGGATCGTCACTGTTCAACTACATCAATGCGGTAAGGCAAATTCCTCTTCTCATTCTGGAGCTGTTTTGCTCTGAGTTCAAAGGGAGAACAAGAGCAAGGATCAATGTGCCATATTTTGATTTTTATATAAAGCGAAAATAAACGGTTTTGTAGGTAGGGAAGTTTTAGGAAAGCATTTTATGAATTAAATGAAGCCGATGGAGTACAAAGGTATGAAGAGGACATAGCCGATTACAATATTCAAACACAGGCGACAAAGATAGGCCTCGCCACGTGAACTTACATACATCTCCCCATGGTACATCGAAGGTAGGTGTTCGGCAGAGGGAGCAAGAAGTACACTCAACGAAGCAAAAGTGACAAAACGATTGTAAAATTAAAAATAAAATAGATAAGAAAATTGAAACAGGCCGTTCAAAGCAATTTTCAGAGCTTGGGGGAACGGAATCATAATGTTGGAAATCTGTGATGGTGGTTAAAAGGAATTAGGATTACGACCTTCCTCTCCTCCCAAAGAACAAACATCCCAACCTAATTTCGTGAGCTAAAACAAGAAACTTAGCCTCAGAATCCCGTAGCAATAAACATTTTTAACTGAATATATAAGTACCATGTCAAACGATTACTTGGATTTCTAAAGAACTTTATAACCTTTTTATAACGTAACAAAATGTCATCTTCTGCGCAAAAAGTTAAGTATAATGAAGTCGCGAGCACAAAAATAGTGTCATCGATGTATGTTTTGTCGCCGATAATAACTTATGGAGTAAAATGACCCTCCGGGAGCGTTACGACCCCTATTTAAATAGCCGTTGTTTTATTCAAGCAATAATGATTTTTCATTATCCAACTTAGGTATAGGATTCTTTCTCTCTAAGAAATCTATTGATTCTTCTAAGGACAGAAAGGGCTGATATACTTCTCTAGATAATATATATATATATATATATATATATATATATATATATATATATATATATATATTTTAGAACGTGATTTTTTAAATATTTAATTTTTTTTTAAAGTGGACAAGTAAAGTGGTATGAATTTCAAATCCATTTACCTCTCCCTCCTTCTACTTGTGAGTGCTGCCATACGCTATAGATACCCGTGGTTTGTATCCCACGTTAATCAGTAGGTCCACAATGAGAAATAAAGTCATCTTAATGAGTGCAGGTTGGTGGTGAAACTATTACCAGGCTTGTGTGGTGCCTCTTACTTCAGCCTCTTGTTACGAGAGGAGGGCATTTCCGAGGTTTCGCTCCTAAGCGTCCTCTTCTTCGACTGTGCGATGAAGGTCATCTTTTTCTTCCCATTTTAATTTGTAGAAACCTCTACGCTAGCAATATGGTGTCCAACTTGCTTTCAATGCGGCCATTGGGTGGCCTGGTTCTTACGAAACGATTATCTTTTTCCCGTCCCAAGTCTTCCTATGTCCTATTTTGCTCTCTCTACCACCTAAAATATGTCGATATTTCAATCTTACCTATATCCTCGAACCTCATTCCGGCAAAGAATTACATGAGGTTTCTAACCTCTTTCACCTCAGTTCCGCCAGCCGGCCCAAAATATATATTTGGCTAACGGCCATATTTTACTTCGCTTCTATTTTGCGTGGGTTCAATCTAAACTGGACTTTGGTTATGTATAACTCCGTACCACATTCGACCCTCTGTCGCCTTGATTCAATTCTGAACTGGGATCTTTGACTGGTTCGAATAGAATTTCTCTTTCCTAGAGTAGCCAGCCTCCTTCCAGAATACAACGTCCATTCCCTAAATGACATTTTTTCTGCTAGTCTGAAGTGCTAGTGTCAAATTGTACCTTCCAAGCACAGTGGCCACACTGTCCTAGCCGATCAGATCTATTTTAAGGATGATCCTCCGTGAATGATGTCCCCAGCAAAAACCTTCAATTAGCTTCTGCCAAGAGACAATTACTTAAAGCCGGATAGAGTTGTTTTGTCAGAGTACTTAACAAAGCTTACGCCCACTATCAAGACACTACCATCTTCACCGATGGTTTGCGCCCCATCGATAACTGATCTGATGCCCCTCTGGTGGATACGATTCAATTACACTCCTTTTCCCTCTGTATTCACCCTGAGTGTCATATACACGGTGGATCTGTACTTCATCTGGGAGGCTTTCTGAGAAGTCAAGCTACACGCTTGTACCGAATTATTGCTGTATACGGATTCTTAGAGTGCGATTACCGCATTTACCCATTAATTCCACCCTTTGTTCTTTGGTCTGGGGCAAAAGCTTGCACTAGCATGGGCATTTAAATGCAATTAAATGTTCCCTAAAGTTGAAGGTCCTGGCGGCATAGCAACTGACGAAGCTGCTCGCTCGGTTGACCTTCGTCCAATTATGCCCAGTATTTCTTCCATGCATAGATCTCCTTCCAAATGTGAGGGCGTTCCTAAATCGACACTGACTAGTTGTCTGTCAAACTTAGCCTGACACCAAATTTAAAAAGCCGCCTTTTTAAACTGCTCCAGACAAGAAAGGTTAGTGCTGGCCTTTCACTTTCGTCTGAGTCATACTAAGCTACCTCACGATCTTATCTCCCTTCTCTGTACGACCTTTGGTGGCATTTCTCAGTGCCTCTCATATATTTGTTGAGTGCTAAGGGTACTTGCATTTAGTCTGGCTGATCCTATCTCTCAAAACTAATAAGTACGCGCTGAGTTGCACACATATTCGTCACCGGTGGTCAGCCCCATTACCCACTAAAAAAAAATGTATATATATATATATATATATATATACTGGTAATTGATTTGTTCCTTGGGAATCTGGTATGTAGCAGGAATATGAAGACCCCGGTGCTGCCCTACTTCTCGGTGATGACTGCCTTCATTTGCTCATTGGAGTCTGGCTGGCGATGAATCAAGGCCTCTTTCAGGTCTTGCCAGAGGTTTTTTCCACTTGATTCATATCCGGAGACTTAGGGGGCCAGTTCATCGACACGATATCGTTGAACCGGAACCAATGTATGGTACACGCAAACTTGTGTATAAGGTATTATTCTCCTCGAAAATCACATTCTGGGCATTTGTGGTAGGTCATCATGTAAAATCTCAAGACAGTGTAGAACCTCCTTGCGTTTTTGGTTCCTTCAAAACGGTGAGACGGTTCACCCCTGAACTTGACATGCAGCCCGATACCATTACAGAGCAGCTACCATGCTTTACTGTTGGCACTCTGCACTTTCGATTTCACTACTCCCCTGGACTCATTTGGACTCTGACTTTGTCTTTGGTCAAGAATCACTGGGAAGTGGACTCATCACACCATGAGATACGTAACCACTGACGTATGGTCCATTGGCGATGAACACGTGTCCAAGCTGGTCGATGTTGCTTTTATTGAAGGTCGACCAGCGGCTTCTGGCAAGCATTACAT
The DNA here is from genome assembly GCA_963969495.1 of Ceratothoa steindachneri. NCBI lineage: Eukaryota > Metazoa > Arthropoda > Malacostraca > Isopoda > Cymothoidae > Ceratothoa > Ceratothoa steindachneri. The sequence continues at coordinate 16,835,332 of OZ018330.1, read as the reverse complement.
GACTTTAGACTTGGTAAAAGAAGTCTGCTACGGATTGTACTGACAGGTGCATTAACCTGATCACCCTCTATCCACTTATGGTACACCTGGACTACAGTTTTATTACGACCCCAAAGGTTCATGCGACACAAAAGTTGTCATTACGTTGCGTACTAACCTTGAGTCCTCCAGAACAAGGTCAGTCTTAGATGTTTCAACTTTCTAGGATCCTCTTCAAACCTTCTGCAACCCTGGTATATGATCCACCGACCCTCCGGGCAATTTGTCGATAGCTGAGATCCTCCTCGTACAGCCTGCTTATAAGATCCTTCTGACATTCAATATCATATTAATCACAAAAAATGAAGTAATATAAAGTAATTTTGACTCTAAAATAGCACATATGTATCGGAGACATCAATGGGAGCAAACATCAAAATATTTATACACATATCCAATGAAAATAAAATTCTAGGTGTCCGAAAACTTTTGGTCGCGGGTATATATATATATATATATATATATATATATATATATATATATGGGTAAAATTCGCGAGAGCTAACATGTCAATAGGTATAAATATTTGGTTGTACCAATGGTTTATGAAATCGAGAGACACGGTATTTATACAAAGCAATTTTTTTCCTATAAAATCACATAGTCAGATTTTTTTATGGCCTATGTAGACGATGTCCTGGGAATTCTAAAGGAAGATTTTGACCTTGATGGTTTTCTTTTATTTATTTTCCCATTAGTTCCGTCAATTAAATTTACTTTAAAAAAAGAACATAATAGCCTTCCTTTCCTAGACGTTATAATAATTAGACAACCAGACAGGTTTAAGTTTTCTATTTTCAGGAAACCGACAAATAATTTATCCTATGTCCATTTTTATTCAGGTCATTCTAAAAATATTAAAACATCAGTATTTTCTTCCATGTATCTTAGGGCACTCAGAATATGTAGTCTTGACAATATAGATCAAGAATTTACAAAAAATGAAGAGATTGCCTTCAATCTGTGTTACCCGAAATAATTTTGGAAAACTTCATGAATAAAGCTAAAAATATTATTCTATAACCGCAAGTTGAGTAAAACAGAGCCTTTACACAACATATTACTTTCACCTTACCATGATAATTTCTTGTATGTAGTACTAATGTTAAAATAACTTTATATAATTTTAATTTTTAAATACATTAAATAATATGTTAATAAAACTCAGCCCATGGAACTATGATAATATAATATATGGTACACCTTGTTTGGATTGAATTTTATTCTATGTAGGTCAAATTTTTAAAAATATCTTTGTAACAATTAAGCAACATCAAAATGCAGTATCTAAGGGATGTTCAAATAGTGTTTTGGCCGTCCACAGGCTTAAGATGGGTCACCAGATTTACTGGTCAAAAGTAGATACCATAATGCATGTCAATGATTTTATTAGCAGAAATATCTGTGAATCGTTCCTAATCTCCAGCACAAAGGAGAGAACTGTAAATGTTAGCCCCTATTTGTTTTCTTTAGATCCACTCCTATTTTTCTTCCTCAAAGCAAACTTATCAGAGGCCATAAAAAAATTTGACAATGTGATTTCATAAGAAAAACATTGCTTTGTATAAATACAGTGTGTCTCTATTTCATAAACCATCGTGAGTTTGAAAATGTTATTAAGATAACATTTGTGTGTGTGTGTATGCGTTTCAGTTAAATAGATGCAAAATTGAGTGTGCATAAGGACTAATGACCTCCCCAATATAGGGTTACTTAACTTGGGGCACGACAGGCGGATAACAGCATATGCGGTTCCTTTTGGGAATGCCAGCTGATCTCGAAAGGGTACGCCATACTCGCGGCCTTCCGTGTCGGGAGAAGCGTGAAGGAGATTGTGAATCTGTTTAACTACCAGAAGAACCTCGTTTATAGAGTGAAACAGGAGTATGACCACGCTGATAATAATAAGGACGAAGTGCCATGCACAGCAAATATCCCGCCTCTGATGGTTTTGGGCCTGGATCAACAGCGAACATCACGGTATGCCTCTTTAGATCTTCACCAAGGGTCTCATGATCAATCAATACTAGAGACTGTAGTCAAGCCTTGGATGGGCCAATGGTCTTGCCTTTTCCAACAGGACTCTGCTCTTGAACATAATGCAAAGAAGAAACAGGCGTGGTTGTTCAACTTCGTTTCACACCTCTCCTTACACTTGTGGCCGCCCAGCTCCACCGATCCTACTCCAGTAGAATATTTTGTGTCGGGCGTTGTTAAGAAGGATGTCAATAAGGATGCTTACAACACTTTAAGATTTTTGTGGACCGCCATTGTAAAGTTCTTCCTAACCAGGGCATGCAACTAGGTCTTGAAGGCAGATGATTGCCATTTCGAATCAATTCCCAACTAAATAGATCGTTCTATTTGTGTGTAGATTTTCATCCGAATATTATGCTTTGTTTGGTGTACAATTCATTTTTCCCCGTGTACAATTTGTATTGATTCACCTGTAATCCCCTGTATATACATTTATGTATGTATATCATGTAACCCTCATTTCCAGCCTTTATACATCTCTCTCTTGCCTAGTTTCTCAACTTTCCTATTTATTCCTACGTAAAAATAATGATTTCATTACGAATATGAATGCCTTGGCGAGAATTAACAATTAAACACTGATCGATAGATCATAAGATTGCTCTGTTCATCTCCCTTCTCATAATGAAACTTACAAAGTTTTGACGTCGAATCACTTATGAGCACAATTTTCCATTAAGGATGTGGGACGCATCTTTTCGGTCCAACGCTTAAGGTTATGGGATTTAGTGTTGCCTTCCTCGCATCTCCCATATATTTCAGGTGTACATATGTCCCTTCCCCTTCCACAAAGCCATGCTTACATCCCTCACTACACTTGAATATTTTGTTTCGTAGTGAGATAGGTGAGAAGAAAGTCTAACTCTTTTTTGAAGAGTAAAACTCTTCTACACTGTGCTTACCACCTAGAATCCCTGGCCTTCAATTAATATATTCAAGAGAAAATATACTCATCAGAATTCTGATTGTTCTTAATAACCCAACAGTGTAGACCATTGCCCTTGGGAGACTCATGAAGCCTACCATCTACCTTCCATTAGCAAAAATAAATTCTCTTAATTCATTCTTTTGTTATTAGTAAGAAATATGATAATTAGTGTAAATTAATGATACAAATAGAGTGAATTAACTTTGAAAAAAAGACACAAGGAGAAACTGTTTGACAGAATTCAACAAAAATAATGATAAACAATAAAAAAAAGGTGTTAGAAGAAATCTCGCCATTAGTAAACGATGAGCCGGCAGGGGAGTACTTATCTACCATTATGGAAAGAACACAAGTATAACGAGAACATAAAATGGAAGAGATCGATTGGTTAGAAGAAATAAATTAGCTCTTACTTTATAATTTTGCTTCGATAGATGTGGAAGAAGACTAGTTTTCCACGAGTATGTATGTTTGGAAAGGTCAAACGTTCACCATTCTTCGGTACTGCAAAGGGAATGAAACTCATGCTCACTCGGCGACTGACCATCGGGTTCGTGGTCATGAAATTGGATCTCCAAATCCAGGATCAGTTTACTCATCACCTGGCAATAGATGTTATTTAATGGAAGTGGAAACAGATGAAGGAAGGACAAAAGTTAAATATTTTAAGAAAAAGTACAAAAGGTTAAAAGAAGCTTGCTATTAATCATGTTAGTTTGAACTTATAAGCAAAAGGTGTATGAAGAGAATAACAAAATAACCGTGAAATGACCTAGCAAGATGACCGTAAAGTGACCAATTAATATGACCGTCAGCGACAAAAGAAATATGTATACTTAGGGCAAAGAACGCGCCAAGTGATCGCCAATCGTGTAGAGTAGTGTAAAATGGCATTGCTACAATTCACTAATTGGATCTGGTACAGATTGTATAAGTGTTTTCTCTCTTTATGAATCAATCAAAACATGAATGGAATTTGCTTAAGTTCAATGATAAAGATTAGTTAAGTTTTCAATGTTCAAAATCAAGCTCATGATTGAGTTCGCTAAAAAATAATAATAATTCTTTAATCTCATAACTTTTAAAAAATGTATGAAAGTTGAAAATAACTATTTTCTGGCTTTTTTTTAAGCCATAGATTTATTTAAGAAAATGTAGGTTGAAAACCAAATCCAGTCTACCCCCCCTTTTTATATAACCAACTTTTGTCGTCGCACTCAATGAGGAGTTTATAAATTTAAGCGTCCCACAAACTCTAATTGATCAATGTCTAGAACTAAGAAAGAAAAGAATTATGTAATGTCTGGGAGAGAGAAAAAATAAACTAATATCTGAAAAAGAGAAATGCGAGAGACGGAAGAGAGGAGAGAGAAGAGGGAAGAGAGAAAAGATAAGAGAGAGAAAGAACAATTCTGCAGTCTCAAAAAAATTAAAAAGTGGAGTTGTGCAGAAATTAAAAGAGAGAAGGCGTAGAACCATCGAACGGAACCTGAAAACAGATCTTCTTTATGTAACTACCGGAACGTAAATTGCCAGCGAAGTCATTTCAGACATGTTTTACCTCTGTCAGAATGTTGCCAAATGACCATAACGGTTGGATGATGGTTGTTTTTAGCTCGAAGTCGGTGCAGTGTTGGTAAAGATGCGCTCGAAGCTACAATGTTGTCTTTATTTTCGGACTTAAAGGCATGTTAGGGAAGGAACGAGCCCTTTTTTCAGGCCATAAGGGAAATGGTGGTTTCTTTAGGGAATAATTTAAAATATTTTTTTATTCCTTTTCATTTGAAAAAAATAAAATGGCACTGGAAGATTTTTGAATATGAGGAAGTGGAAATGTGTGAAAAGGTATCCAGACCGAATAGACAATTTGGGGCGCTATGGATTTACAGGGTGTGCAACTCGCCTGAAACTGCACCCTTCCGCAACGAAAGCAGGTCGCCTTGCACGGTTAATACTGAATAATAGACTATGAGTGTTTGGTGGGGGGAGGAGGTGTGAAGTAGACGATATAAATCTTCTTTTTATCCAATCTTTATATAGGCATTATCATTAGCAGCTATGCAAAAGAAAATGGTTAATCATAATAACTGAAATATAAAGAGTAAAAGTTGTAATTACAGCCATAATGAACTGCGAGGGAGAACAATAGGAAACTATGTTATGCAGACAGCGTCACGTTGAAAGTGTCGCGGTGTGAGAACAGGAAGATGACACACACACCTACTTGTGTATCAACAATTGACTTAATTTACCCTACAGCGTAAGAGTAATTGGTGAAGATGCTTACACTGGTATGTAGTTAGGGAGTCAGGCTGACATAGTTGAAAATTAAATTTGACGTGATCCAAGTATTGGAGGTATGGTGCTACTGGATGAGGAATCGGATCCTTGCGGAGTGGAGCTCTGTCCCAGCGTAGCAGGATATATACCAATGGATCCTAAACATTGAGGTGGACTCACTCTTTCCCCAAAATTATAGCCACGTTCATTGTACTCAAAATAAAATGAATTAATAAAACATGTAAGAATGTTTATTAAAATGAACATTTGAGTACATAAAAAGCTACAAGAGAAGCGAAGACACGAGAGACAAAAAAAACAACCTCTCTTAAGTTCTAATGTAAGTGTTGTTAAAATCACAATCACTAAGGGTATAAAAAGCCTACGGACTTAATAAGTCATTTAATTAAAGTTATCAGAGAGTGAAGCTCTATTTTCAGAGAAAAACGGATTATGTTTTGTAAGCTACCATTAAGAAAACGCCAGTAAACTTTAAATTACCACTTAGTGGTTAGCTGCCCTCTGTAAAAATTTTCATTTACAATGGATTTTTCATTTTTGTGGACTGTATCAATGCAGAAGTTGATATTCTGGTGCAAATTTGAAGGATACCATTATCCGGGGCAATGTCATCCTTTTAGATGCCAGAGAAAGTCTGTGATGAAGGATATTCAGGCTGATGGAATTAGCACCTTGGCATACCGTCCTTTAGTTCTATCTAGAGTTAACTGTTGATATCTTAATGCAATTATCGTTCGTGACCAATATATGTTTTCAATTAGGAAAAGGATCTAATAAAGGCAACCAGGTAATTTCATTCGGGGGAAAGTTTTTTTTTATATTAAAAAACCCGAGAAAGAATAAAATCATTATTACAGAGTCTCGTTAATAGTTATTTATTAAACAAAATGGGGAAGTTAAGAGAAGATACAAAATCCTAGTCAACCCGATGAAAAGGGTGCGCCACTCTTCTGAACTTACTCCAGTTATGCAATAAAGGTCCGCTCCAGGGTAATTAATGGAAAAATGATAGAAAGAGGAGATAAACGAAGAAAAAAAGGAGTAAAAATATACTAAAGAACAAATAAAAAGAAATGGCATATAAATGCACCATAAAATGCCGCTAGATCAATCGTTCCTTCCTTGTGTCAACGTGAGGCTTTAATGGAAAGGAACTCTCAATCTTGGCCGAGTCCCTTCGCCTAATATAAATTTTTTGGAGAGGAAAATTAATTGATTATTATTATTATTATTATTATTGAAGAGCGATCGTGAGATGCGTCCATCGTTTTCTAGTCAATTAGTCCCATTCATCATTCTCCACACTCCACCCCAATCATAAAATCCAATGACTGTCACATAAAATTACACAAAGTTACATTTATCCCTTTCGCCAAGGAGACTGCGAGGGAAATGGGAATAATTTGCGGTTATTTTGAATAATTTGTTAAAGTTTATTAGATTTAACAAACATGCTGGTAATTACACCTAGTTAATGGTAATTATTTATGTTGCATTTTATCAAACTTAACCAGAATTATCCCTTAATACAGAGTGCCGTCAAAGATATATAATTATTTACTTAAAATTAATAAGTAAATACCAACGTGTGAATCCAATACTAGGATGTTTTGGCAGCGATTTGTAGAGAAAGTGGTGTAGTTGGGCAAGTGAATATCTAAGTAAGTGAGATAGTCAGGGGGGCTAGGGCCAAACTGAATAAAAGCACCAATTCTAATTACGGCGAAATTAAGCCACACCGGGTTTGACACGTGATCAGATAGGGTCCCGATTTGGGTTGCCTTAAGGGAGACTGCCGTAGATCTCCTTCGTTTCGGATTCTACGTTAAGCATTAGGTCCACAGTCAGAATCAAAGGCGTCAAAATGAGTGGCGATCGGTGGCAAAACTTCGTCCGAATTGCTTATTTTTGGACAGGCAAAATAGCCTAAAGGGGTCAGTACCCTGGGCCTCTCGAAATTGGGATGCCGCGCTACTCACCTGCATCTACCCAAACAAAGAAAATAATACTTGGTAATAAAAGAAAGACAATGGGGGCACAAAAGTACAAGTTCAACTAGTTGTGTAGCTTCTTTGTCTCTTCGAAAGCTTAGGACCCCATTCGGGACCTATTTTTTTTTCTTCTCTTAAAAGCAGTTGAACGAATTTAATAAAATGTGCTAAAATATTTGGAAAATTTCTTTATAAAATCCTTGACATTTTTAAGAGTTTTATTCGAAGTGTAAAAATGGATTAAGAATATATATTTAGGTTAAAGTTGATGTAATGAAAAGCTACATGAGGGACTTGCTGAAAAGCAGCCTTTCACTAGAGAACATTGAGCTTAGTTAGGATAGAAAAGAATTGGGAATAAAGGAGGAGAATTAATAAAAAGAAATAAAGTAGATGGAAAATAGCACTGGCTAATACCATCATTATTGTATAATTTTTTTTTAGCTGATTGGGGCAGTTTTAATGGGCTGAATCCAAAAATCACACTTATTTTGCTCAATCAGGTCAACTCTTTGATTTATCACTACATGATGTTGTTTACATTTTTTTTTTACATGTACGGGTATTTTATATAAATATGATGCAACATCTGTCTTAATTCTTTAAATAAATGAATTCGGAAGAGCTTACATGCAGCAACTTCTGAATAATCGGTATTTTTCTTTTGTAGGTGGATGAAATTTATTCGAGCAAAAGATCTTGCAAAAATAGCTACATAATTCTGCTACATATGCAGGGAAAACTCCGTTTTTCGTAACAGGAATCTACTCACATGTCTCATAAAGCGTGTTTAACATGCTTATTTTGGTATAAAACTTTTTAACTCGATGGTAGGTAAGCCTGACACACTTACACCGAATATCTGGGTCATTAGACCAAAGACAAGAGGAGTTATCAGAACTTTGAGATTCCCATGGGCTGGTGAAAGCCGACAAACAATGACAATGACTCCTAGTTCGGCGCTTTGATTTGACTGGGATCAACAGAAAGAACCGGACCAATTTCAAGTATCCTAATCTTTAATCAGCACATCATCCGGTAGCTCATTGTGATGAAATTCCACTACCTGTCTTTGGAGAATTTCCTAATATTAGTGAAGATGATTCCTCCAATGTTACAGAAAATGAAGAAGTGATTTTTGACCATGATTCTTGTCAAAGTCCTCTGCCGAACTGTTGTCATCCAGATTGAAGAAAATAAACTACTCTCTGGCAGTGCTCGTATTACCTTCTACCGCAACAGACATCAAGAGTACCTCCATTTTCTGTCTGAAGAGAAGGACCTAGTGTATTGTATATATATATATATATATATATATATATATATATATATATATATATATATATATATATATATATATATATCGCAGAAACTGTACAAGCTTGGAGTGCCACAATACTAACCCCAAGATTGGAGTGTGTTCATTGATAGTAGCAACCAAGCGCTGCACAAAGGCAACCAGTTTGCATATGTACCCTTCACTCACTCGACTACACTAAAGGAGAAGTTTGAAGTTATTAAGTATGTGCTGGAGAAAATTTGATAAGATCATCATGAGTGGTGAACTTTTTGTTGGGACAACAGTTCGGGTTTACCAAGTACCAGTGCTTTCTGTGCATGTAGGATAGTAGGGACTGAACTCAGTGTTACAGGAAGAAGGACTATCCTGTACGGGAGGAATTGAGGCCTTGCAGATCAAGGAACTCTATAAAAAACTCTCTGGTGGACACAGATGCAATAGTCTTCCCACCGTTTCACACCAGGATCCAATTGAACAAACAATTCACCAAAGCTCTGGACAAGGATGGTGGCTGCTTCGCTTACTTTAGCCACACTTTTCCACAATTAAACATGGAGAAGTTGAAATCTGGCATCTATGATGGCCCTCAACTCGTTCAGCTTATCAGAAATCTAGAGTGTGAAAACCCAATGAACGAAGTGAAACTGTAATTGTGAAAGGCTTTTTTTCTGGTCGTGAAGAACATCCTTGGAAACAAATAGGCCAAGAACTACACAGAACTTGTCATCAATATGCTGAATGCTTTAAGAAACCTCGGATGAAAAATGAGCATCAAAATGCATTACTAATTCTCACATATGGATCGGTTTCCTCAGAATTTGGGATCAATGGGCGACGAGCAGGGGGGAGAGATTCCATCAGGGTATGAAAGAGATGGAGACCAGGTATCACGGACGCTGAGATGAAGTCATGATAGCTAATTACTGTTGGACTGTAAAAAAGAGACATTCCTACTGAAGAACATTCTAGGAATTCGAAGAAACGGAATTACAACGATGACCTAATATCCAATTTACATGTACTTACCTATATTAAAGTCTCCCACCCAATGTAAACTAATCTATTTTTGTAATATTTAATTAATAAATTGTCTTAGAAAACGAAGTCTTTTTTAATTTTAAAAACCTATTTCAGATGAGAAATATTAAAAAAATCAACCAAAAATTTCACAAAAATGTAATCGATTTAGTTTTAAGATCGGAGTTTTTTAAAATCAACTTAGCACAGAATCCCCACCTGATCGGAAGAAATGGATGTCATTTCCCAATTCAGCGGTTTAGAACAGTCATAGATCAGTTGAAAAAACTTAAACGACTCGTTAAAATATTTATGTAACCAAAGGTAATCGGTGCCGAAATTGCGTTTCATAATAATGAACTTCCTTAAAAAAAAATACTGTGGACTCGGAACGAGTACTTTCGAAAGGCCTTTGAAGAAAATTTTGAGATGAATGAGATGAACGTTGGCAAAAGTTCTGCCGAATACGCGCGCTTCAAGGCAGACGTAATTCAATGGCCTAATGTGAGCGTATTTCTATGGTTCTAACGGCTGTATTTAAGGACCTCAGATTGATGTATTTAGAAGGCCTATAAGAGATATATTTCAAATTTCCCTCGTCCTTGGCAAGTACAAACATCGCTTCAGGTTTCATTAAAGTTAAGTCATATTAGCGCGGTTCATCTTCAGATGGAGACCCAGTTTTGGTCGATCGATATTTTGCGGAGAAAGTCTACAAAAATATTGGTAAAACTCCCCAGAAACTAAATATCTAAGAGCAACAAAGAATAAGGACAAAATATAAGGGGTTAGAGAGAATCCCTTAAGAATCGAGAACAAGCGGCAGGCCAAAGTATTTGACACACTGCGCTCAGGTCAGGAGCGGATTCAGACCTATTAATAGATATATTCCCTTTCAAACCATACTTATATTCTACTATTCAGAAATATATAAAAAAACCCGTTGTGCTCGAATGTACTCTATATGATGCATATCTAAAATACCTATAAAGCTAAAAGAATAATTATTAAATTCAGTATTATACCTTAGCTGGCGTCCCAAAACTACAAATCAGAATTTTCCGATGGGTGGAAAAAAAAATCGGATCTGATAGAGTTAGAGTTCCCACCCGTGTGAATTACTATAATTTATTATCAATGCTGTCTACGATAACCATTATTAATGTTTAATGTCCTTTTCTCAAACTCCTCAAAGGGAGGAATTCAAGTTAGACTCCTCCTCCCCCCTCAATTTTTTTCCTGGATTCGCCACTGAGTGTTGTTACTTAATTGATTGGCTATAAAATCTGCAGATGACGTTTGGAAAGGAATCAATTTATCAACGAATTTAACTATAAAATATCTATCTATATATATATATATATATATATATATATATATATATATATATATATATATATATATATATATATATATATTCAAAGTGTATATATTATGTGTTGATTCGGTTTAATTTTATTGCCATTTACTAATTCTTCGTTTTGATAAATAAAATAAGATTGACTAATCGCGTGAGCCTCGTGGAAGAAAGATTCGGTCTAGTCTTCCTCAGGAAGAAAACTCTCCAAGACCAAAGCTCAAAGTTCAGGTTTTGGACTTCCGCGATGGGTGCCAATTACGGTTCTGAGACTTCTCAATTGAGCAACTTTGGCAACCATCGTTCTATTAGTCTCATATACCCTTCCTCTTCCCCTGCTCCTCACAAAAGGGCTACACTTGCCCCCACCTGAAAGGTTGCGCCTTGTGTATACCTTTGTGTGTGAGAATTATGAGATACACTCCTTCAGTCGCCTTTATCGGGATTGATCATTCAGTTTCGCTAAGTGAATAACTCCCATTGGATTACACATTGTATCTTCCTGGACCATAATTTAGGAAAAATATATATTGACCCAACCATGAAAAATACTAAAACAAGGGAGACATTTTTATCCTTTAAAGGAGGAATATGGTAAGGGACTGACCAATGAAGGAAAGTGTTAGCTACAGAGAAGTACAAAGGAAATAGTAATAAAGAATACTGCAAACACTAAAAAAACAAACCATGTCACCTCTGAGTACTAGGGTTAGAACACTGGATTTAATCTCGAGGGACAAGTTTGTACAAAGAGGGCTGAAATTCAATCCTGCAAATCTCACTTATTTCAGAGTGAAATTGAAGCGATTAGTTATTCAATAGTTATGTCTATGGTTACTTGTGTAAGCGTGGTTGCACAAATTTTTAACTCTGTAGAGTTCAAAGGTGAATTAATCGGACTGCGACCCACACGAAGATCACACGAAGAGGACTAATTTTGTATATTCGTGTTTCGTTAGTATATTTGAGCCTTTTGTACTCCTTGGCATATTTGAGCCTTTGTGTGCTTTTGTATATTTGAGCCTTTGTATTATTTTGTACGTGCTCGGTTCGAGGCCGACTGTATTTCCATCTCTAAGGCCTTCTGTAAGAACGAAGATTTGCGTACTGCTGTTTTCTTTGTATTTGATATATTTTCAATTGAAATTTCCTTTCTATCCATTTATATTTTTTTATCCTTCCATTGGGGATTCGGGTTCTTTAAGGATTTCAGTTTCATCGTTCTGGTCCAGCTTTCATGGTTGAACTATGTATTATGGTCCTTTCACTGATAGATTTGGTTCATTTCAATTAATATTGCTTTTTTATTATTTCCCAAATTCAAAAGCACTTATGTTAACACTTAAGGTTAGGACTTAAAATATAGGAAGGACCAATAGTTGTGGTATATAGTTTTTAGTTTCGGGAAGAGACGCAACCGATTCCTATTTGGTGGAATTGTCTACGTGGTATCATTATATGGTCGTCGATATTCATAGATTCCCCAATACTTATTTTTTAGTGTAGAGAATTTCTAGACGACAGTAAGGTATCATGAAAGTTTTTCATGAATGGTTACTTATTAGGTTCACTGTAGTTACTGGTACTATCTAGAAGCAAACAAAACAGGGTAATTAAATGAGTGATTAAAAACATTGTGAGATGTGAAAAAAATTATTTCGATTACATATGCCGTTTTAGGCTTCACACCACCACCTGTAAAATAAGATTCCCTTCTTAACTAGTACAGTACTTGTAGAACCAATCAGTTCTCACTTTGAGTCAATGGATTTATTTTATTGAGCTTGTAAAGGTTAACCACCCGACCAAAATGAGAGGAGAAGTTTGATCAATCATGATGTAGTGCCGCTCGTTCAGTATAGTGTGCGGTTATTAGAATATGTACGTCTGCGTACATACTGGTCATTGCAAAAGTCCTGTTACACTCGTTACGACGCTCTCAACGAAGAACACAATGCTACTTTTGATGCAGTTAGACAAGTTTTTTTTATTGTTTTAAGATATAAATATTTATTTAATTTGAAATATTAATCAATATGGACGCCCTCAGTGGCGAGCATGCGCTCCAAGCGAGAACCGAAGGCCGCGCAGATGTGCGGACGAAGTCTTTCCTTCTGCTGTCCCACACACGGTTGACTGAGGATTTAAGCTCGTTGACGTTGCTGTGGCGGAGCTAGCAGGACTTGCCCTCGCCACTCGTCTACACGTTTTAGTCGAGGGGATTGAGGTCAAGCGACTGTGGTGGCCAAAATTCCTTCGACCCCAACTACTCTTGCACGCTTTTGGCCGTGTGGGCCAGAAACCGTCCTGGTGAAAGACGTATTAAGCCGTTTGGGTTATATTCCTCACCCAGGCCAGGACTTTAATGGCCTAAGTATCTCTTTAATCGGCCGGAGTGGGCCTGTAACCAGCCACGAACCACACCGTGGCATCTTCTCGTCATTCGAAGCCACAACGCCGAGCATCATATCAGAGGCCGGCTGCTTGGTTGTGGACATATAGCGGACCTCGAAGACGTTCTGTCCGAAGCTTACAACCAGGTCGTCCTGCTTGTTGATGAGCGGGTCGATCGTGAAGCTTTTTTAATCAGAAAAAAATGAGAATTCAATTACCATGACTCTTCAAGTCATTGAGGAGACGATGACAGCTCTCCTGATATTCCCCGTTCTTGAGCCTCTTCACCACTCTGTGGACGGTCACCTGGCTTACATTGAGCATCTTGGCGTTGTCGGATTTGTTGTGGCCCACCCGCAAAAGAGCAGAGATCTCAATTCCTTTGAATTCCATCTCGGCACATCTGCACAAATCGGAAAAGACATTTTAAGCCACATGGTGGAAAAGTAGAACATTATTTGTGTTTGACGGAACTTTTTTTACTACCTCCGTGAACCTCTCGAAAAATCAAAAACCGAGTGCAACAAAACTTTTGCAAAACCCGAGATAACCATTCTGTATAGTGTGCGTTTACCAGGGTCTGTTCTCTTCAGTGGGGTGCTAAGGTACGTTGTGGTATGTTTGAACGTTCAGGATAGTTTATGTTTATTAGAATGTGTATATTTATGTACGTAAACCCATTCGGTATAGTTTACGTTTACTACACAGGGTCCACTCTCTTCAGCAATCTACCATTAACTTATCTTAACCTCTTATTTCAAGGTTGATTAAGTATAACTAAGGAAGGGCTGGGTGTATATTGGAGGACGGGAGTTTGAGCTACGAGGGGCGGTCAATAAGTTTGGCGAATCGGTTGGGCAAAACAGAGGAAGGGGGATGGCTGTTTGTGGGAGTGTTAGGACAAGTTATGACAAGTCAGGACCTGCAGCCGCACGCTTCTGCCTCGTCTATTTAAGAAGCAGTAGCTGATCGCAGATCGTTAGTCACAAATTTTTCAACAATGGAGAAGGTTGAGCACCGCGCAGTGATCAAATTTTTAACCAAGGAAGGCAAGAATGCAAAAGAGATTCATGAACGCATGGTTGCAGTGTACACCGACACCGCCACTTCCTATGCAGCCATTGCTTGCTGGAATAGGGAGTTCTGCCATGGTCGTAAGTCCCTTGAAGATGACCCCCGTCCAGGACGCCCGTCAGACGTGACCAACGAGAACAATGTGGCCCGTGTGGAGAGGATGATCCTCGAAAATCGACGGGTGTAGGTCGAAGAAATCGAGCGAGAACTTGGAATATCACATGGAAGTGTTATCAACATCATCCACCACAATTTGGCCATGATCAATGGTCTCTGCCCGTTGGGTCCCTAGAAACCTCACACCCCATGATCGACTTCAACGTCGTCAAAGTCCACAAGGCTAGAGTTGCACAAGCTGCCCTGCGCGAGTGCGGATTCGAGGAGCTCAACCATCCCCCTTACAGTCCAGATCTGGCCCCTAGCGACTACTTTTTATTCCGCCAGCTCTGGGCTGCACTGCGTGGACGCCCGTTTGGGGACGATGAAGATGTCCAGCTCGACGTCCAGGAGTGAATTGAACAGCAGTCGGGAGATTTCTGGTTGTCGGGAATTCGAAGCCTCAGGGACAAGTGGCGCAAGTGCATTCTAAGTCGAGGATAGCTATATTGAAAAATAATAAAACACTTTTCCTTATATCCGAATTGCAAAACTTATTGACTGCTCCTCGTAGGTGTATCTTAGCTTTTTTCTTTACTGTTATTTCGAATGCATCATTTTATGTTTACAAATGTATTTTTTCTCTTTAGACCATAAATGTTCGAGTTTCTATGTATATCCTCTAAATATATTTTCACATAGTTACGTCGCTCTTCCCATGTCACTAGATATCTTTGAACACATTCATTAGCTTCTCCTATAATTTTTCAAACGGAGCTAAAATCACTGATTCCTTGGGGCAATTTTTACAAAATGTCAAATCTAATTTTGGCAGCTTTCAAAGCTTTCAAATTTTGCGAAAGATATGGTTATTGTCTCCACTTTCCTTCATTCCTTTAATCTTCTACACTCCTATCTCATTCTCAGAATCTCTCTTTCTAAATATCTCTCTCATTGTCTCTGTGTCTCAATCTCTCTTTTATTCTCTCTCTTACGCTGTACCTCGTCTATCTTTGTGTTATCTATACATTCGAATACGGTATCACAAACGTCATTCATTCGTTCTTAATTCTGGGCACCGAAATAGCATCATTCAACCAATTGGTGTCAGTAATGATGGTAAAGATGGGATTTAAATTGCGGGAAAGGGCTCTGTTTTGTGGTAGTACCCTTTTTTCCATGATTCATTAAAGGGAGAAACGTGGGATTTTATTGTTATCACACACTCGTATCCACCAGCACACACACCAACCAACGAAATATGTGAAAAGGAGTGTTTTGGAGAGAGTGATCATAGGTGAGTGATCTATTTTAAAATGACAGCTCAAATTTACAAGTGCTCATATTTTTAGATATTATTTATATTTAAAAGTACTCAAATTTTAAGGAGCTACTTAGTTTGGGGGAGAAAAAGGGTGGTAAAAACGGTGCAGTTATAAGAGTTGAAATTGTATATATGGTAAATCGCTGTTCAACAGAGTGGATATTGTTTGGGGTGCTCTCAAACTATAGAAGCACTACTCTTCTGTACGAGCTCTGCAAGGAGTGTACTTCAACTTTCAGGGTACAAATAGCTGACTAAAAAATGACGGTAAAATATTTACAAATAAATAAAAACCTTTCCACTCCCTTGTGGACTTGAGTTTATCTCCGTAACGTGTATGTCGTGGATTGTATATTATTGAATACGATTTATCTGTTCTTGCATATGTAAGTTAATATTTACATTTATTTCCATTGATCTTGATATGTACGTATACATATACATTTAACTTCCCCCCCTTTCGATTTTTATCCACACGTTTCTGTTATTTATAAGTTCATTTCGTGTTGGAAAACAGTTTATTGCATTAGTTAGATAGTTTTATTGCAAATATTTTCTTTAAAAGCTCAGGATACAAACTTTCAATATCTATAATAATAAATTGTCGTGGTAAGGAAGGACCGAGTGATGGATGGAGTTCGTAAGTCTGGGTTGTTTACGTACATCAAAACTCCTTGCTTACGTTTTATCTCTAAGAGTGCTATATATTTATTAATTATTATTATCGGATTATTTCTTTTTTAATCCTGGAGGGTTCCTAGTGTCTTTCTTAGCGTTTCGATGATTGAATAAATTTATAAAAAAAACCTTATCCTTCAATTAAAAAACAAAAAAACATGAACCAACGAAATTTTACACCTTAAATACATATAAATGAATTCAACGAATTTAAGGTAGGCTTTCTAAAATGACATACTTGAAATTATAGTGATGGTTGACCCACAGCTCACTTTAATATACAAATGCGCAAACGGACTTTACTGAAACGGATACAGGGGTTTAAATAACTTTATAGATTCCTACTAGAATCGGGTTTGAGTCTGACCTTGAACTCAATGGTTACGTCACCTCAGTAATGTTGTTGTCGGGATGATGCGTGACGCTTGTTCAGATGTGTTCGTATGGGAGTAATAGCTTTAAAGCCACAGAGAACTTTGGCGCATGTGTCAGATGGGGAGCCACACGCCTTTGGTAGGAAATGATATCACCACGCAACAGTGAACGAATGTTTCTTTCTTCTCTTCGGATTACTCTGGGAAAGTATTCGCACTGGCGAACGATGAGTCAATGCTTGAATCCTTTGACTCAGAGGAGTGTTGGGGGGAGTTCACTTGGGGTGTTCCTCAAGGGCGAGGACTATATCTGTGTTTTGGGATAAACCAGGATAGGAGGTTTCTCTGACGAGAATTAGTTATACTTGCTACTTAAATCAAGTTAACCTTAAGTTTGGTGTGACCACCAGGAACTAGCTGGAGGATGAGCTTCTTCTTGGTCCCTTCTGTTGGTAGCCCGGCATCTTGCCGGCATCTTCGTCGCCTTGATGACTAACGTAATCGACCTCGTTTTTCCAAAGATATTTGCTTTTATACGTTGGCACCCCACTGGGGTAGAGGTAGGAGGGGGGATGGGAATTTGGGGACAGGCCACATGAAGGTTCCACCTCCAACGGTTTTGCTCAGAGCGTCGTATAGCTGGCCTCGAGGAACCTTCTGGCTTTAGGGAGACGCTCCTCTAATTTCACATATGCGGTGAAATTGAAAACCAGTTCTTATGGAAAATCTTGCTGTTTTAACCGATGTTAGGGTTTCGGGTCCTGACATGAGATGATTTTTTCATTATGTGGTCGGGGACAACAGTTCAGCTTCTTCTCGAGACGAGTGGCGAGAAGGAAGGAGGTTAAGTGGTCAGGCTGCGCTGCCTCCACTGACAGAACGTTGTGGTAAACGACCAGTGGCTCACTTGTGTGTGTGGGGGGGGGAAGTATCGAATTCCTTTCATAAATTTAACAAAAAATGAGTATTTTTATAACATTTTCGCATAATTTCAGGCCTAAATAAGTATTCAATACTCATTCTAAAAGTGTCTTAGGTAGTTATTATACAAACACAGAATTGAATTTTCCCTCTAATAGTACATACACAGTTCATTGATTACATTTTGGGGAAAACTCAAGTAAATTTTAAACCTCGTTAACATGGTTGGAATAATTGAATATTATGTTAGTTCCACGTAACGCATTGTTGCTACAGGCCGCACACCAACAAAGAAAAAGAACATTCTGAAGTTATCAGTGATGCAATCGTTAATTTATTACACATTATAGTCAGAGATTACATAAATATCGATTAAGGTATTGTGGAAGAATGAGAGACAGAAGGAATTCACCCCCTCTGACTTGCCCAGTTCGCCGTTGACAGCAATAAATTCGTCTGCGAAAATTAGAACAATGAAAAGACTATTAAGTGGGCGTCGGAACTTCGCGCTATAAGGAAGTCTGTTAGCGATGAATATCTCTCCCCGTCTAGATAATTTCGGGGTATATATTCGACAGTTCAGAATTCACAGGCAGATTGTGTCTGAAGCCGCTGTCCAGTACGTTAGTCGTAACGTCTTCATAGTCGAGAGGGAATCGACTACATTCTCCTTCAGAGAAGAATTTAGAGATTTTCCACGTCTTTAGTTTTCCGAAGTTAATGAGCGTCCCGTGAGACGCCCACAAGTTCGAGGTCTCATTTACCTACCTGGTCCTACTCGCCGCAGATCAACGTAAAAGGGATTTAACTCCCACTTCGTCACGCTCCTCTTACCTATACCACGTCGAATCTTAAGGATCCCCTTTGCTCTGAAACTTGCACAATTGTAAAATCATTACTTAATTAATTATCTCTGGTTCAAACTTAATTGATAGTGTCAATCATCTTAGCACTTAACCGTCAATATTTAATCTTATTGCCATTTAACTTGCCCTATATGTATATGTAATCTTTAGTCCTATTAAAGTATATTTTAAGTATTCCTTGGCCTAGCAACTGTGTATTTAAAGCCCTCTTAAAACCATCTCGAGTTGGAGCCTTAACTTCGGTTGGCCAGTAGGCCTGTGGGCGTATGACGGCGTACACCCGGTCATACCACGATGTAAAACTGGTTTCAGGTATGGGGTTTGTAAAAGATTCCATCCTACCTGATCTTTTGGTATTTCCGCTCTAGACAGTTGCAAGTGTCAAGAATATTCAAGCAAAAATAATAAGACAATTCTTTTTGTTAATAGGCAATTATATTTTGTTTAGTTGAGCGTATTTACGTGAGTCAAGATACCACTAATTAAACGGTCTGAATAGCCGCCAAATTTTTGTTTTGCTGTGGTATAATTACCAGAAAACTCAGTCCTAAGTCACGTTCACTCAGTAGTTATTTTCTTTTTGTGGTGTGCTTAATTAATTGGAAGCTTTAGTAAGTTTTTTGTGGGGGTTAATTATGGTTGATTTGACATCTTAGAATGTACCTTATAGGAACCGAATTCGTAATGGAGAGTGACTATAAGCCATTGTCGTACCTTCGTAATTCCAAGAGTCAAGATGGATGACTAAAGTGTTACAGGCTGTGTCTCTTGGAATATCAATTCCGTATTGTGTCTATCAAAGGTACTCAAAATAGTTTAGCCGATAGTTAAAGTAAAAATCCTCTAAAAGTCCCTATTTTCATAAATTAAAGATACCATTAAGGTATCTCCTTGTAAATATGTTTGTGGATTTGTTTTATACGAGATATAGGCTAATTGTTTGAAGTATTGTATAATTATTCTCTGTTATAGTGTGTCTTTAGTAATGGTTCATTTTTTTCTTTTATTTAGATACTCAATGTGTTATCAACAGAATTATAAGAATAGTATCAAAACAAACCATAAGTACTTACATTGTCTTACTAAAGATCTTCGAGCAGCATGAACGACTTTTATACTTCAGTGTCATTTATGAGCTTTGCCAGTATCGATTACGATCTTATAGAGTGGGAAAAGTGGCGTTGTAAAAAAGACCTTACACGCTTCAAAACTTTCAATAATTCCCGGACAAACTATGGGACTACACTGGTAATTATAGCATTTAAAAGAGAATGTAAAACAACATAAGAGTTATAAATTTCTCTGAGAATCGGCCAAATAGTTATAAAGGTATTGCCAAATAATTCCCTGGCTAACCTTGGGATGACTTTTGAAATTATATCATTCGAAAAATAATGAAAAAACAACATTAAGGTTTCAGATTTCGTCAGAATCAGCTTAATAGTAATGTTGTTATTGCCAGAGCAAAATAATTCCCAGGCTAACCTTAGGAGGACCTTGGCAATTATATCACTCAAAGGAGAATTTAAAACAACATTAGGGTTTCAAATTTTGTTAGAATCGGCTGTAAAGTACAATGTTATTACAAAAAAAGCAAAACCAGGATCGACCGAGATGGTGAGATGTAGAGTTGCCCGCGACTAATAAAGTGCAGAATTTGCGCTATATACTTAAAATAAAATAAAACATGGCGAAAACCTTTTTTCCCAGCGTGTATAGGCTACTTATTTTCTTAACCATATATATATATATATATATATATATATATATATATATATATATATATATATATATATATATATATATATATATATATATGCGGTTAAAAGGCTATTTTTAGCAAACCAGTCTTCCTCAAAGAGAACGCTTATTTTAAGTGCTACGTTTTCGTGTATGTGAGAAGAGCTCCTTCCGAAGGCTTTGAGGAAGACTGGTTTGCCAAAAAATAGCCTTTTAACCGCATAATTAATTGCGTTACTGCAATAATTTTTCTTAATATATATATATATATATATATATATATATATATATATTTTTTTTTTCATGCGTAGTTTTATGTATATTTGTGCACTTTTGCTTTTGTAAGTATTCAATAGTATGTGTAGGTAGATTTATATACAGTTTGCACATGCAAGGTGAGGCCTTCCGCCACGCTTCATTTTCGTTCTCAATCTGACTGTCAATTTCCTCGCCTCGGCACGAACGGAAATTCAAAAAGAAAAGGTGTCTCCTCCGGCGTCTTTCATTATAGATAGTCATATATAGCCACACAGTGCCAACATAGTGGCAATAATGTGTGATTCATAAAGAGAAAAACAACAAAGAATTCTTAATTACATATTTGGGGAAGAAATAAAATAAAAAAAATTACCCCTTTACCTTTCTGCCTTCTCATTTATATCCAATATTTACTAAAATATTTTTATTGTCGCGTAGTGGTGTGTGTAACTTAGAATGGAAAAAGTTAGAATGGAAAAACTTATTTAAAAAATGGACGCCACCAGGAAAACGAGAGGCAGGAAATGGAACCTGCACGTGTCAAGTCCTTAAACATTAAAGCACTAGGTCTTAGTTCCAGTAGTATAAGTACATATGTACAAACAAAGGCTGCCTGATATACAAACTTTTTCATCCTAGGTGAGCGACTTATCGTTTCCCATAGAAGAGTTGTTCAATGACTAAATTTACTCTTACGATTAAACATGTTAGTTAGCTTATTTATATAATTAACTCCCGTTAATTTGTTACGTACTCTACTACAGAGGAGAGAAGAAAACTCCACGTATTGCTGTTAGGTCGAAGATTGTGTATTCTTGAGTAGAAATTGTATCCCTCCTAAGGCTCCCGAAGGAATCGACCAACGGGGGCATTATAATACCCTGTAATACACTAAAATACACTGTACAACCCAAATTTTATTTTCTGGGCTATCATTTCAGACATAACTTAAAGAGTTACCCTTAACTTCGTCTAAATTTGAAGCTGCCCCAACCTATTTTCGATAATTCATGAAAATGTTTCCAATTAATCTTTTTCCGCCATCAATTTTCCTAAGGGGTTGTTCAGTTGTGTGAATCTTCAGCCGTTTGTCGAGTGCTGTCGTCATTTCATGCCATACCTCGCCAACACTAGTTTGTCATTTCCTCGTTCGCATAACGAACTTCGCATGACAAAATTTCAGCTCATTAATCTTCCGTTGTTCGTCCACTAATAGTCATCAATACTACGATGTAAAGGTTGATGTCTCTCTCAAGGAGTTTGACATGGCGCATTCACACATTCCTAATCTTTCCTTTTTAGCCTTTGTAAATTAACATGATTTTTACCCTCTTGTTTTGGATTAGGTCGTAGTGTGCTTAGGCAAGGAGCAACCTCTTCATCATCATCAAAATAACAGTCCTTGCATTTATGATTGCATAGCCATTACAGTTATTGGTTACTTCATTTTAATTAGTACTGGCCATTGATTGTTGATTTGAGGGTATTTTTAGCCTTTCTTTCATTTTTCAATCTGCAATGAGCTGATTTTTACTGGAGACAATACTTTGTGCTCATTCCTCGTTTTATTCTATTTCTTTCATTCATTTATTCATGTTTTCATTTATAAAGTCCCATAATGCCTTTCATGAATTAAGGTTAACAAGATGATATAAAGCTTCCAAAACCCAACCGAATGATCGAAGCAAAAGACTAATTATTGCTCTGCCTAAAGGTTAGGTTGATCAGCGGCGAATTATCCATTTATCCTTTGATCATTTAAACCTCTGATTCTTTTTAGTGAGTGTTACAGGTGTGCACACCTGTGGCTGTATGATCATTTAGTTAATTCACATGAATAGAAGGTGAGAATGAATTAGTTCTTTTCAAAAACCTGTTAAATCAAAAGGACTTTTCTTGGCGTTTTGGCGATGCAGAATCTCGGATCAATCCCACTTTTACGCTGATTCTTCCCTACTCACCAACTAGATGGTTTTACTACTAGTTCAGTCAGTCAGTACCTCTTCACATTGGGAAATCCTACCAGCATAAAAAGTAGTTCGTTTATTTTCAAAAGAATCGTAAATCAAATGGTTACTTATTTCTAATTAGCAATTTACTGTAAAATAATATTTCTGTTTATATACCCGTACAGGTATCATGTACAGTATTTACAATATTAACCTAACCTAACCTTTATCATCTATTATATCGAACAATCGGTTGAAACGAACATTATTCCCACTATTAGATGGTGCACGAAGAGGGGGGCCTGCACGTTGTGAATATAGAATAGTCCATACAATTCCAATATTACTTTATGTACGTATTGTTTTATGATTATTCATGTGCCTACCATTTTTTTTTTATGAGTTTCCCTGGAAAAAATCGGTGTCGAAATATTTTGCTCTTTTCAGGAGGATTAAAAATACGAGAGATTCTTTAAAAAAAAAGGCGATATTCTAAACCACACTAATAAAATGATAGGATTCGGATGCAAGTTATGAGGAACATAAAGGATCCTATCCCGTTTGATTCGGAATAACACCAGATACTGCGATTTGATCCTGATCAAACGATTGCTCAAAATGTATCCTCACCAACAACTCACATTTCATCTTGTGTGTCTACCTCCGCTTTCTTGGATCTATTGGTTGTCTACGAGAGACTTCTTCGCCTCATCTTTGCCAAGTTATGGCGAAAAGGCGCGGGAAATGGGAAAGAAATCTTACCTTAATTGCACAAGTATCATGTTTATTTAACCAATAAGCTATCATTATCTTTTATAAAGTTAATATAAACCACGTTGCAAAACATTTTACATTTGTTGAGCTTTTGAATTTTAGGAACTTTTTTATCTTTATTAAGTCGGTTAACTTTGAAGCTCTGATTAGGTGTTAAAGTTGAAAGAGAGAATTATAAAAAAAATAACATTACACTAATGGACAATAATAAAATGGTCAAAACTGAACTTTCTTCATTTCTCTGTTTCATTAATTCTAAGTTTCATTAATTTCTCGTGCAAATGCTTAAATTTAATTAGATTATTATTTATAATTGGACAAAGTATCAGTATCGCCTCAACAGTGGAGGTTGGTTACAAGAACAGCAAACACATCAAAAGACCCGTTATTCCACAATTCGGAGGGATTTTTGGTGCATCCATAACGCCATGATTTGGTTAAGGTATAACAAAGTAAAATGGAAGTTTCCTCCGACCTAATTCTCCCACCTGGAGATCGAATGCGGGAAGGTGAATCATACCTGGTTGTTAGAAAGAAACAGATGCACAATGAGGAAATCTTTACATGCTTGCCGGAAACATCAAAAGCTCTAAACATACTTATATAAATATACTAAATAATATATATAGAGAGAATAAGATTGTAAAGTCTAGGGTTGGGAGGTGGTTAACATAGCAACGCGGTAGTCTATCTTCACACGGCATCGGGTACACTTGGGGCACGCTCCTCCTCTACGCCAATCAAGTGACTGTATGGAGAGCATCTCCCGCCCCCTAGAATGCGATTTACCTTACTAAAGTTGAGAGGAAAGATAAAGCAAAGCTCCTAGAGCACGAAATGAGGTCTATTTTTAGTTGCGTGCGCGCGTCTCTATAAGTTAGTATGTCGGTCCGTAGGTCAACGGTCGAAAGGTAACTATTTTATTTTTCAATTAGGTTTTTGGCAATACCTTCGTTATTATTTGGCCGGTTTGTTACTAAATTTGAAAGTCTTATGTTGTTTTCCATTCTCTTTCGAATGATATAATTTAAAGGTCATCCCAAGGTTAGCCCGGTAATTATTTTGTTTTGGCAATAACGTCGTAACTATCCAGCTGTAACTAAATTTGAAATCATTATGTTGTTTTCCATTTTCTTTCGAATGATATAATTGACAAGGTCCACACAAGGTTACCTAAAGAATTATATGGTTTTGGTAATAACGTCGTAAATATTTGGCCGATTCTAACGAAATTTGAAACCCTTATGTTGTTTTTACATTCTCTTTCGAATTATATAATTGACAAGGGCCTACCAAGGTTAGCTCGGGAATTATTTTGGGGCGGCAATAACGTCATAACTATTCGGCCGATTCTAACTAAATTTTAAACCCTTATGTTGTTTTCCATTCTCTTTCGAATAATAGAATTGACAAGTGCCTACCAATGTTAGCCCAGGAATGATTTTTTTTACAATAACGTCGTAACTTTCGGCCATTCTAATGAAATTTGAAACTCTTGTGTTGTTTTACATTCTCTTCCCAATGATATAATTGACAATTGCCTCGCAAGGTTAGTCCTAGAATTATTTTGTTTTAGGAATAACGTCGTAACTATTCTGCTGATTCTAAGGGAAATTGAAACCCTCATGTTAGTTTACACTCTTATTTATTTCGTGAATTATTTGAAGAAAACTACCTATGGGTCAGTTTGCCCCACTTGTTGAAAGTTTGTAAGGTCATATGGTCATAGCGTCCTAAGTCAGAATAATTGAGACCACACAATTTAGGCCTGTTGACCTTCTCAGGAAATACGACGAGATTTCAAATTTTGAACACCAATCACCGACGGAAGAATATAGGGGCAAAATATCCGAGCTGTAATAGACAGATAAAGTCTATTCTCTGATATCATCACAAAACATGCCCGAATAAAATTTCAGGTACGAAAAAAACAAGAGAATTAAAAGCTAAAATAAAGTTCATATTCAAAATATTTTCATGTCTTCGCTCTTTGTTAGAATAGTGCCTTTGTGTAGCTAGAAATTGCTAAATTGAAGCAAGGCCTTGAAATCCCACAGCTGATCTTTCCTTCGCATCCTGTAGCGTCTTAAGAAGGAGGTTTTCCTTCCCAAACACCCATCCCCCCCAGGTGGCACAAGGGTGTGCTTTATTTACAGGAAATCTGAGTGTGGCACGACAGACGTGGTGCTTGGCACTCTTAATGCTACCACATTGTCTCCTTGTCATTCATAATGCCACGACATTGTCTTGTTGACACTCTTAATGCCACGACACTGTATCCTTGTCATTCATAATGCCACGACACTGTCTCATTGGCATTGTTAGTGTCACGACACTGTCTCATTGGCACTATTAATACCACGACACTGTCTTCTTGCCACTTTTAATGCCCCGACACTGTATCTTTGGCACTCTTAATGCCACGACATGGTCTCATTGGCACTTTTAATGCCTTATACTGTCTAATTGGCACTCTTAATGCCACCAGATTGTTCACTTATACTCTTAATGCCGCGGTACTGTATCATTGGCACTATCAATGCCACGACACGGTGTAATTGGCACTCTTAATGCCACGACACTGTCTATTTAGTACTCTTAATGTCACGACACTGTCTTCTTGTCACTCTTAATGCCACGACACTGTCTCCTTGGCAATCAACAGGTGGAAAAGGCCTTTATTTCTAAATTAACAGTGCCCTCAAGAGTATCTGGTTTCTTATCGGAATGTGGACAGGTCTAAGAGAGTTGTGCACTGTCTCTATTTATAGTTTACAAAGTACAGTCTTATCCTCTGGCTACTTCAATTACCTCCTTCACATTTTCACTTCAATTAACTTTACCATTTTATGTACGAAGGCATTTTCAAAATTTTCTTGGTCAAATGCGCGCGCTCCCTGTTTTTTCAACTCTTATATGATAGCAGGAAAGGCTTTTTGACTAATAAATTATTGAAAAAGTTATTGGGCGATAAAGATTTGGAATTGATTATAAACTGATAAGATCGGTAATTGATTCTCGTAGTATTCAATTACCTAAGACTCAGCTGACCAATCTTCCGTGGGCAAGAAAAGTTAGGGGGGTTATCTCAGTTTTTTTAAACCAACAAGTGTCTACTAAGGTTCATTAACGCCCTCCCCTGCACACACACCCTCACGAAATGTAAAAAAATGATCTACCTCAAAATGTTTGATAAAGTTAAAAGTTCTCCAGATTCCGTATCCATATCTTGATTTGGCTCCAAATCTATCTCACTTTCTTTGCTCAAGGCCCCAAAGCCCTGCACAAAATCTCGTTGAAATCTGTCCATAACCTCCGTGAAAAACCTCTATAAAAAATAAAGGTAATCAGTGATTGAGTATCCGCATTCAGTTCTGGATGAACCTCGAAATCTAATCAACTCTTTTTTTTCGTCCTAATACTCACACAAGCACAAAATTTTATTGAAATCTGTCAATAAACTATTTAAATATCTTTTACACAAATAAACAGTCAGACACACACATACAAATATGTGTCTACGCCAAATCTTTTCGCGTAGATATACATGTGAATATTAGAAGTTTTTTATAACTCGACTGAGTGCATTCATGTCGTCGAAAATTGCGATATTTTTCACTTTTCTATATTCATGTTCTCTATAAGCCTATGAATATCCATTGCTATAAACGGAGAATATTCATGTTAAATTTATAACGATACTAAATTACAAAATTGGTCTAGACGATGTAATTTTATTATGTTTAGGGTGAAATATCTACTTTCAATCACACTAAAAGTTCTATTCTGTTAATATATTTTAACATCTTTTTTCTCTCAATGAGAAAGTAATTTTGTTATCATTTGCCTTTTTCCTCCGTATCTATCTTAAGGCTATATTTGTTTTAACATTATCTTGCTTATTTGGAGGAATTTGATGAATTTATTATAATTATCATTATATTTTATCCATTTGGAATGATTAAGCTGAAAGAGGTAAAAAAATATGGGTTTTAACGTAAATTTATAGCGTAGAAAACATATCTCAGTCGGACCTATATGTAAACATGTGATCCGAACCTCGGATCTCTACAGTCATGTCCTTTATATATATATTTTTTTTTCATTCGTTTTTAAAATTTAAGTGATATGAATAATTATTCTAATAAATAATTAATGCAAGTTTATTACAAAATCATCGTTTCAAAAATAATAAGAAAACGTTGCATTCTTTCGCTGAATATAAAATCGGGCTCTGGTCCTATTGCTGTAAGAGGTGAGTTTCAGTCCCTGTAGCTCTACTATTCGATCGAAACGGGAAAAATGAAGACAAATGGGGGTTATGTGAACGATGTTGTGAAATTATAATCTGTTTTGTAATATTTTTCTAAAAAGAAATGTTTGAATTGTTTTCAATACCAGAAATGGTTCTTTCCAACAAAACATGCAGCCATTGTTGCTCTGCATCAAAGTGAACTGAAATTCAAGGAGTATTTAATCAAGGAAGACCATCTCTTGGATTATTAAGGACTTTAAAGTGTCTTTCGAAGTGTCAAAAGCTTTAAATGAACGACAAGATCGCCTCCTGGTAAGATCCCAGCTCAAGAATAAGGTTGCTTCCGGTACCAAGCTGATCACGATTGGAAAGAAGCAGGTGTGAACGCTACAGTAAACACAGTGAAGCGGAGACTTTTCGACGAAGGTCTCAAGTAGCGAAGAGTTGCGAAGAAGCCTCATCTCATCAAGAGGAACCTTACGGACAGGCTCCAATTTTTGTAAAAATATAAAGAATTGATTGATGAAGAATGGGGCAAAGTGATATCCTCTGATGAAGCTCACTTCCGCTTGTTTGGAGTCTCTAAAAGAAACCTGATTAGGAGAAGAAAAGGAGAGTGCTCTCACAAGTCCTGTATCGTGCATACGATGAAGCATACGGACAATCTTCGTCTATGTGGTTGCTTATCATCAAAGGAAACTGGAGCACTCACAATTTGGCCTAATAACACTGCCTTGAAGTCATAATAGTACCAAAACGTGCTTAATCAGCATCTTTTACAAGCAGTTCAGGATCTAGTTGGTGATGGTAACTGCATTTTTTAGCATGATGGCACATCATTTACAAAAAGGATGCAATAAAAAGTTCTTGGCTGAAAATAACATCGAATATTTATGACCTTTGCCATGGAATTCGCTCGATTTGAACCAATAGAGAATGTGGTCAATAGTCAAATTGGAAACCTGATAAAGAGAAGTCATCCAATAGCAATCACGTGCAGATATTTATTGAAAAATTAAAGCAATATTAGTCGAGATATCATAAAAATATGGTTTCCAGCTTTCCAAAAATGAATTGAAGCCGTCATGAAGAACAAGGGGCAGTATTGTAAATATTGACTGCGCGCATCAATTGACTGTATTTATTAATAACAATTGGTTTTTGCCCTATTTTATTTTCAGATTTCACCTTAACATTATGATACAAACAAACGAAAATAAAATTCAACGTTCGATTAGTTCTATTAATTTTATTATATGATAAAATATTGGTCTCAAAATTTTGGCCATGACTTTGCATTATACGGCAACCATGGTAATGTCTGCCTTAAATGTTGACCCCATTCTAAGAGTAACCTCGATTAACTCTTAAAATATATGCATTTGTTCATGTATTTTGATGCTTTCCATCTTCCCATAGGTAGAATACAGTGGTGTGACTGGCCCCATCAAATTTTCGGAAGGAAAAAGAAGCAACTTCAAATTAGATATATTGAAACTTCGATGTGAGGAGCTTTACAAAGTGAGTGTTATAACTGTCCTTATATCAATTACTCGACAGATGAGTCTTTAGATCCGAGATCTACTTCTTTAATTTTATTTGCGGTGATTCATGAATACGAGCAATTTTAGTCTTTTCTTTTATCCGTGCCTTTTGGTCACACCAGCTGCCAAAGAGGAGGAAATCGTTGCCACAGCTGAGAATTATTTATGAGGTTTTATGAGGATGTTGGAAAATTGCTAACTTTAACTCTATTCTTTGTTTCCATTTTTGTCTTCTCGAATTCTTTGTAAGATTGGTCAGGTTTTCATAACATTTCGGTAAGATTGTTTTAGTAAACAGCTCCCTTTCTCCAATAACTCGATGCACCTTAAGACTAGACTCAGCACGATAGAGTTAAATCTTTTCGGTATATTTTTTACCCTAATGTAAGGTGATGCACTTTAGATTTTAAAACCTACGTGATTGTGTTAAAAATTGCGCACTTTTTAGTTGTCACGTTAATTTAGTGTAATATGTCAACAGCAGTTAAATAAAAGTGTATATATATATATATATATATATATATATATATATATATATATATACGTATAACTAATTCTTATTCGTTAATTTAGTGTAATATGTCAACAGCAGTTAATTAAAAAGTATATATTTATATATATACGCACAACTAATTCTTACAGGTTTGAGCCAATAGATACTAGTAAAATCTAATCTTATTTAACAACTTCCTTAAGTTGAAATAATAAAATCTATTTTTACATATTTTTTTCAACTTTCCAAAAAATAAGAAAATGCAAAAAAAACTCTGTTGACAAATTCTTCCACCTCGGAAATGTATAAGTCCGTGGACATAATTTTTAATTTAATTTAGTTTGTCAGCAGCTACTATGTCGACCATTCCTCCGATTTCATTCAAGTAAGAGCACTTTTGGGCAAGTACCATTTATAGTTCAGAGTATATAGACGAATATATGTAGTAGTTATGGTTAAAATGCAAATAAAAAATACAAATTTAGTTTTCTTTATTATTTAGAATTAGGTAGTGTAATGGCCTCTCACACTTCAAATTTATTATTTCTAGATAAATGGCTTACTTATAAAACCAAAAAACTCTCCCCTAACCATTGTCACAATCGCGCTACATACTATTATTTAACTAGTATTTTTTCGTAGGCTCTGAATAACGAACCATTCCTTTTAAATTTAAATCATTTATTCCCATCATTCCTTATTTATAGTTATCTTAATACTTAATGTTACTGCCAAATAAAACAACCTAGAAATTTGTGCTTAAAGTACCAATAAGATCTGCCATAATCTGTTTCACGATATTATTTAAAATCATTTACATTTGACGGCCTTGATACCTTAGTATCTCAGATACTTGTAATTAATTTTGAAAGTAGCTAAAAAAAAAACTAGCCACAAAATTGGTATTAGTTAATTTTTTCTCTGTAAATACTTTGAAAGTATTCCAGGATACCCCTAGAAATTTGTGCTTAAAGTACCAATAAGATCTGCCATAATCTGTTTCACGATATTATTCAAAAAGCATTTACATTTGACGGCCTTGATACCTTAGTATCTCAGATACTTGTAATCAATTTTGAAAGTAGCTAAAAAAAAAAACTATCCACAAAATTGGTAGTAGGTAATTTTTTCTCTGTAAATACTTTGAAAGTATTCCAGGATACCCCTAGAAATTTGTGCTTAAAGTACCAATAAGATCTGCCATAATCTGTTTCATGATATTATTTAAAAAGCATTTACATTTGACGGCCTTGATACCTTAGTATTTCAGATACTTGTAATCAATTTTGAAAGTAGCTAAAAAAAAACTATCCACAAAATTGGTAGTAGGTAATTTTTTCTCTGTAAATACTTTGAAAGTATTCCAAGATACCATTTTCCACTATTAGTTTTGTTTTAATACCAACTTACGAGAAAGCAAAACATTGGATTTCCACTTTTATCCGCCTTGAGATTCTGTATATAAAGCAACTCCTTATATTTATAAACTTTCTAATACTTCTTTGAACAGACCCCTGTAAAGGACTAATTTGGCCTAAGAATTAAATGAATCTATTAGTCTATCGCCCTTTTTGGATATAGCGATAGATTGAGAACAACAATTTCAAAAAGTTACCTTTATTGACCGTTCTAATCCTCCATCTCGGAATTGTGTAATCATAGGTTCTGAAATTGGAGGTAATTAAGTTCCAGGGGTAGGATTTGATCATTCTTTGTGATACTAGAGTAATTATTAATTGAGTATAGCTATCAACTATTTCATTGACATAGAAAAATTTAATTACCAAGTTTGCATTAGAGGTAATATTAATTACTTTTTCTGAATAAATTTCCTACTCCAATAATTTCGGTTTTGTGGGCTGAAAAAGTAAACTACTACTAGGTTATTCACAAGTGTTAAGGGAAAAAATGAGTGGAATAATAGACCTCTTCATCCATAAAAAGAATACGAGTCGGGGATGACGAAATCCAAGTCTACTGTGTCCTATATATTAAATCTTGGAAGGCGAACTTTGACCGTATTTATTTTGTGGATCAAATTTGTACCCTCGATTGTTTTTTTTCCCGGGAATTGACAGAAGCTACATGTAGGAACGGCACGTCCTCTCTGTCAGAGTGACAATAGAGAAGACCTGCCTCACTGGGTTTGACAGGAACTCTTTGTCAGGGGAGGGGGTAGCTAATGGTCTGAACAACTCCCTAAGGCCGTTCTATGGTGTATAAGGTGCATTGCTTATGGCAGGTGAGCTTTACTGCCTTGTGGGCTTCTATGCCAAATCAAAGTTTCGAGTGCCATCGCTTGGTCTGTCACATGTCAAATCTTAAGATCCTAGCCCACTTGTTGGCGACTACTACAACATAATATGGGATCCATCTCTCAGGCTTCCCAGTTGGGAGCAATGACCACTGCGGAATGGCTGTCCGCTGAGCAACAGCCGGTTGATGTGTGCCGGTGCACAGGAGAGATCCCAATCCTTTAACGGCCTCAGACATGGAACAGTGAAAAGTCCTAAAATCTGAAAGGTGATAGTCAGGAACGACTGTACTAGGGATATTGCCCTCCAACCACCCTTTTCTTCTTCATTGGTCACATAATTTCTTATTTCCGTCTTTTGGTAAAAGCTCATGAACATTTCTGACTACCTCCCACATAGTAAAACCTCGCCCAACCTTGGCGTTGGGGTTGTCGGAGAACCCGAAAACACACTTCTGACGAGTGGAGGGGGGGGCAAAGAAGTTTCCCCTTTGCCAATTCTGAAGCATCACCTCCCTTCCCCCCGGCTCACTAGATTTGAATAGATAGGCTTTTTTAGTCCCTCCTCCTCCATTTTCTCCTTGCGGATAAAGGGCTCGCTCCTAATTTCCTATATCTACGGTGAATAAGAACATAAGAACATAAGAAAAGAAGGAGACTGCAAAAGACCATTCATGGCCTACACTTGGCAGCTCCTGTTCCAGTCAACACACAATGGATTTGCCTCTTTCCCTCTTCCTTGGCATCGCTCCTGAACGACTCCCCTCTAGGATCAGCGGCGGTACCCGCTTCTATATCCCAAGAGCCACCAAGGCCTCGCAATGCACGTGGAAGTACAGCCGCAATGACGTCCGCTGCAGATTAAAGTACCTAGGGTGAGTAGGTGCTGGGTACATTGGATTATAATCAATGTACCTCTACTTTTCTCAATGAACGTCGGATTTCCGGCTCCAACAATAGACCACAGGCCGCGTGAGTCCCTCGTTGGGGTTTCCTATAGATTAGAGAGCGGGGGCAGAGGTTTGCGACTTAAAGGCGCCACCGACCCAGAGAGCAGGTTCAGCCTCTAGCGCGAACATTGACACGGTTGAAAATACCCCGAGTCTAAGTAAGACCTTGTAAATCTTCATGGAGTAGCACCTAGCCCAATTGACTAAAAAGGAAAAGAGCTCCCCTCTGATGGGGTCCCACTAGCAGTAGGCTAAAGCTGGCCTCGTCCGGCTTTGTGGCCGTTTCTTGGGGTGGGTAGAGAAGGGTGAATTCCCTGCTCTCCTCTCCTAAAAGGAAAATACTATATAACCCTTAAAGCTCCTCTTCTTCTCAGTAGAATACGGGGACGGAATAGTCCCCTCCGACTTGGTAGGGGTCTAGTCCAAATATGATACTTCTTCTCCCGTGCGCTCTCGGGTGAAGAGGGTAATTCCCTGAAGGATAAACCTAGAAAAGTGGGAGTAGCCTAGATGACGTTGGGGACACATACCAAGAGGTAACTTTCCTTCAAACGTTGGCTTCAAACATTTCATGGTTATTTAATCTAGTGATAGGAGGATGCGCAAAGGACACATGCTCTATAAGAGTAAGACCTTAGCTAAGTTTCTAGGTAAGGAACCGAACGATTTGCTGGTAAATGTAGTGAACCATACCCAGTCCGCCATTGTGTATGTTCTTCTGACACTCATTTCCTCGCCTATACAGGTAACACTGCACTCTACTATGAATTTAGCGGAAGGAGTAAATTATGCGAGATAATTCGTTCACTACCACTTAGAAGAGATTATGAAGAGCTTGCTGACCAGAGATCAGTCAAGATCGAACGTATGATGAGGAGACACTGCCGTCAAACTCTTCATCGCGTTCGATCGTTACAGGTTCCCTAAGTCAGTGCGAGCTAGTTGGTATGGCTACTGGGGCACAGCATGCGTGCCATTGCCGCGGGTGTGATACAACTGCTACTGATTTGGTTATGCAAGTTAAACGTGCCGACGTGCAAAGTCGGGTCAATCCAAAATCTGTTCCAACTCTTCTAAAGCCTTACATGATAAATATGTATTTTGTAAGGCCAATTTACTGAGACAAACAATGGACCTAGAAAGAATAGCCCATTGGTGAAACTCTGGTAGCAGACATGACAAACATTGTGAATGATTCGATCGTTATTTGAGAGAAAATGATTTTTCTCCCACTCTCTCTCTAGCTTAGCTTGATGAAGAACTTTGTGAAGGTATTGGAAACTTCCAGGGAATGCTTTCAGCACATAGTTTCTGCAGTTCCAGTTTTATATTTAAAAAAAATCAAAGCAGGTTATGTGATGAGTCTAAAATTCGTGCCGTTGTACGTAAAGTTGAATTTGTCAGAAAGACGAATGTAAAGGGAAGATAACTTGCCTCTCATTCGTTGCTGTTATACAAAACTTTCTTGGTAACAAAAATGCTGATAACTATGAAAATTTGGTTATTAGAATGCTGTTGGCTTTTCGAGATCTTGAATGCAACATGATTTTCAAGTTTCTTTTCCTTAATAGTCACGTTCACCATTTCCACGAGAAACTTAGAGCTCTAAGTCAGGAGCAGGAAGAGCACAACATTTTTTTCCGTAGGTTATTAGTAATATTACTTAATTAAAACGATTATGGTAAAAATAACGAAGACATTTACCAGAGAAAGGTTTTAAGGAGAGATCTATAAATAAATCGCTAGAGATGAGGAATTGAATACAGGGCCGTATTTAGGATGTGGGTAGCCCGGGGCCCATTTTGGTGAGGGAGGTCCATTGTTAGCATTTGGGCACTGGCGAATACAGGATTGTTTCAGGGGGGCGGGGGGCAATAGGGACCTTATTGCATACACCACACACTAGTAACCTAAATCCTAATATATAAATAGGACACTTTTCTTTAGGAAATACTGAACGGGGACATTCTTCCAATGCTATATGTATTGCATACACACGAAATGACATGAACACAAGTTGTTCTTACCAAATTTATTTACACACAGAAATTCAGTTACATTTATTCAATTGTTCATAAAAAATTATAGTATAACTAACAACTAACAAGTAAACATAGTTCAAATCAGAGAATTTATGGAGTTATAACCATTACAGTCCAGACACTTTTCTCGATTTTTGTGTTGCGAAGTCGCTGATGATGTCACTGAAGTTCAATTCACGCACTATATCTGACTCGATGCTCATGATATTTTTTTGTGGGAGGCCTCCTCTTGATGGGTCGCCCAAGGCCTCGGCCCCTTGGGCCCACCCCTTAATCCGGCTCTGATTGAATATATGTACATAGCTTCAGGACCAGCTGTGAACGTTTGGGTCAAGATCGCACACATTTGTCCAGATTTCGATATTCGTTAATGGCGTCTTTACTCCCCTGCTCTGTCAGTTGCAAATAAATTGAAATCTCTAACTTAAATTTAACCAATTTCCTACACATGAGAGTATACTACTTTATGCCATTCTCTTAAATATATATGTCGCTGAAGCAAGGATTAAACACCCATATTTATCTCGTGATCTGTTTACTTGGAATCTACTCTGACAGGCTTACGAGGCAGCATTTTGCGCTGAAGGAGCTCCGAGCGCTTTCTAAGATGGCCTACGAATAGCGACTAATTCTTGCTTAGAGCCGGAAACACATTATACAAAGTGGGAGATTTTCACGTTTCTCCTTCGTAGCCTCGAAACCAGAAGCATAAATTCAAATACATTTAATTCGCGTAAAAATTCGTCGTCACCATAGACTGAGTTATGATCTTTCACAATAAAGATGTTTGTAATTGTCAGATATATCTGTATGGATATATAGAGAAGAAAACAACCTAATTTTAGTTTAAAATCTTTATAATTTTAAACTATGGAATATTTTGTTAACAATTACCATTTAACTATTTATACTTCAGGGACAACATCACACATATGCGTAGTTTAATGAATCAGGAAAATGTAAGTTGATAACTTTGTTTTCAAGATTCGGAGAGAAGATTCAGCCACTTTGATCGTGGTTTCGTTTGGTTGGTTTGTTGGTTATGTGCTGTGCATAGGTGATGGATAGAGGTAATCCGAGGAGATCGATTGGATTAAGGAACTCGTTAGATTCCACTTCGTTCCTGCCCTCCTATCGTTTTCTTTGCACACTCCTGTGAAGCTCAATTCGCCATGTCCCTAAGGGGGCCCACTGACGTTGATGAAGAAGAAAATTGTGCAACCTCTCTGCCCTTGGCACTCCAAGTAGTGTATTCTGTGTTTTCCTTGCACGTATTTTATTCCCATAACTTCACTACCTCTACAATCATCTCTGTCACATCTTTCTGTCTGAGATTCTTCATTGATGTTTGCTTTAATTTTAAAGACATACAAATACTTAATTTAATACTTGATGTGAGGTAATATTGACACAAGTCAGTCACACAAACAACAAAGGCAACCTTGCTGATCATTCATTGTTCAAAGCAATCTTCTTTAATTTAAAGTGAAACAAACGAGGGCATCTCCTGCAGAAAATTTGTGAGGAGAGAGGTGAAAATGTGTGGCATATATGTAAGAAGTACCATTGTACGGGTAATGGGGGCTGGAAGTCGCGCAAACATCTAGATGTCAAGTGTAACATGTTGCACCATCTAACATTATACCGCTTTGTAGGTGGTACATACTGGCACCAAGAAGGTGCGCCTTTCGTCTACGTTTCAGGTGTAGAAGGAGAGTACCTCTGTTATATCATCCACTCCCTTTAAGGGGCTGTGCTAAAGCATTTTCTGTTGTATCATCTATTCGAAACAATTTTTGTTATATCATCCACTCCCTTTGAGAGTCTGTGCTAAAACATTTTCTGTTATATCATCCACTCCCTTTGAGGATATGTGCGAAAACATTCTCTGTTATATCATCCACTGCCTTTGAAGGTCTGTGCTAAAACATTTTCTGTTATAGCATCCACTCCCTTTGAAGATCTGTGCGAAAACATTTTCTCTCATATCATCCACTCCCTTTGAGGGCCCGTGATACAACATTTTGACTGTTGTTGTAGCCAAATTGATGAAGGAAGAAAAAAAACAATGCAGTATAAGAAAGAAATATTGGATGGAAAAAGGAACAAGAAGATGAGATAAGAAGAAGAAGAGTAAAGGATGGTCCGAACAAGAAACGAACGGGATACTTGATAAAAAGAGGAATAAAAAAAGTGAGAAGTACAATGATAGGGCAAGAAAAGAACGAGATATTTGATGTTCAAATGAAGAAGATATGAAATATAAGATGAAAGAGAAAGAAAATAACGTGATAGTGTATATAAAAATTTTATATAAAGATTTTGATGATAAGGGATAAAAGGGAGGAGGAAATATCTAGATATTGGTCAGTCAAAGGAAGAAAGGAAGGGGGTATAGGAAAGCAGAGGAATAAAATAACAAGATATAGGATAAACACAAAAGTAAATGAACGAGATATAGGACGGAAACGAGGATGTACCG
This sequence comes from Ceratothoa steindachneri, assembly GCA_963969495.1. Lineage (NCBI taxonomy): Eukaryota > Metazoa > Arthropoda > Malacostraca > Isopoda > Cymothoidae > Ceratothoa > Ceratothoa steindachneri. The sequence continues at coordinate 16,797,894 of OZ018330.1, read as the reverse complement.
AAGAAGAAAGGGGACAGAAAAGGCTCTAGTGTGACAAGGGACCACCCTAGCCATGGGTTGTGCATTTGAAACCCACGCAAAAGAGAACAACACAAAACAAAATTATACTGCCGAAGTTATTTTCTGTTCCAAATAAATCCAATTATATTTTCAGTTTCCAAGTGGTCTAATATTCAATTAGAACCTACCCGTTCCGTTTTTACTATCCTTTTTTTACCAAATAGGAATTTATGTATTTCCACTTCATGTCAAGTATACTGAAGTGCATTTAGCTCTATATTAGAAACTTTCATTCGAAACAAATAACAGAATAAAAGTTTCAAACATTCAGCCTTTAAATCTAAGGAAATGCACATTCGCGTTATAATGATCTATATTCGTCCTTCTCTGCATTCCTGCTTCTCGAAATTATAATATGCTGCACCCTCTCACCGATGGCCCTTAAATGCCTTGAATTCTTGCTGCACATTGGGTCACCATTAGCAGCCTGTAGCTCAGAGATGGGGTTTTAATTAATTTTTAACTCTGCCTTGATTGAATAATGAATCTCACGTCGTTTTCTGTTTCCCATTAGGTGGGGGAATGGACTCCGGAAACTGGGATCAACATCACGGACCGTCAAGCGTTCTTCGAAGGCGGGAAGCCTAACATCACCCTCAAAGTGATCACTATCGAGGTATGAAATGCGTCTCTCTGTATCGATTCGTTTCATTGTGATTTGTAAAGTTGAACGAACCAAATTCGAGGAATTTAACCCGTCTGGGGAACTAGGATTGGCCAGGTGGTTATCTTAGCCTAGCGCTGGCTCACGATTTTATCTGCATCGCTTATGATGGCTTTAACTTCCTGATTTTTATTTGGGTGATTAGGAGCATGTGATCATTTTGGTTGAAAATTATCCAATAGTTTAATCCATAGCCTGATTTATATCAAAATGAATAAAAAGGGAAGATCCAATATCTCATTCTGGATCCGAGTGATTAGTATTCTGTAACCCAATGGCTTTTATTTCAACAGAGTGATTAGAAAGGTCAAATTTAAAGAACAATTTTAATCAGGTCTCTAGTAATTAGGGAAAGATTTCCATTATGGGGTTTTCTATCGTTTAAACTGAAGAGGAAGGGAAAATTCGCAAAATGGGGATAAATATATATTCTGTCTAGTTCTTACGGACATTATTAAAGAATATTTTTACTCACAACGGTATTTATTATGCGCATTATTTTAATGCAATTTTCTAATTTTCCATATAGGTACTGTTAACATTATTAGTTGTTAAATTTCCTTTTCCTCTTAGCATTCTTCTGCTCACACTTGTACTTTTTGAACTAGGGGATGCTAAGGACAACTCGTGTTAAGTTCTCGCAGTCAGTTCTTCCTTACTGTATTCACTGACGCTCCCAACTCCACTAAACCCAAATTTTCCGACTCAAATTTCGATAAGAAAAATACATTTTAGGATAAAAATTGAACGCACTCGGTTTTACCAACCCACGTCTCACAAAAAAAAACCTACAAGTCCACTTCCCCCGAAAGGAACAAGGTCATTTTTAGAATTCTCTTTTTCAAAGTTTAGTAAAATTGGTCTCTTTTTGTGGGACGGTGTATATATTTACGAAAACGCCATCAACATGGCGTTTTCAGCATACTTTGCCAGGTTTGATGGTTCTCAGCGACCAATCATTCCCTCAACAATAGACGGCGTTTGACTGATTGGGAAGAGAATATGAAATTTGACTATCTTCAGGTTTGTAGCGACGAAAGGCCTACAGATAAAAATATTTAAAGAAAAATATTTGTGAAATAGGATCAATGATAGCAAAGACCAACAAACCCTCTTTCCATTCCATTTTAGACGAAAGGAGGAGCATGTCAAGGGCATTTAGGATAAAGTTAAGACTAAAATTACAAGAACTTAAAACTACTTGTATAGAGCTTATAAGACTCCTGCGTGAAGGAAGAAAAATCAAGTAAACAATAATCAAATGGGCTAAGGCAAGTTTTCCTTTCTGTAAATAAGGGATGAAACCAAGAGAAACTAAATAAATATGCACCAAGGATATTTTACGATGACGAATGGAGTATTTGTTTCGAAAGCCGTCGCTTTAAACGAATCCCTAATTTTATTACATCAAATAGCAATGAGTTGGAAACAAATTCTTCCTTTTACTCGCCTTGAAGCCCTACTTTTCATGGTCTAGGGGTAAAGGAAGATGTAAATCAAGTCTCAAAACATTAAATGAAGACTGATTTATGAAAGGCGCGACGCGAATTCGCAAACTCGGTCACGAAAGGCGAAAGACACGACTCATATAAATCTTAACTTTATTAATTCTGAAGCAAAGATCTGCTCCGGAGACATAGAGTCCCGCAGAAAGGTTCGAGAAGAGGGGAAGGGGGAGATGGAGGGGGCTTGCAGAAGCTAATGTTGATTACAAGTGGTAATGTTAGAATGGGTAATATCGATAGTGTGCGTAATTTGATCACAATTCAACTCTTTTCTCTAAATACGAATATATTGAGTGATAACTAAGGCTCTCTCTCATTGACTGAAAGTGAGAGTCAAAGGGTAAGGAAGTAGTAAATAAAACACCTAATTAAAAGATTTTTTCCAGTATGCAGCACAAGATGTGCAACCTGAGAGAAAGGAGGTAATACTGCTCTAAATCTACAACTTTTCAGTACCAATTCACTCATTTTAATTAAACCTTCCTCTTTTTAACGAACCTTTTATTCTCATCTGGAACCCCTCAGTAGATTATCTTAGAAATTAAAACTGGCTCCTTTAAAAATAAAAAAAATTGAGAGACGAAGCGAATGTTAGCAAATTTAAAGTTGATTTGTGGCACTAAACTCGGTAACAGTCTCAAAATGGACCAAAGAGTTGCAGAAAGCGAAACCCAAGCTAATATTCTTCCTTTTCGGTCTGAAGTTGGTTAAGGCTATAAAAGAAAGATTGGACATGACCGGATCAAGAAGATCAAAGAAGCAGCCTTTAACGGCCCACATATCTAGAATGGGAGGTAACCCCAACGTTTCCTAGTGGTAATTGGACTATTTGAATGGATTTTTCTTATATATTGTTAGGTTATAATCTCCTTCATACGAGAAAACGGAAACGTAATGGCTTGTACATTCGATAAATCTAAACACTATAGCATTTTTTTTGTATATTTTCATAATGATATGTATTCGTTTTGTTTATCTATAGTCTTTCAAAGTCTACTGCTCATTTGTAATGTCTCGTCTGGATGAAGACAGTTTGACGAAGGTCATAAGACAATTTCACACAACTGAAAGTATCTTTTTACCACTTTATTTAAAACACAAGTACCAAATAATTAGGTAAAAATAAAAAAATACACATTTTATTCTCAAAAAGTACGAGCAACATTTATGTCCGATTAATAAATGTACTAGGAAGCTGAAGCTATAATAAATTACAAATTTTATGAAAATTGTTTTTGTATACTACTATTATTTAAAAATCTCTACAAAATTTTTACAAGTTTAAAAATATATATTACTCGAATTCACAATCTTTTTCAAACTGAAAATATTTTCAACCCTAGAATTATGATAAGTATTAATTTATCACTTCCTAAGAAGCAATATTATCAGTTGTCCAAGAAGGCATAATATTTCTAGAAAAGGAAGAGATATCTGCTATGGAATTGCGAAACTGCTTAAATTACGTATTAATTTCGGTTCCACTGATTATAATCAGATGAATATATAATTTAAGGCGTTTCGCTCTGCCATTAGCATCAGTCGCTTTCTTTTTTACCCGATTGATTTCGACTATTATAATTTATAGTAGTCGAAAATCGGTCGGGTAAAATAACTAATTGGTCGGGACGTTTCGATTAAAGTAACTAAATGCTGGACATATATATGGTAATCCCAAAGTTTATCAGCAATAAGAAAATTTAATACTTCATACAATTAATTAGAATAAATGTTGAAATTATCGATTTGTACTTGAACACAAAGATGGATCTTCATCAGTTTATTGGCGAAGAAGTTATTACGATTTCTAGGCTTCATTTCTACTTACTTGCTTTTACTGCGGACAGATCAATTTTACACCAAGGAATCTTCATACAGCGGAGACACTTTGAAATCACCTTATATCATGCACTTATTACAGCTCTACCTATAATTATGACGCACACCAGTCAACACTCAAATAAAAGATTCTTAGAGGTAACTTAAAAAGCTAAAATGAATTTCTGCTGGTAAATTGTTAAAAAGGGGCTGACAAAAGTACTGGAAAGGAGCATTGAATTTTAACAAGGAAATATCTCTTAAATTCGACTGGACCACGAAGAATAGTTATGAAAGTCCGATGACACTTTTCATCTCTCCTTAGGCCTAGTAATCAAATTGAATTAAAAATTTGGGAATAATTTGGTGGCCGCAGTAAAGGGACATCATTTTTTAAATCAAACTAAATTGCTGATGATTGTAAGAGAAAAATGATACTAGATATGAAATGAAGCAACTATTAATTCCTTTTTCTACCGAATATATTCCAAGGTCTAACAAGTAGAACATATGAGAGTTTGTAAATAGTTTAATTGAACCGTATATTATTGAATTTTCAAGTGTTTTACCTTCTCATTTGTTCCTCCTCAGTATAAGTATCAAGCCTCAATATTAATGAATTTCAAATGCCTCCGTTCCTTTAGTTATTTTTTCACCTTTATTGGATCCATGTTGTGATAAAATAAACCTAAGTAAGGTATTCAAGCACTTTCTGATTGGAGTATCTTAATTTCTACTCTCATGTTAACATTTTGTCATTTACCACTAAAATTATTTCTTTCTTACTGAAACAGGAAAAACCTTATGTGATGCGAAGCCTTACCAAAAATGATACCAACGAGGAACATTTATATGGGTTTTGTGTGGATCTCCTGAAGAAGGTGGCTTCCATGGCGGGGTTCGACTATCAAATTGAGTTACGGAAAAATGTGCCATACGGAACCTATAATGAAACCTCTGGTGAATGGGATGGCCTTGTGCGAATTATCATGGACAAGGTAGAGTCCGCTAAAGGCTTCCGAGTCAATGCTTGAACGAGTTCTATTGTTGAAGCAGAAATGAGTCGATTGGATTCGTCCGGATAATTGGCCTTTGATGGTCCATAGAGAGATCATATAGAAGCGCTTTCTTTTGCAAGTAGTAGAAGGAGTATCTCGATGCAAACCCGTATTGATCCAACAATTTTAAGCTCCTCTTAATGGGCTTAGAACGTAGCGTAAAAGCCTTAGTCCTACCAATAATGCTTACTTGTAGAAAATTGCACAGTTAATGGGCAGTTGGTTGCAATAAATTCAGGCCTTCCTTTCCAACTTGAGTGTGGCGTGAACCAAATTCATTACGGCAAACAAGAACTCTGTTCAAGTTCGAGCAGCATGAATGACCTTCCACTGACTAACTTGCAGAGGAGGTCAAGTTCATAATTTTGAGTACTTCGGATCTTTTTTAAGAACTTGTGCTGGAGGTTCATTATATGCCTTTCTGGCCCCAATATATAAATTTGAGAGGTTTTTACTGCAATTTCTATCCTCCTCAAATCCTTTTCACTATTCTTCTTCTTTCTCTTTATTTCCTCTTTTCATAATGGCTTTTCTTTTCCTGAATCTTTCTCAGCCGGGAAAGGTGACCTTGTTGGTTACGCCATTCTCTCGTGGTCTCAATTTAAAATTCAGCACCAAGTTATTCGTCCTTTTGCGGCGATCCTGACGCCACAAATGGACTTTTCGAGTAATGATGGTGAAAAAGTAGATGGATGTGAAAATGATAAGAGTATACATAGCCAGAGTAGCAAAAAGAGGAGTAGTTATTTCCTTTTACTACGACGCGCAATTCTCCTGCCCTTGTTTCAAACGAACAGTGACACCATTGAATCTTTTTAAAATGTTGCAAGAAATGGTGGATTTACCGTGACTCAAAGGTTGGGGAAGAAAGACATCGCTGTAGCATTCTCTATAGACCGTAAATGCTGAGGGATGGAGCGCTCAGTTGAGGCTTCCAGAAATAAAGTTGTGCAGCATACACGTAGTAAAAAGTATGAATTTGGAGACCAGTGAGGGACCGTGGCAAAAAAAATGGAGTATGTTAGAATTTTCCCATTAGATCATGTTTGGTTGCAGAGAAGCGTAGTATTGGCAAATTGTAATTGCAGGAAGCAAAGAAGAGTTGATGTCCATGCGATCGTATGTTCGAAAAAAGAGAAAGAGTATTAGATAGAGATGAATAGTTGTAGAGTGTTAGCAGCAAGAAGGATTTTAGATAGATGAAAAAAGAGAATAATATAGATAGATAGATGGGGAGGGAGGAAAATAGGTATATAGAGAGAGCTTGAGAGAGTGTGTTTGTGTGTGTTATGAGATCATTATTCTGACAGTTGGAGGAAAATGATCGTCTTACCTGCAGAAGTGGATTGTTAAATATTTTCGAGTGGAAGTATTTCCAATGTTAAATGCAACGGTATACATTTAACGGTTCCAAAGTGAATCTCATTTCGGCTAATCTTATAATCTAGTTAATATTCGAAAAAGGACCACAAAGCTGCTTGGTAAATAATATTCAAAATCTTTTATACCAAAGATTATTTATACACCTCTCGTTAGCTTTCAAACACCTTGGTGAGATATTTTATCTTTTCGTAAACATTCGGTTCGTTCTCCTTTCTATCAATTAAATCATTAAGTATTAGAGTGAATGTAGGTGTAACTCTGATTGATATCTCTTTCAAACAATTAATATAGGTAAAATCTGCCTAGTTTCTTAGAAAATTCCGGACTACCACACTAAACCTAAAGAAAGCTAACAACAAATGATTGCATTAAATCGTTATCAAACATCTATTTTTTTAGATGTGTTTGATTTAATTCGGATTTACGAGACTTTAATTATAAATTAGGCAGTGACAACATTGTATTTATTGATAACTGCAAATAAATTTTATATATTGATAACAACTTATTTCCGCAAACTATACTACGAGTCGTTCTATATTTGGGAAAGAACGATGTAGGCTCTAACAATTTTGAGGGACTTTTTTCCTTCAAGAATAAGTAGAGTATCTTATGCCTTTATATCTGTACCTTATTTTATTTAAACAAATTTAGGAGCCGTTATAAAAATCAGAATCTCAGGATAAGTTCGAGGTGAAGCTAGGTTAAGTTGGTTAACTTAAGTTAGGTCTTATTTAATTCAATTTATCGAATTTACTTATACACAACAGTGGTCATTTGATTAAATCTCGCCTAGAATTCTCGTGCAATCGCCAAGTTCGCTTTTTTTTGGTTAAATCAAATCCTAAAAAAGTTATTGCAAATCGTGGGCCATTAGACAGATTTGTGCTTCTACTATGTCCCTAGTTTCCCAAGTAGTTACCTCTCTTGGCCACTTGAACTATATCCCCCCCCCCCGCACATTTTCCTTTACGTCACTACATTTTTCCGAAACATATTTTTAAACATTATTCCCAAGGACTCCTTAGTTTTTGCTTTTGATTCACTCGATTTTATCAGTCAAATTCTCCGGCCGGAAAATGAAACTCACATAAAGATCAGAATGACAATCACTGGAGAAGCCGAACGCAACAAGGGGCAGTCCTTGTTTGTGGTGTTATGGTGGACCTCTTCGTAAAACAAGAGGGAAAAGGAGCAAACACGCTCCTCCTCAGCGATCTGTAGATATGAGTATCCTATCGGAAGGGATCTGGAAGGGAGGAGAGACTGGATATGTTGTAATCTGAAGGTGAATGGTAGCGGTGTTGTGAGGGGAAGGGTCAGTATAAAATGCACCGGGGTTAGGCCAAACGCTGCCTCCCAAAGGCATCCAGTCCCTCACATACATATGGATGTATGCTGAAGTTTGAAGTCCGAGCACGTCGAGATTGAACCCGACACCTTGAGGTCAGAAATCCGACGCTGTATTCAAGTGAGTAGCGTGAAATTGAGTCAGATGAGTTGCTTTAGACAGTTGTGCTCATTCTGAAGAGTCAGATGAGTTGCTTGGGACAATTGTGATGATTCTGCCGAGAACGATGAGCTGCCTTCGGAAGTTGTGCTCATTCCAGAGAAAGATAAGTTTCTTGCGGCAGTTTTGCTAATTTCGAAGACTCAGATGAGTTGCTTGTGACAGTTTTTTCTGACTCCAAAGAGAAGATGAGTTTCTTGAATCTCTTTTGCTCATTCTGAAGAGAAAGATGAGTGTTTCTGGATGTTTAGCCTATTCCTGCGTCAGATGAGTTGCTTGTGGCAGTTGCGCTCATTTTTAAGAATCGGAAGAGTTGCATTCGGAAGCTGTGCTTATTCTGATGAGTCATATGGGGTACCTGCAGCAGTTATGCTCATTCCGGAAAGTCATATGAGTTGCATGCCGCTGATTTTCTTATTCCAGCGTCATGTTAGTTGCTTACTGCAGCTTTTCTTATTCCGAAAAGAAAATTGAGTGCTGCGGAAGTTATGTTGATTATGAAGAGTCAAATGAATAAACTTAAGTAGTTGTGCTCATTACAGAGTCAGGTGAGTTGCCTGTGGAAGTTGTGTTCATTATAAGAGGCAAATGAGTTGCTGCAGTTTTGCTCAATCTAATGGGCGAGATAAGTTTCTTGCGGTAGTTGTGCTCATTCAGAAGAATCAGATGAGTTGCTTGCTGTAGTTGTTCTCATTCTGGAAAGTCAAATGAGTTTCTTGCGGCAGTAGTGCTCATTCCGGAGAGAAATATGAGTTGTTTGCGGCACTCGTGTTTATTCAAAAGAGTTCGCAAATGTTTGCTGGATATTTTTTATTCGTCGTTTTCTTCTTCTTCTTCTTCTTCTTCTTCTTCTTCTTCTTCTTCTTGGTCTTTGCATTGTTATTCTTGCTTTGATTTTAAGTCACCTCAAGATAGGCGTTTCTTTGCCTTTCGGCTGCTCTTTCCTCGATTGCTGCCACCGGAAAGGAAAAGTTAAACAAGTCAAGATTTTCTATCGCCGAATGAGGCTTGTGCGGTAAAGATTTCAATGAAAATCGATTTGACCCTCCAGGCTGTCACAAATTCGAACCTTGTTCATTATTTGGAGAAGAATTCGCGCCGGGGGGGGGGGCGTTCTCCTTTAACGAAAGATCCTCCTTGGGATCAAGGATAAAGGAAGATCTCGCTTTATTACCAGAATCACGAAATTTGCAATTGATAAAAACAAACTTCAAATGCAATTATCTCCGTTTCCGTTTAGATAGAATTTTTTTTTTTTTTAAGAGTAAATTTAATCTCAAAATACTCGGTTCAGAGTAAATGAGACATAATATGAACGAGGTATAATTTAATTGATACCACAATGAGTGGGAATGCAGACAGAAGGATGAAGCTAGCACGAAATAATAACACATGTGCGTTTGAAAACTTTTTGTGATTTCAAGTTTTGTTAGCTTATACTTTGTCATTTTTTGATGCTCACTTCCAAAATATTACTAGTTTTTTTCAATCCTGTCTATTTCTTTTTTTATATAAATATGAACAATTGAAAAAAAATAGGAAAATGATGTATGCAACTAATATTTATTTTATTAAAGCATACTTAGTATACAAATACTGAAAGTATATTTAAATAACAATCAGCTTGTTTACATCACAATAGCGCCTCCACCTCTCTCAGCCCCATGCCATAATCACCCCAGTTGTCTGAAAAGGAGTTTATATGCGATCAGAAGAAATGAATCTCTAGTGACATCAGCAAAACAAAGGGGTGGAAGTTTTGCAGAAACTCCTCTACAACCTGATCATAGGCTGGAATTCTGTGATTGTCAAGAAAGTTTGCGACAATGGACTTTAATGAAGGCTAAACGTGTCTCTTACTGTCCTCTATGTATCTGTCGAATTGTCCGTGTTTCGTGATTTGGGGACCATCACAAATAGCTGCTTTCAGTTTGACAGTGCTGAGACGTGGAAATTTATGCTTTAATAATGTATAAACTTGGCTTTCTTTGTCGAGTGATATGACAATTTAGGTTGTATTTGTAATCGTGAAGGTAGAATCTTCTGGAAGCTAACAAAAGAGTGTGATAGAGCATAGTATAAAGCTGCTTCTAGTTCAGATCTTGCATTGGTTGTAACGATGCTTGTCCCCTCTGATACCCTACGGAAACAGCAAACAGGGAAGATCGGTGTAGCCACCTCGTCAACCAAACATAATGCAAAAAATTAAACCATGCAAAATAACAGAAGTTAAGGTGGAAACTTCCACTTCATAAACTACCCAGACCTGTGCATATTTATAAATATTAATAACAAAGCTAGTATAATACAAGACAAGCAAGGATTTAGTTGTTGAAAAGTTATAGGAAATAAAAGTGCGCAAATAGAGTTCTCTTATTAGTCATAGATGTATAATTAAAAGAACCTCGTAAATAAGATCTCTTTAGGCCTTTGTGGTGTGGTCGTAAAATCGAAATTTGCCACCATGCCTACAGTACGACGTTCCAAAAAAAACAAAAAAACGCAAGATGTTTTCTACCTTCCTCGTAAATTCTTGTTTCTTTATCCATTTATTTCTTCTCTTTACCTCCCTCATTTCCCTTTAAAGTTTTCTTATTAAAAGAACCTCGTAAATAAGATATCTTTAGGCCTTTGTGGTGTGGTGGTAAAATCGAAATTTGCTACCATACATACGGTACGACGTTCAAAATCGAAAAAAAACGTAAGATGTTTTCTACCTTCCTCGTAAATTCTTGTTTCTTTATCCATTTATTTCTTCTCTTTACTTCCCTCATTTCCTTTAAAAGTTTTCTTATTTTTAAAAAAGTTACGTTCGTAGCCACTAATTTTCAGCATATTTTGTATCTATTTGTTCCTATGGTGATATGGTTATCACTGCCAAAGACACTTAAATGATTGGGTTAAGAAAATTTTCAAAGGTTCCTGCGGTTTATCAGGATTAAATGCTGACATAAGAGCACAAAATATAAAAGTACCACCTAAATATCCTCTGATGGGAGGCTCAAAAGACCGAGTACTTCGAATTCTCCTGTAATCAAAAGAGGTTCGATCTTAGCTACGCGTACAGATGACAATATCGTAGGATCTGAGACAAATAGAGAACCTCGACGAAAATGGGATTCAATACGCATGCGTGAATATAAATTGGTATAATGGCTAATGGAAAAACTTGGTAAATTGGACCTTTGTTCAGTTAATTGATTGATCTGTATTCCCTTTGTTCAATCAGCAAATAAATGACTCAGCAGTCTGATTGTGAGGCAAACCAAAATGTTCGTTACCCACTTATTTTTGTCATCTACAATGGTTAAGAGGTTGTTTGAACCAGCTTATTCTGGGATTGGTTTAGCCTGTAGGTGTGTTTGCAATTTTACACTCTCCTATTCCGTATTATTTTGAGTGAAATAATCGGATTTATGCCATGATCAGTTTTGTATGTTTAAGAATGAGTGGGAGGAGTCCCTGTCATCTAAAATGGCAACTATTAATATTCATCGAAACACTACAATAAATGACACATTTTTCCTCTACGTCTATTTTAAATGTGCATTTGCCTCAAGTAGTTATATTACATTCTGCCTATTATATAGCATACCATCATCTCTGCAAGGACATATACACCCATACATCCAGCCATTGCAACTTGGGATAAATTGTTGTTTCGCAACTCCATAGCGTTTGTAAATACCAAAATATTCGCTCATCTACCTTCTATCCCACCACCACCACCACCACCACCACCACCATCGCCCTCTCACATATGCCCACCGTCTGTTGCACCTACTTTTAGGTCTAGCAATGGGGCCCTGGGTATACTGTTGCACTTTGCACCTAGATGGGTGACGCGCCTTACCATCCTCAGTGCCGTAGGGGTATCGAAAATATAATGGGGCTCTAGGGGCTTTATCTCTCTCGTACTCTTTCTTTTTACTCTTTTCCATCTTCTTTACCACACTGATATCACCTCTTTTCCTATTTGTGCCTCTCTACAGAAGCCCAGAGGGCCCAGAAGCCTATCGAAAATAATACCCTTAATTTATATTATTATTATTATTGTAGAAAAACGATATCAGCTTTGATTTCCTTTTACTTGGCAGATTTCAACTCCAATTTACGAAATATCTTTTTTACATTAAAGTCAATTTAATTATTATTATTTTTGAGAGGAAAGTGTACGATGATTTTAGTGAGGATGGATTTACTTCTGACGTTTCTTCAAACATTATTTGACATCTTCAGAGAAAAGTGTACGATGATTTTAGTGAGGATGGATTTACTTCTGACGTTTCTTCAAACATTATTTGACATCTTCAGAGAAAAGTGTACGATGATTTTAGTGAGGATGGATTTACTTCTGACGTTTCTTCAAACATTATTTGACATCTTCAGAGAAAAGTGTACGATGATTTTAGTGAGGATGGATTTACTTCTGACGTTTCTTCAAACATTATTTGACATCTTCAGAGAAAAGTGTACGATGATTTTAGTGAGGATGGATTTACTTCTGACGTTTCTTCAAACATTATTTGACATCTTCAGAGAAAAGTGTACGATGATTTTAGTGAGGATGGATTTACTTCTGACGTTTCTTCAAACATTATTTGACATCTTCAGAGAAAAGTGTACGATGATTTTAGTGAGGATGGATTTACTTCTGACGTTTCTTCAAACATTATTTGACATCTTCAGAGAAAAGTGTACGATGATTTTAGTGAGGATGGATTTACTTCTGACGTTTCTTCAAACATTATTTGACATCTTCAGAGAAAAGTGTACGATGATTTTAGTGAGGATGGATTTACTTCTGACGTTTCTTCAAACATTATTTGACATCTTCAGAGAAAAGTGTACGATGATTTTAGTGAGGATGGATTTACTTCTGACGTTTCTTCAAACATTATTTGACATCTTCAGAGAAAAGTGTACGATGATTTTAGTGAGGATGGATTTACTTCTGACGTTTCTTCAAACATTATTTGACATCTTCAGAGAAAAGTGTACGATGATTTTAGTGAGGATGGATTTACTTCTGACGTTTCTTCAAACATTATTTGACATCTTCAGAGAAAAGTGTACGATGATTTTAGTGAGGATGGATTTACTTCTGACGTTTCTTCAAACATTATTTGACATCTTCAGAGAAAAGTGTACGATGATTTTAGTGAGGATGGATTTACTTCTGACGTTTCTTCAAACATTATTTGACATCTTCAGAGAAAAGTGTACGATGATTTTAGTGAGGATGGATTTACTTCTGACGTTTCTTCAAACATTATTTGACATCTTCAGAGAAAAGTGTACGATGATTTTAGTGAGGATGGATTTACTTCTGACGTTTCTTCAAACATTATTTGACATCTTCAGAGAAAAGTGTACGATGATTTTAGTGAGGATGGATTTACTTCTGACGTTTCTTCAAACATTATTTGACATCTTCAGAGAAAATGAAATTAATAGGTACCACTCGTTTTATATAGACCTGATATAAAGGTGTATTGGGATGGGTGAGGGAGGGGCGAAGCTTAAAATATAAAGGAAAGTAGATTTTTAAAAAAAATTATTAAATTATGTGATGTATATTTTGTGTTTAAATTCGTTCGTTATTTATGTTTAAGTCGAGTCTATTTTGCTTGATCGGAATTTATTTTTGGTATTTTTTGTTTTCATTTTTTGTCGAAGTTTTTAACAAAGAAAAAGGAGGTAAAATGAGAAGTCAGGTTGTATACCAATTTAAATGTAATGGGGGAGATTTGTACATCTTCATATATCGGTTGTACCATGAACACCCTCAAAACTCGCGCCTATCAACGTCGCTAAGAACCGAGCAAAATTCAAGACCATCTTGCAAGGATCCACAAATGAGAAAGAAAAAATACAAATTTTTACAGTATTTTATAAAGTTCAAAACAAATAAAATTTGAAACTCGAAAAAGCAATTCCGATAAAGCAAAATAAAGTAGACTTAAACATAAAATAGAAGGAATATATGCATCACATAATCTAAAAGTTTTTACTTTTTACATATTTTTTTATTATTATAATGGTATTTTATATGTATTTATAATAATAATCATCATCATCATGAGTATTTGAAAAATAATTTCATCTTAGTTTGGTTATGACTTATGTTTTTATCGAAGTTATTTCTAATAATTCTTTTATAATATCTAAAAACAAATTGGTGAAGTTCACAAATAAATATAAGTATCGGAATTTTGTGAATAATTTAAAACCCAAAGAATTACAAATGGTGAAGTTAAGAAAACTTAATTTTATATATCTTCTATTCTATACCTCTATATTTTAGCAGTGATATTTTGAATGTAGGGGAAATTTAGTTTCGAGTTCTTTTTTAAAATTATTATAATTGGCGAAGTTCAGAAAATTTATAAAAATTTAACCATGGCTGCTTTTTTTTAGATTTTAAATTTTAATCTTAGTAGCGAAGCGCAAGCTCCCCCCGTAGTGGGGAGTGACGAAACCATTGCCTTGTTTATATATAACAAAATTTGCTAATAAAAAAAATTTGCTAGGTGACAAAAGTATTCAAGCAATAATAATTTTATCATTTAATATTTCGTGGCATAAGCTTTGTTTCCAATAACAGCACGAAGACTATTTTCATAAGCAAATCTCCCTCAAAGAGGCAAAGTACTGTGGGTCTCTTTTTCGGATTGCAGTCTTCAGTATTCGCCATAAATGCTCAATTGGATTGAGGTCAAGGAAGGAAGATTATTTTTTTCTTCTTAATTAATCCATTATTGAGTTAATTTGGCCGTGGACTTAGGATCATTTTCCTTTTGAAATATCCATTGATGACGGCAGTAGAATTATTTCGGACTTGAGAGCCGTCTTTCATCCATTATCTTTCGATACGTGGCACCATCAATTTGCCTATCAATAATGTGGAGTACTTATGAACCCTGTTAAGTAAAGCAACTCTAAACTTTGAGACTACCTCCTCCGTGTTTCCTGGTTAGGATGGTTTGCTTAAGATCAAAGGCAGTTCTTTCTGCCCTCCAACCTTACCGAGCTTCACTTTAGCCAAAAGGTTTTATCTGAGTCTCATGTGACCATAAAATATTATTCCAAAATTCACTTTCCGTTGCAATATGCTCCCTGGCAAACTTTTAACAGATCGTTATATGCTTTTTATTAGGAAGTGGAGTTTTGCGGGGAGTAAAAGAATGCAGATCATTACGTTAGATCTCTTCTCTACTAATAGCTCTTTTATTTTAGTCACTGACGATTCTTGATCGCTTTGTATATCTTTCAGAGTCATCATTGTATTATTCTTTATATTTCGAGGCATTTAACGCCAAGACCGATCGTTATTGTTGCGATGACCACAGGCTCTTGACATGTTGGAAGTGATTCCAGACTCGTCATGGTTTCGAATTATAGAATCTACAGTTGCATAAGGCGCTTCAACTCGCTCAATAATAGTCTTATAGGATAATTCATCTAACAAATTGGAATTATTTCCGGTCGAATAACTTGAGGAACTTCTTCGACTTTCGGTATTGCTCACAGCAAACGATCTTCTCCTATGGATTATTCTCAATAAATGCCGGTGCTGATGTACGGTAGTTTACATCAATTTCGTTTTTAAAAATGTCTCGCCTCTCAATCATGCATTTTTCATCGAATTTATAAGATTTCTTTTCTTTTATAACAATATTCTTGCATTTTTGTTTATTAAACATTGTTGTTATATACAAAGAAAATCTGTCCTGTCTATTTTCTCTATTGAATATATGTTTAATGAGTTTCCTGTTAGTTTTATCACTCGGAGAAAGCACGAAATAATCAGAAATATAGAAAGTTTGAGTATGAAAATACTTGTGTCACCTCATATATATATATGTATATATATATATATATATATATATATATATATATATATATATATATATATATATATAAATGGAAGGGACACCACAGTATAAGTATTTTAGAGCAATTTATTGCGAAACCAGGTCTCGACAGATCCATTCGTCATCTTCAGGCACAAGCAGACTCAAAAGTACAGAAATGTGTTTACCCAAGAACACACAAATTTAGAAGCAAAATTTTTAGCCAGTGCAAAGTTTGAGAGGAAATTTCTTATCAGAGGTAGGATGAGGGTTCAATTAATCATAGGAATAGTTTTTGAAACAAGTAAACAACAACCCTACAATTAAATTTACAGTTCAATGGGAACTAAACAATTAACTGCCTTCAAATAATGTCAAAATGACGAATATCTAAACATTTATTTAGCTTCTTCCCTATATCTAAGGCTTTGTCGCAAAATTTACTTAATAATCCGAACATTTATTAAACTACCATATTTCCTATAGCATATGGAAAAATTTCTTTATAAATCCAGAATCAACTTATATTCACTATCTAATTCTATGAAAAAATCTATTAATAATTATATTATCTTCGCCTATTCGCCTCAATTAATCAATTTCTAAAACTAACAGGAGCCATCTATCATTATTGTTGCCTTTCATTACGAAAATATCATACGATGTAAACTATCACCAAAAAAGTCTACAGAAAAAAAATACGGCTTTCATAATTCATATATGAATCATGTATCATAAAAATAGCCATAGAATATTTATAAGCAAAGGTATTAGTTCCTCTACGAGAGTAAATTACATAAAAGAGAGGTATGATGCGTCAACCTATCTTCTAGATTATTTTCACTTCTAGTGAAGACCATACAATTTATTTTAATATATATATATATATATTTATATATATATATATATATATATATATATATATATATATATATATATATATATACAGCAAACCGCAAGAAACAGATAAACAGGATCATTTTCCTCCTGGAAATGTTATTTCCTAATTCGCAAAAAATTCCGTAGAGGGGTGGGATTCGAACCGTGCAGACTGAAGCAGCGAGCAACTGCTTTGATCTCAATTACACTGTCCCCTTAGACTACTCGTCTACGCGGACGAAAGACAAAAATCTTCCGAATAAATAAGCTTTTAAAGGAAAATAAATACCTTCAAAAGTTTGGTTTAGCTATGGGAAATTGCTTTTTTCCTGTTCTCTCTAATATATATATATATATATATATATATATATATATATATATATATATATATGGAGTTTTTTTAAACTACCTTACTTTCCATCATTATCGACTTTCCCCTTGTTTAGTTTCGATATATAGACGATATTATTTGTTTGTGGTCTTCTTCTAAGGATGTTGATGGTTTTATTACTGAACTAAATTCTCTGGTTTCCTCTATTAAATTTACCCTTAAACTCGAATAAAATGGTATCCTCCCGTTTCTAGATCTACCTATTCATAGGACTCCATCTGGATTTAAATTTTCCGTCTATCGTAAGCCTACCAACGCTGGTTCTTATATTCATTTTTACTCAGGTCATAATGATAAAGTCAAACGGTCTGTATTTATTTCAATGTTTCTCCGATGGTTGCGGGTCACCAGCCCAGAATTCGTGGATCTTGAGATTTATAAAATCTTTGAAATGGGTAACAATCATTACTACCCTCAAAAATTTCTTGCAGGGTGCTTAGATTTGACAAAGAAAATCGTTTTACAGAACTGAAATCCCTCCCGCATACAATTTTAAGAACTCCGTTGTTTTACCGTTTTCTGAGTCCTTTTCCTTGCTTCCCCGCCTCTTGAAAAGTTTAAATGTTTCAGTCATATTCAAGTATGAGTCTACCATGTAGAAAATTTTCATTCATAATAATAACAATAGTATAGGGAAGGCTTATTCTGTCGATTGTTCCGTTTGCCCTAAGCAATACTTTGGGCAAACCGGTAAATCATTAAGTGTAGGCTTGACACAACATAAATACAATATCTGAAAATAGTCCTCCTATCAATTGGAATTCGGTTAAATTGATTTACAAATCTGATGAGTATGTTAAAATAAATGTTGTTGAATGCTCATTCATTAATTCATCGCCTAATTTTAATATATTTCCTGATTTCTTTGCACTGGACCCTGTAATAAAAAGGCTTATTTGTAAAAAAATTGTTCCTTTTAAATCTTAGGCTTTTGATTTACTAAATCAGTTCTGTTTATTTTGTTTATTTCAATGTACTTATAATTATATGTAGACCTTATCTCTATGCTTTTACCCTTCATTTCCTTGATTTAATCCTGTCTTTGATAATATTTCTCTAATCTGTGTCTTTTCGCTGTACATGGGCGGGGCACAACTCTGTTGTTTCTTATATTTACCACCTCTGTTAAGTAATTCGTTATTTCCTTAGAATGAACTGAACAAGCTCGAAAGTACTTGGACTCCGCCTTTCATTTTCCTGTCGGATTTTTTGCATTTATTGCTTTACTCACGCGCTACTTTGTGAGTTTCTCATATTCATATATATATATATATATATATATATATATATATATATATATATATATATATATATATATATATATATATATATATATATATATATATATATATATATATATATATATATATAAGTTACGTTCCACATACCCAATAGGATGAGTATAACTCATAACTCTCTGACACTTTATGGCACCATCTTACACACTCATTCACTCAACTTTCCGTCACTGCCATGCAAAGCATCTAGAACAGATCAATGCTTCACAGCGGGCCTATACTATAAGCATTTCCTTTGAGATTCACCCAAAAGGAACAATAATAGGATGTTCTTAATCTAACTTTAGACACACACAATACGACATAGTTTCCTCGAAACTGTCCATGCAAACAGAATTTTATATCGTGACGTTGATAAGCTCCGTTGAACAATCCATCGGAGTGATTTTAACTCCACTTCAAGGTTTTGACATAAAATTTAGAATTTATCTCTTTTTAAATATTCTTTTGTCATATTCATTCATTACTACCTGTTTTTCCTTAGCGTGTCCGACCTTATTCACGTATAGTCATTAAAGTATCGACCGATTTTTCATCAGAATTTCGATTCAGAACCCAATCCCAATTTTCATCTAGAATCTACTATTCATCATGCCTTGATTGGAATTGAAGATTCCTAGACTGGTAATATCATCAGGTTGATACTGTCTACTTATTTATAAAGTGGTCATATCTATTATTTGTTACTAAAGAATTGTAACAACTAATTAATCTTCCTAGATCTGTTTGAAAAATCAAAGATGGATTGATTTTATACCATATAAGCTGTATAGTACGTGAGTCAAAGGAAGAGGGAAAGTAGGAAAGGAATTACTGTCAGAAAAGCTGCACAAATTCAGTTTAACTTTCAAAAGCAGTGGCCCGCTTCAGCTAGAAAGTAGTGACCCTGGATTGACATCAGATTTTCCACGCACCATTCACCAGGAGTTACACTCGAATTTCCCACGCAGTATTCATCGGAGTGACAATTGCAGGAAATATTTTTGCAACTCCAATTCTACGGAATCACATCGCAACAACTATGGACGACCTTAACTCGTTCAACACACGATAAGTTAAACGTGTACTATTTCCTTACTAGAGTTTCAGGCTACCTTGCCTAATCCGTAGTTCACTCAAATACACTTACTATTACCCTTAGTGAAAGTAACAAGTGACACTCAAAAAGTTAAGTCGCTGGTGCAAGGCACTGCCACACGCAAGAGTGGAAGGAATTTTTCCCCTCCTGAGATACCACGCAAACTTTAGCTACCAAAGCCTTCCCCCTCCCTAACATAAATATTTGGAAATTTTTATTCAATAAACTGATAAAAAAATGGATCTTTTGGCTCATTCCACTCAGCTATTCTACCTTTACCCTGAAGATCTTGTAAGGAAATTAAAGCACAAAATAGGGAATAGTGTGAGTCCAGACTTTCTTCGAGAATCCTCCGTTCAGCACCTTCCCTCACACATTCAAGAAAAACTTGAAATTCTAACACCGGAAACCTCACTTTAGCAACTCGCTACGCCTGACGCACGAGCTTTCAATCGCAGTTCTCATTCAAAGGTGACTTCTTTTGCAAAGGATCCCTCAAATGGAGGCAGCATTTGTCTCCATCAAGGAAGAGCTCGCGCCACTTTCACGAAGGTTGGCCACTCTCGAAAAGTCGAGAGATTACTTCAGGGGACGCTCGGCATCACGTGCTCCTGACTCCCCTCCTAGATCGCGCAACTTTCTCACTTTTCAAGATATTATCTGCTGGTGCCACTGGCAATAAGGTAGCCTAGCTCACCGCTGTAAACCTAGTTGCAAGGAAAATGGAACCTCGGAAAATTTCTAAGGGAAACAGAAATGAAGGGCGTCTCAGCTCTGTTTCCCCACTCCCCTCGTTTACGCGTTATTGACCCAACCAACGGAAGAAGGTTCCTGCTCGACACAGGATTAGTGATATCACTTCTCCCTACTACATATGACGAACTTCAATACCAATAGAACAACATTCCCCTTCAGAGCGGAAAGGGAACCACAATTCGTGTGCCTAGTGAACGTACACTTAATATATTATTCGCTTTAAGAGATAATCTAACGGAAACTTAAAGTGTATGATGTCAAAAATGAGAAAATCGGTTGCGGCAGTTTTTAGAGAATTATAAACATTTGGTTGACCATAAGCATTCATGCTTTTTGGACGGCAACACCAATCTATCAGTCAGCGCTATATGTGAACATATGATTCCTCCATCGGTCTCTTTTTCAATTTCAACCGGATCTACAATAGACCAATTCCTTTTTAAAATGAGGGAACTTTACGACCTTCACAACGAAGACGGTATTAATAAAAAAAAAATGCCTAGTTTTACTCATCATAATTACATCATGTCGTAACGCAATGGCCACCCGCTGCCGATGGACCAAGACATTTATCACCAAAGCTATTAGGCGTGATAAAAGACATCATTAAAGCTATATTAAAAGCGAAAAAATAATAGGCCAAGTAGATCTCCCTTTGCCTCATACATTAATTTTGTAAGAAAATAGAATGGCAATTACCGTATGATCTATGACTACCGTCGTTATAATTCTAGCACAATTAAGATTAAATACCCACTCCATTACCTCCCCGATTTTATTGCAATTTTACAAAATTGTTCGGTATTCTCTAACGGATCAATTTTCTATTGAAAAAACGGCTATGATATCGCAAGTGGGAATCCATGTATGAGTTCTTTGCTCGTTCACTAGGTACAAATTCATAATTCGTCTCAAATATTCCAACGGTACATTAATTATGTTGTCCGTGAACTGACCTTGTTTTTTGCATAGGTGTATGACCTTTTGGTTGCAAGGTAAAATGAAAGTCAACATTTTGAAATTTGGAGTAACTCTTTGCAAAGTTAAAAATGCATGGTTGTTAAATCAATGTTGCAAGATGCTAACTCTGAGCCTATATCTCCAAAATAAGATAACTCAACCACTATCAAGGATTAATCTAGAGCGAAACTTTGAAAGAGTTACATAGATTCCTAGTTTTAGTCAATTTATTTGGTAGATGTATTATAAAGGTTACAGCCACTCTCATTCCTCTCTCGAAATTGTTAAAGAACTCAAATAAGCGTCGCCCAAAATCAAAATTGCAATGGAATGACGCTACAATTGCAACTATGCCCACACTGGTCTTTATATGTTTTTTCCCTCATCAGAAGGTTGAATATTTGTAGCAATTTTGGGTTCCCCTCGCCAAATCGGACGACAAGCACCCTCTGTCAGCTTGTAGTATTCAACTTTTCGGTACCACTATACGACTACACTATGCTTACGCATAGCATACATTTTTTAACTCTTTCAACCCTTCCCTCCCACACACACGTTCGACTCAGTTCTTCAATAAATTGTCAGCGTTGAGTCTCAAGTCATTACTCGGTTATATTTAATTTTAGTTGATAATTAAAGAGTTTAATTTTATACTAAATTACTTGAATACAGAGGTATAAATTGCCCTTCTTGTTTCAGAGGGTTACAAGGAGTAACAAGGAAAGTAAGTACCCTAGGAGACCTTACGGTCCATTCAAAGAGGGTACCTTTGGACTAGCAATCGAGCAGGCACATGACTGCTCAATTGTTTTGCGTCCCTAAACGGCCACTTTTCAAGACTTTGTCTAGTCTTGACTTGAACTGGTCAAAAGATTCACTGTTGACAACTTCCACTGGAAGTGCGTTCCACTTACCGCAGATACTGTAGGTGAAAAAATTTCCACACAAATTGCGGTTGTAACGCTTCAGTTTAAGTTTGAAGCCGTGATTGCGCGTTCTGTTCTCACTCAGTGTGAAAATATCCCG
Organism: Ceratothoa steindachneri; assembly: GCA_963969495.1. Lineage (NCBI taxonomy): Eukaryota > Metazoa > Arthropoda > Malacostraca > Isopoda > Cymothoidae > Ceratothoa > Ceratothoa steindachneri. The sequence continues at coordinate 16,775,652 of OZ018330.1, read as the reverse complement.
ATAGTCAAATTTGTCGAACCCTCGAAGTATTTTGAAAACTTCGATGAGCTGACCACGCAGTCTAAGGGTTTCCAGCGAGAACAGATCTAATTCCCTTAGTCTATCCTCATAACTTTTATGTTCGAGAGAGGGAATCAGCTTGGTTGCCCTGGCTTGTACGCGTTCCAATCTCGCGATGTCCTTTCGCAATGAAGGACTCCAAAATTGAACGGCGTACTCCAGGTGCGGTCGGACAAGTGAGTTGTACAGGCACAGTACAATCTCCTGGTTCTGATAACCAAACTGGCGCTTAATATAACCTAGCATCCTTTGGGCCGTTTTCTCGGCCTCAATGCACTGTTTCGAGAACTTGAGGTCACTAGTGATTGTTACACCCAAGTCCTTCTCAGTGTCGGTGGATTCCATAGCAGTGCCTTTAAGGATATACTGAGATTGGGGGTTTCTGTGGGCGATATGCATTACTTTGCATTTGTTCACGTTAAAAGGCATTTGCCACGTGTCCGACCACTCCCCAATCTTCCCAAGATCTTCCTGCAGGCGGGCAGTATTTCCATCTTTTGCAACGTTCATACCAAGCTTGGTATCGTCGGCAAATTTGTAAATCTTGGCAACCATGTCACCGTCCATGTCGTTGACGTAGATGATGAATAGTAGTGGTCCCAGGACAGAACCTTGAGGCACCCTGCTACTAACGGGCACCCACTCAGAAGACTGTCCATTCACCACCACCCGTTGCCGTCTGCCACTTAGCCAGTTCTCGATCCAGCCGGCTACCTTTTTCGTCTATGCCCAGCGCTCGCACTTTCCGGAGAAGGCGGCGGTGTGGTACCTTATCAAAGGCTTTCTGAAAATCTAGGTAGACCACATCCACCACCTTGTCCCGATCGTGCTCACTGAAAACGAAGAGGAAGAATTCCACAAGGTTCGTCAGGCATGACCGTTGCCTTCGGAAGCCGTGCTGGGAACTCCTCATAGCAGGTTTGACTCTAAATACGACGTCACTTTGTCCACCATGATGCTTTCCATGAGTTTACTGACTATCGAAGTCAGACTGATAGGTCGGTAGTTCGATGGTTGGTTACGGTCTCCTTTCTTGAAGATAGGAGTCACCTCCGCCTCACGCCAGTCTCTAGGAACGCATTTGGTCCGTAATGACATGTTAAAGATAGCGCACAGATGTCGTGATACTTCATCGCACATTTCTTTCAACACTTTAGGTAGAAACCCGTCCGGTCCAGGGGACTTATTCGTCTTTAGGTCAGCGATCTTTTTCTTTATTTCTCCTTCGGTGAATTCCATTGCCTCCAGCTTTTTCCCCCGAGTAGGAATCCGCCGGCCAGGGAATGGGACCACACTCTTCAGTAAACACTGAAGAGAAGTAGTCGTTGAGGAGGTTAGCATTTTCTGCATATGAATGCTTTAATGTCCCCTCCTCATTCCTCAAAGGGCCAATCGTTCGACGGATTGGTTTATGGCTGTTCACATATCCAAAAAACTCCTTGTGATTCTCTTTACAGAGTCTCGCCACTCGGAGTTCCTTAGACCGCTTAGCCGCCCTTATGCTGGACTTCACTCTCCTGGCTAGCCTCCGGTATTCGTCAAAGTCCCCCGAGATCTTTGATTGCCGGTACACAGTTCTCTTCTCCCTAAGCAGTTGGCCGATTTCTCGATTAAACCACTTAGGTTGAACAGAAGACCGACGGGGACATTTCAGAGGGATAAAACGCAAAGGAAGACTCATGAATGTGGTTTTAAAACTGTTCCAAGAGTCTTCAACAGCCTCGCACTCTTCTAGCCTCGCGTCAGTCAGTCCCGCGCGTAGACCTGCAAAGTCTGCTCTTCTCAAATCGAGTTTCCTTTATTTACTAGTTGCAGGCTCTGCCTTGGGGACTTTGACTACAAATCTAATTAGTCGGTCGTCACTGCCACCGAGCTCTTCGCCAACAGAAGAAGCTACGAACTTCCCAGAATAATTCAGTGGGTTATTGATCTGTAGCATCTACATTTCAACTTCGAACGAACGCCGAGAAAACTTTATAACCGAGCCAAATTGTCATGCTGCCGAATCGATACTTTGCAAGTGACATTTTACAAAGCTGCATTTTGCTAAGCTCCACAGTCATTCGACACTGCCCTTTCCCAATAAGTCCCCGCATTTCTCCAACAATCCAGTTGATCTAATTTTGTACCTACCTATTAGGCATATTGTATATACCCAATAGGTAGGTAGGTATATTGTACCTACCTACCTATTAGGTAGGTACAATATACTTCTTTTTTTTCAAATACGACAATGAAAACTTAAAAAACTAAAAGTCAATCAATCTCTTATCCGAAAAATATAAAGTCTAGTGGCAGAAATGATATAGAATGGAAATAAAAGAATTAAGGATGAATAAAAGAGGAAAAAAGGATTAGGTCGCTTAAAGTCAGGTCAAGCCAAGGAATCTTTTGGTCCAGTCTAGGGGTATGTGACATATTCATTGAATTATTATACAATGAACGGGATCTTAGCTCAGTCTCAATGATCTAACTCCCCATTAAAGGGGTATTGGTACAATATTCTATCAATATCGTGATTAACGTAATGTTAAAGAGTACTTCGTTAGCTTTGCTCTATAATTCACAATAATGCTTGTGTTCGTATTTCTAAGTGTTTCTTTTTGTACGAACTCATGTCTTGAGGATAAATATCCGTTCATATCTAGGTGTTTTGGGCCAACGAGGTAATCTATAAAAGTTGTGATTGATCTTTTTTTTTACCTTTAATCTCCTCTAGACTTTTTATTATTTACCTCTCAGTTCCTTATTGAGTAATGCCTGTTCCTTTTCTTAAAATAAATCTTTTTTGTTACTTCTACTTTAAACTAAACTTGTCTTCTTCCTTTCCTCCGTATTTAGTGAGTATGCCCTTGTTAATTATTGCCAATATTATTTCCCTGCCTTTGTTTTCTTTGGCAATACCACGGCGCATGGCGCCTTTGATAGTAGAGATCGCAACTGCTTAAGATTGGCACTTTGCAGGTTCGAGCCCCTTCTCCAAGCTCTGATTAAACAACCCCAGTGTAGGACTACCTTATATCCTCTCTAGCTTTTAGTCCTACCATTCCTCAGGCGGTAATCCCTGGGTAAAGTCGGCCTAACCTCTTTTGCCCCACTTGCTGCTTCCCATAGGAAACCCCGTTTGTGATGCTTCGCTCAGAGAGTAGTAACTTGACGGGCAATCTGCGCTACGAGGGCTTCTGCGTCGATCTCCTAAAGTCCATCTCGGAGATGGTGGGCTTTGACTACGAGATCAAGATATCTGGGGATGGTGTGTATGGGGTCATCGACTCGGGCAGTAAGGAGTGGAATGGACTCGTCAAAGAGTTGATCGACAAGGTAGGTCGCTTCAATCGAGGCTTGTTAACATTTCAATCCCGAGACCCTTAACTAAAGCTTCGAGTAATTTATCTCACTGATATTACGTCCCCAGTCTTAGCCAAGAATTTTAGTCATTGGCATCGGCGCGCATCAATGCCTTATAATGAAAATAAAGGAGTTGAACATAAATTTAAGAATAAGAGGGTTAGGTTGCTTAAAGGCAGGTCAGTGCCAGTTAATCAGTTGGCCCAGTCCAGGATTATTCGACATATTCATTGGATTATTATAAAGTCGAAGGGATGCCAGTCCAATATCATGGATATAATGGTCTAATTGATGCATTATGTTTTGTTAAAAGAGGCGAATAAAGAAAGTGAAGAATTTCATTGTATGGATTCTTCGTATAGGGGAAAGCTGGTATAGTATGGGCAACCCTGTTGTAGCTGACATCTGTAAGATTGCTTACCCTCCAAAATGGTTAATGTTAATTTGCTTTAACTATGGGTGTCTGACAGGTTCGGTGGAATCTCCCCTTCCCGTCCCTTTTTTCTCAAGTAACCTAATTAGTCCCCTCTATCAACTACTCATATAATATAGATTCACCAAATTTTCACTTTTCCTAACTTTACGACTTTTTTTACGATCCTCGCTTAATTCACTTTCTGAGGCTGGAAATACCCTCCTTGGTTTTGCTTTTTAGCTGTAAGGAACACCCGAAATTTGTAGAACAAATGCAGAGTTGCTTTCGCGTGGCAACAATAGGGATCTAATAATAATGAATTTGGCTGTTGTCGTCTCATTGCCGTCGGCTCGGGCACAGAGAGCGGATCTGGCGGTTGGCTCCATGACCATCAACTACGCCCGGGAACGGGTCATCGACTTCACCAAGCCCTTCATGAACCTCGGCATTTCAATTCTCTTCAAGGTAATTACCTCCTTCCATTATACGTACGAGTGTGTATATGAAGATTCAAGGGCCTACATGTACCTAGTTAATGCAGAGATTTTTGGCGGATATAATAATTAGTGTGATTGTGTCTTTTTATGTTTCAGTTATTTTATCACTCGGTGTTTAGTTTGCTTTAGTTTTGATATGTGTGTTCGCTTCTCTCCCTCCTTCTTCTCAAATTAAACTCAATTTTAAATTACTTATGAAGCATAATACACTTTATGATTCTGTTTCTCATAATTTGTTTACTATATTCATTATCTTTTGATTTTATCTTTACTGAAGCTGTTCAAAGTGTATTTTCCTCTAAACAATAAAAAAAGAAAATCCCTTAACTTTAGTTGTATGGTTGTTAGTGATGTCCAAACTGGACACCTAAACCATTATTAAAAAATCCTCACTTTAGTATCCATTATTCGCTAACACTAATCAAAAATAACTAAATCTTAGCTAGTGGTCGCTTTTATATACATGTTTGAACGTTTGAAGAATATTAAAAGTTTATCTGAAATATGAGGTTATAAAAGCGAGATCAAGTCTTTTATTCATTTTATAATTGAACTTTTTAAATTTCCCGCTCTTTTTTAAATTTAAATTCCCCCAATTTTGAACCATCAAGTTTAATACATAGAATATTCAGTGTTTCTTTAACTAAAGAGGATCGATTAGAAGAAATAAAGGTCAGTAGACGTCGCTCTTATCCCCTGGCTTCTTCCAAGTTCCCTGTCTCAACACAGATGCCTACAAGTCAGCCGACTCGCCTCTTTTCGTTTATGAACCCGCTGGCGGTGGAGATCTGGCTCTATGTCCTCGCCGCCTATGTCCTCGTGTCCTTTACGATGTTCGTCATGGCCCGATTCAGTCCTTTTGAATGGATAAACCCGCATCCATGTAACTCCGAGGCCGATGTGGTGGAAAACCAATTTAGTCTCAATAATTCTTTCTGGTTCATTACCGGAACCCTTCTCAGACAAGGATCTGGCTTGAACCCAAAGGTAAAAAGACTGGTAGCAACATTGCTATAAATCAACGATAAAGCCATGAAATAAATATAACTTTCGCAATGAGTTAATAAGGGTTAATATATTGGATTATTATCATTATATTTTATTTACTATTCAAACAATGGATTTAATAGTTCGTTGCAAACAGATTTGGGGTTTAGGATATTTTGGCAAATTTTCATTAAATGAATTATAGTGAATAAAAATTTTTGTCTTCTGAGGATGTTCCGTCTGAACTAAGAGAGTGATGTCAATATAATATATTTATTTAAATTCAAAAGATTCTCATCAAAACTATACACATAATTTTCCACCCAAAATAAACCATATCACCGCTCAACTTTGGCCAAGCTGCAAATTTTAGCTTCTTTCCATTAGTTTAATATCCAATTCAGAATTTTTTGCCAAAATATTATCACCCAATTGGAAATACAGCTAAATATAGCTAAATGAAAATATACAGCAGTAACATATATTATTAACGAAATAGTTTTTCCTTCGTTTACAACCAATCTTAAATATTTTCATTTTCTGAAAATAAACTAGCTAATGCCAGATGATTTTACTCATGAGGAATTATCCAAATATTGAAATTATACCTTAAAAATACACAAATTCACGAGGTTTATCTATCATTTGAACAAAAAGTTATATTTAAGCATCTAAACGCGCATATAACTGATAAACACAACAAAGGCTACACTTAGCCATCCTTAAGTAGCTTTGAAGATTAATTCTGGTGTGAAAGAGAAGAAATATACTTCTATGAACAAAACCGAAAGATCTAATAGGAGGAAATTTACGCGTTTGTAACATGTAAATCGCTACGAATAGGAACGTGATTTCAGCCGAGTTAATGAGGCGGAAAGGACGATTACATTAAAAACATGGCGAGAAATTATCTCTACGATTTTCTCTTAAACCTATTATCCGACCTATTCCTATTTTGTTAGTTCGTAAATTTAATTCCTTGTGCTCTTTTTCACAATTATTTAGGGATTTTAAATGGCTCTTCGTTTTAGAGATTTAAATGGCTCTTCTGTTCCAAGATTTGCCATAGCAATCTAGTGATCTAAGATCTTTTTAACAGTTTTTTTGCCTTTAACTAATTGTTTTATCTTGTTTATTTGTTAATAGAATTAACATTATTGCTCTAAATAAATAAAGGAAAGCGTATGCAAGATATAAAATGTTCATCTTTAATTTGGTCGTTTCGAGGTCCAGCCGTAACGGCCGCCTTAGAATATATTAACGAAATAGGAAATGAAATCTTTAATATCGCAAAATTTTAATAAAGTGCAACTTGAAAGAAAATAAAATACAGTAAACAGTGACATGAAAGTCTGTAATACAATAATACAATTTGAAAATGAGTTGCGGATCCTTTGAAGTTGGAACCAGATATTTGTTTTGCGTAAAATAAATACTAATTCTAAAATTTGAAGATCATTCCAGTTTAAAGTACCATTGAGGATTTTAAAGTTGTGCAGAGAAGTTTCAAACTTATATTTATCGGGAGTACGAACGCATTACTCCCGGTGCTATACTGGTTTAAGGGAGCAAAAGGATGGCTACAAATGCTCAGAGGTGTTACCTTCCTGGGTGGCGTCCTGGGCCGAACCAGCGGCGCTACAGGCATCAGAGCTACCTTAGAATCTCGCAGGTGTTTTCTAGCCTTAAACTAAAATGGCTTAGGGCGAGATGGTCATGATCTTTGCGGGCAAAATAAGAGTCGTTGGTATCTGAGGGAGAGGCTGGAACTACGTGTACAAGTGCATACTGCACTGCTCATACCGTAAAGCGAACAACATTTGCCCTGCATCGGCATGTAGGTTCTCTAGAGGGGATTTGCGGAAGGGAGAGGGCGCCAGGCGAAAGCCAGGCAGTGGATTGATTCCACCTTCTGCAATAAACGCTCTGCTGAGGATCCTTAGAACTCGCATCCATAGTGTAGCTGAGAATGAACAGAGGACCGATGGAGAAATAGGAGAGTAGCCCCATCAGCATACCAAGTGCTGAGCTCCACGAAGCGGGGAATGTCCATGGCGCGGGTAAAGGAGATCATAAGGCTGCGAATATGGGTCTTCCAGGTAAAGCTTGGTCAAAAACAACATCAAAGAACAAGTTCGACCGCACAAAATACAGAGGAACCCAATTTAAAAACAGGTACCAGTTGGGGTCAAGCAGTGGTTGATGGTATAAGGGTACCACCTTAGTCTTGGCCAAAGAAAACCGAAACTCGTTCGCTTTGGCATCGTGAGAAAGGCGAAGCAGAGCCTGTGGGAGTCGCTGTTATAAGGTAGGGATTTGGGTCGCACCAAAATAAATAGTTAGGGCGTCTACGTAGATCGTACGAGAACATCTCCCGATATCACATAGGTACCTTTGATGCTAAAGGGAAGAACTTTCGCGATATTGATTATCGCAGCATTGAATCGATTATACGGTAGCTCCAATGTAATTTTGGTCGCAGATCAACTTGATAGGAAAGAGCTTTTGATTTGATGATATTTGTAAATACAAATTTGCAATAGAGAAATGGCTAAAATCTATTGAGTACTTTTCGTAGGTCCATTGCTAAGTCAGTTCTAAAATATTAAATATATTAATATATCGATCAACCATCGAATCGAGATAGTTCTTATTTTCTAAAAAACTTCTTTGACAAAATCCAAGTCAGAGATAATTAATGTAAAGGAAAAGCCCATGTGCTATGTTTAATAGATAATGATTCTTCTCTTCGCCTCTTTTTTCTTTTTCTTGTGAAGACAACCCAGCCACTCATCTTTTTTTCTTAATCAGGCAAACAACCTTCTTCACTCTTGTACTTACTTTAATTAATCCATATTCTTTACTACCTTCTTTTCAAAGCTTTTTAGCGGAGATATCCTGTTAATTTTTATTTATTTAAAAAAAAATAAGTAAACCATAACATACCAATTCGTAACATGTAAGGAAAATTAATTTTAACTCCTATACATTTAATGAGCAAATATGTGAAGGTATGTCTACAACTGTAGTTAATTTTTAAGAGACGATAATTCCGACATTCCTACACAAAAAATGATTGTCACGGCTACTGAAATAGAAAACGTGTAAAATTCACGTTGGCGCAAGACTCACGTTTTCAAAGATGTATGTACATTAGGATAAAACATTTTAGAAGAAAGTATTATGAAGCGACAAAAATAAAACTATTTGGCCATAATTGTAGAAGACATGTTTTTGCGGAAAGCTGTTGAAGCGATTTATTCGAAAAAGGTCGTATGAATCTTAAAACACAGTAGAGGAACCGTAATGTTAATTGATCTCAGTACTTGAAAAATGGTTTGAAGACTCCATAATTAATGTTTAAATGGCCAGCCAAGAGCTAACCCCTTGAATTACATAGGATATTTGTATTGAAATGGAATTATAAACACGAATTGTGGATGTATTTATAGGAAAGAACAAAGAAATATTTATAGTGAAAAGTCCTGAGAATCAATGAAAAGCTATGACACGGTGGAAAGCTATACTTGCTAACAAACGTGATCTGACTATTATTATTGTCCGTACATGTAGAGATCTTTGTCCTGTGTTCGGTATTGAAATGTTCGTGAAAAAAGATTTTTCGTGGTCCGAAACATTTTAGAATGAATGTTTGTATAACCCTTGAAATTTTCATTAAATTTGTTTAAATTATCATTTAAGTAATTAAATAAAAGATCCTATAACATTGACATGAATTTAAATTTCTGTTCAAATTGGAATTGACCCATTTTTTTACAATGTCTCGTTTTAATGAGATTTTTAGTAGAGTTCACATTGTCTTGATATAACGGATTATATTAAATGAAAAAGTTTTAGACAGATAATTGTGCAGGTTGCAGCTCTCTTGAATGTTTCAGGTAAGGGGTAGGGAAATGCTGCATGTCTGTCATCTATCCAGCCCGTAAAGTACTAAAAGAGAGGAACTTTATCGGATTTTCTCTTTGTGGTATATTTGTTCATTCATTGATGTTATTAAATATATATGAGTAAATCCAAAGTTAACTCTCAGACTACGCTTCCAAAGTCCTGTATTACTTTGCATCATACTTTAAACATTTACCAAGAGATTCCTCCATCTTTTATCATCCTTAGATTATTTAACTTTCTAGAAATTCTCCGTATCCCCTTTTATTTACTTCTACGTGTTCACAATTTGCGACCAACTTATTAATAAATTTAAAAAAAAAATTATAATGATCACTATTTCTTTTTTATTTAATTTAATGTCATTCACGAAAAAGACAAAATTCTAGTTCTAAAAATACCCTTAAATTCGGACTTCTGCGTTTCTAAATCGATATCATTATCATATTGAAAACCGATCCAGGAATTTCCTTAAAAGTCGAAGAGGACTCTGTATCAAGCTCAGAGTTTGAGTATATTATTAAGCAACATGAGGAGATGATTTGTGGTGATAATTTTGAACCAGACTTCTCTTTGTAATTTTATTATCGGAATTTCAAAATTCTTGGTTTGAGGCGAAGAAATGTGATAGAGGTTATTAAAGTTTCTTAGGCTTACGGATAAACGCATTCAAAAAGGTGTGCTGGATGAGATCATATGAGGTAGTTTAAGCTAGAAAAATGGTTAAAGCCATAAAGACGGCCGCCTTAAATGTGAAACGGGTCTAGGATAGTCGACCAAGTCTCAGGCAGGCCCATCTAGTTTCTACCGATGTATTTTTAACATAAAAATAAGGATAAAAAGCCACTAGGATATAGTAAAGTTATTCCAGTCAAAGCATCCTAAATCCATCAAGCCACCACCATGTTATAATCTGCATCCATTAGATTGCGCTATCAGCCATCAACCAGTAGGGTCATCATAAGGTCCCAATCATGCAACTACTATAATATATATATACATACATATAAGTCTGCACATTTAGACTCACATATGCTCCTCTTTCACCCATGTATAAAACAACTACGCTCGTTTATATACACCATATCAAAATGAGCTGGTTGAGTCAAAGTTGGTTTTGCCTTTTTATAAATAGGTAATAAAGAATATTATTGGTTAGGAAGATAAAATGTTTAAGGTTAAAATCACATTCGTGTTTTATTCTCTCCTCAAATACTGCTCAATCACTGCCTGTCTCTGGCACCCATACACCATCACTGCCTCTCCCTAACACGCACAACGCTATCACTGCCTGCTACTTACACGCACACATTGTCACAGCCTATCCCTGACACACACAAAGCTAACACTCCCTCTCCTTGACAAATCTATCATAGCATCTGCCTGACACGCATAAAGTTATTTTATTTTCTAGAACCCTCAAAGCGACTGTTTTTATTGTTGTCCTGTAATAAGTTTTTTTTTACTGTCGGGGCTTCGTAAAGGCTGATTTACTGTTGTACATTTCTGATGGATATTTGGACTGTAGTCCTTTTTAAGGCTGTTTTAGTGTTGTCCATTTCTAAAGGATGTTTATCTCGTTGTCCTTTTCAAGGATGTTTATCTCGTTGTCCTTTTCAAGGATGTTTTATTGTTTACCATTTGTAAAGAATGTTTCGCAGGTTTTTTTTTTGATGCTGTTTCACTATTGTCCATTTCTAAAGGATTTTTGGACTATTGTCCATTTTAAGGCTGTTTTAGTGTTTTCAAAATAATTCTCCGTGGCTTCGTAAAGGCTGATTTACTGTTGTACATTTCTGATGTATATTTGGACTGTAGTCCTTTTTAAGGCTGTTTTAGTGTTGTCCATTTCTAAAGGATTTTTATCTCGTTGTCCTTTTCAAGGATGTTTATCTCGTTGTCCTTTTCAACGATGTTTTAGTGTTTACCATTTGTAAAGAATGTTTCGCAGTTATTTTTTTTAATGCTGTTTCACTATTGTCCATTTCTAAAGGATGTTTGGACTGTTGTCTATTTTAAGGCTGTTTTAGTGTTGTCAAAATAATTATTAAAAGAATTCTTTAAAGCATTCTTAAAAGAATGCTTTAGTGCTGTCCATTTCTAAAGGAGGTTTGGACAGTTTTTTTTAAAGATGTTTGCTTTTGTGCTTGTATTTAGGTTGTTCATACTGTTGTCGCTTCGTAAAAACTGTTTTACTGTTTTCCATTTCTAAAAAATGTTTTGAGTGTTGTCCTTTTAATAGGTATTTTATTTTTGTCAATTTCTAAAGGATGTTTGGACCGTTGTACTTTGTAAGGGTGTTTTAATGTTTTACATTTCTAAGGATGTTTGATATGTTGTCTTTTATAATGATGCTTTACTGTTGTCCATTTCTAAACGATATTTAGATTGTTGTCGTTTTTAAGGAGATTTTACTGTTTTCCTTTCCTTAAGGACGTTTTTACTATTGTCATTTTATTAAGACTGTTTTTAATGTTATTTTCTTAACAGGTTTTACTGTTGTCTTTTCTTGTGAGGATTATTAAATAGGTTTTCAGTGTTGTGGTTTTTTAAGGATCTTTTTATTGTTATGGTTTACTTAAGGATTTTTTCCTCCTGTCTTTTTGTTGCGGATGGTTGAACTGTTTTCCTTTTTAAAGATGATTTTAATGTCCTTTATTATGGATGTTTTAAAGTTGTCCTTTTCATATATATGGTTTTTATTGTTGTCATTTTCTTACTGTTGTACTTTTCATCCTTAACTCTGCTTCAACACTTTTTGTTATTTCTATTTAAGTAAACTGTTCGGAGAGTTGCGTGCCTCCCTGGTCTTAGCGATTTCTTTAGTCTATTCGGGCGATATAATTCCTTTACACTCTAACATCCACTAACTTTGCAACTTTCTAGAAGAAAGTTTTGGTCAAACATTTTCTTCTCGTAGTGCTTTCGTTAGCTTATCCATTTATTTTAATGTGCTTTCTATTAGTTTTTATCATTAATTGTCTCCCATTGGGCAATCTTGCAATCTACTATAGGAGCCACTTCATCATCATCACCTATTGTAACTGCTTTCCAATAAGGGGTGGTGTGTGTGGGGGAATAATCCCCCCCCTATTAAAATATGCCCTCCCTATAAGTCATAAAGAGTAGCTTTCAATTATTAATGATTTAAAAGAAACTTGTTTAATATTCCCGAGATTCGATTCGGTAGGGAAGAATTTGGTTATGAAATTCATAATAGTCTGAACATCTTTTAGTGCCTCTCATATCCTCTATTTTTTTATTAATGAAGTGCATTTGCAAGCTAGAAACCATTTTATTGTAACTAAAAAACTAGGAATAGTGAAATTAATCCATCCTCCAAATAGTTAGAATCCCCTCAAACTAAGTGCATTGTTCCTCGTTGCATTTCTTACCTCAAACGTATTAATAGTCCTTTAAAACATAATCTTGAGAGTTTTATTAACGACCTAAATTCTCCTAAAAATGAAGTAATCCTGAATAAGATCCCCATCTCTTTCCCTAATAAAGTAGGTGTGTATAAAATTCGATGTAAAGATTAGGACGAAATGTACATAGAACAAATTGGTCATAGTCTATCTCACGAGGGTTTACGTACACAAATATTCTGTACGCACAAGTCTAATGCTAGATTTGCACACGTGAGTTCCACTAATAAAAGCGTCATTTGGGAAAAAGCATAATTTAGTTATACCTCGAATGGCCAAGCTAAGTGATAGGTAATTGAGGGAACTTTATCGATTCCCTCGCAATATTTTAATTTCTCGAAAAGGACCTTCTAGGTCAACCAGGTCATGATATTGTTTATCACTTCGATAGGAATCACATGACCTTTAGGTAAAGGCAGTCCTGTTTTGTAAATATTCTCTCCATGTGTTTTTGTATCTCTGGCTCACTCGTGGGCGTTATTATTATTAGCATTTTATGTTGTTGTTGGCGTCTTTTTTTTCATTCTCATTTTGTAAATAAGAAATTTGTCAGTGTTTATACGGATGAAGGAGGGAGCGTGATGCCCCGAAACTAGTCTGGTATGTGTGCTAAAAAAATAATAAAATCGTTCTCTTAAAAAAGTGTTTTCATTTGAGTCTCACTATCAACGTGAAATCTACGTTAATATTACGAATATCGGTATTATTGGGCTGTTTTAAAACCGTAGATTTATAGAATATCGCTACGGTGGTCAGGCGATTTTCTCAAAAAGGGAACTTTGCATTCAGCACGAATATTTGTTTTAAATTGCCGAAAGTATACATGATGAAGGATAGTTTCTTTCATACATACGAAAGTTAAAATAAAACCGTTCACTAAAATTCCCTGTCTTCTATTCTATAGGGCCAATTAGTTCAATCAGTGTAACCTCCTTCTAAGCATTTCTCATTATTCCAACCGCCAATCTTTCCAAATGAAGGTGTTTGAACAACTTCTGTGTTTTCTTTGGTCAGTTTTTTAAGCTTTGATCGATGGAGCCACTAAAGTTATTACTTAGTATCTTTAAGTTTAAAAAAAAGTCTTTCCACGTATCAGAAATACAAGATTCCACACATTCATCTGCATTTTCACGCAGTGTTTGTGTGGTTTAGGTAAGTCTTGGATCAGTCGTTAGTCTAGTGAATAAAGCGTTGTAATTCCCCGTTTAGGTGTCGGGTTCGATTTCCTGGATGAGCAGACTCAAAATATTTCAACGATACCGCCAATGGCGAGACATTGAGTTTAACACAGGAAGTTCCATACCCGTTGGTCATGATATATATAGCTAATCAAAACATCGCAGTCTTTTTCCCTCTCTGCTCTCATTCACACTTACAACACCTCACTCTTTGAAGTCCGCCCAAGGACTTTCTAGATCCGCATTCCCCTGAAGTGAAACGATTAACTCTTCTTTGGGCCAGGAAATGTTCCTACCGCTCGTTGCTTGGTGGCAACTCACAGTACTACTGCTATCTCAGTCTTATCTCCAGGAATAAGGACCGCCACCTAATTTCACTGGGTTTGCCAGTGGTTGTCATTCTGATCTTTATTTGAATATCATCATCCGATCACGGAACTTTGCATGCAATTGAAATAGAGAGGTAACTAAGTTAATTCAATTAATATAATAATTAACAGGCATTGCCTATTTATTTCTTCAAAGAGAGGAATAGGTTCTTCAATTGAACGTCTTATTCCAGGGAAAAGAAGGTGGGAGTATTCGATGATTGGATTTCAGGCTTTTCCCCCGATTGAACTATTTCAAATTTAGGATTTTTTCAATGGTAGGTAATTAATGAGTCCTTCACGCCATTTGAGTCCAATTTTATAATGGATTCTAAGGCGTTCTGTTGCAAATGGAACCAGGGATCAGAATGAAATCACGAATCACAGCTATGAGCAATATTTTCACTGAGCGACTTTTCGCAGAGATGTGCGATCTGCCCAAGACATACCACAGGAGGGTTGTCCTTGAACTACTCGGGTTATTTATTTCCCACACATTTTCACTTCCACTATCTTCACCACCTTACAAACCTCTTTCAAGATCTGACGGAGAAGTTCTTTGTAGTTTTCCTCCTTGAAAAGAAAAGAGATAATATATGAATCTTGACCTAGAAGGACAGAAACAGAAAGAATTAAACAAAGACCGAAAAGAACTGGTAGAATATAAGAAAAAACAAAGGAAAATGATAGGTAAAGCTCCCCCCCTTCCCTAAATAGTGGGTCGAAATCGGAACTTTTAAAAACGTACGACCGAGACCTTCTTGATGAAGGAGACATAAAGACATGTCTAGAGCTGTTGCTAGCCGAGTGGATACGGCGTTGGTCTGCCAACGTCGCGGTACCAGGTTCGATCCCGGCAAGAGAGGACACAAGCGTCAGCGCACGGAGAGATTTGGCTACCGATTGGTTGACGTGCTCTGCTCAGCCCTGTATTCGGGTGGGTAGATCTTACACCTCTCACCTTACAGATAACCATTTACAACACTGCTTTTTCTGCTCTCTCTCGTCTTCGCAGCACAACACACACACTCTCTTTGTTCCAAGGGAATCCTGCCGTTGGGTATCTATATCCAAATACATCTGACGCGGAACAGATCCCTACCCCCCCCCCCATCACCGAAGCGACGAAAGTTTCACTTGAGCGATGTTTGGTGTCAAAACATAATACTTCTGGCACTTCTCCCCCAAAGAAGCCGGCTCCTGGGGCCTTCGGGCCCCAGATTTTAATTATCAGGTCAGGGATCCTCCTGGATCAATGAAGGATTGGCGTTGAGTAACTAACTAAAGACATGTCTAATCTCGGTTTAAATCACTACTATATCATGATGCATACTATACTGCGGCCACTTCACCCCTTAGTGAATTACTACCCTATCTGAAGATAGTTTGTTCGTTCATAACCACAAAAAAAGCTACACTACAAAAACTCGCTGGGATACATATGGCAAAATAATTCCTGCCCACGCCATTCAACACAATAGACTATCGAAACTTAATTCAGAACAATAGCACACTCACAATTCTTCATTCCATCACGAACAAGTAATAGAATGAAATTGGAATAAAAATCTATATAAATAAAAAAAAATAACTAAAAGGTTCATTTTCTCGATATTGTGTGCCTAAAATTTGGGCGCATTTTTATTAAGAGAATTAAATTCAATTTTAAACCTTTGAAATGTTAGGCGAAGTATTATGATGGAATGAATGAACTACATTGTGCCGCCCTCTGTTCTCTTTGATTCTGGGTTCTTCTAATGTCCCTTTCTCTTGCCTCTAAAAAACTCCAGTTTCTTAACTCATTGCTCATTCACGTCCAATTTTATCTTTCCCTTGTACTATATCTATTTATAGTCAGCTATACAAGGTTTCTGTCTCTTTCTTTCTGTCTTCAAAATTGTTTTGGAAGACGAAAAATAAAAATATGGTGAAATCCCTGTGGTGGTTGTTGTTATCACCCGCAGAACTTGTATTTGCTCTTTCTTTGTATATATATATATATATATATATATATATATATATATATATATATATATATATATATATATATATATATATATATATATTCAGTAAGAAGGACAAAACGAAGAAGGCGGATCCCATATATATATATATATATATATATATATATATATATATATATATATATATATATATATATATACATACATACATACATACATTCAGTAAGAAGGACCAAACGAAGAAGGCGGGTACCATCTTTAATTCCAACGTTTCAGGTTATTACAAAACCCATCTTCAGGAGCTAAAAACAACTTCTAAATGAGTAATCTAAGCCTAAAAACATAAATAACAGCACAAGTTCGAAGATAAAAACCACAGATCAGAGAAAATCACAAAAACGACTTAAAAAATATAAAATGAACGTTGCGTTAATGAACAAACAAAATAGTTAGGTAATGAACAGCAAAATATATGTAAAGAGATACTATCAATTAAGGACAAACAAAGTAAACGTAATATTACAAAATTAAACAATTGAAATGGAAAAATAGAGAATTGGATACAAAAAAAAGGTAAAACTAAAATATAAACACTGAAACATTACCTTACATGTTGGATCACAATGACGAGTGAAAACAGGAAGGAATTCAAGGAATGAATGCAGCTTGGTTGGTTGTTAAGTTATAAACAGAGGAAAGGATTGCGTGTCCTTATTTAAATTTAGGTGGTTGTATTTTATACAGAGTGACTCTTTAATGCAAAGAGATGAAATAGATTTAGCAAATTTTAAGATAGGAAAATCATTTAAGGACACTCTGTTTTACAATTTATAGCATGTTTCCTGATGGACGAAAACTCTTAGTTACTTAATGTTTTACCGGTTCTATGGCTAATTCCCATGTAAGAACAAAAACGCGACTGAAGAGAACGTACTGTGCTTCCTATATAGGCCCCCAACTTACAGCTAGGGCAAATGAATTTATATACAATGCACGAACTAAACGGCGAGGGAATAGCATCCTTCACTTTAAAGAAATTACCAATCTTTGTGCTTTTAATGAATATAAGTTTAAATTAATTTGACAATAAAATTTCCTAAAAATGGAAATTAAACGTTTTCGTAGAAGGTTATTACAAGGGCTGATATCTGGTAACAAGACATACCAGATTTCCTTCGGGACATTAAAAGAATTTGTTTCTAGCTCCTGAAGATGCATTTTGTAATAACCCGAAACGTTGGAATTAAAGATGGGACCCGCCCCGCCTTCTTCGTTTGGTCCTTCTTACTGAATATAAGACTCAAACTTTGTAGAAGAAATCTAGGGTGAATATATATCACTATATCCATCTATTAATCAATTCCCCCTCACTCTCTGTTTATGTTTCGAAACTTCTTCAATGTTCTCAATTCTTTTGGGCTGATTCTCTTTTTAGCTTTTCGCTTTTAGCTCCCCTAATTTTCGCATTTCCAGCCGCTGGATCCGAAAATGGGATTCGATCGTAAAAGCACAGATTTGCTTACGGAGATCTGCCGACCATCGGCTGATTCCTTGAACCTACCACTATCATTCCCTTCCCACCTATAAAGCACACCGTACCCACTCTCTCATCTGTTTCCCAAAGACTCCTGATGGAATACTAGGATTCCCTATCCGAGCACTCCTATTCACATAGCCCGACGTGGAGCACTAGTGCTCTCTTTGGTAATATATATTCCTATCCAGTTGCCCCTAACGGGCAACCCCCACTAGTCCTATGATCGTTGTTTTTGAGTCAAAACACATTACTGCCAGGTCCTCCTACCCCCTTACAAGGACCTTGATCTGAGGTCTTAAGTCTTGCCTGTGATTGTCATTCTAATCTTAATGTACATGTGATTATCCGGTCAAGGGAGCTCCTTAACGGTATGAGAGATGGATGTCGCAACTTAGTAATTATTTCTGCCATTTGCCTTTGGATGTCAAGTGCTAATACTTTTGATCTTATGAGATCTTAATAAGGCAAACCTGCCTTATTTCCTCGATTAAAATCAACCTCTACCAGCAATGTAGATGCATACAAACTCGTTCAATTTATTAAAAATCTTTGTTTTCTTAAATTCTCCAACTATCTCTTACAACCTTTTACTTCTTTTTATACTAGCACACAACTTTACTCTCTTTTTATCCTATTAAATAGGTACAGAATTAATATTAAAGTTCTTTTAATTGCCAATATTTTACACTTCTTAACATCCAGCTCCATTTTATGCTTAAAAATGATATAAAATGGCGTGAGAATTATTTCGATCTTTATTTGTTTGAATTAATATCAATTGACGTTTCAAGAAACTCATAATGAAATTTATCAAAGTTATCGAGAGGTCCTGTGTTGCTCTTCCCCCAAATGGTTGTTCCGATCCCGATGGTGTTTTTTTTTTTTGGGGGGGGTCCATGGCACCTAGGAAAGCAAAGGTAGGCCGCCGCTAGTCTAATAAAGGATTCGTCTGAGGGCGAATCAGGAGAAGGGTGTATGGGGGAAAAGCCTCCTCGCACCTACACATACGAAAGGGCGAAGAGTCTTCTCAATCCCCCCCCCCCACTGAGCAACTTACAAAAAACAAACTTGCCCAGTGGGATGTCACCCTCTAAACGCCGCACCTCCCAACTGAGTGACTACTAAGGCCGGTGCAAGTAGCTTAGAACTGAAGATCTGTTATGCGACAGCTACGAGGCAGTAAAACCCGCCCACCACAACCAGGATGGGTTAATGCACCCGAGAACGACCGCAGAGAGGTAACCATTTAATTACCTCCAGGGAAAAGGTTATTGCGGAAAAACCTATAGTCCAATTTGTCGCACCCGAGTGCCTGGGGTTCCTCAAGTCCTAGTTTCTTGCGACCTTCGTGCGTTAAAGGGTGCTGTTTATAAATGTTCTAAAGGCTCCTTTATGACGCGGCATGCGGTGACTGGTCACGACCTTAAACCTAGATAGAGGAAATAGGGAGGGAATATTCTTAGAAAATAGGGTGCATAGTGGGGAAGGATAGAACACACAAGCTTCCATAAATCCTGTAAATGAGTTCAGGTCAGCTCAGGAAGCCAGGCCTTCCTTATGGACACTCGGGTGGGAAGGACTTGCTGCTCTTCCAGATACCAGTGTACCAATCTAAACAGGCTACCCCTTTATATACCGAGGTGCAAAGAAAGTGGCAAATTTTGGTTAGGTGAGGTTAGGTGAAAATAATGGAAGATATAAGGCCGCAAGTATGGGGCGGGCAAGGTGAATATAAGCAGGTACTGCGACTACAAGGACGTGCCATTCCTCCAGGTAGAGTACTCCCCTGCCTAGTGTTTACTGCTGATGGCGTCCAAGTTTTCAGTTCATATAGCAGCGGAAAAAGCGTTATGAGGAAAGTAATGTATAATTGAAGAAAGAATGCGCCCAAAAGTAGAGAATGATAACTTATAACTTTAAGTTTGCAGGTAATGATTTGCAACCTATGACTGAAAACATTCTAGTATGTGTAGTGTCGACACCCACTAATGAATGCCTCTTGCAAGACTGTTTCACTTAGCTTGAGGGCGGTGGGACTCATCGCAAGCCCCCCCCCCCTCCAGCTAAGAAACTGTCTATAAGTAAAAAATATAAAGCTAGGTTGGCCTTCACCACTGAGCATGTCCCGTAGAGTGCTGAAAAGTGGAAAAGTGTTTTTCAGCGACGGAAACATATTTAATTTGCTTGGGTTGGATGGTAAGCATCATATTAAAATTTCGTACGGATATAAGATTGACTCCCACATGCATAAAAAGACTAATAAATTTTGAGGTGGAGGTGTTATGGCGTGCAGCATGAATTCAAACGTCCTAGTCTGTCCGCTTGTCCGTTTGCGCTATAGAAGAATCTACGTCAAGAACATGTGATTTCCCTCTCTCCAAACATCGGTAATATGTGAACCTGTTTCCATGTAGGACAATGCTTCGTGCCACACAGAAAAAAAGAGCGAACCAGTTCATTAATGCTGTAAATATTGACGTGAGGAACTGAAGTGCACAGAACCCTTATTTATATTCAATAGAAAGCCTATGGAAGTTTCTCAGTGGGGAGGTTATAGCCTGAAACAGACAAATGTTGAAGATCTCTGGAAAAGTTTGCAAAAATTATGAAATATTATCACGCCCAAACAATGCGACAAATTAATGAAGTTCGGCGGCAGAAAATGTGCTCACGTCATTTTGAACAAAAGCTTGCATACTTCTTAACAATATTTTATACAATTGATAATCATGTTTTCTGGTCACGGTTGTACTTATACTTATCGTTCACGACCTTTTGTTACATCCTTTCTTCTAATACACATTACTTTTCTTATATTTTTTTAGTCGCCGTTTGATGAAATGAAACTTGGGCATTATTAGACACAACTTTTTAAAAAAATCTGAGTAAATGTTATGAAAATTAACCGAGTATTTTCAAGAAAATGTAAAGTTTGGTATTTTATTCTCTAGTTTTGTACGGTATTGTAGCTAAATTATTTTAGACGAAACAAAAATAATTTTCGCTGGTAATTCATCTATATTTAGACGTTTAGAACGTTTAGAGCATACTAAAGCCGCAGACAAAGAGCTTACGGCCAACTCGGAAATTTTAGGAAATTAGATAAAAGCAGGCTATAATTTTTTATTTGCATATCAGTATGGATAAAACAATGAAATAAGGAGGAATAAATAACAATACGTTATATATGGCCCAAACAATAAATAAGAATTAACAAAATACAAAGCATGTAAAATCAGCAACAGATAAGCAGATGAATCTCTGTGAAATATTACAGTAATACCAAACTGAGACCGGAAGCTCAGTAGCGTATCGAGCATCTTTGGCAGTGATAAGATCATCTATTCTTCAAGGCATTCTCTCCACGAGGGAGGGAGCGACAGCTAATGAGTGTGATTCTGGCCCACTTATCGATGATGACTGCCTCCAACTGCTCATTGAAGCCAGCGTGCCGACGGCATATGGCCACTTTCTCGTTCTATCATAGTTTTTCCAGTGGATTCATATCCGGAGAATAAGGTGGCCAGTCCATCGCCAAGATATTGTTTTCCCGGGACCAGTGTATAGACCTGTGTATAGTCTGACTATAAGACACGTCCCCACTAGTGCATGGTCTAGTTGCGGTGGGCACGTACCTAATACAGTCGACGTCGCTTCTGCTGAAGGATGATCAGCGGCTTCTGGCATGATGTAAATGACTTCAGGCCTTGGAAAGCAGTCTGCCACAGACTGATCTGGCGGATGCATTAACCTGGCTACCCTTTGTCTATTTATGTTAAAGCATGATTTCAGTTTTCTTAACATCTTGAAGGTTCATGCAGCTCAGAGACCTCTTGTCACGTAGCCTACTGACCGTGGGTCGTGTAGAACGAGAGGGTCTTGGTGGATGTTCGCATGTTCTTGGATTCTTTTCAACACTTCTGCAGTCCCTGAATGGGATCCGCCAACTCCCCGGACGATTTGTCGAAGGCTGACAACCTCTTCGTTCAGAGTGCGTATCAGACTTTTTTATGTACGGTATATTTAGGTGTTTTCATTATCACATCATTACCAGATTCTGTCGACATGGAATATCATATTAATCAAGAAATATGATGTGTTAGATGAAGACATTTTGACTATAACATACCGCATACTAATGTGAGATGTTTATACATTTCAATGGTATCGCCATTTTAGATATTTTGAAAAAAAATGTTATAAGGAGGCCTATACTTTTATTTTGCTTCTCAGATGTTTTGGACACGTGTATGTAAACCTACACCAACATATTCAACAACATGCCCAAGGAATAAGAAATATTCCAGGTCTCTGAACCTTTTGGCTGCTTATGTATATTACTACATATTATATCAAAGTACCACAAGGGGTTCCTCTTTCTGAATTTCACCTCACTTGCAAAATGTGAAGCAGACCCCTTAACTTCAAACATAACTTCTCAAAATTCAACATAATAAAATATAAAAATAAGAACATTCTATTCTTTTTTTTTTAGCTTTTAATATTCCGCAGTGGGGAAATTCACATAATCAAACAAACTTAAAGACCTAAAAAAGCGAAATAGAACGAGATCTCGTCGAATATCACTTTTCCTTTCATAATTACAAATGTCGGATTGAAATCGAGATTATATTTTGATCCCTCAAAATTTGTCCGACATTTTTCAGAGAAAATACTTAAATAAAGTCTATACTGCCCCAGTGTTACTTCCGTAAGGCAAGATCGGACTCAAGGCATCTGAAGCGAGAGATTAAATTTATTAGTGGATGTAATGATGTCGTGGCTTCATGACCTCATTTATGGGCGAGGCATGTCCGCAAATGTCATAAGTGATAAGGTTTTACGAATTTGTTGCCAATTTTTATGTGAGTTGTATTTTAGTAATTTGTAGTTTCGCGAAAACCTCTAAATTATTACATAACGAACAAGAAATTCCTTAAAGTTCTTGCATTTATTGGATCTTGGAATAAAAGAACTACTGAAATTAGGTCAGAGTTATATAACCTTTTAGAATACTCTTGAATAATCATGCAAAGAGTAAAGACACCCTACATTTGATTTTTAATGGGATGCTCGTTTTTGTTAAGGAAAGAGATAACACATACTTTTTTTCTATTCTCTCCATAAAGTTTATGGCATCAATGCTCCTCAGGAAACTATTGTTTATAAGTGAAGTATAAACCTCAGGAATACACGAATGGATGTTATCCTTCGTTTCATATAGGTTTCAGGATATCCAGAAATATCTTAGTATCAAAGTTAAATTTAGTATTTTAGTTTTACTTCATTCTTGCAAATATCGGATGTGGGTGTTTTCAGCTTACTGGAATTTTTCTACATACTCGGTAAATTCAGGCAAATAAAGAAGAAAAAAAAGAGAGAGAGACTGGTTGTCGAATGGATTTTTAACGAGAGGTTGCGGACAACGATAAGGCCATTGAGGCGTGGATTCATCAATTACAAGGATCTTGAGCTGGTACCTTGACAGCCAGTTTAGAGGACAGGACTCCCCTACTTGATTATGTTGAAGAAAACATTTGGTACTACCCTGTGTCTATTTGGAAAGGCTCGTCTAGTTTTTTTCTGAAATAATTGCCGATGCCGTAAGCATTCTCGAGTCTCTGCTCATTTGTTTCTGATGAATGAATTAGAACCAAGCAAACCTTTTACCGCTAGATGGGTTCAAGAAGTGTTGCACAAAGTAAACTTGAAAAAGTAGGGAGAACTTTATTTACAATTTGTTGGGACTGAAAGGATTTAATTTTAGTAGACTTTCTCGTATTTCGAAAACGGTTTATTTTGGGGGGAGGGACTGAAGGTGAAACTTTGATCGAGCATTATGATTGTCTTCATAAAGGATCGCGTGGATTCATCATGTTCAAAGGGATTAAATCGGCTATCGTGGTGATAGCTTCAATTGAGGCGGGGCGAATTTGTAATTTTAGTAGACCTCGAAGCTCAAAGCAAAAGATGAGGAAAGCTGCATCAATGTGTGATCTTTCATGACATTTTTCCTGGTAATTCTTGAATATCCGCATCCAACTTTGATTTGGCACCATCAAGCTGTTTGTTTTTTTTCAAAATTTGAAAGAAGATATAAAAAAAGCGTTCTGATTATTTAAAAGGATACCTGAAGAACAACGTGGCGCTTTATTGTTTAGGGGACACAAAGCCAAAATGGCTGGTGACGTCACCAGCCAGAAAGGTCGACTGGCCACTGTGACTCCATAATAATATTCTGCGAAGCTGCTTCGCTTTGACTTGGTTCACCAAATTTATAAAGACAAGAAATTTCTATCCTTTAAAATAATATATTTTTGCTGCTACTTTACTTTTCATTTTCACTAAATCAGGTTCACTCGGTCCATTACATTTATTTTTTATGTTAAGGTTAGGTTTGGTCATGTAACCAAAAGAGTACCAAAATCTGGAGTTTTGTCTTTATAAGAGAACGCGTTTTTAAGCTATTTATTCACACTCTTGGATCACATGGCTGTCTCACAGGCAGCCACCCTGGTGACGTCACCAGCCATCTTTGGTTTGTGTCCCCTAAACGAAAAAAGCGCCAACAACGTTAGGAGTGTTACACTATATAGACTAATATATATATAAAGGTTGGCTATAACACTAGAAACTTCGTAGAGAAGGGTGTTATAATAAAATGCAGGAATTTTTTTACTGTAAATCATTTAGATTAATTTTGTGTATTTACCTTCATTTCGTCTTTCTAACTGCCTATGATAAATAATCGTTTCTAGGCTTTCAAATAATAGATGCATTCCTGAACACTGTCCTTATTCAACACATCTTTTAGCTTATTAAAAAAGACCATTCTTGTTTTATGTAATCTAATGTAATGATATTCGAATTATACATCTAAAGTTTCTTTAAAGATTATATGTAATATATTAAAAAAAAGCCAAAGCTCTATAAAAAATGCTGCATTTGCGTGTATTGTTCTTCCTGGAGTTAAAATAATCATGAGCAACAAATGCAATGTGAATATATAGACTCTAATTATCATACGAGAGGAAAATAAGACAATGTACTGTTCGGGTGTCTATTTTACAGTTAATAGATCGTTTGGAGAGTTTCAATTAATAGGATTATGAAACTTTTTCAACTTAAATGTATAAATAAATTATAAAAACGAAGTAAAAAAAACTTTAAACGACTTATATGAAGTAATTTTAAGAAATTAAATAAAGAAAATTGGAGAAAAATGATTTAAAATAAGAACTGCTCAATTGCTACTGGACAAAGGAGCCCTTCTGAATAAATTCGAATAGTTTATTGTCTACTGATGAAGTCAAAGTTTTGATGTAATTAACGTAAACATTCTTTGCTGCATCTTGGATGACTTACATAGGTTCATTTTTATTGTTATATTCTTGGTCATCTGAATAAACGCATCTCTTCAGGATAATTTACAAGTTTTCTATTGGATTAAGGGTGCAACTGTTAGGAGGCCAGTTTATGATGGTCTCCTACAAATTATTTTGACCAGGAATATTATCCTGCATGGATACAAGTGACTTCTTCGTCTTCGATGGCTCTCTCTTGAACCATGTTAAGAGGTTTCTCCCCAGGAGCTCGCAGCACGCTATCAAAACCATTTGGTGCTGTCATCCACTTTGATCAGTCGTATTATCTTATCTCCAACAATTGTAGCCCAAATTATCAATCCTTTTCCTCTTTGTAGTCGCTTGGTGAATGCTTCTCCTGAGCTACATTGACATCTCAACCTCTTGCCAACCATCCGGAAAACCCAGAGTGACTTGATTCATCAGTGAAGATAACTTTGATAACTTTAGATTTTATCTATGTTTGAGACTACATCAAACCTTTTTTTTGTTGGTTTGTTAGGAACGGGTTTTTGGTTTTATTTATAACTGTATAAAATCTCCTGAAGGTCTTACATCTTGCTTCTCTCAAGACGGAAGGAACCTAGCAACTTAGAGAAATATCTTGGCTGCTATCATGATGGTTTTAAGCCATTTCTCTTTTGAATTAAGAAAGATCTCTAAAGGCAAGAGCTCGAAATTCTGGTTGAAGTTTTATCTTTCTTAGCTAAATTTGTTTTCACAGTGCGATGGTCACGATTCATTCCTTTTTAATTTGCAGAGAAGACTTTGCTTCATATAATTCTTCACGTTATAATTGTTCTCTTCTTGGGTTGGTACTAACCTGCACAATAACTTCCATCTATTTCTCTAGGAAATAGATGCGTAAGCTGAATTCATTTTTGTATCTCCCAGTTATCGTTCTTCGCTGATGGCAGACAAAACACAAGCACACATTTAGTTTTAGTTATCATCATTAATGAAAATTAGTTCGCGATTCGTCCAGTACAATTAACCTGGTGATTTATGCCTTTTTCGATGCAAAATTGAGAGTGTGCCTAAAGGTTAATTACCATAACCGCACTAATATAGGTTATTTGACCTTGAAAACATTCAGTAAGTGTTTAGCTTTCATGTGAGTAACCGCATAAGTGGTTTCGTCTGAAAATGGCAGCTGAAATCGAAAAACGGTACGCCATACTCGCGGTCCTCCGAGCTGTGAGAGCGCGTGAAAGAGCTTTGGAATTTGTTTAACGACCCAATGAACCTTGTTTACAAAGTAAAACAGCTGTATGATGATGCTGAGAATAATACGAAATACATACGGTCATGCGCAGCATATATTATGCCTCTTTGATGGTTTGAGGAATGGTCAGCAGCGAGAGCCTCGTTATGCCTCGCCATGTCTTCTCCCTGATCCTCAAGGTCAATGCAGACATTTATATTGAGGTTCTGGAGACTATAATCAAATTATGGATGAACCAAGTAGCCGTAGGAAGACCTTATATTTTCCAGCAGGACTCTCTTTTTGTACACAAGGCAAGGAAGAAACAGGCGCGGCTTTTCAACCACGCTCCAAACCTCTGGTCCTCAGACTTGTGGCCGCCCAGCTCCCCCGACCTAAACTCCTTAGATTAGTGAGGGGCATTGTTGAGAAGGATGTCAACAAAGCTGCTCACAATACTTTAAGACGTCTGAGGACCACCATTGTTGAGGTAATCATCCATTGTAAAGGACTTCCTAACCAGAGCATGCAACGAGTTAACATCACTGCCTGAAGAAGGTCGCGACGGCAGATGTTAGCCATTTCGAAATGATTTTGAAACTATTTATATCATATCATTTGTATGTAAATTCTCATGAGAATATTATGATTCGTTTGGTATACAACTCATTTCTTTTCCCATGTACAATATTTATCGATTCGGCTGAAACCTCCTGTATATAAATATTCAATATGTATGTATTTCATGTAACGCTTATTTCCAGTCTGTATATATCTCTCTCTCCTGATTTCTCAACTTTCCTATTCATTTCTACGTCAAAGTAATGATGTTAATTCCGAATATGAGTGCCTTGGCGGAAATTAACAATTAAACACCGAATGAGAGATCATAAGATTGCTTTATTCATCTCCATCCCAATAATGAGACTCGCAAAGTTTTGACGTCCGATCACTTTTAAGCACAATTTTCTCTTAAGGATGTTGGATGCATCTTTTCGGCTCCAACACTTAAGCTTGATGAGATTCAGTGTCGTCCCTTTGCATCTCCCATATATGTTGCCTAATCTATGTACATTCCCTTTCTACAAAGCCATACTCGATCACTACACTTGAATTACTTTATTTTATAGAGGCGAATACTTTAGCTCATTAAACCTTTGTTAATTTGGTGATCTTTGTTCATTTGAAGGAGCAAAAAAACCCTCTTAAACTACCTATCTTTCCATTTCTGTCATCGGGGCCTCTTTGTTCCCTTATGTAAAATGGCTGTTGGTTCTCTCTTCTTGAGTTACATCTTGCCATTTTTATCCTCATTTTCTTTGGGGGGAAGGGAAGGTAAGAAAGTTCACATAAATTCGAGGTCAACTGGGGTCAGGTCATGTTCTTTAATGCCCTAATTTAGCCATTGGACATGTTGTACCACTTATTACAACCTGACCTAAACTAAAAAAGAATTTGTGGATTAACCCATTTCCTCATTTATTTTGCTTCCATAATTCGTTGTCACAGAAGTCCTTGTCAAGTTTAATCCATTTTTCTTGCAATCCCTAATCCACTTACTTTCTGAACTTTAATCCATTTCTTCCTTCATCTTAGATTGATTTCTCTTTTAATCTGTAATTCATTTCCTCTATATTCTTTAATCAAATTTCCTTGTCATCTTCAAGCCATTTCTTTTTATATTTTTCAATGCATTTTATTTGCCATTTTCTCGCCATTTTTCTTGCCATTTCACAATTATTTTCCTTGTCATTTCAAATTAATTTTTTGTCATCTCTTATCATTTTTATTTGTCATATTCAATCAATTTTCTTTATCATGTTCACTTGATTTCTTTTACAATCTGCAATTTATTTCTTATATCATCCTTAATCGATTTCGCTTCTCATATTCATTCCATTTAATTTAACATTTTATTTCAATTTCTTCCCATCTTTATTTCATTTTCTTCTTGTATATATTTAATTTTTCTTGTCATATTTGTCCCTCAAATTTTCTACATTATACTCGGTGGGGGAGGCGGGGGGGATTTCTGATTATCTTTTTTGCTTCTTCCGCCTAAAGACAATTCAAGCTCATACTCAAGTGCGCTTGTGTTCTTCGGGCCAACATGGTCTTCGAGAATGCTATTTATTTTAGCTACAGTTAAGAGTCTGCTATTTCAGATTTTGTTATACTAAGATTTTTTCGCTATTTTTATCTTTTTTATCCAACTTTTAGTTCATCGGTCTGCTCAACCTCCTCTCATTCTTTCTTCATTGAGCAATAATACTCTGATTTATTTATAAGTATCATTTATTTTCTCAAATATTCTTTCTCTTAAATCACATTGTTCTGTGCTTTTAGACTAAATCAGGGTTTTTGGACCCTTCTCATGTTATTTTTTTAAAATAGCCGATTTTCTTTCATTTTAGGTACCCCAAAAGATACCTACGAGGCTCTTTAGTTTTATGAACCCCTTGGCACTAGACATTTGGCTCTATATCTTAGCTGCTTATGTGGTTGTGTCCGTAACGATCTACATAGTGGCGCGGTTTAGTCCGTACGAGTGGCAGAACCCTCATCCGTGCACACACCCCATCGAAGAGATAAAGCTCAATGAT
The DNA here is from genome assembly GCA_963969495.1 of Ceratothoa steindachneri. Lineage (NCBI taxonomy): Eukaryota > Metazoa > Arthropoda > Malacostraca > Isopoda > Cymothoidae > Ceratothoa > Ceratothoa steindachneri. The sequence goes on along the minus strand of OZ018330.1, from coordinate 16,746,793 downwards.
TTCACCTTGGGAAACTCCTTTTGGTTCACTATTGGCACCCTTATGCAGCAAGGCTCCGACCTCAATCCCAAGGTAGATGGCACTATTTGGTCAGGCTTGTCTCTACTGTAGCCTTACCCTCATGTGTTGGGTCTTAATTTTTTGTATCACTTTCACTCTTTGTCTTGTTTTGGTTGTTTGTATGCCTTTGAATCTGTATCTCTCTCAGGATCTCTTCTACTATTTGTTTCTTCCTGGAAGTTTTTGTCTCAAATCTCTTTCTGTATTTCGTCAAACATTATCTTTATTTGATCGTCCGCTCGTCTGATTTTCTGTTTCTTAATGTCGCATGCCTTGATTGCCTGCAAATTTCCATCAGTTTTGTCGTTGTTGAAATAGTTTTTTCATTGTTTCTTTGTCTCAGTTAAAATGATTTGATGCAGAGACTTGGCACTTTGCTCCATCTAGGGTCTTTTGGATAGACATATTGAGTGTTTTTGGTCTTACGCACGCTTTCATTTTAAAAAACGACATCCAAGTCATCATATTTACTGTTAATGAGGTTTGTCCCAATAGTATCTATGTCCAATTTATTACTTATTTTGTTGCTTATCATTATTCTTTTTTTTTTATTACTCCTAATAAAACGTATATCTTCAGCAAAAGATCCTACCCTTGTTGGATTACACGAAGTGGGATTTATAAATTATGACTTACTTTGTCATACTCGTAGTTTTTGTGGTTATCAAAATAAATTTTCGTTTGTTACATAAGTGCTTGTTATCATCTGAGACATTCTACAAACATGGGATATAAAGTTTTTGTGCTAGTTATAAAAACTAGGTCTAGATGTAACCTATGTACGCCAACATTTAGACAGGAAATTCGCTACTTTATTCCTTGTAATCTTAGATGTTTTAACCATTTCTGATTTTCATATGCCTCTCTAGTCCCATTCTTTCTTCCCAGAGACCCCATTGGATTACATATCGTACATTCCCTTCCTGAATAATTAACAAAAATGACCTTGATTTTTCTTTCTCTGCCTCTATGACGACCTCGTTGGTTTTTCCCATGTCATGGATTCTCTCTTCTCTCCATTGTAGATTTCTTTGGCTCGCCCGAATACCACCCATCAACGAGTGATTCTGACTATGTAGCGTATTTCTTTATTTTAATTAATCGGTCACTTGATAACTAAAACTAATTAGAGATCTAATTACTAAATTATTTAGTCAGTTTCAATCGATCAATCTATTAATCAGTCGATAGCCGAGTTGGATCCTGCAATAGTCCAAGTTTTACACTCATCTTACCAGTCATAAGTGATAATTAATTGATCACCTTAACACAATGTTTTGTCTAGACACGCAATCAACCGCAATCTATGTGTCGACAACTCATATAGATATAGATTTGGTTAAACATCACGCTGGTCAATCGACCAGCGGTTAATCAATTCTTCATTTGCAAAATCATTTTTTTTAAATCAAGCGATCACACCCATCGATGGCTGAGTCTAATGATCTTCTTATCGATCAATGCCAAAAATACGGCAAGGAAAAGTGAAAGGACGAGAGGAATTAAAATAAAACTAATCGACAAACAAATGAGACTAAAGTGGAACATAAAGCATTTGACCATTTTTTGCAAATTTATCTACTTTTTTCATGATAAAAATATCCTAAATTATGTTATCCTTCTTTTGAGACACGAAAATTGGTAGATCTTACTTAGAATGTGTTTAATTTATTGAGTGAAAAGAAAGGCATAGAGAAAGTTCTCGGTTCTAGATTATTCTTTTTAAATGTTTGGGTTTTCATTTATGTACCAGTTTAGTCATAAACGGAAAGAAGAAAAAAAATTATCAATATAGATATTCTACTCCAGACTTTTTTAGGGGAAACTATGACAGTTTAAAAAACAGGTTTCCGTTTTACGAAATATATACATATATTCGAAGTCATATATCTGCATGGGGGAATTTGAACTGTAATTTTGAGTTTCTTATCTCCCTTGTATGAACTTATACACTCTTAATGGCTTTCTTTGGCCCTTTAAGAAACCGTTCCATTTGGTGGGCACTGATTGGTCAGCATGGGTATCATTAAAATTGCTCATTTTATTTCTCTCTGCATTTTAATTATTCTTCCAAAACCTCTTCTCTATGTAATTTTTGGGCGATAAAGATAATAAGTTAAAAAATTATAATTTAATGCTAAGATATAAATTACGTAAAGAATTCAAAATTTTAGCGTAAAAGTCTTTGGCCTTGATAAAATAAAATTCACTGAATATCTTAAAGTGAAAAACTATCCCAAATAAAATATTTTATTTAAATTCTGGATTTTTATACATTTAACAAATAGGGAACGAGAAATTTGGAATTTGAGATCATTTAGATGCGATCACTTTTCAATTTTCTACTTTGGACATATTTTGGCAATACGATGATTTGTTACTTATGTCTTTAACAAACTCAAAGAAATAAGAATATCATAGGAATATATTTTAGAAGAACATAAATGATAAATTTGAATAGAAGTAGGTTAAAATCATTAAAAAATAATACCAATTTTTTTTTTCAAAAACAGCATAATTAAAATTTCAAAAGAAATATCATGTGAATGTTAAATATAAAACCTAGGCATTTGAAGGTACAACTAGGAACTAGAGATGTGCTCTAGTTCTAGTAATAACCCATTCATACAGAATTACGAACAAGCAAAGCCTTTTAGGGCATCCTTGCCACGAGGAAAAGTATTTCAGTATTCTGCGCGTTATTATTTGGATTTGGTGAACAGAAGGCGTTCACCAATGATGCGTACATGTACACGTATGAAAATTATTGCAACTCAAAAATGACACATGTTTAATCAGCGAACAAAGAACTCAGACACAAAGAAAATAGAGATAAATAAAGAGGTGAAGGGAAAAGAGAAACAGAGTAGAACAGTCAAACCTTGGTGCCCCTTAGATGAGAGAGCGTCGTTCGTTTCTTTACGAACAGGTTCGTATGGAAACGCAATCTGTCTCAGTAGTGCGAACATCGGCCTCCTTGAGGAAGGGTGAATGTAGTGGCGCCATCGTAATTTGGACACTGAATTCGTTTAAATGGGATTTAAAATCCCATTTTTAAAGACATTTACACACATGATATTATGGCATTACCCGACCGAATAATGAAGCCGCATAAAGATCACTCTGATAACACTAGGGAACACAATTTTTGTTGAGTTAGGTCTGACAGCTGTTTTTAACTAATTTTTCGGTGCTGAATCCAAAACTAATCTCCGTTTTTCTCTATCACGTCAAGTTTTTTAACTTTTTCAAATAATGACATACAATGAAATATGAAAGAAACAGGCATGATTGCAATGTTTATTTAACACTATTATGTTTTAACAAAGGATATGGCTACTGTAATTATATAATTATAATTGTGTGCAAGTAGTTAAGGTAAAAATTAACGCTTATAGCTCTTTCTGGAGTGTTCAACTTGAGGACTATCGCGTTTGATGCTCCAACAATAGTCAGACATCATATGTACATCCCACCTACCCTGATAACGTTCTTCCATAACCTTCAAATCTTGGTGAAATCGTTCACCTTGCTCGTCGCTAACAGCACCAAAATCATCTGAAAGCTGGCAAGATGGCAATGCAGAAAATGTAGTTTAATACTCATGTTGCAACCAAGCGCCTTGTAGCTCTCCAATAGATTCTGAGTAGTGAGATTTTTAATGCAATTGACAAATGTGGATTTATAAATGCTAATTTCCAACCAAATGAGATTTGAGATATGCAAGTGACCAATAAGCTTCTATAAATTCAATTTACAATTGAGATTTTATGAATACGATAAACAAATGAAATGTTATGATTGCGATTTACAATGGAAATTTAAGATGCGATTGATAACTTAGCTTTGATAAATGTGACATGGAGGTAATATCTTTAAATACGATTGAAAAATGAGATATTCTAAATGCGATTTTGAAAGAAAATTGATAAGTAAGATTTAAAAATTATATTTTTTAAATGCAATTCACAAATGTCATTTGATAAACGGGATTGAAAAATTAGATTTTGTAAATGCGATTTCTAAATGATTTTTTATAAATTCGATAGATAATTGAGATTTGATAAATGTGATACATAATAATTTTTTAATGCAATTTAAAAAAGAGATTTTATAAATACAATTTAATAATTAAATTTTAGAAATGCAATTGAGAACTTATATTTTATAAATGTCATTTACCACGAGCTTCTATAAATGCAATTTCTAAATGAGATTTTTTTTAATAGAATTGAGACGTGAGATTTTATAAATAAAATTGAAAAATAAGTTATTATAAATGCGATTTTTAATTGGGATTTTGTAGATGCCTTTGGCAACTAAGAGTTTATCAGATTTATAATTGAACTTATATAAATTCGATTTGAACATTATATTTTACAAATGCGATTTCTTAAGGAAATTTAATATGTATATTTTATGAATGAGATTGATACATGAGAGTATAAAAATGGGATTAACAAAGAAGATTTTAAAAATACGATTGAGACGTGATATTTTATAAATGATTAACAAATGAGATTTTATCAATGCGATTGAGATTTGAGATCATATAAATATGATTGATAAATGAGATTATATAAATGTGATTTACAAAAGAGATTCTTTAAATTCGAAATACAAGTCAGATTTTATAAATGTGATTAATAAGTGATATTTTATAAATGCAATAGACAAATGATATTTTCTAAATGCAATTTCGAAAGGAAATATAAATGCTATTGAGAAGAGAGCCTGTATAAATGCGATTGACATATAAGATTTTCTAAATTCGTTTGACAAAAGGGATTTTATAAATGAAATTTACAAATATATTTCATGAATGAGATTGATAATTGAGATTTTATACTTGTGATTAACAAAGGAGATTTAATAAACCCGATTGAGAAGTGACATTTTAGAAATGAAATTCCCAAATGACACCTTATAAAGTTGATTGACAAAGGAGATATTATAAATGCGATTTCCAAATGAGATAGCATAAATGTAATTGAAAAATGAGATTTTATAAATGAGATGATCTACAAATGAGATTTTATAAATTCTATTTCCAATGAAAGTGAGATTTTATAAATGCGATGAAAAAATATTTTAATAATGCGATTTACAAATGATATTTTAGAAATGAGATGAAAAATCATATTTTAATAATGCGATTTACAAATGATAATTTATGAATGCGAATGAGAAGTGAAATTTTATAAAGCGATGCTTTAATGGGAATATATATGCGGGTTACCAATGAGATTTTATAAATGCGATTTAATAGTGAGATTTTTCAAGTTGGATTAAACAATTAGACATTATAAATGCAATTGGTATGTGAGATTTTAACAATGCGATTTAAAAATGAGATATTTGTGAATGCACTTTAGAAGGGAGATTTTAAAATACGTTTGACAAAAGAGGTTTTATTAATGCGATTGACAAATAGGACTTGATAAATGTAATTAACAAATGTGATTTTATTACTTACCCCCAAAGCGCGTTGTTTATTCATATATCCACATTCGATCATTCAATTAAATGGGACAGTGGCCGTTCATTTTCAAATTGAACCAATAATGTTGCTCGCGATTTTCTAGAATGTTTGGATAAAATTCGTTAACAAATTTAACACAAACCCGAGTCTTTTTGCTTTGGATCCAATCGTCATGTATTTAATCAAAATCCCAAACAAAAAAAATTACTTAATGTTTCTTAGTCAGCCCAACTGTCTTCAAATCAGATAAGTCAATCCTCCTACTCACTTATAAACCTTTCCAAGAAGAACTTATATATATATATATATATATATATATATATATATATATATATATATATATATATATATATATACATATGAAAAGAAACACACAACTTGCACGTGAATCAAAATTATGATAAATAGCACCCACAAAGAAAATGGAAAAAAGATTCCGAGCGCTTTCGTCTTTATTTTAAAAGACCTCTTCATGGAATAACATAGGTCAGGAGAGACAATGTCTTAAATAGTAAGGAGTGGGGGGATAATACGGCTACCTGCATCAAAACCCTAACTAGGGGGTACAAATTCTTTAAATACTTTAATTTGTGATTTAATATAATTAGATAGGATAGGATCTAGGCTAAACAATCCAGGGCCAATATTAATATTTGGGAAAGTATTAATAGAAATACACTCCAAGATATTTCTTGAAATGTAGTTTCGACATTTTATAACAGGTTTATCACTATTCCAATTAATAGAATGATTCTGACTATAGATATGTAAAAATAATGCAGATTGTTGACAAAGATTATGAACATTAGTTTGGTGCTGTTTAACTCTAACATTCAATTCTTTACCTGTCTGTCCATAATAGCATTTTTCACAATTATTGCAACCAATAGAATATACAATGCCTGGTTCAGGAGGGGAATGTTTTACGAGAAGGCGATAGATAGTGTTTTCATATTTAAAAATAACTTTTATGTTCAAAGGTTTTAGTAAACGAGGTAATTTTATGAAAATTTGGTTAAAAGATAAAACTAATCCATTTTTGTCATGAAATTTAGTGATGTTACGATTAGGTTGATTAAATGAACGATTGGCAGAATTATAACAATTTTTAAGTACGTAAAAAGGGTAGCACAAATTTAAACCTATATTATATATCCTATCAACCTCTTTTTCCAAATATTCGGGTGAAACAATTCTCAAGGCACGGAGAAACATGGAAGAGAAAACACTTTTTTTTATACTAATATGGTAATCGGAATAGAAATGGATGTATGAGTCAATGGCTGTAGGTTTTCTATAAATTTCATATTTGAAACCTTGGTTTGTTCGGTGGATCAAAATATCTAAGAAAGGGATGGTGTTATCTTTTTCATTTTCTAAAGTAAATTTAATTGAGGACACTAACATAATGATTTTTTCAAGAAAAGTATTGATATTAAGATCATTAGTCCACAAACAAAGAATGTCATCAACATAACGCATCCATAAAATAGCGGTTGTATTGGTCTGGGGAAGTATTTTGGATTCAAAAAACTCTATATATAGATTGGCCAGTACCGGGGACAAACAATTGCCCATAGCCATTCCAAAGATTTGATGGTAATATTTCCCGTCAAAGGTGAATTTACAGTTGTTAGTACAGATAGAAATAAGTTTAATAATAGTGGAAGCCGGTATAGGGAGAACAAAATTAACAAGGTACTTTTCTAGGAAATTTAGGAGATCGGGTAGGGGAACTTTTGTAAAGAGGAAACATACATCGAAACTAACCAAGCTAAAATTATCAGGGTAAGGAAGATCATTAAGTTTCCTAATGAGATTCAAATTATTAACGTTCATCCTGACCTCATTAATAAGTTTAAATCCTCGAATGCTTCCTTTCTCTACCTTTATGGTCTCATCAAAACCCATAAACCGGAAAATCCTATTCGTCCCATTATTAGTTCTGTTGGGTGTGTTTCATATACCCTATCTGAATAGTTAGCTTCTCCCCTAGGTCCTTTAGTGGGCACCGGTTTCCCCTATTATTAAACTTATTTCTCTCTGTACTAACAACTGTAAATTCACCTTTGACGAGAAATATTACCATCAATTTTTTTTTTTTTTTTTTTTTTTTAAGAGCTCATCTATTACCATCAAATCTTTGGAATGGCTATGGGCAATTGTTTGACCCGGTACTGGCAAATCTATATATGGAGTTTTTTGAATCCAAAATACTTCCGCAGACCAACATAACCCCTATTTTATGGATGCGTTATGTTGATGACATTCTTTGTTTGTGGACTAATGATCTTAATATCAATACTTTTCTTGAAAAAATCATTACGTTAGTGTCCTCAATTAAATTTACTTTAGAAAATGTAAAATATAACATCATCCCTTTCTTAGATATTTTGATCCACCGAACAAACCAAGGTTTCAAATATGAAATTTATAGAAAACCTACAGCCATTGACTCATACATCCATTTCTATTCCGTTCACCATATTAGTATAAAAAAACGTGTTTTCTCTTCCATGTTTCTCCTGCCCTGAGAATTGTTTCACCCGAATATTTGGAAAAAGAGGTTGATAGAATATATAATATAGGTTTAAATTTGTGTTACCCTTTCTACGTACTTAAAAATTGTTATTAATTCTGCTAAGCGTTCATTTTATCAACCTAATCGTAACATCCCTAAATTTCATGCCAAAAATGGATTAGTTTTACCTTTTAACCAAATTTTCCTTAAATTACCTCGTTTACTAAAACCTTTGAACATAAAAGTTATTTTTAAATATGAAAACACTATCCATCGCCTTCTCGTAAAACATTCCCCCCCTAAACCAGGCGTTGTATATTCTATTGGTTGCAATAATTGTGAAAAATGCTATTATGGACAGACAGGTAAAGAATTGAATGTTAAACAGCATCAAACTAATGTTCGTAATCTTTGTCAACAATCTGCATTATTTTTACATATCTATAGTCAGGATCATACTATTAATTGATAGTGCTTAACCTATTATTAAATGTAGAAACTAAATTTCAAGAAATATTTTGGAGTGTATCTCTATTAATACTTTCCCAAATTTTAATATTGGCCCTGGATTGTTTAGCCTGCATCCTATCATATCTAATTATATTAAATCATAAATTAAAGTATTTAAAGAATTTGTACCCCCTAGTTAGGGTTTTAATGCAGGTAGCCGTATTATCCCCCCCACTCCTTAATATTTAAGACATTGTCTGTCCTGACCTACGTTATTCCATGAAGAGGTCTTTGAGAATAAAGACGAAAGCGTTCTGAATCGTTTTACCATTTTCATTGTGGGTGTTATTTATCATATATATATATATATATATATATATATATATATATATATATATATATATATATATATATATATATATATATATATATATATATATATATATATATATATATATATATATATATATATATATATATATATATATATATATATATATATATATATATATATATATATATATATATATATATATATATATATATATATATATATATATATATATATATATATATATATATATATATATATATATATATATATATATATATATATATATATATATATATATATATATATATATATATATATGTTATTTACCTATACCCTAGGTGTATAAAGATATCCTTTTTTCCCCTTCTTTGCAATGCTTAACACGTTGCTGGAAGTCACTTGGTTAGCCAGACCCCACGCGGCCAAGAATCACATGGCGAAGCAAGCCCAGATGACCCTCCCCCCCCCGTCCATCGTACGATCCAAGTAGAGTGTGGAGAACATCACCTACGCGGTCGTAAATTCCAACAGTTGCCTCCGCTGAAAAAGAGAGAGAGGGTAAAAGAACTGTTTATCGCCGAAGGTTTGGCGCCTCAGCTGCCTCCTGGGCATTCCCCAAAGTAGGGGTTATTCCTCATCTCCCGCATGAAGAGACTTTCCATATTTAAACCTCTTAACTACCTTGGAATACTGGTAAAGAACAAGGCTGGACACTCTACCCACGGTAAGGCATCCACGGTCAAACGTAAGCCTCTGCCCCTGTCGTCTTCTGAAGCAGCTGCGCTTGATTACTCCTTCTAGTCCTCGAAGCACCCAACCCCGTCGAAGTCACCTTGAGGTAGTCATACCTCTTTCGAGAATCACCAAGGATTCCAGCTTTCCCCTCTAACCTCAGCTAAGGTTAGAGCTTACGCATTCACAGCCCAAAAGTAAGGTGCCAACCATACCCTTCCTTCCCACTCTTCTACTGACGAAGATCCTTCCTTTGAATCCGCCGACAAGGTGGTCTCGTCGAGCCTCTACTTTCATTTAAGCCTCTTTGAAGTATCTGTCGCCCTTTAATTTGTAAACCCCCTGTCCTCCCCTGTAATCTTGTGAGCCCATTTGGATCTGAGTAGGTAGTTCGAAACTAATTAATAGAAATTAGACTTTCCCACCTATAACGATAAATCATTATCCAACCTTTAATTTTCCTCTATATCATTTTGATAATTTTTAATTTGTAAATAAAATTTATATTTTTTTATGTTTATCTTTAATTAACATGAACGTCACTCTCGGCCTTGTTATTCAAATCTCGCCCACATCGGACCCGACCTGATTAGTTAAGCGTAGTTAAGCAGGGCTGCTTTGTTCTGCACTCTCTGCATTTGTCTAAGAGAGGTGGAACTCGCAGCCTGCATGACCACTGCCCGGTACACTAACGTTGAGCGCACCAGAGCAGTGTATAGCTTTTTCAGATTTTTGGAGCTGAAGTTTTAAAAACCAAACAGTTTTCCGAGCTGTATTTTGGCTAGGGAGATTCTATTGCTAATGTGCACTTTGTATCCTTTAGATGTATAGTGCAGACCTAGGACTTTTCCTTTATTCCCGTATGGGTATATTTCGCCGTTCACCAAGACATCCACACGTCTTCGGCGGTTAATTGTAAGGATCTAGAACTTTCAGTGGTTGGTCTTGATCTTCCACTTTCATTCGTATCGATTGATGTTATCGATTTCGATGGCTGTCTGCCTTGCTTGGTATCCAACATGTTTGTAATAACTGGGGACGATTTGTGTGATGTCGTCTGCAAACTGCAGGTACATCACCTCCTCCCTTACTGGATCAGGTAAGTCCAGTGTGTACAAAAGGTACAGCAGCGGACTCAGACAGCCACCTTGTGGAACACTCGTTTCAAGTTCAAACTCGGGTTCTCTGTAGCCCTCGATCGAAATTTGGTCTTTTCTGCGCATGATGTAGTCGCAGAGGACTATTTCCAGGATTGGGATCAGCTGGAGGCCTAAGATCTTGTATTGTAGGCCTCTTAGCTAAACTTTATCTAAGGCCTTTAGTACATCTCGCATCACCACGTCTACGTATTTCCTCTCTGCTTTACAGCGAGCGAGCTTTTCGGTGAGAATGGCAAGGGTTGTGTCAGTCTAATTCGGAAAATGGATTTCAGTCGTGTTTATATGCAAACGGTTTTAGCGTTATTAACTTTTTTGAATCTATCGTGGCGCTGATTGGACAATTATTGCAGCGCTTATGTCTAATAGCTGATTGGTCAATTTGTGAACACTAAAGTCTGTTATTCCAAAAATGAACATAAGTATGACGATTAAATTTTGTAGTATTATGCGTAGATGAAATGACTATTTATATAGGTGTACTCTAAAATCCTTTCATCAAACTGCGTAGAATTCTTGGTATATTCACTCCGACAACTACCTCAAAATTCGGCAAAGGAGGGAAAATTTATAGTGAATCCTAAAGACGCCCCCGAGAATTGGTTTCTTCCTAGGAACCACTATTACAAAAAAGATCGATTTTCACGATTCACCATCACTAATAATTTCATCTTTTTTTATCGGCCCCACTTAAGCAGATGGCTGCTTAAGTCCTCGGCCCCACCTCCTTGCGTGAACTGGCATCGGATGTGAGAGGGGATTGCCATTCATGTTTCGTCCCAACTATGCCTGGCAATAGCACGGCCATAATTGGGGGCATTGGAGGAAGCTGGTTTAAGAAGTAGCCCACAGTCGATAACAATGTCAGAAACAACTCCGAACAAAGGATGGACTGCTACCTCCGCTGCTCATCACAGCGGGGGCCCCTTCCATGACAATAAAGTGACATACAACCGTTTCTATGGTATGTTCGGATGCGGTCGCGATTAAAACAACCTCGGGGGGCCGGCGTTGTCAATAAATCCGCCATACAATCATCCCCCCCCCCAGAAGAGGAAGAGAAAGAGGCACCAGCGATCGCTTTTCCAAGAAATGAAAAAAGAGCGGAAAAGAACACGATCCCGGAATCTACCCCAACTCCTCAAAGGTCCCCAAACAAGGACCCCAGAATTAAGGCCAGGAAAAAAAAAAAGAAATGAGCGAGGCAGAGAACAGCCAGAATAACCAAACAGACTCGGGGAAACATCTCAAGCTTTGCTTCTTCCTCTGAAGATGAACAAGAGTGCTCCTAGCCTCCTAAGATCTATGAGAGAACGAGGAGTAAGAACAAAAGGAAGAGTTCTTGTCAGAACAAAAAATCTGATGGAAAGAAATCAAAATCAATTCTATAGGAATGCTGAAACCAACTTCACAGAGGATCCCAAGATAGAGGAGATTATCGAAGGGGTCACAGCTGGCATGTTGAAATGGACATATGATTCGCCATACCGGGAAGCGCTCATGGCGGCCGAAATTAAACTCCAAAGGGACTCCTGCCTCGCCGTAAGCGACGCCGATTTTTTCAAAATTAAGAACGGTGAAAAGACACGCAACAAAAAGCATTAGAAGAAGAAACACACACACAAAGACACAAGCACCAGACAACACAAACATGGAAAACAGGAACAACACATCAGGCTACGGATGCACCGACCAAAGAGGAAGAAACCTGGAGCTGCTACTCGAAAGAGACAGACTCCGGAATGTCAAGCCAGATTTTCCAACCTTCTTAATACAAAGTTCGGCAACTAAACCGGTCATTGTGTTAACGAGCAAAGACTTCCCCTTCAACCTCAGCAATGAGCCCGGACCGGTGGTACCGAGAGACCACATCCCAATTCTAACCACGATCTCGCTTGACCACTATTTAAGCCCCTTCCACTTAGAAAAAGTTACGCTAAAGCTAACTGGAAGATATCTAGAGATATTCAGTACATACCATCCAGCTGACATGGAAGACGCTAATTTCGAAGAGATTGATGAGGATATAAATAAGATCACCAATCTCCTCCTACAAGCTGACGAGAGATTCGTCCCCAGAATCTTCTATAAATTGCTCCCACAACCTAGGTGACGAACGAGATGAGAGAAATCGCCCGGGAACATAGAGAAATATATGAAGAGATCGGCAGGACAGGCACGAATCGCGAAAGGACAGCCAGAATGAGACAACTAGGAGAGGAAGTAAAATACACAATAATTGAAAAACGAAGAACAATCTGAAATGACATCATTGGGAGGCTGGACAGGGAGAACAATCCTGTGAGGTTTTGGAACAACATCCGAAGAATTAGAGGATTGACTCCCAGACCCGGAACCCGAATCAAGGATGGAGAAAACATTATTGAGGACCCAGAGTCTCTCGAGAGGAAATTTAGAACTCACTGGCAAGAGATTTCGCTATATTCCTTGAGGAGAACAACGACTTCGACCAAGACTTCGAAGACCAATTGCTCGATGATCTCGGCACAGTGATACATAGAACCAGCCCTAAAGGAAACGATGACTTAGACCAGGACTTCAAAGACCAATTGCTCGATGACCTCGGCACAGTGATATATAGAACCAAACCACACCCGCAAGTATCTCAGGAAAGAGTGACGGTTGACCACGGATGACCGATTACTTTCGATGAGACCTTGAACACCATAAAGTCCTTCAAGCAGAGGGTACCAGGTCTGGATTACGAAGAACAACCTCATAAATGCCCAAAGGCAAATTATTTAAGGTTTGGCGAACACGATGAACGCTGCCCTGAATACAGACTACTTCCCTGACGGGTACAAGATGGCCAAAATCATCTTTATCCCGAAGGAAAACAAGCCTCCCAGACCAGATGGCTAACTATCGCCCTATCTCTCTTCTTGAGACACAGGGAAAAATCTTAGAGAAGATTATAGCAGACAGGCTACAAGCCCAACTGAGCGACATAGGAGCGCATAACACCAACAACACGGTTTCCGCAGGAAAAGGGCCACAAATACCGCCCTAGCGCTCCTAACAGAGAAAGTAGCATATTCCCAAGCGAACTGGTTCTACGTAAATAAACATTGTGTTGAGGGACGTGCAAAAGGCCTTCGATAAAGTCTGGCTGGAAGGACTTCAATATAAGAGCCTGAACCTTCAGCTAGACTTAATCTTAGAAAGGATCCTCTGTGACTTCAACATGGACAAAAAGGGCCTGTCTCATGATTGAGGGCTACAAAGGTCCTGAATTCGACTTCAAGGCGGGCTTTCCCCAAGGAAGCTTCCTGAGCCTTCTGCTTAACCTGGTCTTCACGATCGACCTCCCAACTCCGGTGCACAAGGACACGATGCATCTGCAATTTGCAGATGACATCACGCAAATTGTCCCATACTCGGAGATAAAAGCAAGGGCACAGACAGCTGGCGCAATAAGGGAAATCAATAACATCTACCCGTACGAGAGACGATGGAAGATCAGGACCAACAGGGACAAATTCAAGATCGTCCTACTAGCCATGAGTTGACATGGCCCATCATCATAGATGGGAGGAGATACGGCTACTCTGCCGAATAAACCGTCCTGGGCCTAAAGATCACCGACCATGGATACTCAAGATACCACACGGAGAGGCGGAACCTGACAAGGAGTAAAATCTCCAAGCTATACAGGTTTAGAGATCTTAGCTCGACCAACATCAGGAAAATATATCTGATGTATGTCCGGGCTAAGCCATTTACCCCGCAGTGGTTACTCAAGCGGCCAGCAAATCTTCGATGAAAAGACTTCAACGTGTCCAGAACACTACATCTCTACTTATTAATAAAGTTAAAGGCGTGATCGCCTTAGGCAAAGAGATTTGCACAGGAGGAAACGTTTAGAGCCCATTAATGTCATCATCCAAAAACTTGGAAAAAAGGTCTGGTCCACAATAACGAATGGTGTCATTCCGGAGCTACAGGGAACAGGCGGCAGGCTTGATATACCTGCAAGGCTACGGGCGAAAGTCTCACGCCAACGTCGGTTCCTGAGCACAAAATTATGCACACAAGAAGTCATTACACCAATTTAAACATAAACAAAACACAATACAACATATAAGAACATATCATCAATACATACATGTATGAAAACAGTGAACAATACAATTATTACAGCACAAGAAACACGAGGTAAATTGTTGGCAAATAGAGCTAACAAAGGCTTGAAAGCTGAATATTTGCAACAAAAATAAGTACACCAAACCACTTGAAAAGAAACAATAAGAAGAACACTAAAGCTCACGAAAATACAAAGACATAGGACAAAAATTCAAACAAATAATAAAAGCAAAGGTGAAAATAAATAAAAGTAAAGCGATGCCCTCCCTACTAAGGCAAAATACCCCTCCCCGCTTTAATTATTCAACTACTATATCTTCCACTATCCCAATTTCTTATAAAGTTGAGTATATCATATTTTCTCTTTCGTCAAAGAGCCCCGGGTACTACGGGGCTGACCCGCGAAAATTTCATCCAGGCCCCGCCTCACGTTTAGAGTGACCTTCTCAACATCATAAACACCGCTCTAAACACCGGCTATTTCCCCGACCAGTGGAAAGTTGCAAAGATGATTTTCATCGCTAAAGCGGGGAATCCCCCGGACTTCCCTGCCAGCTTTCGACCAATATCTCTCTTAGAATTTGCTGAGAAAGTCTTCGAGAAGATATTGGTTAACTGAGTCAACTCTTTTCTCGATGAAGCCAACTTGCATAACGAGCAGCAACACGGCTTTAGAAGGAAAAGAGAGACTGACACGGCACTAGCTATCGTCACCGAAAAGCTTGCAAAGATCAAGGCAGACCCCGAATTCGAACTCGAAGCAGGGGTCCATCAAGGGGGCTGTGCCAGTCCCCCCTTTTATACAACATTTATACACACGACCTACCACAACCTCTCTCCGAGGGTACGATATACGTACAGTTCGCTGAAGATATATCACAAATTTGTATCGCCACTTATGTTCCCATGGAGTTTATGGCGAGGAATACGGCTAGTGAGATATCTAACATCAACTCTTTCGAGAGAAGATGGAAGATATCAACCAATGCCCCCAAATTAAAAATAATTCCCATGTTTCGCAAGACCTTCAACAATATACGTGTAGAAGAGGAGCGAATCCCCTACTGCCTGGAATGGATGGTTCTGGGGCCTCAAAATCACCACAAGGGGCTACACGAGTCATATCGAGCGAACAGTCGTGAATGGCAAGAGAGATTTGAAGGAATTGTATAGGTTCCGTGACCTAAATCCACCAAATAAACTCAAGATATTCAATGCGTGCATTCGCTCGAGACTTCTGCGACCGCCGGTGCCGCTGAACGCGAGCGCCAAAACCCACATTGCGAAACTACAAACGATCCAGAACAAGGCGGTACTTATCATCACAAACACCCGAAGAAGAGAACACAAACGACAGAGAAAGCTCCACGACTCGGTTGGATTATCTCCGATCAACGTGGCGCTCCACGAGAGAACAAAGAGTATTTGGCAAGCTATTGGCACACGCTTGTCCCCGGAGTTCTTTCGTACACACCTAGACATCGAGGTCCACCGACAAATAAGACCATTCAAAAGCAGCAAGATACAGTCTGATTGCGACGTAACTCCAAAATACACATGAGAAAATTGAAAAAACACAAAAAAAAACACTAGTGTAATGCTCAGGTTTCTTTAGTAGAAATCCATAAACCATCACTAAGATTTACCCTTTTTTCAAACTTTGCAAAAATATCAAAATCCAAAATGTAACTACAAAAGCTTTTTCGAAAACCCACAACGGGAACAATAAACTCCACCTCAAATAAAGGCCTCAATGCCATTTAAGACCGGTAAGATCATAAATAAAAAATAAGAATTGAATTGACCTGTTTAATTTAATTGAATAAACTATAATTTTTATAGTGTTTTAAAAAATAAAAAACAAAGAAAATACATCCAAAAAACAAAAACAAACAAAGCTTAAACAAACAGAGCTACCCTTTCACCAGGGACCTATTTAATCAGTCTCCCACACAACCTCTGTTCTTTAAACTCACCCTATTTCACCACTTCACTCTCTTACTATCTCTCTCCCGTACTCTCCCTAATTTTCACTACTTTTTATGTCCAAGGTCCAAGGAAAAGATTAGTACAGAAAGAGTTATCATTATTATTCAAGAAGAAAAGTTGTCATTACTGTTCGCCATTTTGAGGCAGAGTTATCATTATTATTCAAGAAGAAAAGTTGTCATTACTGTTCGCCATTTCGAGGCAGAGTTATCATTATTATTCAAGAAGAAAAGTTGTCATTACTGTTCGCCATTTCGAGGCAGAGTTATCATTATTATTCAAGAAGAAAAGTTGTCATTACTGTTCGCCATTTCGAGGCAGAGTTATCATTATTATTCAAGAAGAAAAGTTGTCATTACTGTTCGCCATTTCGAGGCAGAGTTATCATTATTATTCAAGAAGAAAAGTTGTCATTACTGTTCACCATTTCGAGGCTTATTCCAGCTCTTTACCAAAGAATAAAGAATCCAGATCACCTAACCCAGCCTACGAAATTACAGGAGAGAATTCGTTACCGAGACCCTATATGATAAAATAGTAAGTGACAGCAATCTTTTAGATTGCTAAGAAAAGCTGGATTATATGTTCTGCTCTCTTGATTGTAAGAAGAGCTCCTTTAGAGGGCTTGATGAAGAGCTTAGTTAGCCATAGCATTGCCTTCTTGACCGCATAATTACAATTACGTTATTGCAAATATAATTCTCGATTTATATGGCCAGGCTAGAGTGGGTAAAGCGATTTTTCTAGTCTCTTCTAAATCAGGGATAACATTTATAAAGGCTGATATATATATATATATATATATCGCGAAAACCCTGTGGTGTTTGTTACCACCCGCAAAACTTGTATTTGCTCTTTCTATGTATGTGACATAGATAGTCAGCATTTAAATTGTGAGGGGATGAGAAGATATGGTATAAAAATCCCTTGGAGGTTCCTAGCTTTGGGAACTACTGGTTTTAATATAATAATGCTTTGGGTAGAATTGAGTCACTGTGCCTGGTAACTTAACGGTAGAGCATCTGACCGGCAATGAGCGGATCCGGGTCGAGTCCCGGCAAGGAATTTTAACACTTTTTCCCATGGCGTTATTTTTGTCTTCTCAGTATTGATCACCCTCATTGTCAGGTCCTTTGCTAGCTTTGATCCTTGTGTTCTTCCATTTTCCCTTTCTATTGCCTTTAATAAACTTCTGTTTCTTATCTCATTGCCCATTTACGTCAAATTTCTCTTTCTCTTGTACTGAATGGTTAATGGTCTGTAATACAAGGTTTCTGCATATTTTTTTCTGATCTTAAAAAGGTTTTTCAAAGGCAGAAAGAAAGTAAATATGGCGACAGCCCTGTGGTTTTGTTACCACCCGCAAAACTTGAATTTGCTTTATATATATATATATATATATATATATATATATATATATATATATATATATATATATATATATATATATATATCAATTCATTTACACAAACATACACACACTCTCGAACAGGGTCTTTTGCATACTCAAATTTTCCCACCGACCATTAAATTTGGCCTGTTTCCCTTTAGGTCAAACATCTTCCCAAAACAACGATCTCGCTTCACACCTAACAGTCATTTAACCATTT
This sequence comes from Ceratothoa steindachneri, assembly GCA_963969495.1. Classification (NCBI taxonomy): domain Eukaryota; kingdom Metazoa; phylum Arthropoda; class Malacostraca; order Isopoda; family Cymothoidae; genus Ceratothoa; species Ceratothoa steindachneri. The sequence goes on along the minus strand of OZ018330.1, from coordinate 16,728,354 downwards.
CTTTCTATTTTCTCCATTAACGCCAATTTTCTAAACTGAAATCCTATAAAACCTTTTCCTAAACATTCCCTCGACTTTATTATCAATCCTTTTCTCGCCCTTTATCTCTACTCCCATAAATACTTTGATTAAGAATTTTTGCTCTCTCTCTCTCTCTCTCTCTCTCTCTCTCTCGAACAAACATCAACGAACATTCACTTCAGACAAAGCTCCTACGACAGAAACCACAGTGGTCACGCCCACATATAAGTACTCACACTCACCTTAAAATACCAGCATACGGCCAAAGGGCTAGCTTCTGGCTGCATGGTGGATGTGGTCCACCAGGATGTGAAAAAAGCCTGTTTTTGAACTCAAATACAAGATCTCAAGGCTCGGGTTATCCCCCCATTTGGGAAAAATCCTACACAGTTACCTCACCAGTAGGAGAGCGGTGATAGCATTCTGTGAACACATCGGAGCCCTATTTGACCTGCTATCCGGAGTCCTCCAAAGACGGTGTCTAACTCCCACGCTCTTTATGATCTACACAAAGGATATTTTGAAACCGCTACTTACCCTAACCCTAAACGTACGGTACGCTGACGATATCACTTAGATTGTGACTCGCCATACCAGATCTGGAAGAGTGATGTCGAGGGTCATTGCAGCTGTGTCCCAGAAATTCTCCAGGTACGAAAAGAACTGGAAGATCCAGACGAACCAGACCAAATTCACTGCATTCGCGATTGGCAGACGGAAGACGGAGCCTATCCGACTGGAGAACTTCACAATAAATTATTCGCCAAGCACGAGTATCCTAGGCTTCAGGATCTCCAAGCGGGGCATAGGAAGCCATATCAACTCGAAGGTTCAAGTTGCGAAACTTGAACTCAGCAAACTCCACCGATTTTGCAACCTTTATTATATAGAGCAAAAAGAAATTATGTACGTTCTTAGTGAGAACGAATCTGCTGTATCCAGCAATCCCACTCAGCACAGCTTCAATGACCAGGATGGTTCAAAGGCAGGGTGTACAAGATCAGGCCCTATACTCAATACTCAACGTGAAATGGGGCGATTTCGCCACGTCGAAGGAGCTTCATCGCAGAACCGGTTTGGATACGATGAATGCCTTCTTGCGTTCACGCAACACCGCCATCTGGGACAGCCTGGAGGCTATTCTCCCACCAGGTACTGTATTCTCCCACCAGGTGTTTCAAAAATAGATGGCATAACTCTTTGGGATTATGTTCCCTATGTCTAAATAATAAAAAAGTTCCCATGAACATATGTCCGGAAATGCTTGATTTCCGCGTCATAGGCCATTAAAACACATGCTAATCAGAATTCCTTTATCTCACATCGGTAGCACATAGACAATGTTTTTTAGTGTCCAGGAGAAACTGTACAAAATATGCAGCCCTGCCGTGATGCAGGCCCCACATCGACGTCTCATGGACTCATGAACACGCCTCCAAATTCCTGGCGTGTTTCGTATTGTCTCGCACCCTGCTACAATTCGGTTGCGGAGAGTGTCCTCATCATATACTGGAGATGAATTTACAAGTGATTTTAAATGGCCCCACAGGTAGAAAAAAAATCCAAGGGATTCAGATCACGTGAGCGTGGATGCCATGTAATTGGTCCAGCTCTTCCTATCCACCGACCAGGGAAACTTCTATCAAGATAACTGCGAGCTACGAGAATGAAGTGTGCGGGAGCACCATCATGCATGAAATGCAGTTGATGACGAGTGATAAGTGGAAGATCGTTCAAGAAATTAGGCATGTTGTATTCCAGAAAGCGCTTGTATGCCTCACCCGTAAGCTAATTCGGAAGTACATGGGATCCGAATAACGTATCACCAACAACACCGGCCGAGATGTTAAGTGAGCACCACTGTTGGTGACGTGATGATACAATTGCATGTTGATTTTCCTCCGCCCATACATGCTGATTGTAGAAGTTGAATATTCCACCTCGTGTGAACTGTACTTCATCTGTGAATAAAACGAAGCTGGATAAGTTCGTATTTCTAGAGCACTGCTCCAAGAACCATTGGCAGAATGTAACTCTTGCAGGGTATTCTGTTGGTGACAACTCCTGTACATGTTGTAGATGATATGGGTACAACTGTTTTTCTCGTAACACAACTATCGTGTGCTAATTTCAGGAGTATCATTCACAATATCCAGTATCTCCTCTTCTTCCTCAGGCGTCGTAGAAATTGGTCATCCTCCGTCGCCACCACGAGGTTCGAAGGTCGCATATTCATACAGTTGCCGATGGATATTCCCAAAAGTTTTCCTATTGGGGCATCTTCGGTTTGGAAACTTTTCCTGGTACAGATGACAAGCTTCTACAGCATTACCGTTTGCCAACCCATACACAAAGTGCATATGTGCTCTTTCTAGATTTGAATACATGTCCACTCACGATGCACCACTATCCAGACAACTACTTGATTGAGTTCAACAGAATTCTGTGTTGAAAGATGTCACCTGTAGGGGATAAAAGAATTCTGATTAGCACGTGTTTTAATAGCCGGTAACTCAGAAACCAAGCATTTCCGGACATATGTTTCTGGGAACTATTTTTACGATTTAGACATAGACAACATAATCCTGAAGTTATGCCATCTATTTTTTAAACACCCTGTATATATTGGGCAAACCTTCAGAAATCTCAATATTTGTATGAAAATAAGAGGACCGGTATTCAGAATATGTAAATTTAAAACATGTATCTTTGGTCGTTTCGAACATAGACTATGTTTATCATCAGCTTATAATGAAGCAAGATAAATAAACTGCAAAAGATACAAGCTAAGAATACATTTTTATCTTGCATCATTTGTAATTAATGTATTGTGCTCTATTATAGTTTCATGATGAATATAGTAAATGTTTTAAATGCACATGATCGGAATACTGGGTACTGGCTTCAATTTTCACACACACATATATATATATATATATATATATATATATATATATATATATATATATATATATATATATATATATATATATATATATATATATATATATATATATATATATATATATATATATATATATATATATATATATATATATATATATATATTAGTGATGGGACGAGTACTCAGTATCGGTATCGAATATCGGTAGTATCGGCTGTTTTTAGTGGTATCGGAACTCGTAACGGTATCGGGACTTATATGTCTCATTTCCGATATCAAAATCCGATACCCATTAATTCCCAAGACACTATGTAATGATTTTACAACATGTATTCATTTCATTTAATGATTATATTCTTGTTCCCGTACATGAAAAAATTCAAATAATCTGCACCTAATTTATTTACACAAAACTTGACATTTTATAACCCCTCAATCCCTTAGTTTTTCAGGGAACCAAAAGGAACAAGCACAGGCCAAACTACTAGTTTACCCGTACGTTAAAAATTCACGTAATTGCAATCAATCAAATGACTGCAGTTAGTTTGGTATAAATAATATAATTTTATTTAAATGTTTAACACATTATTCGTAAATTTCGATAATTTTAGGCCGTTCAAAAATATTTTGAAAATAGTGTACACGTGCCGTCATAAATGAGGGAAAATTTTACAATATTTTCATCTCCATTATTATTGGGTAAATCTTGAACAAAGGATTCGAGATTCTAAAGAGTCACTTTCGGTCACAATGAAAATTATTATTACACAAAAAATACATGCAATTAGCTTGAAATCAAAGACGTTCCATATAGTCATATTGTATGTACATCTGCTACCAAACGAATTAATTTCCATTTTTGTTCCATCGTTTTTCCGACAAATTTTATTTCGTTTCAAACAGCTGAAAGTTAAGCTTTAAATGGACTCTTTAATCTTTATGTACAATCTTTATCTATAAATGTTATTTGTTTTATATTCCTTCGATATTCATATTCAATTTTCACCCATTGCAGAATGAATATGAACAGTTACAAGCAAATAAACGGTATTGTTAGAGAGTAACCATATCGAACATATCCAAACAGCATTCATTCAAACGAACAAACACGAAACATATGACTCAAGATTTGTTATTGTATAACTATTCTTTTAATTTATAATCAAATGCGTAGAAATTTCTTTTTAATAAAAAATTATTTGGAATATTGGATTTTAATTACGACTAATATTCAAGTTTACATCTATATTGTCTGTTGTTTTTATTTGGTTGCTAAAGGAATTAGTTGTATAGTTGGATGCCTAAGTATTCTATTTTGTAATAACTTGAAGAATTAAACAAAGCCCCATTGTTCAGTAGTATTATTCTTCAAACAAATGAATAGAAACCTAAAGAAGTATTTATAAATACACAAACACGTACGTATATATATATATATATATATATATATATATATATATATATATACATATATATATATATATATATATATATATATATATATATATATATATATATATATATATATATATATGCAGGAACAAAACCACAGTGATAGGATCAATTTATTCGCGAAACCAGGTTTCGACGGAAACCTCCGTCATCATCAATCGCTGAAAGCATAATGAAACACAAAGGAGATGCCAAACTTCCGGACACACAAATTTACAAGTTGGAATCCTAGGAAGGGACGGGGGGTATGTGAAAGCAGCAGAATTTTTGAGTAAAGGAAATATAAATTCCAAATTATCAAGGGATTAGTGTTGAATTGCCATCGGAAGTATTAAAGTTTGGGATTTCCCTTATCTTGCGCCGATTCAAGTAGACACCTATGTATATAATTGTGAGAATTATAAATTATTTTTCTATTACCAATCTCAATTGAATGGTTTTCATTTAACATGTGGAGAAACAAACTAGAAGAAAGAGATTCACGTCGCAAATCTCATTTAGATTCCTTCATTCTCTTGGAGAATCTGTTGCTTTCGCCATTATATAGTTTATTGCAAAATGTTCAAGGGATTTAATATACTCCCTGTTCTTTATCGATGGATTTATTTTTAGACTGACTATTTTGGATCGTTTTTTGGTATTGAAAGGTGACATTGATGTTGCTTACACGTGCTAACCTTTAAAAATTAATTAATTGTGGCGAGTATGGGAATGTAATATAATAATTGTCACATACATTTTCCTTGAGATTAGCTGGTGAGTAAAGGATGGTTTTGGCTTTATAGTCACATTTTTCTATGAACGAAAGGGGATACTGCAGCTCAATGAATATTTGAATGATCGAATTGATTTCATCCTACAAGAAACAAGGATCACAAAAGCAATAGGCTCTCAGGAACAAGGAACAAATTACGGACATTTTAACTGATACGTCGTGGCACTAGAAATAGTGAATATAGTCAGTAGAGTTGGTTAGTTTCCGGTAAACAGAACAATATGATTTGTTGTTTACTGGATTCAGGCTTCGTCCTGAATCCAGCAAAGTCTATTGAATTGATTGCCATAAATACGGAGGAGTACTGGGATGATCCGTTCGGCGATCATGTTCAGGTAGGCAACTCCAATGAAATAAGTGTTGTTAAAACTGGGCCGACGAGATGGCCATTCTCGCATATCTCAATCCTCAAAGACACTTTCTACCGAGAAATAAGTCTCTTAAAGTCGAATTATGGGCAATTATTCAGCGGCGCATACTGTCAAAAATTATAGCAATTAACTTTTCCATTCATGAAAAAGGCTGCCTCATCACCAATACAATGTTTTCCAAGAAACGAGCAAGTTTATGGAGGAGTCATTCAACAAATTGTTTACGACGTGGAAAATAAGTTTCAAGAAGTTGTTCCCTTGTTTGCGTCTTATAGGGATGCCATTTTAAGTCAGGTTTAATCATGCTGTTAAATGTTGACCTTGCCAATCGAAAGCCATTTTTTCTTATTCATACTTTTGGATTTTGAAGAAGTGAAATCCAAACATTTACAATATCTTTTGTTGTTCTTATGATTTTCCTACGACCAGAACGACCTTTGTTTAGATTGAAGCATGTACCTTTTTCTTAGTACTTCAGGACATTTTTCAAAATAGAGGACTTGCTAGGTGGATACCTATCAGAAAAACGCGCAAATAAATCCTGTACTTGTTTAATACTGCAAGTCCTAATAAAGTTTGTGATAATAAATGCTCGTTGTTTTGTTTTTTTTGTTAACTGTAGGATAAAAGGGATCTACTGAAATATTCTTTTCGGTGATGCGTAAAGCGATTTGATATACAAATAAAGAGAACATACTATTTTATCCATTCCATTGGATTCAAAACTACTTATAAAAATAAAAGAGAATTATGCAGTGCCACATGTCAAATTATTATTTCATTAAAAGTACTATTTTTCAAATTCAGATTTTCATTATTTCACTTCCTTGCGGAAACCATTTTTTTGTCTTCCGCCAAACCATTTCCATATTAATATCGTAAAAAGAAATTAAATGAAATTTTCACAATCGAAAAAAATAGTTGTTAAACAAAACAAATTTTACAGGACCAAATCATCTCTAATAGTTTTTTAGTAATACGAATTCAAATTTAGGTCTAACTTTTTTGTGGGTCACCGGGTAGATTAAGAAAAAAGAGAAAGATAACAAACGGAATAAAAAAATCAAAACTCATTTACACAATAAAGAAGGTCCTAAACCCATACATCAGACAAATAAGGCAGGTGTATATTTAATCACTTGTGTATCCACTAAATATAACTCGTTCTATATAAGAGAGATTGGGAGAACACTAGAAAATAGGCCATCGAGCGCTCTTCGATTTTAAGGGGAATGTATATAGTAGCATATCGGTTAGCGTGATGGAATGAAAAGCGAAGAGCCATTAATGACCTAGGTTCGAAGCACGCCTAATATTCCACTTCCTTTATTGTATAAAAGAGTTTTTATTATTTTATCCCGTTTGCTATTTCTCTCTTCTTTCTTTCTCAATCTCTGCATGATGTTTGTTTGGTATTATAACGCGACCAAAGTGCTTGTTGTATCATCTTTCCTTATTTCCTATAGGTTTTGAACATCTACCGTGTCACCTGTTTTTGAAATTTCCGTTATATATATATATATATATATATATATATATATATATATATATATATATATATATATATATATATATAATGAAAAAACTCAATAGCGAGTTATGTTATATGAATATAAAACCATTGTATAGGAGCATAATATTTATTCACAGACTAGATTCGGTATGAGGTTTACCATACCCTCTTCAATCGTATACTGAGAATGGTATAGATACAAGTGTCGCTACACAGTCTCAATTTTAAGGCAAAATGAAATAAAGGAGAAAAAGTTCATTCATATGGGGGGAGGTCTGCGTTCATTAATTAACTATACTGTTTACGATCAGGTTTCGGGCATAGGAGCTACATTTAAATTGACCTTCAATAAAAGTGAAATTGAGAATTTGTCATGTTAATATCGATCCAACAATTTTTCTTTTGTAAAAAATCTTTGCAATTGTATTTTATTTGGTAATTCGAATAATCTATTTAGTAGTTTTAATTAGTAATGGGATTAAAAATACTGGATGTATTACTCCCTCGCCTGACATCACCTTTATGTTAATAGATTCGTTTTTTCTAGAGTTCTCCCAATCTCTCTTATATAGAACGAGTTATATTTAGTGGATACACAAGTGATTACATATACACCTGCCTTATTTGTCTGATGTATGGGTTTAGTCGTAGGGAAAGATTTGAGGATGGAAAAAGGGCATGTAAACGTGGTTCGACGATGGTATTGTACGCTCCATACCGAAACTAGTCTTGTGCATAAATATTATACTCCTATACAATGGCTTCACAATTATATATATATATATATATATATATATATATATATATATATATATATATATATATATATATATATATATATATATTCGGCAATCAGAGATCACGCAATAAAATGTAAAAGTGTTATCTTTATAGAAGTTTTCGAAATTTTAGAATCGCATAAATGCCCAATTACACTTAGAATCTTGGAAACATTATCTGTAAAACAGCTCTCCTCAGACTTAAATAGTGATTTGTCATCGGTTCCCCTCCTACTTGATTAAATTATAAAGGCAATAGTGCTTAGTATATCGTTGAATAATATATATTTTTTTAAATAGTTCAATAGAAATATTAAACTGATAATCTTACTTATGAAATTTAAATATTTTGGCAGTTACTAACTAATTTAAATAATTAAAAAAAAACCCTCGAATTTTAGAATTGTTAAAACTTTATTTTTTCCTATTTAAAGCTAAAAATATCAATGTTATATTTGTACCTTTAGAATTGACCGTATTATAGTCGAAACGTCGCTACTAAATAAATAGTAAAATGTCAGCAACATTTTTCTTGCCTTAGGATTTCTGTTAAAAATTAAATTCGGGCTCTCGAGAAGCAATCTTTATCACTATATATATATATATATATATATTTATTCATATGCTTTCCTTCTCTTTATTGGCATCTATCTCCTTTTGTCTTTCTCTGTTTGACTCTCGCCCTCTTACCTGTCTCTCTATCTCTAGTACTGTTTCTCTCCTCTATTTGTTTGTTCTGTCACTAAATCTCTTTTTCAAATGAACTTAGGCTCTCTCTCTCTCTATCTCTCTCTCCCTCTCTCTCTCTCTCTCTCTCTTTCTCTCTATATATATATATATATATATATATATATATATATATATATATATATATATACCGTGTATTGCCAAACTCCTGTTGTACTCGTTTGACGCTCTCACCAAGGACACTATGATAGTAGTTTTGATCCAGCTAGACACGTTTTACTTGTTTCAGCATTTAAAGATGCGTTTAACTTGTAATATTAATCAAGGTGGCCGCCTTCGGCGGTTAGGACGCGCTTCAGGCGAAGTCCTTCCTCATGGTGGCCCCACACGTGGTTGTCAGATGACTTCAGCTCTTCGACGATACTGCAGCGAACCTTGGAGTCATGGCCATCTACATGCACCCACACGTTGTTGCCGAGAGGATTGAGGTCGAGCGACTGCGGCGGCCAAAAGTACTTCGACAAGAAATCTTTGTTAAACCCAAACACTCTTGCACGGTCTTGGCCGTATGGGCCAGGGCACCGTCCACTTAAATGACGTAGTATGCCTTCTTAGTAATCTTTCTCACCGAGGATAAGACTTTCGTGGCCAAGTTGTCCCTGATATCTGTTGCGATAAACCTGTAAGCGGCCGCGAACCACAGCGGCGGCATTTACTCACCACTCGAAGCCACGACGCCGAGCACCATCATGGAGGCCGGATGCTTGGTTTTGGACTCGCACCGGACCTCGGAGACGTCTTGGCCGAAGATTATTTTCATGCGGTCGTTCTGCTTTTTGATGACCGGATCGACGGTGAAGGTATTTTTCATCATAAAAATTTGAGAAATCGATCACCATGACTCTTCATTGAGAAGGTGACGCCATCGCACCCGACGTTGTTCTCGCATAAGGTCGGTGAGCAGAGAAACCTTTCCACATAGATTAATTTGGGGGCTCCGTCCCCCTTGATCCCCCTGAATACCGTTACCATCGATAGGTTTTCCTTCTTTGCGAATGCAATTATTTTAAGCTTCGGAGCAATTTCGAAGTCCTTCCTTACAGACAAATGGTTCACAACTGAACGAGGTCGTTCTTTGAGGTCTTCCCCGTTCTTGAGGCTCTCCGCGACTAAGTGGAGGGTCATCCAGCTCACGGTGAGCCGCTTGGCTATTTCCGACTTGTTGTGGCCCGAGCGCAGGACAGTAGAGATCTCGAATCTTTTCACTTCCAATTCGACAGACAATGGAAAATACATTATAATGACACTTGGTGAAAATAGAACTTTAAGTTTGACGACGGAACTTTATTTATATCACACACATAAACCTTTAGCCAGATAAAAAAAGAACAACGAGTGTAACACCCGGTATCTATCTATATATCTATCTATCTATCTCTCTCTGTCTCTCTGTCTCTCTCTCTCTCTCTCTCTCTATATATATATATATATATATATATATATATATATATATATGTATATTGCTCTCTCTTTTTCATATTTTCTCATTTCTATCTACCTTACGCTTGCTACACTTGAATCGGTTGTATTCCATCATTTTCATGTACTACTATGTCCGTTGCCATAGACGCACAGTTGCGTCCAATGAGACACTTAAATCTTATCTGTATCAAAATACGGGGCCCCCGAGAAGACTCAGAATAAATCCCTTGTCTATGACTATTATTTGCCATAAGATTTACAATGGAAGTAATTGTGATTCGAAAGTCTCTCATTATTTAAAAAGTCATATTGATTTAGTCTTTTACGTTTATTCCTTTTATTATTGTCATTCTTAAAATCATCGTTATAATTTCCACCCGTTGTTTTGTCAATTTGATTAAGAATTGCTCTATCTTTCATCTCTTTCTGTCTTTGCCTTTTTTCTCTTTATAATAACAAATAATGCAATTTCGAGAAGCTGAATTGGGGCGCGATTCTGCTGTGAGGCCGAATTTCGTTTACCTTTCGATTAAATCAATGCCTTTTACGCTTCTCCCGATTATATCGTAAATGGACACCATAATGAGAGCGCTCGTCCTGAGCGGCAGCCGCGCCTTAAATGGTGATCCTCACATCGAAGCCGACTTGGCACCCGAGTTCGAGGGAGACATCGTTTGGAGGTCAAAGGGGCAGGGGTAACCCCTACGCAGATAAGTGGCACCATTTCGAGAAAAGGGTGAAAGAAAGAAGCGATTAAAAGAATTTATACTATGATTACTCTTGATATTAATAATAACAATAATAATGTGAAGGTAAACAGAGTGGAGAAGTGCTATTAAATTTATCTCTTAAATCTCCTCTTTTCCGCAATCACTGACCGAGGTAATAAATAAGGAAAAACTGCAATTTTTCACTTTTCTTAATCACCATTCTACTGATTAACGGCTTCCAGTCCTCTTTAAATATATTTTTTTCCTCACACATACACACAAATATACACAGATTTCTATAAAAGATAAAATAGGGCAAAATCGCATCAAGTCACGCCAGATTCCTTTGAAAACACACACATTACTTTCATCTTTAAACTAACTAATTTTATCGCTATGCGCTTCATCATCATTCACTTCATGTGCCATCATTATGAACTTCAACATCGACATTCATCACCTCCTGATGATGAGTTACGGGAGGAAATAATGAGACAATGACCGTTAATTGGTGCCATCAGCTCTTTAAAAGTCGAATGAATCGATGCCTCCTCTCAACAAATCTCCCCTAACTTTCTGGTTGAGTCTGTCTCCCTTGAGCCTCTTCATGCTGATTGAAGAGGAAGTTTTCTCCTCCTTTGCACCTACCCATGTGTCATTCTATGATTGGCTACCTTAATGCCGACGTTGGGTAGGGACGGACAGCTACCAAAAACAAGCGAGGGCCAATCGAGGCCAGCAGCATTTCCTCAATATTGAGACAAAATTGTTTTCCTCGACCTTTTTAGCCAAATTTGGGGCCCCGAAATTTACAGTGAAAAGGGAGATAATTCCCTCTTTTTGAGTCACCAGCCATCCATAAGTTAATGAAGGTATTATGACTAATCAAATTTGAAATTAGGTTTTCCTTGGATCTTTATTCAAATTCATTTATATGTATATTCTTATTCAAAAATTTGTACTTGTTCTACTTCATTTTTTAACCTCACTGAGTATGATGACACAGATTGAAATAAAAGAGAAAAACTAATAAAACAATAAAAATTTCAGCTCTTCGTATGCGTCCCTCCCCTGACTTCAGATGTCAAAATTTTTTAACATATAACCACAAAATTGTCAACAAATAATCGACAATTGCCAACAAATTGGCAATATTTTTCCGCAAAGAGACATTTATACATTGTTTTGGAAGAAATCTCGATCTCGAATGTCGGAATACTTTTTTGGGTGTCATTAAGAAAAGGGCTTCTCTTCTGTTTATTTTTTATATATCGCACTTGCATTTATCTTACTTAAAAAACGATCCCTTCTATTTACAAAGCGGTCTTTACAATCAAATAATTTCTTATAGAGCTTTTATTGAAATAATTCTCTATATAGGGCGTGTAACCCCCCACCCCTTTAGATGTGGAGGGGGGGGGGTCGTCATCTTTATAGAAAGTGGTTGAATTTCGTCTGTTCCGAGTCATTAACTTACTTTTGGAGAGAATTTTTTGAGAAACTTTAATCCTTCTGTCAAATTTGTATGTCTGACTTCGATTCTTTCTAAATTTATAGAATATTTATACGATAATATTGAATGATGTATTGAGATGGAGAGAATAAATAGCACTTATGTACACTCTGAGTCATCAGTAGAAGGAAAATGACGATAGTGAAAGATGAAGAGAAGAAAAATCTAGGAATCGAAAAGTTACCACGAGTGAAAATGGTCAATGGGTACTCAACCTCTACAGAAGCAAACATCATTACACCTAGATGATGAATGAGAGGTATTATGATAGGGTTGAAATCATTTATTGAGTCTATAACTCAAGGGGCGTCAAAGGGCAGTTAAAATCTATCATGTGATTATGAATGGATACTTTAGGTTTTGTCTGGTTGAAAGGAGGCCTTAGCTTCAGCGGCAGCATAGATTCATTGAATCATAAATGTAAACATAATAAACACATAAAATTATCTCCCAAGAGAAAGAAATCAAGTATGGAATAATGAAACAAAGAAACATGATTCGATTTTAAGATAATATTATAATCAGTACTAACACCTTAATTAGTTGAATAATTGAGAGGGTAAGATAAAACTAATGAACTTCGAATACACTAAACATCTGCGCAAATTTTGTTTTCTTAGCATGCTGGGTTCAATAAATATACATGAAATGAATCTAAATTCCCTTGTGATATTGAAAATGAAAAGGGGAAATGGTTATATTCTAAAGTTATTAAAAAAAGCAGAGTGAAGCAAAAGAGAAAAATAATTAAAATATAGGAAAAGATTATGCGCCTATCGACTTCCCGCCTTGACTTGTGATATGACGTCGAAATAAGAGAATTGTCGCTGTTGCAGGCTTTCTTTCCTTCCCGTTTCTAGAACTCTAAGGCTGCATTGCCCAACAGGAGCTTAATTTAGGGGTTGAAGCTCGGCTTTTAATCCTTCAATGGCGTCTCTTTCACCAATAAGCGGCAATGGACCCAAATGAAAGAATTCGGATTACAACTTCGGCAAAATCGAAACGACAAAGTTTTCTGGAGAAACAGATAGACATACAGGTAGAGAAAAAATAGACCGGAATATAGATAAAGATATGAAGATAAACTGAAGTAGAGAAGCTCTCTAGAGAGAGCGGTGTGTAATTGGTGTCTACCAACATAGTGGGAAAAACATGTGATAGGTATGTGATAAATTATTCTGAGGACAGATTATAACTATAAATGGTTTATTTTTATTTTCTGGTGATAAAAGCTCGTATATTAAGGGTTTCTTGCAGCAGATAAAGGATATGAATAGCATACCACGATGAAGAACCCCTGGTTCAGTTTATGGAAGGATTCCCTAAATTTATCTAGTAAGCAATGGAATAATTCCTCGAAATGAAGTTTGTTCCTAACTCGGGAAAGGCACTAAAGGCCATTTGCCGTGTGTATGTGGAAGAGACTGTGTTTCACCTCTACAACCGTCAAACGTTAGGCCAAAATGACCCAAACACAAATACATGTACATAGAATGATATCTGCTGTAGCTGGGAGAATTACCTCTCTCGATTACCAGGCTTCCTTTGGGAACTTGTTTTACGTGGCTTCCATTGTGCAATTACAGCGACAACATTTACAGTGGATCTGGTTTAGCCTATAACTCATCCAGCACTACGTTTTGGGTTCACTAGATATATTTTTTGTTGTGGTTGTTCTACAGTCTTTTATATCCAAAAACCCTCAAAAGAATTTAGGGGACTGGTTAGTTTCTAAATCAATGTCTATTCTGTTGTGTGGGTCTCCATTGCAGAGAGAAAAGTACTTTGCGAGATATGCCCCAAGAATCGTTCTAGGAATCTAAACTTATTATTTCCTTAACACTTCTTAACACAATGAATATTCATTCATTCTCCGAAGATTTCCGTCACCGATGTGTTACGTAACTCATGAGAATCGGAATGTGAGAAATTATTTTCCCCAACAGAAAAATATGACAAATTTAATTATCAATCAAACTCGATTCATGATATGAAGCTCGTAAATTAGAAACTTGATGACAGAAATTCGGAAAATTGGTTGAGAACAATGAGAATACTGTATCACACTCTACCTAGCAGTAATTTCTCCCCCACTAGATGCGGTTATAGGCTTATTTATAAGAGAGGACAAAGAAATAAACGCCGTGATTCATAAATACGAGCCAATGTTAATTTTAACTGTTCCTACTATAGTTAGAGCGTGTATGGCCTCTCTTGCAAAATTTTTCTTGAAGGAAATAGGTTAACCATTTTTTTTATCTCACAAACTGTAAAAAACAATGAAATCTGAATATAAGGAAAAGAATGACCAAGACATATTACAAGGAATAGAACAAAAAGAAGCCCTGAAAATCATGGAGCTAAAAGATTCATAAAGATAGAACTCACATGTACCTTTTTGTCTTATATAAAAGATTTAGACCTATGAATTATTGGTTTGTGCTACGATATCAGTTTAAATAATTCACTAATAGGAAGGATTCAGAGTTGTATGGACTTCAACTAGATTCTTTTCCAATATTCTCAACCGCACGTTTGTTGGTTATGTAGACGACGTGTTACTTTTATGCCACCGAACAACTGTAATTAAATGCCTGAAACAAGAGTTCATTTGCGAGCAAAGCTAAGAAGGAGAATCTTTAAGGGTGTTCGGAATGGCTCGTGGATAACCGGAAATGAGCTCCTCACAACAGGAGTAACGGTATGATCTTGCAGGAATAGGAGTATTACGCATTTCAAACCTATGTACATTTTGCAATCGAATGGATGGTTGTTCTTGATACTCTATACCGTTGAGTAAGGGAGTAAAAGATATAGGAAATTGATTTGAAATATTGATAAAGGTTTTAATTAATCAAAATCGAAGAAAGACGAGAATGTTCTATTTTTAGTTGAAGAGATTTAATATTTGGTTTTAAAAAGATTCACGGATCTGTTCTAGTGGATAGTCTCTGATTAGAAACAATAGTAGCGAATTCAAATTAAAAACATGAAATTTTGAGTGTTCTCATGGTCAGGTTGATATTCTGGTCATTTGAAAACTTCCAAAGGTAGACTCAGGTTCCCACTTGGTATTCCCTTTAAACTACCCCCTCCACTTAGAATAAACTAAATTTTTCAGGTCACGTGTAATTTGTTGCGTGCGCAGATAAGAAATGGAAAGCGCCCGAGAATATTTTCGTAACCTTATTTGATTTCAGGTTTAAGAAACGATACAATTAGTTAGGCAAAAATGCCATGAGTAAATTAGGAAAATATTTATTAGGACAAATGAATCCGAATCTAATATATTTACAACTCCAGAACAAATTGGATTTGTTCTACACCTTTTGTATAGACGAATTTTGCAGCATTGTAAATCAGTTTCAAATAGGTTTGAGTAGTTTGATTGTAACCATTGTTTTCTTTTTTTTTCTCTTACCAAGTCAAAACAAAGTTCTCTTGGGCTTCTTCCAATTGTATGTAGAAACAAGAAATTGTTTAAATGGGAAATAGAGGGATTTTCCCATAAAATTCCAGTAAATGGGAGTAGAAATTTGAGCAGAGGCAGATGTATTAATTGGATATTTCTTCTTTCTAGAATTGTCTTGCATTGTACAAATGTATACTCTTTCGTTTATAGTTAATACATCCTGAACATGCAATCAATTGCCGGAAACTGAACTAAGTCTACCCTGTTAGTTTTTCATGCTAGTTCAAACGAGGATAGATAACTTTTTTTTTCAGTATCTAAGAAAAAAAACTCCAATATTTTTGTTACTGAAATCTACCTTGATCTGTTAATCAGAAATTCTTATACAGATGAATCAAAAGTTATAATACGAATCGAAATAAGAATAATGAAAATATGGAATATATTATTTTATTGGTCAAATTATTAATTCTTAGAATTAATTTTGTAAAATTATTAAATATGATGGTTTTTGTTTCTCTTATAAACATATTTACCTTATTATTTTTGCAGGGCAAGGTAGTAATGCCTTTAAATATGCAATGGTCGCCAAAGTAAAAATAAAAGCACTAAAAAGGTTTCAAAAACTGGCGACTTAATTGATCAAAATAACTAATCTTTCTGTTGTCATTTGTTGCATTTTGAGGAATATTACTACATCAAAATTGGACGAAATACGGTAAAAAAAATATTTTGAATGCCTTCGTGCATCAAACTACATAAATCTTAAAAAAGATTCTAAAAAATATTCTGTAATCGAAAAAAAAGACAATTAAAGAGCTAATAAGATTACAATAATTGTTTACAGACAATTTTTGTTTGTTATTTAGTCATTTATAATTTTATGACAACTCTACGAAGATTTTTTTCTAACCAAAATCATTAATTTTGGGACAATTATTTTAGAATGTTATCCCTAAATATGTTAAATATATTTGATTTCCTAATATTTAACTAAAAATAAT
Source organism: Ceratothoa steindachneri (assembly GCA_963969495.1). Classification (NCBI taxonomy): domain Eukaryota; kingdom Metazoa; phylum Arthropoda; class Malacostraca; order Isopoda; family Cymothoidae; genus Ceratothoa; species Ceratothoa steindachneri. The sequence goes on along the minus strand of OZ018330.1, from coordinate 16,711,730 downwards.
GAATAAATATTTAAAAACTGAATAATCGATTATGACTTTCTGTTAGAAATCATTGATATTTTTTTATAAACTTTAGACGAAATATCAAAATTCATCTCAAAAGTAGAAATATTTTCTGCATTTTTTCGTTTTAAATGATTACTTCAAAGCTACAAGTAATCATCTGAAGGATTGACTTACCCCAGCCCCAATGTACATAGAGGATCTTAAGATATATATCTTCCACACATTTTCACTTCCTCTATCTTCACCGCTTTCTCAGGAAGATGCCCTCGTTTTTTATCGCGTTAAATTAAATAAAAATCCACGCAGACCATCATAAATCAAGGAAATTGTCTCCCTCTAAGCCTGAAGCGCTTTGTTTAGCTTGGTAATTCGTCGGCAATTTTCTTCCTTTTTATTTATAGTAACTTCGCGTGTGGCGGTTTTGGGTGTTACATGGGGATCCAAGCTGAAGGTGACATCTCGAGAATTGCGCGCTTGCACAGCACCAACGTACAACACGAGGTGTCTTAAATATGAAGGTTTAACTCGTTCTGGATAGTTACTCACTCCCAGTCCATTACACTCTAGCTCTTTATAAATTAAATAAATCCTTAATTTACTCTCTACTTACCATGGTTCATTAATAAACCTTTAAGATGGTTAGAGACTCCGGTTAACATACGAGTATCTCACACACTCGAACCAAAAAATAAACTCTGCAAGGCTCTGATTTTTAGTAAATGTTGCATCTAATATCCTCCCACATCATTAAGGTGACAACAGTTGGCGGAGTTTATCTTGAACTACGGCTGACTTTATCCCTTCGATTGCATCTAGCAAGGAAGCAAATTCATGATGACATTAATTGGCTCACATTCTCGTAAGATTTTCCAAATACGAGCTATCGAAGCGATTTATCGCGCAGAAGGGATGCTACAAATATATATTGTTAAAAAAGTAGTTACAATTAAATATTATTTGATAAAGACAATGTAACAAATAAATACTGCGTTAAGAATGAATACTATCCAATATTAGGAATCTTGGGAGATTTTTGCTCAAATGATTATTCATTCTTCCCAATCCTTCTTCTATTTTTCGCTATTCCTAAATTTAATGGTTATTTGAATTTAAACGATAGATTAATGAAATGTACCATTAAATTGAGTCTAGAACGCTACAGAATATTAATTAGGACTTATGGAATATGCTGAGTATTGAAACTATATGGTTTAATCGGATTTAGCTGTATAGATGGCTATTTCTTTTTTACCTCTAAGACATATATTTTGGAGACGAGAGGTCAATCTAATGTTATACTTATGATTTGAAGCATCGTTGTAATTATTTCGAAATGTAAATCGGGCTAAATCGATCAATAACGACACGGTAACAAAAGATGCCGTGCAATTTTAAGTTTGAATCTTATCAACAGGACAGTCATTCCCACTCTTAAAGTTCTCTCTCTCTCTCTCTCTCTCACGTTCTCTCTCTCTCTCTCTTTCTCTCTCTCTTTACTTCTCTCTCTTCCTCTCCTTCTCCTTCTACCTCTCCTTCTCCTTCAACCTTTCTCTCTCTCTCTCTCTCTCTCTCTCTCTCTCTCTCTCTCTCTCTCTGTCTGTCTGTCTGTCTCTCTCTCTCTCTTTCTGCAGGCCTCAACGGATAGAAGATATAATGTAGCTATTTTTTGTATTAATGGTCAGATTATTGACCGAGGGCTCCATCACAATAAATGAAAACATCACCTTAGCTCATTTTCGGAAGCCTCGAAAGAAATATTTGATCATGATGCGGAAATACGAGTAGAATAGTAAAGTTTGAACTTTCCTTTTATTCAATTTTGACCTAAATTTTGACTTCTATTGAGATAAATAGATGTATGCATACAATATTGTTAGATTTATTTTTCTATGTCTGACTTAATATTCCTTGCTCGACATTTATGAAAGGGAACAAACTCATTTCAATGACACAGTGCTTATATGCTATTTATATCTAGTTGTTGCGGATGACTATTTTGGGCTTAACATAAATTAATAGTTTAATCTTACTGAGAATTAGTACTTTTCCATCGTATTACTATCAGTCTGTCCATCCTGTTAGCGTCAGTCTGGTTATTTTTAAGAAAATAAAAGTCAAAAAAACAAGTAAAATCGTCTGGCATAGTTGGGAATTCAAGACTTCTATAAATTTCTTTGGAGAATTAAGATATTTTATTAATGAAATCCTGATGTTTATCGCATAACATGTTATTAATATCTAGTATTAAAATAACCTTTTCTGTTATCATGGTTGGTTATAATACAACAGGCAGCGTCCACTCGTATTGTGGGAGGAATCTGGTGGTTTTTCACCCTTATCATCATTTCGTCATATACAGCAAATTTGGCAGCTTTTCTCACCGTTGAGAGAATGATAACTCCGATCGGTGAGTAGATCTTCTGTTTTAACGGTCAAGTGTGTCTATCTAAAGTAGACATAAGTAAATATTATTATATATGGATTTAAGTGTTCGTTTGTACAAAATTATTTTAACCAGAAGCAAAACTCAAAATATTTCCCGGTGGCTCAGTGCCACGTATCATTACTGGGTCAACTCGACGACAGGTCAGAGAGATATGAGATTTTGGAAACAGAATGGGTCGGATTCGGACGTTTGAATCACTCAGCTGTAAAGATCAGCAAATTCTAAAGGTAGCCGGGAAAGATAAGCTAACCTGAGATATATCTATTTGATGGAGATAAAAAAATTTGATTATTAAATGCTGCATATATTTAAAAACAAAAACACATACTATAAAATATAGATATGATGGCATTGTTGCAAGAAATATAACTTGATTATAAATTTAGTTGAATCGATACTGAGGCACAATTGTCCTACAGAAAGCATGAAACATAGCATATCTTTCCTCATTACTTAATCTGATCTTAATTGATTGGGTTGATGATCTTTCCAACATCAAATAATTATATAATCGTTTTTAATGACCTGACATAGAGTGTGGGGTGTTCTTTGGGTTTCTTTTATGGTCGAAGTACTTCTGTATTTGGATTTTCTTTTCATGACCATAAATAGCTACAATTTCTATGGAAATTGTGGTTATTTTTGTTCATCATAATGAGGAAAAGGTGTGCTTGAGATAATGTATTGTTAAGAGGAAGGGAAGTAGAAATGAACAATTTTCTTGAAAGGTCAATTTATGATTAGATGTATTTAAGATAATTGCATAATTATCGTATAATATATGTAAGATAATTGCATAATTATCGTATAATATATTTTTGATAATTGCATAATTATCGTATAATATATTTTTGATAATTGCATGATCTTCAAAATTGGTTCACCTTACTATATTTACTCTCTTTTCGAAATTAAATCCCTTTAATGCGGTAGTGAAATGTAAGTTATTTAATCATATTATTCAAGTCACAAAGTCTTAAAGCCTGAGTATAAAAGATGGTGTATTAATTGAAGAATCCGCTTCTTCCCTCCAGCAACAATTATACTTTACACAGCCCGCCCCTAGACATATATTTTGACACTAATTAACCAGAAGGACTTAGAATCTCGATGTGACCGAAGCTAATCTTAAAAGCTTAAGCGCCAACCTATTACAAACGCTAGATTGAAGCTTCGACGACGCTTAAAAAGACTTCTTGAAGTTAATTTGGCTCACAGAGATTCGTCTATTTTCAGAGAGCGCTGAAGATTTGTCGAATCAAAATGAAATCGAATATGGAACTTTAGAAGGAGGATCCACAATGGCCTTTTTCAGAGTAAGTAAACGGAAAAAGAAAGATAAACACGATATAAATTAATTGAATTCGGGTTAGGACTAAACCGAGTGACAACACCAATTCAAAGAAGGTCAAGTTAAAGCCCATAGGTTAAGGTTAGTAGCTAGATGGTATCTCGATTTGGGTTGATTTTTTTATATATGTGATGTGCCTTAGCGACTCACGGGTTGGATCTCCCACGGTAAACAACAGGACCTTTCTGAGAGAAGTCTGAAAAGGTGAGATAGAGATTAGTAGTGAAACCCCAAATATTTTTTAAACCAACGAGGGAATGACTCACAGAAACTTTGTAAGAAGTGATCAGTAAAAAAGTGGCAAAGATATAGGAGGTGACAATGTGAGGAAGATATATAGCTCCAAATCATCCTGCGGGCCTTGGGTTCATGACGTCACCCAACTGCTGAGGTTGGAGCCGGAAGGCCACACAAACCTTCAGATGCGAACTGCAACATTGATACTCCCATTACCCTCATCAACCCCTTGAAACCCGTAACAAAAAAGGATGAATCTAATTGTTAAATGTTAAGGAGAGAAAGCTGATATTACACTACTTAAGAGCGACCAAAACAAACATAATTTTGTCAAATTTCTCCGCGGACGCATAATTCAAGATCACCGCTGTTCTTCGTCTGTACTTTCTTATTTCATACAAGTTCGAGGAATTTTAAATTAGCTTCCCATTAAATGCAGTCATTTTCAAACATTTGTATGATAATGGCAATCGAATTACTATCTAGAAGCAGTCATTTTCCAATCTTTGTATGATAATGGCACTCTAATTACTATCTAGAAGCAGTCATTTTCCAATCTTTGTATGATAATGGCACTCTAATTACTATCTAGAAGCAGTCATTTTCCAATCTTTGTATGATAATGGCACGCTAATTACTATCTAGAAGCAGTCATTTTCCAATCTTTGTATGATAATGGCACTCTAATTACTATCTAGAAGCAGTCATTTTCCAACCTTTGTATGATAATAGCACTCTAATTACTATCTAGAAGCAGTCATTTTCCAACCTTTGTATGATATTGCCACCCTAATTGCTATCTAGAAGCAGTCATTTTTCAAATTTTGTATGATATTGCCACCCTAATTGCTATCTAGCAGCAGTCATTTTTCAACCTTTTCATGATATCGCCACTCTAATTGCTATCTAGAGGCAGTCATTTTTTCAACCTTTTCATGATATTACCACCCTAATTGCTATCTAAACGCAGTCATTTTCCAACCACTGTATGATATTGCCACCTTAATTGCTATCTAGAAGCAGTCATTTTCCAATCTTTGTATTATAATGTCACTCTAATTACTATCTAGAAGCAGTCATTTTTCAACCTTTGTATGATATTGCCACCCTAATTGCTATCTAGAAGCAGTCATTTTCCAATCTTTGTATGATAATGGCACTCTAATTACTATCTAGAAGCAGTGATTTTCCAACCTTTGCATGATAATGGCACTCTAATTACTATCTAGAAGCAGTGATTTTCCAATCTTTGTATGATAATGGCACTCTATTTACTATCTAGAAGCAGTCATTTTCCAACCTTTGTATGATATTGCCACCCTGATTGCTATCTAGAAGCAGTCATTTTCCAACCTTTTCATGATATTGCCACCATAAGTGCTATCTAGAAGCAGTTATTTTTTAACCTTTCCATGATATTGCCACCCTAATTGCTATCTAGAATCAGTCATTTTACAACCCTTTCATGATATTGCCACACTAATTGCTATCTAGAAGCAGTAATTTTTCAACCATTGTATGATTTAGCATCTTAATTGCTATCTAGAAGCAGTCATTTTCCAACCTTTTCATGATATTGCCACCCTAAATGCTATCTAAAAGCAGTAGTTTTAAAGCCATTGTATGATATTGCTACACTAATTGCTAGCTAGAAGCAGTCATTTTCCAACCATTGTATGATTTAGCATCCTAATTGCTATCTAGAAGCAGACATTTTCCAACCTTTTGATGATATTCCCACTCTAATTGCTATCTAGAAGCAGTCATTTTCCAACCATTGTATAATATTGCCACCCTAATTGTTATCTAATAGCAGTCATTTTCCAAACTTTTCATGATATTGCCACTCTAATTGCTATCTAGGAGCAGTCATTTTCTAATCATTGTATAATATTGCCACCCTAATTGCTATCTAAAAGCAGTCATTTTCCAACCATTGTATAATATTGCCACCCTAATTGTTATCTAAAAGCAGTCATTTTCCAAACATTGTATGATATTGCCACCCTAATTGCTATCTAGAAGCAGTCATTTTCCAACCATTGTATGATTTAGCATCCTAATTGCTATCTAGAAGCAGTCATTTTCCAACCATTGTATGATTTAGCATCCTAATTGCTATCTAGAAGCAGTCATTTTCCAACCTTTTCATGATATTGCCACCCTAATTGCTATCTAATAGCAGTCATTTTTCCAACCATTGTATGATATTGCCACCCTAATTGCTAGCTAGAAGCAGTCATTTTCCAACCTTTCCATGATATTGCCACCCTAATTGCTATCTAGAAGCAGTCATTTTTTAACCTTTTTATGATATTGCCACACTAATTGCTATCTAGAAGCAGTCATTTTGCAACCATTGTATGATATTGGCATCCTAATTGCTATCTAGAAGCAGTCATTTTCCAACCATTGTATGATTTAGCATCCTAATTGCTATCTAGAAGCAGTCAGTTTCCAAACATTGTATGATATTGCCACCCTAATTGCTATCTAGAAGCAGTCATTTTCCAACCATTGTATGATTTAGCATCCTAATTGCTATCTAGAAGCAGTCATTTTCCAACCATTGTATGATTTAGCATCCTAATTGCTATCTAGAAGCAGTCATTTTCCAACCTTTTCATGATATTGCCACCCTAATTGCTATCTAATAGCAGTCATTTTTCCAACCATTGTATGATATTGCCACCCTAATTGCTAGCTAGAAGCAGTCATTTTCCAACCTTTCCATGATATTGCCACCCTAATTGCTATCTAGAAGCAGTCATTTTTTAACCTTTTTATGATATTGCCACACTAATTGCTATCTAGAAGCAGTCATTTTCCAACCATTGTATGATATTGGCATCCTAATTGCTATCTAGAAGCAGTCATTTTCCAACCATTGTATGATTTAGCATCCTAATTGCTATCTAGAAGCAGTCATTTTCCAACCTTTTCATGATATTGCCACCCTAATTGCTATCTAGAAAGCAGTCATTTTCCAACCATTGTATGATATTGCCACGTTAATTGCTATCTAGAAGCAGTGATTTTTCAACCTTTTTATGATATTGCCACACTAATTGCTATCTAGAAGCAGTCATTTTCCAACCATTGTATGATTTAGCATCCTAATTGCTATCTAGAAGCAGTCATTTTCCAACCTTTTCATGATATTGCCACCCTAATTGCTATCTAAAAGCAGTCATTTTCCAACCATTGTATGATATTGCCACCCTAATCGCTATCTAGAAGCAGCCATGGCACCCAAATATAAGGTATTTCATGTATGAATACTAAATTACTTGGAAAACCCTTCAAAACTAACCACGATTCACATTGAACCTAATTTAATCGAAATAAGACATAAAATTTTGGAAATAAATAAATCTTACCTTTAAATGTTTAATAGGATATTAGAGCTTGATGAGTATCACATAATGCTTTAATATTGGGACGTAGAGTGGACGAGGCATCTCTCATTCCTTCATGTTCTTTCGTTGTTCTTATTTTGCACAATGCAAATTAGTTAGATTCAAAATACTTTCAAATGTTGTTAGATTTTATTCCTCTCGTATTTGTAATTAGTAGTATCCTCTGTTTGTTACTCTTTGAAGATGATGGTGTTGGTTTTATGTAGTTGATTGAAAGGTATTGTTGGATACAATAATACCAATCTGCATAATTCAGTATAAACTTCAATTTTTTTTGTGTTTAAACTTCTGAGTTGGAACATTTTGTGAGATTGATTATTTTGGTAATTTTATTCTTGCATTGATGTTTTTTCGTTGTTCTTACTTTGCACAATGCAGATTAGTTAGATTCAAAATACTTTCAAATGTTGTTAGATTTTTTAAATGTTTGAAATAAATATTTCTTTGCAATTTAGGTATTTTAACAATGATTAATTGTTCTCTCCCGCGGCACCCTTAATTGGCTCTCGTGGAACCTCGGTTGAAAACCAATACCTTAATGGCTTGTCCTTCAAATAATACCAGCCAACCTTGTTCTTTTATACTTATTTGTATTCATTTCATTACTTGATTTTATTTTTTCTGTCTCATTTTTATCAGTGACTATCTATGCCTCTGCCAATAATTTCCGAATTATATTTTTCTAAAAGTAATCCTATATAATGTATAGTATAATTTGAAGAAATATTTCTATTACTTTATTGTTTATATTTATAGTTCACTTTAATTTATTGTTTCCTAAAGTTCGCGAACAAACTTTGAAAGTTCTTCCTATGGACTTCTTTCTATATTTATTAGATATTTGGTGATATTAACTATTTGAATTCTTCGCTTTCATGGACAGGATATTAAAGAGTTATATAAATTTGGTAAATTAAAATAAAAATTTCGTAATTTTATGGCAGCCATCAATTCAGAAATTAGAAAACAAGGAAGCGATAAGAAATAAATTATTTTGCATTTCGAAGTCATTTTTGTCTTATTTTTTTTCAAAAATTCATTCCTACCATTAAGTTCAAGATTTACCTTTGGATTCCCAGCACTCTGGAACTCTTTTATGGAATAGACTCTTGATAGATGAGGGTTTCCTTTCTTCTCACTTCCTTCTATCATCTTTTTAACACGTTGCCTATGAGTTCGTTCATATTTGGTACATCACTAGTTTGAAATAATTCACTCCTTATTATTGGTAAAATAGCCCTCCACTCGATAAAATTACTAAGATGATGAAGTGACAGTGATTTCAATATGGATAAAGAACCACACAAAAGGTTAATAGGTGTAGTAATACTGTAGTTCATTAAAAAATAAATTCAAGGACTAAGTCGACTAAATAACGAAGCGGCAACAGCAGGGGCCCAATTATCTCAGTTCGCTCACGGACGGCAACCATTGGCTCAGTTAGGAGTAGCCGTTTAGAACAATCTCTCTTAATCCCGCTGTCGCTTTTTCTCTCTCTCTCTCTCTCACACACACACACACTATGGATGTAATAAAAAACTTCTTCACTTACTCGATTATTAATGATTGGAATAATTTGCCAAACGAGGTAGTGGACAACAGAACTATAGACCCATTTAAAATGAGATTAGACAAACACTTAACAAATATTGGAATTGTTTAGCATAAGCTACAAAATAAAATAATATTACAAAAAATATAACTCTTTCAGGTGTATGTAAGTGGTTTTCATATTCATCTTATTTAATTACTATTCAATGCAAATTTCCTTCAGGTACTATGTTCTTACAGCTGCAAGGTACTTTTCCAAAATTATTTCATATACGGCTTTTGCCGGAGGGAGTGGAGGGTGGGGAGAGCCTAAAACTTTCCTATCCTTTACTTCTACAATTCTATGTGTAAGGGGCAGTAGATTTAAGGCCAGATCACCTTAGTCTGGGCCGTAAGGCCCGTGTGATCTGTGTATCTATGTAACTCTATGTAACTCTCTCTCTCTCTCTCTCTGCACATCTCAACTCTCAATCTACTTCACTAAAGATTCATGTATGTTTTGTTCGTAGGCCGATTAATTGACTTCGGAGTACTAAAAAAAACATAATGGAATAATAGCTTATGATTTAAAATGAATTAGAATGCGACTCTAATAATAAAAAAATAGAAATGGTGTGAAAGGAAATTGGCATAAATCTAAATTAATGGGATCAAATTCATGTGAATTATGAGTTAATAATGGTAAAACTAATTAAGAAGAATGGGTATAGAGTTAAGAGATTCAGGAATTAATGCCAGTAATAAATAATAGGAAGCACCTAATAAGAATAATTATAATTGATAGATGCAGAAATTTTATGGGAAGGGTAATTAAAAAAAAAAGGATAGAAATCGATATGACTAAAAAATAATGGGAATAAAAGGTAAGAGAAATAGGAATGAACGAGAATTGAAACTAACAGAAATATAATTTAATTGGGTAGAATGAAAATATCAATTATAAGAAATAGATATTATTGAGATGGAATTAATTGGAATGAAAATTAATGAGAATAAGAATAGAATCACAAATAATAATGAGAGTAAAACTTAATTAAAAATAAGGATGTATTCGAAATTAATGCGAAATACGGGGAATAATAATCAAATGGGTTAAAAATAATTATGATTAAAAAAGAATGCGACAATTGAAATATCAATTAAAAGAAATATAACTAGTAATCAGTAACAATAAAATATAATGATATAGATAATACGAATAGAAATTATGAATGATTATGGCAATAAACATATAGATGTGAAAAAGAAAATATATAATACAGAGTTTTTCAAATCTACTGTCACACTCAGTTGTTTTAATATCTTCCCAGACGGTTACGTGTGTAATAGACAAAGTTTCCTCAAATAAACTTAAAGTTTTAATTTTCTAGCATGTATCATTAAGACGACTATTCCATTGTGTACAGTTGTGTTGAGATGAAACTGCAAAGAATCGAGATATCTGATCTCAGCTCGCAAAGGGGCTCAACGTCAGCCGGATGACCCTCCACTTAGTCGCGGAGAGCCTCAAGAACGGGAAAGACCTCGAAGATCAACCTCATTCAGGCAGGCCTCAATTGGTCAAATCTTTAGCTGTGAGAATGGACTTCAAAACCGAGCTGAAAGTACAGGGACATCTTGGCCATTAAAGTCCTCCCAGGGTGAGAAAGATCACAACAAAGACCAACTAAGTCTTTTGGCAGGGTGGTGACCCGGCCCACACGACGAAGGACTTTTGGTCGCCGCGATCGCCCGAACTCAATCCCCCTCGACTAGAGCGTATCGAGGGAAAGGCCTCCAAGGTCCGCCACAGGATCGTCGACGAGCTGAAATCCTCCGTCAACCGCGCGTGGAAGGAAAAACTTGGTCCGCAACATTAGCGCGACCTTCAGGTCTCTAAAAACGTGTCTAACTGCATCAAAACTATCATTGTGTCGTTTGTTTGAGAGCGTCATAACGAGTGTAACAGGATTTTTGCAATACCCGTTAGAAGTTCGCAACAAGCCTGGTTATCCCTTATTACCAGGTTTGAGGTGGGGGTCTAGAGAGCCTTAGTCAAAGCGACAGAGGGGAAGGAGGATGCAATATACTTAATTAATTCTTTTTTACACTCATTCCTAATCCCATTGTACTTCATTCCTATTAATTCACACTCCTAAATCAAAGTTCCTTCCACCTGATTTACTCATAATATTTTTCATTTAATTTTTGTAATATTATTTAATAATTATGCCCACACTAAGTTACTAATTGGAATATTATTGGGGTTATTCTGTAGCGTCCTCTTCTCATTATTCAGGCTGTGTAGCTGTCACACATTTTCATTTTCCATAACTTGAGTTTACCTTATATACGGAGATGCCTTCGCTGCTTTTTGGTTCATGGAAATATGGTCGGGGACGTCATTTGTTGCTTTTCTTCTCCTATCTGTGTTCTCCTCTTTCATCCCCTTGTGAGTGCGCCCACCACCCTTTACTTATATGTAATTTCGGCCCACTCTCACTCCTTACCTTAACCGTCTTCCCCACCATCCCTTTTTCTATGTCTTTTTCCTCGAGAAGTGGTGAAGTTGATATGTGTGAGAGTGAGGTGGTGTACAAGAATATTTGGGAGGGGAAACAGTCGTGAAATGACAAGGAAGCATAAGACCAATCTCTTTCATGTACCTTTTTTATCGACCTCTAAATATTTACCGCCCTTCTTCTATTTCCTGAAGGTGATGCGAGGATAATATGAACCCCCTAAGTTTCCTCTTCCAGATCCTACATCCTCACCGTCCCCCAAGGAACCCATTTTTAATGCCTCTCTGTCAGAGTTCCATTCATCAAAAATGTAAGGCTCATCTTCGTGTGCATTCTGTCTTCATTTGTAACGATGACTTTAACTGTATTCTCTATGTGTGTGTGTATGTATACATGTGCATGGAAGAGTTCTTAAAACACGCTTTCCTTATACCATTGATGCTCATGAGTGGATGCTAATTATGTGTGTGTATTTCATGCGTTTTATTTATTATGTCTTTCGGTCTTTGGAGGAAGATAAATTTGCGAGTGTGGATGGAGAAGTAGAATTGTTGGAGTAAATCTAAAAGCGAATGGGGTATTGAATGGTAAAGTGGAGGGAAATGTGATGAGACAGATATGTGTGGAAATGATTAATTTATCTACTTGAAATTCAAATGTAAATCGATCACAGAGTTGTTTTTTTGTCCTTGTCTCTTTTGGGGGGATTTTGGTAATTTCGCTCTTGTTGCTTTGATCCTTCCTCACTGATTTGTACTCAACCATCTCTTGATTCTTTCGGGCCTTTCATGCTAGAGATGGTAAAACCAGAAAAATAAAACCCCCCACTTTTTCTTTAGATACAAAAGAGGTGGAACTCTTTAGGGTAAGATGATGATTTTGTATTGGTTTGCATTTGTGGCTGTCCCCGTATTTATTTTTGGAGGGTGAATTAAGGCCCTTTCGATCATTGTTGTCGGATGCAGAGGTCATTCTTCTTTTCCTTCGGACTAATTTTAAATTGAATTATAATAGTACATAGTAGCATTGATATGTCTTTTAGATATCTCCTTTCATGTGCCCAAACCTCTCTTGGTGCTTTTCTCCATCATTATTGTTCCAAAATGCTCTCGCGTATTCAATATTCATTCCCCACTGCTTAATACATTTTTCATTCTTTTAATTCTATAATTTATTATTATTTTTCTTACTATCATATAATTTATTCCAATTGGTTGCCTTTTCTAGTTTAAACCATTAAAAATCCAATGGTAAAAAGTCAAAAGGAAGGAAACAATGCTGCAAAGATTTCCCAGAGAAGATGACTAGATTTTAATCCAAATTTTGAAGTCAAATCCAATTGGTAACGAGTCTAATGTAATTTGACACACATTTTTTTAATTAAAGTAGTAATAAAAATTGCAGGTTGTACTCGTTAATCGATTTATAATTAATTTCGACGGCCAAATGTAAATCTAAACTGGTGTTTCCTTACATCTGGCTCCTACCAAAGGGCATTTAATAGTGTTTACATTGGCCTGATCAATCTGAGTTATATATATATATATATATATATATATATATATATATATATATATATATATATATATATATAATTAATGTGTTTATGCTCTCTTCCAACAATATTTTGAGAACTTAAGAATCTGCTAATAAGTAAATGACATATAAAGTTTTGATTTTTTTTGTTTGGGCGAATTAAAGCCATTAGATTTGATACGACAACGGCTGGGTTTAGAACAAGTAAAAGACCCTAAAAATAAATCAGGAAATTTGACATAGAATCATAAAAACTAATATATTTTGGGTGAACTATTTAGTATACTTAAAACAGGAATGAGAAATGCGAACTACTAAAATATCTGTGAGAAATTGACAGGAAAAGAACTGACCAATGGAATAGAGAAAAGGCCAGTAATTCGTAAGCCTTCACTGCTCCTCCCCTCCTTTAACACAAATTCAATCAGATATGGAATTTTGCAATTCGAATCTGAGTATGAGATTTTGGAGTCAAAATGTATATTTCAACGGTGTTAATGATAAAGTGCATGCCGAAGGGCACCGACGCTTGGACATACAAACTCAAAATGTGGTTTCGTGGCATAAAGGCACAAAAATAGCTGAAAGATGAAAATGCCCAGGGTAATATAAGTATCTTAGCCAAGATCCACGCTTTTGAGTACAAGATTAGACAAGAGCAAGTGAAATGAATGCATTCTAATACTGAAAAGAATCGCAACTCTGCTCTCAACATACGTGTTAGTATAGTGGAAAAGCCCAGAACACTTTTAAGGAATTTAGATAAGATCGATAAGCAGCAGACTACTGGTACACCTCACCTTGTTAGTAACGAGCTCCATCAGCATGGACTTAGATCTTGAAGAGAGAAAAAGGTGCTTTTGTTAAAAATAACAAGAGGAACCAGGTCAAATTTTTGCTAACAATTATAACATATTTCGATCTGACGAGACCAAGTTCGGGTTAATTGGCCTCAATTCCAATCTCCAAGTTTGGAGGAAGAAGAACGAAGTGTAAAAACCAAACGACACCGTCCCAATCGTAAATACCGCAGAGGCAATATAATGATCTAAGGAGCGCAGCACCGATCGCTGCCTCACAAATAACGATCTACCGACGTGTGTCCTCACGAGAGTACATTGTTCAGGGTAACTAAGTGCGTCACGGGCTCGCACCAGTCTAGCAAACCATTTCCACCTGGCAGTGGAACCTTCATTCACTTAGGCTTTCTCGCCATCACAAGCGCTCGCCGCCAGAGGCCTTCTTGGCGGCGAAGGGCAAAATTTACCTCAGAGGTCAGCTATAAGGAGAACCTTCGAATGAATCCATTTAAGAGGGAAGTCAACAAACAGAACTTTGCCAGAGAGCATTCCCACAAAAAGGAGACAGCTAATAAATTCGCCAGCACATATGAGCAGGAATAACAGTTTACCTGCGAGATATCAGGACGAACAACGCAAACATACTATTCGGACCACTCCTTATCTTGTTCTTCTGCCTTCTAAAGCACGGCACTGCGCCTGACCTCCTTTACTTAGAAAGTCTCGTATCAAGCTTCGTATCTCCTCTTAAAATAGCTCGCCAAGAATTGTGCGCCTAACAGACAACACGTTGACACGCAAATTTTCCTAATCAGCTGATCCTGTCCCCAATCTAAAGTTCCAAGGTCACAACCCGTTTTTGGACCTCAGCTCTCATACACGCACACAAACTGTAAGTTGTGCTCCATTTAAACAATTAAGTGAGTACAAATATTTCTGTGTTCACGCGACTGTCCATTTAACTTCCAATTTCACGCTGTCTTAATTCGCATCTATTTGTAGCCGCTAATTTTGTTAATTTAATTTAATCCAATAAAGTTTTGGCATAGTATATTTTGTATTAAACGTTAATTCGCAACCACTAGATACGAAGTTTCCTCAAATTTCTGTGTAGTAAATAAAGAATTAAAGCCAATTACATTTATTTATAATCCCGATTAATCAAAGATCCTTTGACCCGTGTCCATGCTCGGGTAGCCATATGTAGATCACAAGAGTATTCTTGCGTATAAAATTTAATTCTCTTTAAAGTTGTAAATATCATCTAGTAAAAATTAATTCAATATTAAAAACGGTTTGAATATAAATGGGAATTTATGATCAATAGTTGTAATTAACTTTTAAATTAAATATTAAATTATAAGGCTGTAATGTCCATGTTTCCGTTCAGAATAGGAGATGGTTATTTCACTGTTCATTGCTCTGTCCTCTTTAGTCGCGGTAACTCTATATCTCACTATGTCGGTCGGTTGGTCCCCGTTTTGATTGTTTTTTGTTTTGGTAATAACATTGTAACTATTGCGCCGATTCAACGAAATTTGAAACCCATATGTTGTTTTACATTCTCTTTCGAATGATATAATTGCTAAGGTCCTCCCAAGGTTAACCCGGGAATTATTTGGCAATAACATCATAACTATTCGGCCACTTTTAACGAAATTTGAAACCCTTATGTTGTTTTACGTTCTCTTTCGAATGATATAGGTGCCAAAGTCCTCCCACGATTATTCCGGGAATTATGGAGAGCTTTGAAGGTTGTAAGGTCATAAATCAGAATAAGTGAAAGCACGCGCCTTTGTCAGCAGACCTTGTTTAAATCTTTATTTTAATATTCGGATTATTTAGATTCATATGACCATATCTAATTAGAAATAGAGCTTGTCAATATTAAACAAAAATCTAAGTTTGTACTTTCGACTTTATTTCGATTTACATTTTGGGATATTTGACTAAAAATTATATAATCAATATTAATCAATAAGGTTTTCTTTAATTATTTTTTATCGGGATTAACTATTTCTACCTCTATTTTTCTATTATTTCACCCAATTTGTTCTAAGGTTTTTTTCTTGACTTCAGTTTTTGAGTGAACAGTGCTCCCAAATTAGATTTTTTTTACGATTCACAATCCCCAACTTTGTTGCAGGAGTCAAAGATCGAAACTTATCAGAAGATGTGGAGATATATGGAAAATCGACGACCATCTGTTTTTGTACCAACCATCGAGGCCGGTGTCAAAAGAGTAAGTATAAATGATTCCTCATGGCCATATAATGCGCTTAATTCCTTGGTCTTGAAATCCAATACCGACGAAAAGTACTGAAGGGTGTTAGAAAGGATTAAACTTTTGTCGATAATTAAGAAATCTATTGACTTCCTTGTATTTCTTTAAAAAACGAAATATTTAAAAGTGGATTCACTTCTCATACAACTAAATGGCTTGGATTTATTATTGCGATCTTGTCATTCTATCGTGTTGATTGTATTATGTTCTACCTGCAAACTCTGCGGTTTTTTTGTGCACAGGCTAAATTCATTTAAGATTTACAGGTATATCCGCATCTCGTTCCAAGACCCAATATTTCTTGTCCCTCTTATTAATGTGCCCTCCAATCAAATGTTATCCTCCCTTCCCTCTCTCTGAATTTTCCTGTCCATAATAGATATCTATACCCCACTTATATGGTGCCAATCTTGAAAAAAAGAGAAAGGTTGAAGCTGAGGTTTTAAAGGGAGGATACTAAACTCAAAATTGAACAGCAGCAAGAGTAAGTCGATTTTTGAGCGAATTTCGGTTGGCAGGAAATTACCTTATTCTCTCTTTCCAGGTTCTGGAAGGCAATTACGCGTTCCTCATGGAAAGCACTATGTTGGATTACACGATCCAAAGAAATTGCAATCTTACGCAAGTTGGCGGTTTGCTTAACTCTAATTCCTATGGAATTGCTACACCAATTGGTATAAATGAGCTAATTTCCTACTTCTTAATGCTTTTAAATGTTCTCTTGTTTATTTTCTTGCTTAAGCAAGTTTGAAAATGACTTTCCAACATCCCAATTTTCAACTATCCTGCCTTGATAACGAGGAATGGTATTTTATAGTCCGTGTTTTATTTAGTGTATCTTCTTTTTGTTGCATCTTCCTTTTCTCTATCCTTTAATAAACTCTTCTTAGTTAGATCTTATCCTAATAAGACTGGTGCGTGTGCACTAAGTATGTTTCGTGAAAGACTCCTATTACCTCGCAGGGTTTCAGTTCGTGCGCATGCGATCTTTGTACAAGGTTGCTTGTGGACGCCTTGAAAACATTCCCACTCAATCTTTCTCCGGCATTTTGGATTAACAAACTTGTTCAGCTTTAATCTACACTTATTGTTTATTCTTCATTTCTCCTCATCATGTCCTTCCCTATTCTTTTCCAGCTAAATGAAGATGCCTGGCCCAGTTGGTTAACACGAGATTGTCCTGCCTTCTTGGCGTTTAGCAAATCTTTAATAACTTAACAACTAAGATGAGGCGCGTACAATTAGCTGATTTCTTCGTCAAAACTTTAATATGGTTTACGGGTTGGCTTTTTATTTCGACTATTTATTAACTTGCTTAAGATAAGTATTCGGGAAAGGATTTTTGTCAAGTAATACCTAAAGGAAGTTAGAAGTAGGCCTGCAAATAGTTTTTGACTGGTTTGCTAGACAATACAAATGATTTTAGTCTAATCTTTCTCTCATGTCTGAAATACATAGAATTTATTTTTAATATTTTCATCCTGTTAAATATAAATATACAGTAAGTGTTAATGAACGTATCTCAAAAGTGAAAGTTGTTGGAGAGGCTTTAAAACGATACCCTCCATCTTTCCTAATCGTTTTCGGTTTGGCATCTCGCATCGATGAAAATCGTCGAAATTTTCCTTTCCTTTATGCATACCTCCTTTATAATCCCCACGCTCGTTCTTCTGTTTATTATATTTGTTTTGCTTCATCTAATTGCTAGTTATGTCTTATTTTACTGCGCATAAATTCATCTTCCACTCACTCTTCACCCTTATTGTTCTCCCCTCCTTCTCTATCCACCAGGCTCTCCGTGGAGAGACAAGATATCGCTTGCGATCTTAGAACTTCAAGAGAAAGGAGAAATCCAGATGCTTTACAGCAAATGGTGGAGAAATACGGGTGATGTGTGCAATAGAGACGAAAAGAACAAGGACTCCAAAGCTAATGCTCTTGGAGTTGAAAATATCGGTAAGTAGATGAGTCACAAGTTTCTTCTGAATAGTGATGGAGCTAAAGGATACCCCAAAGTCCCAAAGTTGATTCCTGCTATTTTCATTTCTTTTCCCTTTTATCTGCTCCAATTCCGGTAAAGAATTGTATCTCAGAGCGTTGTATCATATGTAATAAGACTAGACCTGCGACAACATTTCTTCCACATAATAAATATACACACTAACGAGAGCAGTTTTCCTCCTTGGTGAGAGAGTATGAAGAGCAGAGATTTGGTGTTAGCTACACGTCTTAGAAGCCAAGTGTTAAATCTTCTGAGTTGCTGAACCAAACCAAACTTAAGGGGCCTCATTTTTATGATTCACCAAATCCTTTTTGTCCAAATTTGATCTCCCATCTCTTCTTTATTTCCGCTCTGTGGTTATAAAGCATTTAATGACCATTCTTCAGGCATTAAAGTAACGAAGGAAGAAGATCACTGTCTGTTCCTCTGATCGTGTTATTAACTTCTTTATATTTTATCACCAATTTATTTTCTTTGGTGTTAGTGTACAGATTGATGAGAGTCTCGGTGTGTTATCTAGTAGTATCTTACATTGTACATATATCATTTCGCATCGATTAGTGAATGAAAGAGATGAGGTAGATAAATTATTCCAGTTAAACTTGACTGATTAACTATGGCTTAACGTATTTGGAGAAGAGATAGAAGGAAAAATTTATCTCCCAAATTTAATGAAATTAAAAGTCAACAGACGAATTCGGATGAATTTTCTGCACCCTTCCCATTTTGACGAATTTATCTGCCATCGTTCACTAGACATTAGTCTGAATTTCTTCTGCAAATTTGCTTCTCACTTGCTTAATTGATTCCCTTAAAATTCCTCCCAATGAAAGAACATTCCGGTGAGGATTCAACGACCATGAAATCTTCATTACTGCAAGATTATAGAACGATACTAAGATTAAGGCAACCATTTCCTTCTACGGAAATACACTAATTTTTGTCCGTGGTCTTCCAAAAGAATGAGTTGAATATGTTCATACGAATGGGTCTATGGATGTAATCACAAGAGGAAGAGAACTTATCTCCTGGCACATCACTTTAGGTTCAAAAGGTTTCTAGAATAATCCCTGTCATCTATCTTCGCCTAGAATTATGCTCTCTACTATGCACTTTCTTTCTTTGAAAACTGAGCTCAATGTCCATTATTCATTTTATCTTCTTGCAATATATATATATATATATATATATATATATATATATATATATATATATATATATATATATATATATGAGGAATTAAACCACATTCTCCGAAGACAATTTAATTCAGAACAGTTTCGGTGTATCTCACAACTGACACTGGATAGAAAATATAAGAAAAGTGCTTACAAACATAACACAGGGTCAGGTCGTGAAAGATCCCCTCTTTTTTCCCCAATCCCCTACTTGTGGCTAATCAGGGGGGTGGGCGTTAGGCCTAAACATATTGAAGGGCTGACATTTTACTATTTTGTTTATTTGTTTTCGTATTACAGGATTAAAAGAAAATTGACCCTCAGATAGATTTAAATTAGGAACTGACGATATCAAGCTCGATTCTACGATTCATCTCTTAGCATAGTTAGCCGATTTAAATACCATTTTACTTCCATTGAAATCGATCGAATGATTCAAGTCTCTAACATTGCATATATCTCACTGCTTTCGCTGCCGACTCTAATATCTCTTTTGTGTTTATACAATCTCTTGTCTAGATTTCTCCCCGTTTTCCCTATATAAACTTTATGGCAATCGTTGCATGATATTGCATATACTCCTATGTTATGATGTTCTTTGGGTTTCCTGGCAATCCTCAATTGGTTTAAGGAATTATTATATTTAAAGGTTAGATTAATACACGCTTTTCCAAATATGTCCTTTAAACTATTTAATTTAGTATTAAATGGCAATGTTATAAATTTGTTGAAGTCGTTAGTGCGGGAAGGCTTATTACCATAGAATGTTTTCCTAGCTGCAAAATGGGCAGACGATATGAACCAATCGGGGTAATACAAATTAGAAAAAATGGTCATGATAATGAAAATTTCTTAATCTAAATAGGAAGGATGACATATTTTGTATGCTCTAAGGAAAAGGTTAGAAATTACCGATTTTTTAACAGTATTATCGTGAAACGGAAAATAATGTATAATGTATTTTCTGTATGGCCTAATGGCCATGATTTTGATACCTTTTTTAATAATTTGAATAATTGGCATGTCTCCATCAAATTTTAAAATGAATGGGAATATGATAATAAATTACCCTTTTTAGATGTCCTCATTAATAAAGATCACCATGAATTAAAACTTGACGTTTATAGGAAACCAACCCACTCGAATGCCTATATACATTATTTTTCGTTTCACGATAATACTGTTAAAAAATTGGTAATTTCTAACCTTTTCCTTAGAGCATACAAAATATGTCATCCTTCATATTTAGATGAAGAAATTTTCATTATCATGACCATTTTTTCTAATTTGTATTACCCCGATTGGTTCATATCGTCTACCCATTTTGCCGCTAGGAAAACATTTTATGGTAATAAGCCTTCCCGCACTAATAACTTCAAAAAATGTATAACATTGCCATTTAATAATAAATTAAATAGTTTAAAGGACATATTTGGAAAAGCGGGTATTAATCTAGCTTTTAAATATAATAATTCCTTAAACCAATTGATGATTGCCAGGAAACCCAAAGAACATCATAACATAGGAGTATATGCAATACCATGCAACGATTGCCATAAAGATTATATAGGGAAAACGGGGAGAAATCTAGACAAGAGATTGTATAAACACAAAAGAGATATTAGAGTCGGCAGCGAAAGCAGTGGAATATTTTGCCATGTTAGAGACTTGAATCATTCGATCGATTTTAATGGAAGTAAAATGGTATTTAAATCGGCTAACTATGTTAAGAGAAGAATCGTAGAATCGAGCTTGATATCGTCAGTTCCTAATTTAAATCTATCTGAGGGTCAATTTTTTTTTAATCCTGTAATACGAAAGCAAATAAACAAAATAGTAAAATGTAAGCCCTTCAATATGTTTAGGCCTACCCCCCCCCCGCCCCCTGATTAGCCACAAGTAGGGGATTGGGGGAAAAAGAGGGGATCTTTCACGACCTGACCCTGTGTTATGTTTGTAAGCACTTTTCTTATATTTTCCCTGCAGTATGAGTTGAAAAAGGGTGTGAGATATACTGAAACTGTTCTGAATTAAATTGTCTTCGGAGAATGTGGTTTAATTCCTCATCTTTTCTTGCGATATTTAATTAATTTTCATTATATATATATATATATATATATATATATATATATATATATATATATATATATATATATATATATATATATATATATATATATATTCATTGGATTAAATAAAGTTTACAACTCGTTAAGTTTAAAATTGCAGAAGCTATTTAGCTATTCTCATAAATTTCAAAGCCTGGTGAACTCCTGGTGTAAATGACAGCCCTTTAATGCGCACAAATATGTCCAGTAAAGAGGTCGACAAACCTTTTTTTGATGCATTTCGGGTGAGAGCAGCGCTCCTTCATCAGAACATGCCCTCGATCTTATTGATGGAAGATGGCCGTGGAAGGAGCAACACGAAAAGTTCTGGTCTTTCTCGGGGAAACCTTCCCAAATTGAATGCTTCGCACGCATCTCGGAATCCGCTACGCCTTTTGACAGTAGCATCCATGACCCACTTTTGGCGCGGGCGTCTCCATTTTTATTGAGGAAAGAGAAGGGGCACGCAGCTCTATGCAAAGGGGAACAAGTATGAAATATATGAGGAATAAATATAGAAATAATGGGAAATTTAAACTTTGTAAAAAAATTAGGAAGGAGAAAAACAATAGAATAAAACATTTAGGAGGTTATGGAGAGAAGAAATGTAATGAGAGGAAATAAAAAGAAAAATATCAAAGAACACAGAAACATTATATGATATTTGTAAAAAAAATGGAAGAATAAAACTATAGTTGCTAAAAAAATATAAAGGAAAGATATAAAATATAATAAGAAGAAAAACAATATATATATATATATATATATATATATATATATATATATATATGGGTAAAAATCACGAAAGGTAACACGTGAATGAGTATTAATATTTGGTTGTACCAGGTAGGGAAAACAGAACACATACACAACATATTACTTATACCTTACCATAATCATTTCTTGTATGAAGTACCAATGTTAGAACAACTTGATATAAATGTAACTTTTAAATACAATTATCCATTAAAATATATGTTAATAAAACACAACCCAAGGAGCGATAATAATGTAAGATATACCGTCTTTGGATTGTAATTTATTCTATGTAGGTCAAACTTCTAAAAATATCTCTGTAAGAATTAAGCAACATCAAAATGCAGTATCTAAGAGATATACGAATAATGCTTCGGCCGTCCACAGGCTTAAGATGGGTCACCAGATTAACTGGTCAAAAGAAGATACCATACATGTCCTACATTTGAAGTCTAATAAAATCAAGAATAATTTTGTGATCATAATGAAATTTAAGACGTTGTTGGTAATAGTTGTAAGTTTTGGGTCCTAAAATGGCTAATTAATTTATTTATTTTTGTAGAAGTTGTCAGTTTTAGTGAAGCATTGATTTTTAACAAGTTTCGCTGAACTTTCAGATATTTATCGACTATTAAAGTAAATTTGATTTTAACTAATTTTATTTGCTTAAAATTAACACAAAACTGAGACTAATAATCAGTTTGCATAATTAACATAATAACTTAATTTATTTAAAGATTCTTCTTTACAAATGTTGACCATTCTTTTACTCGTGACGAAGTTGCTTTCATCACTTTTTTCAAAATTTCCTCATCGATGGTTATTAATTCCTTCAGCCATATTATTTTTTAGTTTGGGGATACTTCTAGGATTATTACGGTAAACATGACCTATTAAATATCCTCATAATAAAAAATGCAAATTGTTAGATGGGAGGATCTTGGATGCCACTTAAATTTACTGTTTCGAGAAATGATTTTTTCTCTGGAGTTTCGCCTACACAACTGCATTGTTTCATTAGATGTATGTGATGTTGCACCACCTTGCTGGAAAAAACAGTTGTCGTCTATTTCGAAGCCTTCGAAAGTTCGCTAAAAAATATTCCTAAAGCATGTGTCGGTATCTTTCGCCATTCACAGTGACTGAATTTACATTTTCATTCGCAAAAAATACGGCCCAATATATTCTGAGGTGTTATTACACATTACACAGTGGTTTATGCAGGATGCAGCTCTTCCTGGTGTATAGCTTCTGGGTTGTGATCCGACCATACTCTGTTGTTCTGCTTATTATTGTATCCGCTGAGATGAAATTGCGCTTCGTCAGACATTATCACGGGTGGTCTAGGTTCTCCAGCATACGATTTTCTTTTGGCGAAATCGTTGTCTTCTAATTTTTTCAGAACCTGAATCTTATATGACTTAAGTTTGTTTTTTTCTTCATTACATTGTATATGGTACTTTTAGACAATCCCACTTGTTCTAATCTTCTTTCCAATGATTTCTGTGGCGACCATTCGACGTTTTGACGCAACTCTTCAATTTCATGTTGTTCTATTCCTTTTCTGCCAACACGCCCTTTTTGTCCATCTTGTACACTACCGGTGTATCGAATTTTTTTAATTAATCTGCATAGCGCTCGTCGTGGAGGTACGTCTTGAGCTCATTCACGTCTGATCCGTCGTTGTATTGAAACCACTGAACAGTTGCATCGGAAGAATGTTTCAACAAATTTTTTTTCGTTCAATCATTTCCAGGAGCTTCCATGTTTTCAGTTTGAAAATTTTTTAATAATGATTTTTTATAGAAAGATTTTCTCCTTTTATAGTCTTACTTCACAATTTTTGTCGAAAATTTTGCTAAGAATTGAGCATTCCAAAAATCACATTTTTTTAACAAAACTTTTTAAGCTTTCCGTTTCTAGCAATAAATGACCGATTTACTAAAACTGGCATAATTTTTAAAATAATAAATGAATCAATTAGCCATTTTAGGCCAAAGAACTTACAACTATTACCACCACTTCTGAAATTTTCATTGTGATCACAACTTTTTTCTTAATTTTATTAAACACCCTGTATTAGAAAAAGCTCACAATATGCACTTGAGTCATATAATGAAGAAACACTCAAACGGGAAAAGTGAAAAACGACTAAGACGCTCATCGCCAGAGCTACGAGGGGCGGTCAATAAGTTTTGCGAATCGGTCGGGCAAAAGGGAGGAAGAGGGATGGCTGTTTATGGAGGTGTTAGGACAAGTTAGGACAAGTCAGGACCTGCAGCCCCACGCTCCTGCCTCGTTTATTTAAGAAGCAGTAGCTGATCGCAGATCGTCAGTCACAAATTTTTCAACAATGGAGAAGGTTGAGCACCGCGCAGTGATCAAATTTTTGAGCAAGGAAGGCAAGAATGCAAAAGAGATCCATGAACGCATGGTCGCAGTGTACACCGACCCTGCCCCTTCCTATACAACCATTGCTCGCTAAAATAGAGAGTTCCGCCATGGTCGTGAGTCCCTTGAAGATGACCCCCGTCCAGGACGCCGGTCAGACGTGACCAACGAGGACAATGTAGCCCGTGTGGAGACGATGATCCTCGAAAATCGACGGGTGAAGGTCGAAAAAATCGAGCGAGAACTTGGAATATCATATGGAAGTGTTATCAACATCATCCACGACAATTTGGCCATGACCAAGGTCTCTGCCCGTTGGGTCCCTAGAAACCTCACGCCTCATGATCGACTTCAACGTCGTCAAAGTCCAAAAGGCCAGAGTTGCACAAGCTGCTCTGCGCGAATGCGGATTCGAGGAGCTCAACCATCTCCCCTACAGTCTAGATCTGGCTCCTAGCGACTACTTTTTATTCTGCCAGCTCAAGACTGTACTGCGTGGACGCCGGTTTTGGGACGATGAAGATGTCCAACTCGCCGTCCAGGAGTGGATTGAACAGCAGTCGGGAGATTTCTGGTTGTCGGGAATTCGAAGCCTCAGGGACAAGTGGCGCAAGTGCATTGAAGTCGAGGGTAGCTATATTGAAAAATAATAAAACACTTTTCCTCATATCCTGTTTCCTTATATCCGAATTGCAAAACTTATTTACCGTCCCTCGTATATATGAAGAGAGCTACTGGGGTTTTTTAGGAATGAGCTGAATTAGTGAAGCTTTTGTGACATTAACTCCCTTTTCACTTTCTCTCTTCTTGTGGCTCAAGTACTTTACAGCCTATCTACTATAAACCAAATCGAACTTCCCCCTTTTCAACATAGATCGAGAGATATTAAATCTTTCTAACAACACTTTAATAACTATAATAATAATGACAACTTTATAAATAATTTAACACCCCTTTATAAATAATTAACAATATCGATCTGACGATTCCACCAATTTTTGAATCTTGAATTCTAACAAGGCCTCGATATGGAATGTAGTCTGGATGGAGGTTGTGCCTTGTGCCTGAATGGAAATCTTGCAGAAATCGGTAGATAATTCAATGAATATACGCGTGTATAGCCGGACACTGTAATGATGAACAGGTGTAATAGATGACTATCAAAAAGTATTTCTAAAGTGATAAGTTTTGATTTTTATATGTTAAAACCAAGAAGCGCAGTTAAAAGAATGTCGTTATGTGTGCTAAAGGTGGTTTAAGAACTTCCTGTTGTTGTCCCTTTTGGAGTCATTCCAAAGGAGATGTTTATGGTCTTGCAATGGGTCTGCCTCTCAAGAGGAATCTGTCACAGAGGACTTCTCTCGGAGCGAGAAGTTAAGGTGATTGTGCTAGCATGGTCGGGCGGGAAAGTTGAGCGTCAGATGGTGCCACTTTTCCTATGAGGCGAGGGAAACACAAGATTGCCGAAAGCTTCCCCGCTTTATGATGAGGGGAAAAGCATGTGAGTCAAAAAGATTGTGCAGAGAATTATAACTGTAGCGTTGTATGTGTGGAATAGATGAAAGCATGAGTCACTTCCAATTGCCCAATCAATCGCCTTGGAAAATAATGTTAATTTAAAACCAATCCCAATACTGGTTGAAACATAAGGTAATAGACTATGTAAGGATGATAACAAATAATATACCTTATTATTCATAGTTGTGATATAGTCTGAATGTACATCCAAGTTGTTAAGTTGCTAAATAAAATATTTGAAAAAATTCACCGCAGTGAAAGATAATTAAATTTTAGCTAAATAATGCGAATGATGGCATAAAAAAATAGCAACCAACTACCATATAAAAAGTATGATTAACGAGTGAATAGAACAATAATAATTATTACATACAAAATATGATAATAATTATGGTTTTCAGTAGATGTAAATTAATTCCTCAAAATACGTCCAAGTTTTTCAAATATATCAACGCATCTTTTCTGTGGGACAAGGCAATGTAATTTAATATATTTTTAAAAAAATCCGGGAGCAAGGATTGTCAGACTAATTATGATGTAGATTTCAATATGATTGTTTAGATGTATTTTGTTGTGTTTGCTCTTAAGATCTATCGTATTATTTTTGTAGGTTTTTTTATGGTGAATTTGTATGTTAGTGTTTTCTGTATTAGATTGAGTGTTGTTTTCCATCTTTGTTGACTTAATAATAAAATATTCGGAAGAGGGTAAAGCAATCTTATGAAACTGAAGCGAAGTGGAAGCATTTTTCTGTAGATTTTTCAATTGCAAATCGGTCAATTGGGATATTGCTACAGCTTCATAGTTGATGTTATGAAAAAAAAATAATGATTTAGTTGATAGAATGAAATCAGGGAATTAGATTGTCTTATTGTAACGTGAATGATGATGTTGTTTCAATGGGTTGCATGGATTGCTTGTTGCAATCGTTGAAGATTGCCCATGCGAGAGCATCACTAGGATTATCTCTTGCGGTTATGCGACAAATATTAAGAGTGAAATGACTAATGAATTCAAATGCGCGGGTATCTTTGGGGTGAGCCTGATTGTGAGAGACTTGACTACGCTGATGCTCGCCTTGCAATATGTGAGAACAAAACAATGTAGTAGCTTCGAGTAAGTGTTGAAATTGTTTTAGTTCAAGAGCTATAGCGATTAATTTTTTTTTAACCATAGATTGTTTTAATTCTAGGCCATTTTAATATTTACTAAAAGACCCTAAAGTCTCCCATTCTCGCTGAAAAAAAAGGTAAAACACTTCCGCCGGCTGACAGACGCGTCCTTAATTAAACGAATTGGACTTGGGTTTTTTTTTTTAGCTGGAATCAGAGGGTGAATTTTACTATATCGTATTTTATAGTGTTTAAAGCAAATTCTGGACGGTCTTGTGAGAGGAATGAGAGTGGTCGCAGAATTTTTAATAAATCTACGAAGGAAATTTACTAAACTCAGGAATCTCTGAAGCTCTTGCAATGTTTTTCGTCTAGGATAATCTTGAATAACGGTTATCTTATCCTCTAGTAGAGATATACCTTGAGAGTTAACTTTAGATCTTAAAAATCAGTGAATCCTGATAAAGTACATTTGCAATATTGGTTTTAAATAATGCAATTTCAACTTTGCTAATAGTTGCTCAAAATTTGACAAATTTGTTTTCTCTTGTAATAAATAGGTCATCCACATATGCGAAAAGGAAGTTCAGGTTACACAAAGCATGATTATTATAGAGTTGAAATGTCTCAGAATAGTTAAACATATCTTGAAGAAGAAAGAGCAATTCATAGAATCCCATTGCCGATATCATAGCCGTTTGTTCAATGGATGAGGGCTCAATTGGTATTTGAAAAAGATGATCGTCCAACAATTCTCTAAGGTTACGGTAAAATCGGGAAGGTAATAGAGTGAGTATTTAACCATAATCATGATAAAACTGAAAGAACGAACTTTGCTTAATCTTTTTTCGCTTTTAATAATCATTGACTATACTCTTTTACCACACTAAAAGATTTGAGGATAAAGGATGCGACCGCTCGGCAACGGATGATCCCTGCGTCAAAACATGATGAAATAGGAACACTATGCCATTTTGAATATTTCCATACTCGTTGTGGGGTTTGTAAATCTCATTGTACTTAAGGGGGAATTGATTTACTGCAGAGCTGCTTGAAATTGAAAAAGAAAGCGATGGAGGAAACGCACGTTCACTTATAGTGTTCATTGATAGATTGGTGGTGCTGTCCACCAAGCATGAATGCTTAAGGTCAACCAAAGAGTATTATTTACTAAAATATCACCACAGTTTATGGCATTTTTACCATCGCACACTAAAACTTCCAAATAAAGGTATGCTTTAAACCTAAAGATAGATTAAGTGTACATTCACCAAGCGTACGAATTGGGGATTTA
Organism: Ceratothoa steindachneri; assembly: GCA_963969495.1. Taxonomy (NCBI): domain Eukaryota; kingdom Metazoa; phylum Arthropoda; class Malacostraca; order Isopoda; family Cymothoidae; genus Ceratothoa; species Ceratothoa steindachneri. The sequence goes on along the minus strand of OZ018330.1, from coordinate 16,683,240 downwards.
GTTGCGGTCTGAAAGAGAATGTTGCTCTCCTGTTGTTGAAGATTGGGACATGTAACAGGGAGAAATGAGATTGACCCCGTGTCGACCAGGAACATTCTTCCAAAGGTGGGGTCGATAACGTGCAAGCAAGAAGAGTGGAGAAACAGTGATGCGTCGTCATTCATTTCTGTTTCACGAGGTACCATTCTCCTTGCAACCAGTTTTACAGCGGGGTGCCTGGCTAACGTATATCCGCTGGTACCAGCACAGTGGGATAGTTGCACGGTAGAGCGAGAGAGTTGCGCGTCCCAGTAAGAGAGTTGTGCAATCCAGCATATATACAGCCGAAACCCAAAGTGTTCGCACATCTCGGAAATTTTAGGGTAGCATATAATTTCAAACAACTTTGCAATTCTCTGAATTAATGGTGCCATCAACAAACGGTGAGACGACTCATTTCTGAATTTAACATGCAGTCCCTTATAGTTACAGAGCGGGTGCCATGTTTTACTGTTCGTACTATGTTCTCTCGATTCTACTGTTTCCCAGTCCCAGGCCTCCCGCGGACTTTAACGTGGCCTGGGGTAGAGATCAACTGGAAAGTGGACTTGTCAGACCATAAGACACAACTCCACTGACGCATGGTCTAGTTGCGGTGAACACGTGCCTAAACCAGTCGACATCGCTTCTGCTGAAGGTTGATCTTCAGCTTCTGGCGGGCTTTAAATAAATTGAGGCATCGTGCATGCAGTCCTGGGAATTTCATTGAAGTATGTAGTCTTAATTGATTGTACTATTTATCTGAGGTATTTTTCATTGGTCTAAGCTTTTGTACCATCCTTATATACGGGGCAGCGTATGGTAGTTTTCAGAATTTAATAGATGAGCTTGTGCGTTGTGTACTGAACTCAAGCCAAACCTTTAAGATAGATATTGCTTCCAGAATACATAAACGACGGCCTCTGATGCTTTTGTGGGGATAATAATGTTTTCGAAAAGGAGTTTGGTGATTTTCTTTTATGTGACCTCTCTCGTAGTAGAGTTTATTGGCACTTACTATTACATAAACCGTCACTTTTCTGTCGAGGGTTGTAGTTATCATACCAATGTAGATATTTTGTGGATTAGGTTTAAAGTCCTCATGTGAACATTGAAATTTAAATACCACAACTATTTGAAGTTTCGTAAATCAGGAGAGTTGTGGCACTCTCAGCTATCAATGTTACCTGCCCAGTGGCATAGGGAGTGGCTCGTTTACCTCCGGGGAATGAAGGCCATTATTCTGCGTTGTACCATATTTTAATAGGAGAAGGTATTTTTATTATTATATATATATATAATCTAGATAATTAGGCAGGTGCTTAACAGTCTGTTTGCGCCCTTTTTTAGACCTTACTCTTTCTAAATGGGGGAGCTACAGTTTAACACACGTCAGTAATCGGTACTTGATTCGATGACTTACCACATCCGTTATGAAAAAAGATAATATTGAAAATCATCTTACAAAAAAGCCCATTTTTTCAGTCACAATAATAACACAGGGTAACAAATTTTGTTTTTCTTATTTTTTGTGTTTTTAACATTAAACTTTGCGCTGATTTCAAAGATGTCCTTACTTTTTCTCTACCATCGACCGTTTGAAAGATATAACAAATTATCCTAATATAAAGCAATGTATGGGGTACGGGTAAAGCACACTTACATTTGTCGCTAATTTATTTATTTTATTTTTCAGGTTTAAATGATAAATATTGATTTTCTTGATTATAGCTACAAGAGGATGCAGAAATTTACCAGATTCGCTCTGTTTTGTGTGTGGTTTCTATGTTGGACCTAAGCATGTATCACCTAAAATTGTGAAAGGTGCAAAGTACTGGATTGCTTATAGACTGTACTTTGGAATGAGTATGGGTGACCAAGAAAAACCATGGGCCCCTCATGTGATATGTGGAAGTTGTCGATAAAATTTAGATGCATTGCTGGGAGGTGCAAGAAAAACAAAGCCATTTGCTGTGCTGAGAGTTTGGCGAGAGCCAAAAAATCATCACGATGATTGCTATTTTTGCATGATTGACATATCAAAGTACAGAAAAGTTAAGGGAAGAAAATCCCTTCCATATCCCAACATTCTATCCTCTATTGTACCTGTGCCATATGAGGATACCTTATTGGTTCCACAGGGCCAGAAAATGTAAGTAAATCCTATCAAATTGTAAGCTATATTCTTTGTGACAGAATCAATACTGAAATATTCAAAACATTTAGCTAAGGTTTCTTGTAATGTGATTACACATGTAATCCATATTTATGCTCCAGCTATTGAATGCATCTCTTTTTATATATATTTTTTCAGGTAGATGTTATGATGGAGGTCTCATCTGGAGAGTCGGAAGGTTGAACAATCAAGGTGAACTGGATGATCCCATCAGGGACTTGGGTCTCACTAAGTCAGGAGCTAAGCTTTTGGCATCCAGACTTAAGGAATGGAATCTGCTGGAGGAGGAATGAAAATCAACAGTATACAGGAAGCGCCATGAGGAATTTAAAGTATACTTTGATATAAGTGAGGATCTCTGCTTCTGCAAATATTTTAGTGGTTGTTTACAGCTATTGGAATTGATCACAACCCTGAAGAATGGCGACTTTTCTTTGATAGTTCTACAAAAAGTATCAAAGCTGTTTTACTACATAATGGGAATCAGTATCCACCTCTGCCTATAGCATACTCGGTACAGATGAAGGAAGAATATGACAATGTAAAGAAGCTTCTTGAGAAGGTAAACTACACTTAGTTTAAATGGGATGTTTGTGGTGATTTTATAATGTATGCCTTCCTACTCGGATTGCAGGGTGGATACACCAAGTATTCAAGTTTTCTTTGTCTATGGGACAGTAGGGCTAATCATGAACAGCACCAGAAGGTTGAGTGGCCCCCTCGATATGAATTGCAGCCAAGAAAACTAAATGTTATTAGAAAACCTCTTGTAGATCCTGCCAAAGTTTTGGTACCTTCATATAAAGATTGGTTTAGTTAAACAGTTTGTAAAAGCACTAGATCATGGGGGAGAAGCATTTCAACTGATTCATTTACTCTTTTTAAGGCTAGTAGAGGCCAAATTTAAGGGTAGTATATTTACTGGACCGCAAGTAAGGAAATTGCTGAACTCGGTACAACTTGAGAATGCAATGAGTGATGTCGAATGTGAGGGGTGGTGAGCATTTCGAAATCAAGTTAATGGATTCCTTGGTAAAAATAAAGACCCAAACTACAAGCAGCTGGATGTAAAACTTTTAGAAAGTTATAAGAATTTAGGACGTAGAATGTCACTAAAGGTGCACTTTTTGCATTCACATTTAGAGTTTTTTCGTGAGAATTTGCGGGAAGTGAGTGAGGGGCATGGTGAGCGGTTCCACCAGGACATTGCTGTAATGGAGAAAAGATACCAAGGAAGATGAGACACTGCTATGATGGGGGACTATATTTGGTCACTGGTGCACAAAGATAAAGGAGCTCACAGTAAGAAAGCACGTTCTTCAATGCACTTTTATTAGATTGTCTCTTATAATCACATTTTCTCATTAGTTTAAAAAGTAATACAAGGACAAAATATTATCAGCTATTATTCATGGACAATGTGAATATGCTAAATAAAGTGAACTGTCGCACCTATTTATGTTTTTTTTTTATATGGCATTTTTGGAATCAGAAGGTAAAACCACCTTAGAAACACAAAAACATTCAAAGAAACAAAACTAGTGTCACCCAGTGTAATAAATTCCCCACCTTAATATGCGACGTGCAGTACATTCTATTTACACCCTTTAGAGATTAAGAGGAAATGTTAAAAAAGAAAGAAAGGAATTTGATGAAACTAGCATAGCCAAAATACCACTCAGAGATCGTGAACAACGTATATATAATTATATTAAACCTCATAAATTTGTAAAATTTAATAAACGCGGAATTTGGGAAGAATAGTGGAAAATCCCCAAATTGGAATTTTAGAGACTTTTGGACTTCCGTGGACGCAATCGTGTGAGTCAGGGGCTTCGGTTGGGGTATTTGAGATCGCCGCTGCAGAGGACGCACCCCTGACAACTTGATCCTGGAGGAGGGGGGGAAATACCGATTCTAAAATCGTTCCCAAGTTTATCATAAATCTGGCTCGAAATGATTCCTTGCAGATTTCATTTTATCGCGCATATTAATAAGTATACATCCGATATATTATTTCTGTAGTGCATAAAGTGCGCGTAAAAGGTTAAGCTTTGACTAAATCTGTGAAGGATTTCATACATATATTGGGTTGGGATTGTTTCTGGTAGACTACTCTTTGGTTCCTTGTGGAGAAGGGATCGTCATCATCATCATCATTAACTCTATAATTGTATAACGGGATTTTTGAAAAATAAATAAATGTTTTTTTTTCCTTATTTCTAATATTTTTTTTTTATAATATCAAAAAACAAAATGGTGAAGTTCAGAAATAAATATAAGTATCAAAATTTTTTAAATTTTTTAAAAGCCAAAGAATTACAAATGGTGAAGTTCAGAAAATTTATTTTTATATATCTTCTATAACTCTATATTTTAGCAACGTGATATTGTGAAAGGGGGGAAATTTAGTTTAGAGTTCTCTTTTAAAATTATTATAATTGGTGAAGTTTAGAAAATTTATAAAAATTTAACCATGGCTGCTTTTTTTTCGATTTTAAATTTTAATCTTAGTATCGAAGGCAAGCTCACACCGTAGGGAAGGGAAATGGCGAAGCCATTGCCTGGTAAATATATATAGCAAATCAAGTCCTTGTTATTTTCAAATTGCTTCTATTGTTTTAGGCTCTCAAATGACCTTTTTTGCCTTTTATTGCCAGCTAATCACTGCCCACTGTGTTTTTTTCAAGCAAATCTTGTCTCCGCCCTCCCCCCCTTAAATAAAATGTTTCAAAGACAAATTTCAAATTGTAATTGAGTTTTAACGTCTTGAATTCTTCTCCGTTTTATTAATCATCTCAATTTTGGTTCACGTGAAAAGGGAGGACAAATGCTTTTACTGATGTGAGCAATTTTCTTTCATAAATTTGACTCGGTTGAATCGAGTTACGTTCTTAGGAGAATGGATGTGTGTATGTGTGTAAGGGAGTTGTCAACGATGAATGTAGACACAGGGTGTGCGGAGGAAGCAAAGACTAACGAGCATTGAAAGGAAGAAAGGGGGGAGAAGTTGGGGGGAAGGGAGGGAGGAAGCTCTTGCCCCCTCGCAAGGTCTTTCATTGACCAGTAAATGTGGCGACTGGCAGCCTATCTTCAAGATTTATCTGCCGCCTTTCTGGCTTCTTCGGGAGGGCTTGAGGGAGGATACGGTCTGGGAAGTGGCGTCAGGCCTTAAGGAATCTAACTGCATGGTATTGAAGTGCGGAGTGTCTAGAAGAAGTGCATGCTCTGATACTTTGTCTTCCTAATACGACCCCCCACACACACAACAACGGTGTGTTCTTGTACAGAAAGAAAACCGTTGAAAAAAGATTTGTATAAAAAATGGTGAAGTTGAGGGAAGTAGAGATGTTTTGAAGGTAGATAACCTCAATAGAATAAAATGGAGTGGGAGGGTGAGGTAGGGGCTATGTTTGGATGATTTTTTTTAAGGAGTATGGAAAGATGGATAGTTTCTACGGAGGAATAAGTGTGTGGATACTTAGGAAATAATTGGTTTTGTGGATTAACGGGTTTTTTAAAGATATTGAAGAATAGTGTAGCGATTGGTGTTGTAGCATTTGATCCAACGAACACGTGAAATAGAAGAATGGAACAAAGAATAGGAAGAAGTGGAAGGAGAATCACAAAAAAAACATAGGGTACAGAAAATCAAAATAGGTTTGACATGGTATTATTAGTTGACACTCTCGATTTACCTCCCCACTAAATCGAGTTTAGAAGAAAAAGAAAATCCAAAATTGTCGTCTAATTTCTCAAGACAGAAAAAAAGAAAATGATTTTAAAAACAAAAGGAATGAAACCACCAAATTTAAAAATTTAAAAATGGCTTAGATGAACAACAGAATAGAATAAAAATAAATTATAATTGAATAGAAAACAAAACTATTGCAATTAAAATATCAATCCATTGCAGGTGATTTGTCCAGTAACAAATCTATTTGCATAAATCCCAACGGACATTATTTTAATATCTTTTGAATGCTGGGACTTATGTAAACTATTTGTGAGACTCTATAGCCTCTTCTATTCATCCATAAACCCCCTCCTCTTTCCAGCTCACCCACTCTTTAATAGCTCCACTTATATTTTAATGGGAAAAATAATGGACCTTGATAGGTTATTAATGGTTTTCTATTCTCGAGGGACGTTTTTCATCAAAGGAATCGAGAATACTTGCAAATATGCTGTTGGGTCATATGAGCATCGATACGTGATTCGTTTGATTGACAAAAAACTCCTTAATAAGACGGAAAATTAGCAATTTTTAACGAGGGAAAGAAACACTAAAATTGATTGGAAAATAAGTGACATGGAAAAGATATTTTGGAAAAAAGGGACAACAATGAATTTGGAATGAGACTTATAAGAATGTAATAAGTCCATATGTGAACTTTGGCTGGAATGTACAAAAACTATAAGCACCTTTCGTGAGAGAAACTAGAGTGAAATCTTATGTTCGACAAGAATGGAAGTTTTTAGGTATGGTTTAAGTGTTGTCTGTATTAATCATAACATCGCGCAATAATAATTGTTCAATTTGCAGCGAATAAGTATGGTTGCTTATATATCTGTAATAACAATCTATATTTCACACGACTACATCCATACCTACATGGTTTCGTTATTAAAAACATTTTTGTCCCATTTTTGATAAATACCCTTTTTTTTCTAGAACTCTGCCTTATGCTTCTATCAGCGATCCATTCCAATTAACGAAGACCCGAAGTCGATGCGTCTTTGCCTTTCGTTCACTCCATAATTACTTTCCAGGTCTCTTCTCATATCAATATAATCCCAATCGTCAACTCTTTTCTGGCCAAATTCTAATCTTAATCTAAATAAAGATAACATTTGGTCACTTCGCCCTGCATCAGAAAAAAAACATCCTTCCATAACTTTGAAGTACCTATGAATTTCCCGCTTAAATTTATTTTTTTCCATTTGCCTTTATTTTGTTTATTTTTTGTATTTATCTCTAAGCCATGTTATTTATATTCTCCTACATGATTTTTTTATACCAGTCCAACGTCAATGCAGCAGCAGGAAAAATGAAGATGACCGTGTATTCAAATAATCTAAATGGAATCTTAACCGCATTTCACACAATTATCTTGTTTATTAGCTATAAAAATGTTCGGGTATTAAGATAATCAAGATTATCTTTTCCACCATATCATTCATTCTTATTCTTCTCAGGGTCTATCCAAGAGGAAAGATTTGCCACAAAAATTTGTTTAGTCGAAGTAAATGATTTTGCAGTGTATTTAATTGTGACAAGTACAGGAGGGCTCAGTGATCTTCGAGTCTTTTGTGTAATCAGAAGAGCTTTGCCCTTTTGACCAGGGACTAGTTTGAATATATTTTCAAATTTAACTGAAAGCCAAAGAGGACATACCGTTCGATTTTGAAAGGACTGGAATCGATAAGAAACATGAAATGGGGTTGTGCAGGCCATGCGGCAAGATTCAAAGATAAGAGATAGACCGGAAAAATTACCGATTGGATTTCACTTAATAAAAGACAACCGAAAACAGGATTAAAAAAAAAAAGAGGGAGAGTTGATCTTCAAAATATGCCAAAATTTGGAAACATTGCAAAAAATCGACAAAATTCAGAAAAATGAGAAACGGCGTCTCTCTACAGTGAGAGGCAAATGCCAAAATTGTGGCGGGGTGAGCAGTTCCAAGGCGGAACAAATATTTCTTCTTACAATGAGTTACAATGAAAGAAAGTACCCTAGGAGACCTTACGGTCCATTCAAAGAGGGTACCTTTGGACTAGCAATCGAGCAGGCACATGACTGCTCAATTGTTTTGCGTCCCTAAACGGCCACTTTTCAAGACTTTGTCTAGTCTTGACTTGAACTGGTCAACAGATTCACTGTTGACAACTTCCACTAGAAGTGCGTTCCACTTACCGCAGATACTGTAGGTGAAAAAATTTCCACACAAATTGCGGTTGTAACGCTTCAGTTCAAGTTTGAAGCCGTGATTGCGCGTTCTGTTCTCACTCAGTGTGAAAATATCCCGGTAGTCAACATTGTCGAACCCTCGAAGTATTTTGAAAACTTCGATGAGCTGACCACGCTGTCTACGGGTTTCCAGCGAGAACAGATCTAATTCCTTTAGTCTATCCTCATAACTTTTATGTCGGATAGAGGGAATCCGCTTGGTTGCCCTGGCTTGTACGCTTTCCAATCTCGCGATGTCCTTTCGCTATGAAGGACTACAAAATTGTACGGCATACTCCAGGTGCGGTCGGACAAGTGAGTTGTACAGGCACAGTACAATCTCCTGGTTCCGATAACCAAACTGGTGCTTGATATAGCCTAGCATCCTTTGGGCCTTTTTCTCCGCCTCAATGCACTGTTTCGATAACTTAAGGGCACTAGTTATTGTTACACTCAAGTCCTTCTCAGTGTCGGTGGATTCAATGGCAGTGCCCTTACGGATATACTGAGATTGGGGGTTTCTGTGGCCGATATGCATCACTTTGCATTTGTTCACGTTAAAAGGCATTTGCCACGTGTCCGACCACTCCCCAATCTTCCCAAGATCTACTTGCAGGCGGGCAGTATTTCCATCCTTTGCAACGTTCATACCAAGCTTGGTATCGTCGGCAAATTTAGAAATCTTGGCAACCATGTCACCGTCCATGTCGTTGACGTAGATGATGAATAGTAGTGGTCCCAGGACAGAACCTTGAGGCACCCCGCTATATAGTTCCAACTTCGGGAATTTGAGTTCGCTTGAGGGCGTTTACCAAATAAATTGATTTTGGATTTAAAAAACAAGTTGATAAAACAACTAAATTTTTGAAGTTGAACCTTGAATAAGATGAATAGCTGGACTTGGTGAGCCTAGATCTCTTTTTCGCTGGAGGGAAATAAATGTGAAGACGAGGAAAAATGATTGACTGCGTGGATAATGAGAATATCTGTACCTGACTCTGACTGACTCTAATGAATATGTGTGCTTATTTTATATCTGCAGAAAAGATAAGCGTGGCCAATAAAGTTACAGGGGAGGAGCTTTTTGTTTGAAGTCAATGATTGTTTGCGAGAGAGAGAGAGGGACTGAGTGAGAGAAGAAAGAGAGAGAGTACAAATATCGTGTATCTAAGGAATTTTACAGAGTTCGAGGGAAAAAAATAACAAAGTTGGAAAGCATAATTATCAGTGTTACAAACTGGTGTTAATAAACAAATGGTTGAATGACGGTTTTGTGGCGACAGAGTTTGTTTATCTAAAAGACGATACCTGAGCAAAGCGAGATCAGATTGGTAGCTAGTCAGAACACGTGAGTGTGGGAAAGAACGAGTACATGAGTGTGTGCAACGTATGTGTACATATATCTCGATATATATATATATATATATATATATATATATATATATATATATATATATATATATATATATATATATAGTACAAGAAAGAGAATTTGGACGCGAATGAGCAATGAGACAAGAAGCAAGAGTTTTTTTAGAGGTAAGAGAAAGGGACATTAGAAGAAGACTCGAATCAAAGAGAGCGAAGGGCGGCACAATGAACGCAATCCTTTCCTGAGAAGACAGAGATAATGGCAGGGGAAAAAAGTTTGAAATTCCTGGACGGGACTTGAACTCGGTTCTGCTGATTGCAGGTCAGATGCTTTACAGCAGTGCAAGGTTTCTGCACCTTTCTTTCTGTCTTCAAAATTGTTTTGAAAGGCATAAAATAAATATGGCAACAGTCCTGTGGTGGTTGTTATCACCCGCAGAACTTGCATTTGCTCCTTCTATATATATATATATATATATATATATATATATATATATATATATATATATATATATATAGAGAGAGAGAGAGAGAGAGAGAGAGAGAGAGAGAAAGAGAGAGAGAGAAAGAGAGAGAGAGAGAGTTGAAGAGAGAAAGAGAGAGAGTTGAAGAGAGAGCGGAATTGGTGTAGCCTTTGTAACAGTAACTCTTTTCCACTTTCTCTCTTCTTTTGATCCAAGTGTGTTTTTTTTGTTTGTCTGTTATAAAATCATTCGGTCTTTCCTTTTTTTCCACACAGGTCGAAATAAATTAAATATTTGCAACAACTTTTTAGTAACAAATAATAAATATGACTACTTTATAAATTACCTTTTAACAATATCCACCTGACGATTCAACCAATTTATTAATCTGGAATTCCAATCAAGGCAAGATAGAATCGTAATGACGCATTTTTGTCATTTGCCTCCCTTAACTCGTTTCACGGAAAAAGCAAATTCTCTGCTCCTCCTTTCGAAAGAGGCCTAATGTAATGACAAAACCATCTACCATTCAAATAACTTCCGTTTCATTTTCAAAAGCGATCAACTCGAAGCATCCTTCTTCTATCTTTTTCAAGGTTTTACCAGATGAGATATGTGGGTAACGGTTTCTCACTTCTACCCCCGAAAAACAGCGTCACTTCGTAGTGACGCATTTTTTTAATTTGCCTCCCTTAACTCGGTATGCAAATACAAACCACAACTCTTCAGTCCTTTATCCGCTCTGAGATTGAAATACAGATTTCTTGGAGACCTCCAGAGTACCCATGGGTCGTGGATTTAGTATTGATGAGCTTTGTTCTGCCAGTCGTTTTCAACCTTGGTCTTTTCTAATACTGCTTCCTATTTCGTCTTCTATCTTCTCGTGCTGTCTCATTTCTTACACATGAATAGAGCCAAATACTAATTAAGCTGAAAGTTGAATCCTTTAAGAAACTCTATGAGGTCGTGAACAGTTGGAATTGCGGCCAAATTCTTCCATATTTTTTGCCAATTTAGTTCCTTCTAATATAATTTGATATCACCTCTATATTTCCTGCAAGTTAAAGAAAATTGATTATTCTTACAAAGCTCAAGCCTCTTTTCCAATTTTCAACACTTGACATTCATGGGATTGTACCTATTAGATTTTAAGCTCATATTCAGAAAAAAAATCTATAATTGCTTTTGCTTTTTGTCACTAATATTCCCGCGTTTATCAAAGGTTTCTTTAGTTTAGATTAAATAATGAATTTTTTTTAAGTATGTTGCCGATTCCAATCGAGTAAAATTGCATAAATTTTCTGCACATTTTAACAAGTTAGATAAAAATACTTTCTTCCTTTTTAAAAACAAATCTACTTAATAATTATATAAGATATAAATGACGTGCTTTAAATTACATCATTTTTTTGAATTCCAAATGGTATTGCGGTAAATCGATCTAAGTAGATAAGTTTTTTTGCGAGTACGAACAATTGTTCTCGAGATAAGGACGTACATAGAATTTATTTATCATGCGCAGTAAATTGCGATAAGGACAATTTTCCATTGTTTAACTGCCTTTCCTAGAGAATTGGCAACACGAAAATTGCCATCGAAATTATTGCACATCTAGGATAATTCCCAATGGAAAACTTCCATTCAATTATCCATAGATTCAGTTTTATTTGCCTAAAATATGCATTTTTTTCTAATAACTACAATAAATTAATGATCTTTCAAGCTAGACTGTGTGAAAAGTGAGTTGCAATTCTCCTATTTGGAATTATCCTCGGTGGGAAATTGTCGCAGTGGAAATTCTGCCAGATGGAGACGTACTGAAGGGGAGAATTTACCCAAGGTCAACCTTTCTTGAAACATAATTTCTAAATAATTTTACCTTTTTTGTAGGTGGTGTTTTCGTAGTTTTATTGTGTGGACTTGCCTTGGCAATTGTCGTAGCCATCCTCGAGTTTTGCTGGAATTCAAGGAAAAACGCCCAGACGGACAGGGTAAGTATCCACTTTATTCCCTTAGACTGGATTCGAAAGAAGTGCCGAGTAACATTTGTACCTGAAGTAAATTAAGCTTAATGGTTATGATCATTAAGTGATTTACTCTCACCAGTCAATGAAGTGCAGGAGAGTTTTTGCATGAGCATGCAGTAGTCTCTCACTACGGAATAATCGATTAGTTCTTAATATATTTCAATAGAACAGTTCTTATTTATAAACTTGACTTATATCTTTTGCGCTTCTTTCCTAACGCTACATATTAATGTAAATCTTCATGCATGTAGCATTCGAGTCACTCTCTCAATCATATTAACTTGTCATGTCTTGGAGTTACGAAATGAAGGGGTTTGGGCGAACCTCCTCTCAGACAAAATCTCTTCCATGAGGCAATTGTTTAATGCAGAAAAGAAAGGAAAGTTTTCTTATTAACGAAGAAATTTTCATTGGGAATGAAAGAAAAGAAGTTAAAGAAAGAGAAACGAAGAAAAAGTAAGTAAATAGAAAGAAAAGGATTACCAATAACGAGAAATTTGCCAACCCTCAATAGTAGGACAGAGGCTAAGAGTAAAACTCCTGGAACAAGTTCGCATAAGGGACAAAGAGACTTAAAAATATGAACTTACCTCCTTTTCAAAGGGCATAAAATATATCAGAAATAAAGTACAAAAACTTTTGAGTTTCTGTTATTTTAACCTAATTAAGTAAAACACTGTTTCTTTTCAACATTTAGTGATTACTACGTGTCTTGTGAGTTTGGTATCTCTAAACCACCACTATTCATCTTCACTTTCCATACCCGATCTCATGATTGGGCACTGGGGCACCAATGCCCCCAATACTTAATATCATAGATTCATCTTAAAAAATAAAAAACAAAACATATTTGGTCTCCTCCGTTAGTTTTCATAACTCAATAGATCCGTAAAACTGAGATTTTATGTTATTATTAAGTAAAACCGAATATCAACACCCATATATTTTAACTTTTTCAATCATTTGAAACAATAAATTCTAACATTCTTACTTTTTTAATTGCTTTTTAAATCATTAATAACGAATATTTCAATTCTCTCATTCTAACCAACATCTGTAAGTCAATGGCAAGATCATTTATGTAAGTTTCTTATCTTCACACAAACTCCCTTTCATTGCACAACCATTTTTAAAGTTACCTTTGTGCCATTTTTTAAAGTCTCTCATCCATCCATTAAACTTTGAGAATAGGGACGATGGGAAGCTCATTTGAACTTTCAGTTCGGGTATAAATAAAAGGATGGAGAGGTCCCGCACTTATTTTAAGATCCATCTTTGTCGGGATGGTGGATTACACTTTAAGAAGTGGAATAGGAAAGGTGAATGTAAGGGACAGTTTTGTCTTAATGGACGTTCAAAACAGTTAAGAAACGGTATTCATAACTATATATATTTATGAAAGTGTCAACAAGTAAAAATTCTGCATTTTATCATGTTTTGTGATCCCACGACAGTCTATGGTTCTCTTTCTCTCTCTCTAATCCCTTATCCTTTAGTGTTTATTTCTTTTATTATTTAATAAATGCAGACATGGCAAAATACCACTTTTAATTAGCTCTAATTAATAGCGTAAGTTAAACATGATTAAGTAGAAGCTCTGAATTTTTAGTGTCGGAAGGGGAATAAGTGTTTGTTCATGCCTGTTTATTTAGTGGACCTGGGATTCTTTTAGTAGTAAAAAGCGAGTTTCTAATGAAACATTGTAAGAAAGAGGCAGACAGATAGAGTAGCAAACAGACATTGATGAACACGTATGGGGTCTGCCCCTGGGGATGAGAAGAGCCTAAGTTTAGAAGGAATAAGTGAACACAAAAGAATGCACAAGAGCTGAAGAGTAAAAAAACAAGGTCTGCTGACTAAAAGGTTGCATGCTCTTATTTATTCTGATTTATGACCTTATGACCTTCAAAACTTTGAATAATTCTTGGACTAAACTTGGGGGAGACCTTGGCAATTATATAATTCGAAGGAGACTGTAAAGCAACATAAGGGTTTCAAATTTTGTTAGAATCGGCCGAATAATTATGATGTTATTGCCAAAACAAAATAATTCTCGGGCTAACCATGGGAGGATCTTGGCAATTATATAATTCGAAAGAGAATGTAAAACACCTTAAGAGTTTCAGATCTCTTTAGAATCGGCCGAATAGTTACAATGTTATTACCAAACCAAAAAAAAAGCAAAACGGGGACCGACCAACCGACATAGTGAGATGTAGAGGTCGCCCGCGACTAGACTCACACGCGACTATAAATGCCTTAGAATACCTTGCTCTTTCGATCCATCGCTTGTTAAATGTAATTAATATGAAGGAAGAGGAGAATTTCCATTCTCCTTTCTGGGGAAGTGGGGAAGAAGTATGGTTTAGGTAGATGAGGGCAAAAAGACGAAATGAGAAATGAGCGGGAGTATAAGAATGAAAGAAGAATAGAGGGAGAAAGGGGTGATCACGTTACCTCTATAAAATGAATCTGCGGAGGCTTCTCTGAGGCTGTCAAAATGAAGGGTCTAAGTTTCTTAGCAAACGGACACAGTGAAACCGATGAAGAGGAAGTTGCTACAAAGCTAAATAAAAAGAACTTATTCCTATGCATTGTGCGGTAATTCTCTATTAGAACTCATTCCATAATATCAGTAGTGGAGGGTATGGCAGAATCTTAATTTTAATTAATATTTATTTAACTTCATACTCACAAACTCGTCAAAACCCTTTAAACTACAACCTTCAAAAATGTAAGTACTATGATTACTACTCCACTTTGTCACTATTGCATGCTTAGATCTTTATTTCTATAAGTTTATCGATGTCGCCCCCGGAACTAATGAAGGGGATCCCCTTAAGGATGGAGACGCCGCCCTTCACAAGCAACAGGCCAAGATCACAGATTCGGTAAGAGAAAAAGAGGGCACAAGGACGGGAAAAAGGCCTTCTTTTTTTTCTAAAAGAAATAGTCCTCTTTTCATAAGAATTCCCGATTCGTACGATTTAGTCGTTTTCTGTATCCTCCTTTGAAAAGATTTCGCGGTAAAACGAATCTCCCAGCATGATTTAGAGGAGGACGGGAGGGTACTCATTGGCTGGCCAAATTTATGAAGTCACATTTCATGTAATTTGGCTTTAAGTCATTGACTGACCAAATTTATCAAGTTACATTTTATGTCATTTGACATCAATTCATTGACTGACGAAATTTATGAAGTCACATTTTATGTCATTTGCATTTAAGTCGACCTATCTCCCTAAACATATGTCAGTTACATGGCATATTGTTAAAGATGGTATCTTCTTTTAGCCACCAATTTAGCCATCTGCTTATCTAAGTATCTAAATTTATCTATCTGTGAGTCCCACAACGGGATCTTTTTTTTTCGAATATGTTGTTATAATGTGGGTTGTTTTCATGGGGCATCTTTGCTGGTGGGTGCAATAGGTGACGTACCATTTTTGATGCGCCCCATGCCTTTCCAGCAAAGCCTGTGTGCGGAAATGGCAGAAGAACTGCGGTTTGCGATGAGGTGTCACGGGTCCCGCCAGAAGCCTGCGCTCCGCCGCAATTGCAATCGTTGCCCACCAAGTGCCACCTACGTGCCTGCCTCCCTCGACACGCCGCATGCCAACGGAGTGAGTGCCCTCTTTATCACCACCGCCGCAGAACCCACCTTACCGCTGTCCCCTTGTACCCCTCTTTACCCCCTGCCTTCGTCCAGCTCATCCACCCAAGCTGCCCAAACGTGGACGAGGCGTTTCTCCTCCAAGCCTGAAGAAAGTGGTGGAGTAGGATTCACCACCACCCTTTACTCCAGGCCCGCCCTTTCGTATCCCTCTTCCTCTTCCTTACCGCCACCGGGAAGATTCGAAGACTCCTCCAACATGTCCTCCTCGCCATTAGATCTCACTCCTCCTCCTCCTCCCGCTCCGCTTAACCTCACCTCGATGACTCCCAGTAAACAGGGATACCCCCCCGCTGGCTTTGACCTCACCACTGCCCAATCGGTGATATCTCTTCCTCCACCACACTCGTCACTCTCCTGAACCCAAGCATCCGTGACGTCACTTTTACAGCTCCCTAAATTTTGAGCGCGAGATTGTAGTGACGTCATCCAAACCAAATGATTTTTTAACCGTAAAATATTTCGTGGTGTCGATCTCTGAATGCGGTCAATAATGGGAGTGATTTCTGTTGATGATGGCATTCATAAAGTTCTTCATAGGATGGACGCCCTTAAGACTTTATCAATTCATAAGCACAAAAAGTATTTTGGACGTCACTCTTTGACTTGAGCATAAAACATTTTCGGACTTTATTTTTAGGATCAACAAGTTCGGTATTCTAAAATGTCATAACGCCATCACAAAAATCCCTCCACGGAGTGAAGTAAAGGAAGGTACCTAGAAAAATTCCTTCAAACAGATAAACCCTTTACATTCTTGAAGCTGTTAAATCTTCTTTCTGAATTTCTAAAAATACGAACAAAATTGTAGTGTAAATGAATTGACCACTTCTTATGTATTAGAAACTGCCCTTTTACGCACCATGATCAACCACATTTACAAAATTTATCTACAAATTCCATTTTGTTCTCAACTTAGTTAAACCATTTTTAACATTGGATTATTTTCTTTATTTAAAACACAATTAATTGAGTCTTTTAAAAATATAACTATAATTTACACTAGAATTTCATCCGGTATTAAATTAATTACAAAATAAATAGTTCTCTTAGCAATGTAAAAATCGTTAGGAATACGTTATTTTCTTGGCCATTCTTCCTTGCCTTTCGAGAAATGAATTTTAATCGTAAATTCAAATTCGAAAATATTACGAGGTAATGAATTCCCTTTAATAATATGATATAATCTATGGTTATTTAATGGTTTGGTTATAAGTTTTCCCTTTCTTCAAGGTTTTGTATTATTTAACAATAATTAACGGGAACTATAATATCCCAAATATCCTACGATCTCTATTAATTGCTTCAAAAGAGCAAATGATTGCTAAATTGTTTGATTAATCCGTTGATGTAGATCATTTATTACGAATAAATGAATCCGTGTTAATTAACTTGAACACTAGTACTCAAGAAAAATCCAAATGTGCAAGTGGGATATAAGGTATAAGGCACTTTTATTTGTACTCATTAAATGCATAAACGTGCCCATCATATTCACATAAATATGATGTAATTCCCACGAATGCCGTCTCCGAGACCAAATTCAAGCGAGTCTCCACGTTTCATTTTAAGACGAGATGTTGGAGAAACGAGGATGTAAAGAAAAAAAAGAAACAACACGAAGGATAAGTAAGTATCCGTAAAGTAAACAACAAAGTTTATATACACAACACTCTCACTCTCTGGAGAGGTAGAAATGAGGTGATATAGAAAAGAAATAAAATAAGTGATAACATATGGTACAAAAATACAAATGTAATGAACAAAACAGACTTAGAACCTCTAAAATAAGAATTGAATCCAATGACTTCATTTATTAAGACGAAACTTATGTCTACCCGGCGGACAACAACACGGATTGTAATGGGATCAGGGATTGAAGATTATTAGGATTTGTCCGGTTTTTTCGCTCGAATTGAAAGCGCGAGAGCAACGAGGAGGTATCCTGCAACGGTCCGAAGATGGTTGGCGTGCACGAAAGCAGCCTGCAGCCGAGGCCAAATGAGGTCGAAGCGGAGGTCGAAGCCGGGAACACCGAAGCGGAGACGGAAGCAGAAGCCGAGGCTCAAATCAACCAAGACTCCCCTGCTCTCCGCAAGGGGGGCTCAATATCACCTTTTTGGTCTCGAGGACCCGGCTCTGCTCCTTCTCGGAAAGGCTAAGGGGGAGTGGAGACCGACCAGAGCCCCACAACATGGACATGTACACTATGCAATAATACATCACAAAAAGACAAACACCCATAATGTGCAACAACACCACAACACACCGGGTACATCTCAAATGCACAAATACTAAAATCAAACAATACACAAAACACTGGATGTGCCTAAAACACCAAGCACCACACCCATCAACGCCCACTCAACACAAACAACAAACTCACAACCTACACTCCCACAAACATCATAAACCCCTAGACAATCAAACAAAAGAAAAACACACAACAAGCACCTAAAAATACTACAAATAAACATAAATGGAATAAACAAGAAATAGACAGAACTCGAGCACCACACAAACAAATATGAAATAGGCATAATCACCATGCAAAAAAACAAACTCACGGTAAAACAGAAAACTTCTCAAATCACAAACTACATATAAATCAGGACCGACAGAAAACACAAAAAAGGAGGAGGCCTCATCACATACATAAAAAAACAACATCACCTATACACAGACCTCCCTCCCAAAGAACATAAACACACAAAAAACTGAAGCACAAATCACCTAAATCCACCTAAGCAAAACTAAGCACTTACATCTCACAAACCTCTACATCACACCTAGAGACACCAGAGACCCCAACCACTCAAATGAAGATGCAGACATAACAAACTTCCTCATCCATCTAACCACTCTCACGAACTCTATAATCACAGGAAACATCAACGCACACTCAGAAATTTGGAACCCACTCACAGAAGAACACAGATTATAACTCATCGCCGACATCATCCAAAACTCAAATCAAATAACTTTAAACAAAGATACATCAACCCGCATACCCACACACCCAACCAACAACCCATTTCGCCAGACATCACCACTGCAATAAAAACCCTACACAGACACCTCACCTGGAACACGACACAGCTCTCTCCTCTAATCATCTCCCCATCTTAATCACATTAAACACAAAAACAGGAAAATAGACAGACTTACAAAAAACCTCCCCAAACCACAATTCACAACCATAACAGAACAGACCACCAGAGCCATAAAACAAACATAGACAACAACTCCACCGGCCCTGATGACATAAATATCAAACACCTCACTAAAGCTAAACGCCCCCAAAACAATGACCACTCTCTTCACGCCAGACCCTGCAGAATACAACACAACCTTAAATCTAAACATACAAAACATAACAATACCCACCACAAAAGAACCGAAGATCCTTGGCCTCACTTTCGACTCCAAACTCACATACTCCAAACACATACAAAACACAATAGTCAAAGCTACGAAAACACTCAAAGTCATCAAGGCACTCACCACACCGGCCTTGATGAAATAAATATCAAACACCTAGGTCAAAACGCCATAAACCTCCTCACGTACACTTACAATCTTGCCATGAACACAAACAAAGTTCCTAAACAATGGAAAGTAGAAAAAATATTCCCAATACCCAAACCAAACAAAGACATAAACAAAAGAGACTCCTACAGACCAATAGCCCTGCTTTCTCCAATAGCCAAAACACTAGAAAAAAATCATCCTACCCTACATCACATCCAACATCCCAAACACACCACACCAACATGGGTTAAAAACCCATGCACTCAACCATCACAGAATTACACTATTGCACACAATAAACAACATAATCACCAATGGATTCAACAAGAAAATTCCACCACATAGAACCATAGCAGTTGCTCTTGACATGTCCAAAGCATTCGACACAGTAGGCCTACACAAACTAATCAAAAATATCCACAAACTCACCATACCCCCCACTTTCACAAAGTACATAGCAAACTACATGAATGGACGACTCCAATGCACCCAAATAGAAAACACAAAATTCAAACACAGACACACAAAATCCGGAGTTCCCCAAGGGTAAGTACTTTCCCCAACACTTTTCAACATCTACACCTCAGATATACCAACTCCCCCACAAACAGTAAAAATTGTCACTTACGCAGACGACATGACAATACTTTCCTCACACAATAAACCAGAAACCGCTGGACAACAGATAAAACCTAACCTCAACAAAATAAACACATGGACAATAGAAAGCTCACTAAAGCTAAACGCCACCAAAACAATGACCACTCTCTTCACACCAGACCCTGCAGGATACAACACAACCCTAAGTCTAAACATACAAAACATAACACTACTTACCACTAAAGAACCGAAGATCCTTGGCCTCACTTTCGACCCCATACTCAAAACACATACAAAACACAATAGTCAAGGCCACGAAAACACTTAAAGTCATCAAGGCACTCACAACTACACACTGGGTGAAAACCAAGGAAACGCTTATTAACACATACAAGACAATCACAAGACCAGTACTAGAATGTGCCAACACAATCTGGTCCTCAATCATTTCAGAAACCAACACCTAAAAACTACAGACAATACAAAACACAGACCTTCCACACTGCCACAGGATGCACTCTTGACACAAACACGGAACATCTACACAACGAGACGAACATCCTACCAATCAAAAATCAGCTAAAACTACATGCATAACAACTCAGGCAGAAAACGCAGCATCCAAATCATCCCCTCCACCATATCAACAGACAACCTTACAATCACCGACACAAGAAAAAACACACCATTTTCGATAACAACAATAACTACACCACCAACTTAGACACAGACCCTAACACAACAACAGAAGACACAATCAAGCAACACAGAGCCCACAACAAAATATTAAGTGCACCAACTCCAACCATACACAATTCAGAACAAACACTCACAAAGCAGATCAGAAGCACACTAGCACAAATACGAACAAACAAATCTCCACTCCTGACATCATACATGCACAAAATATCTCCCACTACGCATACAACACCAAACTGCCCAAAATGCCTAACACAGATACACGACACCACACATCTGTTCAACTGCCCAAAGATACACATAGACTTGGGTCCGGTGGATCTCTGGGAGAGACCCCAGGAGGGGGCGGGTCTGCTCCTGCGATGGTCCGAGGAGCTGTGGTGGGGCCTAGAATAGGTGTGAGGGTCCCCGACCCACTATCGGGCCGGGGACGGCATACTGCGAATTTTGTAACCGGGAGGGCATACGGCGAGTGTTTATGCCGGAATTGCATGCGCCGAGTGTTGGGACCTAGATGGCATACGGTGATAGTTGGTGCCAGAAGGGCATACGGACGGTGTTGGTATCGGGAGGGCATACGGCGAATGATGGTGCCGGAATGGCATATAGAGAGTGTTATTGTCGGAAGAGCATACGGCGAGTGCTAATGCCAGGAAGTCATAAGTCGAGTGTTAGCACCTGAAAGGCATACGGCGATTGTTGGTGCCGGAATGGCATACGCCGAGTGTTAGTGCCGGGAGGGCCTATGGTGACTGTTGGTGCCAGAAAGGCATACAGCGAGTGTTGGTGCCAGAAGAGCATACGCCGAGTGTTAGTGCCGGGAAGGCATATAGCGAGTGTTGGTGCCGGGGTGGCAGAACGCGAGTGTTGGGGCCAGTAGAGCTTATGGCGAGTGTTGGTTTTGGGAGGGAATACGGTGAGTGTTGGTCCCTGGAGGTCATAAGGCGAATGTTGGTGCCAAGAGGGCATACGTCTCGTGTTGGGGCCAGAAGGGCATACGTCTACTGTTGGGGCCAGAAGGGCACATAAACCTACAAATCTCACCTGCATCTCCTTGGAGTTAAGGTGATTCAATCTAGAGCTCTTCACGAGGGGATTAAGGGAGCGGGGAGAATAGGGACACCACTGTGCAGGAAGAGGAGGGTAATGGAAGTCAGAGGAAGATCAGCACATTCTTCACATAGCTCGCGGGACACCAGGGACAGGGTCTCTTTAGAGGGGGCGGTGCAGACAGAGGTGAAATTACTGTGTTTTGACATCCCCACCTCCAGCATGCAGGGAGGGAACTCTCCCTGGACCAAAGAAGGGCCACTCGTTCCGCCTCAGGGGTCTGTGTTTATGAAGCGCCATTCGAGGTATTCCGGGATGGAAGAGTGATATATTAATTATCGGTGCGAAGATTTTTTTTTTTTAATTAAGAGCTCAACTGGCGACTGCCTACTTGGGCATTAGTCGCCGTATTAAAACTGGCCTAGTTCTAGGCTACTTTAAAATGAAATTAAAGAGAAAAAAAAACAACACCCGAAAAGGGGGAAAGGAAGCACGCTGGTGCGTCGGGGAGAGGTCCCCCCGGCGCAGGAGCGTGCAACTAAAGAAAAAAACAAACAAACAAAAAACAAAACAAATGCAAAAAAACAACAAAAAAAAACAACAAAAAAAAAACAAACAAACCTTGCTTAAATAATAGGGAGAAGAAGGCCGGCCTCCCCCATATCGGTGCGAAGAGAGGTGTGGGAGGGGGGGGGGAGATATAGCGGCGTTCATTGGCTATATGTGAGCTAGCGTACGTGATCGGAGCTGTTTTCATTTATACCTCTAACTCGACGCACCGCCTCATGGCGGGTGTCCCCTGCAAGCGCCGATATTTGTTGTGTCCGCTGTCGCCGGGAATCGAACCGCGGTGGGTGAGTCACACACCAAGTACTCTTGTGAAAATGAGGGCAAAAGGAAACAGAACCTTGGTTCCAGGAGCTATGTTTGAAGTCCCAAGAGCCTCAAGTATGACCTTCAATTTTAACTTAGTCGAGTTTGACCAGGGATTAGAGATGCTGATGGCTTACAAAATGAGTCAAGTTCTCTATACAAACACATAAAATAGAAAACAAAGAAAATATAGATAAAAACTAATATCCAATAGTTGAATACATTTGTGCCTCACCCTGTACAAAAAGGGGGTGAATAAGTTGTATTTGAGCGCTGGCAAATCTACTACCTCGAAGGTCTACAAGAGCCACAAATGCAAATTGAGAACTACTTCATCTCCAAGCGGCAGAATTCACACGAGACGAAAAAACCAAGACACTGGTTCAATTCAGTTTAGAAAATTCCCCGAATGGAAAAAGAAATAAGAAGCGAGACAACAATGGTCGAAGCATAATGTAACAATGGCGACCCCACCTTCCCCACTCCATCCTCTCTAGAATTCCTCCGGTCAAATATGTACAAAGGACCAAATTCTTTCAGGGAACGAACTCGAACGCCCTCTGGTGGAAAGGGGATAGGTAGACCACAAAGTAAGAACGGAGCTCGTAGCAGAATGGAAATATATGATAAATTCATTCATATAGGGGAAATATGAAGAGTCAAAGTGCGCAAGTAGTAAAAATAGAAGGATTTGTATTTTCTAAATAATAGTTTCCATTTAAATATCATGGAAGTATGCCCGGGGAAGAAAATTATTGATATTATCACTCTGAATAAATATCTACAAGCAGTTTAGCTATTGCCAAATATACGAACGGAAGAAGTCATCTCTCGATAAAAGAGTGATGCAAAATCAATAATTTGATAATCAGAAATGGAAGATATGTAACGACAAGACCATCACTAGAATAGTCCAGAATTAGCATAAATTAAATAACAAATTCATATGGTTATATGATATTACGAACTCTGTGAAATCCATGCTTGAATTGATATTGCTGGAACTTAAGTGATGAAGGGAAAACCGCCACTGAGAGAACTACACCTTTCCAACATGCATAAATGGAGAAAATAAATACGTGAGGATTTATGTAGACTTAACATATGATCAGATGATACATTAAAGGAAAAAAAAGAAAGAAAAAAACCTTTTAAATATGGGCAAAATGAATGACATCAATACTGATTGAAGGCTATTGCGTCCTTTATGTATGTCTCAGTCCTGCATAAACGAGGCTGTTCTCAGAGGTGGCTTTGTTTTCAAAATATTTCATAACATTTGAAAATTAATATCATATAAGTCAATTTCCTGTGCCTAAAATTTCCTGACTTCAGTTACTCCACAGTGACTGAAAGAGATTGTTGAGAGGTTTACTTGTTTTAATTTTATTCATTAGATTTAGACACCTCCATTTTCAATCCTGGTTAAAAACACTTCATTTTATTATTCTCAGGTAATTTTCAACTTTTAGGTATTATCACTATTTTTAGTACTATCCAAGTTCACTTTCTGTGTTAGGGTGGAAGTAAAAATCCACTTTTCCCTAAAAAAAAAGAAAGATTCCACACATTTGCATTCCCCGACCCCTCTATTGTGAATGAGCGAGTATTTACCCTGTTTCCTACCTAGATTTTCTGACTATTGATCCTAGCTTATAGCTTGGGCCTATCTTATCCCTTCCTAACAAATTTGCCTTCCCATTTATTATAATCCAAAACGAAACTACAGTCTTTAATGCTCCAAATAAGACCGTTGCTCCCTTCATGTATCTAGGCCTACTTAGATAATCGTATCTTTTCGAAACCTTTCGTAACATCTGAAATATTAACCTTGTTTCTTTTGTTATTTTTGAAAATGTTGAAAATTATCATTTGCGCGAATTACAGATTTGGGGTCTTTTTCGGAATAGGCCCGGCAGCGAATGAGGCGTTCATGGCTATCGCGAGGTTAGGTTAGGCTAAGGATAGGTTAGTTGGGAAAGCGACTTTGCAAAAATGGCCATAAGAGACTTTCATTACCATCTTTGCGTTGCCGGTAGCGCTGTATAAGTCTGAATACACCTTCAGTTTAGGATTAAGAAAAGACACTTGGTTACAAGAATCAAAATATTATCTTCTGCTAATACAATTGTTTATTACATTCACGGATGGTGCAAAGGGTTGACAACTATTGTTTTTTGTATTAAAGATCCTAAAATGTTAACAGAAGGCATAACTGATTGAAGACTTTCTGAGAGAAGTTTGCGCCATTTCCTTACTCATAAACCTACCCTAACTTACCCTAACCTAGCCTAACCTACAGGCTCTATTTATACGACGAACTTGGAACACCATAGCCTAACTTTAAACTAAAGATAGCCACGAACACCTAATAGGCCACCGGGCCTGTTGTGAAAAAGCTTCCAGACTTTGTTTGCAATAAATTAAATAGAAGCTCGAAATGAAAAGTTGCGAAAATTCTCGATAAGATTAAGTTTACCCTAAGTTATCCTGTAGAAATTGTAAATGTGTAAAAAATAAATTATTCCTATTTTTATAATTTCTTTTTAGCAGGATCCTCAATTGACCAAAAAATAGACTATATTTTTTTCAAATAATTCGTTGTTATTTCTAAAAAAAAATGTTATTCGAACTTTATTACATATTAATAACTAATTAAGGAAAGTCTATAAATTAAGAAGAGGGAGGGTTCCAGTTCATAGATTTTTTAAAAAAAGAAGAAAATATATATAATTATATGTGAAAAGAAAGGATAGAGGATTAAAAAAATAAAATAGAGAAAATAATAGTGAGTGAAGTTTCCAAATACTTCCTAAGAGAAGTATTTATGGAAATTAGGAAAAATTGCCAAAACATTGAAGCTTACCAGACTTTTTTCATTTAAATACTCTATAAAAAAAGGTTTATCCTAACTGATTCTGTTCTTATCCTCATCTTTCAACATTAAAACAAGATCTTGGCCTGAAAATTAAGGGAAATTAGTAGTCATTAGAAAGCCATTACCGGTCCAAAATACATTGTTGCCAGGTGTCGCTATTTTATGCTTAATTTCATAAGTTTTAGAACAATTTGCACTGGCTAGGGGCAGTTAATGCCAAACCTTTTATCGACCTAAATATGTTGTTGTTTTGCATTGTTTATTAGTGAATTATACAGAATTAAAAATTGAAAGATACCAATATATGATGAAGGAGGTTATTTCACGATAAACTCAGTTGGTAGGAGTCTCATATTCACAGATCAGGAATAAGTCGTTAAATTACAACATGTAAAATATTATTTTTTAGTAAAATTCTTTTATTTTTCGTTTTTATAATCTGATACCGAACCGATGTATATGGTAATTTCTATGATTGTTGATTATATCTCAATTTTTAATCATTTATATGTATTTATTTGAAAGATATATAAATAAAACAGAGGCCTGTAAGAAAGTAAAAAAAAAAATGTAACGATAGTCATAGATGTTTATATCTTAGCCGACTAGTAGGTGAGACAACCCTCCCCCAATATGTAACTAGTTGTCAAGGTTATCAAAACTCTTCAGGATTATGGTGGAATCCTAGTACCAATGGTAGAAATCTCGCCGCTGCCATGCCCAAGAAGGAAGTCATCCTTAGTTCATTTCAAGAACACCAAGGATTTTACTGATTCATAAATCATCCTTCGCCAGCAGAGGAGGAGTACAACAAGGTCAAACAGACGCCAATTTGGATAAATCCTAACATCGTTAGGTATCCTTAGTTTAGGTCATTAATTTTGGGGGCGAATAGGCCGAAATTAATAAATGAGAATAAGTATTTTCGGTCGAAATACATGTAATTAAAATTCAATATTTCCCTGGGCCTAAAACGTTACTCTAGCAAAATATTTTCAACCTAAAGGCATTATTTAGGTATAAACAGTAATTCCTAAAAAAAAAGTTAATAAAAAAAACTGACACCATAAATTTACATATACTGAGTGGAATGTATTGGCACAAATATGTAGAAGCTGCAGGGTTGGTATGGTTGTAAAAGAGAGCCTTTGGTTTGGAAAGCAAGTCACCCTTTCCATGAAAATATCTAAACATTTAAATTCAGGTACATCTACGCTCGTTTAGAAGAGAACTTCTCCAGGGTCCTTTTTTTTTCTCCATACTTTTTATTATTTTTCTAAACTATCCAATCATATTTTGATTAATCATTGTTTTCAGTCATCCTAAAATATCCAGAGGCCACTTTTCCATTAAACTGTGCAACTCAGACCAAATGGGAAACCGTTTTTGAGTTCACCAAGGAAAATTTTGGCTTTGCAAACCTCCCACCTCATTCTCATCTCTGAAAGAATTTTTTATTTCATGTCTTTCTCACTTTGAAGGTCTTTAAGTTTATCAGAAGCTATTTTTCTCCTCTGACCTCTAAGCAATTCCCTTATATCACCACTGCCCACCTGCTGCCACACATATTCGTCGCCTAACGATCCTCTACCACTGGCTATAGCTCATAGCCTTCCCAGTGTGCTTGCCACATACTCAGGCCACAGATTCTTACAAGCGGATTTTATTATCTTTGTTGAAACCTACCATCATGTACTCACTACAATTCTCACACAATGGGTTATGTTGGAAGTCACTTCACAGCACTTTTTAAAAGTGCGTGTTTTGAAGAGACAAATACCGAATTTTAATACGAAAACCAGAGGGAATCTTTTCACAAAAAGGTGGACGCCAAATATGACGAAAACGAAGGCCAAAGAAAACTAAAGAAAAATCCAAGAAAATGGTTAATTTCTTATTAATGACTATCTTATATTCGTGGCTCTCAATATGTCGCATGTTCATCTTTATGTCTGGTTTCGATACCTAGAGTCTCGCCTTCAGTAAAAAAGCAATATTATTGCCCTAAAATTTAAGTTTTTACATCATAACAAATTGTTGGAGTACGAACTAACAAAGAATGCATGAGGAAAAGAACAAGGCATGAAACATAATGATTTAGCTGAATATATTTGCACGATATTTATATAAATTTAAAACCCGAATAAAAAGTAGAAAAATTGTGAAAGTTTAAAAAATGCAGTTTTCTCAATTATGCCTTTAAATGAAATATAAAATCAACTTCGTTCTACGCTACCCTCACCAGAAACCAGAACAATAAGTTCACAATCCGAGCATGTGTTAAAACAACCAACCATGGTGTTTGGATGAATGCGAAAAGCAAATTCCTTTGAAGGTTAAAATATGTTTATAATGGAAACCACCATTAAACGTGTCTTCGCCCACTGTTCCACTTTGGGAGAAACACATGAAAACTCTAGAGAGCAACTCAGTGAGGTCCAGCCAGTTTTAATGATCACGCTCTACGTTCCGCAGCTGTAAGGTTGAAGATATACCAATGATATTTCACGGCTCCACATAATTACCCCCCAGTCCACTAAAAGGCCACACTATGAACCTTTACTACGGGGTCTATGAAAAAGACGAAAGAGTAAATAATGAAATTATTAACCAAGGAATTAAGCCCACAATTACCGATCAACCAAACGATTTGTTTGATTATTTCTTTATTACCATCACAATCTACTAAAGATCTATGGTTTCCATGACTTGTAACGACAAAATTTTGCAGCTATTCAATTAGTAACACATATACATTCATACAACTTTGGCCAAAAGTATAAAGAACCTCTGATATATTTGCATATTTAACATAGTTAATCAAACTTTTTAGAATTTATCATCATATTTATATACGAGGGGCGGTCAATGAGTTTTGCAATTCGGATATAAGGAAACGAGATATGAGGAAAAGTGTTTTATTATTTTTCAATATAACTACCCTCGACTTCAATGCACTTGTGCCACTTGTCCCTGAGGCTTCGAATTCCCGACAACCAGAAATCTCCCGACTGCTGTTTAATCCACTCATAATAATGCTAATTTTGTCAATATGATTGCATTACTTAGTATTTTACGAAATGGTGTGTAATTGATAAAATGGTATGTTTTCTGAAATGAGAACTTGACTAATATTTCTTATGTTTCAGTTTAAATTGATAACAATTGTGTACTGAATATCATTCTAAATCATTATATGACTAAAGCTAAAGAACTTTAAGAAACACAAAGAGCACAAATACAACTTTCCATAGCCACGGGATATCACAAATATCAAGTTAGAACGAAATTAATGCCCGATTTTAGCTTATATATAAAAATTAAAAAAAATCGGACGATGGAAATCTTTAATCATAAACATAACCTCCATTGCTTTCTTGAACCTTATTTCTTCTCTCAACGAGCTCATAAATGCAACGCTTGTAAAATTGGTTAGGTTTTGATTCCAAATATGAATCCAACTCCTTTTTAACCTCTAGTCCTAATGTCATCTTAAGACCATCCAAATGGTTCTGTAATCACCTAAACAAGTGATAATCAGAAGGAGCGAAGTCAGGAGACTGTGGAGGATGAAGCAAAATTTCCCAGCCAGTTGAATTCCTCGAAGAGAACTTTAGATGGAGGATGATACCTTTTCTGTTGAATAAGGAGGGTGGCATTTAGCCCAAAGCGGCTTCCAAACGACGAAGTTCATTCCAGTAGAGTTTACCATTAATTGTTTAATTGTTGTACAACAGTTTGCAATGGGCAATTCGTTCGATATCTCACCATACACTCAGCATAGCCTTTTCGGGAAGGAGGTCCTCCTCTTGGCTGTTGAGAAATTCTGCTTCCTCGACTGATCGACGAACGGCGGCCTTTAACATATCATAAAGGATTCACTTCTTATCACCAGTAACAAACTTGCCGCCAAATGACGAGAGAAGGTGGCGTGAAAGCAATGATTCAAAGCAAGCAGCACATTGTTGCCGATTCGCCGTGCCCAGTTCGCGTCCGACCCATTTTCCAATCACTGAAACATGTCCAATCCTTTTTCGAGTGCCTAAGAAATTGCAGTAAGATTAAAGGGACAACAGCTTCGAACTCTTTGGACTCAGGTTTTTTTTGGATGACCTTCTTTTGGTCTGTCTTTAAGACTAAAATTGCCACTTCGGAAATGGAAAAACTACTTCTTGCAACTTCTTTCATATACATTATCCCCATAACTGCTCTGAATGGATTTTGCCGCTGTACTTGCAATCTTTAGAAGGGAAGACAATAGGGGTAAATAACGATGAAGATTATAAACAATATATTTTATAAAATAAAAAAAAGGAATAAATTATTTATTGTACTATTTTTAAGCGTTAACAAGAGGCACTACTTTAATAAATACTATCTCAAACTATATTTTAGAAAATCGAACATTACTTTCGTTCCAATTTGATAGAATTTGTTAAAAAAATAACAAGATATTAAGAAACCAAAAGCTGTGAATCAAGGAAGAGGGGTGGCAGAAAACGTCTTACAACACTTAGATAAGAACATCTATAATTCTAGCTTTACCACAAAATCGCAGGAAAACATCTTCTGAACTTACTGAGTACTTCAATCACTAGAAAGATACAAGAATATCTGAGCTCAACAGAAAATAGCGTCTTCAGTGAGCCAAAGATAAAAAAAATTGAACACATGAACAATGATCTATAGTTATCTGGTCAAATAAAAGTAATTATCAACCATGCAAGAAAGACTATTATAATGCTGTTTAACATGTGATTAATGCAATTATATCTAAATATATCTTGGAGTAAATTATTTAAAAAGTTAACATTTTGTAAAAGTTTTGTAGAATTTCAACACTTCGGTTGCTACCTTTGTTAGACAAGGAGTTAGCGGAAGACTTCATCCTGACCATCTGGTACCAAATGTGAAGCACGGAGGTTTCTATGGAGATGTGTGTCTTCCAAAGAGAGATAGGGATGTGTTTATGCTTTGAAAGAATGAAATCTACAATTTATACTATCACGTTCTCCCAAGATCTAGTCAACTATCCCAAAATTGAATACCACATTAGCAAGAAATGATGTTATAGATCAGCATGACAATGCCATACATCCAACCATACTAAGAATGGTTTTGATAAATGTGGATTACCCCTATAGCCTGACTACGACAAAACACTTATGGAAAAGCAATAAGTACCACAAGTGCAAATAAAATACAATTGTATGCAAAATCGCAAGCTGATTGAAGAAGGATACCACGAAGGGAATAAACAAACTATCTTGCAAATTACAGAGGCCAAAAGTAAAGAGACACTTAAAGAAACAATGAAAAATGGAAAAAGAGCAAAAAATAACCCCCTACTATTAATATTTTGTGGACATCCCTTTACTAGAAATGACCTCCTGACATCTGTTACCACAGGATTGAATTATCCTTTTGCAAAATGATGGGGTAATATTGTTCCATTCGCTTTTCAATAATTCCCAGAGTGCATCTTGGTTCTTTGGTTTTCTCCTTTCTTCAAAACGTTTTCTATAGGATTGAGATCGGGACTTTGAGATGGCCAGTCCATGAAAAGAACCCCTTTCTCACTCAAAAAAATCCTTGACTCTCTTCGCAGTGTGGCAAGGAGCGTTGTCCTGCACGAAGATAGGAGGTTGAACTGACGAAGATCGGAGATGTGGAAGGTCATGCTGTCTAAGAATCTGCTTGATTTCAGCATTGACAGTCCCTTGTAGACGAATAAGTGGACCAGAAACATCAGCAGAGATCACTCCCCATACCATTACACTGCTCCCTCAGTAATTCACTGTCTTCTTCACACATGCACGAGATAACCTTTCGCCACATCTCAGTCGGGCGTACATCCCGCCATCGATACCAATCACATTAAATTTTGATTCATCTCTAAAATGAGCCTGTGACCACTGTTCTTCTGTCCAAAACGACATGTTCGTGAGCGTAACGAATACGGATTTTTGATGCTTCTTGGAGATCAGAGGTTTCTTTGCCGGTGCCCGAGCAAGCAACCCAGAACCTTGTAACCTCCGGGAAACTGTTTTGCGTGATACGTTGACATGGAAGGTGGAGCTCAACTCGTGAGATACTCAGCAGCACTCTTAAACCTATCCTTCAGTAACATTCTAAACATAATATGACTCTGTTTTTGTGAAGTTTTACGAGGTCAACTGGTTTTAAGTTTAGCATCTTTTGATCCTGATGACTTAAAACTAGCTACAATTCGTTCCACAACACGTCTAGACCTTTCTACAGTAGTTGCTATCACAGAACTTGACCTACCTATAGGTGAAGGCACACAATCCTTCGTTTTTCATTACAGGACACGAGTCGTCTCACACAAGCCACCATGTTGACAGTTGAATGTTACAATAATGTATGATCATAAGAAGTAACTGTTAGCCCATCAACAGTCATGTAAACACAAATACCTCGGTTGGTAGTTCATTTTTTTCTAAGTGACCCTTAACTTTTGACCACTGCAATTTGGAAGAGAGTTTGTTTATTTATTCATAACTTACGAAATATTTAATCCATTCACTTGAAATTTCACGAAAGATAGATATTACATATATCTAAATATTTGTATAATATAACGTCTATAATAAATATTTAAATACACTTGTTCTTATTGCCCCTTATATTATGGCCGATAGTATATATATATATATATATATCTATCCAGCAGGGGTGGGGGAACTTTTTTGAGCCGTGGGCGAAAATTTCTAATGAAAGAAGTCGGCGGGCTATAAATAAAATTTAACTCCTGTATCTTTGTAAATGTTGTTTAAATTTATTACATGGAGCGATAGACTCATGCATTAATATCTAAAAAAAAATTAATACGCGACATTTTTATTGAGGGCCACTACGGAAATTGGACATAAAAATATTATTTAAATTTCAGTATTTAAAATTTGTGCATACAAATATATCACTCAAGAGGCGATGAAAATAGGACTCCCGGGCGAGGGTTTCCACACCTCTGCTATACAGGCTTTATAGCATCTTATATTAGATGTTTAAAATTTAGAAAATTTAAATACCTTTGACCAATGCGAGAAGGAATTATGTCGATTTTCTTTCCTCATTAAAATACGCTTCTAGTGAATACCAGAAGCTAGTGGCGGGGGGTTATGTGCGGCGCTCTGCGAGTGACGGCTTGGCCGGGAGCCTCCCTTTTCGGTCCGCTACGTGACGTCACGTGTGTGTTAAGGGTGGGGGAGGTGCTGCCCAACGCAAAATAATGACGGTTTCGGTCTCGTTCCACGACACGTGGGAGGAAGGGGAGGTGGCTGCCTCGATCGCCCGTTGGAAGCGAGGACATTTAAACGCGAGAAGAACCAAGCCTGCAGAACCAACGAGGGATTTTATTTATTCAATAGAAGAAGGGAGAGGGGGGGGGAAGGTGCAAAGGAACACAAAGACTCCAATATAGAACCCCGCAGAACCCCTAAATAATGGGGTTGCCATGGTAAATTAACATACGGGTTCTGAGAGGTACAAATATGAGCTCCTTTCGGATTTCGTTCTCCCTCCCTTAGGGGGTTGGATGCCCCCGACTTGCTGCGGACTTCGAGTCCTAGATTCCCGGCGAGAGCAGAGGGTAGCTGCCAATGAAGCGGTGCGTCGAGTTTGAGGTACAAAAACAGACAGCTCGAGTCACTTCCATTACCACCGAAAGCATAGCCACTCACAAGCCGCAATCTCTCTCCCTCCCTTCTTTGTGCTACAAAGAGTTCCTTGCTAGCTGAGGGGGGGGGACGAACACCTCTATATGAATCTTCCCCTCCAATGAGCACCAGCCCCTGGTCCTCACGGTCACTCTGATCTTCATGGGAATTTCATTATCCGGTCGCAGGACCAAGTTTGAAAACGAAGGGGCGGTGCAATTCAATAACACAAATGCCGGGAACTTGGCTGAAAAGCACCACTAGATTTGTAGGGCAAATTTGTTCCTGTTCCAAACTAATTAATAAAAAACTGACCACTCCATAAAATAAAATGGTCCTTGAATGGTAGGTAAACGACGTCCCCCCCCCCCTCCATTTCTCCTCCCCCCCATCAAATAATCATACCCACAATGAGACCCCTACGTACGGCCAGATATAAAAAAGCATAAAGCTGAATAAGAGTAGAATAAGTGTTATGATTGCGGTGTCAAACATCGCTTCATTAACTAAGACTCAAATTGAAATGTTAACGCTGCTATTAAAATAAAATGCATTGTATTAGTTAAGGTTCATGTACGCAGCTGTTCATAGTGTACATGATACATAGGCTAGTCCCATACATACATAGATACATACATACGGAAATATTGATAAGTATGCTCGCAATGGTGTGACAAACAAGACTATTAATTGATCGCCTCCCAGATTTTTACGTCTTGAAAAGTAAATGAATTGTGTGAAGTAAATAAAGAGAAATATTTATATGCAAGAATTGTTGATTCTCTGTACAAGATATTTTTAATAAATGGTTTCCATTTTCCTAATATTTGTGCATTGGAAATGAGACCGGGACAGGTAAATATGTAAGGAGAAGTTGGGTAAGAGAACTGGTATTTATTTCCCACAACTTTCTGTTGAAAAGAAATGAGTTAATGTTTATATTATCCTTATCTTGAAACCACTTTGTATTAATTTTTTTGTATTATTGTAATTTTGTGTTACATGCGACCTCTCTCACATTAGCCCTCATATACAAGTCATTATGTGACGACCAGACTAGCAATCAAAAATAGTGAAGAAGGAATGAAAAATCTAACCTTAAGATCAGATTGGAGCCCATCTTCTCGTTTAAATGGTGTACATGATATGTACTAACTTATAATTGATTTGAAATAAACTTCCACCTACACTAATTAAGTTACGAAGAAAAAAATATGTAATTAATTGTTTTTTGTCTAATTGGAAATTAAATATTTTATCTCAAAATACATACAAACATCTGGAATACAAATACAAACGATATCCACATCCAAGATAACAAAGTAAAATACAGACCCATAAAACTTTAGGTATTCATGTATATTCGTATCATTGTAGCTTTCTTGCCTTTGATCTAAATCAACACATAATTATTTCCACCATTAATTTTTCATTTATGATATAATATGTAAATAAACTTGTTTTCTCATTTGTTATTTTTGCCCTTTGAATCAATTTTCTTGAATATCTTTCCGGACAGAATCCTATGGTGGGATATTTTTGCTTAGACAGCATTAATGTCTTCGAGAATATTCACTCAATAAATGAGATGGATTTTCTAGCGGAATCAGCTATATATGTACAGCCTTAGCCAAAATTATGGGGCAAGTATGAAAAAGTGAAGGATATGATTGAAACTCATTTATTTCATACTTGACATAATACAACTATACATTTTTACGTATTTTCTATCAATAATTAATATTTGATGTGTCCTTCTTTTGATTTTATAACTGTTTTTATGCGTTTTTGTATACTTGAGAATAAGTTGGCACAGGTGGTTGGCTTAATTTTCTGCCACTCTTCATGAATTATTCTGTTAATTCACTTTGTGAGGAACATTTGTGCACCCTCACTTTTGTGCCCAAGTGTGCCCGCAAATGTTCAATGGGGTTGGGGTCTAGAGATTGAAGAGGCCATTCCATCAATATCAACCCTTTGAGACTCTAGATGTGTGGCATGGAGCATTGTCTTGCTGGAAGATTACACCATCTGGTATGTCATCATTGAAAATTCTACCTAAGGAATGTTGATAAATCTAGTCAAACATAGTGGTGTAAGTGTTGGAATTCATTTTCCCCTCACAAATGAACAACGATCTTGGACCTGACGACAACATGCAGCTCCAAACCATTACACACCACCTCCAAATTTAACTGTTTGGGCGACACCTTTCGGTTCATAAGCTTCCCCAAATATTCGACGAACATAAACAGCTTCAGGGATTCCAAATATCTGAGGAAAAAATAAATATTTTACTGATCATTTTGTTATCCAATAAAAATCTGTACAAGCTTTCATCAGACCCAACAACTTTAGCCCAATCATCATCAGTCCAATCTTCATGCTCTTTTGCCTAAGACAATCGCTTCTTCTTGTTAACCGGAGACAGCCACAGTTTCTTTCTAGCCTTACATCCTTTGAGCCTAGCATCTAATAACATTCTTCTTACTGTTCATCTTGCTATCTCTTTGTTTACTGCTGCCCGAAACTCAGCAGCTACATCAGAAGAGTTAATATGACTACCAGCCAGAGATGATGTCCTTTACAACAACTTCTCTTCCCCTGGAGTTGTACGCCTTTTGCAACATCGACTATCACGGTTTTTGAAAGAATTGCTCACATTGTACCTTTTAATGGTTGTTTTGACCCGTTTATCAACCATTTCAATTTTCTTGCAATTTTGACTTAGGATAATCCCTCTCTGGACAATGCAATGATTTGAGCTCCTCTAGCTTCAGGAATTTGTTTCTACGGAGACATTTTTAAGGAAAAGTTACGACGTGTAAGTTAACGATAAGATAATTACTGAAAAAATAGGAATAAACGTTAGTATCTCACATTGAATGGCAGAAGGTTGCCACAACCACTTAAGCATAATATGAAAAAACGCATTAAAGCGGTTATACATGGAAAAAGGAGGACACATCAAATATTAACCCTTTGTAAATTATATATTTCTTGCTTAAATTTTTATTTTTCATTAAAAATTAACTTGTTAAGGGGTTTGTTGCCTGAAAACAACACTATGCACTTGTTATAAAGAACTTCACCTAATGTGAAATAAATACAAACTGTAAATCATATACATAAAAGACTTAGAATTGTAATTATAAACATACTTTAATTACATAGTATAATTTTAATCGAAGGATGTAAATGTAATCAAATAAAAACCGTATTTTTAAAAAAATGTTAATAAAAATGCCTTACCCAAAGGAATATAAATTTCTACCAAATATTTTTCGGCAAGACTAAAAATTTTATGTTTTTTTCTACTAATGACTATTTTTACTGATGAAATTTTGAAAAGCAATTTGATTTAGATGTAAAACATAAATATACTTTGCATTTCGTGCAAAAGTCTTTGACAATCCCATGGCACCCGGGCATCTTACATCGACCCTTCTTTTCTCTTAACTAGGCAAAATGGCAAACTTGATCTGTTCGAACTTTTCTTATTGGTATTGGTGGACCTGTGTCTTTTCGTGATTTTGTTTGGTGTAGCTCATTGGTAGCTTTGTTGGAAGGCCTTCCATGTTTAGTTCGTGAGGATGCAAGTTTATCTTGCTTTAAAGGACTTTCAAAAATTGCCAGTTGGAATTTGAAAAGTGGTATCTGCTTTTTTATCTCAATATTAGAGCAAATAGTATCACGACGATAAAGTAGCCAAGCTTGTACCAAGAAATACCAAAGTAGCTTATAATACCATTTTTTTATCTTACTGGTATTCTGTAGAGTGCCATAAGCGTATCTAGAAGATCAGCACCACCCATACATTTATTGTAGATTGTTATGGCTGACGGGAATTGAACATCAATATGCTGTTTTATCTTTGAATCCCACCTCTTCACATTGTTTTTTGGCTCGACTACAGCACAAGAACTCAATCTAACCTTGAGATCAGATTGGAGCCCATGTTCTCGTTTAAATGGTATACATGACATCTACTAACTCATCATCGGCCATGTTTTTTCATTCGCTTATCTGGTGGCATATCTCATCCATGGAGGCAACAAATTCCTTGCCTCCATAAGGTTGCTTGAAGAGAGGGACCGTTAAACCAATTATCAAAATATAATTTGTGCCGCACTCTTCTAGGTATTGGTTGTAGAAGGCTTAGTACAATATTACCACAAGCTTTATGATCTGTTTGCCAGGAAACAGGAGTTATTGCACCTGTGTAAATCTGAAAGTTATAAACTAAGTCATCTCTTCCAGGAAGCACAAAGATTTTGTATCCCCATTTGATAAGATTTCTTGGGGTTATATGTTCGAATACTAGAAGCTCCTTTCAAGGGTACAACTTGTTCATCAATCGAACGATTTTCTGATGGAAGAAAACTGATCACTTTGTCATAAAATGAATCGATAACAGGCTTTATTCTATAAAGCATGTCTGAACAATCATCAGGGCGTGTAGAATTGCCATTACAATGAAGGTTATTTTTAATTAACTCAAATCTTTAAAGAGGCATGATTTCGGCTATTTTATCAACTCTGAGAAAATAACTCCTACCCCTAGTAATTTATATTAGATTCATAGCCTAAAAACATCCTATAAACTGTTCTAATTTAGATTCCCTGAGTCGCAATGGTTTGTAGGATTAACTTGAATTGCCTAATTATTTGATTCTTTCACTATTATTTTAATTAGATTCCTTTCTAACAAGTCTCTGACAATAGTCTATTGGTTGCTTTACTGTGCCATCCCCTGAATAGATTTGACCTTTGAAATCCGGTCCTACAGATAACATATCGGTCGAGTCCTTCGTTTTCCCGATGTATTTTGGACCGTTCCTCATCCCCGAACACACTGGTACTTTACATTCATCTTTACTGCTCTCCACTTCATCTAGTTCAGTACATGGCTGCGATTCGCCAAACATTTTAAAGCCTGTCGTACTTTCACTTTCAGAATGCAAATTTTCATCTTCCGACTCGGATGGAATATTGGGGACATCCATTCCTAAAAATGATTAATGATATTATTATCATTATTACAATTATTATTGTTATTATTTGTTGCAAAATCCTTCATTCAGAAAATACAAAACCTAAAACAAAATGTGAGGTTATAAAAATAAATAATAGTAACCTATATTTAAAAGGCTATCCCTTGGCGGTAATTTCTTTTCCATGGGCATTGACACGCCCTCCCAGGCCCAGTATTGGGGTAGGAGGTACTGCACTGGCTGGATGTTTCGGCCTCTGCCCTTCGTGCCCCTCTCTTAGTCCCCATTTTTTTATCTTCTCTTATTCTTCCATTCTTTCCACACTTTCCTGATTCATTCTTTCCTTCACCTTCCCGCACTACCTCTGCCCACGGTGGTTGTCTCCTGCAATCAGCCTTAACACTAATGATGGTCTTTGCCATCCTCTGTCATACTACCACCCCGTGGCTATGAGCAAGGCCCACAGGGGAAGGGGCTGGGTTTGATATAAAAAAAACAATACGGGGAAAATCTTTGGCTATACAAAATCTATCAAAATGGCTGTTTACCTAAAAAATTGTCCTTGTATATTAGTGGTGCAAAACTTTGATGCCCGCCCGTATGCTAATACTTTTATTATTATTATTATTATTATTATCATATATATATATATATATATATATATATATATATATATATGCTATGTGGTACAATAAAGAAATAAAAATATAAACTTACCTATTTAATTTCTCTTGTTAACCAGAATTTTTCCATCCAATTCCCCAATGTCGGGCCGATCGTTGTCTTTAAATGTAAACATGCAGCACTTGTCTCATCAGTTAATTGACTTCTGTTATTTTTAGCGTAGTTAAGAGATAGGAACAGACTCTCACACGCATGCGTAGAAGAAATATTTTTTAATACTGCTTTGGCAAGACGTTTAAGAGCACTAAATGCTTAGGGAATGCTTTTCCAAATGATCAACAATTGATTGTCTTGATGGATGCAAACTCCCCTTAATCGATCTTTTTCAAGTGTTTCTAAATTGGCTCTAAGAGTGACGAATTTTTGCTTCCAAATAGAATTGGATTGAAGTTCTACTGATTCCATTTCAAGCTCTTCTATTTTCAGCCATTCAAACCGATTCGTTTTCATTTTTTCCAAAATTAGCTTCAAAATCTCTAAGCTGAGAAAATCTTGATGAAAATTCATCTTTCAAAGAACGTAAAGCTGATAAAAAGAAGTCTTGATCGGCTTCGATATCATTCTTATCTTTGTAACTAACTTCTTCATAGTTCTTTTTCAATCTTGGAAAGTACTTAAAAATTTTAGTTTCAATTCTACGCTCAAAAATGGCAAGTTTAGTTTCATGATATCAATAGTTTTACCCGAACCTTGGAGTTTAACATTTAGTTCGTTCAAGTGCAATGAGAGATCTGTGAAAAATATCAACGGCCGAATCCAGGACTCATCATGTAGTACCGGATAGCCTTCAATTTTTTTCACATCTAAGAAAAGCTGTATCTCATTTATGCATTCAACAAAGCGTTCAATAACCTTGCCTCTAATAAGCCACCGAAGTTTATTGTACATCAATAAACCACTATAAGCTTATTTTTTTTTACCCGAATAAAGGGATTAAGAATGAAATTTACAGCTCAGAATTGTTGACGTTAACAAGCTTTGCCCAACACCTACTCACGTGACATCTCAAACACTACTAGCTACCAATTGGTACATAATTGCTATTTGTTTAGTTTAATTTCATACAAAAGTACATTAACACTCTGAAATAAAAAGACAACAAATGACAGAGCAAAGTGGTGTCGTATGCAGCTATGCACGTGTTTTCAATGTCCAAGGTGCTCAGTGTCGTGCGTGTCAGTTTTGCCACCACTGTTGTAATATATTGTTGCTTTGCGGCCACGATCAAATAATAGTCATTTTTCATACATAAGTAACAATATAATCAATTTATATTACTCTTATAGACTCTTTGTGAGTTCAAATATCATTCAAAATTTTAGTATAGACGTATCTTCAGAAGGAACATTGAAAATGCGCAATAAAAAATTATTGATGACGTCATGAATCAGGAAGATAGCCAAAACATACAATCCCATCCACTACCACCGCCTCACTGATTCTTTTTTATTTCAATTTTGATGCGCTAGGTGGTGAAATGTGTGGTAGGTGTGATAGGGGTGAAGAAGTTTATTAGTTTTGTTACCTTGGTTGCCATAAGTGGGCGCGATAACGAAAAAATGTATCACGATAACCGATAAATCGATGACGATAACCTTATCGGCAATAACCGATAAATGACTATAAATTTATCGCCCGATAAGGTGATAACTGATAAATCGATAAATCCAAAATTATAATACAATATTGATTATTCACTATATATAGCGTTATTAAATAATACTATAGTAAGGATATTTAAATACTGTTTCTTAGTTTCTTACCTGGTGAGGCTCTCCTTCATCTTCCTATAGGGTTTGAGGATTCTCCTCCCAGCTCGGAACTACCTATTTCTGCCTCCAAGGCACACGCGGCTCACCCCTGTGCTAAACTGGAACCAGAAACTGAAATTATCGATTATCACTAGTTTGGAACCAAAAGTATCGGCGATACCGATGAATCGATAACGCGGGAAAAAATCGGATAACTGATAACCCGATATCGTTATCTCGATAACGCCCACCTATGCTGGTTGTGAGGGAATCGCCTTCATGCGTCATTACGGCTCGTGTCGATTTTATAAGTAAATTGGAATTGTAAGCATTGGCAGATAGCTCACTAGGTTCGTTGCTGCAAATACAGACTGTGTTATTAAGCAAAAACGTAATTGTTGCCAGAAAGCAACATTATGCCATATAGGGTTAATTATTGAAAGAATATACGCCGAAATGTTTATTTGTATGATGTCAAGTATGAAATAAATGAGTTTCAATCATATTCTTGACTTTTTCATAACAGCCCCATAATTTTGGCCAAGGCTGTATGTTCCTAAATAGCAAATGAAGGAGAGCGATTTTATTTGGGTTTTAGCGCTGATTTGCTCTTGTATTTTGAGTCATGCCATTTGGTTGTGTCGGACCCAAATTAAAGGTGACTGTCGTAGGGTGACCGCATACCTGACACCAGAATAATATAATGTTTGTCGTAGAGTCGAACGTCGATGCTAGCTGAGGATTGACTCTGCGGTGACATGGGTAGGGATCACGCCAGAAATTGGGAGGGGAGGGGGGGATATAGAACCCAGTGCGAGGGTTAAATAATCAAAATCGAGTGCGGTAGGCCTAAATAATAAATTCTTAGCTGTTTGGGGTTTAGAAAAACTAAGTGTAGAAAAATAGCTTTACTATATACAAAGAAAATATTATTACAAAAGTAAATAAATGTCAATAAATAATATGAGACCCGAGGTACTAAACAGGGGGGGGGGGAGATACAAAAGACTCGACGGGGACAAGAATCCGAGAGAGGATGTATGTTGATTGCTTCCAAGGAAAAGGGGAGAGTGAAAATAATAGGGAGACTCACGTAAAGCCTAATTGATTGGAGGCTTTGGGAACCTCGAGGAAGCGGGGCACTACAAAGTTCCACTTGTAAAATTCCTTCTTCTTTAACCTCGCTGGGAAATGAAGGAGGGAGTACTCCAGACGAGAACGAATTCGATACCCGAATGATAGATGACTGTCCGTGTCTATCGTCTGTCGGGCGGGAACTCTGGCCTTAGGTACGAGCAAGGCCGGGTAGAGAGGTAACGCCTTGCATTCTTAGCTGGAAGCCGTTGGGAGGTGGAGCACGTCGTACGAGAATGTACGTGGCTGCTAACCAAGACAGGGCTGTATGGTACTAATTTCTCAAAGTTTTTCCCGAAGAATGTTTGCTGCCTTGGCGGAAGCGGGTCGCCAGAGGCACCCCCAAAGGAAACAGGGATCTCATTAGACTTGGCACGCCAGAAGAAGAGGGGATATTCTCGGTGAGCAGCACAGGCTGGCGCGAAAGTCCTCGACGCCCTAGGTGTGGCGCCGATTAGCCGATGCGACGGGGGAGAAAAGAACCAACACGGATCACATGGCCGTGCGACATTCTTGAGGCGGCTCTTTG
Source organism: Ceratothoa steindachneri (assembly GCA_963969495.1). NCBI lineage: Eukaryota > Metazoa > Arthropoda > Malacostraca > Isopoda > Cymothoidae > Ceratothoa > Ceratothoa steindachneri. The sequence goes on along the minus strand of OZ018330.1, from coordinate 16,641,156 downwards.
TGTTGGACTGACCCGACCATTCTTGATAAGAGCGCCGGGTCATCCGACCGCATGAAATTCTCGTTGCTCCCTTGGGGTTGTCTGGACATGCAGTTGCATCTTTCTCAGGCGCCACGGGTACACGTTGGGTTCTAGGGGAGGTGGGAGGGTAACCTTCTCTCTCTGACATCTCTTTCCGCCGCAAGATAGAGCTTCTGAAGGTAGTTACATCAGACCAATATAAAGTACTTACAAGGCCATAATTCCAATAAAGACACAAATATAAAAGGGGTAGTACCGGGTACTCTTCACAAAAATAAGTCAAATAAAGAGGACTCGGTAAATGCTCGGTATTCCAATTACCGAACAACATCAAGTAAAAAATAATAATAATAATAGTAATAATATAATACAATAATACAGACAGGAATATTTATCAAAAGCCGGGGTCAACATAGTCTCAATAACCAGGGTCTTACATACAAGGATATTAAAAAAAGCTCCCACAATACCAAAAAAAGGTACATGCGAACAGGGGAACTCATCAAAAATATATATGTACACAATAAAAAAGAAATAATGGCACATATTCTTATAAGGCATTAAACAAAACTAGAAGAATTATTCAGGAATATCTACAAAAGTAATCCATTTAACGTTGCAATTAATTAATAGGAAATTACTCCGGAGACAAATCTAGGGGATTTCTGCCAAAGCTGTCACCCAGGCAATTCTCGAAACCCTTAATGTATACAATTTAAAAAAAAAGCTTGTCTACCTCGTCATTGAACGCTTCTCTTAAGTAAATGGGGAGGGAATACGGATTCGAACGGACAGGTTCTTGGGTGGTGAGCCGAATATTGTGCTTGAACTGGGTAGCACAACCGGAGGTATCCGAGATTACATAGATGAGTTGGGTGAGTAGCGCTTGTAACTGGGTATTTTGGGGGATCGGAAGCTGAAGGTTTATATTCAACTCGGTCGATAAGGGAAATTGGGGGTATCTGGCAAGATGTGAAGAGGATATTCCGCGTCTTGTTCTACGCAGGCGACTTGTACCACGATCAAGGGGTCAAGCGGTTAGCTGGACTCCAAGGCGGATTCTTCGTCCAAGGCACCAAGTTGGTTGGCACAAGCGCGTCGATGGTATGCTTTAAACATGTTAACGTGGAATAGCTTCGTGCCATACGGTGTTTGGATCAAGTAGTGACGTGGCCGCGTCTCTCGATCACTAAGAAGGGGTCCTTCCATTGGTTCAAAAGTTTGTTGTTCTCCGTGGGGAGTAGTAAAAGGACTTCGTCACCGGGTTTAAATTTTTGTTCTTGCAACTTACAGTCGATGTAAGTTTTTATAATTGCCTAAGTTTGTCTCGGCGTTCTGATCCGCGAGCTCTGCGCACTTTTCTAACCTCTGCCTCAGATCTAGGATGTAAGCGTAGGCGGATTGAATATTCTTGTCAAATTTTGAAATGAAGAAGAGCTCATTTATAATGCTGAGGAGCCTTTTAACATTAAGTCCATACAGAAGTTTAAATGAGGCAAAACCTAAGGTACGATGGGAAATTTCCCGGTATGCGAAAAGGGCTACCGGTTAGAAACGATGCCATTCTTGGGGTTGTTCTCGCACAGCTTCTTGAGGATGGATTTGAGGAGCCATTGAGCTCCCTACACATCCAACGCGGGAGAAGATGGAGATTAGTGCTTCCGCGCAAGAGATGCTGTCTGTCGTGGTATAGGAAGGACCGAGTGGATGGTGTTCGTAAGTATGGGTTGATTACGTACTACAAACCTCAGTGATTACGTTTTCTCTCTAAGAGTGCTATATTTTTTTATTATGATTATTATTATTACGTTAATCTTTGAGGGTTCCTAGTGCCTTGCTCAGCCTTTCGAGGATTGAATAAAAAAATTGTTTCTAACAAACCTAGAACTTTAATTAAAAACAAAACCAATGAAATTTAACAAACTAAATACACAGAAATAAATTAAACAATTTTTAAGTGAGGCTATCTAAATAACATACTTACATTTATACTATTGATTGACTCACAGCTCACTTTAATGTTAAATGCAAATGACCTCAACGAAATAGATGCCAGGGGTTTAAATACCTTACGAGATTTCACGAGAGTCGGATTTGAGTCTGACCTTGAACTCAATTGTTGTCACTTCAAGAATGTTGTTTCCGGGCTGACGCGTGGATCAGCGTTTAGATGTGTTCGGGCGGGAGAAATACTTTAAAGCCACAGAGTACTTCGGGGCGTATGGCAGATGGAGAGACGCACGCTTTCTGGAGGAAATGGTCTCACCACAGGACAAGGAAAGAATGTTTCTTCTAGCCTTCAGGTTACTCTAAGAATAATTCGCACTAGCGAGCGATGAGCCAATGCGTGAATCCTTTGACTAAGGGGAATGCTTGAGGGAGTTCACTTAGGGACATTCTTTAAGGACGAGGAATATTTCTGTATTTTTGAATATACCATGATAGGGGATTCTCTGACGAGAGTTAGTTAAACTTGCGACTTAAATCAAGTTAACTTAAAGTTTGATGTGGTCACCAGGAACTAGCTCGAGGAAGAGCTTCTTCTTACTTCCTCTCGTTGGTTTGCTGGGCACTTATGCTGGTTTTCGCCGTCTAGATCTCTCTAACAATCTACCTCTGACAAGCTTCTAAATTCGGTGTGACCACCAGGAACTGGCTCCGGATGAGCTTCTTCAGCGTCCATTTTGTTGGTAGCCGGGCCTCTTGCCGGTCTTCGTCGCCTTGATGACTAACGTAATATACCACGTTTTTCCAAAGTTATTTTATTTTATAATTCGCCACCTCACTAGGGATAGGAGAAGGAGTGGGGGATGGGGATGCGTGGACAGGCTGCATTACGTCTCCTCCTCTAACGCTTTTTCCCAGAGCGTCATTCAGCTAGCCCTAAGAGACCATCTGGCTTTAGGACGACGCTCCTATAATTTCGCATATGCAGTGAAATTCACTATCACCTCTTAGGGGAAATCTTGTTGTTTTAACCCATGTTAGGGTCACGGGTCTGACCTGAGCTGATTAGGGCATTATGTGGCTTTGGGCGGCCGTTCAACTTCTCTTCAAGAGGAGGGGCCAGAGGGGAGGAGGTTAAGTGGTCGGGCTATCCCGCATCCACTGCCAGAACGTTGTGGTTACAGACCAGTGGCTCAATTGTGAGGGTGTGGTATCGATTCCCTTACTTTGTCTTTATTCTTCAACGGCACGGCCTCAGGGAACCAGATGACAAAATCTACTAAAGTTAGCACGTGACTGTGACCTTCACTCGACGGATGGTGTATTGGACCGATGAGATCAATAGAGATGCGGGCAAACAGCTCTGAGATTAGGGGTCCTCTCTGCAACGGTGCGGCCTTAACTTGCGCTTGAACGTCAGTCTTTTGGCAGATGTTGCAAGACCTGCAGTAGCCTAGGATTTCTTCATGGGCGCCTGGTCAATGAAAATATTTGGAGATATTCTGAGTGGTCTTCGTGTGGCTAAAATGGCCTGAAAAAATCTATTATGGGTGGTGATTAAAATATGACTAACGTGTGAACGCGGAACACACAATACTCGCGTCTGGGGTTTACCGTTTTCTGAGCACGCACGGTACCGTAAGCCGTCCGTAACTTGGTAGGAAGATCACCTTGTCTCCTCGGGTGGCTTCTTGCTTTTTTGACTGAGCCTCAGCCCACAGGAGTCAGATGGAGTCGCTGTTCTTCTGGTTCCTTGCGAAGTCTTCAGTCATGACCTCCTTGAATTCTGAAGAACGTGAGATTTCTAGGAGCGAGATCATCTTCGAATCTTTTACCACTTGCAAACGGGTAACGACGGGTTGAGCCACGGAGTTCGGGGAGACCCGTTTTTAGTGGCCAATGAGGATGGAGCAGAATTTAATAGGGGCTACTATTACCTCGTCCCAACAAGGGAAGTACTCACAATCGATGTAGCACTTAATGGTGAGAAGCCGATTGGCGTGCCCCAATTAGTCGTGCACGACGGCGAATGTATTATGGTCCTGGGTTACTGGGGGGGAGCATCTTGTCCAACAAAATTATGCCGGTGAACCCAGTATCTCTCACAAGAGTGGAGATATGGCAGCCATTAATCGTTTCGGATTCGAACTTAAGGCCTCCAGGGGTATTCTCATCAAACAAGAAGTTTACTTGATGGCCGCCGGGACTTGAGGTGCTCGCGGGAGGAGAAGATTCCGATGCTGTTGACAGAGGCACAGACGTGGCACAAATCTGTTGTACCTGGTGAGAAGAGTTATTTCTGAACTTGGAGTTCTGTGGCAGTTCGTTTTAACGTAACCTTCCACACTACAGGAAAAACAAATGATGGGTCTCCTTCGGAAAAGATAACGTAGGGGATGGGGAGCTGAAGAGAACGGTTTTACATCTCGGTGTTCGGACGAAAAGAGTGGTTTCGGCTTCGACGGCCCAATTACCTTTGCAAATTTGCTTTCATTTTGCAGGATGAATTTACCTTTGTTTGGATTAGGTTTTTGGGAAAGGGGGGCCGTTTTCTTCCCTTCATTCGGATAAAGGTTGTGGCTTGCTGAATAAATGTCGGCCTCTTCTATACACTCCTTGAAAGTGAGGCACCGCCGGTCTTTTACGAAATATCCGATTTCAGCCGGAAATGCAGCCAACAACTGTCTCTCAGGAAGAAGTCGACGAGGGCATCGTAGTCATGCGGGATCTTAGAAGCATCGAGCCAAAAGTTGAAGTGACGCTGGAAGGTGTACTCAAACTGACGATATGTTTGGCCTGTTTGAATGCGGGCATGTCTGAATTTAGATTGGTAAAATCCTGGGGTCATGTTATATGCCGCCTGTAACTCCGATAATAAAGTCGAATAATCATTTGTTGCCTCCGATATGCATATATCTCGGAGTTGGGAATTTAGCAAGGGCAACAATTGAGCCACTTCATCTGCTTCGATGTCCCAATGGTTGATTTCGAAGATTTTCTCGAAGTGGATTAAGAAGGCTCCAAAATCCTCGCCTTCCTTGAAAACTGGAAGATTAACAGACGCTGTAGCGGATTTTTTGGACCTCGAGCTGATGGAGAGCGTCTCGTTCCTGGTACTACTCATTTCCAGCTCTTGAAGGCGGATTCTTTCCCTTTGTACCCGTTCTTCTCTTTCTCTTCTTTCTTCTCCTTCTTCTCTTTCTCATTTTTGTTCTCGTTCCTTCTCTTATCTTTCTCTATGTCTTCTCTCTTGTCATTCTCGGTCCTTTCCTCCGCTAGGATATAAGCTAGGAGGCCCTTTCCACTGAGCACAACTGAATCTCCTTGTAACTTAAACGTGCTAAATAATGAGGACATTTTATCGCGTACGACCAATTTTCAGGAAAAGCACCACAAAAAAGGGGGAATTATTTAGACGCACGGCGGGGGTGTTGATAGGCTTTGGCGGACTTACGATTCTTCACTTAAAAAACAAAAAACACAGCGAAAATTATTTCGCACAACGCGAATTCTTAATTATACTCGAAATATTTACTCCGAAATTTGGCGAGAGCCTGTGTTGCTCAATACGCAACGAAGAAAGCGACAATCTCATTAAAAAAAGAAAGAAATAAGATTAACTCCTTTACAATACGGCAGACGTTTTATGGGCCCCGAAAAAGGGTTAAAGTTTCACATACACACACAAGGAAAAATGGGAAATGGGTAAGGTCTTTCCTACAGTTTCTAAAATCAGAGCTGTTAATATACAAGAATAACACCCTTTATAATCTGTCACAGGCCTAAAATAAATGAAATCAGATACTGAGGGTGACCGTTAAAAGCCTGACACCAGAAAAAATATATAATATATATGTCGTAGGGTGACTTCAAACCTGACACCAGAATGATATAATGTTTGTCGTAGAGTCAAACGTTGATGCTAGCCGAGGATTGACACTGCGGTGACGTGGGAAGGGAGCACGCCAGAAATGGGCGGGGTGAGGGGAGGGATATAGTTCGCAGTGTGAGGATTAAATAATCAAAATCGAGTGCGGTTGGCCTAAATAATCAATTTTTAGAGGTTCTGGGTATAGATATGAGACCCTGGGTACCAAACGGGGGGGTGGGGATACAAAAGACTCGACGGGAACGAGAGTCCGAGACAGGATGTACGGTGATTTCTTCCAGGGAAAGAGGGAGAGTGAAAATGACGGCGAGACTCACGTAAAGACTAATTGACTGGAGGCTTTGGAAAACGACGAGAAGCGGGTCGCTGCAAACCTCCACTTGTAAAATTCCTTCTTCTTTGACCTCGCTGAGAAATGAAGGAGAGAGTACTCCAGACGAGAACGAATTCGATACCCGAGTGATAGATGACTGTCCGTGACTATCGTCTGTCGGGCGGGAACTCTGACCGTAGGTACGAGCGAGGCCGGGTAGAGAGGTAACGCGTTGCGTTCGTAGCTGGAAGCCGTTGGAAGTCGGATCAGGGCGTACGAGAGTGCACGTGGCTGCTAACAAAGAAGGTGCTGTATGGTACTAATTTCTCAAGGCTTTTCCCGAAGTATTTATACTGCCTCGGCGGAAGCGGGTCGCCAGAGCAGCCCCCCCCCCTCCCAAGGGGACGAGGATCTCATTAGACTTGGCGCGCCAAGTGGAGAGGAGATATTCTCGTTGAGCATAACAGGCTGGCGTGAAAGTCCTCGACGCTGTAGGTCTGGCACCGATCAGGCGATGCGACGGGGGAGAAGGGAACCCAACACGGATCACGCGGCCGTGCGACATTCTTGAGGCGGCTCTTTGTGTTGGACTGACCCGACCATTCTTGATAAGAGTGCCGCGGTCATCTGACCGCCCGAAATTCTCGCTGCTCCCTTGGGGTTTTCATCTTCAGGCTAGAATAAGTTTACTAAAGTTAACACATTTGAAGAAAACATAAAAAATCCAACAAGACATTAAATTTTTTTAAAAGGTGACCAATTATAAAATATCAATAAAATGTACTATAATTTTAAATTTTAAATATGACTTGGCAATAATTAAATTTGTTTTGAAACTTACTCAAAAAAGTAGTTAATTAATTTAATGTTTATTTCAGAAATTAATTAAAAACTATAAGAGAAATTTACCAGGCAATAGTTAAAGATAATCAACGATAATAATAAATTTAAACTTTGCTTTTAATTTTTTAAACACTGAATAGTATGTAAAGAAAATTCATATAAAAATGGGTTCATTTTGGTACTTACTAAAGTGGATCCATCCTAGAGAGTGGATGGTGGGTTTAACAAGGGGCTAGTATTTATAAGTTACAGTGACGCTTGGGAGAGAGGAGCACCAACTAGTAGTTAAAAAAAAACAACCAACTAACAAGCTGTAGTTAAAATTAGTTAATTAATAAAGATATTGCACTTAAATCTTCATTGAGTGTAGGATTGTAGTGTTTGATATATAAAGATTCGAGGGTTCTTAGGCAATGTTGGTTATTGTTAAAGGCTAATACTTGAAAATTATCAATAGAAATGTCAGTTTTACAGCTTATGGTGTGTTCCCTAATAGTAGACTTCACTTTTTATTTAAGATTGTGCTTGTGTGCCAACTAATCCCCATATGAGCAGAGAACCTACCTCCAAGAGACCTGACAGTGCTACCAATGTAAGAGGCTCCAGTACAAATTGGGACATTTGAATAAATAAACAGTATAACTCCGGAACTCCAAAGAGATATGATCTTTACTGCTAAAACAACTTCCTATCGATAATTTGTTTATAAAAACTCTTTGAGGGGTCGATTTGGGAAAAATATCTTTTAAAAATGAATAGAATTTTTCTTTTAAAGGTATCGTTTGAAAAAAACATCTCTGAAATTAGTAAATATATGGGCATTTTAGGAACATTTATGCAGGGTTGAGGGGGTTCAATGAGTTTATCAAGTAGCTTTTATAAAACTCGATCATACAGGTCAGAAGGAACTAAATTTTTTAGGAAATATTTCTTAAGAAAAATAAATTCATTATGAATTGAATGGTAGGTGGATGTTAGCGAGAAACTTCTATGTTTTAAGGTTTTTACTGTGGATATTTTGTATCTAAAATCACAAAACGAAAGTAATTTAAGCCTAGTCCTGTGAAAGATTTCTTTCGGTAAATGGTTGTTTTAATTTTTCGCTGCTCATTACAGTAAACCCTCGATATAACGAACTATATGGGGCGGGGGTAGTTCGTTAAAGCCGAAAGTTCGTTAAACCCGATGAGCGTTAAAAGCAATGGAAATAACGAACCAAGTTCGTTATGAATATGTAATACGTATGTAATTACTAATAAAGTTAAGTGGACTACCCAACATAGTATTGATACGAACCTTGCACTGTAGGAGACATGTGACACACCAACGCTCACTCAGGCTGGTCGTAACGCTTGCCTGTTAAACCCGATGGAGTTCGGCAAGGAAATTTGGTTCGTTATATCGAGGGTTTACTACCGGGTGACTAAAAGATCAAGAAAGGGCATTTTATCATTTACATCTACTTCCATACTGGATTTGATGTTGTGGTGTAAAGTTTAAAAAAAATCAAGAAAAGTTTGCTATGTGCAAGGTTATTTAAAATTGCAAGGGGATGCCATGTTCCTGAAATAGATTCTTCTATACCGCACCCTTCACTTTTCCACATAAACGCACATACTCTATGGCTTGAAACCATGCCTCATTAAATAACGCTATTACCTCCAAATTTAACCTTCCTCTTCGTAGATGTGTGGGCTAATCATCTCCTCTGTATGACACGTTTCATGCTGCTTTCCATCCTTTTCGAAAAAATTAAATTCGATTTCCTCGCTGCTAAAAACTTCCACTTTTTCGGCACTCCGCAAGACATGCTCAGTAGCGAAGGCCAGCCTAGCTGCTATATTATTTTTACGTATGAGGGATTTCTTAGCAGAGGAGCATACTCTGACTTCCACTTCTTTTAAGAGATGTAAGATACTGGCGAGGTGCATTCATATTCAAGTTCTCGACAACTTGACATAAATTACAGGCTGCTGTCTCAAATCGGTCTTTCATCGTGCGATCTTTCCTGGGAGTGGGTTTTTGAGTGCGACCCGTTTTCCTCGAAGATATGGTGCACTTATAATCATCATGAAGCTTTATTTAGCGTAGAAACACACCATTTGACCAGTTACAATGCATTCACTTTTCCATTGGACGACATGTTTTCTGAAGGATTTGTCAACCTTAACCTTTTTTGAATTTCTGTTAAATCAGTGGGTGTCTACACTACACATGGAGCTTTATTATGATAGAAATCACACTTTTTGATCTATTATAATTCCCCGAGATGCTTCACGCTGTCATTCTTTCACTCTTATAATGGACAACCTACTTTCTGAAGGAATTGTCAACCTTAACTTGTTTCGCCATTCTGATAAATACATTCAGTAGCCTGCACTGCACGTGAGAGAGTGTTGCCACGCAAAGTTTAAGAATTTTTACGTGTAAACCGAAAATTCTAACTATTCGTTCTCTAGTTTTGGACGCTGCCTTTCTTCCATTACAGATTACTTTCCCTATTACTTTTTTACCTCCTTTGTTGTATGAAATTAAACTTGGACACCGCCAGAGGCAAATTTCAAAGAATCTACTGTGCAATTTTCATGAAAATTAACCGATTCTTTCCAAGAAAATTTCTAGGAAAATTTCCAAGAAAATTTCTAGAAAAATTTCCCAAAAGAATTCTAGGAAATTTCCCAGAAAAATTAAGTATTTAAAGTAAAAATCAATAGAATTCTATTTTATTGATGGGGTACATCCAAAACACCATGAGAGGGTACGTACAGAAGAGACCGAGGGCCCTAATATCCTCTTTGATGAGCGTTGTTTAGTCCAACCAACGATGGCATCTCTCGCAAGTTTGCAAGGAGAGATTTGTAAAAAAGGGAAAATTAACTTATTAACCACACATGTTGGGGCAGGAAGGGCTTATTCAAAGCATCCAGCAAGAATTTTTACCCCCTAACGGGGTAGGAGGGGAAGCGTGAAATTGATTGAAGAGTGTTCACGTGTCACCTTCATTTGATTCGATTTCAATTCGCTATAATTAATCGGGAGGGAATTTGTGTAATCAAACGAGGGCGGATTTAATTATCGCGAGGAAGAAAGGGGAATGGGATAAAAGGGGGAAAAAGATGAGAGAAGATGAAAAAAGAGGATAAATGCAAAATAAGTAAAAGGAGAAAATCGCAGGAGCAAACTCCTTTACACCGGTCCAGGGCGCCCCAAGTAGTTTCCTCTTTAGACTACTCAGGATATATAAATCCATACATTCTCACTTCTCCCATCTATACCACTTTCATAACAAACCTCTACTCATAGAAATTCTGATAAAGATGCCCTCGTTAGTATTCGCTCTCTATAGGTTTAAGTAAATAACCAGGGTCGCAACTAACCCATTTGTGGGGTTGGAAGAGTCAAATGGGTAAAAGGGAATGGAAAATGGTTGTGAGGGAAATCCTTAACCTCCTATTTCACCTCCTTTTGGCTAATGTTGCTTTGAGCCCCCACACCACCCCAATCATCCACCCCATCGAACGGGATTGGGCTGTCGATGTGGTCCGCATTTTGAACGGGGCAATTTATCATTCCCAAAGAAGCGATGCTGAATGGTCTGTCAAACCTGCTTTGAATTTGATTCATTATTGCTTTAGAATTTGTTAAGATGGATGAACGATGGGTTTGCTACAACCTACACTCTTTGAGAAGATAAGTCTTTATTCAAGGACAACAAAGAAGTCATAATAAAAGGTCAAGTTGGAGTGAAAGGAATCAATGGAATGCTTGTCGTGAAGCGCTGACGAGTTACGCAATTCTTGCTGTGTCGATGGACTGCTCTAGATACTTGAGGTTAGAGAAGTGTCGCGGTCGAATTCTCGAGGGCACGATGCAGTCGAGGAGCAAATGTAAGTGATGAAATGGGATTGAGCTTCTCTAAGTTGTGAGTGTTTTTTGTCGAGTGACTGGTCATGTCGGAAACTGTGTGTTCGTTCTTAGAAAATGGCTATTCTGGCTTGTGAGTACAAGACAATCGGACGTAACCGAGCGAAGTCCGCTCGATCCTATCTTTTGAACCCTTTGTACTTGAAGAGCTTGGTAGTAGCGCCTTTATTTCGTAGATAACTGCCCTACAATCACTGTGGGGTCCCTTGCTAAAACTTCATGTTACGGGAGAGAAGATATCTGATGGAATGTAGCAGACCCGACGCTCACCTTATAAGAAGTTTGTTTGACAAACTGCAATTGGTTTATGCTGACCTCTTGAATTTTCTTGCAAATTCAGCGAAAAAATAATTTTCCTTTTGAATATAGGTAGACAAAAAATGCGTTTAGGATACTATAAACTGTTCAAATACTAATGAAAACTACCTCAGAGACACTGTTAATATATAGAGTATGTACACCTAAACTTTAAATTGGTAGACCCCTTAGTAGGCAATGAAAGGAATCGATTTTTAAGGCTGGTTTTATTAATCCAGTTTGATTATCGGCCAGAAATTCCCTTTTGTGTTCAAATCTGGCGAATTCCAGGGTCAAGGTTGATAAAGTTTGATGTTATTTTCAGCCCAAAACTTTGTTGTTGCTTTTGCTTTGTTACAAGTGCGCCATCATGCTAGAAAATGCATTATTATCTCCAAATTTGTCTTGAACTGTTGGGAAAAGGCGCTGATGTAGCACGTTTTGGTACCGATTTGAGTTAATAAAAATGTTCTTGGGCAAAATTGTGAGTGTCCCAGTTCCCTTAGGTGAGAAGCAGCTCCGGATGCTACAACGTGACACGACATACAACTCGTGAAAGCGCTTCCCCTTTCTCCTTCTAACGGAAGATCTTCCAAAAGTTCCAAAGAAGCGGAAGGGAGCTTCATTAAAAAATATGACTTTGCCTGTTTTCAACAGTCCATTATTTATATTTCTTACAAATTGGAGCATATCCGTGAGGTGGTTCTCGGTGAGATGAGGCTTCTTCACAACCCTTCTCCACTTGAGACATTTGTCGAAAAATCTCCGCATCACTGTGCCGGCTGAAGCGTTCATTCTTGCTTCTTTCATATCGTGAGCAAACTAGGCACTGGAATCAAATCGATCCTTGAGCTGGGACTTTACTAGGAGGCGATCTTGCCGTTCATTTTTAAAATCTTGAACGGCAAGAAGAGTTCTTCATAGGAGTTTTAACCAGTCTTTTAAAGCCATTAATGATCTAAATGATCATTAATGATCTCAACTCCTTGCATTGCAGGCTACTTTGGTTCTTTTTTTCATAAAACAACAGAGAAAACGTTTATTTTGCTCTAAAATCACGCCAAAACTGCTAAAACTACAAAATATAAAAATTGCCAAAGCTCTAAAAAAATAAAATGCCTATAATTATAGGAGAACAGAAGGAGGAAAAAATTTCACGTATCAAAGGATTAACTCCGCCCACATCTTTTTAAATCCACCTCTGATTATATCCACCTCTCATTATATTCACTTCTGATTATATCCACATCTGATTACATTCACCCCTGTTTACATTCACCTTTTAACGAATCGAAGGATTAACTGTGCCCGCATCTGATTACATCCACCTCTGATTAAATTCACCCCTGTTTACATCCACCTTTTAACGAATCGAAGGATTAACTTCACCCTTGATTACATCCCCCTTTTAACGAATCAAAGAATTAACTGTGCCCGCATCTGATTACATCCACCTCTGATTACATTCACCCTTGATTACATCCCCCTCTTAACGAATCAAAGGATTAACTGTGCCCGCATCTGATAAAGCGAATATTTATTTTTACGAAAAGATATTACGAAATAAATTATAATTAGACACCATAATTCATTTACCTCATATTTGATATCATTTTATCCTTTTGATCGAATAACAAAGTTCCAGGGACTGAAACTCATCTCCCCCAGGAACAGGACCAGAGCGTGATTTTGGATTCAGCAAAGAAATGCACTGTTTTTTTTTTTATTATTTTTTGGGGTAAATATATTGTGTAATTCAATCTTACAGATTAGATTAAATTTCTTTTAGAAAAATATTTTGATGAATAAGACTTAGTTAATGCTGAAATTTTGCTTTCCCCCCAAAAAATTATGTAAAACTCGAAAACTTAAAAAAAAAATTCAGCAACATTGAATTCACAGTGTAAATTTTTCTTTACTTCTAATTTTGTATATTACGCAAAATCTTTCTTAATTATCTTCTCCATTGGTACCTTTAGGTCTCTCCTACCTAAGCAAAACTATCTTCTCAACTATCTACCTAAATTCTCTTTAGAACATTTTTTTAACCCATTTTTCCTATAATTTGGGAGATGGAAAGAAAAGGAAAGCTTAAAAAAAAAGAAGATGTGATCGAATCGCTCGAACGAAATGATGTCTTTATAGGTAACTAAAATGCAAAGTGAGCTTCCATTGGCCACATTTTATTACTCTTCCTCGGTGGCAAAAGGAGGATATAATATAAAAAAAGAAGTGAAGGTTGTGCAGAGGGTGAAGAAAGAATCTTCAACGAGGTGTAAAGAGATCGGAAGTTATGACTCTTTCAAGTTGTTAAAAATAATGGTTTATGAGGCATCACAGCTTTCAAGTCAAGGCCCTGTAACGTACAAAGGCGCCACTGGCACAAAACTGTACCACAAGCCTTATTCGTAATGGCGAGTCACGATTGTAAATAAAAAAAAAATCTTGTTTTTGAAATCTCATCACTGAGTTTAATGTCGCAAAAGGATTGTTTGTCCATTGTAGCAAAATCCATTAGATTCTCTGCTAATAAAGAAATTCAGCTTATTTTTTGGTTCTTGGCTTCTGGGAATACTTGTATTGAGTACATTTAAATGTTTAAAAATGGTACATAAAATATTTTGATTTTAATTTATTTATTTATTATAGCTTCCAATCAGCTTAATGCAGCGACCAAACATATCCTAAAATGAAAACTAAAGAGAAGAAATAGAGGAACACTAAATGGCAAAGAAATTGTTATGGACTAAAATATATGTCGAATAACATCGTTGTTAGTACAAGATTATGTACGAAATTTTAAATATATACTACTCTAAGCACAACTCTTGGGTGAAGCTGATTCGGAGCTAAGGTAAACCATGCATAAAGTAAATTTAGTTAATTAAAGCGCGATAAATGCAACCATTTACCTTCAGCTTCCGAGGAATCAATTCTCCAAACTTTGTTCCAGATTATCTGTCAGTATTTCTTCAACAAACCGAGTAACGAAAAAATATCCCAGAGTGATTATGCGAATGTAAGTCGAACCCCGAAAGGAGACAAAGAAAACCACATGAAAACTATAAAGCACTAACTTCCAACAATACACAAATTTAATCACTAATAAGCCACGAAAGTAGGGTAGAAAGCGCTTGAATAGGCCTCGTACCGTTATCAATATCTAGGTAACTGAAATAAATACAAATTAAGCCTATTTAATGATAAATATGCTTCGCCCTTACCTTCTTGTATTATTAAGGGAAAGTCAGAAGGCAACCAGCAAATATCTACGGGAGCTAATTTATCGGGGGCGCATCGCGTCTACACATATTGTGCCCTAACCAAATATGGATAATTTAGAGGGGAGCCCTTGGCAAGAATTAACTAAGCAAGGACCATTTCTATTAAAGCCCCTCTTCCACGATGACCACGTCACCAAGAAAAATAGACTTAATCCATAAATGTACTGATAATTGATGTGAGATCGTCAATGGCATAAATGTCCACACTGCTAAAATCCACTTGTGACCAGTGAATCCAGTTCTTTAGTTTATCCACTAATTAATATAAATTTACACAGTGCACCGATTGAGAACAATAACAAACTACTCTGCGTGAGACGCGCTCAGGAACTTGCCTCGGGGTTGTCTCAATCTCTCCGATTTAAGCTTAAGCGTGGAAGGGAGAGAAAGAGACGGCGCTTTCCCGAAAGGGAACAGGGAAGGAATAAGATACTCGTAACTGTCGAATTTGAACTAATAAATTCGACACCTTTCCGTCCAAAGAACTGCACACTAGTAATAAACCGGCAACTAGAGAGCTAAAATCGCTCGTGTAGTTCTAGCCGCAGCCTTACGAGGGCGAACATATGGGTCACCTTCAGAATAATTGGGTATACCATTTTGCGACACACTCTCCATGTTGACTCTTACCTATAAAGGCTATAATCTAGATGTGGAGCGAGAGCCACTCTCTTTCTCCAACTTAACATCAGCAGACAACACAATCACGCAATACTCTTATACAAATTAAAGATATGCCCCATTTAACTCGAATACGTTTACCTTCATCATGGACGAGGACTTTTTCGCCAACTGTCAGCAACTGGTCTGAACCTCGTAATTGGAAAACTTGTGCTGTTTTAATGAAGGCAAATAGCCACACTTCGACTTATTCTAGACTAATTTCTCTTTTGCCTTTTAGTGAGAATTTCTCACTCATTGAAGTTAGAATCAAGATTTAGGTCTACCTGAGGTATACTGTGAACCTGTGTCCACAAAACAAGTGTGACGGAATAAGGACTTCAACTTTCTCAATCTCGTTACTAATGCGGTTTTCGACTCGGTCATTATCGTTCGCAGCTCATCTCCAGATATAAGATTCTGCTAATCGCTTTTTATACGGGGCTTAGCTAATCTAATGGAATGTTCCCATATCCCTCCAAACCATGAAGCCTTAACTCTTTGACGTGGATGGGGAATCCACCAGCGCTGTGGACGGTGAATAACTACGGCTGACACGCTACAGTGATGGAGGTCAACATAGGAGTCATGAATAAGTAAAAAAAGTGAAATCATGCTGGGACGGGAGAAGGACAGGTTTATTAGACTCCCAGAAAATAGACTACGCCCTTTCTAACCTACCATGATACCTGATAGTACCTTCATAGCGGAAAAACTGCAGTTGCTTCACTAGTGGAATTATATCAATGGTTCCTGGAGACTTAAATTAGGCATATTCTTCCGAGAGGCAACTTTTCTGGGTAAGTTACCCAATAGTTTTCAGCCTAGTCTATCCCAGCCGTGGGAATACTACTAAATTAATCCTATACAACTTACCTAAAGTACTAAACCTTTCAAGATCTATAATAAACTCTATAGCTCCCATATCGGTTATTAAGCAGGTCAAAGTCTCTAAAAACGAGGAGGAATCGGCCCTTCATCTTTGTGAGGAAGCCAAGACGGATAACTGCTCTATTAATCGACTTTAAAAATTGCTTTGCATTTAACCCCAGCCCTAATAAATCTGCAGGGGTGTTTCCAGTAGAAACATAATGCTAAATTATCTTTAATTATCAACAGCCGATTTTGCAGATAAGGTTTAGTTTTACCAGTAGTGACGAGCCAACCTATAGCAACTTGAATCTCTAACCACATATGGATAGAGTCGAAATTTATTTCCTCTTTATAAGGTTGGAGAACGAAGGTAAGTAAACCTGCAAACAACATACTGATATTAATGCCAATTTGAGGATGATGAACGTGTTTACAAGGAAATAAACTCCTATGCCGTAGGCTTTGAAAAGAGCATCGAAGAATGCATGCAAGTTTACGGTCTGAAGATTGCCCATAAAATGAGTGAATTTAGTTTGATCTTGAGCAAAAGAGAAATTCCGCTTGATATTTTTTCCAGCATTCTGACGGTTTGTCCAATAGTGGGTCATGGAAATCTATCTTAAAATACCAAAGCTCTGGAAGAAATATTTTGACATTTATGTTCAAGGGTGACAAGTAGCCAATGATTAAGAGATAGTAGCTTCACTCAAAATATTTTTTATTGACAGCTTGAAATGAATTCTTCTTAGACTATGGATAGTAAAGTTCCTCGCCTTTAGTATCCCATCGCATATCAAGGATTTATTCACTTCAATCAGGACTTTTACATCCCTCCTAGTTGACTACCACCATTTCCTGAAATAAGTCGCAATTAAACGACCATTCTCGGAGGTGTAAATTTATGGAAGTTAAATAATCTTTGATTTTCTCATAAAACATAGCCAAATTTCGACGGTTAGGAGTGGTGAAAGCAGTTATTCACATAAATATTACGGGATAACGCTTTAACCCCAGCAGGAAATTTCTTTAAGTGTTACTGGATCATAGCGTTCGACAAGAACTACAAGTGGCGTCAAGCAGAACCACTTTAAAGCGATAAGTTTTCAAATGTCCATTTCCTGGATCGGATCATTCGGCTACAAAGACCGAGTCGCATCCCGATCTTATGGATCTATTCCGATCATAAGATAAGCTTTAAAAATATCAGCGATGCAAATATACCTATTCAAACGGAACTGAATTGAAATTTGTAATACAATGGTTTAGGGATGTACTAGTGGTGAGGCATTCGTCTAAACTTGGCTTGCTAGTGTAACAATTATAGAACACCCATAAAAGATGGGTGGAAAAGTCCTCTCTCCAAAAGATGAGGTGAGATAAATAATTAACTTTATCTGCAAGCTCAATGGATGAAGAAGGGACCTCTTCCATAAAGTCCTTCTCTAAATACTCCTTGAATACCTGAATGTAAGTTTCAAGTGACCCCGGATTCTTCTTAAGCTGTTCGATAGTGGCTCTAAGTCTACTTTCGACTAAACCGAAATTACTTAGAATATTAAGGCAATACCGCGTCAATAGTAAGCGAGCAGAGTACTTTCCATCTTGGTACTTAATTTTCGTGTCGAATTTTTCAAGTGCCTCTGAATCATCCTTCTTCAGATCATCGCGTCGAATGCCCACCGTTTCTAATTCCCATAGGCAGGATAAGGAAGCTCCAGAGCATTCCTCCACCACACATCCATATACTGAAATGTGGTTAACTTGGGAAGAAGCCGTTACTGGAGAGTCTGGCATTTGTCCAGCGACCATATTTACGAAAATAGATTTTACAAGAAAAATATGTTGAACAATGTGTTCCTTCTTAATATTAGGATCAGTCAACTTGACTTTAGAGACCTTAATGGTTTAGTTAATCCAGGAATTGTAAGACAAGTAGTTAAATTATCAATCGTCAAGGGTTCAAAATGGTATTGCTTACTGCGGTACAAAACCGGCGCCAGCAAAACTGGATAGATCCTGTGTGCGGATCGGCTTCAAAGTCCACTAAGCAATTGAACTACATACCTTAAAATTCTCAAATTAATTTTCATGGACTGATAATTCGTAATAGGGGATCGCTGAGCACTGATGAAATATACCGCTAGATTACTTGATAGGGAGCATAATTGTCGGCAAAGCAGCATTTAAACATAGTTAATCCACAGTTACTAATATATCCGCCCCCTGGAGACAGTCGCCAGATGGGCTATAAATTTTTTTTTTTAAATTAGCCCCCCCTCCCTCCCCGTCTTGTTTAGCAGTTGGTTCCTCGTTTGTTTGTTTTTTCTACCGTACGAAAGATTCTTTGAGAAACGTCTGGCTTATGATTCCACGGCAAAAGGCTATGGGCAACGTCACACAAAGAGCAAGAGGGCGAATTACAAGGACTTGCATCTCTGGAGTGCTTAGCTAGCCAGCTAACACAAAAAACCTTTAACTTTAATTTGCCGTATCATTCCTTAGGATGTTTGACCTACGTCCAATCAATATCCTAGATTCCCTTTACATGAAAAAAACAGAAATAATCGTCAATTCCTATGTTAATCTTCCCTTAATCCCCCTTTGGGGGAGACCGGCTCTCCTTAGATTTCTGTTTAAAGGGCTTAACTTTGCTCATTAGAGATATATTTCTCTTTCGATTGCTGCTCGGAATGATTCCAAATTCCAAAATTCTTCTAAAGCAGCTAGGTTAATACTGCCATGCATTTGGGCTGTAAATTTACGAGGTAGAGGGGCAATAAACAAAAGAACATCAGTCTCTATATCAACGTCCAAAGCCTTTAGAGCAGATAAATGGCATTCATAACTCGCCCTCTATAGCCGTGGGATTATGTGGCATAATGTGAAATACGGAATGGATATGGGAACGTATTATTACTTATCCTTTCTCGTATGAAGAAGACGATTGGCTTCCTCATAATATTAATCAGCCGTGGATAAATCCTGGAGCAGTTTTTTAAGCTCACCGCCTAATTGACACCTCTAAGGTAAGCATATTTCTGAGATAAGGCCAAATCCTGACGGTCATGATCCTAGGCCTCCAAGAATGGGGACAATATTAGGGTGTCTCCCTCTAAGATAGTGACTGTAATAGTAGGGAGCTTTACTCTAGTAGTGGTTTCTCGTCCAACTGGGTGATTGTTGGCCGCAGTCGATTATATATTTTGGATTTTTTTTTCAAGGTTTTTATACAAGTCCTCATTTTATTGTTTCGATTCAGACAGTCTTCCATATTAGACATATAATCAGATTCGTCTTCCAATACCAAGTATTGAATATATTCGTCTAAATATATTAGTTTATGAAAAAAGACTTTCCAAGACTTGGTGGTGGCCTTTGAGTTTAGTATCATTGATCTCAGACCTTCGCAACAGATCTTCTATAGAATTCATCTGTTTTGTGGCTGAATTTCAAGCGCATTTACTTCTTTGCCCCAACTCCTTAATTTCTTCCGCCAGTCTGTCCCTGAATTAACAATCTATTTCAATGAAGTCGTGCAAATGCTTAGAAAACTGACAATTTTATGTTTATTACTTAATTATGATACAAAAACAAATTGATCTCGTTGGGACCAGCATAACCCCCCGCGCCCCAAACACAAACTTTTTCCCGATGGAGGTCGGCATGTTGGCTACAATGTCGTTTGTTATAGGTCATAGGCCCATTAATTCATCGCTTAGGATCTCCGATACCTGGAGATGATGGCCATTTGGAGGCAGCTCTAGATGTGGAAATTTTCTCGGAAATGCTCACCCCCAAATGGCAGGGTCTTCTCTGGGGGCGAACAATTAATCAGTGGGACACTTGCTCAAGGCAATGTCATCTGCTGTTTAAGGTCCTCATCAGGTGGTAAGGGCCCCCGGTGAATTACAAGAAGATGGAGGAACTCCTCCTTCAGGTGGATCACCATTGTCAGTCAAATCTTTTCCCATTTCGGAGAAGGATAGGGCTGAGGCTGGCTTGTTCGGCCTTGGAACCCCTTTCGGGTGGGCTGAGAAGGGGGCTCATTCCCCTCCTTCTTCTCGTAAAAGTAAAATAAAATGAAAGGTAAAAAAAAAACTAGCAAATCCAGCCACGTGGCACCCTCGGGCGGAAAGAGCAAGGGCGGAAAGACTAAATTTGCAAGTAAGTTAAGTGGAGCCTCGACGACGTCGTGGATCATCATTGACAGACTACCAGGCGTTTTCGAGCCCGCTGGCTTCAAATGATTCATTCTTTTCAAGTCCAATGACGTTATTATGTTGACATAAGGTAACAGGTTCCACCAGAGAGTGGCTCTAGCAGGGTAATTGGTAGTGAAGCAAAGGTCATACATTTCTCGGACCCTTTTAGGCAATGCGGTAAACCCTGACCCGTGTATTCGTGATTAATAGGGTTCTGAATGGTAATGAAAATAAAGTTAGAAATCCAATTATAAAAAGTATAAAATTATAAACCAAACTGGCAATTTATATAATAATAACACATATTAAACATGATAAACATATTAAAGTGAGTTTTAAAAAAAGTGTCTATTTCACTGAATTAGATAATTCAGGGACGCCCTGTATATACCACTCTAAGCACGGCTCTTTACCCTCAACTTCAAAAAATTCTACGTTCCATACTTTGCTTCCGATACCCTATCAGGGTTTCTTCAACCAAAAGAGATGTTTGAATAGAGAAGTAGGGAGGTATATCCTATAAAAGGCAGCTTCGTTGAGGAAGGAGGCAGAGTAATTTTATCACGAACCAATGGAGGATCCGTATGAAATCATTATATCATTTGGGGAGGCAACGTATATTTCTTTCAAAATACCTGTGATAGAACGGTCTGAGGCCGCTTAAATTCAGCCGATATCACATGTTAGAAACACATGCTACCCAAGTGCATCTGCGAGAGGAAGCAGAGCGCGTTATCGCCCACCATAGCAAATGTTTAATCAAGGAGGTTCACTCCCCCGTTTCGGCTACATACGTCGATCTCGCCAGATTGAGTTAGACTTATGGGCAGATAAGATATTTTCCCAGGCGCGACCGAGGCATTCCCCCGAAGTTCCGCACTCAATTATCCCCTACGCCATGGAGATGGCTCCGGGTACTTATACAATAGCTTTTCCCAATTGAAGCAGATCCCGATTATCTTCGCGAGGCATCACGCCGATCCGGTCTCCCTTGTGTACCTAGGAACTCTCCTCCTCGAGAACCCCCTTATTGTCCAGAAGAGGACAATATCCCTTGAGTGCCAAGGTTCGTGCCTTCGAGACGCCAAGTCAACAAGGCCCCCCTTGTTGTTCAGAAAGATAACAACGTTAGAACAGCCATTGTTCTTTGAGCCCGTTTGAAAAGAGACGGTTCTCACCCCCCCGTCCCTGTTGTTCAGAAAGAGGTCAACGTTAGAACAGCCATTATTCTTCAATCCCGTTCGTCAAGAAACGGTTCTCGTTCCCAAGACCACGTCAGGATAATTTAATTCTCCCTTTTTAACGTTCTTCAAGAGAACGCTTGGTTTCAACAATAACCTCTATTGTTCATCTAGAACATCTCCGATTTGCTGTCACAAAGATCGCTCGTACTTTCGAGCCCCACTTCGCTCTCACTCTTCGAAGACAGTCCTTCCACTTCGTTAAGGACAACCCCCCGAATAACCCTTCTGCTGGAAATCGCCAGTATACCGCAGATTCCGTCGCATCGTCTTCCTCTGCACAACAACTTTGTAATTACGTAAGCTGAGCATTACCTTTAATCATCTAACCTTTTGTCAACGCTACCCTGTGCTTTAAATGGTTTAGCGAACCATTTCCCCCTTAATCTTTATTTGTTTACCTTTTTAAATCTCTCCAAATCTTAATCGTCGGATTAGTCAGATATTCCCACGACCCTTTTCATTCTCCGTTTATGTAAACATTTTTTTGTGTGTTGTTGATAGTTTAATTAATAAAAATCTATTCTATTAATGATAGCCATATTATTTATCCTTGTGCTCCGTTCCACTTCTTAAGCATATTGAAGATAAATAAGCCTCTCCAGCCCCCCTTACCCTTTTGGACTAACCTCGGTCAATCAGATTACCACGCACTCGAAATATTAGAATAATTCCCTCAACGAATAGTTATATATGGTATATCGTCAAGAGCCTATTCTACGACACACCCTTTTTAACTTGTTTTCAAATACCTCTCGATAAAACTTCCCCGAACCAAGGAAAATCGACATATGTTGTCCGCAAGTTCGATGGAGTTGAAAAAAATCTTCAATTTTAAATTGTCTATTGCTCCTGCGTCCGTGTCTTTGATACTGTGTTTTTTACATGAAACAGGGATTCCAGACCCAAATCTAAATCATTGTCAGGGTTAGAATAATTGAAAAGATTGAATTAAGATACCAACGGATTCCAGGAAGAGTTAACAATTAATTGGAATACTTGGTCGACTTCGAGCTCGAAGTTAGATATGATTTCCTGCTTCGTTCTTCATCTCGACCCTTGGATCTATGGGGTTGGTCCTCCATGGATTACCTCCCAGTCGAAGTTTTTTCTTATCTGTTTGTGTGGAGTTTGATGTTTGTAAGGTATGAGTGGGTGAATTGGAAGTACAATCCTCGCACCGAGGGGCAGCACCCTTTAGTTCATGGGAATGACCCCCCCCCCCTCCCCGAACGTGCCTTGTAAACACCAGCCTCAAACCATAAGGAACCCTCTCGAAATTTGCAGTGCCCACATTCTTTGACGCCGGTTATTTCTCTCGACTTGGGCCTAATAACTGTTTTATGATGCAAGATTCCGGGAACGCCGCGGTGTCCCTCGGCCACCTATTTTTGGGGGAATCGCAGATAAGGCAGACACTCTCGTACATTATTATACGGAGCTCGGTCTCTAAACAAGACAGCCCCAAGGCACTCCACATTAGATAACCTCGGTTGTTGAATTAGATCCACTTCAAGCAAACAACAGTACGTTCCACCTCCGCTACGGTAAAATCGAGACTTAAGTTTGAATTGATTAAGAACAGAGCCGAAATTCGGTTGAAACCGAAGAAAATTAATGACTCCAATTCCTTAATGGCTTTGTTCTTTGTATTAATGTATGTTTTGATTCTACATGCATACGATGGAATTTCGCTCAAGATGATACACAAAGTGGGAAACGAATTAAGATAGGCAAAACATTTAAGAATCAAAATAAAATAGACAATATAGAGATGTGAAATTAGGGAGCAATAAATATATCAAGTTTTGGCATATATTACCATCGCTTTTGATTGCTACAGTT
This sequence comes from Ceratothoa steindachneri, assembly GCA_963969495.1. NCBI lineage: Eukaryota > Metazoa > Arthropoda > Malacostraca > Isopoda > Cymothoidae > Ceratothoa > Ceratothoa steindachneri. The sequence continues at coordinate 16,617,817 of OZ018330.1, read as the reverse complement.
TAATGGTTGAAATATGAGTCCTAGCTTTGAAAGTCTTACACTGGTATGGTAGGAGATAACCGAAGGAAGAACAAAAGTCCGAAAAATAGCGAGAGAAAGAACTATGATGAAAGCATAATCTCAGATGTTCCTTTTCGGTAAGCAACAAGAAAGAACCATGGAACGAAGTGCAAGGCAAAGGAAGGGAGCGTGTGTGTGCCGGGGGGAAGGGGGGGGCTGGTAAAGAGGTTTTATTTAGTTCCTTGAGTCAGTCTTGAGATTAGAAAGAGAAACGATGATATAATTGGTCGAGCTAGGGGAAGTGACTTTTCCTTCCCTCTAAAGGATGTTCAGTTTCGATTTGATGATAAAACTTCCTCTATGTTAAAGCCGTGATAAAAGTACTCCTAATTTAGTTAGCAAGCTGGCGGTGTTTGAACTATGTCTAATTTCAGCTACAAATCATTCTTTGATATAGACTTATTAAAGATTAAGGTAATCTTTAGTTTAATCGTGCCTCTAATTTTAACGATCTCTCACACTGCCTGTTCGCAGCCCTCAAGGATGGAAAAGGAATGCTAGCAAGCCATTTTGAATGAGAACGACGATAAAAGGACATGCAAATGAAGAAGGGTTCACGAAACCTTGGAGATAGAAAGAGAGAAATTGAAACTAACGAAGGAATTTAGCAGGAAGTTAGACACTTTCTCTAAATGATCTCACCCTTCTGAAGTTTAAGTAGAACTTAAAGCGGGATTTTTCAAGTTTATTAAAACTCGATACAATAGAATTTTCAAGTTTGGTGAAAACAAAAATTAAATTTCCCAAGTCTGTTAGAACTTGATGCCAAAATACTTTTCAAAATTAGTAAAATTTGAAGAACAATTTTAAGTTTTGTCAAAACTTCAGTCACCAATAATAAAAAAAAATAATGAAGAGGAATGATGAAAAGAGTGATGAATGGATGTGTTGAAGAGAATGATGAGAGATAAGATGGATGATTAAGAAATGATGGACTGAGGAATGAAAGAAATGTTTAAAGAAATGCGGTAAATGATAAACAAATTATGAAGTAAGTGAGAGAGGACGTGGAGTAAATGAAGAGTGAAATGATAAGGAAATAATGAAGTATATGATGAAGAACATGATGAAGGAAATGATAGGGGAAATGATAATGAAATGATAAAGTAAATAATGAAATAAATGTCCAGGAAAATTATAAGGGAATGATGAAATGAATTGTGAGGTCATGATGAAGGAAATGTGAGAGAAAGGATAAGGAAATAATGAAGATAATGGTGAAGGAGGAAAAGAAAAGGATAATGAAAATAATAAAGTGAATGATGAAGGATAGTAGAGGGTAAGGATGAGGGAGATAATAAGGAAATGAGGAATTGAATGATGAATGACATGATGCAGGAAATGATAAGGGAAATGATAATGAAATGATCAAGTGAATCATGAAAGAAATGGTGAGATAAATGATAAGAAAATGATGAAGTGAATAGTGAAGGTCATGATGAAGGAAATGATGAGAGAAATGATAAGGATATAATGAAATGCATGATGAAGCACATGAAAAAAATTATAATGGAAATAATGAAATGAAGGTAAAGGGGAATGATGAGGGAAATGATAAGGAAATGAGTAGGTGAATGATGAATGACATATTGAGGGAGATGATGAGGAAATTATGAAGTGAATTATGAAATAAATTATGGTCGAGTCATGATGAAGGAAGTGAAATGGTAAAGAAAAAGATGAAGTAAATGATGAAGTAAATTAATAGGAAATAATGAACTGAATGGTCAGGTCATGATGAAAGAAATGAAAGTAAAGGACACTTATGAGGGAAATGATAAGGAAATGATAGGGTGAATTTTGAAAAAATGATAAAGGAAATAATAAAGAAATACTGAAGTGAATGATGAAGGACATACTGGAGGAAATGATGAGAGAATTGATAAGGAAATGATTGAGGATATGATGAAGTAAATTATGAGGGAAATGATAATTAATTATGAAGTGAATGATGAAAGTCATGTTGAACGATTTGAGAGAAATGATATGGAAAAAAGGAATTGAATTATAAAGGAAATAATAGAGGAAATGATGAAGAAAAAGATGAAGAAAATGATGAAGTAAATTTATAAGAAATAATGAACTGAATGGTCAGGTCATGATGAAGGAAGTGATTAGAGAAATGAAAGTAAATAATGAATGACGTTAGAAAGCAAATGATGGGGATATGATATTTGAATGTTGAAGTGAATGATGAAGGAAATGATGAAGTAAATGATGAAGGCCATGTTGAAGGAATTGATGAGGGAAATGATAAGGAAATAATAAAGGACATGTTGAAGAAAATTATGCTGTAAATTATGAGATAAATGATAAGTAAATCATGAAGTGAATGATGATATCATGATGAAGGAAATCATAGGGGAAATGATGATATAAAAGATGAAGTAAATGATAAGGAAATGATGAAGTGAATGGTGAAGGTCATGATGAAGGAAATGATGAGAGAAATGATAAGGAAATACGAAAGTGAACGATAAAAGACATAAAGAAAATGATAATGAAAATAATGAAGTGACTGGTGAGGGTAGAGGGTAATGATAAGGAAATGAGGAAGTCAATGATGAATGACATTTTGAAGGAAACAATGCGGTTAATGATTTAGTGAATGATGAAGGAAATGATGAAGGAAAAGATAACAGAAATGATAACGAAATGATAAAGTGAATGATCACAGAAATGATGAGTAAATAATAAAGTGAATGATGAATGACATGAGGAAGATAGTGATGAGAGAATTTATAAGCAAATAATTACCTGAATGATAAAGGATATGACGACGTGAAAGTTGAATGACATAATGAACGAAATGATGAGAGAAATGATAAGGAAATGATGAAGTGAATGATGAGGACATGATGAATTACATTGTGAGGGAAATAATTATGGGAATAATGGAGAGCATGATGATTTAATGATGATTTAAACTTTAACTTTCCACCCTCCTCCCTTACCTTTCTTTCGGGGGTTGGTGGCCGGTAAGAAGGTCACCACGTCCCAAAAGACGGGTTCACAGGTCCTTGGGGTCGGATATGTTGTTGGTGTTGCGTGATTGTATGTAGTTTAGGCAGTTGAAGAGAGTTTATGTGGGGTCTTCAGTGTGTTGGTTGCATGTTGTTGTTGTGGTGGGGTTTATTACGTTTGTTCTGTTTGAGTCATTTGGAGTCGCCAGACCTTAGGAGATGATGACGGTATCTCTGGTGTAATGATTTATGTGATTAGTTTATTGTGTGAGTGTGTGTGTGTGTGGTTGTTTAGGCTATCATTTGATGGTAGACTATTTAGGTGTCTTTGGGTGATCGTGGTGTGGATGCGTTTTATTAGTTTGTATTTTTGTGGTGTTAAGGGTAGGATGTGAAGAAGGTGTTGAGCTGGAGTTTCTTTTTTGTGTCTAGGTGAGGGGTCGGGGTTGTTTGTTAGGTGGTGGCCAGGGTGATGGGCTCAATGCTTTATTGAGGTATTGGGATTTGATCATGTTTAAGTGAAAGTTGAGTGAGAGTATTTTTGCTTCTGCGTGGAGGTGTGTGGCTGATGTAGAACGAGTGCATCCAGCGTTGACTCGGACACTGTTATTCTGAGCCATTTGGATCTTTTTCACTACCGATTTGGCGAGAGGTGGGTGCCATGCTGGTGCTTTGTAGTGGAGGGTGGTGCGGATGAGTTGCTTGTTTAGTGTGGTGAGGTTCTCTTTCTTTTGTCCAAATGTAATGTTTGATAGTGCTTTGAGGGGTTGGTTTTATTTATGGGTTTGTTTGTGATGTTGGTGACGTGAAGTTTAAATGTCATGCGAGTGTCTAGACACTCGCATGAGGAGGATAGTGTGTGATTTTAGCGTGGTGGTTTAATTAGTCCTGGGTTATGAGTGTTATGGATGATTTGGGAGCTGGAGCTGTCATGATGTTTTGTGTGAGTCAGTGTTCCAGTGTGTATACAATGTAATGTTGAAGTGTTTTACTTGATGTGCGAACTGATCGGCGCTGTGAAGGGATTGAGATGTCAGTCTTGTAGATGTTGGTTTGGATGATTGGGGATAATGATTGTGGGATGTCATTAGTGAATAAGTTGAAAAGTATGGGTGAGAGTATGGCTCCTTGGGGGACAATATTGGAAGTTGAGTCGAGTATGTGTTGTATGTGGCCAGTGAAGAGAGTCGTGGTCGGAAACCGTCCTGTGCGGATTTTTTTACTTATTCTTTTGTGTATTAGTTTTTACCCTGTTTCGAATGGTGTGCAGAGTCGTGAAATGGAGCAGTATGATTTACAAGTAGCTGTGATGCGAACTTTTTTTTCCACAATGAGGGGAAGATTGTGTTGTTTAGCCATGAGTGATTGAATATTTGCGTGATGGCGGAGATTGCTGAGTTGCCAAGGTAATTGCGATATATGTTGGAGATGTTCGGGCCGTAGCTTGGAATACAGTATCTAGGGTGAGTGAGGCTAACTTTTATTTAGTTATGTTTATATTTTTCCGTAGATTTGACGGCTTTTTCTGTGTGTAGGGAGAAAATTAAGACTGGAATAGTGATGCATGAGGATGTTGCAGTGTTGTTTAGGTATTGCAATTTGTTCTTTGGATGTCAATAGTGACTCATGCGTGTGAGCTGGGGTTGTGTGTGATGTGTAAATTCTCTTTATGGTTTCCAGAGTTGTGTCGAGTTTGTCTTGTGATCTATTGTACTTATGTATTGGTCGAGTCTTCAGATTGTTACTTTGCGATTAAGATTGTGATGTGTGTTGAGTTGATGGATGTGTTGTAACCCTGTGTTTTGTGGGTGCTCTGTTTTGCTTAAAAGTGTTTCTTTGTTTGATAATGCCCGATATTTTTTTAGTAAAGTTTGGGTTGTAAGATCTTTTGTGATCTTGGCGATTGAATATTTTGGTTGCTTCGATGGTTGTGTTGGTGATGTGGTGCAGTATTTTGTCCACTGTTTGATAGTCATTTAAGGAGCAGCCCTGTACTATATAATCTAGGTATGTCGTGGATGTTTGCCAATTTGCTTTCTTATAATTTATGTATGTGGTTTTGACGGATGATTATGGGGGCAAGGGATTTAGAATGTTATGATGCACGCGCAGATCCAGAAGGGGGCTAGGGAGCGAAAGCCCCCACCCCCCAATTTAAGGCCTGTTTATATTTATATTTCTTTTTAAAGCAATACTTATATTTTGCTATTCAGAAAAAGTTATGTAATAATATAGAATATATATAAAAAAATTTTAACTGTTACGAACGAATGTATCTTATATGATACATGTATAAAATGCATGTAAATCTCAAAAATAATGATTGAATTCAGTATTATACCTTAGCTAATGTCCAAAAAACTACAATAAATCACAATTCATACTTTTCTGATGTGGGGAAAAAAATTCGGATCTGAGAAGGTTAGTGCTCATTCTTTTATGAGACGCTGTTATTTATTATTAATGCTATTTAAGATAAAATGATCAATGCACTATTTTCAGACTACTTTGAGGGAGAAATTCAGGTTAGCCACCCCCCTCCCCAATTTTAATCCTGGATCCGCCAACGTAATATGATGTTGAGAAGGTGGTGGAAAAGAGGTCTTCTATTGGGTACCACGTGGTTCTGGTGAGGTGAACAGAGCATTTTGTCTCGGGAGGAGCAGCTCTGGGTGTCCTGAGGAATACGTGGTCGGATAAAGAACGATATGATAAACAAAGGATAAAGAAATGATGGAGGAATATGATAAAGTGAGTGATGAAGGAATTATTTGAGGAAGGATAAGGAAATGACGAAGGGAATGATAAATGGAATAGATGATATGAACCATGATAAAGTGAATGATGTGGGGAAAGATAAAGGATGCCCTACTTTTGATCATCTGGCTGACAACTGACGGGGGTGTGGGGGGGTTGTCCTTTGCCACCGCGCGTCCTTAGGCAGTTCGAGGAGAGTCCCCCTCCTTCCTACCTCTTAGGGATCCAAAATGTTGTCTAGAGGTATATATCTTCCACACATTCCGCTTACCATCTAAACTGCTTTATGTATGTATCTCTCTTCAAGAACATTTTTGCATATACACACGTTGGTTTTCGCTTTAAAAAATAAATAGAATACACAATCCACCGTCATCAGGCAACTTCTTCCTCATACGAATCTCATTGACGACGATACTTTCCCTACCGTAACATGGCTCTGTCCTTCCCATCTCCCTCCGTTTCTACTCACTTCTCCTACTTCCTACCCAACCGTCTTCGCCTTCCAGTTCCCTGGTATACTACTCCCCACCCTCCTGCCTTCGTACACTCCCCCCTACTCTCTCTACACGTCGCATGCCCCCCGCCCGGCAAGTACATCTGCAAAATCTTCATCGCGAAACCAAGAGACGACGTAAAAGCAATACTAAATATGAAATTTGCATAATCATCCCAGTTTTCGTAATCGTAAAACGCCCCAACTCTATAGAATAAGTTAAGGGGTTGAAGGAATGGAAAGGGGCCCTACTCATTCTTCCATAAACCCCCACTAATTGGGGTAACTAGGGTAAGGGAGCACCATTCTTCTGTCGGAGTCACGCATATAACATGAATAAAAACAGCTCTATAAAAAAAGGGAAAAAGTTGGCATCTATCTAATTGGCGTTGTTTGGGCCTTAAGTTGGTAGACGTATCCTTGAATGTCATTGTTCGTTGGCAAGCGGAGAAACGACCTCTGCTAGGTAAGTATCCAATAACTAGTTATTTATTGGTAATTATGAACCCAGCTATAGATTCAATCATTGATTAACTGTTTCAATTATAATGGTTGTTTAATTTAATCCATCAGCGCGTGTGTATAAAAGAGAAAGAGAGAAAGAAAGACAGAGTTTTCCACGGAGTTACAAGGAATTTATAGTAATCCAGAAGGCCTTTCAGTCCATTACGGGGGAGTACTGTTGACGATAATACATAGGCATACTGGGACTTCAGCAGGCCGAAAGCTTTTATATGCCCTTGTCAAGAAAGTCCTTGAACTGTTACACAGTGTTGCTGTTAACTTCTGCGCAAAGAGCGTTCCAATAATTTCAGATCTTTTAGGTAAAAAAAAATCCGCAAAGATCCCAGTTGAATCGCTAAATTTAGGTTTCTACCCATAGTAACAAGTACGTCCTCTCTCTAAGCTGAAAAATTCCTACCTCAGTTGTCCACTATGTCGAGTCCAATAAGTATATTAAATTACCTGGATGAGCTGGCCACGCAGTTTTCTATTTCCCAACCTAAAGACTCAATAGATGGGATTAGTTTAGTTGCCTGGGCTAGCAACCTCTCCAGCCAATCTATATCCTCTTTGTAGGATGGACACCAGAACTGAACTGCGTACTCCAGATGCGAATGGAATAGGGAATTGTAGTGTAGGTACGAGTTCCTTATTCCGATACGCAAATTGCGTTTAATGTATCCCAGCATTCTTTTAAGCCTCCTTTTCGGTATCAATGCATTGCTTCCAGAACTTGAGATCGTCCGTTATGACGACTTCCAGGTTGTAACCTACATATATGCATGACCTTGCACTTACCGATATCAAAAGCCTTTTGCTATTTCTCGGACCAATCATCTACCATTTGCAGATCCTGTTGGATACTATTTACTTCCTCGATAGGTGAGACATTCATTCGAATTTTTCGTGAAAAGAGAGAGAGAGAGACAGACAGACATAGAGACATACAGAGAGGCAGAGATAGAGATAGATAAAGAAAGAGAATGAAAGAGAGAATGAGAGAGAAAGGAAAGAGAAGGGAGAGGGACCATTCCTTACAAACTTTTGTGATGTCCTCGTTGCTATTGCACTTTAAATTCGGAAGAAAATGCATTTTTTGTGGCGCATATTGCATTTAAATTTTACTATGTACCATACAGGTAATCACATACAACACAAGAGGCTTAATAGAGTGTAAACCATTTCCCGAACAATCAAAATATTCAACTTGATTTTCCTTTCCAAACACAAAGACAGCGATAGATATATTTAGATAAACAGAATTCCACAATATTAGACGGAGTTCATTTATAAAATAAATATCTTGAAATTTAAGAGTCAAAATGAATTGGGCTTCAATTTAAATTATGCTTAAGTTTATTCTGGAAAATTCCTCCAGAAGTCTATTTCAAAATACTCGTAAATAGAAGCTTTATTGTGCCGTAATTTGGCGTGTTTCTTTGCCCCCCCCTTCCCCGCATAGCCCCTCTTGGCAGGAAAAGGAGGAGAAATTACCCATTAGCAATCAGGAATACCAGAATGCAATCACACGTTAAATAACTTTTGAGGCAAGTCAACGAAATACAAGCCTTCGTTTGAATGTAAACAAATACATATACGATGTCAAGTTTATAACCATCTTTGGGCCTCAACAGTCCTGATTTGGGGGCAATCTCTGACGATCATTAACACATTAAATGCAAGAAGTAAACGGATTACTTTTCGAAATTGTTACATTTATGAGTTTCGTAAAGAAAACCAGAGATACAAAGGTATAAAAATATTCCCGTACTGTATTCATTGCATTATGTGAAAAATATTAGTAATTTTTAAAGGCTTCATTTTTCTTTTTGGTGGATATTGTTTAGGAAGACCAAAATCTTTGCGAGTTATCTTTCTTCAGAGAACGTGTGTGAAAACTGAATGTTCAATTGTATACCTTGCATGAATGAAAGGAGACCCTCACTTTTTCTTGATGAAAGAGTTACAATAGTTAAAAAATGGTTAATGTTTAATATGACTTGTAGTTTATTGGGAGTTATTGAAGGAAGCTATGAGCGTCAGTGGAAATAAGTTTATGGTGAAATAATAACACCACCTTAGCTCAAGAAAACGAGTTTTGTATTTCATGCAGAGAACATATGAAGGTTTCAGACAGAGAAGGAAAAGAGAGTAAAAGAAATTACGGTGGGAAAACAGCAGAAAATTTCAATGGAAAACGACTGGATTAAATCGAGCGATTCTCCTTTCGATCACCTGGATGCCAAGTTGTTCGGCGGGTGTTCGTAATTTTGAACATCGCATCAAACAGGTCTGATCCTCAATAAGGTTGAATACTATGCTCATACATACATGTATACGTACGTACGTCGATACATTCGAGATAACTGGGGATATTTATTTGGTGTGGGAAAGCCATTAATTGTTTCATTCACATAACCCGAAACTTTCAACATCCAACGCCTGCCACGAACAAAAGAGGTTGAGTCTTCGCCCTTCTTCCCCTCTCTGGTCCGTTAACATTCCATTATCTCTTACCCTCTCTTACTCACTCTTACTCTCTCTCTCTCGTAAAGGGAGAAGTGATGCCCCATTGTCGCGGGAAGAGACCTTGTGTGTACCTTTGACTTTTCGAGCTATGTCGACGTGGGTACCACGCTTCTGGGTACCCCTAAGAGGGCTTCCCTTGTCGATTTGGTCGGAAACTAGGTTCCAGACTAAGTGCGTCCTTCTTTTTTCTACTCTACCCTTCTCCCTGTTCACTTTTATCCTATCTCTTCAACTTATTATACAAAAAGAAAAAAACAACCAAAAAAAACCCCTACTACTATCATGTGACTCTTAGACTTTTTTCCCCTCTCTCTACTTATAAGGACCTCGCAGCTACCTCATGCGTCAGAAAAAAGGCTTTGGAACCTCTATAAGCAACGCCAATCGACGCTCATTGGTTGCGAGAGACTAGGACTAGATGTGTCCGAGGCGTTGGGGAACAATGAATGGGATGAGGTTAGGGCCCCGTTAACCCCTTCCCTGGCGCGTAATTATTGACCATTCCCAGAGACCGTTGACAAGGGCCTCTGGTAGCATGGGTCCGAGGTGACGGCCCTTTGTTCCTAGGTTGGTTGCCAGACCAATAAAAAGCCTTTGGTCGAGTCTCTTGGTGTGGCGGGATATCCATTAAACGCTACTCTGAGATCCTGGCCGTCGTGAAGGGAACTAGCAGGAGTTTAGTACGGGGCGTGCTCCGTTGTTCACCAGTGCTGCTTGGTTGGGAGCCACGGCACGCCGAGTTTCGACAACTCGATCGAACGAACAACAGCACATGAAGCGTACCTTCTGAAAGATCCGAAAAGTCTCCAAAGGATAGGCGGGAGCGACTCACACGGGGCGAAGTCGCTCCCCCGCTTTTTTATTTATTGATTGGTTGCAAAGCTTCTACTTTCATAAAGTGTTCAAATTACCGGCAAGAAAGGACCAGGAGCACTCAAATACACGTGCGCAATATGCCAGATAGATAAGTGGTGCGTAGACTTTCCGGAGGGGTGTTATTCAAAATTCCACCCGGCCAGTTCCTGCACCGATGGCATTCTAAACGGCCAAATTAAGGAGTTAAAAAAAACATGCAGTGTTTCCGAGAAGAGGTCTAGGAAGTTGAAGGAGAAAATATAGAGCCTGGAATTGGAACACGCCGGAATGATTTGCAGGCTCGAGGTCAGGATAGCAGAGCTAACCACAACCCCTGTAGTAAACACTGCATCTGCAGTATTACCCCCAGAGCTAGGTTCGCATGCTACAATGAATAAACCAGCGAGGAAAAAGCAAAAGAAGGGAAAGAAGTAGGAAAAAGAGAAAGTTGAAACAGAAGGTAAAGTAGAAGCAGAAGAAGAAAATGTAGAAACAGAAGAGTACATAACAAAGGAAGATAGGGGGAAAAGATGAATAAGAAAAAGAAGAAGAAGAAAAGGAAGAGCAAGAAAAATAAGATGGAGAAAAAAGAGGGAACCGAGAGTTCGCTTCCGGAAGGAAAGCCACAAACCTCTGCAGGGAAATGTCCGAGGGTCACCCTTGGGGGCGAGTCCCAAGAGCAAGGTTTGCAGCCCCTGCTAGCGGCCCGCCTTCACACTAGTGTGAAGGTATGCAGCCAGCCAGGACGGGGAAACCACCACATCAGGGTAGAGGCTGAGAAATCTCAGATCTCCGAAAATTCAGTCGTTGCCCTGATAGTGAGTGGCAATAACCTCTACCTCTGAGGATGTAAGGTAGGCGCCAGTGAGAAAATTCTCAGCACTGTCATGGGAGCCGTGGACGACTGCAGATTGAAAACTCGCAGACGTATCTTTGTATTGTAGAGATGCTCCCAAGAAGAGGTCCTAACCGGACAGCTCACTCAAGGAACGTGACCTTGAACCAGCGCCTGGCCGACCTGTGTGCGGCGGAGGGGGTCTTCTTTCTGGACCCTTACTGCACCTTTTACGGTCAAAATGACCTCTACCAAAGGGACGGAGTGCACCTTTGATTCGAGGGAAAGGCTGTATTCTGTAACTTAATCCAGGATCTCGTGGAGCGGATGCAGAGGAGCGTCTGGCTCAGAGTGAAGGCGGACGTAAGATAGTGTGCTCATGTCACTCCTGGAACGACCTTCTTAGATGTGGAAAAGAGGGGTACTGCCACACAAAAGAAGCCGGGAAACGGAAGGACGTAGGGATCCTACACTCGGGGACTCCCTGAAAGTTCTTCTGTTCAATGCGAGGTCAATCAGGAACAAGTTTCTTGAGCTCCGTGGCCTCGTAGCAACAGAAGAACCTGAGATGGTGGCCATAACGGAGTCATGGATAAAAACCTAAAGCCGAGATTTTGAAGGTGAATTCACGATTCCCGGTTACCAGCTCTTCCTGAAAGATAGGCCAGACAAGACAGAGAGGGTGACGGTGTAATGTTGTATGCCAAGGATACTCTCAACTCGAAGAATTGCAACATCGTATCCGACCATGAACTACTGGGTATTGACCTAGAGATAGGTCCTGCCAAACACAGGACCCTGGTGCTTTACAGACCCCCTGCCTAACTCTTAGAACAGGACAGGAGTCTGTACCAGCTGTTGGGCGAACTTGTAAAAGACAGAATGTGTATCACCATGGGTGACTTCAATACCCATGATGACTGAGAAACGACGGAATCCTGTGGCGAGAACGCACTATTCCTGGAGTTCGCGAACAACGAGTCCCTGACTCAATGGGTGAGATAGCCAACGAGAGGAGACAATATCTTTGACTTGGTTTTCACCTCTGAGGATGACATCGGTGTGGACCTCTCTGTTGGCGAAGAGCTCGGTGGCAGTGACCACTGAATAATTAGATTTGTAGTCAAAGTCCCCAAGGCAGGGCTTGCAACTAGTAAATCGAGGAAACTTGATTTGAGAAGAGCAGACTTTGCAGGTCTCTGTGTTGGACTGACTGATGCGAGGTTAGATCTGTGCGAGGCTGTTAAAGACTCGTGGAACAGTTTCAAAACCATATTCATGAGTTTTCAATTGCGTTTCATCCCTCTGAAATGCTCCCGTCAGTCTTCTGTTCAATCAAAGTGGTTTAATCGAGAAATTGGCCAACTGCTTAGGGAGAAGAGAAATGTATACCGGCAATTGAAGATCTCGGGTGACTTTGAGGAATACCAGGGGCTATCCAGGAGAGTGAAGTCCAGCATAAGGGTGGCTAAGCGGTCTGAGGAACTCCGAGTGGCAAGACTCTGTAAAGAGAATCCCAAGGAGTTCTTTGGATATGTAAACAGCCTAAAACCAATCCGTCGAACGATTTGCCTTTTGAGGAATGAGGAAGGGACATTGAAGCACTCAGATGCAGAAAATGCTAATCTCTCCAACGAGTAATTCTCTTCAGTGTTTACTGAAGAGTGTGGTCCCATCCCCCAGCCAACGGATTCCTACTCGGGGGAAAAGCTGGAGGTAATGGACTTCACCGAAGGAGAAATAAAGAAAAAGATCGCTGACCTAAAGACAAATAAGTCCCCCGGCACGGACGGGTTTCTATCCAAGGTGTTAAAGGAAGTGTGCGATGAAGTATCACGACATCTGTGCGCAATCTTTAACATTTCAATCCGGACCGGATGCGTTCCTAGAGAGTGGCGTGAGGCGGAGGTGACTCCGATCTTCAAGAAAGGAGACCCCAGCCAACCGTCAAACTACCGACCCATCAGTTTGACTTCGATAGTCGGTAAACTCATGGAAAGCATGATAGTGGACAAGATAACGTCTTATTTAGAGTCAAACCTGCTACTGAAGAGTTCCCAGCACGGCTTCCGAAGGCAACGGTCATGCCTGACGAACCTTGTGGAATTCTTCCACTTCGTGTTCAGTGAGCACGATCGGGACAAGGTGGTGGATGTGGTCTACTTAAACTTTTAGAAAGCCTTTGATAAGGTACCACACCACCGCCTTCTCCAGAAAGTGCGAGCGCTGGGCATAGACAGAAAAGTAGCAGGCTGGATAGAGAACTGGCTAAGTGGCAGACGGCAACGGGTGGTGGTGAATGGACAGGCTTCTGAGTGGATGTTCGTTACTAACGGAGTGCCACAAGGTTTTGTCCTAGCACCACTACTATTCATCATCTACGTCAACGACATGGACGGTGACATGGTTGCCAAGATTTCTAAATTTGCCGAAGATACCAAGCTTGGTATGAACGTTGCAAGGGATGGAAATACTGCCCGCCTGCAAGATGATCTTCAAAAGATTGGGGAGTGGTCTGATACGTGGCAAATGCCTTTCAACGTAAATAAATGCAAAGTGATGCATATCGGCCACCGAAATCCTTAATCACCCTATATCCTTAAGGGCACTGCTGTTGAATCCACTGACACTGAGAAGGACTTTGGTGTAACTATCACGAGTGACCTCAAGTTCTCAAAACAGTGTATTGAGGTGAAGAAGAAAGCCCAAATGATGTTAAGGTATATAAAGCGACAGTTTGGATATCTGAACAAGGAGATAGTATTGTGTCTGTACAACTCCCTCGTCCGACCGCACCTGGAGTATGCCGTACAATTTTGGAGTCCTTCATTGCGAAAGGACATCGCGAGATTGGAACGCGTGCAAACCAGGGTAACCAAACTTATTCCCTCTACCAGACATAAAAGTTATGAAGATAGAGTAAGGAAATTAGATATGTTCTCGCTGGAGACCTGGAGACTGCGTGGTCAGCTTATCGAACTGTCTAAAATACTTCGAGGCTCAGACAGACTGGACTACGGGGATATTTTCCAGCTCAGCGAGGGGAGAACAAGAAATCACGGCTTCAAACTTGAACTGAAGCGATACCACCGTGATCTGTGTGGATTCTTTACTTACAGTATCTGCGGTAGTTGGAACGTACTTCCGACGGAAGTTGTAAACAGTGAATCTGTTGACTAGTTCAAGTCAAGACTAGATAAAGTCTTGCGAAATCCCCGTTAAGATCCTCGCGAGTGATCTTCGAGGTCGCCAACGGACACCTTCGAGGATTGCGCCAAAAGTACCCTCCTTGTATGGACCGCAAGGTCTTCTAGGGTATTCTTCTTCCTTGTAGCTCTCTTTCTCTCTCTTTCTCTCTCTCTCATAAAAGAAGGCCTCCTGTCGTTGCAGGACGAAGCTACACATAGGAGAGTTGTGTGTCCTTTCGATCCATACTTCCCAATGCTAACTCAGGGACTGAACCTCCTAATTTCTCCTAACTTCACTACTTTCTTTCTTAACTTCTGTTTCGAAATTTTCTGTCTGAGTTAGGGTCGGTTTTAGCCCCTTTCGATAAATTCGATACAAATCCGAAATAAACCAAAACTCTTTCTTTCTCCCTCAATTATCAGCATTTAATTAATTTCCCGATAATTAATTTTCTATTGTTTTGCCACTAATTGATCCTCTCCCATCACATCGCACACACCTATTTACCAACACCTTCTACCAATCGACTTTTCTTGTAAAAAAAAACAAGATCAACAAACTTGAATCGCGTGTTCTCAATTTTTCTGACTTTTGACCTCACGACCTAAACTTTCAAAAAGTCATTGAAAAGTAAAATGGTTACTATCCGACGGCCCATATATTAACTTATAGATCGCATGCACGCGACTAAATAACCCTTCTATGGCACCAAATGGCATGGTACTTAGTGTTTTTTGAAAACTTCATTTTTAATTCAATTTAGGCAATTCCATCATTCGAAAGGTAGCGTGGAAGAATCGCTCGAAAAGTTCCATTAACCAAACTTGTTACTGCCAAAGATGGCTAATTTTTATGTTTATTAGTAACCATTTTGACAATGAAGAGAGTCAACAAACATAATAATAACTCTAATATACATCACTCTTTTGATGCTCCCGCATATATCGGGACGAAATGGCACGTAGCCAAGGCGACGAAAGATAAGTCAGGAAGAGTGCGCCAACGAACGTAATATCCCAGGGGAAATTCCAAACTACATAATCTTTTGATTCACCCGTATACCGGGTTTGGGTAAAGTTCTCTTACACTCGGTTTTTGAATTTTTAGAGAGGTTTATGTGTGCGATCAACAAAGTTCCGTCAAATAAACCTAGTTTTCCAGCACGTATCATTAAAACGTCTTTTTCATTCTGTCGAGATGCAAGTGAAAATGATCAAGATCTCTGCTCTCCTACGAGCGGGAAACAACAAGTACGATATCGCCAAGCGACTCAACATCAGCCGGATGACCGTTCACAACGTCGCGGAGAGGCTCGAAAACGGCTTCGAAAGTGCTCCGAAGCTCTACATGACTGCGCCCACGAAGAAGAAGAATATCGCGGTAGCCACAGTGCTAAGGACTGTCAACGACGAGGGCCGCAAGAGTTTGAGGTGCATGGAAAGGACTTTGCTGACCGAGCGTATGTGATAACAACGTCGGGGGCGTGGTCGTTGCCTTCTCAAAGACTTGAATTGTCACGGAAATCAAATTCTCATTTTTTATGATGAAAAAAACTTCAAGGTCGATCCGGTCATCAACAAGCAAATGAACTTGCGGTAAGCTTTGATCAGCATGTATCCGAGGTCCGCTAGGTGTCCATGACCAAGCACCTGCCCTTCGTGATGATTCTCGGCCTCGTGGCTTTGAATCGCGAGTAGATGCCCATGGTGTGGTTTGGTGCCGGTTACAGGCTCACCACGGTCGATGCCAGGAACATCTTGGCCACGAAAGTCCTGCCCTTGGTGGCAAAGATCACGAAGAAGGCGGACTACGTCTTTTAGCCTAACGGTGGCCCGCCCACACGGCCAAGACCGTGTAATATTCGTTGGGGTCGAACATGAACTCCCGGTCGATGGACCTTTGGCCGCCGCTGTCCCCCAACCCCAATCCCCTCGACTACAGCATGTGAGCGCATAGGGGAGGGAACGTCAACGAAGTGAAATCCACCCTCAATTGCCTGTGGGTCAGCATGAGGAAGGACTTCCTCAGCAACGTGTGTGCGGCCTTCAGGTTTCGCCTGGATCGTGCGGTCGCAGCCGAGGGCGGCCACATTTGATTAATACTACAATTCTAACACATATTTATAAATGAAAACAATAAAAACGTGTCTACCTGCATCAAAACTATCATCGTGTTTGTCGAGGTATGCGTACAATTGCACGGGCAAATAGCCGAAATGAGGCCGTCTGTGATAGGTTTTGGAGCAATTGAAGGAGTGGAGGGCCGCCTACTTGAGTGAGTGCGTTTACAATGGGCCGGGATTTATCTACTGACTTGCCAAGTTGCAGTTCAAGGATATATAATGATCAATATCCCAAAATATATTTTTAATATAAATAATAAACGGGGCAATATATATACAAAAGGGGAACAAATTATGCTTTACGGATGTTTAATTAGATCGGGACAATTTATAATGTGACAGAGCTAAGCGGGAGTGAAAAATTATCGTTAATCCGAATAATGGAGATTATTTAAATTTGAGCGGACAGTCAATTAAAAGGGGATACTACGGAATCCAGGTGACGAATGACGGGAGGTGTAATAATGGGATTACAAAGCAAATTCGCTTTACCTTAAAGCTTAGAGTTGTTCGGAGGGGGAAGACCAACGACACGGGTCTTCGAGGATACATTTCTGAGGGTGTTGAGGAAAAGGACTCATAGATGGGGTTTTAAAGTACTCCCTGTAGAAGGACGAGATATTCTAATGGCACGGGGGGCGCAGTGTCCTTTAGCACCTGGGCCCTCGTGATAACGGGTTGTGCAACGGGGTTAGGGGAGAGCTGCGGGCTATGGCCGATCAACCCGGCGCAGAACTTAATGGGGGCTTCCATCACGTCGGCCCATCCATAAAATACTTACATTCGAGCTAGCAGCAGACCACAGGGAACCGATTTGTGCGCCCCAAGTAGTCATGGACTACTGCAAATTTATCTTGGTCGGGGCTCACAGGAGGGAGCAACTTTTCTGAGACACGATGCAAGTGCAGCCGGTTTCTCTTACGAGGGTTGACACTCTGCAACCATTAGCAGTTCCGTTTTCGAACTCAAGCCCACCAGAGGAGCTTTTGTTGAACAAAAAGTTGACTTTCTCTCCCACGGACTACTTGTTGGGGAAGCTGCTGGCGTTTCAATGCGAGCGGAGTCTCAGACAAAGGAAACGGGAGTCTTGAGGGGGAGTGAGAGACGAGGGGGGCGCACAGTTCTCCGGGAAGAAGATTAAGCTTTCCTTTGAACAGGGGCCAAAGCCTCACGAAGGGCAATCTGTTGGTAAGATCTTAATGACGAGCTACAACTCGAACAGGAGTTGCGAGGCTTCATGGGAAACAGACACACGGCCTCAACGGAGGGATTGGCAGGCTTTCAATCTCCTCGAGGAATGGCTGACGCAAAGTTAAATAGCCAGGTGGCTTGTCGGTGTTAGACAGCCCCAGGGCATAGCCGTCCCAAGAGAATTCACGACGCCAGTCTGTGTAAACTTATTTCGAGATAAGGGATTGGATCGAACGGTGAAGTTTGCCCCAGGATATAGGGTTGAGCTTGTACATGCACGTTTGTGGGGGAAGGAAATTTCTGCGAAGTATCGAGGCGAGGATTTGGCGTTATTTGGGGGGGGGGAGAGAGCGAAGTGCGTCCCGCCGGGTCGGCGACTCAGTGATAGAAAGCTTCCTTTTCGTCGATTCTAGAGTTCCCACGCGAAGAAGCACGTGGCCTTGGGCTCAAAGGGGCTGAAAAAGGGTATTTCGAGGGCTTCCTCTCACGCTGGTCCTTCGAGGGGCATCCTCTCACAGTGTCCTTTGTTGAGAGTGTCGTAACGTGAGTAGCAGGACTTTTGAAATACCCGGTATCCTCTGAAAGTATTTAGTGTTGGGCATTTGATCCCAGAGAATATGATTTCACATTGGTTTATACGAGCATAAGTCACTTTGATAAACAGGATTAGGAAAAGTATAAAGGGTAAAGCAACTTAAAACACAGGCAGGAAAGGAAGAAAAAGAGAATTTGATTAAATCATGCGCTTCGGGTACGCAAGTTTTCCTATAGTACTTTTCCTGTTTTCGCTATTTCATTTTACTTGTCATCTCTATTTAAGTAATTATTCTGTTTTTTCACCTCCTCAGTCTTTTATATTTACACTTGACTATTCTCCTCATTCCACGTGTAGAGGAATTATAACCTAGCCACACGGAGGGCCGGGCGGACATATACGTTAGAGTCCCCCTTCGGAGAAAGCGAGAGAATCGAGCCACATGAGGAGAGGTGTGGGAACGTTAGCCGGCTGACTATCAGTCAAACGGCCTACCCTTTTGATCTCCCCGCCGCATAGGTAGTCGAGAGCAAGCCGTTGTGCCAAGGTGACCACTAAAGGCCATTATGCAGCGCTCAAAGGATCCGATTACCTACGTGGTCCGGAGGCCCGCAGTTTAATCGCCACAAAAAGCGGTGTCAGTCAAAAAGAACACTAAGCATGGTGACGATCGTCGGTGCCTCTAATTAAGAAGCCGACCTGGGCACCGCGGTGCCACCCTCCCCTCACCACTCGCTCTCCCCTCTGCAGCCTCGCCCCTTTCTTCTTAGATGGGGCGGTCGCCAGGCTATAAATAAGCCCCATAAGGAAAGAGAAAGGATTTATTCGGTGAGAGACGATAGAGGCCAGATCAAGGAGATCGGTCCTTCACCCAGGTTTTAATCATTCAGCTACAACTTAGAAACGTCTCGTTTGTATCAGTGCCAATCTGAAGTATCCTTTACAGACATAGAAGAAGTCTGACTGGAGAAAAGAAAACCTGCTCACCCTCGAGTGACTCTCACAGCACAATCTCCGTAAGAGTGAGAGGAGAAGAACTCATCCCCAACCGAGTTCTATTTGTCAAGTACATTCAAAATCACCTCGTATACCCCCCAATCCAAGTGGACAACCCCTAGAAGAAGACTAGAATACTAAAAGGCTTCAAGAGCTACCCCGAAGAGTACTCCTTGAGCCAGAGGGTACAACTCCTCCCTCCGCTTTTTAACGTAGAACCGAAGAATTTGACATCGTGTTCCCAACCCCCCTCCCTCTGCAACCCAACGAAGCGGGATAAAGCCAATATAGCGACATCCGTCAACCCATGATCATTTCAAGTTCATGTAGGTCAGAGTAACTAGTTACATTAGTTTTGATTAAATAGGAATTTTAATACTGTACCCAAGCTAACTACAGGAGAAATAATATTTAATAATGCCTGTCATATTATTAGTTAAGAATTGGGGAACGTATATTGTGGATAATTGCTGTACAAAAAGGTCTACCTAAATAACTAACTGGCAAGTAGTTTATTTACGTGGAACCTAACTTCTTTTCGTTTAGAAGGAATCACATAAGAAATAGGCCCTAGTTCAAAGCTAGATAACTATATTAACCCTTTTGAATCTAGTGTAAATATCTTGTGAGTTTATTGGTAAATTTAAAAATATATATTTATTTTTGGATAATGTTTTGTGTTTCAATGGATCCTTTACGCGTTGAATGGCTCTTTCTTTAAAACGGATTAAACGCTGTGGCACTCTCAATAATGGGGTAATTAAAAAGTCCACTCAGCTAGCCTAGGTATTGTTCCCCTCCCTATTATTGATGCCAGACGGGCGCGCTGAAGTCATTGAATATATGACTCTCTGACAAAGAAAATAGGAGGGAACTCAACAACTACAATAACACGACAAAAGTGGTGTCAGGTCTGTAGGGTTTTTATTAGAAAGAACCTAGCAGCGTCTAATTAAGGGAGAGCCAACACGTTAAAGGAATACTAGGAATAATAGAATATTTGACGAGAGAAAAATTTGTAAAGTCAAGGGTAGAAACAATCTAAAGGTAATTGTCAAGCCAACTGGTAAGTTTCGGTGGTGGGGTAGGTCAAGCTTGATTTACAACAAAGTAGATGACTGACATATGCGCGATGGCATCGTTTGACCTTTATCGGAAGCAAGGTCAAAGCCTCGGACTGGAAGCACCCGAGTTAAGCTCGTATATTCAGGAGAAA
This sequence comes from Ceratothoa steindachneri, assembly GCA_963969495.1. Lineage (NCBI taxonomy): Eukaryota > Metazoa > Arthropoda > Malacostraca > Isopoda > Cymothoidae > Ceratothoa > Ceratothoa steindachneri. The sequence continues at coordinate 16,597,569 of OZ018330.1, read as the reverse complement.
GAGAGAAGCGAAAGAGAAGAAAGAAGGGGAAAGATGAAACTGGAAGCCAAAGAACGTAAGATGAAATGGGAAGCCGAAGAACGTGAAATGAAATTTAATACTGAGGAAAGAGAGAAGATAAGAGCCCACGGAAGAGCTTTTAACAAAGACCAGTTAAGGGTGCAGTCAGTGACATCCAAAACCAGAGTGTCACCAGCGGCCAGCATGAAACTCCCGGATTACAGGGACGAAGAAGAATTATGCTCATATCTGTCCCATTTTGAGAAAATTTTCGAAGTCAATAATTAGGACCTAGAAGAAGATAGGGTCGCCAGACTGTTACCTCTACTCAATCGCTGAATTAGGGAGATATTTGTATCTCTACCCTCAGAAGCGACTGTAGACTATTCCACTCTCAAAGCCAAACTTCTCTCAGCAACAAACCCCAACCCTGAAGAATATAGGATGAAGTTTAGGCAGGCCCGTATAAGACCTGGACAAACATGCAAACATTTTGTCTTTGAGCTTCGTCGAAGACTACAGTTTTGGATGGAGTCAGCAGAGGTAGAGAACGAAGTCGCTGCGGTCGTTGACTTCATGCTTAGAGATCAGTTACTAAGCACACAACCCCAGGAGATCCGTGCGTTTGTTAAGGACAGAAAAGCTTCTACCTTCAACGAGTGTCGGACGAGGCTGACCTCCACGCGGTAAATCATCGTTTATATTTGATGGAGTACAAGAGAGGGAAAACTCCCTCCCCAAAGAAAAATTGGCTGCCGCCAAGGTATTTGCAGAAGAAGCCCTTTAAGTTCTCAGCCCCCAAAGGAACTTATAAGCCAAGTTTTGGAGGAGCAAAGATTCAAAAAGAGGTTAGGGTTCCGAAGGATCACACTCTAATACCGGCACTTATTCTCGGAAACCCATTACTTGTTATACCTGCGGGATAGTAGGTCACCTTATTTCCAGTGCCCCCAAAACTCCCGACTGAGGGAGACTTCGAGACAACAGGTGCAAAACCTGACTGCCACGCTCCTGGCCGGACAATCTGATGCATCCTCCAGCCTATCTAGAGATACTCTAGCTTCTTATAACTTGAATGAATAAATAATAATAAGCAATTAGATTCTTCCCAGAGTGAAGCAAAGGTCTCGATACAAATAGTAGTTGCTTATTGAGGAGTGCAACATATAAAGAATAGAAACAGGAAGTGTGGACTGCTTTTAACAAATCATTTTAAATATGTAGACATGCCATTAATTAATTACTTTCTTGTAGATTCTATTAGCCGGCAACATTTTCAAAATATTTTTTCCCCACTATTAGCAAATCTGGGGTTTTGAAAGCATTCAAATGGTTTAAAGAGACCGAGTTTATTTTTAAGAGTGAGGACCACCTTACCCCGATTAATGAGATCCCCAACCTTCATCAAGAATAAAATAAAAAAGAAATAACAGACAACCTGCTTTGGAGGCCAAAGTAAGCCGTGTGTCTTTCAGTAAAAATTGCTGAAAGATGATCTAAAACTTCATTCATTCAAGATTGCTTAAGGACATCTCCTTCCTAATGCCACCGACAAGAAGAAACAAGAGAGAGCAAAGCTGCTCTTCAAATGGGTCATTGATGAATTGTAGCCTCCGGTTCTGTCGCTGGATGAGAAGTTGTCTACTGGGTATGCACAACACAAACAATCGTGTTTGGGCACAAAATAAAAATGAGATTCCAGTTGAACAGCGGAAACTTTTAAGAGACAGAAACCAGCTTTGGTGATGGTATGGGCTGGCGTAACATCAACAGGTCCCCAAACACCTCTCATCTTCTTTAAGAGAATGTGCCACTAGACTCTATAGGAAAGACCGGTGTAACCCTTCAACAAGATGAAGCAACCTCATACACAGCAAAATAGTTCTAGGCGTTTCAGACAAATTTTAAGTTTTGTTCAAAGGAACTTTGGCCTCGCAGTTTGCCAGATTTGAACCCCATAAAATTTGCAGTGTTTTCGATGCTTGAACATAAGGCCTCTACCAAACCTCGTCAAAGTATTGAACTTCTGACGTAAAAAATAAAAAAATGCTGGCAGAGAATATCAACTGAAACCCTACGCGTCTCTTGCGTTCGGGTCATATTTAGACCGTTTTGTAATCGACGCACAAAGGCGGTCACATAAATATTAGTTACATCCTATTTTAGTAATTATTTTTTTCTCGTTTTAACCTAAGCATTATCTACTATTAAAATGTTCTAAAAATGATTTAATAAATATATGTCTTCACTTCGAGTTTCCACCTTGTAATAATATTAGCGAAGTGTTTACAAATTCACTGCAGTCACAAAATTGTGGATGAATACTTCGCCTCAGCCTCTAGAATTGATTCTATAGAATTCTCTTCTTTTTGCATATCTAAGTCTCAAAGAGAATTTAACATCTCATTGAAGTGAATCATGTGTGATTCATTCTATTGAGGTCTTAGCACTAGGGTTGGAAACCGGTTCTCAAAACCCGGGTTTTACCCGGTTTTCAATTTTTCTTTAGAACCAAGAACCGTATTTCCAGAACCGGTTCTGAAATTTTGCTTTGAAATTTTAAATTTGATCAAACATTACCAGGTATAGTGGTTAAAATAGCCATTCTAGTTTTTTTTCTCTAATGGAATGGATAATTTTAGTATTTATACCTGGCTGATCCTTGTCCGGATTTCTATATAACTGTTTCACATTATTCTGATTGGTTGATTATTACTTCTTAACTAATCAGAACTTAGTATTCCAAATATATACTTAAATGAGTCGTAAAAAATTATTATTATTATATATATATATATATATATATATATATATATATATATATACACTGTCTGTATCACTTGCCTACAATTAAGCAGTAATCCTAGTTCTCACCTAAGTTACTAAGATAACCTCTATTGAACACTAGACCTAGGCTTTTTTTTTTTGTTTACAGTATGCTAGGCCTAGATTAATCAGAGACCTAAGTTAGATCCGATATTTTTGCCTTGTCTATTAACTACATTTTTATAGATTTATTCCTTCTCAAATTAAAATATGTGTCTCTGCTTTCTGAATAAGTTATTTAGAGCAAAATTAGCAAAAGCGTGACAATTCAAAATCTGGTAAATTTTTAGAATATATTTTTTCTCTCTAGGTAAAAATGATTCATTGCGAACCATCAAAATTGACAAATTTAAGGGCATGCTGTAATTTTTTCAGATTTTTTCCTTAATGCTTTTCCCCATTTAAGAATGGCAAGTCATCGTAAATAAAAGAAAATGTGGCATCATCTTAATATGCAAGAATAAAGAAGATTCTACAAGGCATGTCATAAATTGATAAAATGTTCAGGTGGATCAACTTCAAGTTTGCATAAGCATTATACCCTTCCGGAGTCTGGTACTGGTGATGCAGATCACTCAGGCAAAAAGAAAAGTCTCTTGAAGACTACGTTGAAAAACGATCCATAGAAGAAAAGGTTTCTCGCATTACTACTGTAGACGGCATGAGTTATCATTGTATAGCGAATAAAAAATTTATCTAAGAAAGCTTCCAGAAATTCAAGTATGATAAATGCTATCCGACAACTCATAAGACAGTTAGCAATTTTCTGCTGAATTTCTATAAAAAAGAAACCTCATCCATCAGCAACCTGCAGGAACCAGTTGACTTATACAGGCAGCGGGACTCTTTTGACTTACGTTCTTGGCCTTTGACACTGATTTAAAAAATAGGAGCCCATGAAAGTCGCGAGACACAAATCTATAAATATTAACTAATCCAGTCAATATTCGGTTTTCATTAACATTTGGTGAGTATACCTCAAAAAAGAAAGCAAGATACATGAATATAAATGTTCACTCTGAAAAACAACATTGGTTTCTCTGATTGATTAGAATATACGGATCACTAGGCAGCATTAAATGTATAGAACTAGTTAAAGAAAGCTTAGATGAATTTGGTTTAGATTTAAATCATACATCGGATTTGGTGAGTTTGGCAAGAAAATCTCTGCATAGGATAAACAACGGATAGCACATTATATTCACTTGGCTGTTATAGATGTTTTGTTTGCCAAAACCAATATGTTTAATGTAGATGAATCCGTTCACTCCACTGGTGATTAAAATAGTGATACTGCTGATGATATATTTTTTCATATTTTCATCTAAGGAAAATGAAAATTAGCGTACAAATCCTCTGACGAAAAAAAGATTCCATGTCAAATTATTCTCCCTCACAAAGAAAATACAGTAAGACAATTAACAAGGTGAGAAAGTTCTGCAAAATATTTCGAGAATCCCCTTGGAAAAATGAAAGACTTCAAGACTTTCTCAGATCAGAATTCAAAGGAAATGAAATAAAACTTATTCTAGATTGTAAAACAAGATGCGTTTTTAAAGTTAGAGCGGTTTTTTAAAACTAAAAACTTAAATTTCTAAGGCTCTTTGAGCGATAGGTTCGACTGAAAATATTTTGGATGATGGATCGAAACTTCTCATTGATCTTTATGAGGCATTACGGAATATTAATTTTTCTCTGAAGAAGTTCTGCCGTGAGGAGACAACTATGTTAAAAGCGCATATGTTGATGAAAATCCGTTCATAAAAAGTTTTCGGAATCCAAACACTTAAACAGAATTTTAAGAGAACTAAAATGATACATGGATACATTCTTCGAGGAGGCAAGAAAATATTGTGGTATTTCGGAGTTACTTGGCTAACTCAAATTCAATCCAAGATCAGCCTAACGAAATATTTCCATTTCCATCGCGTCAAACACTAAAAAAAATGTGCTGAAAGCATTTTTTCCTAGGCTTCTTCCTGAGATTTATTCCAACAACGACGAATCAGAAGAGAAAATTTGGGTAAATTCAGTCCCTCAAGTGATATGGGTTTACTTGACTGCATTGATCTCATGCAAGAATATATGAAAGAAGTAAAAAAGATTGAACAATTTGTCATAAAAATGAATTCAGTAAACTTTGGTGTGACTAGTGAATTTAAACTTTTTGAATCTACTAAAGAAAGCAAGAATTTACAAGTATTAGGCCAAACCTAACTGACTATTAGTTCACCTAGTGTGGAATCAGAGCGTGAATTTTCAGCTGCAGATTTGGTTTTAACTAAGATAAGTCCAAAATTGATGGCTTAATGCCTCGATGCTCTATGTTTTTCAAGATCTTATTTCCTAAATAAAAAAATGAGAAGTTTCAATTAGATAATTTGGTTCTTTAAAAAGCAATATTTTTTATTTAATAAGCTAAAAAGTTATTGTAAAATCACTTTCTTATTTCAAAAAAACATTCCAAATATTAAGTAAATATTGTTTCCTTTCGTTTTTAAATATATTATGTAGAATTTCAACATAATATGTAAATAAAATATAAAATTTCATTTCAAAAACCGGTTCTACACGGTTTTGAATGAGGAATACGATTCTAGACCCGGATCTCACGTTTCTAGTTTTACCCAACCCTACTTAGTAGCACTATCGAAATTCGATTTTATTAATTATCTACTTCCAGAGTCAATTATAAATGTGGTAATCCCCTTAAAGTCAGGCTCAATTAAAATTAGAATGACACAAGTGTTTGCACTTCCTTGCGCTTTTAGCATTATAATGACTGATGTTCTGGACCAAATAAGGGTAGTTCTAGCGTGCATGCGAGAAAGGAATTACACCTGTCATTAAATCTTACCAGTGGTTCTTTAGGCCAAACAAGTTGGTTGCTACTGAAAAACATCTATATTCATATTCTATTTTAATTAACATTTTGATTCTGAAAATTATAGAGAAAATGCACTTGCCTTGCAGGATCTTTTAAATTGGTCAGGTGTTTTTCTCTCAGTTATTAAAAAGTGAAATATTACGTGCAGTAACCGACTCTGTTAAGTGGTAGAAGAACTAATGAGAGACCGACAGGAAAGGCAGTAGGTGTGAAAAGAGACAAAGTGCCAATAATTTCTAGCAGAAAAGTTGGAAAGCAAAAATTAAACGTTAAAACAATGCTAGAATGATTTAAAAACAGACACATATAAATATGAAATTTTGCCACAACATATCAATATAAAATAGTTTATAGATTAAAAATGCACCCTCGGTAAAAAGTATAAAAGCCATCTAATGAATTTATATATTTAACATATATAATCAAACTATTTAGAAATTATCCTATTAACCATAAATATATTTATAGTAATGTGTTTTACTAATATGCTTGAATATTTTGTTAACATATTTGAATTAATGAATATATTACTAAATAGTGTATAATGAATAAAATGGGATGTTTTCAAAAATCAGAATTTAACCAGTATTTCTTATGTTTCAGCTTAAATTTATAAATATCGTTTTAAATAAGTAATATGATTAAAACTTAAGAACTTATAGAAACAGAGAACACAAAGCCAACTTCTCCATAGCCAAAAGTTATCACAAGAAGAAAGTGCTAAAAGAGATAAATATTCAAAATATGCTATCTACACACCTATAAAACGATATCATGAGACAAATAGCTTTGTATCAAGGAAAAGAGTGGCAGAAAACTTAAATCCAATATAGAACACGTGTTTGATTGGAAAAGAACTTAGAAGTGCCGCAAGCACAAATAAAACAGAATTGTATGAAAAGTTTGAAGATGATTGGAGAAAGATGCCACGAAGAATTATGGCTGCAATTATAGAAAAACGGGGTCCACTCAGTATTAGAATAATTAAAAATAATTAATATATAATATTTATAGCTAATTTATTTTTCACAAATGTCTAATTACATTTCTTCTAATTTAAGTTTGACCCGCAAAATAAAGATAACTTGATTCCAAGTCATTTTTTATCTCCAATAAAAACTTTGTTTTCAAAAATTTGCAATTCTGCTGCTTCCGTTTATCGATCACCTCCTTCATTCTGACAATTCACTTTTGCTCTTGCCTGGAGAGAGATTGTGGAGTAGAAATGTCGAATGTATGACTTGCAAAGCGTGATTTGACAGAAACCAATTCAGTTAGATCCTAAACGCTCAAGAAAAAGAGAATTCAAATGAAGTCGAGATATCGTAAACAATCACAAAAACGACACATATATTTGAGTGTATTTGCGTACGTACACGTCTGTGTTCGTTCGAGGGGGACCCTTATCTAAAGCTAAAGGAAGGAAAACTCTGTGTGTGAGCATGAACGAGTAATGTTTACCACCGCTTCTGCATTAGTGTTGTCAACAGTCTACCATGTCTGATTGTTCCCTCTAACAAACAACCGCCCGAACCTAAACAGATCCGCTATGTTTACTGTTGGTTGTAGCAAGAAAAATATCAAAATCTTGGTTTAGAAAATTACCTGAGGTATTTATTAATGGAAAGTAAGAAAAAATGGTGCACTTAATGGAGGCATTTTTCTCTCGGAGAACGCCCCACAGAAACGACAGAATGAAGCATAAAAGGCGTATACATAAAAATATAAGGAAAAGTGAGAGGTTAACAACTTTTTTCGAGGTGTGAAAAGGAAGGTTAAAATCCTCTAAAACCAGGTTTGCACATAAAGGATAGGCAGTGAGACGAACAAGTCCGAACTTTTTGAGATTATACTACAAATTACCCTCCTATAAAATTACCGCTGACTATTTGGAAAACTAAAAAGAAAGTGAGGAGTTAGATAAGAATACTTGATATCGGACTGTCTAAGGCATTGCTAAAGCAGAACTTTCGAGATTTGCAAGAGGAACAAAAGTGAATCAGAAATAATGAGAAAGATTTAAGCCACATACAATTTGCTGATTAAATTGTATAGTTAATCTCAAATCCAGTAGAAATACGATCAATGAGAAGTGAATTATCATTAGCAGGTCGATTAAGCTGACTAAATCGACACCTTTCAAAGTTTTTTTTTACGTCACTTGAAAGCATTATACCAAAATCTGCAAATAAAGCGGCCATCATTGATGCAATCGTTAAATTACTTGGCTGACACCAGCAAGACACCACAAAACCACATATTGCCGGAGTCAGGCAGAAAAAGACCGTCAATGAATGTGGAAGTTTTGCCTCATCCGCCTCACTCTAGTGACCTTTTTCGATCAGACAGTCTCATCTTTTCGGATCAATTTATACAAGAGAAACTTCATTAATTTTGAACTTTTGAAACTGACTTTGAGTGGTTCTTTGCTTCGAAACCTAAATAATTTTATGTTCAAGGGGTCCACAAACTTTACAAATAAATGTGATTGTTATAAAAAATGAGTGACAATATTATCTCGATTAAATTATGTATTAAATATAACCGAATAAGCATTAGCTTCTATTTTCTCTTGATGCGATAAGATTTTCTTTCAGACCTAATAAATACATGCATTTTCTGTATGTATATTGCTTAAATCGTATTATATATTCTTTGATGTGGCTTTACCCATGGCTAAGGAAATATAATGTTATATAAATATATTCATTAATTTGCATACACTGCCCTTTGGCAAAATTCAGTCCTCTTACTGCCTTTTCATCCTCTATCTTTTCTTATACGATGAATTTATGAACCTTAATTAGTTTTTCTGTGATAATGGTTTCCTTTAGGAACTCATTCACAGTCATATTAACAAGTTTCTTATCGCTTATCCTGCTAACTCTTCCCCAAAGTCTGCCTTTGAACCTAAGCTAATTATCTAAATATTGCTCTCATTCCAAAATTTGGGATCCCAAACCTCTAAATTGACCTCGGTATTAACCTCGTTTCTTAGGAAAACTTTCCTATTTTGACGAAAAGATTGTTCTGAGCAACAGCAGCAAAAATGTGCCATTGTTTGAATTCAAAGAACCAATCTTATTCGCTGTACTCTCAAGGATCGATCAATAAAGGAGGACGCTTTCAGTGCATCTTCTGGTGTGTCAACTACCTGAACCATCCATTCTCGAGACTGGTACCACATGCGTAAAGTTATTTTTGGTGATGGTGAAATGCAGAAGGAAGGGAAATTTGTTCAAGGCATAGGAAGGGGTGTTTATAGCAGGGAAAATGGTTCGCAATCAATAAGAAGGCTTATGTTATTTAGAGAGGCCATATAGAATAGCCGAGGAATAACCAAAAGCGAAAAGGCGACCATATATATATATATATGAATGCAATGTCCCGCAGGAAAAAATGAAATGTTTTTTCTGAGTACTTTAGAACTTTATTAAGTTCCTTATCAAGGATAACTACAAGAAATAATATTATATTAGAGGTATATATACGAAAGAAAAGTATAAAAGACCGCCTCAAAACAAGAAATCACCAATGAGGAAGAGGGAAGTGGGAAGGTAAAGATTCACATTAAGAATGACAAGAAGTAGGTAATAAGGTCAAACTGAGAAGACGAACGGGTAACAGATTAAAAGAAATGGAAATAGCCTAACGAGGGAGATTATAAGAAACGAGGAGCGAAAGAGTGGGGAAAATACAATCTACATAACAGAGCAGTGACATAATTAAAAAAAAAAACATAATCGGTCCACATAACTGAAGATTGTATATAAAACTAAAGACAAAAGTCAGAAATAATTTCTTTAAGTATTAGGTTTTTTAATTATAGCATCTATTTTATATAAGCCAGGAAAAAGGTTAAAATGGTCACATTGGCTTATAAAAGCACATTCAATGATATTCCTTTTTATAGGGTCATTGGAACGATAAATAAATGTTGCCGAGTTCCAGTTAATTAGCTGGTCCTTATCTGACATGTGGACAAAGAATGCACTGTTATTTTCCCCTCTTCGGACATTATATTTATGTTGATTTATGCAAACAGGAAGTTGTTTACTTGTTTTTCCATAATATTTACTTAGGCAACCAGAACACTCAACTGAATAACCCTTCTCCCCAAAATATTACAACTATTACGTACTAATAAATTCTTAATGGTCATTTCATATTCAAAAGCAACAGAAATGTTAAAGTTATTCAAAAGACGGAGAAGATCACTAAAACAAAGAGAAAATGGTAGAACTAAAATGTTATTACTATTAAAAGAGAGAATGTCTTTTTAGTTGGGGAAGGGGGAGTGTTATTCAGTTGAGTGTTCTGGTTGCATAAGTAAATATTATGGACAAACAGATAAACAACTTTCTATTCGCATAAATCAACATAAATATAATGTCCGAAGAGGGGAAAATAACAGTGCTTTCTTTGTCCACATGTCAAATAAGGACCAGCTAATTAACTGGAACTCGGCAAAATTTATTTATCGTTCCAATGACCCTATAAAAAGGAATATCATTGAATGTGCTTTTATAAGCCAATGTGATCATTTTAACCTTTCCCCTGGCTTATATATGTAAAATATATGCTATAATTAAAAAACTAATACTTAAAGAAATTAGTTCTGACTTTTGTTTTTAGTTTTATATTCAATCTTTAGTTATGTGGACCCATTTTGTTTTTTTAATTATGTCACTGCTCTGTTATGCACACTGTATTTTTCCCTACTCTTTCGCTCCTCGTTTCTTATAATCTCCCTCGTTAGGCTATCTCCATTTCTTTTAATCTGTCACCCTTTCGTCTTCCACATTGGTGATTACTTGCTTTTGAGGCGGCCTTTCATACTTTTCTTTCGTATATATACCTCTAATATAATATTATTTCTTGTAGTTATCCTTGATAAGGAACTTAATAAAGTTCGAAAGTACTCGGAAACACTATTTCATTTTTTCCTGCGGGACAATGCATTCATTTGCTACCCTCACGTGATACTTTGTGAGTTATTCATTTCATATATATATATATATATATATATATATATATATATATATATATATATATATATATATATGGCCACGATATGTTCATCATGACAGGTTTTATTAAAAACGTTGGTTAATTTTGAAATAGTATTTTTTTTTCAATCCTCTCAATTTGATTCAACTCGTGAATAAGCTCCTCGAAGTTCACTCAAAACTATAGGTATGTATATTGAGAAAAGTAACAGTAAATTAATACACTTTTTCACAATATTTTACTACACTGATGCGTTTCGATAAAGTGCGTATGATCTTCAGAGAGAAAGTGGACAAATATTACAATACAATAAATAGGTTTATATATTACAATATGTCGTTACAAACTTACTAGCAAACAATATCATATATGCGTGTTAGCGAACTAAGGCCCATTAAGGCAGAGAAGGGGGGGGAATGCCAAAGATGGGGAACTTTCGGCCGACGTGTAAGGGACACAGGTTAAGCTTCTTCCCCATGGTGATTAGCAATTTGGAACTATTAGGTCTATATTTCGGTTGTTCGAAGTCCCTGTAAGGTACCATTGGTCCATTTTATTCCTAATGGCTGCTTGTATTTCTTGGTTATTAAACCCTTGTTTCTAGATGCAATCCTCTGGATGTAGTTTTCCTGGGAGTTTGGGTGCCTTAAAAAAGAGGCTGTTTGACTCGGATGACCTATTATGAGCCCTTGTGGCTTTTGTCATCTGTTATATTATATTGTGGGGGGACTTTGATTTTGTCTTCCCCTGGGATGGTGCTTTTTGTGGGTGGGTTTTGACAGAGGCGGATGACCTTTGATAGGCCCTTGTGGCTTTTGTCATCCGTGTAATTATGTTATGTTATGTTATGTTAAAGAGTACTTTTTCGGCTCTTTCATGCTCAATATGTGTTTCTTTCATGTGAATGCAATTGGTGAAGGCACGGTCGATGTACATTGTAATTACGTTCTTCTTCTAGCGTTTATGGCATTGACGTTTTGCATTCACGCAAAGGCCGGGGTTGGTAGCTTTCACATATAGGTACTTTGATGGTTATTGTGTCATTAAGGTTTGTAGTTAAGGTATCTAAAAATAGAATTTAGTTGTCTTGGCTATGTTGAAAGTTGTAGTTTAGGGAATAACAGTCTTTAAAGACTCGCCAGCATATGCACTTCGTTTAAAGATAATACATTAATGTAAGTTTTCTCAATATATCTTCAGTAGATGTGGGGATTGGATGCCCTTGAGCAAATCTTTTAGCCAACAGCTCCCATATAAATTTATCAAAAAGAACTCTTAAAGGAGAACCCATAGCAACTCCGTCCATTTGGAAGGTAGATATCTCCGTTCGATCAATTAAATGGGGCTTCAGAAGTGCAGGCTTGTAGGAGATTTCTCGTGGGTGACCTTGGTATGCCAATGGAGGTTAATATTTTTCCTAAGAGCTTACCAAATTCATATGTATGGGTAAAAATTTGACTAAGTAAGGGCCTGCGAAGGCTTATGCCTACGGATTCGTGGAGACCAACAAGGTTGGAAACCATCTCAGCCTCATTTGTTTTCAAATTTATTCACTTTGTTTCTCAAGATGATACTTGCCGGATATAAACGAGTCAGTGAAATCAAATATTGGGGGAAAGTGCACTAATTTACTGTTGCCTACTTCAAGATACAAACAATTAGTTTTCAATGAACTTTAGGAAGCTTATTCACGAATTAAACCAAGAAGAGAAGGGCGAATATACAACAAATCAAGAGGATTGAAAATAAAATTGTTTGTTAAGAAATACAACTAGTCTTCGCTTTCAATATATATATATATATATATATATATATAATATATATATATATATATATATATATATATATATATATATATATATATATATATATGGGAAATATCTCGAAAGTTAGCACGTGATAACTATAAATTTAAATATGTACCACGGAAGGAAAAGGAAACTGAATAAAAGACGGATTGGAGTTAGTACTTTCGTCTATTCGACATTTTCAAACTCACTGTGAGTTTGAAAATGGCGAATAGACGTAAGTACTAACACCAATCCGTCTTTTATTCAGTTTCCTTCCGTGGTACATATTCATATATATATATATATATATATATATATATATATATATATATATATATATATATATATATATATATATAATTAAGCATTCTGGTTGCTTCTATAGAGCTTCAATTAATTTAAGACGGATGATGAAAGAGATACCGTAGAAGAAGAAATTCATCCCATTAATTCATACCACAAGTTTTTGTGTAATCAATCACCCATCTTCGATTACTGGAATTTATAGGATCTCTTCTCTCTTGTTTCTGTGTGTCACTTCTCCACACATACTGATATCAAGCGTTTAAGCTTAGGGGGTGGATGCGTGCTAGTTTGCGCGCCAACCACACCGGCCTATAACTTTCGATCGCTCAAAGAAGGGATGTCGAGTTTTTTCAACTGTATCTTCTCCGTCCTTACAGACACGGTTTTATTTGAGCAGTGGTGTTTGGAGGTGCGAACGAAAATGTTAAATTGTTTAAATGCGTTGTCACGGCTTACGTGTCCCGTTAGCTCAGTCAGTCGAGCACTGGTCTAGATAACCACAGTCCTGAGGTTCGAGGCCTTGTCGGACAATGGTTTTTTTCTCTTTGATTTTTCTCGGGGTCATATCTCTCTTGTTTCTGTGTTGTATCACTTCTCCATATATATATATATATATATATATATATATATATGAAATGAATAACTCACAAAGTAGCACGTGAGGTTCGCAATGAATGCAATGTCCCGCCAGAAAAATGAAAAGGTGCTTCCAAGTACTTTCGAACTTTATTCAGTTTATTCTCAAAGATTAATACACAAGAAAATAATATAATAAGGGTATATATAAGCTATTAAAAGAGAAAGGATCGCCTCTAAAATAATAATTCTAGGTATTTATTATGCGCCCTTCAGGGTTGTTAGCCCTCCCAGCGAGTGTAGAGAAAGTTTACAAAGGAGAGAAGGCAATTCTGAAGAGATGAGTCTTCAGGAGACGTTTAAAATTAGCAAGGCAAGGAGAGGATCGGACTTTGGCAGGAAGAGCATTCCAGAGTCTAGGAGCACAAACTGAGAAGGAACGGTCACCCATCGAGCAGAGGACAGAACGAGGAGTATTCAGGAGGGGAGCGAGGTTAGACCGGAGTGCCCGAGGAGTTCGACGATGGGAGAGGGCAGACGAAAGATAAGGTGGAGCCTCGAGGTTTAGGGCCTTGTAGGTGATGAGAAGAATTTTTTAGTGGGTACAGAAGCAAATATGTTACTAGTGTAGCTCCTGTAACAGAGGCATCGAAGGAGAGAATCGGGGATGGCGAAGCAGGAGCCGGGCATCATAGCTTTGAACTAGTTGTAGGGGGCTAAGTGATGAAGAAGGGAGATATACTAAAATGAATTGCACTAGTCTAAGCGTGAGGAGACGAAGGCATGAAATACACATTAAGATTTAACTATGACAGGTAGTGAGGTCAAACCGAGAGGCAGAAATTTCTTGTCTTAGAGGTGGTCCTTTATCTTTTACTAGCTTATATATACCCTTATTATAATATTTTCTTTTTTTAGTTATCCTTGAGAATGAACTGAATAAATTTCGAAAGTAATTGGAAGAACATTTTTATTTTTCCTGCGGGACACTTCACTCATATATGTATATATATATATATATATATATATATATATATATATATATATATATATATATATATATATATATATATATATATATATATATATATATCGTGAAAATAAATGAAGATATGAAAAACACACTTCACTATAATCACTTTAATACAAAACTAATTTCACTATATATGTTACCATCTTCAGCTGTACACTCCACTTCTTGGAACCGTTCTGGCATCAAGTGGATGCTACACACGCTGGCGTTGGTGCTGTGCTATTGCAGAAGGACGATCAAGGATTTCTTTACATTATCGCCTATCCATCCAGGAACCTAACTAGTGCATTAAGCAATTATTCTAATTGTGTCGGATCTTCGTGGCCTTATGCTCGCACGTGAAAAAATTTAAATTTAACTGATGTATGGCGCTCATAGGTTATGAAAGGTGAGGTGACGTATTTAACTAAATTTAAAACTAAGAACAACCAATTATTGCCTTGGTTTATGGGCTGTGTAATCTTATAATCTGAGAGTAGACTAAAGTAAAGGTAAAAAGAATGTCACTGACACTAATTTCGTATTGCTTATTTTCTGTTAGGTAAACCGATTATTGCGTACTTTTCGTGTTTATATTTAATTCTGTTTGATGTATTATAAAGCGTACAAGAATTATTTCACGGTCAGATTATGTTTGTGATTAGCATGTTAATTAAGTTTTCTTTTATTATATTTTACTTCAACGATTTATACCATTGCTTGGGTATATAATTGGCATTGCAGGGTAGAGACATGTGGAAAAAACAATGCCCCAAAATACAGTATTTAAATATTTCGAATTTATTATATTGACTAGAAAGTCCTGACTCACTTAGGAAGGGGAAAGAGAACAAAATTTTATGGAGCAACACCAACCTTAGGTTAGGTTAGCCTTACTCATGCGACTGCACTAGGTTAGGTTAACCTTACTCATTCGACTACTAGCTCACGTACCCTGCTGTTGTTTGTTGCTCCTGTGCAGTTTATTTCTCTTCGCGTAAATCCCTTCTGACAGAAATGAGTCTGAAAGAAAGTGGAATTAGAGCTTTGATTCACTACTGTTATAAGCGAAAACTTTCTACGTGAGTTGCTGTGAAGGAAATTTGCGATACTGAAGGAAAAGGCACAATCACTCAGTCAGGCGAAGGTCTCGAGGTGGTACAGACGTTTTAACCTCAGGGATCTTCCCCTCCACGATCAATCACGTTCCGGCTGACCATAAACCTTTGACAGTGAGGCTTTAGTGGCAGCATTGAAAGTTGAACCTTCTGCAAGCAGTCGTGATTTTTCGAAAGTTGTTAAAGTGTGATCCCATCAGACTGTGCTGAACCGATCGCATCAAATAAATGTTGTTCACAAGAAACCTCGATTGGATCCATATAAACTCATCGAAGCACAAGCTGCCCATAGAGTATAGATTTGCAGCCAACCTCTCAATAACCTTAAGGGACGAGCACTTTTGGCGGCGAATTGTCACATCAAATAAGAAGTGGTTGTACTTCGTGGTTAATCACGATTGGGAGAGGAAAATGGGTTCCGCGAAGTGAACAACCGGCATCTATTTCACAACTGAATCGGTTTGAGAAGGTCATGATCTCTGTTTTGTAGAATTTCCAAGGATGACTGCATTTAGAGCTTGTTCTACAAGGTTGCACCATCAACGCTAAACTGTATACCAGCAGATAGACCGCGTGAACGACAAACTAAGGAAGAAGTATCCTGCTTGGATCAGCGAAGTCAGGCTTTGTTTCAGCAAGACCGTGCGAGGCTACACACTGTCAGGTTGACTATGGAGAAGTTGGGATTCTTCTACATCCACTATTCAGTCTCGATGCTGCTCCAAGTGACTATGGCCTATTCTGCTCAACGACACACTTCCTCTGATGGAGTGAAGGAAGCTTCTTTACAGTTATTTTAATACAAAGCCAGCTGACTGGTATCTATGACTGGTATCTAGGACAGATTTAGATGCTGGCTGATCGATGGAAGAAGATCGTAAAGAATGATGGACTTTATTTTGAAGAATAGATTTTGGTCTTGCTCCATAAAACTTTGTTGTTTTTTTTCCCATCCTAATTAGGTCAGAAATTTCTGGCCAATTATATATTTAATTCCTTGAAATATTTACCTGGTTTCTCATCTCAAAAATATCTATTTCTGCAACGATCGAATTTAACTTTTGTATCGTTTTCATTTTTAATGAATCTCCTTTTTTGGTGAACGCAATAGCTCCAAATCGTATTTAATCATATCTTAATTTAAAGCAAGTTAAGAATTGAGTTATCTAGGTAAACATACTCATTAACTTGCTTAAGAGTTGAGAAAGCAGCGGAGAGTTTGGGGTTTTATGCTAAATCCTGTATGTTTGGTTTACATGCAGGGAGGAATCCCTTGCGCCTCAAGCTACTCCGATAGAAAATTGTGTGAAGAATCCACTTGGTTTTGTAACAAAGAACTGAGAAATCCACTCTTATGGTTCCCTCAAGTCATTCTAGCTAAGTAATTTGAAGTCAATGGAAATCTGTGAACTGATAAATAAGTAAAACGAGTATAACTAATGAACTTACAGAAACACATAGAGAACATATCCAACTTTTCCAAGGCCAAGGGTTATCACGAGTAGTAATTGCAAAAAAAAAATCAAATTTTCAAGATATATTGTT
This sequence comes from Ceratothoa steindachneri, assembly GCA_963969495.1. NCBI lineage: Eukaryota > Metazoa > Arthropoda > Malacostraca > Isopoda > Cymothoidae > Ceratothoa > Ceratothoa steindachneri. The sequence goes on along the minus strand of OZ018330.1, from coordinate 16,580,499 downwards.
GAAACTACTATAATCCAATATAATAAGACGAATAGCTTTGTATTAATGAAAATGAATTGCAAAAAAGTTATTACAACACTTAGTGAAGACATCTATCTTTCGGGTTTCACAACAAAATTGCTCAAAAACATCTTCTTAACTTGCTGGCGAGTTCAATTCAAAAATATCTCAAAAACCAGTTATCAAGAGACATACAGATCAAGGGCCAAAATGGAGCCAGGGATATGTGAGGTCAATAGAAAAAAATGTCTTCAGTAGGTCAAATATAACAAATAATGGAAATAATCGAAAGTGTTCCAAAGTTATCGGGTGACATGAAAGTAATTTACCAGTTATGTAATAAAGACTATTATATTGTTGTTTTACATGTAATTTATGTACTTCCATTTAGATATATCTTGTTAGAAAATTATTTAAAAATTTAATTAACATTTAAAACAATTTTGCACATTTTCAGCCCTTTTGGGACAAACTTTGTGAGACAAAGAGTTAGAGATACTTTGTTGTGTAATACCAAATGTAAAACATAGAAGTAGTTCTATCATAGTATGGAGCTACATACTCGTAGCTTCATCAGGGCCAGAAAAGTTGTTTTTATGCGAGAGAAGAATAAACTCCACAAGTTATACCCCCATACAGACATAGGTATTACAGCCATCTATCAAAGATTGCATCAAAAATCACCCAGTAATTAAGCTATATATCAGCAGGACAATGTCTTATACCATACATCCAACCATTGCAACACTCCCCTGGAGTGGCTGCCACAGACTTAAATCCAATATAGAACACTTGTGGGGAGTGCTTTGGAAAAACACTTAGAAGTACCGCAAGCAGAAATAAAACAGAATTCTATGAAAAATTTGAATTTGATGCGGGGTGGGGAAAGATGCGACGAAAAATTATAGCTGTAAGTAAAGAAAAATGGGGTCCAATTCAGTAGTAAAATATTTCAAAATAAATAGGCATATACTATTTATACTGAATTCGCTTTCCACAAATGTCTAATTACATTATATTAGTGATTCCATAGGTTGCATTATACGTTTGGCAAATGGTGTAGTCAGCAATCTCTCCTTGTTTGTAAATATTTTAGATTTGTGTAGTTTGTGTACCGTGATCGGTGCGTTAATCATTGTAAATATTTGCTCCCGTTTTTAAGCTTTCTATTATTGTTTTTATAATACGAGTTAATAATTCATTTCAAGTTTTTAAAGCTTTAGAATTTGTTAATGTACCACATGTATAGTGATTAAAGTAAAATATGGTTTTTCATGGAGAACGTTTTGCAACTCTTGGATCATCTCTGAAATCAACCAGAGACGTAATAATGTCAGTCTAAAACAGGGTTTGCCTAATCGGATAGTTAAAGTTTATGCCCCCTAGACTTAACTGTTGAGTGATTGCCTTGGGTCCATTTAAAATACCTTTATTATATATTATATTATATATAAATATATAGTCAAATGCCCAAAGAAAGAAAAACTGGTATGATAACCCGGAAAACACTGATGAACATATTACGTGAACCATTAAATTTTTAAGAAAGAAAATGCGAGATTTAGAAGCGGAGAAATTACGGGAAACTTTTTTAACTGCTAAATGAAGGTGAATAAAAGAGTTGGATTCGAACCTGTAGCAACATGTGCTCATCGCTATCAGAACCACGACGCTCATCGACCTAGCTAACCATCATTCACCTTTATATAGGGTTTAAAATAGTTTTCCCCTCCCTGTTTTCTGCATTTCTAAAGCTCCCAGTATCTCCTAGTATCCGGGTTGTGATACTAGTTTTCCTTCCTTTGGGGCTGTTAACTAAATCCACTATATATCATGTGTCATGTGATTTTCAATTATATATCTATATATATATATATATATATATATATATATATATATATATATATATATATATATATATATATATATAAATATATATATATATATATATATATATATATATATATATATATATATATATATATATATATATATTTATGTATGTATGTATATAATATCTCTCAAAGTAGCGCGAGAGAATGATGAAAATGAATACAATAATTGAAAGAGAAAACGGAATACATTTTTCTTACAGTTAAAAGTATGTCGTTAGTACACTATGCTACGCACAGTGTACTAACGGCATACTTTTAACCCTTTGGTTGCTGCTGGTCTCTATATGGTCTCTCTCAGAAACAGCGATTGACCGCTCCCGATCCAAATATGGGTTTTGCCTTCTCTCTTGCTCTATACCAAGTCAGTTCCTCTCGATGGCAAATAGATATATGTTGAAATGTATTAAATAAAAGTTTAGTAGAAGATAATTTAATTATTTTTTTAAACCTCAGCACTGAGAATAATGCCTTGAATTATAACTGATGCAGTCAAAGTGTTAACTATGATCAAAGCGGTGTTCGCTGCCTCAGTGTCCATGGTTCGAATCGCTTTCCTGAACGGATTTTTTCGGAAAAAGGTAATAAATATTACTGTAAGAAAAATTTATTCCGTTTTCTCTTTCAATGTGGTTTATTACATTCATATATATATATATATATATATATATATATATATATATATATATATATATATATATATATATATATATATATATATACACATATATATGTATATGGTGGTGAGTAATTTATCACTTATATTCAATATAAAAGAAAATAACATAGCAAGTTCATTTATGCAGGTATATTTACCAAAGTTACATGTTAAAGACTTGAATGGTTATACTATTTATTTTATTCAATGAAATTTCCGTAGTTTCCAACCATGGCCTCCAGACAGCGTCGGAACCTACTGCAGGCCTTCTCGACTGTCCCCTGTTTAACTAAGTAAAAACTTTGGTTATCCTGGATCTAAGTTCCACTTTTTTAGTGTATGGGGACTTGTTGGTCTCTCTTTCAAGCACGCCTTATGCATAGCCGTCAAGGGGTTTGGAGTTTGCGGAGTTGAGAGGCCAGAGTGATTTGGTCAAAGAAATTGTTTGACATCATACGTACGGACTTCCAACGGACACCTACTAAATCCAGGTCAAAATCAAATCTTCCGTGCATTTGATGTAGCCCTCCGTATTGAATCTTATGCCCTCTGGGAAGATAAACAGGGGCAGAAGATGGCCCTCCGCATTGAATCTTATGCCCTCTGGAAAGATAAACAGGGGTAGAAGATGGCCCTCGCTACTGAACACAAACACCATGATTCGGACCTGAAATTTGGTATTCATGATTCTTAGTACATCGTTAGGGGACCCCGCAAACTAGCGGTTGTTTTGCAAGTTCAACACCTGGAACTGGAAGAAATTCTTCTCGTCTGAGAAAAACAAAGGCATGCCAGGTTTGAAAGGTTGCTTCAGTTTGTTCACAAGCTTCAAAACACCTGAATTCCGCTTGTTCTTCTTCTTTTGCAACAGAAGTTGTCGCTTTTTTTTCCTCTGTGCGTAGTAGCAGATGTCGTCATAGACTAAATCCCTGATGAATAAATCTAAAACTTTATTTTGCCTAACTATAAAGGGAAGTCAAATGCTTGGATCGTTGTTCATGATGGCCTGGATTTCCATACCAAATTCGGGATTTCTTTTCCTATCAGAAGGCTTAGGGTAAGGTGTCCGAGTCTTTCTACTCTCATACTCACAGTTTGACTCCTCCAACCTTGTCCTGATCATCAGCACCTCCCTCAGATTGACACATAAGCACTCGGAAATCTTCACATTAGAGCACCCAGCTTGAATTACAAGCAGCACAGCTTGCCTTTTTCCCAACTTTTTGGCGGAAATAGCTTCAGCTATGGTAGTGCTTCTTTCACAGATTATGCAAACTGAGTCAACTATGATAGGTAGAAGAGAGAATCAGCGCCAGACCATATGTATACGCTGAATTCGGAAATGCCAACAGCAACAAATCACTCACCACACCATCTATTTATATTATAATCCTTTCAGGCATTTGGTTCACACTGTTGGGACAAACCCTTTCTCATTTTTCTCAATTGTTGTCGATCTCTTGAAATTTGATTTCAACTTTTGGCATAGTTTTGAAGATCATCTCCTTGTCTTGTTTGTGGTCTTCCTTTCGGTCATCTTTTACCACGTAGAGTCTAATCGGTGATTGGTTTAGTCCATCTATCTTCTTGGAATCTTGCCACATGACCTGCCTAGCTCCATTTCAGGTTTCTTATAGTTTCCAAAATGTCTTCAAGTTTGGTTTCTCCAGGAGCAAAATGGATGATTTCCTCTCGCGCCAAGTTATTCCCATTAGGATGCCTCCATGGGCTTTTTGTGTTTTTCTAAGTTTTTATGTAAGGTTTTTTGGTCAGGTTCTAAGTTTCTGCTGCAGTGTTGGGAAGGGTCATTTGTTGAAAACTTTTCTTTTGAGGCGGAGGGTCATTTTGGTTTTGAAGACGATGCTCGCCTTTCCAAATAGTTTCCTACTAAAAAGGATTCTGCATTCGATTTCTTGACCTTTTCCTGCTGACATTGAAATCTATTGACCCAGATAGATATATTTTTCTACCATCTTAATTGGCTCCTTGTCACTAGAGATATCTAATAATGCTGACCTCTGGTTGGTATGTCATGACTTTTGTTTTTTTCAAGATTTATTTCTAAGCAGTAACTATGTCGGTCTCTCGGTCAGTCGCTAGGATAGTAATCGTTTTACTTGTCAATGAGTTTTTGAAAGTTTTGAAGGTCGTAAGGTCAGATGATATTTTTTTTTAAAGATAATACGTTAATTATTTTTTTCAAAATTAATGAAATAATTGAGAGCACGTGACTTAGGCCAGTTGACCTTGTTTGATCTCATGCTTAAGTTCTTGAAGCATTGTTTGACTCTGTTGGAGGTTATCCGCCAACGAGTACAATGCCATCGGCGAATTTCAGGAGATTGGGGTAAACACATCGATCTGAATGCCGTTGATTTGCCAGTTTAGACTCCTGAGGAGTTATTGTAGACAGGCCGCAAATAATTTCGGAGAGAGCGTATCTCCTTGTTTAACGCCTTTCTGTAATATGAAGCTAAGAGTATCTCCTTGTTTAACGCCTTTCTGTAATAAGAAGCTGAGAGTATCTCCTTGTTTAACGGCTTTCCTTGATAGAAAGCTGAGAGTATCTCCTTGTTGTACTCCTTTTTAGTTGAAAGCAGAGAGTATCTCCTTGTTTAACGTCTTTCTGTAATATGAAGCTGAGAGTATCTCCTTGTTTGACGGCTTTCAGTAATAGAAAGCTGAGAGTATCTCCTTACGTTACACCTTTCTTTAATTAAAAGCAGAGCGTATCTCCTTGTTTAACGCCTTTCTTTTATATAAAGCTGAGAGTATCTCCTTGTTTAACGGCTTTCCGTAATAGAAAGCTGATAGTATCTCCTTGCTTTACACCTTCCTTTAATTGAAAGCAGTAGTGAGTATCTACTTGTTTAACGCCTTTCTGTAATATGAAGGTGAGAGTATCTCCTTGTTTAACGGCTTTCCTAATTGAAAGTGGAGAGTATCTCTTTTCTTAACGACTTTCCGTAAATGAAAGCTGAGAGTATCTCCTTGTTTTACACATCTCTGTAAAGTGTGGGTGAAAGTATCTCTTTGTTTAACGCCTTTCCGTAATTAAAAGCTGAGAGTATCTCCTTGTTTTACACCTCTCTGGAATTGAAAGGTAAGAGCATCTCCTTGGTTAAGGCCTTTACGGAATTGAAAGATGAGATTATATCCTTGTTTTACACCTTTCTGTAATTGAAAGCTAATAGTATCTCTTTGTTTTACGCCTTTCCCTAATTGAAAGCTAAGGGTATGTCCTTGTTTTACACCTTTATGTATTTGAAAGCTAGAGTACCTCCTTGTTTAACGCCTTTCAGTAATTGAAAGCTGAAAGTATCTCCTTGTCTAACGACTTTCCGTAAATGAAAGCTGAGAGTATCTCCTTAAGAACATAAGAACATAAGAACATAAGAACATAAGAAAAGAAGGAGACTGCAAAAGACCATTCATGGCCTACACTTGGCAGCTCCTGTTCCAGTCAACACACAAAAGATTTCTTGCCAGAGGATCTCCTTGTTTTACGCCTGTCTATAATTAAAAGCTGAGAGCAACCCCTTGTTTAAAGCCTTTCCGTAAAAGAAAACTGAGACTATCTCCTTGTTTAAGGCCTTTCAGAAATTGAAAGTAGAGAGTATCTCCGTGTTAAATGCCTTTCTGTAAATGAAATCTGAGAGTATCTCCTTGTTTAATGTCTTTTAGTAATTGGAAGGTCAGAAGATCTTCTTGTTTTACACCTTTCTTTAATTAAAAGCAGAAGAGTATCCCCTTGTTTAACGCCTTTCTCTAATTGAAAGCTGACAGTATCTCCTTGTTTAACGCCTTTCTCTAATCGAAGGCTAATAATATCTCCTTGTTTTATGCATTTCTGTAATTAAAAGTTGAGAGTATGTCCTTGTTTAACGCCTTTCCGTAATTAAAAGCTGAGAGTATGTCCTTGTTTAACGCCGCTCCGTAATTGAAAGCTGAGAGTATGCCCTTGTTTAACGCCTCTCCGTAATTGAAAGCTGATAGTATCTCCTCATTTTACTGCTTTCTTTAATTGAAAGCTGACAGTATGTCCTTGTTTTACACCTTTGTGTAATTGAAAGCTAACAGTATCCTTGTAAATGCCTTTACGTAATTAATAGCTGAAATTATCTCCTTGTTTTACACCTTTCTTTAATTCATCTAATTGAAATTGAAATCTAAGTTTTCTCATTGTTTTACACCTTTCGCTAATATAAAGCGGAGAGCAGCTCCTTGTTTAACCCCTTTCCCTTATTGAAAACTGAGAGTATCACCTTGTTTAACGCCTTTTCCTAATTGAATGCTGAGATTATCTTCTAGTTTTACACCTTTCTGTAATTGAAAGCTGAGCGTATCTCTTTGTTTAACGCCTTTACGTATTTGAAAGCTGAGATATCCTCTTGTTTTACATCTTTCTGTCATTGAAAGCTGAGAGTATCTCCTTTTTTAACGCCTTTCGCTATTGAAAGCTAATAGTATCACCATGTTTAACGCCTTTCCATATTCGAAAGCTGAGAGTATCTCCTTGTTCAACACCATTTTGCAATTGTAAGTTGAAAATTACCTTGTTTAATGCCTTTCTGTAATTTAATATTTAGTATCTCCTTGTTTCACGCCGTTCCGTAATTGAAAGCTCAGATTTTCTCCTTGTTTAAAGCCGTTCCATCATTAAAGGTTGATAGTATCTCCTTGTTTTACACCTTTCTATAATTGAAAGCTAAGAGTATTCCCTTGTTTAACGCCTTTCTGCAATTGAAAGGTGAGAGAGTCTCATTGTTTTACGCCTTTCCGTAATTGGAAGCTTCGAGAATCTCCTTGTTTTACACCTTTCTCTAATTGAAAGCGGATAAAAACCTCAAGCTAAGATTTTGAAGCTGAATTCACGATTCCCGGTTACCAGCTCTTCCTGAAAGATAGGACAGACAGAGAGGGTGGCGGTGTGATGTTGTATGTCAAGGATACTCTCAACTCGACGGATTGCAACATCGTATTCGACCATGAACTACTAGGTGTTGACCTAGAGATAGGTCCTGTCAAATACAGAACCCTGGTGCTTTATAGACCTCCTGCCAAACTCGTTGAAAAGGACAAATATCTGTACCAGATACTAGGAGAACTTGTCGAAGACAGAGTGTGTATCGTCATGGGTGATTTCAACACACAAGTTGACTGGGAAAGCAGAAAACCCTGTGGTGAGAACGCACTACTTCTGGAGTCCGCGAACAACGAGTTCCCGACTCAATGAATGAGAGAGCCAACGAGAGGAAACAATATCCTCGACTTGGTTTTCACCTCTGAGGATGACATCGTTGAGGACCTCTCTGTTGGCGAAGAGCTCGGTGGCAGTGACTACCGACTAATTAGATTTGTAGTCAAAGTTTCGAAGGCAGGGCCTGCAACTAGTAAATCGAAGAAACTCGATTTAAAAAGAGCAGACTTTGCAGGTATTCGTGCTGGACTGACTGACGCGAGGCTAGAAGTGTGCGAGGCTGTTGAAGACTCGTGGAACAGTTTCAAAACCACATTCAAAAGTCTTCAATCGGGCTTCATCCCTCTCAAATGCCCCCATCGGTCTTCTGTTCAACCAAAGGGGTTTAATCGGGAAATCGGCCAACTGCTTAGGAAGAAGAGAACTGTGTACCGACAATCGAAAATCTTGGGTGACTTTGACGAATACCAAAGGCTAGCCAGGAGAGTGAAGTCCAGCATAAGGGCAGCTAAGCGTTTTGAGGAACTCCGAGTCGCGAGACTCTGTAAAGAGAATCCCAAGGAGTTTTTTTGGATATGTGAACAACCGAAAACCAATCCGTCGAACGATTGGCCCTTTGAGAAATGAGGAGGGGGCATTAAAGCACTTAGATGCAGAAAATGCTAACCTCCTCAACGACTACTTCTCTTCAGTGTTTACTGAAGAGTGTGGTCCCATCCCCCAGCCAATGGATTCCTACTCGGGGAAAAAGCTGGAGGATATGGACTTCACCGAAGGGGAAATAAAAAAGAAGATCAGTGACCTAATGACGAATCAGTCACCTGGCCCGGATGGGTTTTTACTCAAAGTGTTGAAAGAAGTGCGCGATCAAGTGTCACGACACCTGAGCGCAATCTTTAACATGTCAATTCGAACCTAATGCGTTCCTAGAGACTGGCGTGAGGCGGAGGTGACTCCGATCTTCAAGAAAGGAGACCCCAGCCAACCGTCGAACTACCGATCTATCAGTCTGACTTCGATAGTCGGTAAACTCATGGAAAGCATGATGGTGGACAAAATGACGTCGTATTTAGAGTAAAACCTGCTACTGCGAAGTTCCCAGCACGGCTTCCGAAGGCAACGGTCATGCCTGACGAACCTTGTGGAATTCTTTGACTTCGTGTTCAGTGAGCACGATCGGGACAAGGCGGTGGAGGGGGTGTACGTAGACTTTCAGAAAGCCTTTGATAAGGTACCACACCGCCGCCTTCCCCGGAAAGTGCGAGCGCTGGGGATAGACGGAAAAGTAGCCGGCTGGATCGAGAACTGGGTAAGTGGCAGACGGCAACGGGTGGTGGTGAATGGGCAGGCTTCTAAGTGGGTACCCGTTACTAGCGGGGTGCCTCAAGGTTCTGTCCTGGGACCACTACTATTCATCATCTACGTCAACGACATGGACGGTGACATGGTTGCTTAGATTTCCAAATTTGCCGACGATACCAAGCTTTGTATGAACGTTGCAAAGGATGGAAATACTGCCCGCCTGCAGGAAGATCTTGGGAAGATTGGGGAGTGGTCGGACACGTGGCAAATGCCTTTTAACGTGAACAAATGCAAAGTAATGCATATCGGCCACAGAAACTTCTAATCTCAGTATATCCTTAAGGGCACTGCTCTTGAATTGAGTGACACTGAGAAAGACTTGGGTGTAACTATCACTAGCGACCTCAAGTTCTTGAAACAGTGTATCGCGGCAGAGAAAAAAGCCCAAAGGATGTTAGGCTACATGAAGCGCCAGTTTGGATACCGTAACAAGGAGATAGTACTTTGTCTGTACAACTCCCTGGTTTGGGCGCACCGGGAGTATGCCGTACAATTTTGGAGTCCTTCGTTTCGAAAGGATATCGCAAGGTTGGAACGCGTACAAGCCAGGGCAACCAAGCTGATTCCCTCTATCCGACATAAAAGTTATGAGGATAGACTAAGGGAATTAGATCTGTTCTCGCTGGAAACCCGTAGACTGCGTGGTCAGCTCATCGAAGTTTTCAAAATACTTCGAGGGTTCAACAATGTTGACTACCGGGATATTTTCACACTAAGTGAGAACAGAACGCGCAATCACAGCTTCAAACTTGAACTGAAGCGTTACAACCGCAATCTGTGTGGACATTTTTTCACGTACAGTATCTGCGGTAAGTGGAACGCACTTCCAGTGGAAGTTGTCAACAGTGAATCTGTTGACCAGTTTAAGTCAAGACTAGACAAAGTCTTGAAAAGCGGCCGTTCAGGGACGCAAAACAATTGAGCAGCCATGTGTCTGTTCGATTGCTAGTCCAAAGGTACCCTCTTTGAATAGACCGTAAGGTCTCCTAGGGTATATACTTTCCTTGTTACCTCTATGAAATTGAAAGCTCAGAGTATCTACTATTTAAACGCCTTTCCGTAATTTAACGCTGAGAGTATCTCCTTGTTTACTGCCTTTGCGTAATTGAAAGGTGATAGTATCTCCTTGCTTTACACCTTTATTTAATTGAAAGCTGAGTTTATCTCCTTTTTACCCCCTTTCCATAAATGAAAGCTGAAGGCAACTCTATTTTTAATGCCTTTTCGTATTTGAATGTTGAATATCTGCTTGTTTTACGCCTTTTGTTAATTGAAATCTGAAAGTATCTCCTTGTTTAAAGCATTTCTCTATTTGAAGGATGAGAGTATCTGCTTGTTTTACACCTTCTGTATTTGAAAGCGAAGAGTATCTCCTTGTTTAACGCCCTTACGTAAATGCGAGCTGAGAGTATCTCCTAGTTTCCACCTTTTCCGAAATTGAAAGCTGAGAGTATCTCATTATTTAACACCTTTCCGTAATTTAAAGCTAAGATTATCTCCTTGTTTAAAGCCTTTCCGTAATTGAAAGATGAGAGTATCTCCTTTTTTAAGACCCTCCGTAGTTGAAAGCTGAGAGTAGCTCCTTGTTTAACGCCTTTCTATAATTGAACGCTGTTTGTATCTCCATGTTTTACGCCTTTCCGTATTTGAAAGCTAAGAGTAACTCCTTGTTTTACACCTTTCTATAATTCAAAGGTAAGTGTATCTCCTTGCTTAACGCCTTTCCGTATTTGAAAGCTGAGAGTATCTCATTGTTTTACACGTTTTTTTAAGTTGAAGCCGCGAGTATCTCCTTATTTTACATATCTCTATATTTGAAAGCGAAGAGTATCTCCTTGTTTAACGCCTTTCTTTAATTGAATGCTGATAATATCTCTTTGTTTTACACCTTTCTGTAATTGAAAGTTAAGTATCTCCTTGTTTTACTCCTTTCTTTAAATCAAATTAAGAGTATCTCCTTGATTTACACTTTCGTGTAATAGAAAGCTGAGCATGTCCCCTTCTTTTACACCTTTCTCTATTTGAAAGCTACGAGTATCTCCTTCGATAACGACTTTCCTTAATTTAAAGCTGAGAATATCTCCTTGTTTGACACCTTCTTTAATTGAAAGTTTTGAGTATCTCCTTGTTTTACGCCTTTTCTGTAATTGAAAGCTGAGCGTATCTCCTTGTTTTAAACCTTTTATAAATGAACGCTGAGAGTATCTCCTTATTTAACCCCTTAACGTAGTTAAAAGTTTATATTATCTTCTTGTTTTATACCTTTCTCTATTTGAAAACTCAGATTATCGCCTTGTTGTACACCTTTCTCCAATTGAACGCTAGGAGTATCTCCTTGTTAACACCTCTTTCTAATTGAAAACTGATTGGTTCTTCTTGTTTTACAGCTTACTCTAATTGAAAGCTGAGAGTATCTCCTTGTTTAATGACTTGACGTAATTGCAAGCTGAGACTCTTTCCTTTTTGACACCTTTCTGTATTTGAAAGCTGAGAGCATCTCCTTGTTTAACGCCTTTCCGTAAATGAAAGCTGCGTGTATCTCCTTGTGCAAGGCCATTCCGTAATAGAAAGCTGAGAGTATCTCTTTGTTTTACACCTTTCTCTAATTAAGAGCTGGGGCAACTCCTTGTTTAACGCTTTTCGTAATTGAGAGCTGAGATTATATCCCCCCAGAGGGGGGCTCTGTAATAGGAAGATGAGTATATCCTTGTTTTACGCCTTTCTGTATTTGAAAGCTGAGAGCATCTCCTTGTTTAACGCCTTTCCGTAAATGAAAGGTGCGTGTATCTCCTTGTGCAAGGCCATTCCGTATTTGAAAGCTGAGAGTATCTCTTTGTTTTTCACCTTTCTCTAATTAAGAGCTGGGGCAACTCCTTGTTTAACGCTTTTCGTAATTGAGAGCTGAGATTATATCCTTGTTTTACCCCCCTCTGTAATAGGAAGATGAGTATATCCTTGTTTTACGCCTTTCTGTAATTGAACGCTTCGAGTATCTTCTTGTTTTACACCTTTCTGTATTTGAAAGTTGTGAGCATCTCCTTGTTTTAGAGCTTTCCATAATAGAAAACTGAGAGTATCTCCTTGTTTAATGAGTTTAATTATTTGATAGCTAAGGTTATCTCCTTATTTTTACTTTTCTATAATTGAAAGCTAAGATAATATCTTTGTTTAACGCCTTTACCTATTTTATATGTGAGATTATTTCCTTTTTTTACACCTTTCCTTAATTCAATGCTGAGAATATCTTCTTTTTAACGCCCTTCAAAAATTAAAAGCTGTGGGTTTCTCCTTGTTTTCCACCCTTCTGTAATGGAAAGCTGAGAGTATATCCTTGTTAAAGACTTTTCGTAAATTAAAGTTGACATTATCTCCTCGTTTTACACCTTTCTGCAATTGAAAGCTGAGAGTATTTCTTTGTTTAACGCCTTCTGAAATTGAAAGCTGGTATTATCTCCTTGTTTTACATCTTTCTATAATTTAAACGTGAGAGTATCTCCTTGTTTTACACCTTTCTGTAATTGACAGCTAAGAGTATCTCCTTGTTTAACGTCTTTCCTTAATTGAAAGCAGAGAGTACCTCATTGTTTTACACCTTGCTCTAATTGAAAGCTTAGGTTATCTCCTTTTTTAACGCCTTTACTTATTTCAAAGCTGAGATATCCTCTTCTTTAACACCTTTCCCTCTTTTAAAGGTGAGATTATCTCCTTGTTTAACGCCTTTGCAAACTTGAAATCTGAGAGTATCTCCTTGTTTTACACCGTTCTTTAATTGAAAGATGAGAGTATTGCCTTGTTCTTCGCCTTTCCCTAATTCAAAGCTGCGAGTATCTCCTTGTTTAACGCCTTTTCGTAATTAAAAGCTTAGACTCTCTCTTTGTTTTACACCTTTCTGTAATTGAAAGTTAAGGTTATCTCTTTATTTAACGCCTTTCCGTAATTGAAAGCTGAGATTATTTCCTTGCTCTACCCTTTTCTGTAATCTAATGTTAATTTTACCTACTTGTTTAAGGCCTTTCCGTAATTGAAATCTGAGAGTATCTCCTTCTTTTACACCTCTCGATTATTGAAAGCTAAGAGTATCTCCATGTTCAACATTTTTCCGTTAGAGCAAGCTGAGATTATCTTCTTGTTTTACACTTTTCTTTAATTGAAAGCAGAGATTATCTCCTTGTTTTACGCCTTTCTTTACTTGAAAGCTAAGAGTATCTCCTTGTTTAACGCCTTTTCGTTATTGCAAGCTGAGAGTATCTCCTTTTTTTAACCTTTCTCTAATTTAAAGCTGCGAGTATCTCCTTGTTTTACGCCTTTCTTTAATTGAAAGCTGAGAGTTTCTTCTTGTTTCACACCTTTCTCTAACTGAAAGCTAAGAGTCTCTCCTTGTTTAACGCCTTTCCGTAATTGGTAGTCCACAGTATCTCCTTTTTTTTACATTTTTCTTTAATTTGGAAGCTGAGAGTATCTCCCTGTTGTACCGCCCTTCGGTAATTGAAAGCTGAGAGTATCTCCTTGTTTCCACCCTTCTTTAATTAAAATCTTATTGTATCTCCTTGTTTTACACCTTTCTCTAATTGGAAGCTGAGAGTATATCCTTGTTTTACACCTTTCTGGAATTGAAAGCGGCGATTATCTCCTTTTTTTCTCCTTTCTATAATTCAAAGCTCAGAGTATCTCCTTGTTTTACTTCTTTCTCTAATTCAAAGCTCAGAATATTTCCTTGTTTTACTTCTTTCTGTAATTCAAAGCTGGAATTATGTCATTTTTTACATCTAGTTTCCACCTTTTCCGAAATTGAAAGCTGAGAGTATCTCATTGTTTTACACCTTTCTGTAATTCAAAGCTGAGTGTATCTCCTTGTTTTTTTACCTTTCTCTTATTGAAAGCTGAGAGTATCTCCTTGTTTTACACCTTAGAGCAAGAGACAGAAAATGATAGAGAGAGAGGGAAAAGACTGCGCAAAAGAGACTGATGGAGAAAGAGATTACGAAAAATAGAGAGATTGATGAAGAGAGAGAGAAAAAAATAGAGAAAAGAGAGTGAGATAGAGACATAGCGAATAATAGAAAGAGAAAATATTGAAATAAAATATTTTATCTAAATATTTAATTTTAGGCCTTAATTTTTTTTCCATACACCACCTTAAATCCCGCATTTTATGCTCTTAAATCCAAAAGGCCGACACTGAAACCATATGACGCAAACTAGTCTACTATTAGTTCCCCAAAGCGCGTATCATTTTAAAGATATTTTATATTCTTATTATAAACACTTTACCTGTTAAAATATAATTGAATGCTTCTTAATAAGAAAAATCATCCGAAAAAAGGGATAGAAAAGAGAGAAAGAGAAACAAGGAACAGGGATAGGGTAAAAGAGAAAGCCCAAGATATAGAAAGTGACAGAACGAAAAAGTGAGAAAAAGAAAGAGAGAGAGAAAGTGAAAGACATACTGAGAGAGAGGAGTAATTATTGAAATAAAATATTTAAATAAAATATTGAATTCTTTACATATACTCGTACCACCCTAAAGCACGTATTTTATGCTCTTAACCCTTTGATGCCCAAATATAAGTATAGATATAATTAAAATTTGCAATATGTTTACCTAGTTTTAGACGGAGCAAAATAAGAACAGAACACCAATATTTTTTTTTATTTTGAGAAAATCTAAACTATGTAAAATGTGGTTCCTTTTAGCAACATTTGACACAACATAAACAGTTAACCTTTAAGCGCTTCGTTATTAAAGGAAAATTTATATATTGAAAGGAAACGGTTATATGCCTCCTTTTTAATTGTGTTAGACCTGTATATTACTTTCTGTGAAAAGGTCGAAAGCAATTTATTTTTACAGTCAAACAGAGTCCAACATTACACTTCATACATCTAACTCGTTATGCATTCCTTGCATCTTATCTTTTTCGCAATGCACTTTGGTAGATGTAGTGTATTGTCAAAGCGCAATGATTCTGTTGGCTTGGAAAGCAACTTGCGCCTTTTAGGCAGACTTGAAGCACTATTGGACGGTCGTCCTCTTTTTGATGTCTCTGGATTTCCACTTAGTATCCTTGTAATATCGCAGTGAAATCCACTTAGTTGCATCACTTTTGAAATATTCACCTTCTTACACACTCTTTTGTAGATAAGCCATGCATTTACGACACTCAGATACAAATAGTGAAAAAAGATCCACATATACCACTTTCGTGATTTGAAATCAATTCGGTAAAGTTCTATAAGCATACCATTGAGATCGACACCACCCATAAAGGAATTATATTCCTTCACAGCAAAAGGCCTAGGAACATCGATTTACTCAACATTTTCTATCCTATCGCCTGCACTCATCTTTTGGTTTAATTCCAGCATAGCTGGAAAGAAGATGTACTGGTTTATTGTCATACCATTTTACTATGATACAATTAGAATTCTACTCCACCTTGTAGTCGTAGCTTCCTCTTCCCTTCTTTTTCAGTTTGTTCTTATCTTCTAGTTCACAGCCCTTGAGTCTGTTAATACAAACGGTTGGAAGGCTCAGAATTCCTTCCTCTTTTAGCGTTTTGTTACCTTAAGTGATGAAAACCAGTGAACAAAGTAGATCTTGTAGTTTTTGTGCCTTGGTGCATCCTGACACAGTCGAATCACAAATTGTGAAGAAATTCCAAGCTCTTTATTATCACTTAGATTGGTTCCTTTTCCAGTAAATAACTCGAAATAATATACAATTCCACTTTCTCCAGCGCTTGATATAACTTTGTACCCCCATTTTTAAGATTTTTGTGGATTATACTGTTTGAATGCAATGCATGCTTTAGTTGGGATGATTTGTTCATCCATTACTTGATGCTCTTCTTGTGGGATGTTCATACAATGTTTTGCAGCTTCAAAAACTGGTCAATTTTTGAACAGCTTATCATGGTCCGGGTGGTCTTGTGGTTCCATATCTTCATTGTTGTTGAAATAGAGAAATTGTTTGATTTGTTCAAAGCAATTCCTGGTCATTGGATCAGCTACGACATTATATCTCATAGATTTATTCCAAAAGGTTCGGTAAGATGGGGTTTTCAAAGCCCCTGAGGTAATCAAAATTCCTATATACACCTTAATTTCGTCCTAAGAAATTTGCATTTCCTGTCCTGATTTTTCCAAAGCATATATTCGTTTTTGTTCACAAATTTTCTTTATCGTTTCCTGATCAAAAAATAAATGAAAGAAAAATAATGGAGTTCTGCTTCTAATTTAAATCAATATCCACAGAATCATTCCATTCCGTATCCTGGGGTGGGTGGAAATCAGTTTTCCTATAAATTCTATCAACATTTCTTTGATTGCTATTTTTTACCTTTCCAACAAACAAGGAGAGAGGAACGTTTTATTCATCCGATGCTTCATCTGCTTCGGAGACGTCAAGTTTCTTCGGCATCTTGATTCACTGTAATAGGCGGGGAAATAAAATGTAATATACCTATAACAAACGAATAATAAATAAACAAAATGATGCTTACCATACTCGTATGTGCAGTGCTTTTCTCAAAATGCTATATAATTCTATTATATATATATATATATATATATATATATATATATATATATATATATATATATATATATATATATATATATATATATATAAGCCGCTGTTCTCTTCCTTAACAGGAAGAGCTTGGTTACAAAGGCACCCCTGCGGGGTGTGGCCTACGGCTTTATTTGCTAATCTTAACCGCCTTTTTTAATCCCCTTTATGGACTCTTTATTTTAACACCCTTTTCTCCTTTTTCTTCTTCTTCTTCTTCTTCTTCTTCTTCTTCTTCTTCTTCTTCTTCTTCTTCTTATAAAGGAATTATTAGAAATAACTTTGACAAAAAAAATTAAATATACTTACGTGACAACCGAACTAAAAGAAAAAATCTTATTCAAACCTTCAAAAAATCTCGTTCTTAAAATATAGGGTTATGGATATATATATATATATATATATATATATATATATATATATATATATATATATATATATATATATATATATATATATATATATATATATATATATATATATATATATATATATATATATATATATATATATATATATATACTCGTATATATAAATACGATATGCGACGTGGTGCCGTTTCCTCGAGTTTATTTCTACATATGTTCAATGGAAATTATCAAATTGATATTGATAATGCTAAAATAGTTTATAAGTCTCACAATTATATATATATCGGCGCTTAATTGAATCGGCCCTTATAAAAGAAATTCCCAGCTTTAATACTTCCGACGGCCAATTCAATACTAATACCTTAATAGGCAAGAAATTCATACTTTCGTTTCTCAAAAATGCCAACACATTCTCGCATAGTTTATAAGTCTCACAATTATATATATATCGGCGCTTAATTGAATCGGCCCTTATAAAAGAAATTCCCAGCTTTAATACTTCCGACGGCCAATTCAATACTAATACCTTAATAGGCAAGAAATTCATACTTTCGTTTCTCAAAAATGCCAACACATTCTCGCATAATCCACCTTTGCGCGACTGATTTGTGTGTTTGAAAGCTAAGCAACTTCTGTATCTCACTTATTCACGAGCGATTGACAATGACGCATGTCTCCGTCGAAACCTGGTTTCGCATATAAAGTTAGTCCTATTACTGTGCTTTTATCCATATATATATATATATATATATATATATATATATATATATATATATATATATATATATATATATATATATAATTGTATTTCTTTCGAGAAAATGATCTGAATACGATTCTAAGACCAAAAGAAATGGGATATTTGAATCATTAATATGACTTGAACGTAAATCAACGGAAAAGCGATTATAAATGAACGAAGATCAATGGAAATAACAGAAATGAATATTTTATTTTAAGAAATAATCGTTAGAATTTTTTTTTAATAATTGTTTTGAAATAATTTAAGATAAACACACGAGAATAATTCGGCCAAAATATTAAGCCCAAGGCTGTTGAAGGAAAATAAGACAAAAAACAACAAGGGACGAATGGGAACAATCGAAAAGACTGTTTAGCCGTGGGATGCCGTGGGGTAATTAATCTGAAGCTAGCGATAGTGAATGAATAAACACAACTACCAAGAAGCGAAATATGTGACTTTTGTTCTTTTAAAGCTGCCTCAAGATTATTGATAATTTATCCTAACTGAATCTCCATTAGAGAGAGAGAAAGAGAGTAATTTAAAAAAGAATAACGAGTGAGGTATTTTCTCAAGATTAACTAATTTTCGGGAGGCGATGACCTCCATAGAAAGACTGACTGGCTGCATCAGAGGAGTATTAAAATAAATGGACTATGATATCCTTTTATTTTGTGCATTATTCTGCTTGTGTTCTATCTACGATGATGGTGATGGATAGGGTTATGTTACTCTCTTATTGCAGAATACAGGTATTGTGCTGCTGATGCACTAGGTGAAATATTTTCTAATATTTCTGTCATTTCTAATTATGATACAACTGAAAAAATACTTTGCTTTTGCGCATATTTTTAGGAGGGGGAAAATGTTTACTATGGCTGCAATACTTTGAAAAAATAAATCAGTAAGATCACTATGCTTTTCTCCCTTGTTGCTCGCCAGGAAATATTTTATTTCAAGACTGGGATCTGTGTCAGGTGGTAGCTTCATAGTTCTTTTTGATTGAGTGCACGCTCGCTGGTTTCTTGGTTTCACAGCTGCGTCTTTGTCCGGAACAACTCTCCCAATATATGACTGGTCTTCATCGCTTGGTTTCTGCTTCTTTGGTGACACCACATCCTCCTCCTCTGTGGCTTCTACCTTCCTGGTACCTAAATCTGCTCCATCATCAAAATTAGTCACTGTCTCTCTTTCTCTCTCTCTCTCTGTATCTCTCTCTCTCTCCCTCTCTCTCTCCCTCTCTCTCTCCCTCTCTCTATCTCTCTCTCTATCTCTCTATCTATCTCTCTCTTGCATAAAAGGCTTGAAAAATTAAGTTTAATCTGCACACTTGCATATTATTTTGCTTTTTCCTCCATGACGACCTTTGGTAGCAATCTTACTTATGTATCTTCGATACTAGTTACGCAGAGAAATCCATCTCTGTTTGCAGTCATCTCTTTGTGAAGGAAGACAACACAACTTACTTTAGACATTACTCTATTAAATATAATGTTTCAACCTAATTAAAAAAACAAAAAATCCTAGATAATATTTCAGAAATCTGCCAATACATTAGCCTAAAAATGAATTCGACAATGCTTTTCCACAATCACATCATGCATAGCGAAGGTAAAACTATAGTATTTGTAGTACCAACACTTTTTAGATCAATTATGTGTTAGTATCTATATTATTATTTTTAGTTTCCTTGCTACCTGCACCAGCTTGACAACTATCTCTTTCAGCTATCGCTTAGGGCATTCAATAGTACATGATATTGACTCAAAGGCTTCAGTTGTTCAACATACACTCTTCTACGATATTTCATCGAAATACATCTATAACCTTTTTAGATATCTTTTCTAATAATAAGTGAATAAGGGAGCCACAATGTTCATCTAGATTCGGATCTGGATCCGCTCCGATATCTAATTAATGCTCCTTGTTTTAAAGCATAACCCTCCACAAAGTGTAATTGAAATCCGTCAATATATTTATGAGATATTTCGCGCACAAACAGACAGACGGACAATAGACATACATGGGTGGTCACGTATACTTTCAACTTCCCTTTGTGACGACAGTGGATTGTTTTCCTCAACTTCAAATGAATTATTATAACAAGTCAGTCTCAAATTGGGGATGAACCTCAAAGGTAATAATTTCGAATCATATTTTTTGAGAAATTAGAATTAACCATCCAATTTATGAGCAGGAGTATTCTTACTTGAGGAAGCTTGTGACTCCGGGTCCCATCATGTCAAAGGTAATCAGCAGGAAAGAAATTAGGCTGTAGGGTGGTTGATAAACTTAGATACAGCTTTAGAAGTAATACTTCTTGGTGTTAAATATGTAAAGTACTTAACAAACTACCCAGAATAATAAAAAAAACATAAAAGAAATACTTGGATAATAATGTAATCACGGGTGATATATATGTATATTAAAAAAAACGACATTCTGAAGAGGAAAGAGCTAAGGTACATTCAAACTGTGAATAAAAGGCATGAAACTCAATAATATTTTAGTATATCTATTTTCATTTTACTCGAACGATGGTATATATAAAAATTCAGCTCTTTAATTATAAACTTTTATGATTTAGTGGAAAAAATGGATTGAGCGAAAGCGAAGGACAAGTTAATTGTCGATTGTCGAGGGAATAAGTAAGTAATACGGATAAAGAAATTAATAAGTAAGTAATGTAGATAAAGAAATTAATGGTGATAACGTAATGTAAGGAATAAATAATTTTTAAATGACGTCAGCTTAAATGGGTAAAATAAAATGGAATTTTTAACAATTGTTTCATAAAATCAACCAAACTTTATCTAAGACTTCCTTCCACACAACTAATCCAAGGAGTTTTACACTTCTGAATACACCACTACTACAGTTTACTAAATGCTAATTTTATTCAGAGATAACCCGATAAATTTAGGGTCAAAACCCTCCTCCCTTTAATTTCCCTCACCCCCAAAATGTTTTTTCAATCGATATTTAATTTTCCCGCCAAAATCCAGCGTTAATCACGACGGAAATAGAATTACCATATTTTAGAAGTTTTTCGATGTCGTTTCTCCCCGAAAATCTTGCTAATCTGCCATAGCGGAAAGAAGATCCAAGTCGGCGGGTAACAGAGTGGTCAAGAACGGTCAGCAGAAGAAAAGAAATGCGTAAAAGCTTATTTATTCAAATTATTGATCTTACAAGAGGAACTATCCTGGCATATGAGTAACTGTAGATCGGGAAGGAACGAAATTACGAAAGGGAGAATAAATATAGGGATTAGAAGAGAAATAAATGAGCAATTTAAGAAGATCTAAGAGTACAAGTACTGTTAAAAGAAATACTTTTAAAATTTAGATGTTCAAAATTTCCAGAAGGAAAATTTAAACAACAGGTACATACTTAAAAACGGGAACAAGAACACGTCAAAACAGCTTGGTATGAATGAAAATCTAAAGTTTTATATGACTGCACATGGTTATTAAGGGACGTGGCAGTGTTTCCTGCTGTTACGTCGAGATTACTCCTACGCCGCCTCCCGCCTTATTATAAAAGGATGCATTCGTCGTCTCAGCTTCCAAAAAGTGTAGTTCTGAACGTGTCTTCAAAGAAGGAAAGCAAACGTTAAATATTCCCACTTTCGCCACTCTTATTTCTTCCGTTTTATTGCTTAGCTTTACCACTCCCTTTGGATATCTAAGAAATGATCTTGCTACTACCTTATTCGTTCTTACTTAAAAGAGAGGAACCGGAGAAAATATGAGGAAATATTTTATTACGGATTGGCAAAAAACAGAAGGTCCTCTCGAGGTCAGTCCAGGAAGCAAAATGCTGGTAAAGAGATCAGATTAAATGGAAATGAAAGGGAAAAAGAAGATATAAATCGAACATCAGATAAACATTCGTGCATAAGTATAGGCAACGTCAAACACGAAATCTAATGTACCTAAGGCTCCATTTGTGCTGCTTTTTAAGTAGCCTTTTAAAGTATGAAGCACCTCATTTATATATTTAAAATTAAATTAGAATTATGATTTATGATATTATTCATATGTATGATAATAATGTGTATTCTGCTAATACCTTTGAATATTTTGTTAATAGGATTTAATTACTTAGAATTTTAGTTAATGGTGATTAATAAAATGGTATATTCACGAAACAGAGAACTTAATCAATATTTATTATGTTTTAGCTCATATATATATAACTATTGTGTATTCAATATCGCTATAAATAAGTAATATGACAACAACTATATACCTTACAGAGACTTAAAAAACTTGACAATTTAGATGAACCATTGAATTCTCCACACTTACACGATTTAGCCACATCATATTATTATATTTATAAGAGTTTAGCAAATCACCTGAAGAGAATGAAGTGGTCAATGACAGAGGTCTAAACACCCTTAAAGAACTTTTAAAAATCAAATGATTTTTACAAACGAGACATTGAGAAGTTAGTAGAAACTTAGAAACTACTGGTAGAAATTAGTAGAAATTATATTACTTATTATATGATAAAAAATAAATTATTTATATATAAATAAACTCGAAAGAGTTGAAGATTTTTATCCATAAAATAATTATAAACATAACAAAATGCAGCATTACTTATGGGATGAAGAAAGGAGAGCTGAGAGATATAGAAATGGATTTAACTTATTCATAATTTTCAGGCGTTTCAATGGATGCGAAAATCGCGACTATTTTCAAAATGATTCTCCAATTTTTAATTTCCGTTCGATATAGGTGGAAAAAAGAGATATATGGGAAATAAAGAAATGGATTCCTCTTATGTATCTTATGTTGGGTTAGTTAATGTTGCAGGTTTCATCTAGATAGGTTCAAGATAAAAAAATATAACCAAATAAAAGAAAATCCAGCATTTTAGACCTGTGTCAATTTGTCCATTTCGGCAAGAAAATAGGTTCGCTGAGAGATATAGAAATAGATTAATCTAATGAATTTTGTTCTGACAGTTATTGATGCCGGTTAGGTTAAGGTAGGTTAGAGTAAAGTTTGGTAATAAACGAAAAATATTCACAGAGTAAACTAACAAACAAATATAACGAGATAACAAATGAAAAAATGAATAAAAAGAAGCACACAAAGAACAGTAAACTTATAATCACCTGATAAAAAAATTACCTAACTTTAAGAGCACAGCCAAAAATCATTACCATAGAATAAAGCCCCCAAAAAAATCTCATAACTAGCAAAAAAAATAACAAACTTAGACAATTTAACCTAACTTTGGCAATAGATAAAAAAACTCACATTTCTGAAATGAAACAAAAATATCTGAACAACCTAACCTAACCAAAGTAACGCCGGGTACGCCACGAGACTTTCTATTAAGGAAAGTCAAGCAACGAGGGGCAACCAGATGTTACTTTCTATTAGGGAAAACCGATCAAAGACGGGCATTCAGCTAGTAATTTCTATTATGGAGTGCCCTAAAACACCATGAATACCTCCAGTACTTCGATTAATGAAACCCGAGCAATGACAGGCGTCTTTATAGCACTTACTTTTAAGGAAGCCAGAGCAACACCGAAAATCTTGGTACTCTATTCTATTATGAAAACCAGAGGAATACTGGGCATCATGCTAGTACTTTCTATTATGAAAACCAGAGGAATAACGGGCATCATGCTAGTACACTCTATTATAAAAACCAGATGAATACCGGGCATCATCATATTACTTTCTATTATGGAACCAGAGGAATACCTAGCATCATGTTAGTACTTTC
Organism: Ceratothoa steindachneri; assembly: GCA_963969495.1. NCBI lineage: Eukaryota > Metazoa > Arthropoda > Malacostraca > Isopoda > Cymothoidae > Ceratothoa > Ceratothoa steindachneri. Next base: position 16,556,950 of record OZ018330.1, on the reverse strand, counting down.
TATTATGAAAACCAGAGAAATACCGGGCTTCATGCTAGTAATTTCTATTATGAAATCAGAGGAATACCTAGCATCATGCTAGTACTTTCTCATATGAAAACCAGAGGAATACCGGCCGCCGCGGCTTCGCTTGGTGGAACGTATTCGGGAGGCCCAATTTTCGATGACTTTGTCGCATAAATCTTGCTGAATTTGCTGGATGGTGTTCGTTATGTTGACTTTGAGGACATCAACTGTTTTCAGATTATTCGCATAGACCTGCAATTTATGTTAGCCCCATAGAAAGTAGTCTAATGGCGTTAAATCGCATCATCTCGGTGACCAGTTGAAGTCGCCGCCGCGCGAGATGACCCTGCCCTGAAATCGCTGGTGCAAAATGTCTATCATGGCGTACGCAGTGTGGCACGTAGCGCGGTCTTGTTGGAACCATATGTCATCAGTATCCATATCAGGCATATAATCCAGTTGAGGCCACAAGAAGTTGCTTATCATCGATCTGTATGTCTCGCTGTTGACGGTTATGGCAATCCCATCTTCGTTCTCAAAAAAATGCGGACCGATGATTCCGTTAGGCGAAAATCCGCACCAAATAGTGACTTTGTTGGGATGCAATTGGTGCTGGTGTATCTCCTATTGATTTTTTCCGTCCCAAATCCGACAATTTTTCTTGTTCACAAATCCATTCATCCAAAAATGGGCCTCGTCGCTGAAGATGATTTTTTGGAAGAAATTTGGGGCAACTTCCAACTGCTCTAGAGCCCAATAAGCGAACACACGGCGTTTTCTATGGTCGTTTACCTTAAGTTCCTGGGTAAGTTGAATTTTGTACGGGTGCAGACCCAAGTCTCTACGCATAATTCGCCAAACTGAAGTCGCAGAAAGGCCAAATTCTTGTGAACGACGAGAAATTGACTGCCTCGGATTTTCCCGTACACTCTCATTTACGGCAGCGAGGTTTTCAGCAGACCTTGCATTTCGGCGACGTACAGGTGTTGGCTGATTGTTGATTGACCATTTTGCCTCGAATTTGGCCACCAATCGTCGAACAGTGGACTCGGCAAGACGATTGTGGCGAGGATAGAAATCACGTAATGTGCGGAACGTTTGTCGAACGGAGCACAGATTTTAATAATAACATTTGATGATTTGCACACACTGTTTAACGCTATAACCTTCTATCGTGACTTGCCAAGTACTACTGAACAGTTCACAGTTGCTAGCTGTTGCTTTAACAACTTGGCCAATATCGCCTGACAAAGCTCGAGCGTCCTTGTTGAAAGACCCTTTAGTTAATCCCTAAGAAGATCGGGCATCCTGAGTTTACTTTCAATTAAGTAGAGTCGAGCAAGACAAGGGCATCCTGCTACACCTTTATATTAGGGAATCCCGAGGAACGCTGATCATCATGCTAGTACTTTAAATTAAGGAAACCTGAACGTCATGCTACCCCTTCCCATTAGGGAAACCCAAGATACCCTGGGCATCCTGAAGTTACCTCCAATTTCGAGAAAAGACAAACAACGCAACGCATCTTGCTACCTTTATCTATTACGGAAACATGGGCAAGGACGGGGGGCATCCCCCTAGTAATTTATTTTACGGAAACAAAAGCAACGTCGAGCATCCTTCTTCTCGTTACTATTATGGAAATCCTAGCAACGCCGGCCAATTCTCTAGTATTTTCTATTATGGAAACCCGACCAACGCCTTGCATCCCGCTCCACCCTTTAAATATGGAAACCCTGCAACGACGCCATTCTGCTAGTATTTTCCATTAGAGAGACTCAAGTAACGGCGAGCGACCTACTAATACTTTCTATTAGAGCAATCCTTTAATATTTTAAAGACTTTGATAGGGTAAACGATTATTTTCCAGGAAATTCAATTAAATTAACTTCGTTTCCTATAGTTTATTTCAACGTAGTTCGGTGGACAAACAGAAAACAATAAAGGAACCTAAATACAGATAGTGAAAAACTAAAACCAGTTAAAGAAAAAAATCTCTGATATTATCCCAGAGTGCTCGGGTGGGTATAGTGCACACAAATAACCCCAGGAACAAAGAGTCCAAAAGGTTTCCCAATCGCTGGGAAGGGTTTGGACACCATCGATTTCACATGATCTGTGAATGATATTATCCCAGAGTGCTCGGGTGAGTATAGTGCACACAAATAACCCCAGGAACAAAGAGTCCAAAAGGTTTCCCAATCGCTGGGAAGGGTTTGGACACCATCGATTTCACATGCTCTGTGAATGATATTATCCCAGAGTGCTCGGGTGGGTATAGTGCACACAAATAACCCCAGGAACAAAGAGTCCAAAAGGTTTTCCAATCGCTGGGAAGGGTTTGGACACCATCGATTTCACATGCTCTGTGAATGATATTATCCCAGAGTGCTCGGGTGGGTATAGTGCACACAAATAACCCCAGGAACAAAGAGTCCAAAAGGTTTCCCAATCGCTGGGAAGGGTTTGGACACCATCGATTTCACATGCTCTGTGAATGATGGAAGATGCATAGGACAAATAGAAATAATGAGCTTTAAAATAATAGATTTGAAATTAGATCGAGAATAAAAGGTACCGTAGAGTTGCAATTTCAAAAAATGAGTATGCAGGACGCAGTTATAAGCTTCTTTGCAAGCGCCTAAATTAATCCACCAAACCTCAAATTTATAAACAAAACAGCTCTTTCCAAACCCCAAAATGAAGCGAGATCATGAAACTTGCAGACGCTTAGCGAATATAATATTTCAATGTGAGGAAATCTCCTGATAAATAAATTAAGGAATAACAGCTCTAGGCAGAGGCAAAAAACAAAAAGGGTTCAAACAAACAGACACCCTGAGAGGATGAGGAACGACAAACAGGCATTGCATCACAAACATATAGTAAGAGAATGGATGACAGGCAAGAGAGGGAAGGTTCCAAATTGACAGACATTGACAGATTCCCTCTCCTTCAATAAAACGGGAACAAAGTCTCCTCGAACAATGATTATGAGGGGGATCATAAACTAAGAACGCATGCGCACATATTTCACTACATATAAACAAATAAAGAGTAAACATGAGTCTTATTCGCGATAAATTGATTAAAACAGGTAACATAGGCCATAGAAAAGAGCGAACTAGTGCATAAATCACAAAAGAAAACAAAAGGGTCAGTTAGATTACAAGAATCAAGTAAAGATAAGCCATTAATCAATGCCTAGTAAATATAAGTAGTCTTTAAATTAAGCTAGTTAGCTAATAAAGATAAATCATCTGTAGGATGACCCATCAAAGATCACCATCAATAAACTGACCCGAGCAAGAATTTTCATGTGAATTAGGAAAAATAAACAAATTATCCACAAAGGGGGTGTTTTCTCTTTGCGAATTCACACGTATATTTTTACTTGGTCAGTTTATAGATGCCTTATCTTCGATATGTCGTCTTGTAAATGCCTCATCTCCACTAACATACTTAAGCTACCATAACATAATTTCCAAAAGTCCAAGTGAATAATTATAATTAATATTATAAAGTCAAATGCATCATGAAGCACAAACAACCTAGCTCAGTTAACCAGAAGTAAAGATAAGCCATCTTTAAGTTGACCTCGTAAAGAAGAGCAATTTTTTTAGGATGTCTTATCTAAATTTGATCAAGTAAAGCAGGAAAAATAGTTGTAATAAATAAAACTGAAAACGAGAAGTTTAAAAATATATAATTGTAAATTCTACGCCACCATGCTATCTTCCCCGCCCCATTTCTAGAAAATTCAAATTTAGAATAAAATTTCGTGGAAAAACGTATAGAATAATTTTGCCTCATCATCTTCCCATGATTTAAAGTAAGGGACCCCCATTTTCTCGGCCTAAAGGCCACAAGGCGAAACTTAGGATTGCCCGGGGGCTGCAGCCTCGAAAGGAGAGAAAAAACATGCTAAAATCACAAAGGAACAATCATGATGTATTATTATTAAGGCACCTGATCATGTTTGTACCACAAAGAGATGTAATATCTGGGTTAACTGAGGAGGTTGACAGAAGAAGCACACCAGACAAGTGATGATATGACAGTAACGACCGTAGCTTACTGTGGGTCTCATTCGTCTTGGAGAACAACTGTATGCGGTTCAAAACATACGTACTACTTGGTAGGCGTTGGCGATTAGGTTGAGGAACAGCCAAAAGAGGAACATGTGTTTCTTAAAAAATCAAGAATGTGGCAAGTGAGGAAATCTGAACTTTGAATCTTTTAAACACAGGACATCAATGAGTTCTATTTCCAGTGGCTTGAACACTGTGGCAGTTATGCGAACAAATCCAGATTCGTTTCATCGACGGACTTCAGCTCTGCTTTCAAACATCTGCGCTAGTATTCGTACCATGCATTGATACAACTTATCGAAATTCCTCACATACTTCACAATTGAGGTTGATAACTCCAACAAACACACAACTTATTAGTATCTTTCACTTCAGTACTTTCATCCAAGGTCAGATGGAAGAAGGAGAGAGAAGCAGAGCTGCATTCCTTCAGGACACATCGCATGTTCCTAGATATCTCTTCTAGACACCGTGTCACTCGTTGTAGAGATGACGTTCACAAACGCACTCCTCCTTTTCAAGGCAGACAGAACCCACAGTGGCCAGCATTCTTTCTGACAGATTTTGTAGGAATGGAATAAGTGCATTGTTCTAAGAGTATTGGCAGGTGTGAGAGTTAAATATTTTCGGCAATAAAGATGATATCGTTAGAAATAGTGGTAATATCTTGAGTGATGGGAACAGCTAGTTATGCAGTGGATGTGTGATGATTTCCTGAGTCTGTGTCAGCAAGAGATGCAGAGTGAGGTGCGCCACGACTGAGCTATATAATATAAGAATCAGTTATGGACGACGCTATGTAAGATATAGGGAGCATTTTAGGTATGTGCCCTGCAACTGGGTTCAAGTAAATACTTTTGTGCCATGTTTTTGCTATGATTCGGGCCATCAAATCTTCCGATTCCCTCTTCCTTTCCCCCTTGAACGTTTAGAGCTAAAGAATTGTGCCTTGGCTCTTCATTTCCCCCCCTGTCCGGGGTCGGTCTGGCCATATCATTATTTCCATCATTTTCACTCATAATTGGAATACAAATGCATCATGGAGATTCGTTTTTCGCGCTGGGAGGAGGTGAGGGGGCTGGGGGACAGTGATCATCCCACCAATCGAACGAAGGGCATTGAAGAGAATCAGAAAATGCAATGGTTTGAAAGACGTCGCTTTCACATCATTACAAGGACATGATTGATCTTTTCAATTATTGGAGGGTGAAGGAAAATGTGTTTTATGCAAATGAATACTAAATTCTAGGGGTGAAAGAGAAAGGGGTGTATAGAGATGGATGAATAGGAAGTTCAATGGTAGGAAAAATATCTCGGATGATGACACCTTAGAAATGTAAGGAGAGAATTTAGTCAGGACGTCGCTCTCTATTCCTGAAACGTATGATTTATTCTAAAAAAGTAAAGACCAAAGGGGGCATCTCCGCCAGGAATATTTGTTTCAATAAAGATTACAGTGGTGAAGTTAGTGTTAGTAAAAATAAGCAAAATGTTCCTGAGGAATCACTTGGACCTTAAGGATACGAAGCTCTCCTACCACTTATTTAATAATGAAATGAATCCTCCTTTCTGCATCACCATTGTGGGGAGCTTCAAGACACTACAATGTGCCCTGGTCGCCTCTCTCATTCTTTGCCTGCATCTTTTGTTAATTTCTCTCAGTAAATTCTCCTGTCTGTCTATCGTTATCTACTTTATATCTACTTGCCCTCTAGATGTTTGGAGAAGTGGTGAATGTAGATGGCTTTTAATCACACGGCCTTGTTTTGCACCCCCATCGGGTCCCGTTTCTGATGGTACAAACTTAACCTTTTATTTTTTTCAAATTTCAAATTTTAACTTTAACATTTTTAAGATTAGTTAAAGATTACTGTCTTGAAGGGTCGGAGGAGCCCCCTTGAAACTGTTAGTCCCCACTGTGATAAACATCATAAGGCGCAAGTCGGTGGTCAAAGCCATACTAAAACAAAATATCTAGTCGCAATTTCCCTCAGGTACACAATGAACACTCCTAGTTTCCTACCACGACGCAATAAAACAAATAAGGATAAAATGATAGGAAATAGAAAGTAAACATTAAAAGAGGCTTTTTTCCTATTTTATTTCCTTTTCTTTTTTTTTGTCATCTCCTCTTTTTCTTGGTGACAAAGCGCCTCTTTTCATAGCTTTCAAATTCCGGAACTTGTAGGTTGAAGACTCTTTTGAGGCGTCATAACAAAGGCCTCCAATAAATCCAAGGGAGCCTTTTGTTTGGCTATTTTGTCGGCGTCGGGGCACACTATATTTTTTTACTTGAGCTAAAGAATGCAGACGCTTCGTTATATTTAGATGGTTCCTGTGTAGAAAGTCATTTTGTATTGCTTTTGTTAGCTTGCCGCTTCCCCCTTAGAAAAGATACGACGGCCGAGGGAGTTATTCTCATTAAGTAAACTCCTTATTGGCGAAAAAAAATACTTCACCGTCCAACTATGACCATTATCGCTCAGGTTGTGGTTTGTCTGAATTTACCTCACTAAAGAATAACCATACCCTCATATCTGCCATGTCAAGTCACACACCATTATTCCATACCCCTGATCTTTCAAAGCGATGTAACTCTATGCACTCTAGCATCTTGTCCAATCGGAGTTCATCACGAAGAAGAAGGTCCCTTGTACACCCGAATAAACACGCACACGTACAAACCTTGAGGACTGTTTGGGATCGGGAGAGGAATTTCCAAGGCAATTGAGAATAAAATAGTGGGAGATATCGTATAATCTTTTACAGTGATTCATAAAAACTCCTTGATGACCTCACAAGGAGGTTCAAATTCGTAGCTTGGTGTCCTTGTGCATTTTGTACGTAATTCTCGCTCGGAAGCTTTATTCCAGCTTCTCGATCCCAGAATTCAAGTTTAAAGAAGTTTGCAATTGTAGTCCCGATGGGATAACGAGGGTAAGCCAAGTAAATGAAATTAATATAGTTTTTTTTAAAGGAAAATAAAAAAATATATTTAATTAACAAAGTATTCTTCATCATCATTGCCAATGCTCGCCCATCGTTTAACTAAGCAGTAGATTCCTTTCCTCAAGAATTCACTCGCTTTGGATAAATATATGATCTAATATCCTTTACTACCTTCATGTTAAAGTAAACTTTGCCATTTAGGTGTGGTCGGAATAAGTTAAATAAATGGTAATCAGGGGGTGCAAGGCCAAGAGGAATATGAAGGGTGAAAAAGAACTTCCCAACTTATCGCAACATTTTTATTCTTGGGTCAAATGTGCCAAGTACCTCCTTCATGACCAGTGGAGGACATATTCTTTTAAGAGCTTCATTTAAACGTTGCAATTGTTGCACATATAAACGTTCTTCAGACGATTTTTGTTGCTTAAAAATAACATGAGCCTAACTTGCTTCAAACATGGAACAATTTTAACAACTCTAAGAAGCTATTTTTTGTCTTCTAAAAACGAAATAAATTTCTTGACAATTTAATATTAATTATGCCATGAAAATATACTAATTGCGAATGTTAATTATAAATTATTAATTTTACAATCCCCTTAATATGATTAAAAATTAAAATATATATATTGTGAGACTCCCACCCTTATAATTGATAAAGATTTAGCCCATGATAATAGCGTTATTCAATGTTGCTAAGTATTCATAAATGTCTAATTAAATGTGTTACTGAAGCTCCTTCCTTTGCTAAATGCAGTAGATGCGGTAAACATGAAGATCGGCGGCGCGCCCGAAAAAGTGTATTTTATTTACCTGTATGTTTCGTTCACCCGCGCATGCGTATTCATGCGCGTTTGGTTAAATAAAAACGTTAGAACATTATTCTATAAACAATTATAATTATATACTGGTGGGCTGTGCCCCCAGACCCCCGTCCTCAATTGATTGAAACTCAGGATCATCGTAGGGGGCTCCCCCCGCAGTGATACCCCATCCCTTTGAATTTACTCCATATTGGAACAAGGACGAAATATTTTGCGTCCCATCGTTCGCGCCGCCGATCTTCATGTTTACCGTAGATGCATTTGAAAATGATTCATTAAACGTCTACATTCTGAGCCCTGAATCTTATCCACGGACTTGGTTTGGTTTCGTGGTCAAACCGAACTTGTAGATGAAGCTCAGTTCACCGACGCAATCATGCTATGCGGTTGCTATAGCAATCATCAGCTACCTTTACAGTGCATCGAGCTAGCCGGAGGGATGCTCATCAACCACGTCAAACTGATAATTTTGACATACAGTGTTCTCTCTCCAGTGGATAAGCCCCACCCCCGCCTCTTCCCCGCCTGTATTGATGCAGCAAGACTGAAGGTTAAAATAGCCAATTGAAGCAGTTCTCGTTATGACTTTTAGATTGAATTTTGGCTACCATTACTCGCTTGATTTGAAGAACGAGCGCTCCCCCCCCTCCATCCCTAACGAATGACATGATGCAGTGTGAGGGGAGCTCATCTTTGCTAGAGCCTCGTTAGTTTCACTATATCGCCTACCATGGATCCCTCCGCCCCCGACGTACCCTCAGAATGCTGCCAAACTACTGGGAGGGATATTTAATATTGGGTTTGAGAGCCAAGGAGTAGCACGGGAAACCATGCTACTGTTGACATCTGGCGTGTCTCGCTCCTTCTTGTTCATAATGACGAAGAGTCAAATGCTTAAATTATAGAAATTTGGGCAGGTGATGATGGAGAATTTGTCGCCCTCCTGCTGTTCCAGAGCCTACTACTCTGGATATGTACCATTAACTCAACTCTATCCCTGGTATTGATTCCCTTGTTGGTTTTCATTTCTTAGTTTTATAATCATAATGATACGAAATTCATGTGTGCCCGATTTGCTTGTTCGTGTTCGACTCTTCCTGTGGCTCCCCTTCGTATATCTTTTTCTCTGTCTTCTTTTGTATCGCAGTGCGGCGTCAGCCGTCAATGGCAAGAGGATAACATACGACACGTCCTTAATGGCGCCTTTCCTGAGTCAAATCACAGACGTTTAACTAATTGGCGCCGATTTGCAGCCACATTTTAAAGGCTTTTTCATGAATTTAAATTGTCTGAGAAAAGTTTAAATTAAGTTTGGAAAATATATTATATTTCTTGAAAGTAACTTGTTCATAGGTTGGCACATGAAGTTATATGCGTGACTGCCTGCAATAATGTATCCATTTTTTTATTTATTCGAGTAACTTTTAAATTTAGGCAAATTTAAACTACGCGATTTCAAAATAATGCGAGTTTGTTTGGTTCAAATTTGACCGCAGAGAGGCGCTGAGGCTCAACCAGCTGCCCGAGAATGGCAAATCGCTTTTCTTAGACTATCGTGCAGACACCCTTCTCAGATCGTCTGAAAGTAAGTTTTAAATTTTCTGGATCACTTTAACTTATTCCATCCTATTTTCACCTTAAAATGAACTAAGCAAGCAAGTCCACCCCATGCACAGTTTTAAGCACTATGTTAAACAAATTACATTTGCTTTCGGCGCTGAATAACACTTTCCATTTTTCAGCATTCTCGATGACATGCTTAGTAGAGAAGGCCAGCCTAGCTGCTTTATTTATTTTTATGCTTGTTTTTTTTTGTTTCACCTCTCTTGAGCGACATTTTTCAGTCTGTCAAGGCATATTTAAGTCCATGTTCTGGGCAAATTGACGTGAAATACAGGTTGATGTCCTAAATTGGTTATTCATCGAATCCAGTCGTATCTTGCGATCTCCCGTCGACTTGCAGGACCCTGTATCCCCATGAAGCTTTATTATGCGTGAAATCACGGTTTTTGAGCGATTACAATGGCTCAAAATCTCTGTCAGTGTCGTTCCTTTAATCTTTCACTGCACAACCTTCTTTTTGAAGTATTTGTTGAACTTTAGTGTCTCTCCCTGAAAACGAGTAATACCATCAATCAGTAGCGGTCTATAATACACGTGATACAGTGTTGCCACACGGGTAGGAATTTTTACTTGTAAGCTAAAATTTATGTTATCAATCTTTTATATTTAACACATCCTTTCTTCAAATACTACACTACTTACTCATAACTTTGATTAGTGGCTGATTTATGAAATGAAACTTGAACACGAGTATTTTCAAGAAAATGTAGCTTTGGAAGGTACAGTATTTTGGGGTGAAATAGAGCTGTCTCCAAACACAACTATCATTATTTCATATCGAAGTTATTTATTTGAATTATGTGAAATTCACAAAACATGGCGCGTAAATTGAGAGAGCTGCGTGCTACGAACTCGGGCCGGCAAAAAAAATAAGATGCACTCGAGGCGAGTTCAAGATGGATTGATTGGTTTTAAGTGGCGCAACTACTCGGTTTTGCCTCCAGCTAGGCTTTTTATTCAGCTTGTGCATTTTTTAGGGGCGGTGAAAATTTACAATTATGATTCAATACTTGTTAAAAAGAATATTAAAAAGAAAATAAATTTAAAATTTAAAATAATGAGTATTTACAGATGTAGTGCAGAGCTGTGGATGAATGAGGGTGAATGAGTGAGTAATGATTTATAAATGGATGAATGAATGTGTGAGAGATGGTGCGGGTAAGTGGGTGAATGAGATTGAATAGATGAATTATGCCTGATGAAGTTGATTTATGTTATTTAAAGAATAGTGCTTTGATGGATGCATGAGGAGGATGTGGATGAATAGGTGAAAGATGATCAGTAAATGGATGTAGGCTAAAATATATGAAATATATTTTATAATTTATTTTAGAGTATTCATATTGTTGTAAAATAGAATATACAAGGGGCGGTCAATAAGTTGTTCAATTCGGATATAAGGAAACGAGATATGAGGAAAAGTGTTTTATTATTTTTCAATATAACTACCCTCGACTTTAATGCACTTGCGCCACTTGTCCCTGAGGCTTCGAATTCCCGACAACCAGAAATCTCCCGACTGCTGTTCAATCCACTCCTGGACGGCGAGCTGGACATCTTCATCGTCCCCAAACCGGCCTCCCCGCAGTGCAGCCTTGAGCTGGCGGAATAAAAAGTAGTCGTAGGGGCCAGATCTGGACTGTAGGGGGATGGTTGTGCTCCTCGAATCCGCACTCGCACAGGGCAGCTTGTGCAACTCTAGCCTTATGGATCATGAGGCGTCAGGTTTCTAGGGACCCAACGGGCACAGACTTTGGTCATGGCCAAATTGTCGTGGATGATGTTGATAACACTTCCATGTGATATTCCAAGTTCTCGCTCCCGTCGATTTTCGAGGATCATCCTCTGCACACGGGCCACATTGTCCTCATTGGTCACATCTAACGGGCGTCCTGGACAGGGGTTATCTTCAAGGGACTCACGACCATGGCAGAACTTCCTATTCCAGCGAGCAATGGTTGCATAGGAAGGGGCGATGTCAGTGTACACTGCGACCATGCGTTCATGGATCTCTTTTTCATTTTTGCCTTCTTTGCTTAAAAATTTATCACTGCGTGGTGCTCAACCTTCTCCACTGTTGAAAGATTTGTGACTGACTATCTGCGATCAGCTACTGCTTCTTAAATAGACGAGGCAGGAGCGTGCGGCTGCAGGTTCTGGCTTGTCATAACTTGTCCTAACACCTCCACAAACAGCCATTCCCCTTCCTCTGTTTTGCCACAGCGATTCGCAAAACCTATTGACCGCCCCTCGTATATTTGGAATATAGTATTTTTGAATTATATATGTTGGAGTAGGACAGCCTCTTTTAAAAATATGATCGCATCCCGATTCACTCCACGAGCCTGGACAAGCATCTGCTCACCGGTGCCTCACAAGATGGGCGTTGTGGAAATCTGCCAGGCTGGGACACTCCACCGTCATGCGGAACACCGTGCGAGGCACCAAACAATCATCACAATAAGGGAGTGGGTCCCTCTCCATAAGGTGCCTGTAGGTACTGTGGGTGTGGCCTATCCGGAGACGAGTAACCACCACCTGCAGGTGACGTGGCAGACTACTGTACTTCCATCTCTCCACGCTTTCGCGGATCGATCTTAGTTTGTTTCCATCTACTGCGGTCCACTGCTCTTTCCATGCCTGAAGTATGGTATGGCGGATGGCAGGTTGGAGATCACTGGCTGGTATTGTGAGGCGGGTTGTTGTCGGTCTTGATACGGATGTCTTAGCGAGGGCGTCCGCCGCCTCGTTGCCAGGGACTCCCATGTGGGCAGGGAGCCAGCAGAATTTCACAGTGCAACCTCGGTTCATCAGAAGATGGAGCCACTCCAAGCTCGATAGAACCAGTCGGTGGTCGGGATTAAAACAATCTATTGCTTGAAGGGCACTTCGAGAGTCTGAATTACATAGAACACATCAGTCTTTAGTAAAATAAGGCCGAGGGCAGTCAAGATTGCAGTAAGTTCTGCAATGAATATAGAGGCAGCTCTATGAAGAGTATCTCCTCCCCTGGATGAGGGAAAGATAACTCCAAAACTGACTCTCTCATCGGTCTCAGAGCCATCTGTGCAGAATGATATAGATAATTCATGCAAAGACTGATGGTCTTTAACCTGTAGGAGCTCAGCTTGCGGCGGGAGTAATCCTTTTCTCCCTGAAAATACACTGCAAAAGTTGATCTCAGGCAGATCCCAGGGACCTAGTCTGTGCTTCTCCTGTGGGCTTATTTGCAGTCAAATCGGGGTGGGCGTCAAGCAACACACAGATTCGTGCACCAAATGCCTCTGGAGTGGAGCCTTTACTAGCGTGGTGGTGTAGTAGTTTGGTTGTTCGCCTCCCCTCTCCTATGTCTAATCTCTTTCTTTTTTTGCAGAATGTGTGTGTGTGGATCGTGTGATCACCGTCTTTGCTTTGTGTGGGGGGACTCAATGGATTTCTATCGTGCTCCCCCATTCATCTCCTGTTTTCTTTTTAGGCGGATTCTTTCAGCATAACTATAACATTGTGTTAGGTAAAAGTTTGGAAGTCAAGTTTGTGACTGAGGAAGGAAGAGCCACCTAGACGGAGGATAGGTGAGTGAAGATTGTGTGAGAGTGGATATGGTTGAATGTGCTAGGAGTAAAGTTGTTCTAGTGTGGCAGTGAATAGGGAACTAAATGTGCCTTCTCTTTTCCAGTTCTGTGGTTCCGATTGTCGCCGACATCTGGCTTTCAGAGACGGCTGAAGCCAATCTTGACTCTCGTGTGGTAGTAAAGGGACGCATCGATTGGAGCCTGAGCCCTCCCACTTTCCGCTTTGACTGGAACCACCACTTCCTCGTCCTTGAGTGCGGATCATTCGCCTTGGCTAGAGCTGGACTCCCAGTCCCTTAAGAAAAAGGAACCTCTTTTCCCTTTAGAAAGCGGGCCCGCCTCCCTTTTCCTCCCCCCTCCCTTCCCATACCGAGAATAGCGCTCTCAGAGCTGAAGAAAGTTGGACAGACTCACATGGTGGCACTGGAAAATCTGGTCGTAAAGCCCTAAACATTTCCTTGTTTGCGTGTGTGTGGCCAAAGTGAAGTTTTAAGGCCCACTATATATATTTATATATATATATATATAAATATATATATATATATATATATATATATATATATATATATATACATATTTATATATATATATATATATATATATATATATATATATATATATATATATATATATATATATATATATATATCTTTCGGTTGTGGTTATAAATAGTAAATATTTTGATAATTGGGTAAATTTACATTTTTGTTTTCTGGGGTTGTGGTTGATCATTATATTTTTCGTGTATAAATTAAAAATAGAAAATACTCTTCTCTCCTCAATACCCTCTCCTTGAACCACCGAGCGGACCTTGTCAGGGCGGCGGGAATTTTTGGCTGTGGACTCGCGATATCGCCGCTACAGTGGGTGGCATTGGCATCAGTATTCACTCTTTGGCTAGCCAGAGAATCAGGCAGTCTCTGTAGGCGACACCAGCATCTGATCAGTGCTGAATGCCTGCGATGGTTCAAGGGAATTGCACATCCATTTACTAGAAGGCAAGGGATGGGGGACGACCTGAATGCCCCAGTTTCGAGGCGCACTCCTCCGAGGTGGATGAAATATAGCGCCTTATTCGGGCTTGGGTAGCAGAGTAGTACAGCTCGCAACCATATTCTAGATTTGGCAATACTATTGCATTGTGCAGCCTCCACATGATATCGCGGTCTTTCCCCCAGGATGCATTTGACAGTAATTTTAGAAGATTCATTGCCCTAAGGCAATCAACCTTCAGGGAACGGAGATGAGGAGACCAGGTTAGTCTGGTGTCAAAGACTAACCCCCAAAACCGAGCTTCATCCCTACACGGGATCCGGGCCCTAAAGATACCGATCAGTGTCGGGATGTATTGCCCGGATCCTGCAGAATTGTACTGCGATGGTCTTTTTCTGCGAGAAGCGGAAACCCCTAAGGGTAGCTTACTCACAGACTTTATATATGGCAAGCTAGACACGTCTTTCAGCCGCTGACATCCGTGAAGTTGCCAATGATATTGACAGGTCGTCCACATGTAAGGCGCTGATCACTCCATTTAGGGGCACATCCACTGTCATTGATGGCAACAGTAAGTAGAGTTACATTCACGACACTGCTTTGTGGAACTCCACCTTTGACTTGATAGAGGGAGGAGGACTCGTCCAGCTCGAACCCGGACAATCCTATTGGCCATGAAGGCCTTTAAGAAACACAGCAATCTCATCCTTAGACAGGTTCTGTAGAGTGTTTGGAGAACGCCGTGTCTCCAGGCAGCTTCATAAACTTCTTCAGGTAAGAAAAACGATAATGTGGTTCTTTTGCGATCTAAATGCCCTGCAGATTGACGACTCCAGTGTTAGGAGGGCGTCGGGTGTAGAACGAAACTTGCGGAACCCAAACTGGCAGTTTGCGAAGAACTCTTCGTGTTCCAGGATCCACATAAGTCGGACATTGGCCATCTTTTCAAGCAGTTTGCACATGCACGGTATGAGTGAGATTGGAAGGAAGTTGGTAGACTGCGAGTGATCTTTTCTATGCTTCGGCATCGAAACTACCACCGTCAGGCTCTAGCTCCTTGGGAATGTTCCCTCTATCCAGATTCGGTTATAGAGGCCAAGCAGAAAGGACATCACTTCTTTCGGAAGATGTCGAAGAATTGCATAGAGGATGTCGTCGTACCCTGGGGAGCTGTGCTTACAGATTTTCGGGGACTTTCTTAATTCACGTATGGTGAAGAGCACGTTGTACGAAACTCCACCTCTGGATGCAAATTCAATGTCCTTCTGTTCCTCTCAGAGTCGTTGTATATCCGGAGGGGAAATAGTGTCGCACTGGATTACTGAAGCAAAGGAAAAGTGCCAAAGGCCTCTGCCACATCGGAAGGTGAAGCCACGGTGTTTCCATTCAACGACAGGATGGAGCTTGATGGGGGGGAAAGTACTTTCCTTTTATTTTAAGGACCGTTGCCATATCTTTGACATTGGTGTGCAGGGCAAGATGGAGCTCACATAGGATTGCCATGAGGAGCGTCGAGAAGACTTCATTGTCCAGCGGTAGCAAGCCTTAGATCTGTGGAAGGTAACCTTACGGGTTTGTGGGTTAGGCTGAAATCTGTAGCTTCTCTCGGCCAGCCGAGAGGCCCTTCGGCAGCTGAACAGTCCTGGTTCCACCAGGGAACCGGATGTCGTGGGAAATTCCCAGATGTGTGGGGGATGCTCACTGATGCAGCGAAGTAGAGGCGGGATTTGATGTATTCCACAGCCGCATCGACAGTGCCAAAGTCTTCTGCACGGCTGTCAAAGTTGCATTATTCCACAAACCTTAGCCAATCTGCACGGGGGAGAGACCACTTTGGGATACAAGTAGTGGGAGAGGATACCACAATCTTTAGAATTATAGGATTGGGCCACTTCCATGTAGATCTTCATCCGCTGTTCAAGTGAAATCCGCTGCTATACTTGAGCTGCAGAGCGAGAGGTCTATGGCAGTGGATTTGCCTGCTTGAGTGTGGAAATGGGTGGGCTCACCAGTGTTGAGGACAGCTAAGTCATGCCCATCAATAAAGGTAAGGAATCAGTCACTTCTGCTGTTGAAGATGGAATCCCCCCCCTTAACAAATGACGATAATTTAAGTCTCCGACCAGTAACAATAGTAGGGGCTGCCCCATAAGGTTTTCTAGGTGCTGGGGTACAATGTCATCACTTGTCAGTAGATAAATGGAGCAGACTGTGTAGTCTGTGCTTAGGTGGACAAGTCCTGCCTCAGCCTGCAGGGGGGATTGTAATTTTATTTCTTGGAAGGGGACATCACGGCGGTGGTATAAACAAACGCCGCTGCGATGTCCTCCATCACTGCAAGTAGAGGTTTGCAGCACCTCATATCCCGTGGACAATTTGCCTGCCTCATCATGGACTATTGAAGGCAAATAACTGCTAGCTGGGGAGGGGTCTGCCACCAGGGTGGCGAGATCCTCTAGGTAGTTCTTAGGCCACGAATGTTCTACTGTAGGATCGTAGCCATGTTTATTTTTATCAAGGTTTAAGGACCACTATGCCTGTCTTTTTGGCCGATGTTCTTGCACTTGAACTAAACTTTTTTTAACCCCCTCCCTGAGGTAAGGGTAAGGTAAGGGTGATGGTTAGAAGATTTTTTCCCTTTCTTCTCCAGCGTTCTTTATAGGGAGCTTGATAGTTTTTGTGCGGCCCCAGTGGCCCCCTTTGTGGGAGAGACCCACTGATGGCTGTTTATGACCTTTATGTGTCCTTATGGAATTTTTGAGGGACTCTACCTCCCTAGGGCGTGACAAGACGTCAACCTTTTTATGGGGTGCCGAACGGAGATTTATGTTGGAGCTGGTGACACTGTGGCTCTCCTGCTTCTCTGTGTTGCCGTTACTTGACATGTTGTTGGTGTTTTGGTCTTTGTACGCCGGGGGTAGTAGAGATGTGGAGGCAGCAAGTACTGCCCACAGCTCTTAAGCCTCCGCTGCCAAGATGATTTTAGCAGGTGGTGATGCCTCTACCAAGGCCAAGGACTCTGAGGAGGAGCGACGTCTCTTCTGCTATGAGAATTTGGAGACAGGTCCTTCTTTGGCTTGGGCTCTGCAGCCTGGACTAAGTCGACCGGTGGTAACTCGATTGAGTTGGCATGCGTCGATTCGGCCTCGTTTTCTAGGGCACCAAATCTGTTCCCAGCTGCCAATGCAACAGATGCACCTTCTTAAAGCAGGATTGTGACATTCTGATTTGGGAGAGCAGTTTTTGTTTCTTTGGCAGGGTGGCTAGCTACAGTGAAGGAGAAGGTATTCACTCCCTCCTTCCTCTGCCGAAACATCAGCTCTTTTCTAGTGCTCCACAGGCTGATTTTCTGTAAGTTGGCCCGATGTAGGATGTCCTGCTTAATTTATAGCTTTCGCATTGCCGAGAATTCACAGGATGATCTTCACTGCAATGGAAGCAGTATGCCTCTTTACGGCATTCTGCCGTGGTATGATTATCTAGAGCAGAGCAGTTGCCGCATCGTGGTGCATCTTTACAGTGTTTCCTCCCATGTCCTTAATTGAAGCATTAGTAGCATAGGGGGGGGGGGCGCCTTTGAAAGGTTTCACCTTCATTGATTGAAGGCCAATCTTGATCGTGTCGGGTGCAAAGCATCCAAAGAAACCAATATATTTAGATTTTTTGGCCCCTTCATTTTTGTGTCATGGCTCACATTGTCAGGGCACATCTTAACTATCTCCCTTTTTGAGAGGTCAAAAGGGTCATAACTGTATATCCTCCCCTTACTGGAGTTGAAGGTCTTATGGGGCTTAATAGTTTCAAACATGCTATCAGATGGACATGGGAGGTTGGAGAGCATGTTTGCCTGGGTGACATCTTTGGCGTGTATAAAGACTCCCTTGCTATACTTTTTTAGATGAAATTCAGGGATGAGTCCTAGCTCTCCCTCTCATCAGATACCAGGCGGCTCGGATAAAATTGCCCTTACCTTCTTAGTAGTAGGCAACGAACCAGTATGGGGTGAGTACTTTTTGTCGCCTTGTTGCCTTTTCTTCCAGATGCTCTTCAAATACGTTCTGACAGTAGTCCTGCTCTGTCTCTTCCAGATTACTTGATCTTACGAGTCTGACAGAGAAGTTTTTGTCGCATATGGGTAAGGAGGTTGTATGTTCAAGGGTTGTCTTGGCGTCATCCTTTGTAAGGAAGATCACAGAGCATACGTTGTTGGTATCATTATTCTCGTAGATCATTCTAATTTTAGTTACCGTACCAAACTTCTTCATGATAGTGTGTATCGCGTTGTGTGAGGTTTTGTAACATATCAGTCATTATAATTGAGTCTCCGTTTTGTGATGATGTAGAGGACCCAGCATGTGTCCTGCTACCAACTTTCCCATTCTTGATTGTTGAAGCAGTGGGAGGTGATCCCTTCTGCTTCTCTTCAGAAGCACAACAGCCAGTAGATGATGTCTCGAAAGCCTGGTAAGCCACCTAACGAGAACCAGAATTTTTTTTTAATATGAGAGTAAGATTATAAATATGTGAGTTGGCTTGTAAATATAGTTGACTTGTACTGATGTGGGAGTGGTTATTAAAGATGTGAGAGGGTTATTAAACATGTCACAGTATGCTTTTAAAGATTTGAGAATGGGTTGTAAATGTGTGAGATTAGGCATGTAAAGATTTGAGATTGGACAAAAATTAGGGTGGTCCCGAAATTCAAAGACAACGATGGGATTGGTGCTCATTGCTTTATAGATGCCACTTCTGGAAAAGTCCTCCAGCTAAAATTTCTCCGCGATCGAACACTATTTAGGGTATGCCATGGGTCAAAAAATGTTCAGCCCTCTGTATGATACCAACCACACATGACTAAACTTACAAAAACGAACTAAGAGTACACTTATGACATTTGTTTCTTGCAAAAAATATTGAAAATGAAAGAAAAATGAACGTTCTACATTTATTCAATCGAAACAGGAGTGTATTCTCACACGTGAGACAAGAAAATCACCTTTCACTTCTTCATGACAACAGTACCCTTTTTCGGATTGGGAAAGTTTCGGCGGTGTTCGGAGATCTGCTGAAGGAGGAACTGCTTTTGGTCTTCGTTTTTGGTGATCCAGTCGTTGTAGTCCTCAATCAGCTTCACGCCGTGCTCCGCTACGTCGTTGTTGTGGTTCATTCCCTGGAGGGTACGCAGACCATACTGGAACGATTTATCCTCTTTCTAGGAGACGGGGTCCTTTTCAAGGAAAGTCTTATCTAGTCCAACCATGTCGAAGAAGCGGGTGCTGGTCGTATTGGCCAACTTGCTGAGGGATTGGGAAATTCGTTTTCCCTCGATGTTTGACTTTTCGCTATGATCAACGTTGTTGCTTAAGAAGGACAGAGGCATCATTTAAGGCGTCAAGTACCACAATTAGCGCTTGAAAGTGGTCAACGCTACCTTCGCCACGGTCTCGTTGGTGATACGGGACGCGTTTAGCTCCTGCAGTAACCGGATATCGTTGGACAACGCATATGTCAGGCTCGGAGCCAGGAACCAAGCTTGGCAGTACACCAGGTTGCAGAATAAGGATAACTCACGGATGGTGGTCGCTTCTTGGGCTGTCATTCGGAATTGTTTTCGGAACAGTAATATGTGGAGGAAGTACAGACACTTCACCATCCAATGAGCATGGCCAATTGGTCCAGACTTAAGTAACTTCACCCCACGACCTGGAGTTTCCCCGAGGAAGATGAGCACCAGCTCAAGGAAGGCGTGGTAGTCATCCCTGTCTTGTTTTGTCTGAAGTTCATTAGTAATGGACGCTTTTGTACTCTCTACGGTTTCCTTGTTGATTTCGAACGCTTCTTATTTCCGGGTTGCTCCATCTATCTTCGTAGTCTCCCTGGTCTACAAAGGCCCAATGATCCTCAAATCTATTCAAAAGAAGAACGTCTGGTCTAGTGGAGGACCAGTGAAGGGCAATGAAGACATACCCAACCACAACTATTAGGGCATGGTGACGATATGCAAAGTACAAAAGTTCGTGGCTGAGCAGTCTCTCTAGTCGAACACAGCAGCTCGCAAAGGACCCTGTGTTTGCTGAGATCATGTTGAAGCACAAAGCCACGATGTTCTCCTCCAGATTGCACTTCTTCAGCGCTGACACCACTGCCTCCGCTTGTGCCCCACCAGTTTCTCCTCCAGGAAGCCGAGGAACATCAAAAAGTTGGACGGAATCCCCCTTCCGAGAAATATCTGTTCCCGTCACGTAGATGTGCAGTCGGTCCACCATTCCACTTCTAGCGGTGGCATCAGGAAGGATTTTTCCGTCTCAATGGACGACGAGAGCCATCCTTCGGACGCCGCTAATCAATCCTTGACAGAGGACGCCGTAGTGCTCCAATAACGCATCCTTGAACGCCGAATGGTGGATCGGTTGATGGCGAGGTCACTCGAGGCAGTCGCAGCTCCTCCCATGGCTTCTGCCTCGGCTGCAAAGATGTAAACAACACTTCGATCGCTAGTTTTTGTTCTGTAAAGAGGAGCTGCGACCTCAGGGGTGAATATGGACTTAGGACGCGCTGAAGGTGCCGTCAATGGACGAGGAGCGGAGAAAAATGGGCCTAGGTCTGCTTCACGACGAAGGGTCTTCGATGAAGAAGAGCAGGACGTGTCGGAGGACAAACCGCTTGACAAGAGCACGAGGGTCTCGCTGGAACCTTCTGCCACTGGGCTTTAGCTTTTCGACGTGCCTGATCGCGTTCAGCTTTATCCAGCCGCTTCCTCTCTGCTTTGGGGTGTTCTTTGTCCTCCAGACCCATGATCCCTTGCGCTAGGTTTCTTGGTTCAGGAGAAAGGCTTTGTCTTCGGAAATCTTATTCAGGGAGTTCCAATCTTTGTGTTTTATGTTAAAGAGGGAATCAATCTTCCCCTGGAAAGCAGCTTCTTTTGGCTTCTGGTTGGCTGTCTAATTTTTCTCGTGGTTCTTCAAGAGCTCCCACTCGCCAACCATACCTTCTAGCTTCTGAATAATGTTCCTCTCCTCCATATTTGGTATCCGAGCCATCTCTCAGATCCCTAGCTCTTCACGCACTGTCTCTGTCGCCGCCAAAGCGCTTCGTACTGAACTCTGGTGTCCCCATCTTCAGGTGGTGGAAGTACTGCTGAAGTAACTATAAAGATGAAAGGAAAGGGTTGCTACAAGACCAGGGAAAACTAATTCAAATTCAACTTTATTTCAATACAAACATTTTATTTTATCTACAAATCACACATAATACAACATTTTTGCACTACAGCGCATATGTATTGAAAGCCTACTAATGAGCTATTGAGTTTGCTACTCTTTGGGGCACAATTCAGAAAAACAACAAGGTGGATAAATGACCATCAGCAGAGACGCATGAAAAAAATATAATTAATTACTTAGTTATTTTATCCAGCAACGATGCCCAGTCAAGAAACAGGATGAGAAAGTTTATGCAATGCAGGAGTAGTATGTTACTAGTATAATAATGCAGAAAATAAGCAAACTTAAATTATAGTACGAAAACAAAGTAGACATAACCTCATAGAATCTAAACTAGACCGACAAAGGCCCTCTCCCATTGTGTCCCAAGAAATCTGAATTACCTTGACGGCGTGTTGGAAGGCGGCTTTCTGGGATTTTCTCCAGAGTTGAACCAACAGCATACACCAGCGTCTGTTTTCTGTTAGAACAAGCCATGTTCACCTGCTAACGAAATGAAGGACGTCATGACACATCATGCTTTGGCAACTGAGAGACTTGACGATCACCACAATTCACAATAGAGTTGAAACATTGCTGTTGCGTGGCATACCGTAAACGAAGTCCGATTTCCTTCTAACTTCATCTCATATGTTCACTCATGTAGCAACAACGAATAAGCAATGAACACCCATGAAAAAATAAAAATTTGATTTTCACTATAATTTGAGGACCACCCTAGACTGGACATGTAAGATGTGAGCGCAAGCTTGTAACTATTTGAAGGAGGACTTATAAATATATTAGGCTGGGCATGTAAAGATATGGGAAAGCGCTTGCCTGAGCTTTTAAAAATGTGAGAGTGTGCTTGTAAATATTTGGGGGTGAGCTTTTAAATATGTGGTACTGGGATCATAAATAGGTGGAAGTAAGCTTGTAGATATGTGAGTTAGCTTTAAAAGATGTGATAAGGGGCTAGTAAAGATGTGAGAGTGGTTTTGTAAATATGTGGGAGTTGCCTAGTAAATATATGAGAGTGGGTTTGTAAAGATGCGGGAGTGGACATGTTAATGTGTAAGTGGATTTTAAAGATGTGATAGTATGCTTTTAAATAGGTGGGAGTGCGCATGTAAAGATGGACATCTACAAGAATGTGCCGAACACTCTAGGAAACAAAGCATTTGTCGCAATAAGAGCAAGGAAAGCGTTCCATCAAACGACGATGCGTCTCGCGAGTGTACCAAGTTCGAAGACGAGAGAAAGCGATCTGAATCCGTCGCAGCATTCGGGGGTAGGACCAAGGGAACTGTCACGGCAGCCTTCCATTATTTTCGCCAGCCATCCCGGAGGGCTAACCTGATTTCTAACATGCAATCAGCGTGAGCCAGAGTGAAACGCTGGTCTGGTCACCCAGTCCCATTTGGCGCATTCATCGGCATACTCATTTCCCACAATCTCTAAGTTCCCATCATCCCAGCAGAATATACGAGTAATTGCGACATCCGCTCACGGTAACCATTGCGTAATGAATGCCACGAATCATAGTTGCGGAGATTCTAATGCTCCAAAATCACTCAGGGCGCTTTATGAGTCGCTAAAGATCACAATACGAACTCCGAATTTGGCACGACGCGTTATCTCCCGTACCGAGGGGTGTATTTAAAATCAGCTCGACCAAGACAGAAACAGCGCCTGGTAGAGCTTCGTTGACTTCAAACAAGGTGGATAAGGCGTAAAAGCAAAGTTCTCTTGGGAATTGGAGCCATAAGTGTACACTGGCACGGATCCAGCGTCACACGAGGTGTGCTAAAATATTACCGCACCCAATTCTCCGGACGCTGTGGATATTTTGGGATCAGAAGCGTGGCGGCAAATAGTCGGAGGCGTTAACCCCCAGGATGGCGTCTATAACAGAGTAAGAGGCACTACTGGCCCCAAGCGCTACACAAAGCTCTCGAAGGAGTTACCTAGCCCTAAACCGAAAAGACTTAAGGTATGACTGACGTTTCTTAGCGCCATAGGCACCGTCGACAACGACCGCGGATACTGAGCCGTTGGCAACAGAAGAAGAAGTCGGGCATCTCGTAGAACCACATAATGCACTGAGTATGGTACAGAACAAATGGCATATTTCAGGCATTGACAAGTAAGATCTAAATGGGGTACGTGCGCAAGGCAGCGGTTGCCAGACTGAGACCGGTATTGTGGATCGATTCCACCTTCCGCAATATAGTCTCGGCTGCGAATGCGTCAAAATCACATCCGTATTCGAGCTTCGAATGACAAAGAATCGGTAAAAATTAAGGCGTTAACCCTATCAGCACCTCGAGTGAAGAACGTCATGGAACGAAGAATGTCCATGTCGCAGGTATGAGAGACTCTAAGGCTACGAATATTGGCTTTCCATGTGAGGTATCGGTCGGAAAAGCACCAAGTGAATGGTGCACATCCATAACTTCCAGGTGAACACCCATTAAGGAACGACTGCGGATCGGAGTGGAGCCATGGATGGCGGCAGAAGTGCACTACATTAGCCTTGGCCAAGGGAAGATAAACCTGTGCGTTTGGCCAGAACGAGAGATGTGGTTTAATGTCTGCTAGAGTCGACGCTACAGGGTTGACATCTAGGACGCACCAAAAGAGATCTAAAGGTCTTTCACGCAAAGAGTAGCGAAAACATGTTCCGGCCGCACCGAGGTGATACCGTTAATCCTCAGGGCACAGAGTAAGAAACTGAGTACACATACCTACGGTACGCCATCTTCCTGCTCCATTCGGCTGGAAAGGGTTCCCTCACATCCGTACGCGGAATCAACGCTCTAGAATAAATTCACAAATAAGGATTAGTGGACGTCCCCTGTCCCTCCTAGTGTGGAGAGTCTCCATGATACCGTATCGCAATCTGGTATCATAAGCCTTGCAGAGCATACGTTGTGAAGTTAAACTTTCGGAAGCCGCCTTGTGCCAAAGACAGGTGGCATCCGCTCTGCAAAAAAGTCTAATCTGACATTACCAATTTCTCCATAATCTTACCCACGCATGTTAGAGTAATTGAATGGTAATCGGGCGGTGTAGAGTAATCTCTACCTAGTTTGCAAAAAGAGAGCATAGTAGCCATTTGGCTGGAGTCTGGAAGGGTGCGTTCTATCCAGGATATCGTCTGGAGATGAAAAAAGAGCGAAACCCAACTCATTCCACGCAAACCTGTCGTTGAAGAGTTTTCCTCCTTTGGAGGTAAATTCCAGTCGGCGGCTTTTAGCGACATCACAATGTGAATTGAATGTTGGTGGAGCAACAACTCGGTTTGAGAATGTGGAGAAAGAGGGCGTGAAAGACTCCATTTCGGTGCAAAGTCCATTGATTGCTGTCCCGTTTTCCATGAGAAAGGCAGGTGGGTCCTGCCAAAATGGCCCAAATTATTTTGAATCACTTCCACACCTCTACAAAGTCAATACACGTATGACCGCCAGGAAGAGCGGTGTGTGTGCTTCGAAATATACCGTTTGAGCGGAGCTTATCGCACATGTAGGCATATCGCTTCTGTTTGAGGGCCGTCTCACATTCAGCCGAACACCAAGGAAACGAAGGGCTTGCAAATCGACTAGATGGTCTCATCCACAGACCTAAACTCTTCAAATGGGAAAGAGAAATCAGTCATTTCTTGAAATGCGGATCACCGTGCCCGCTCCAAGCACAACTTGGATAGGCAAATGGGAAAGTGGTAACTACTCTGACGGTCAGCGACCCTCTCCTACCCACAAGGATAGATCGAGGGAGGAAACTGAAGCAGTTTTCGGGCAGTGATGCGTAAATTCATCCACATTTAGGAGACCTAACCCTAGTTCATTGATCAGTTCAGCAAATGCCTAACCCATGAGATTGATCGTGTAGTCTCCCCAGAGGGGATGTCTTTCATTCAAATCCCCAAGCAGGATAAATGGCCTCGAAAACAGGGCTACGGTGTGGCGGAATTTCTCCGCTTTGAAATCACCTTATGGTGGAATGTACGCAAAAAAAACAATATAGGTACTCCTTAATCTGGTCTAGCTGCACTGCTACTCCATGAAAGGAGGTATTTATAGCAAGTAGAAGAACGGAGAATTAAAGGACTCCTAGGAAATTCATTAAACTAATAGCCCCCCCCCCCTTCCCTCAGGCCTAGCTTAGCTCGGAGGAGATGCGGAGCCTTCTTCAAAGAATAGCTGTACGCTTCCGAGAGGCAGAACTCCGGTCGCTGTTAGCCGTGCAAGGCGCTGAAGGCAATGTGCTATTCGAGGAGTTATCGGGAATTGGGTTCTATGCGAGTCTTTTCTTCCCTTGTCCCCGAAAACTTTTAAACTTTCCTACCACTGTCGCCTTAATGATATACATTACCCTTTATAAATCATACAAGATTTCGATAATCTGAATCAGATCACTTTCAATTGCTGTCTTTTCAACTAGTCTATGTTGCATTCCTTCAGTCCATCTTTAAAAGATTTAGAATTCAGGTTTGGGATCAATTTGGCAGCTCGACTTTGGCCTTCAACATTACTACATGAATGCAACAAGGTTCATAACGGAAATAAAGTTCGAAATAACATAGAATCTTCATTTTATTTTCATTGTGGACCTTGTTTCATTTACTGCTTATTCACGCAATACTTTGTGAGTTTTCCACATTATTTCATCATTGATTGAAACCTCCTAAATTAGCACTCGAGTCACAATTATGTAAAATAAAAAAAAACACCCAGGTAAAAGTAAACCAGATTCCGTGTGCTTTCAACTTTATTCACAGAGGTTTTCAAAAAATAAACAACATATCAAACTACATCGATTAATATCAATTACATATATAGTAGAGAGCGATGGTGGGTCCTTTCTACAAACCTTAAGTAAGGAGAGAAAATCGTTTGAAAATCTTAATTTGAGATCCGATGTAGGAAGTAATATGTAATAAGATATAAGGAAAACAATCCGGAGTTCTTGTTTAAATCGGGGGTTATTTCTACTTTCACATTATTTAATGTTTCTGAAACATAATTAGTAAATTTAATAATGGAGTTGGCGTTATTCCAGCTATACATAAATAAGCAAGAATAAGGCAGATTATTATCACTATGATAAGGTACATTGACCTGATGTTGTTTTAATCGTACCTGGGGTTATTTCTCTGTTTGCCCATAATAAAAGTATAATCACTACATCCTATCGAATAAACAGTTCCTGGGTGAGTGGGGGAGCTCATTCCTTGAAAATGTCTTTGTAAATAAAGAGGAAAGCACTCGGAATAAGCTCCCCTGTTATTTTGTTTTTACATCATTATCTCCATTTGAATATGAAGGAAAAAAAGGAACATGTTTTCTTTAAAGGAGGCTGAATCTTTAGTTAGCGAAATCTATGTTCATTATGGCATCATGAACTTGGTCTAACAATGTTCACTGTATTCCTGTGTACTGCTATATTTTGTACGATGAATTTTGTTTGCTCTTCAACTGAGTTTGTTTAAAAGAGTTTTAGGTTTTAGTTGCTCTATTTAGTTGAAGCCGAATCTACATCTCGCATATTTTTCGGTCGGTCCCCGTTTTGCTTTCTGGGGGTGGTAATAACATTGCAATTATTTGGCCGATTCTAACAAAATTTGAAACCCTTATATTGTTTATCATTTTATTTCGAATGATATAATTGGCAAAGTCCTTTTTAAGGTTAGCCGGGGAATTATTTGACGATAATATCAGAATTATTCAGCCGATTCTTACGAAATTTCAAATCCTTATGTTGTTTTGCATTTTCTTTCTAATGATATAATGCCAAGGTCCTCCCAAGGTTAGTCCAGGAATTATTGATAGTTTGGAAGGTCTTAAGGCCATAAATCAGAATAAGTGAGTACGCGCAACCTTTGGTCACCATACCTTTTTTAGTTACTTTTTCATCAAATTTTATATCGACTGTAATTTTTCATATCATAATAAACAAATATATATCTATACCATTTATATAGATGATGCTAATGATCATAAAACACTCCGCTGTGGTACTACCATTATAACATTACACATTCTGATGGAAGCCATTTTAAAGGTTTTTGTCTTAATTTGGTAACCAACTAATTTGTCACGGTTACTTTAGGTTGTAACTTTATCTAACATTTCCCTGAAAAGTATTCAACTTCATATATTTGAGGGTTGGTGTACACTTTATCCTTAGCCTTTTGCGTCAAAAAGCTCAAAGTCAAATAAATCGCTTTGCAGTCATCCTCCAGCGAGCGATCCATCTGAAGCACTTTACTGACAAGCGCTTCTTTGTTTACAGTTCTGTTTGAAGCGTCTCACACACACACACACACTAGAAATAAGGAGCAAGTAGACTTTTCAAGTTACTTAGTGCTTTTAAAATTATTCTGAGGGCTGGAATATGTTTGTGCAGGACCCTGAGTGGACAGATCAAGAAATCACAATCGTTTTATTCATGGTCATTTGGTGAACCAACATTCGTCTCTCTTTTGCGAGGGATGCCTCTTCAGCCTACTCTCTACGTCGCCTAGTGATCAGATGTCCTATTTTACTAGCTGTGTAAGCAAGGGAGGAAATGAACTTCATCATGATTATTATTCAATCACTTCGTCCATGAGTCTTCGTCTCATCCAAGAAAATGAGTGTGTGACAGCACTCTCCTCCTAAGCTGGTTGAACTCTGATCTCGTGGCTACAGATCTGATCCCATTCTATATCTACATTCGTTCCTTATAAACTTGTTCACTACTTCTTTAATTAACTCTTGAATTACGAAATCATAATACACCTTTGATCGGATGACAGATTATGGATGACGTTAATGGTTAGTAGGTAGCAGGCAGCATGACGCATCCGCGAAAAGTACAAAGCAGTGTGGTACTCGTAGTAATGGGTTGATCTGCGGTAATCGGTCACAGGTTATTCAGTGTTTCTAGTTCTTTGAATGGTACAAACCACCAGTAATAGCCATTGAACATCCATATTTATTCACAGAGGTTTTGCGATGTATCCTTGTTGCATATTTGCAAAGATTCATATTTTTGCAAAAGTGCCAATAAAGACCAGTTATCCCCAAGTCTCCACAGTACGAAATTTAATACATTATACAGATTACTCAGAGTAAGGTTCGAAAATGTCGCCCCTGTATGCGAACCCAAGGATTGATCTTTCTTAGTTTATTGGCAAAGACATTTTAACATTTTCTATTCTTCATTTCTAATTGATTTCACTATAGACACTTATTTCACTTTTCAGCGAATTTTTATACTGCGCAGTGACTTTGGATCACTATATTTGTAGGGAAAAAAAGAGCACCAGAACCTCCTGAGTACAAATTAGATTTTAAGTCAAGGGGCACATTGCGGGGCGGGAAGTTTTCCGTGTCTTGCTGGGGAGGGGGCGGGGAGATGTCGAGAAATTCCAGTTTGACCTCAACCAGGTTCCAGTAAGAGGGCCAAACACAAGTTATGACTGCCGTCTTCTTTGCTCCATAAAATCCTCAAATCGGGTATCTAAGCATCTTATAATCCTTTCCCTGGAACTCTGACCCATTTCTTATCTACACCCTTCAGGGTATTGTGCCAAGTTTGGGGTCCTTCCCTATTTCTCTTCCCCGTTTAAAAGCCCCCTACTTTGTTTCTCACGGCCACTGTAATGAACCGTGAAGTTTAAAACCCTTAAAGCAAATTTATGTATTTTTTCCCTTTTCGTATGTGTCAGTGTATTAGGTGTATGCGTTTGCCATCGTGTGTATATAAAATTGTATGTGAGTGTATGTGTAAAAGTGATGAAAGGGGTATTACTTAAATAAATTCGATAGTGGCTGAAATACTGGAAATTTTGGATGATAAGTGTACATAGGATTTTATCTATAGGTTTAACGGCTCGTAGAGAATCTGAATAAATTTATTTTTACTCATTGTAATTGGTCACCCGGGAACTCCTCACACGATGGGAGAAATAGGCCACTTCCCACACCATTCGACCATAGGAGTGAAGGATGAACATTGGTTGAGTAAGTCATTTACGTCCTTACGAATATTTGTTTGATTAATGGTTGCATATATCACATTCTTTGCGTAGTAATGACATCCTTGGGAGTCCCCATTGTAATGAGATTTTAATGGGACTGATTTCAGGCTATAAATTTCTAAAATACCTCCACAGTTTTTGTAATGAGGCTGATGAGCATATTAATAGCTTACAGCACTTGGGATAGAGCTAATGATCGTCTTGATGGTTTACAGCGCTTGCAATAAGGGTGATGACCGTTTTGATCGCTTTAAGCGCTTGCAATGAAACTGATGACCGTCTTTATAGTTTACAGCACTTGCAATGCGACTGATGACGGTCTTGATAGCTTGCAGTGATTGTAATAGGGCTGATACCGCTTAGTAGCTTACAGCGCTTGCAATGAGGGTGATGACCGTTTTGTTCGATTTAGGCACTTGCAATGTAGCTAATAACCATCTTGATGCCTTAAAGCGCTTGCAATGAGTTTTATGAGTGTCTTTGTAGCATACAGGGCTTATATGAGGCTACTAACCATCTTGATTTCATACAGCGCTTGCAATGAAGCTGCTGATCATCTTGATACCTCATTTCACTCCCCTTCATTCCTATCCGCCCCTTCTCATCACATCTGTTACCATCGTTTCGTCTTTTTGTCGCTACAACCTCCTTTATTAGGACCTTTTAGGTCTTGTTTTTGGACCTCTCATCTGGTAGCCAACCATCCTCGCTATGGTGTGCTTAAATGTTCACACCATTTAGAATTGCTGTCGTTCGTGTTTTAACCTCTGTGTGTGTGTGTATGTACACACCATTCTCTCCACTTCCAAGTCATTAATGGTGCCAGAATTTTTTTTCTCTCTTTCTAATATGTATGTATGTATATATATATATATATATATATATATATATATATATATAGTAAGACAGAAAAATCATTTAAGGACACGTCTGTTTTACAATCAATAGCATGTTTCCTGATGGAAGAAAACTCTTTGTTACTTAATGTTTTACCGGTTCTATGGCTAATTCCCATGTGAGAACAAAAACGCGACTGAAGAGAACGTTTCGGGTTATTACAAAACCCATCTTCAGGAGCTAGAAACAAATTCTAAATGAGAAATCAAAGCCTGAAAATATAAATAACAGCACAAGTTCAAAGTTAAAAACCACAGGTCAGAGAAAATCATAAAAAACGACGTTAAAAATATAAAATGAACGTTACGTTAATGAACAAACAAAATAGTGAGGTAAAGAACAGCAGAAAAATATTCGTAAAGAGAGACTATCAATGTAGGAGAATGCCCCTTTTGATCACTCCACACCTGACACCACTTTTTTTTTGGTATTATTTGTGTTCGTGATATACTTCTTTGATGAAGTAGGCTTTGTTCTAAGAGTGCTAATTTTGTTGTTTTAAATAAGAGCCACTTCAAACACGTAAGGATATAGAGAAACGCTCAGGAATTCCCAAAATAAACTTATATTTTAAATTTAACAACTTACTACACAAAAACGAAACATGAATCACAGAAATACTACGAATTTTAAAATACACAATAATTACTTCAATTAACTTGACCCTCTAAAATTGGCTAAATTCAATACTCACTTCAATATACAAGAAATAGGCTAATTGTCTCTACTGGAGTTTAAATACCTTGGTTGCTCTGGCGGCTGGTTTGAGTTTGACCTTAAACTCAATGAGCCCCAGACATCAGAGGAATCTGGTAGGTCTTTGACGCGTGCTTCGACCAGATTGTTGGAGGTGGTCGAGATCACGAGGTACTTTGGCGACTGTAGCAGATGGGGGTCCACACGGTATTTAAGGGGGAAAGGGTCTTCAAGGGCGAGAACAATTATGGTGCTTTAGGAGGCGAGAGTAAGTCGAACTTGGTTCTTAAACCAAGTTAACTTAGAGTTCGCTGTGACCACCGGGTAACGGGCTCGAGAGGGAGCTTTTCTCCTTCGTTACGTAATTCCTCATGGGCGAGGACTGTACTCGGGGAGGGTCTTCTTCAAAGGCAAGGATCGAGGAGGGGGGTTTCTCTGGCGAGAATAAGTTGAACTTGAATAAGTTAACTTAAAGGTCTGTTTGGTAACCAGGGAATAGCTCGATGATGAGCTTCTTCTTAGTTCCAGTCTTCCTCAAGGGCGAGGATAACGGAGGGGGGTTTCTCGGACGAGAATAAGTTGAACTTGGTTGCTTAACCAAGTTAACTTATGAGTTTGGTGCGGCTACCGGGTAACGGGCTCGAAGTGGAGCCTTTTTCCTCTTATTCTCGTAATTCCTTAAGGGCGAGGAATTTTCCTGGCTTTTACGATACACCAAGATAGGAGGAGTCTCTCTGACGAGAGTAAGTTGAACTTTAACAAGTTAATTTAACGTTCGGTTTGATAACTAAGGACTAGCTCGAGGATGAGCTGCTTCTTAGCCCCCTAGGTAGCCCTGCCTCTCTTGCAGGGGACTTCGTATTCTGGCGACTTAAGTATTCTACCTGTCCAGTCTCGGTAGCCGGGCCTCAATCCGGGGACTTCGTAGCCTGGAAACTGACGTATTCTACCACGTTTTTTTCCGAGTGATCTTATTTATACCTCTTCACCCCACTCAAGTAGGGGTATGAGGGGGGGGGGGGGCTTGTAGACGGGCCCAGGCGGGTTCTTAATCCAACTGTTTTTTTCAGCAAGTGTTACCTCGGCTCCCATTGTCCCTCGAGCTTGAGAGAAACGCGTCTCCAATTTCTTACTTGATGTCACAGTGAATATACTTCTGTAGGGGAGATCTTGCAGTTTACAACCTTTAGGCTTTTCATAGCGACGAGTGGCGAGGCGCTGTGGTTATGAGTTTGACCCACGGGGTCGGGGCCGGATGTCTTTGCGGTTACCGTCCCGTGTCTCCACTGAGAGAGGACGGGGGAGTGACGATTCTCCTACAATCAATTAAGAACAAACAAAGTAAACGTAATATTACAAAATTAAACAATTTAAATGGAAAAATAGAGAATTGGATACAAACAAAAAGGTAAAACTAAAATATAGACACTGAAACATTACCTTACATGGTCGGATCACAATGACGAGTGAAAACAGGAAGGAATTCAATGAATGAATACAGCTTTGTCCCTCATCTCTCCCACGCTTCATTTTGTACCGGTTATATTTATTTTTTCGGTTATAAGAAATAAATAATTCCTTAATTCGAACATAAATAAAATGGGGCGGGAATGAACAGTATTCATATGTGTGAGTGTGTGCAGTTCTCATGCAGAAAAAGGGGGTAGGGGTATGGGGTATCTGTGTTGTTCGAGTAAGGGATCAAATGACCTTGTTCTGGGAGATAAAGGGGGTAAAAGATTTAAAACCCCTTTCATCACTAATCTCCTTGAGTATGAAAATGTACGACGGGTGTGGAACAAGATTGGGGGAGTGCGTCTTAACAATGACTAATGTTCAATTCTTTTCCCAAGAAGATGAACCCCCACTGTAAAATTTTGCGTTACATGTATTAATAATTCCAAATTTACTTTGAATGGAAAATTTTACCACCAAACCTTAGGGATGGTAATGGGGAACTGTTTTTCCCCGGTGCTCGCCAACTTATTTATAGAAGTTTTGAAAGCAGAATATTACCCCAAATTAATGAAAACCTCGTAGCTTGGATGAGATATGTTAATGATATTGTATATATTTGGCCTAATAATTTAATTATTAATACACTTTTAACTAAAATTAACAACTCAGCGACCTCGATTAAATTTATCTTACTAGTTGAAAAAGATCGCACACTCCCCTTCTTAGATATTTTAATTAATCGGACAAACCACTGCTTCAAATATGAAATATAAAAAAATACCTCCTCGACATATTCTTATATACATCTATATTCAAAGCACTACAATAGTATTAAACAAAGTTTTTATGCGCATTTAGAATACTATCACTGGATTATTTAGATAAAGAAGTTGATAGAATATATAATATAGGCTTAAAATTGTGCTACCCAAAGTAGTTCTTTGATAATTGCCATGAGTCCTCTAAGCGATCTTTTAATCGTATTAATGCTAATAGCTCAAAATTTCTAACCTAAAACTTATTAATTTTAGCCTATAGCATTTTTTTTTATATAAAATACCCTGTCTACTCAGGCTTCTGAATATAAATGTAATATTCAAGTATGAAACTACAATCTATCGCATCCTGGTAAAAAATTCACCTCCCCGACAAGGCACTGTTTATTCTTAAGGTTGTAACAATTGTAATAAATGCTACTATGGGCAAACCGCAAAAGAATTGTAAGCTCGTGTAAAACAACATCAAATTAATGTACGTAACCACAGCGAAAAATCTGCTCTATTCATCTGAATGTATAACTTAAACCACACTACTAACTGGAATAG
Source organism: Ceratothoa steindachneri (assembly GCA_963969495.1). Classification (NCBI taxonomy): domain Eukaryota; kingdom Metazoa; phylum Arthropoda; class Malacostraca; order Isopoda; family Cymothoidae; genus Ceratothoa; species Ceratothoa steindachneri. The sequence goes on along the minus strand of OZ018330.1, from coordinate 16,523,288 downwards.
TCCCAAATGTGTGACAAGATGCAGCGATTACATTTCTAGAAATATTTTAGAGTGCATATCTATTAACACGTTGCCATATTTCAATATAAGCTCTGGTTTGCTTATGCTATATATAAATATATATATATATATATATATATATATATATATATATATATATATATATATATATATATATATATCAGTGGCGACTCCTATATAAAATCACAAATTAAGATGTTTCAGGATTTTGTTATTCCTTGAAAAGGCCTTTGAGAATAAACACGCAAACGCTCTGAATCGTTTTTTCACGTCTCCTATGTGGGTGTTTCTTCATATATATATATATATATACTTATATATATATATATATATATATATATATATATATATATATATATATATATATATATATATATATATATATATATTAGGGGCGACTCCGGCACCCGGGCTGTTCGGGCTTAGCCCGAGTATAAATTTGACTGATTTAATTTCTGCCAACACTGACTTTAGTAAGTAATTGCAGCCAATAACTCGGGCCCCTTTTATTAAGCCTGGGCGCAGTTCATATTATTTCATTCAGCATCTGGCGGTCGTCTTAGAGGTGCCCTATGTCAAAAGATATCATTCTTAGCAGACAGACGTTCTCTCGACATCGTTCGCACGCGCTTTCTCAGGATCAGAAGTTACAGCCCGAGTTATCTATCATCGTAAAAATGAAAAGTTATTAAAATTTCTTAAAACAATAGATTTTTATTAAGATTAGGATTTAAATTCCAATCTATGAAAAGTTTCCGTTCTACAATATGCTTGAAAAACGAAAAATTATCCAGCAACTCAAGCTAATACGAACGAGCCTGGCAAGTGTAAAAGACTAAGTGGAATCTTCTGTCGAGAGTACAATACAGGCGACAATAAGATCGGTCTCTGGCTAATGTTTTTTTGTGCACGTCGCTGTCCTTATTTGATTGCTGTTATTCTGTACGTCTGTGTGTAGAGATCAGTTGTGTTTTGCAGGGGTGCTTTAGTTTTACCCTTAACTTAGAAATGGAGAAAGACATAGTGATACATATAAAAAGCAAGCCACTTGTAGCTAGAAATATTGCGGATAAACGTGAAATTCTTCGAGCAAGCAGGCAGACTCCTTCATTGAAAACTAAAGATGGAAGTCGAACATTCCAGATAATATGGTATGAACAGATTGATTGGCTTTGTGCAAGTAGCGTCACAGAGAAACTCTCCTGCTGGCCATGTTTGTTGTTTCAACCAAAAGCTAATCAGTCTTGGACAGATGGAGGCTTTTATAACTATAAAAATATCCCTTCAGGCAACTGAAGAAAATAGACATTATTTAAAGAGGTTAATAAATGCAGTGTCATACCTGTGTAAACAAGAGTTGCCTTTATGCGGACATGATGAAAGATGTAACAGCCTTAATAGAGGAAATCGACAGCGTCTTTGCTTCTAGACTTTCTACTAAAGATGGATCGAACCAATTTTCAGGAATTTCAAACAAAATAGAAAATGACCTAATAAAAAGGATTGGAAATGTCATCTCTGATATAAAGTTCCGACTGTGCAATGCATAACCAACTATCGATCATTGTAGGAGAAAAGGTTAATGCTCCCAAGGTTTGCCCACCTCTCTTCCGGGCGGTTCGCTTATCAAACCTTACCATTCCGGCCCAATATCTGGTGGTCTTCAGTCGGAAGAAACCGCCGGTCATTTCAGCTAACCACCGAGATCCTTCAAGGAATATTTATTGATAAATGAGAGCCCATCTTCGCTTCCGATAGTTGCCGGAAGTTTATAAAGGACGAAATGGAGTAGCTTTACATCTAATCTACTTCCGCCGCCCTGAGAACCTCTCCCGAGTTTCGAGTATAAAAGACGAATTCTTTTAACCTTCAGTAGTAGAGCTTGCACATCATCTGGCGGGGCAGGAATTGCCATTTATCGGTGTAGTGATAATTCGTCGAAGCATCAATTCTTCAGAGAGGAGATCGGTCTCAGTTACGGAAGCTTCTTTACCCCGTTGGTCTGCAAGTCAGTGCGGACCCAAGCTCATTCTCACGTATAAGAGCCGAAGCTACAAACAGCCTCACTCTGGTTGCCTAAGCGAGAAAACTACATCTCTGCTTTTCTCCGTGACCCTACGCGTCGATAAGTCACTTAGCCCCCCCCCCCTCCCTCACAAAGGCACCTTCTTCCAGCAGAATCGTGACAGAATTGTGGGATCAGGTCGGTCCCTGGAGAACCTACCTCATCGTCTCCACCCCTTACCTCACCACCTTTACTCACCAGCGCCACCCGAACATCAGGTTCCAAGGTAACCCTTCCCTTTCACATTCCCCGACTTAACCACGAAGCTTACCAGCATTACAAGTGTATAAGGATTTATATGGTGAATAGTAATTTTCAAGCCAAGTGAGATATCCGAGATTCACTTATATATATATATATATATATATATATATATATATATATATATATATATATGTATAACTGAATCACGAAAATAAGGAACGTGAGGAATTTATGAATAACGTTACAGCCACGAGGAAAATGAAACAACGGAGAACTGCGAGGCCTTTCGACTAATGGTCCTTTGCTGAGCAGACTCATATATATATATATATATATATATATATATATATATATATATATTCATTCTTGTTTAGTGTTCATTAAAACTATATTTTCTTATTGTTGTGTGTCTAACTTCCTTTGGGTCGCTTGCTGCCAAAGTTCATTCCAATCCCTCCGTAGCCATTCAGGACACGGGCCGAACGAAGTATAAGGAGTAGTTCCTCCACATTCGGAATAATAGGATATAAATAAATATATATATATATATATAAATATAAATATATATATATATATATATATATATATATATATATATATATATATATATATATATATATATCTAGAAGAAGGAGCAAATGCAAGTTCTGCGGGTGATAACAACCACCACAGGGCTTTCGCCATATATATTTTCTGCCTTTCAAAACAATTTTGAAGACAGAAATAAAGGTGTAGAAACCTAGCATTGCAGACTATATAACAATATAGTACAAGAAAGAGAAATTGGACGCGAATGAGCAATGAGACAAGAAACAGGAGTTTTTTTAGAGGTAAAAGAAAGGGACATTAGAAGAAGACTAGAATCAAAGAGAGCAGAGGGCGGCACAATGAAGGCAATCCTTTACCGAGAAGACAGAGATAACGCCAGGGTAAAAAAGTTTGAAATTCCTGTTTGGGACTCGAACCCGGGTCTGCTGATTGCCGGTCAGATGCTCTACCGCTGAGTTACCAGGCACAGTGACTCTACTTCGCCCAAAGCGTTTTCCCATCAAACCTAGTATCTCTCTAAGCTAGGAACCTCCAAGGAATTTTTATACCACATCTTTGTTCATTCTGATTTATTTTCGGGTTTTTTGTCTTTTTTTGGTGTGCGTTTTTACAATTTAATATAATGTTATTTTGTTTACTTAAGTAACTTTTAATACGTAATAATCAAGTCAGTTTGTTATAATTTCACTTTCTATATATATTTTTTTTAAATACCACTGGGTAATATTATTTAATTCTATATATTATTAGTGTTTTTACTTTAATTTTAATTATTGTCAATTTTGTTATTTTAACTTACCTTCTTCCGCATTTTTTTTTAATGCATTCTTTTAAGTGTTATCAATTAATGTTCCTTACCCTTCTCATTAGACGATATAGTCGCTGAAGATGGTCCTAGTAAAGGTCCGAAACGTCCGGCCAATAAATGATTAGTGTAATCACCTGGGTCTTCATATTCCTGCTACACACCAGATTCCCAAGGAACAAATCAATTACCAGTATATATATATATATATATATATATATATATATATATATATATATAGATATATATATATAGATATATATATATATATATATATATATATATATATATATATATATATATATATATATATATATATATATAATTTGTGCAATAGCACAGCTCAAGGTTATTTAAAGAGGCATGTACAATATAATTTTATTTACATAAAATATGAGAATCAATGGGCAAAATTATATTGGTAAATTCCAACGACACGAAAAGTTCAGCCGTCACTTTGCTTCGTTGTTAAGTTCCTGACTTGGAACTAGGGGAAATGCTTCTTGTATCCTGGCGGGACTCCTCAACTCTGTATCTCCCACCTGGAAGACGAGCCTATATATCTGAGGTTTCCCCCGAATGTGTGGGGGGGGGAAACATGAGGTGTTTGGCCAGTGCTACTCTCGAATGGCCTCGAACCTTCACGCCCAGGCGATTCTAACCCGCGAAAAGGTGGTCTGGAGTGGACGCGGTTAGAGGCTACCGCTTGTGGATGGGGGGAGAAGGAGGCTTACCAATTTAAGCCTAGCCAAATTCTAGGATTTTTTAACGCATGGACGTCACTTCCGTGATGGAAAAGAAATTCCCCGTGGAATTCCTCCACACCTTTAAACTGCTTATTGTACAAGTCAACCTCTTTAACTTTATTAAGAAAATTCGCTGGAATGAATAAAGTGAGCCTCAGAGATACTACTAACTAATTTGGATAAAATATTCGCTAGCTATTGTGATAGTTTGTACGCGTAGGACCCTACCCTGGAAATAGTCGGTCTAAGCAGATTACCTTCCTTGTGTGTTTTACATAAGCCATACATGTAGGCTAAAGAGGAATTATAGAATGTTTTTCTCATAGTTGTAATGAGGTGTGTATGCATATACATTACCTTGAGATCTGCTCTCATCATCGTCGCAATCCTCCTTACCTCCTTTACGAGTATTACGGCATGGCTTGATACGACAGAAACCTCCGACATAGACAACATATACAAACTTCCTCGAAAATATACAATTATGCCAGTGCACACATGTATATGTATTATGTATACACAATCATTCACGCATGCACACCATTGGTTCCCGCAGACACAGTAACTTGCGTGTTCACGCTGGTTCACTTGCAAATGACTACTACTGTGGCGTACATAATCGCTCTATCAACACCTTACGGCCTTCACTTCTTTCTTTCCATATACAAAATACGTTGCTGATTCGATTTTAGGTATTCATCCCTTCTTCCTATATAAAAAAATATCTCATTAAGAATCTACTCAGAAATTACTTCCTACCTCCTCATGAATTCATCGGTTCCATGTGAACTTTTATCAGAAACCATCTCTGATAAGTCGACATGTGGGTGAGTGAAACCTCCAATAATGAATATTGCTTTGTTTATCGGGATAACATTTTTTACCCCAAATACCGCGCCATTCTATCAGCCAACAATTGCCCGACACGACTAACTAGTATAGAGATAGACAGACAGAGAACGAAAGTTCAAGATACTCATCAAGCTGCAAAGATATACCTACCACAACGTAAGTTGCCGCGTATCAAAGCATTGATGCAAGATAGGTCACCTGACCAAACGGTGAGCGCCGCACTTTGACCATTTCAGTAATAACGTAAAGCACTCATAGGAAAGAAAAATGGAATACACGGATTAATACGTGGGGCACACAACAATGGTTATATTTTTTCTGCTGAATACGGACTGAGAGCCATAAATACACATATTTTTCTGACCGAAGAAGAAAATAAAATGAATAATGACACTAGAAATGGCAATAGGAAAGCCTGAAGAAGAATAATGATAATGAGCGAATGAAGAAAGTAGGTATTGGAAGAGAACAGCCCGAAAAAAATAACTAGCCATAAGGGTACAGGCGGCAAGAGAGCAGTTAGATAATAATGGACGATTAAGTAGATGCACACATACGTATACCAGAGAAACACTCATACACACATATTCATTCAGTAATAATAATAGCATGGACGGTGGGATAGGCGAGATTGGAAGAAGGTAAGTTGGAATCTTACATGGAACAGCCAGAAGAAGATAATAAAATCCTCCGGAGTCAAAAGGTAGACAGAATAAAGGGATATGACCTATGGCAATAGGTAAACGCAAGAAGAAAGAAAAGCATCCGTACCAAGAAGTGGATAGAAGAAGGAAGGGATAGGATCCGAGGCATAAGGCGGAGAGAAGAAGAAAGAAAAACGCCTCAGACCCAAGGGACTGTCAAAAGGAGAAGGAAGTATATGACCTATGGCAAGCGACAGACATAAGAAAGGAATAAATCGACGTTCGAGGGTTAGACAGAAGAATAAAGGGATGTGGCCCTTGGCAAGAGGCAGACAGAAGAATAAAGGGATGTGGCCCTTGGCAAGAGGCAGACAGAAGAATAAAGGGATGTGGCCCTTGGCAAGAGGCAGACAGAAGAATAAAGGGATGTGGCCCTTGGCAAGAGGCAGACAGAAGAAATAAGAAAATACCACCGGGTGAAACGGATTAGAGGGAAGAAATAGAATGACCCGTTGCAATCGGTAGTCCGAGTAAGAGAGAAAAAGAGCCGGTGTCAAGGGAAGGACAGAAGAAATAGGTAGGTACCAAGACAAAGCAGATGGAAGAAGAAAAAAAGAAAAGGAACCCGGGATATGGACGAAGATAAAAGGAAAGGAGCACGACTCGAGGCAAAGGGTAGACTGAAGTAGAAGAGTAAATGACCAGTGGCATTACCTATTGAGCTTCCAACCTGGTAGGTGCTTGAACAGTAAGGCGGTACGTCAGGATGGATGGTTTATATGAAAGGTTTAGTGGTTCATATTATTATTAGAATTATTGTTTTAAATAGTAGTATTATGCACCAGCGGACACTAATTTCACATATGCACATACTAACATGTACGTCTGCACGTTATTTTGTGCACATGAAAAGTTAATTTTCTTTTCAGGTTTCCCTCCTTCCACACCATACAAGAACCTATACACAGGTGGTCTCCTAAAAGACTATACACTTTAGAGATTGATATATACTCTACCAAGTGAAGAAAACAAAAACTATATATTGATATAAAAATCGCTAATGTGAAGTAAATTAGTAATCTAAGTTATTACAATGTTATATTAAATATTTTGTATATAAAAATTAAGTAACTACAACAAAGCTCAAAGTGTTATATTAATGCCCGGTCTTTATGCGTCGGCTAAGTCTGGCTTTCTCTTGTCAAAGAAATATAATGGCTTAGTTTATGGACCGAATGTAGTCTAGTCATACACTCATTCTACGATAGACACTTTACAGCATTCAATTTTATTTAGTTTACCAAAAGAACCCATGTTGCCTAGGCAGTTTAAACTGGAGCAACGAAAAAGTGTTCTAAAATGATATTGGAAATTTAAGAATGTGGTCTAAGTCCAACTGCAATTGATCGTTGAATTTGGTCTAAAGCAATAGATCGACACGTCTTGCCATTACGAGCATCCGTGCAGGTTTGAGGCATATGGTACTGCTCAAAGTATACACCAGCAAATATATGGATGACGCGAATTTAGCGCAAGCGATGAAAACTCCATTTTAGTGTTGTAAAGATTTACTCTATCACCATTTAGGCAATGTGTCCGCGAGACGGGGATCAGCAAATTAGGTGTTCAGGGGAATTTAAAGTCATCATAAAGGAAAAGCTACATTACAAGGCTATTGCAATCCATGACTGAAAATGACCCTGATCATAAACTAGAATTTTTTGAATGTGTTCACTCGATGGAAACTGACCACACATAGTTCTGCAGCAAAATCGTGTGGTCCAATTAAACTAACTTTAAGCTGAAGGACACAGAAAATCAACAGAAGTGAATGTATTGGTCACTTTTTACTACACACCTTTACGAGGGCCGGTCAATAACTTTTGCAAATCGGTACGGCAAAACAGAGGAAGGGGGATGGCTGTTTGTGGGGGTGTTAGGACAAGTCATGACAAGTCAGGACCTGCAGCCACACGCTCCTGCCTCGTCTATTTAGGAAGCAGTAGCTGATCGCAGATCGTCAGTCACAAATTTTTCAACAATGGAGAAGGTTGAGCACCGCGTAGTGATAAATTTTTTTGACCAAGGAAGGCAAGAATGCAAAAGAGATCCATGAACGCATGGTTGCAGTGTACACCGAAACCGCCCCTTCCTATGCAACCATTGCTCGTTGGAATAGGGAGTTCCGCCATGGTCGTGAGTCCCTTGAGGATGACGCCCGTCAGACGTGACCAACAAGGAAAATGTGGCCCGTGTGCAGAGGATGATCCTCGGAAATCGACGAGTGAAGGTCGAAGAAATCGAGCGAGAACTTGGAATATCACATGGAAGTGTTATCAGCATCATCGACGATAATTTGGTTATGACCAAGGTCTGTGCCCGTTGGGTCTCTAGAAACCTCACGCCCCATCATCGACTTCAACGTCGTCAAAGTCCACAAGGCTAGAGTTGCACAAGCTGCCCTGCGCGAGTGCGGATTCGAGGAGCTCCACCATCCTCCCTACAGTCCAGATCTGGCCCCTAACGACTACTTTTTATTCGGCCAGCTCAAGGCTGCACTGCGTGGACGCCGGTTTGGGCACGATGAAGATGTCCAGCTCGCCGTCCAGGAATGGATTGAACAGCAGTCAGGAGATTTCTGGTTGTCGGGAATTCGAAGCCTCAGGGACAAGTGGCGTAAGTGCATTGAAGTCGAGGGTAGTTATATTGAAAAATAATAAAACACTATATTATTGACCGCCCCTCGTATGTAGATAAGCATATTAATTAACCAAGATTAAGTGTATGGTGTGGTTTATCATCCAGGGATCTGGTTGTGCCGTTTTTCCTTAATGGGAGAATTATCGGTCATGCCTATCTCCACATGCTGCATACATAAATTATACCTGCCTTTCGGATGCTGCTTGAAATCAACGATTTTTACTTTTAACAAAATGGAACCGAGCGCTCTCCTTCCTTTTCAAGGTAATTTGATATCATAAGGTACCTCAATGAGACGTTGCCTAACCTGTGGATACGAAAAAGGGGAAGCAGGGGTATCATTCGCGCTCCTCAGACTTAATTCCACTTGATTTTTACTTGTGGTCCTACCTGAATGATACAGTTTATGTTACAAGACCTGCACAACCCGAATAGTTAAAATATACAATTATAAAAAAAATTGTAGGACCATCACAAACCCTTAACCAAAGTCTGCGAATCAGTCAGTCGACTGATTAAAAAGTACATGTATGCCGCTGGAGAACATTTGAGCACGTGGCGTAGAAAAAATGACTCGATATAACATTTTAATCACATCGATCACTAATTTACTTTTTATTGGTGATAGCTATAACAATATTTTAATATTTGTTTCAAGAGATAAAATATTGGAAGCTATAAAGAGTATATAATATTTTGAGGGAAGGTATATAGATTGCCAAGAGAGAGAGAGAGAGAAACGTAGTATGGGAATGCGCCGAAACAATTATAGCAGATGAGCTAATTTGGTTACAACAATCGGGCAAAATTCAAGTCAAAAATATGCTAATGAGATCGGCTTCTTTTAAAGACACTTAACCTCGGTTCGAATAAGACGTCGCATATAACGAGTCTAATTGTAACTATGGAAGGTTCCGCGATATGTCGTGAAGTCTAAAATTCACTTCTGGCGGCTCTGTATTAATAATAAATCCTCGGCCTGGGCAAAATTAGTATTTTGCCAAGAGGACACGACGCATAAGGTAAGGCCTGCAGACTCTTATTGCTGGCCGAGTGTAGGCGGGAATTAAGTTGTGATAAATGTTAAATACTGAGCCAAACATTCATTGTCCTCCGAATAATTCCAGATTTAAATAAGAGTCGGCCATAACTAGTGACATACGACCCAGTGCCCTGATTGCTTGCATTGCCCTTACGAGTGTTTATTTTGTGTCTCCTTATAGATTCTTCCTCTCGGCCTCTCATACCCTAAGAGACCGAAGACGAGAAAAAAAAATATATATTTCTCGATGTAAGCTTTATAGAGAGGAGAGAAACTTCTACAGTGCCATATTCTAGCCCAGCTTTCCCCAGAAAAATACTCCCTCGATCGTTACTTTCGAAGCTGGCAGTGGTTACTGGAAGACCGGTTGTATCCTCCGTCATAACTTCGAACAGGCCGAGTACTAATCGGCCCTAAGTGCAAACCCAACCCATGTTGTTGCTCCTTCGAGCTGAAAAATCTTTGAGGGGCAATCCACCGGGAATTGGAGTCCCCTTTGTCGGTCGCGTGTGACCGCTTGTGTGTACTCACGGCTCCCACCTGGAGCCAACATGCTAAATCTACTTGCCCGGTTGTTCCTTTGCATTTATCTTTCATGCCCATTATTTTATTTTTGTTTGTACAGTAATAAAGATTATTTTGTTTCGCCCAGATTATTTTGTTCCCTAGATAGTTGATTTAATTCTGCCAAGTGTATCTGTTGTCATAAGGAAACTAGTCACTCTTACGAGATTTATTGTAACCCATAGTTAAATTGCATCATTTAAGGTAAGGCCCAATTGCATAGTTGCCCTGCGTGCTATCTGCTATCCTTTCCGGGACACGGAAAGCAAACGGAGGTCAGGAGATTTAACCTGACCTACGACATATATTTAATTATATATATTAATTTAGAAAATGTCAACGACCAGGAAAATACCACACTTCATTCATCGAATGATTTCTTTTCAACGTTTCGAGCGAACAAGTTCATCTTTGAGAAATATTCTATAATGAGATGTACAATCCTTAAACAAAAGGAGCATTTTACCCTTAGAGAGATTCCATAAAATGCACTATTAATTTAATTCTGGATGATTTAAAATATTATCTACCAATAAATAGGCAAAATATACTTCGTTTATCCGAATCTCTTTACATAAAATATGTAAACCCAAGTCTCAACTATAGCTATAGTTCTATTCCGCTATTAATCTCATATCCACTACTAATTAATAATCCATAACATCCTATAACAAAATTCGCTTGCTTAAACTTTTTTAATATACGCCCCATGTACAGATTAGTTAGTGTATCAAGTACTCTGTTCAAATCCTTGATTCACCTGTCTCTATTTCAAATGGCTTGCCTTAATATATATCGCCATTGTTTGTATCTGCTTATATTGCATATTTCCAGAGCATGAGCGTGGTAGCTCGACACATTGAAAACAAATTATTGGATGAATGAATTTTGGTATTCTCCTCGTCGTCGGCTTTTTGCTGAATATCAAATTGAAGCTTTCTAGAAGAAACCACATAAATGAACTCAATAGTGAGTTTATTAAATGTTAATCGAAGCTACTTTATAGGAGCATAATATTTATTTGCAGGATTAGTTTCGGTATGAACTATACCAGACAATATTTGTTCTTAAATGATAGAAGACACATCCATACATAAAACAAATTCTTTTTTTCTTTCGCAACACGATGTTAAAAAGACCGTTGCAGTAGGCATGTTATGAAGAGCATTTATATTATGTGATCCTCGTTTCTTAGCAAGATAAAATGAAATATATGACCTGTATATTTATTGAAATGAAATATTCCTTCACCTCATTTTTACTATTTAACTTTAATGTTCCCATTTTGGGAAAATGAGAATAAATATTCACAATAAAATGTGTATATATTTAATTGCTCTCAATAAACACTAAAACACTTTGACTCATGTTGACTAAGTAATATATATTGTTATATCGTATAAATTCAAGTAATTTAATATATTTTTTATTATTTCAATATCGCCATTTTCAGTTACCGTGACTTTTTTTCTTCTGAACTTCAGCATTGGTAAGATATCCCGTCCTATGGCTGAATACTGCATCCCATTTTTCATCAGACACTATTTTTCAGATGTGATTACACTGGTCTGCATTTTGAAATTTTTTAATTTTTATTTTTATTCATGGATGTGATCTTACATATTCTTTGGTTGTTGATTTTAAATATCTAAACCATTTTTTTCTATCACATAGGAATGTCATACAGTCAATAAAAAAAATCAGGCAGACCAGAGTTATTAGTATGAGGAAAATAATTTTTGTTATTTATAGTAACATAATTTACATATTCCCAAAATAGGAACGTTGGTATGTTGCCTCATACAAACGATTTATCCTCCTGGCGGCCGTGCTGACGGGACTCAGCGCCACGCCCGTTCCAGGTTTGCCTCTTCTCCTTCTTTCTGACAGCCTGCGTTTTCTACCCTACTTCCTCTACAATTTCTCCTACAACTTTGATACCGACCAGCTTCCTCTCATTCAACTATCCCGGATCGTGGCTGAGAGGGTAGGGGGCAACGTTCCCCCCTCCCCTGAGCTCTAGGCTTGGGTGGTGTGTATTTAAGAATCTGCTTCATCTCCATCCCCACCTTCCTCACCTTCCTCACTTCCCCTTTCTTTTTCCTTCCAATCCCTATCCATTTTACGCCGTGCCCAAGGTAGAGACGACATGCCGATGGGCTGTCAGGCCACTAGGCGGGAGGAGTTTCCCAAAATGGCAGCAGCTGGCTCTGCCGACCCCACACTCACCCCTCGCAGAGCGGGCTATTGTGTGGGGGTGATGAGCATTTGCATCCCATGATTATTATAGGGTCATTATGCCCAATGATGAAATAAGAAAAAAAATACTCCCTTACCTTCCCCTCGACCTTCGTTAGAACCGCCCTCGGGCAGCATCACTAAAAAAATTAAGGTCCCCCACCTGTGCTTTCGTAGGGGCCCCTCAAAATCTCTTCAACTGGAGATAAGGCCTACTTCTCTCCTTTGCCTACGGATGAAGGGGACTCCCTATCATTCCCTTATCTGGAGGTGCCCTTGGGTGCCTTCCTCTTTCCCCGTCGGCCTCTTCCCTCTAAAGATCTGCGAGATCGCATATTGAGCTTATAGGGGATTGCCATACGTGCCCCCTTCTCTTCCCCGACAAAAGATACACTAACCAATGGGGTCTGTGATATCCTTGGGGCTGGATGGTGGCATGGATCCCCCTCCCCTGAGATCGACTTGGTCCCTGAGGCAACCCAGACGGTAGGACCTTCCATGTGGACGAACCTGGGCTCGGTGCCAAGCACCAAACCTGAGTTTACCCCTGTACAAGGTCCTCCTCAGACGGCTAAGGTCTCGAAGGCTGTACAAGGAGAGAAGGGATCTCCCTCCCCGGCTGGTGCCCATGTGAAAGCCAAGACCTTCTCCATCTCGGAGAAGGATCTTAATGAGGCCGGTCCTTCTGGGCTAAAGTGGTCCTGCCAGCGGAGGAAGGGGCAAAGCGGGTTCATTCCCCGCCCTCCTCTCCTAAAAAGAAAAAAAAACAGGAAAAATAGCAAGAAGACTCGGGGCTCCTATCCATCCACAGGGGCCACAGGGACGGAAGGGATCGCTGCCGTTTCGCTAAGCAATCAAGCCAAGAAAGCACGTCCAGCCCAGTTGCTCCCTTTTTGGGGAGTCACAGACGAAGACCAGAACTGCGCAGAGCAGAGCCTCAATTACGTCGGGCCCCCTCATTCAGAGGATAACTGTCGTTTTCGAGCCCACTGGCTTCAAGCGTGTCCTCGTTATTCGCTCCACTGATGGTAGCATGTTGGCTAACGGCAACATGAGCCATTAGAGGAGAGCTCTAGCTAGTGTGATTGGTAGAGAGCCGAAGATAACCCGTTTCTAGGACTGCAGCCTTTTGGTGAATGCGTTGAATCCCTCCGAGGCGGCCATGATTAGTGCCCTTCTGATAGTTGTTGGCACGCCTGTGAGTGCGAGGCCGCACTCTACCATGAACTTCGTAAAAGGAGTAGCTTAGCCGACCATAGGGCTGTCAATGTCGAGCGTGTGATAAGAAAATGGGGAGGGGCCTCGAGACCCACCCCTATACTCTTCGACACGTTTGACTGTGACAAGCTCCCTGAGTCGGTGTGTGCCGGTTGGTATCACTAGCGCGTGAATGCATTACTGCCACTAGGGCGAAACGATATTACTGTCACCGCTTCTGCCATACTAATCGCTCCTGTCGACGTGTAAAGTCAGGGTTACCGGAAGTCTGGTGTAAGTTGCTCTATGACCACACACGATAAGTCCAAATCGTGTGTGGCCAAGTTTGTCAATTGCGAGAAGCCGAACCCCTCTACTTCGAAGCAATGTGGTGGATAGTTCCTTGAGAAAGAAATCCTGGCCGTTCACGCACAGGATCGACTCTCATTCCGCGAGTCTAAGGGCTTGGTCCTGGCGCGCCCCGTTCTGCCCGGGACGTCCTATGCTTCAATGTTGAGAAAGACACCCTCTGCTTCTAGCCCCTCTAGGCCTACGAGCACGGTCGTTTACGTGCCCATTCGGAGCCCTTCTGCGGGCACTACCCAACCCGGGCGCTTCCATGGTAAAGCTGACGGCACAAAGGGTTCACATCAAGCCCTGGCTAAAACCAGGGCTCCCCTCCCTTCGTCCAGCGTGACCGTTTCGCGTAAGGCAAAACAGCCGCGCGCGTCCACCGAGTTGTTAGACTAACAAGAGGCAACAACCCTGAAAAGTGTCATGAGGCCGTCTTCAGGGGTTCCTAAAGCTGCTCCCAGAAAGGAGGACAGCACCAAAGGAGCTTCTGGTCCTACGCCTACAAACAGTCCTAGGCTGGGTGACTCGAAGACGGTGGATCCTATAAAGAGTGAGCCCCCACCTCCAAAGCCGCTTCACCTCCCTAAACTTTTTAGGGGAGGAAGAAAAAGACTCGCATGGCGTGCCGAACCGAACCTCCCCCGATAAGTCATTGAATGAGCCAGCGCTTTCAGTGCATTATCCGACAAGAGCGCCTGGAGTTCTGCCTCCGGGAAAAATACGACCAATATCGTAAGGGGCTTCTCTACGTATAGGGTCCCCGCATCTCTTCAAAGCTAGGCCTGGAGGTCATATTCCTTCAATAGAATTGTTGCAGACTCTGGGCTAACTAGGCGAAGCTGCGAAGTCTCGTCTCCTCTCGTTTTTCCTTAGCTATCTTTTTCAGGAGACTATGCTGGGCGCGTGCCCCACGTCCTCCTTCCCGGGATATAAGTGTTTTACCAATGCACCACCATGGGATGGGGACCAAACAAGAGGATGCGCCATTCAGAACCTGCATGAAGTCTCCGTTCTTCTCTTTGCTTTGAATACCACGTTTTTAGGCAGTAGCTGTGCAGTTTCACCTGAATAGGAAGTACATACAGTATACTGTTATTTTAGCGTACATTCCTCCGTCAGCTGTATTCGACACGGAGATCTTTCACTGCGTCATGGCCCGATTACCGATGCACTATCTTTTGCTTGGGGGATTTGAACATAGACACCCTCTCTGGTGAGAGTACTCAATCAATTCCAGTGGTAAAGTCCGGGCCGGCCCGATCGACGAGCAAGAGATAAGTGTCCTAAATATGGAGGATTTTACTCAGCACTGCCCAATAAGCGCTTCATTTTCCTGCCCTGGTCTATCTCTGTGTTTCCAGGATTCACAGCCTGTTTCGGGGTGGGTTTGTCGATAGCCCCCATGCTACTCTTCCCTGGCTGGTTTCCGCCCATTCTCTGTAAAGTTCTGCGTGTTTAAGTTGATCAAGAAATTGGTAAATGTTTGATTAACAATTTTATGGACAGTGGAAGCCATCTTTCTCCTGCAATGTACGTCTTCCGCAAGTTATATTACATGTCAGTTGCTCTGCGAGGTTTTCCTTCGTAGCATTACACCACGGTGTTTTTCAATCGGGAGAAGGACCATGAGACCACATGGCGATAGCGTACCATGTCATTCTCCACACAATGACGGCGAGGGGACGCCTCACAATCAGTATATCTGAATTTTGGCAAGATTGTCGTTTCCATGTACGGATGGACAGAAAAAGAGTGTCCTAAGGAAGTGTTCTCAGTGTTACACTCTTTTCCCTTAGCATCAAGGGCATAACATCGGTGCTGCCTGAAGATGATCTCGCTACGCGCTACGTGAATGATTTTTCGATCTCTTTTGGCTCGGTCCAGATACCAACTCCGGAGCGTCAACTCCAACAGTCAGTAAACCGCGTCTTTCGCTATGCCGAAGCGCCAGACTTCGGTTTTCATTGGCCAAGACTAATGTGGTGCAATTCTGCCGCCATTCGCGGCTCCAACCTAAGCAGCACTTGTTTCTAAATGCCGTTTGCCTAGAAGTGGTGGACTCGCTCCGTTGCCTTGGTCTTATATTCAACCAACGCCTCACCTGAGAGGCTTATTTTCGCAGCGTTAGGGTCTTTTATAGCCGTGCCTTAGATATTCTCCATTTCGTGACGTTCAGCAACTGGGGTGCGAATAGGGCTACTGTCCTACTTTTTATTGATCCTTTGTTCGTTCGAAGCTCGAGTACGAATGCCAGATTTATGCATATTCAGCCGATTTTATATTGCGGAAGGTGGACTCGATCCATCACAGCGGCCTTCCCTAGCGACCGTTGCCTTTTACCTGTGCTCCATCGATAGCCTAATTCTCGATTCTACGAAGATGCTACCCTCTCTGCGCTGTGGACAGAGCATTATTCGATTGTACGCGCAAGCCCGGCGTCTCCTTCAGTCAATAACAGCTCTCATTGCATCCGTCCCCTATCTTCTTTGCAAAGCCGCCCGGAGGGCAGCAAGCATTCCTGCCATATATTCGGTGTGAGAAAGAGCGAAACGCTGGTCTGATCGCTCAGTCCTCGCGGACTCTTTGGCGCGTCCATTCTCCGCACTTACTACATGTCCAGAAACCCAGCAGAAGATAATCTTGAAATCCACTCGGCTCGAAAAAACAATGGCGTCAGAGACATCGTGAACCAGGGAATGCGGAGATTCCAATCCCTTGAGAGCATTTAGAGCACTTAGTGATTCGCTTTAAATCAAAATCCGGTCTCTAAACAGGGCACGTCGCGTTATTTCCCGTACCAGCGGTGTATTGCAACCAGGTCGTCCGTGAAGATAGACGCGGCACCTGGCAGACCCAACTGACTTCAAACAGATGAAATAGGGCGTGGAAACAGACCCTCTTTTGGAAGTTGGAGCCATCAGTATAGACTGGCACGGTTCCAGCGTGAACCGGAGTGTGTTCCAAAAAGGCCAAATGCAATACTCTCGGTGCTGTAGTAGGACCAAGAGCAGAGGCGGGCGCTAAATAGTAAAACGTGGTACCTCCAGGGTAGCCTCCTGGGCAGAACCAGGGGCGCCACCGTCCCAAGAGCTAGAAAGTATCTTCGAAGGAGTTTACTAGCGCTAAAACCTGCAGATGCAGTGAGAGCTGTACGGGACTGTGAGTGAGGCGTCTAGCTTGCTGTGCAAGGCGCAGAACGAGTGAAACCTTTCCACCATCAACAAATAGGCTCTCAATGGGGGACGTGCGAAAGGTGCCCGTCGCCAGGCGAAGGCCTGTCTGATGTATCGAGTCAACTTTCCGCGATACACGCTCGGCTGTAAATGCATAAAACTCGCATCCGTATTCAAGCTTCGAAAGAAAAAAGATCGGAAAAAGGCGATGACCCTATCAACGCCACAGGCGTTGAACGTCACGGAACGAAGGAAACGGTCCGAGTCCACCACTTCCGGTGGAACCCCATTTCGAAACAAGTCTGGGTCAGGGTGGAGCAGTAGATGACCGCAGAAGTGCGACCACCTTAATCTTAGCCAAGGAAAACTGAAGCCTATTCGTTTCGGCATAGCAAGAGACGCGGTTCAATGCCTGTTGGAGTTGATGCTCAATAATTGGCATCTTGTCCGAGCCAAATGAGATAGCAAGATGTCCACGTAGAGCGTAGCGATAATTTATAGGCCTTCTTAAGATCTAAAAACACCATGGCCCAGTGCTGTCTACGAAAAAAAGCCTTGCAGACGGCATTTTCCAGTCGGAGCAGACTATCCGACGTGGATTGGAACTTGCAGAATCCGTACTGTGCAGAAGAAGGGTAGCCTCTGCTGTCCATAATAAAGGTTACTCTAACATTTACCAACAGAAGAGGCGTAGCCTCCGCTGTCCATAAAAAGGCTAATATAACATTTACCGATTTCTCCTTCAACTTGCTCACGCAGGAGTTTAGAGAGATTAGGAGGAAACCGGCCAGAGTAGTGTGATATCTCCCGGTTTTCGAAAAGAGATCACAGTAGCGATTCGGAAAATCTTGGATGATAACCTCTACCCAGATCCTGTTGAAGAAATCTAACAGAAAGGCCATGCCTCACTGACACTTGTTGCCGAAGCATAGCGTACTGGACATCGTCCGAACCAGGGACTGTGTCCACACAGGGAGCGATAGCGCAACGCTACTCAGTCAATGTAAACCTGTAGTTGAAGAGTTCTCCAACTCTTGAGGTAAAGTCCATCCGCCAGCCTTCAGCCACATCACGAAACGCATTGAATGCTGGGAGGGCAGCATCCCTGCTAGAGAATGCGGAGAAGGCGGTCGCGAAGATTCCGCCACGGTTGCGAGAGGGTGTTCCTGCGAGAGCTTGCCCCAAATCCGTTTGACTCGCTTACACACGTCTGCTAGATGGGTCTTTCTGTTAGGTGAAGACACGCATGCCCGCCAGGAACTGCAGCGGGCGTGCTTCGAAATATACTGGAATCTTGCCTTAGCTCGACGAAATTCCTTGAGATTGAAATCGTTCGGTCGGCGCTTATAGCACATGGAGGCATAAAATTTATGTTTAGGTTTCGCCTCACACTCGGCTGACCCACACGGAAGTGGTCGGCGTGCAAAGAGACAGACGTTCTAGGAATAATAGCTAGGCCCACGGCAAAGAAGTTGCCGGAGAATAACTCAACGGCCTCATCTCCTGACCTAAAATCCTCGAATAAGACAGAGAAATCCGTCATTTCTGAAATGTGGGTCTGGGCCCGTGCCACACAGCACCGGGGCGGGCTCTCAGGCGCCAGCTGCCAAAATATGATATTTGAATGCGATAGTGATCACTACGATCGAAGTAATCAATTTCCCCCACCCAAAATCATGCTGTGCATCCAAGAATCCCAAAGATAGATCGAGACATAAAATGCAGCGGTTCTCGGGCAGTAATGCGTAAACTCATCCACCTTTCCCCAGTTCGTTGATCGAGACGTCTAAAACCTGAACCCAGGGATTCATCGAGTAGTTTCCCCAGAGGGGCTGTCTACCATTCATATCCACGAGCAAGAGAAAGGGCCTCGGCAACCGCGCTACGACGCGGCAGCAGAAGTCCCCCGCGTTGAATTCGGATGGCAGTTGAATGTACGCAGAAATAAATGTATACCTCCTATCCAGGTGAAGCCGCACAGCTACTGCATGTAAGGAGGTATCTAAAGCAAGGAGAAGAACAGAAATAAGACGGATGTATATAGCGTATCCTCCTGCCTGGCCCCCTTCCCGTGGTGGTAGGGAAAAAAATCTCTTATATCCCGGGGGAAGGACAAGACGCACGCACCATACATGGTCTCCTACAAAAAGATAGGTAAAGGTAAACGGTTGGAGACGTCTATACGCAGCTCCTCCCAGTTTACCCGTCTCCCAAGGAAATTCCCTTGAGGGACTATGCCATTCACACCTAGCTCGGAGGAGATGCGAGGGCCATCTTAGAAGAGAAGACCCTCACGGAAATGGCATTACGCTTCCCGAAGGGAGAACTTCGGGTGCTATCGTTCGGACAATGCGCTTATGGCAGTAACACCTTCGATGACTTATCGAGAGAGGTTGGGCTCGCCATGTGAGCTTTTCCCTCCCTACGCCTCGAAACTTTAGGTAGGCGGCATGGCTTCCGAGGCGTGGGTCCCTCATTTGGAGGATATACCGCTTGCGGGTCATCCAGCCTAACTTTGTGTTAGCGTATGATTTGAAACTCATTTAGAGCTGTCCTCTTTTCTGGAGGCAACTTTAGAAAGCCCGGAAGATGGCCTCACGACCACTTCAGGGGTGTGGCCTCCACTGAGTCTAACAACTCGGTGGAGGCGTTCGGACATTTTGCGTTACAAGAAACGATCACGCTGGGGAAGGAGAGGGAGCCTTGGTTTTAGCATTGGCTGGGTTTGAACCCTTTATGCCACTAGATCTACAAAGAGAGCTCCCAGGGTGGATAAAACTTAGAGAAGGGTTCCCAATGCGCGATTTTTTTTTTAAGAGCTGATCTAGCGACTGCCTACATGTGCATTAGTCGCCGTATTAAAAACTGCCTAGTACTAGGCTACTTTAAAATAATATTAAAAAAACAAACAGAAAAAACAACACTAAAAATAAAAAAAGAAAAATGCAACGAGCAGGAAGCAAACTCCTGCGTCGGGAGGAGGTCCCCACAGCGCAGGAACGTGCGACCTATAAAGAAAACAAAAAACTTGTTAAATAAAAGGGAAAAGGCCGGCCTCTCCCCAAAAGTCTACAAGTCCACCAGTCAATGTGCACGCACTCGTCCCGAGTACAAGGGACAGGCGGTAGCGACTCAGTCCATCCCGGTACTGGGACACGTAACGTGCGCGAAGATCACCAAAACTGGGAATGAGATGCTTTGAGAACCGGGTGACAAAGGGAGACACTGCGCTCGTGAGTACAGGCGAGTAATGCACTGTGCACGGCGCATAAATAATAGCCTCTCTCCAGCATCGACAAGCAGGATCTCTATAGGGAAATGCGGAAGGCACAGGTCGCCAAGCGAATGCCGGTGTGGTGGAGCAAGTCCACCTTCTACAATAGACGCTCGGCTGCGGATGCATAAAACTCACATCCGTAGTCGAGCTTCAAACGAACAAAGGATCGATAAAAAAGTAAGGCGGTAGCCCTATCAGCACCCGAACCGCTGAACGTCACGCAACGAGGAATATCTATGACGCCGGTACAAGAGACACTAAAGCTGCGAATATGAACCCCCTCCCCCCCCCCCTAGGTGAGGCGTCGGTCAAATGCAAGACAAAGAAACGGTGCGATTCAACCATTCTAGGCGCACCCCATTAAGAAACAAATCTGAGTTGGAGTGGAGCCTTGGATGGTGGCAGGAGTGCACCACCTTAGTCTTGGACAAAGAAAACTAAATCCTGTGCGCTTCGGCATAGCGAGAGACGTGGTTCATTGCCTTTTGGAGTCGACGCTTCATAGTTGGCATCTGGGCCGCGCCAAAAGAGATCGAAAGGTCGTCCACGTAGAGCGTAACAAAAACACCTGGCAGCACCCAGGTAATTCTGTTGATGCTCAAGGCAAAGGGTGTAACGCTGAGGACACTTCGCTGCGGGACACATTCTTCCTGCTCCATTAGGCCGGAGAGGGCTCCCCCCACTCATACGCGTAATCAGCGATATCGCAAAAATTCAGATAAAAAGACCAGGAGGCGTCCCCTCGCCCCTATCGTGTGGAGAGTCTCCATAATACCGTATCGCCATGCGGTATCATAAGCCTTCTCCAAATCGAAAAATACTGTGGCGAAGTGGTGTCTACGAAGGAAGGCTTCGCAGACAGCATTTTCCAGTCAAAGCAGAGCATCCGACGTGGAAAGGAACTTGCAGAAGCCGTATTGGGCAAGACACAAATGGTCTCCGCTGTCCAGAATAAAGGCTAACCTAACATTTACCAATTTCTACATCAACTTGCACACGCAGGAGGTTAGAGAAATTGGAAGGAAACTGGCCGGGATAGAATGATCTCTCCCTGGTTCGCCAAAGGCTAGCACAGTAGCGAGTCGCCAGGAGTCTGGGAGGTTACCCTCTACCCAGATTTTGTTAAACAAATCTAGCAGAAAGGCCATGCCTCGCTCACCCAGGTGTCGAAGCATGGCGTACGGGACATCGTCCGAATCATAGGCGGTGTCTGCGCAGTAAGAAAGAGCGGAACGCAACTGACTCACAGTAAACCTGTCGTTGAAGGGTTCTCCGCCTCTGGAGGTAAAGTCTAGTCGGCGGTCTTCCGCGACATCACGACGTGCATTAAATGCTGGCGGAGCAGCATCCCGGCTAGAGAATGCGGAGAAAGCGGTCGCGAAGATTCCCCAACGGATGGGGGGGGGAGATTGCGTTCCAATTCTTATGGAGCATTGAAGTGGAGTCCTGCGAGAACTTGCCACGAACCTTTTTGACTCGCTTCCACACGTCTGCTAGAGGAGTCTTCCCGTTAAGTGAACACACGTATGCCCGCCAAGAAGAGCGGCGGGCGTGCTTCGAAATACACCGGAACCTAGCCCTAGCACGACGAAGTTCATCGACAGTGAAATCGTTCGAACGGCACTTATAGCGCATGTAGGGATAATCCTTCTGTTTAAGGGGCGTCTATCACTCGGCTGACCACCACATGAGTGGTCGGCGAGCAAAACCGCCAGACGTTCTGAGAATAGTAGTCAGGTCCGCGGCGATAAGGTTGCTGGAGAACAACTCAAAGGCCTCATCTACCGACCTAATCTCCTTGACTGAGATAGAGAATTTAGTCATTTCCTGAAATGCAGGCCACCGCGCCCGCACCAAGCACCACCGAGGTGGGCTCTCAGGCGGCAGTCGCCTGGGAAATGATATTTGAATGGGGAAGTGATCACTACGCCTTAATCAAAATCAGGCTGTGCATCCGGAGAGCACAAAGATAGATCAGGGCAAGAAAATGAAGCGGTTCTCGGGCAGTGATGCGTAAACTCATCAAAATTTAGGACACCTATCTCAAGCTCTTCGATCAGATCAGCAAGGACTTGTCCCCTGGGAGTCATTATGTGGTCTACCCAGAGTGGATGTCTGCCGTTCAGATCTCCTAGCAAGAGAAAAGGCTTCGGCAACCGTGCCAAATGGCGGCGGAAGTCCCCCGCGTTGAAGTCAGCTGACGGTGGAATATATAAAGAAATAACAGTATACCTCCTATCCGCGTATCCCCCAGCCGGGCCCCCATCTCGTAATGGTGGGGTCGCAAAACCCTTATACCCCGGGAGGGCGGGCATGGGGCACGCGCCTAGCATGGTTTCCTGCAGAAAAATAGCTAACGGGAAACGGGACGAGACGAGCCTCCGCAGCTCATGCCAGTTGGCCCGGAGTCCACGGCAATTCCATTGAAGGAATATGCCCTCCAGGCCTAGCTCGTAGGAGAGGGATTGGCCCTCTTCGATCAGAAGACCCTCGTGGGAATGGCCGTACGCTTTCCGGAGCCAGAACCCGGGGCGTTGTTGGTCGGACAATGCGCTAAAGGCACTGTCGCCTTCGAGGACTTATTGGGGGAGGTTTAGCTCACCATGCGAGTCTTTTTCCCCCTCTGCCTCGAAACCTTAGGCGGGCGTTTCGGCTTCGGAGGCGGGGGGACCTCTTTTCGAAGATCCACCGTCTGCGAGCCACCCAGCCCTCCAGTAGGCGTGGGCGAAGGAGTCAAAGCTCCTTTCTTGACGTCCTCATTTCGAGAGGCAGCTTTAGGAACCCCTGAAGATGGCCTGGCGACCAACTCCAGGGGTGTTGCCTCCTGTGAGTCCAACGACTTGGTGGAGGCGCGTTGCCGTTTCGCCTTTCGAGAAACGGTCACGCTGGTCGCAGGGAGATGGAGCCCTGGTTTTAGCTGAGGCTGGGTGTGAACCCTTTATGCCGCCAACTTTACCAGGGGATCACCCGCAGAAAGGCTCCGATTTTTTTTTTTAAGAGCTCATCTGGCGACTGCCTACTTGGGCATTAGTCTCCGTATTAAAACTGGCCTAGTTCTAGGCTACTTTAAAATGAAATTAAAGAGAAAAAAAAAACAACACCCCAAAAGGGGGAAAGGAAGCGAGCTGGTGCGTCGGGGAGAGGTCCCCCCGGCGCAGGATCGTGCAACTAAAGCAAAAAAAACAAACAAAAAAACAAAACAAATGCAAAAAACAACAAAAAAACCCAAAAAAACCTTGCTTAAATAATAGGGAGAAGGCCGGCCTCCCCCAAGAAGTCAACAAGTCCACAAGTCAGTGTGCACGAATCTGTCCCAAGCACAAGGGACAGGCGGTAGCAACCCCGCCCATCCCGGTACTGGGACAAGTATCGTGCGCGAAGATCACCCAGACTGGGACATTCGACAAGAATGTGCCGAACAGTCTGGGGGACGACGTAGTCGTTGCAATAGGGCGCAGGCGAGCGCTCCATCAGATAGCGATGCGTCAGACGAGTGTGTCCGATTCGGAGACGACAGAAAGCAACCTGAAGCCGCCGTTGCATTGGGGGATAGGTCCATGGGAACAGTCGCGGCGCAATGGCACGCAACTTTAAGTTCCCTTCGACCGTCTCCCATCTTCTTTGCCAAGCAGTCCGAAGAGCTGCCCGTATTCCTGCCATGTAATCGGTGTGAGGAAGAGCAAAATGCTGGTCCGGTCGCAGAGTCCTCGCGGACTCTTTGGCGCCCTCATCGGCGCGCTCATTCCCCGCAATTCCTACATGTCCAGGAACCCAGCAGAAGATAATCTCGACATCTGCCCGGCCGCCAAAACCGTGGCGTCACGGATATCGCGAACCAGGGAAGGCGGAGATTCCAATGCCCCGAGAGCACTCAGGGCGCTTTGTGAGTCGCTATAGATCACAATCCGGTCTCCGAACCGGGCACGTCGCGTAATCTCCCGTACCGAGTGGTGTATTGCCACCAGCTCGGCCGTGAAGACAGACGCAGCGCCTGGTAGAGCCCCGCTGACTTCAAACAGAGGGGATACGGCGTGGAAGCCGACCCCCTCTTGGGACTTGGAGCCATCCGTATACACTGGCACGGTACCAGCGTGACACGATGTGTGCTCCAAAAAGGTCGAACGCAATACTCCCGGCGCAGTACAAGCTTTGGGAGCAGAGGCGTGGCGACAAATAGCCAAATGTGGTACCCTCCAGGGTGGCGTCCTGGGCAGAACCAGTGGCTCCACCGGCCCGAGAGCTATATCTACCTCTCGAAGGAGTTTCCTGGCCCTAAACCCAAAGGGCTTAGGGTATGACTGGCGTCTCTCGGCGGCATAAGCACCATCGAGATCAGCTGCGGATGCAGTGAGAGCTGTTGGCGACTGAGGGAGGCGCCGGGCTCGCGCGTACAGGCGAGTGATGCACTGCACGCGGCGCAGAGCGAGTGGCATCTCCCCAGTATCGACCAACAGGCTCTCAATGGGGGAAGTGCGGAAGGCACCGGTCGCAAGGCGAAGGCCGGTGTGGTGGATTCAATCCACCTTCCGCAATAAACGCTCGGCTGCGGATGCATAAAACTCGCATCCGTAGTCAAGCTTCGAGCGAACAAAGGATCGATAAAAAAGTAAGGCGGGAGCCCTATCAGCGCCCCAAGCGCTGAACGTCACGGAACGGAGAATGTCCATGGCGCGGGAACAAGAGACCCTAAAGCTGCGAATATAAGCCTCCCAGGTGAGGCGTCGGTCGAATACAAGACCAAGGAAACGGTGAGACTCAACCACATCCAGGCGCACCCCATTAAGAAACAAATCTGGGTCGGGGTGAAGCCGTGGATGGCGGCAGAAGTGCACCACCTTAGTCTTGGCCAAAGAAAACCGAAACCTGTGCGCTTCGGCATAGCGAGAGACGCGGTTTAATGCCTGTTGGAGTCGAGGCTCCAGAGTTGGCATCTGGGCCGCGCCAAAAGAGATCGAAAGGTCGTCCACGTAGAGCGTAGCGAGAACATCTTCTGGCAGAACCGAGGTGATGCCGTTGATGCTCAGGGCAAAGAGTGTGACACTGAGGACACTTCCCTGCAGGACACCCTCTTCCTGCTCCTTTGGGGCAGAGAGGGCTCCCCCCACCCGTACGCGGAATCGACGATCTCTCAAAAATTCAGATATAAACATTGGGAGGCGTCCCCTCGCCCCCATCGTGTGGAGAGTCTCCATGATACCGTATCGCCATGCGGTATCATAGGCCTTCTCCAGATCGAAAAACACCGTGGCGTAGTGCTGTCTACGAAGGAAAGCCTCGCAGACGGCATTTTCCAGTCGGAGCAGAGCATCCGACGTGGAGTGAAACTTACGGAAGCCGCACTGTGCAGAAGACAGATGGCCTCCGCTGTCCAGGAAATAGGCTAATCTAACATTTACCAATTTCTCCATCAACTTGCACACGCAAGAGGTTAGAGAGATTGGGCGGAAACCGGTCGGAGTAGAGTGATCTCTCCCCGGCTTGCGAAAGGCGAGCACAGTAGAGATTCGCCAGGAGTCTGGGAGAAGACCTTCCACCCAGATCCTGTTGAACAGATCTAACAGAAAGGCCATGCCTCACTCACCCAGGTGTCGAAGCATGGCGTACGGGACATCGTCCGGACCATGGGCGGTGTCCGCGCACGAAGCGAGAGCGGAACGCAACTCACTCACAGTAAACTTGTCGTTGAAGGGTTCTCCGCCTCTCGAGGTAAAGTCCAGCCGGCGGCCTTCAGCGACATCACGACGTGCATTGAATGCTGGCGGAGCAGCATCACGGCTAGAGAATGCGAAGAAAGCGGTCGTTAAGGATTCCGCCACGGACGCGGGGTCCGAGATTGTGGTCCCATTCTCCTGGAGAACGGGAGGGGGGTCCTGCGAGAACTTGCCCCGAATCCTTTTGACTCGCTTCCACACCTCAGCTAAAGGGGTCTTCCCGTTAAGTGAAGACACGTATGCCCGCCAAGAAGAGCGGCGGGCGTGCTTCGAAATATACCGGAACCTAGCCCTAGCCCGACGAAATTCACCGACAGTGAAATCGTTCGGGCGGCGCTTATAGCGCATGTAGGCATAACGCTTCTGTTTCAGGGCCGTCTCACACTCGGCCGACCACCATGGGAGTGGTCGGCGTGCAAAACGGCCAGACGTCCTAGAAATAGTAGTCAGGCCCACGGCGATGAGGTTGCCGGAGAAGAACTCAACGGCCTCATCTACCGACCTCAACTCCTCGACTGAGATAGAGAATTCAGTCATTTCCTGAAATGCAGGCCACCGCGCCCGCGCCTAGCACCACCGAGGTGGTCTCTCAGGCGGCAGTTGCCCTGAAAATGATATTTGAATGGGAAAGTGATCACTACCATGGAGGTCATCGACCACCCCCCAATCAAAATCAGGCTGTGCATCCGAAGAGCACAAAGATAGGTCAAGGCAAGAAAATGAAGCGGTTCTCGGACAGTGATGCGTAAACTCATCCACGTTTAGGACACCCATCTCAAGCTCTTCGATCAGATCGGCAAGGACTTGTCCCCTGGGATTTATGGAGTAATCTCCCCAGAGAGGATGCCTGCCGTTCAGATCTCCAAGCAAGAGATAGGGCCTCGGCAACCGTGCCACGACGCGGCGGAAGTCGCCCGCTTCGAAGTCAGCTGACGGTGGAATGTACGCAGAAATGATAGTATACCTCCTATCCAGGTGCAGCTGCACAGCCACTGCCTGTAAGGAGGTATCTGAAGAGAAAGGAAGAACGGAGACATCATGCCAGGTGTAAACCGCGCATCCCCCAGCCCGGCCATCCCGCGGTGGTGGGGTCGCAAGACCCTTATACCCCGGGAGGGCAGGCAGGGGGCATGCGCCTAGCATGGTCTCCTGCAAAAAAATAGCTAACGGGGAACGGGACGAGGCGAGCCTCCGCAGCTCCTCCCAGTTGGCCCGGAGTCCAAGGCAATTCCATTGAAGGAATATGCCCTCCAGGCCTAGCTCGGAAGAGACGCGGGGGGCCTCCTCGAATTGAAGACCCTCACGGGAATGGCCGTACGCTTCCCCGGGGCAGAACCCCGGGCGCTGTTGGCCGGACAAAGCGCTGGAGGCGCTGTCGCCTTCGAGGACTTATTGGGGGAGGTTGACCTCGCCATGCGAGTCTTTTCCTCCCTCCGCCTCGAAACCTTAGGCGGGCGCTGCGGCTTCGGAGGCGGGGGGCCCTCTTTTCGAGGAACCACCGTCTCCGAGCGACTCGCTCCACCTCGGGGGACAGCTTTAGGAACCCCCGAAGATGGCCTAGCGAACATCTTCAGGGGTGTTGCCTCCTGTGAGTCTAACGACTTGGTGGAGGCGCGTGGCCGTTTCGCCTTATGGGAACTGGTCACGCTAGGGGAAGAGGGGGGAGCCCTGGTTTTAGCCGGGGCTGGGTGTGAACCCTTTTTGCCGCCAGCTCTACCAGGGGAGCGCCCGTGTTGGGTAGAGCCCGCAGAAGGGCTCCGAATGGGCGCGAAAACAACCGTGCTCGTTGGCCTGGATGGGCCAGGAGCAGAGGGTGCCTTTCGAACTACTGAGGCATATGACGTCCCAGGCAGAGCTGGGCGCGCCAGGACCAAGTCCTTAGCCTCGCGGAATGAGAGTCTATCCTGGGCCTGAAAGGCCAGGATTTCTTTCTCCAGGAGATATGCACCACATTGCTTCGAAGAAGCAGGGTGCAGCTCTCCGCAATTGACACACTTGGCCACACACGATTTGGACGTATCGTGGGCGACCTTGGAGCAATTTACACAGACTTCGGGTGACCCCGACTTTGCACGTTTACATGAGCGATTCGTATGGCTGAAGCGGTGACAGTAATAGCACTTCCGCGGCAGTGGCACGAATGCCTTCACGCGGTAGCGGTACCAACCGGCACGCACCGACTCAGGGAGCTTGTCACTGTCGAACGTGAAGAAGAGTGTAGGGGTGGGTCTCGAAGCCCCTCCCTGTTTTCTCATCACACGCTCGACCTTGACCGCCCCATGGTCAGCCAGCTCTAGGGTGATGTCTTCAATGGAGTATTCAACGATTTCCCTTGCATAAACTACTCCTTTCACAAAGTACATGGTAGAGTGCGGCGTCACACTCACCGGGGTGCCATGAAGTGTCCGAAGAGCACTTATCTTGGCCGCCTCGGCGGGATTCGCCGCATTCGCCAGAAGGCTGCCGTCCGAGAAACGGGTCACCTTCGGCTCTCTACCAATTGCACTAGCTAATCCTCTCCTCTGATGGATCATGTTGCCCTTGGACAACATGGTGCCATCAGTGGAGCGAATAACGAGGAAGCGTTTGAAGCCAGCGGGCTCGAAAACGCCAGATAACCTCTGAATCAGGGGCCCCGATGTCATCGAGGCTCCGCCCTGTGCACTTTTGGTGTTAGTCTTGGTCAGTGGCTCCGCACACGAGGGGGTAGACGGGCCGGATGTGCCGATCTTGGCTTGGTCGCCTACCAAAGTGGCAGCAGACCCATCCGTCTCCGCAGCCCCCGCGGATGGAGAGGAGCCCCGAGTCTTTTTCGTCTTTTTAGGCTTCTTTGTCTTTTTCTTTTTTGGAGAGGAGGGCGGGGAATGAACCCGCTTTTCACCTCCGCCGGCAGAAGCCCCCAGGCCAGATGGACCGGCCTCAGCCAGGTCCCTCTCCGAAATGAAGAAGGTCCTGGTTGTCGTAGGGGCACCTGTCGGAGGCGATCCCTCCCCTCCTTTTACTGCCTCGGAGCCCTCAGCCATTTGAGGAGGACCTTGCATAGGGGCGGATTCGGGTTCGGTGCTTGGCGCCGAGCCCGAATTTCCCCCCATGGAAGGCCCTACCGTCTGAGGCTGGGTCTCCTCAAAGACCATGTTTATCACAGGAGGGGCCTGCAGTTGGCCATCCCCTCCCAGGACATCACAGGTCCCCTTGGCAGTGTCGCCAGTCTTGTGTGGGGAGGCACAGGCCTTGACCCCAGCAAGGTTTAAAATTCTTGCCAGCAGGTCTTTTGAGGGAAGCGACCGAAGGGGCCTGGCTTCCCTCTCCCCCCTAAGGGGGTTTGCCCTAGCGAGCCGCTTTGATGGGGAGCGGCTGGCTAAGGGCTGCCTGCTGGCTTTCTTGGCAGTCCCCTTGGAAAGAAAAGAGGGGACTGCCGCTGGGAAAAGGGAGGTGCCCGAAAGCACCTCCAGACAAGGGGGTGAGGAAGAGTCCCCTGCACCCGTAGGCGAAGGAGAGGAGTAAGCCTTCTCTCCGGTTAGAGAAATATGGAGGGTCCCCTGTGCAGGCACAGGAGGGGGGACCTCCATTTTTTTGCTGGAGCTGCCCGAGGGTGGCTCCGTCGATGAGCAAGGGGGAATTAAGGGGAGATGTTTTTTTTTCATCATTGGGCATGGTGACCCTCTTTGTTTTACGGGACGCAATCGCTCACCACCTCTTGCAGTAGCCTGCACTGCAAGAGGTGCTTACAGGCCCGGCAGAGCCAGGCGACGCCATTTGGGACCACCCCTCCCGCGTGGTGGCCTGGCAGTCCTTCGGCATGGCAGCTCTACCTTAGACACGGCGTAAAACAGATAGAATGTGAAGAGGAGAGGAAAAGGGATGTGAGGAAGGTATGGGTGGGGATGAAGCAGGTTGTTAAAAAACCCCCATCCCGAACCGGAGCTGAAGGGTTAGGGAACAATGTCCCCTCCCCCCTCAGCCGCCATCCGGGGTGGTTGGCTTGAGAAGAAGGTCAGCATTCTACCCTGTGAAATTAGAGGCTGACCAGAGAAAGTTGTGGGAGAGGTTGTATGAAAAGCGACGAGGTAGGGGAGAAATCGGGCTATCTGAAGGAAGGAAGAGAGGCTAAGCTGGGGCCGGACGGAGCGCTGGATCCCGTCAGCACGGCGGCCAGGATGGCAAATCGCCGTGCCCCTTACGGGGAGAAAGGCTCCGAATGGGCTACGTAAACGACTGGGCTCGTTGGCCTGGATGTGCCAGGAGCAGAGGGTGTCTTTCTAAGCATTGGGGCGTAAGACGTCCCAGGCAGAGCCGTGCGCACCAGGACCAAGTCCTTAGCCTCGCGGAAGGAGAGTCTATCCTGGGCCTAAACAGCTAGGATTTCATTCTCAAGAACATACGCACCACATTACTTCAAACGAGCGGGGTGCGGCTCTCCGGAATTGACACCCTTGGCCACACACGATTTGGACTTATCGTGTGCGGCTTTGGAGCAAATGACACAGAGATCGGGTGACCTGACTTTGCACGTCAACATGAGAGATTTGTATGCCCAAAGCGGTGACAGTAATAGCAGCGCCGCGGCAGTGGCACGAATGCACGAACCGGTACTCACCGACTCAGGAAGCTTGTCACAGTCGAACGTGACGAAGAGTGTAGGGGTGGGTCTCGAGGTCCCTCCCTCTTTTCTCATCACACGCTCGACCTTGAACGCCCCGTGTTCGGCGAGCTTTTGAGTGATAGTTTCTATGGAGTAGTCCACGAGTTCCCTTGCATAAACTATTCCTTTCACAAAATTCATCGTAGAGTGTGGCGTCACACTCACGGGGGTGCTGTCAAATGTCCGAAGAGCACTTATCTTGGCCGCCTCGGAGGGCCCCCATTCATTCGCTAGAAGGCTCATGCCCGATATACGGGTCACCTTCGGCTCTCTACCAATTACACTAGCTAATTCTCTCTCATGGATCATGTTGCCCTTGGCCAACATACTTCTATCAGTGGAGCGAATAACGAGGAATGATTTGAAGCCAGCGGGCTCGAAAACGCCAGGTAACCTCTGAATGAGGAGCCCCGATTTCATAGAGGCTCCGCCTAGCGCCCTTTTTGTCTTATTCAGGTGCTCCGCACCATTGGGGGCGGAGGTGCCGGATGTTCCGATCTTGGCTAGGTCGCTTACCGAAGCAGCAGACCCATTCGTACCCGCAGGCCCCGGGGATGGAGAAGAGCCCCGAGTCTTCTTAGTCTTTTTTTGTTTTTTTTTCCTTTTAGGAGAGAAGGGCGAGGAATGAACCCGCTTCTCCCCTCCCCTGGCAGGAGCCCCTAGAACAGATAGACCGGCCTCAGCCAGGTCCTTGTCTGAGATGGAGAAGGTCCTGGCAGCCGTAGGAGCACCGGTCGGAGGTGCGGGCTCGAGTTCGGTGCTTGGTGCCGAGCCCTGATTCGCTCCCATTGAAGACCCTACCGTCTGATTCTGGGTTGCTTCAAGGACCATGTTTATCTCAGGGAGGGTGGGGGGGGAGCTCCAGATGTCCATCCCCCCCGGTTATCATAGGTTCTATTCGCAGCAGCGTCATTAGTCATTTCTGGGGAGGCACAGGCCTTGACCCCCGCTAGGTTTGAAATTCTAGCCAGCAGGTCTTTTGAACAAAGCAACCGATGGGGCTTGGCTTCCCTTTCCCCCCTAAGGGTTTTTTTTCTATCAAACCTCTTCATTGGGGAGCGGTCGGCTATGGGATGTCTGCTGGCTTTCTCTGCAGTCCCCTTGGAAAGAGAAAGGGGGACTGCGGCTGGGAAGAGGTAGGTGCCCGAAAACACCTCCAGAGAAGGGGATGAGGGGGAGCCTCCTACACCCGTAGGTGAAGGAGAGGAGTAAGCCTCCTCTCCGGTTAGAGAATTTGGAGGGTCCCCTGCGCAAGCACAGGGGGAGGACCACCATTTTATCTGTGGAGGTGCCCGAGAGTGGGTCCAATGATGGACAGGGAGAAATTGAGGGGAGAAAATTTGTTTTTTCATCATTGGGCATGGGGTGACCCTACATATTTCACTGGATGCATACGCTCATCACCCCTCCCAGTAGCTTACCTTGCAAGGGGTGCGTACAGGCCTGGCAAAGCCAGGTGCCGCCATTCAGTACCACCCCTCCCGCCTGGTGGCCTGGCAGTCCCTTGGCATGGCGGCTCCACCTTGGTCACGGCATAAAAAAATAGATGGTGTAGTGAGAAGGAAAGGGGATGTGAGGAAGATATGGGTGGGGATGAAGCAGGTTGTTCAAAACTCACCATCCTGAACCGGAGCTCAGGGGTTAGGAAACATTTTCTTCTCCCCCCTCAGCTCCAATCTGGGATAGTTGGCTGAAAAGAAGGTCAGCATCTACCCTTTGAAATTAAAGGCTGATTAGAGAAAGTTGTCGGAGAGGTTGTATGAAAAGCGACGAAGTAGGGGAGAAATACAGTCTGTCCGAAAAAAGGAGAAGAGGCTAAGCTGGGGTCGGACGGGGTGCTGAGTCCCGTCAGCACGGCGGCCAGGATGGCAAATCGCCGCTCCCCTTACAAGGGAGATAGTGGGGAAGAAGGGTAACAAGACAAGGTGTCAGAAAGGAGTAGAAGAGGCTAAGCTGGGCCCTGAAAGTGCGCTGAGTCCCGTGAGCACGGTGGCCAGAAAAGCAAATCACCGTGCCTCTTACGGGGTCTCATCGCACGCTCAACTTTGACTGCTACATGGTCAGCCAGCTCTAAGGTGATGTCATATATAGAATCGACCACGAGTTTCCTCACATAAACTACTCTTTTCACAAATTTCATAGTAGAGTGCGACGTCACACTCACATGCGTGCCATCGTGTCCAAAGAGCACTGATCTTGGCTGCGTTGGATGGATCCGACGCATTTGCTAGAAGGCTCCCCTCCGAGAAATGGTTACCTTCGGTTCTCTACCAATCAGGATAGCTAAAGTCCTGCTAACGTGCTTATAAGTTTACAGGGGGTCACTGTACGTGCCTCCTCTCTTCCCCGACGGATTCTGGTTCGCCGGCTCTTGAGGAGAAAACGCACCCCGAATGGGATCCACGATGTCTGGGGGGGGGGGTATAGCCACATAAAGGCCCCCTCTGAGATGGACATGGTCCTTGAGGTGATCCAGCCCCAAACGGTAAGATATTCCATGGCCTCGAACCTTGGCTTGGTACCAAGCTCAGACCCCGAGTGCGCCTCTGTTAAAGCCTCTCCTCAGACGGCTCGGGTCTCCGAGGTCTCACAAGGAAAGGAGGGATCCCCTCCCCTGGCTGGTGCCCCTGTGACAGCTAAGACCTTCGCAATTTCAGAGAAGGATCTTGGTGAGGCCAGTCCATCTGGCTTAGGGAATCCTTCTGGTGTGGAAGGAGAGAGAATGGGTCCATTCCAGACCCTCCCCTCCTAAAAAGAAAAGAAACTGTCAGACCCCAAAGACAAGAGTTCTTCGAGGGGTGAATGCGGGGCCGGCAAAGCCAGTCGCCGCCATTTGGGACTACAGCTCCTGACCAGTGGCCAGGCAGCCGTTTGGAATGGTAGCTCCACCTTGGGCTGGGCGTAAAATTGATCGACCGCGAAAGGATCGGAAAGGAGTTGTGAGGAAGGTGAGGGTGGAGTTAAGGAAGGTTGCTAAAAACCCACCACCCTAAACTGGAGCTCAGAGGTGAGGGGGCGTTGTCCCCTCCCTCTCAGTCCTGATCCAGGATGGTTGGGTGAGAGGAAGCTGGTCGGTGTCTACCCTGTCAAATTAGAGGCCGACTAGAGTAAGTTGTGGGAGAGGTTGTATGGAAGCAGGGTAAGAAGACAGGGTGTCAGAAAGAAAGAGAAGAGCCTAAGCTGAGGCCAGACAGGGTGTTGAGTCCCATCAGCGCGGCAGCGAGGGATCAAATCGCCGAACCCTTTGTGGGGCATTGCTCAGGATCATGTCTTGGCTGTCAGACAAAATTTCTTTGACCACATCTCTGCAAACATCTGGCCTCCATTCTCCCTAGACTGCAACCGCTTGGACTATTATGTGTGAGGCGTGGTTGAGAGTGAAAGAGAGAGGGACCAACAAGATCCTGCGCACCACCAAGGTGAAGCTTAGATCTAGAATCAGCAAAGTTTTAACTCGGTTAATCATTGATGATTCTCATTTTACCCTACTTCCATCTCCGTTCTTGCTTCACTTTTAACAGAATTCATGTTGCCCCACTGAAGGGTCTTCCTTGGTAATCTATCAAATCACTTCCACCTCGATCACATCATAAAATGGTAGAAGTAGAAAATGTAGACTTTCATTACTTCGCATTCATTTTGATGGGACGTTTATAAGATCCCTCCTAATGAGTTGATTGTCCGCACTCATTAATGTTGGTGTGATGTTCAGCAAGGGAGAAATCAGAGTAGGAGAGTGAACGACCATGAAAGGTGAAATATAGGGAAAAGAGGAGGGGGGGATATACTGGAGTAATCACTATGAAGGAAAATTATTTTAGTCAGGACTCCCCAACCCCTCCTTCACACTAATTATACGCCTCTTTTCTCGCTTAAGACTGACGTCATGTTGCGATAGGTTGCCGGTAAGGGACCAATTGGTGATTCCTATTAAGATGAAGTGGCCGGAGAATGCTCTGCCCCTTTTAGCGTCATGTCCAAGTTAAATAAATTGGCCAGGAATTTTAAAACATAATAAAAACAGTTTATTTGATCAATAAAAACGTCAAAAAACATCAAATGATAAAGAACGAGTATTAAAAATGACAAATCTTAAGCACTTATTAACAAACGCTTTTATGGGATATAAATTTATATGAGAGTGGGAAGTATGTTTCGTTCTATATGTTTCTGTGCTTCTAGTTGTTAGTCTATTTTTTTCACAGGGATATATGAATGTACATATGTAGGAGACAGAAGGGATAAATATGCGTCGGTATGAGTCAATGCTTATACTTGGATTCATCAGCGTATGGCTGGATAAATCCTATGTCATTCTGTGTTCAAAGCCATTCGCGTAGTGCGTTTATAAATTTGTGCCTGATTGAAATTTGGACGTTTAATGGGAAGTAGATTAACTTTATGCAATTCCTTCCATTTCTATCCATCCACCTTTCTCCCAAATTTCATTTGTATCCTATTCCCATTCCAGATATCATATTTCCCCTATTCCTGCTCAAAGATCCGACCTTAAAGTTACACTTTTGAATCCTTGTTGTATTTTTATAGAATTTTTTTTTCGAGGTTTTATTAGAAACCGTCCTAGTCGAAGGTTTGACTAAAATTTGGGAGCCTTTTATTAATTCTTCTCTCTTTTGGTCTCTTCTCTCCTTCAGCTCATCTTTTTATACTTGACTGGGAGCGTTTACATACTAATATACAAAGAACGATCCATACAAATGAAACCACAAAAAAAAACAAAGTGTAAATTCTTTAAGAAAATCTTAAACAACAAATACAAGAAGATAATTTTAAAGTTTATGGACTAGTTTATAAACTAGGCCCTCACAATAAAAACGAACAAAATGTGCTTACTAAAATTCATAGACTAGCATTGTCTAGGACTTCACGTCTTCAGGGACTGTGGAGCAGCTTTGTTTTATAACTGAGCAATATCCTAAACATTGGAACTCATTTTTTAAAAATAAATATTTGGTAATAAATTTATACCTGTACTCATTTAAAGGATTCAAGAGTTTTTTTATAAAAAGAATAAAATATCAGGAATATATAGCGTTTTCTTATAGGTCTCATTTTCTTAAATCACCGAGGCCAATAATAGGATCGAGGAATGCTTATTGGAATTCTTTGATTGGGTTTTGTGCTGGTATTTATTTTCAGAGATTTGCCCTATCACAGCGTAACACAAATTTAAACCCGTCAGTTTTTAGTATAATTACTTTTCTCCTCCGCGCTTTAAAAAGAAATATGTTGGAGAAGTTTGCACCTGCTAACATTAAAATTCATATCGCAATTGTTTACTTGTCACAAGTTTAATCCGAAATGGGATAAAGATCTTAAATCACCTAAATTCTATTAAAACAAATACATTAGATAAGATTTAGAGAATTTTCATACAGGAGACTTTTCCCTTTGAAAAAGGTCACCTAACCAACGAGTGACCAATTGGATTTAATTCTTATAGCAGGATGAGTACTAGATGGAAAACGTTCACAGCAGACAAGTGATAATAACTTAAGTCAGATTATAAATAAACCAGGCGCAATGGCTTCGCCACGCTGGCGCTTCGCTACGAAGATTAAAATTTAAAATCTTAAAAAAAGCAGCCATGGTTAAATTTTTATAAATTTTCTGAACTTCGCCAATTCTAATAATTTAAAAAAAGAACTCTAAACTAAATTTCGCCCCTTTCAAAATATCACGTTGCTAAAATATAGAGTTATAGAAGAAGAAGAAGATATATAAAAATAGATTTTCTGAACTTCGCCAATTATAATAATTTTAAAAAGGAACTTTAAACTCTAAATTCTCCCCCTTTCATAATATCACGTTGCTAAAATATAAAGTTATAGAAGAAGAAGAAGAAGATATATAAAAATACATTTTATGAACTTCACCATTTGTAATTCTTTGGGTTTTAAAAAATTCACAAAATTTCGATACTTATATTTATTTCTGGACTTTGATAAAAAAACATAAGTCATAACCAAACTAAGATAAAATTATTATTCAAACACTAAAAAAAATCCCCTTCTTAAATTATAGTTAGTGATGATGATGATGATGATGAAGTGATAATGATAATGAAGTGATGATGATGATGATGATGATGCAATTGAGAGAGTAATCGGCTTGAGGAGCTGAAACTTCATTGGTTTTACGTAATGTAATTAGAGCTACAACATGTAGTCCCTGTAGATTCTTAATTACTTATTTGCGCATAAAAACGTAAATTTGTTAATATCTAATCATTTTAATTACCAGTTGCTTCCAATATTGTACAAGTAGTTCCCAAGTTATGTTTTGTTATATGTATATGTTTCTGCATTTTTTTTACTTCATGTTTTACCATGTAGCCCTTTGAGGTTATTCATTCAATGCAAGTGCATTAGGAATAAAAATTTTATTATTATTATTGTTGTAAATAAAAAATGAGATCCACCTTGGTTAACAGCCCAATCATGAAATGCATTAACGAACAATACATATAAAAACAAGACTTACAAAAAGGAATAAACACAAAGTCCATCAAGATTTATATTATATGGTCGACTAATTAAGTGAGACGTCAGGAAAGTGATTGTGGGAGAATAACATAATGCTCCCAAGTGTTGCCCACCTCCCTTCCGGGCGGGCCGCTTATCAACCCTATCCTTTTGGCCCAATATCTGGTGGTCTCCAGCCGGAAGAAACCGCCGGCCATTTCAGCTAATCACCGAGTTCCTTCCCGGACTGTTTATCAATAAATGGGAACCCATCTTCGCTTCCGATAGTTGCCGAAAGTTTATAAAGGACGAAATGGAGTAGCTTGACATCTAATCTACTTCCAGCGCCCTGAGAACCTCTCCCGAGTTTCGAGTATAAAAGACGAATTCTTTTAGCCCTCAGTAGTAGAGCTTGCACAGTGTCTGGCGGGGCAGGAATTACCATCTATCGGTGTAGTGGTAATTTGTCGAAGCATCAAGTCTTCAGAGAGAAGATTAGTCCCAGTTAGGGAGGCTCCTTATCCCGTTGGTCTGGAAGTCGGTGCGGACCCAAGCTCGTACTCACGTGTAAGAGCCGAAGCTACAAACAGCCTCACTTTGGTTCCCTAAGCGAGCAAACTACATCTCGGCTTTTCTCCGTGACCCTACGCGTAGATAGGTCACTTCGCCCCCCCCCCTCCCTACCTTCACAGAGGCACCTAAGATTCCTCGGAGTTCACGAGCGTGGGGCCTTCTGTAACAAGAAGCTCCCGCCACCGCCTTCTTCCAGCAGAATCGTGACAGAATTGTGCGATCAGGTCGGTCCCTGCAGAACCTACCTTATCTCACCACCTTCACTCACCAGCGCCACCGGAACATCAGGTTCCAAGGTAAGCTTCCCTTTCACATAGGAATTTGTATGGCGAATAGTAATTTTCAAGCAAAGTGAGATATCCGAGATTCACTTATTAATTTATCTATCAAAGCACATTACTTGTATATATATATATATATATATATATATATATATATATATATATTCTTGTTTAGTGAAAATTAAAACTTTATTTTCATATTGTTGTGTTTCTTAATTCCTTTGGGTCGCTTGCTGGCAAAGTTCATTCCAATCCCTTCGTAGCCAACCTCTAAGCACTCTGAGTCAATAAACCCATTCAGGGCACGGGCCGAACGAAGTATAAGGAGTAGTACGACTCCTCCTAAAAAATATATACACAAGGTTTTTACAAAATTCCAAACGGTTGTATGCACCGGGCCCTGAATGCATTTACCAATTCACTTAAAAGGAATAAAGTAATAATTAGTAAAACTGTGTACGAAACCGCTCACTTAAGAAGGAGGTATTACCGTTTAGAGAACTAATAATTATTATTGATTAACCCTTAGAATCGATAAGTAGAGATAAACCAGTTGGTTACATTGAGTCAAATATTCCAACTAAATAAAACGAGTTTTTCGGGAAGGAGAAAATTCGAACTGAATCATGCTTTTAGCGGAGTTCACCAAAGATCGGAACTTGGCCTTTTTCTGTTCATATATGTATTTATGTATCTATCTATATATCTATCTCTCTCTCTCTCTCTCTCTCTCTCTCTCTCTCTCTATATATATATATATATATATATATATATATATATATATATATATAATTTCACCGTGAAGGTAAGGACACATAGGAGGCTGAGGTACATGTGATTTATTTAAGGAACAACGTTTCGGGCGTATCAGCCATCTTCAGGTTAATACGCCCAAAACGTTGTTCCTCAAACAGCAGCAACTTATATGACTATATTTACAAGAAATATGGACCTGAAGGATTAAAGTACTACCGAACTTTTTCCAGGTTATCGAGAAGACTTAGAAAAACTTCTCTTGACTGTACTTTCCTTGAGATTTGTCGCAATGAACCCAAAGATGGGTGATACGCTCGAAATGTTGTTCCTTAAATAAATCACATGTACCTCAGCCTCCTATGTGTCCTTACCTTCACCGTGAAATTGAAGATTAGACTGGTCAGCAGCAACTCATATGACTATATGACTATATATATATATATATATATATATATATATATATATATATATATATATATATATATATATATATATATATATATATAAACAACTTTGATAGTTATTTGTCATTACAATTTCCAAATTCACATCGGAAAGAAGCTAAGAAACAGAGCCAGTTTTACTTAAAATGAGGCAAATAAAACCGCCGCTTGGTCGGTTAAATCATAAATGAATTTTACAATATTTTTATGGAAATTGCTTTGATAGCCGCTTGACAGATTTGCGCCCTACTTAGACTTAGGGGGACTTTTCGCTAACAAGGGTTAGGAGTGAGTAGACAAATGATGGCTTCCAGGGTGGCGTACATCTCTGTCGTGTACGATGAACACTCATATAGAAATGGAAGGAAAATGAGCGACGAGGTAACATGAGCACTACATACAACGGCAGCATACGAGCTCAAATCTGA
Organism: Ceratothoa steindachneri; assembly: GCA_963969495.1. Taxonomy (NCBI): domain Eukaryota; kingdom Metazoa; phylum Arthropoda; class Malacostraca; order Isopoda; family Cymothoidae; genus Ceratothoa; species Ceratothoa steindachneri. The sequence continues at coordinate 16,483,538 of OZ018330.1, read as the reverse complement.
TAGATTTAAAGCAGAGATAATGAAAGCCTGGAGATGATGAGAGAAACTTTCATTGAGAGTTGGCAGTGGTCTTCAGTATAGTGTGGGTGAAATGGACAACAATGTTAAACCTAGCGATGTGGGCTTCTGGCGGAAGTGGAGGAAAGCATTTGCAGCCAGGAAGCTACGCTAGTCCAAAAGGAAAGGGACTAAGTTCTGCTCGGAGGATGGATCCTGCTGAGGAGAAGAAATCTCATGTAACCAGACGAAAATCATAGTTTCATAATAGATTCATTTCTGGAGAGGGGCAGGGTAATGCCATCTTTGTCTAGCGAGTGTTGGGCTTGGGTAGAGTGGCGAGGGAGAAACTGGAAAGTGGTTGATTTTAAAATCCCCTTTGCACAAAGCCCAAGACAAACCCAGCATGGGGATACTCTGTTAGATTTTTACACTTGGTACCTAAACGAGCGGCACGTCTGAGTACCAAGAGTACTTCAATTCTTTGACAGTCTTAGGCAAGCTGTGCGTTCCCATCTCCCTCTATGAACCTCTTTTTTTTTCTAAAGGTATCCTCTCCTTATATCTCTTATCTAGTTTTAGGGACCAGACCAGCTGCCTCCTTCCTAAAAAGAAGAGGAAGTTTTGGAACATCTATAGGCAACATCCTTTAATGCTGGTAGGTTGAAAGATACCAGGCTTGAAAGATACTGGCGGCGTTGGGGCACCAATAAATGGAAGTGCAGTTTTGCCCTAGTGACCTTTTCCTTGCGCTTAATGGACTGACCACCTACCCTCGCCTTTCTCGAGTGCATAAGGTTTTACTACTTATACCAGGCGAGCTATACTGCCTTGTTGGCTGCCACGCCAACTGAAAGTCTTTGCTACCGTATCTGAGTTTAGCACCTGGCTGATCTTCAGATCCTATCCGTGTTATAGAAGTCTAGTACGACATATTAATTGATTCCATTCTGTCACATCTGCCTCTCTATGTTGCCTTTTTGGGAGCTGCGGCGCTTGGAGAGTGAGCATCCACGTGGTAACTATTTTCCGGTGTGCGTTGCCACACAGGTGCGATCACAAGCCTTTAAGGCGCCCCAAGTTTGAGCTCCTGAGAGGTTTGAAAGTCCAAGACGGAATAAGTGGGAGTGAATGGGCCCTGAATATAGACCACAACCCCTTTTTGATTTTTGCATGGTTAAGAGGTTTGTGTGTTAGCGTTGTTTCCAAACATAACAATATAAAAGCAGCAATGGAAAGCGTAAGCTCGTCTTACATTGATAATGGGTGAGCGAGAACTACGACAACAAAACTCTTTCTGGTAGAGGGGCTCCCCTCTCACCGCCCTCAATTGTTAAAGGGGTTTTACCTCTAGCACTTCTTAAGACACCCTCGGGTAGCCTCACTTCAAATAAAGAGACGCCCTCCCTATGTTTTCTCATGGGCACATCCAAGCTACTTATATCGGGGAAGAGGCCTTCCCCCTTTCCTATGTATACGTATAAGAAAGTTTACTCTTTACCACCCTACTCTGACTAGTCCTCGGGTGAATCTCGATCTGACCAAGTGACGGTCGCAATTTCTCCTTCGCAAGGTATGAAGAAAGAGAGTAGAAGGGTCTTAGGTACCTGATGAGAGCAGTTAGATACGGAGAACCTTCTTACACTGCCAATGGTCGGCGGGATCCATCCCTCACCCTGGTTTTTACTCGGGTATATTGACCTTAATAGAGGCCTGTAGGCCTGCTCCATATAACGTATGTCTTACCAGTAGGCACCCGGCTTAGTAACTCCCCTGTAAGGATCCACGACCCCACGGAGGACGAAGACAGAAGAAAGAATGCCACTCTCAAGCCAAACGTGTACCCCAGGTTTCCCTCGTGCCAGATGACAGGGTGGGAAAAAAATCGCGACTTGAAAGGAACTACTACCGAGCCAAAATCTACTCTAAGAACAAGGTGCTCCCGATGGAATACAAGCCCTCTAGGACTCGAAATGAGCCCTTCAAACGACCTGACCATTTACAATTTCAGTAAATGGCCATGCCAAGGCTGGTCTTCAAGTCCTGTGAGGAAAATGAATGTGCGCACATCACCTTTTTCCCCAAAGAAGAAAAAAAAGACTAAGTATTCTTCTCCCTCCAGTGAGTTCCGGAGAAAGACGGTTCCCCTGCCGCTTCGACAAATGACTAGGCTACGGATGGCTCATCCGGCCTCCTAGTTACCCCTTGTGTAGAAGAAAAGACATCAAAGAATATGCAATATAGTCAGGTGGGATGAGCTTCGGTGATGACGGGGGCGCTTAATATAGCCTAGCATCCTTTGGGCCTTTTTCTCCGCCTCAATGCACTGTTTCGAGAACTTGAGGTCACTAGTAATTGTTACACCCAAGTCCTTCTCAGTGCCACTCGATTCAAGAGCAGTGCCCTTAAGGATATACTGAGATTGGGGGTTTCTGTGGCCGATATGAATCACTTTGCATTTCCCCACGTTAAAAGGCATTTGTCACGTGTCCGACCACTCCCCAATCTTCCCAAGATCTTCCTGCAGGCGGGCAGTATTTCCATCCTTTGCAACGTTCATACAAAGCTTGGTATCGTCGGCAAATTTGGAAATCTTGGCAACCATGTCACCGTCCATATCGTTGACGTAGATGATGAATAGTAGTGGTCCCAGGACAGAACCTTGAGGCACCCCGCTAGTAACGGGCACCCACTCAGAAGACTGTCCATTTACCCCCACCCGTTGCCGTCTGCCACTTAGCCAGTTCTCGATCCAGCCGGCTACCTTTCCGTCTATGCCAAGCGCTCGCACTTTCCGGAGAAGGCGGCGGTGTGGTACCTTATCAAAGGCTTTTTGAAAGTCTAAGTAGACCACATCCACCGCCTTGTCCCGATCGTGCTGACTGAAAACGAAGTGGAAGAATTCCACAAGGTTCGTCAGGCATGACCGTTGCCTTCGGAAGCCGTGCTGGGAACTCCTCAGTAGCAGGTTTAACTCTAAATACGACGTTACTTTGTCCACCATCATGCTTTCCATGAGTTTACCGACTATCGAAGTCAGACTGATAGGTCAGTAGTTCGACGGTTGGTTACGGTCTCCTTTCTTGAAGATAGGAGTCACCTCCGCCTCACGCCAGTCTCTAGGAACGCATTTGGTCCATAATGACATGTTAAAGATAGCGCACAGATGGCGTGATACCTCATCGCACACTTCCTTCAACACTTTAGGTAGAAACCCGTCCGGTCCAGGGAACTTATTCGTCTTTAGGTCAGCGATCTTTTTCTTTATTTCTCCTTCGGTGAAGTCCATTGCCTCCAGCTTTTCCCCCCAGTAGGAATCCGTCGGCTGGAGAATGGGACCAGACTCTCCAGTAAACACTGAAAAGAAGTAGTCGTTGAGGAGGTTAGCATTTTCTGCATCTGAATGCTTTAATGTCCCCTCCTCGTTCCTCAAAGGGCCAATCGTTCGACGGATTGGTTTACGGCTGTTCACATATGCAAAAAACTCCTTGGGATTCTCTTTACAGAGTCTCGCCACTCGGAGTTCCTCAGACCGCTTAGCCGCCCTTATGCTGGACTTCACTCTCCTGGCTAGCCTCCGGTATTCGTCAAAGTCACCCGAGATCTTCGATTGCCGGTACACATTTCTCTTCTCCCTAAGCAGTTGGCCGATTTCTCGATTAAACCACTTAGGTTGAACAGAAGACAGACGAGGGCATTTCAGAGGGATGAAACGCGATTGAAGACTCATGAATGTGGTTTCGAAACTATTCCACGAGTCTTCAACGGCATCGCACACTTCTAGCCTCACGTCAGTCAGTCCAGCTCGAAGGCTTGCAAAGTCTGCTCTTCTCAAGTCAAGTTTCTTTGATTGACTGGCAACAGACCTTACCTTCGGGATCTTGACGCTAAATCTAACTAGCTGGTGATCACTGCCACCGAGCTCTTCGCCTACAGAGATATCCTCAACGATATCATCCTCAGAGGTGAAGACCAAGTCGAGGATATTGTCTCCTCTCGTCGGTTCTCTGACTCATTGAGTGAGGAACTCGTTGTTGGCGAACTCCAGGAGTAGCGCGCTCTCGCCACAGGCTGCTCTGGTTTCCCAGTCAACTTGGCTGTTGAAATCGCCCATAACGATGCACACTCTTCCTTGAACCAGCTCACCCAGCAGCTGGTACAGTTCCCTGTCCTTCTCAACGGGTTGGGAAGAGGGTCTGTAAAGCAGCAGGGTCCTGTATCTGACAGGACCGATCTCTAGGTCAACGCCTAGGAGCTCGTGGTCGGATATAAAGTTGGAGTTCGTAGATTTGATTGTATCCTTGACATACAACATTACACCGCCACCCTCTCTGTCTGGCCTATCTTTGTGGAAGAGTTGGTAGCCAGGAACCGTGAATTCGCCTTCAAAGTCTCGGTTTGAGGTTTTTATCCACGATTCTGTTATGGCTACCATTTCAAGTTCTTCCGTCGCTACGAGGCCACGGAGCTCAGGAAACTTGTTCCTGATTGACCTCGCATTGAACAGAAGAACTTTCAGGGAGTCCCCTAATGTAGGACTCCCTATACTCTTCCGTTTCCAGGCTTCTTGTTTGTCGCGGTGGCACCATTTTTGACAACCTCCGAGAAGGTTGTTTGGGGAGTGACTCTGGCTTACTGGCGTACGTCCGCCTTCCCAATGGGCCGGACACTCCTTTGGGTGCGCTCCACGACATCCTGGATGAGGTTGCCTAGGAACGCCTTGCCCTTAAAGGAGAGGTGCACCCCGTCCCTTTGGTAGAGGTCTTTTCTACCATAGAATACGGCGTACGGGTCCACAAAAAAGACACCCTCAGCCGTACAGAGGTCTGCAAGGCGCCTGTTTAGCGACATGTTCCTCAAGTAAGCAGTCCGGCTTGGACTCCACCTCGGGACCATCCCCCCCACGACACGTCTGCGGGTTTTCAATCCACAGTCGTCGACAGCGCCCATAACTGTCCTCATAATCTCACCTGTAGGGCCTACCCTACCTCCTCTAAGGTAGAGGTCGTTGCCACTTACCATAAGGGCAACGACTGAAGTCTCTGAAATCTGAGACTTCTCGGCCTCAGCTCTCTACCAATGACGCTAGCTAGCGCTTATCTTTGATGGATCATGTTGTCCTTAGCCAGGATGTTTACATCAGTAGGGAGAAGAACGAGGCAGCCTTTGAAACCAGCAGGCTCTAAAACGCCAGGTAACCTCTGAATGAGAGGCCTCGACGTAATCGAGGCTCCGCTTTGCCCATTTGTGGTCTTAGACTCGGACTCCCCACCCATGGGATCACTGGGCCCAGACGTGCCGATCTTGGCTTGGTTGCATACTACGATGACAGCGGCCCCGTTTGTCCCCGTGGCTCCCACCGAGGAAGAGGAGCCCTGAGTCATTTTTGTCTATTTTCCTATTTCTTTTCTTTTAGAGACAGGATTGCGTGGAATGAACCCGCTTCTCCCTTCCACCGGCAAGAATCCCTAGGCTAGATGTGAGGTCCTCGGCAAGATCCTTCTCTGAAATAAAGAAGGTCTTGGCTGTCACACAGGCACCAGCTGGGAAAGGAGATGCCTCCTCCCCTTGTAAGGCCTCAGGCGCCTGCGCCGTCTGAGGAGAAGCTTTCACAGGGGCGGACTCGGGTTCTGTGCTTGGCACCGAGCCCTATTCGACCCCATGTAAGATCCTAACGTCTAGGGCTGGGTCAACTTAGGTTCCATGTACATCTTAGGGGGCCTGCATGTGGTCATCTCCCCCCTCCCAATACATCACGGTTTTCCTTCGTAATACCTTTTCTTCTATTTTAGGCTGGCGAGCCGGCATTCGTCGGGGAAGAGAGGAGGGGGTCCATGTACACTGAACCCCTGTAAGCTTGATATGCACGCCCGCAGGACTTTGAAGGGCACAGGCCGACGGGCTCTGTTATTTCTCGCCCCCCTTAAGGCGTTTGGCCCTAGCAAGCCGCTCCCACCGGGAGCGATCAATTATGTGCCGCTCGGGTACTTTTTTGGCAGTCCCCTGGGAAAGTAAAGTGGGGGACTGCCGCTAGTAAGAGGGAGAATCTTCTGCACCCGTACGTGTAGGAGAGAAACAAGCCTCATCTCTGGTGTAAAAGCTTTGGAGGGTCCCCTGCGAAAGCACAGGGGACGAGGGGATCCATATTTTTTCCGTGAAGCTACCCGAAGGTGGCTCCGTCGCTGGTGAAAGGGAGTAGATGGGGAGATTTTTTTAGTTTTTTGATTTTCATTCATGGGCATGGTGCCCCTTTTAGTGATAAGAGACGCAAGCGCCAATCCTCCCCCGCACTAGCCCACCCTGTGTGACGGGTGAACACGGCGCAGGTAAATCCAGCTGCCGCCATTTGAGGCCACGCCTCCAGCCTTGTGGCTTGGCATCCCCTCGGCATGGTGGCTTCACCTTAGGCTCGGCGTAGAATTGATAGAGAGTGAAAGGAAAAAGAAAGGAGTTGTGAGGAAGATGAGGGTATGGATGAAGCAGGTTATTAAAAACTCACCACACTAAATCGGAGGTCAGTGTTAAAAAAGCAATGCTCCACCCCCTCTCAGTTGCGATCCGGGATAGTTGGGTGAGAGGCAGCTGGTTGGAGTCTATCCTGTAAAATTAGAGGCAGACTAGAGAAAGTTGTGTGAGAGGTTGTATGGGAGTAAGGAAGCAACGTAAGAAGACATGGTGTCAGAAAGAAGGAGAAGAGGCTAAGCTGGGGCTGGACGGGGCCCAGCCCGGTGGCTAGGAATGAAAATCGCTGTGCCTCTTACGGGATGCTACGATGTTACCCATTGGCATTTTTTTGTGTAGAAATATTCCAATACTCCTTTAGATATTGTTGCCTCTTTGGTATCTGTCCTAAGACTGCGAGAAAATGCATATCTTCTGTGTTTAATTTTATCCTCCAAAAACCTTCCATACGCCATAAGAATGGCTTGATTATTAGATAAAAGTGTTTCATCAATCTGTAACGCAAAATTTCTTCTTTGTTAAAGTACATCTATTTGATTTTCAATATCCCCTACCATTTCATCAATGCGTCTTGATACTGTATTTTTGCTCAACGGAATAGAATCACTAATATGTTGGGGACTCTGTTGCATAACAGTAGAAACCGCCACAGATATTGAGAGCAAAATCAAATATTCACCAATAGATGAGGTGTTCCGTTTTTTGCTATTAGCTTGGAATTTTCATAGGATTCGATGAAACCTTTGTCTAATTTATTATGATGCTTGGGCAATGAGCAAGTAACGGTGCCCTGTCTTTTGAAATTATCACGAAGTTTTCGGAAATAATCTAATGATTTGTCTTTCTTTTCCTTGTGCTTACGCTCCAGCTGATATTTAAGTTTACCTGAGCGCAAACTATGGTTAGAAAGTTCTGCCATACATACGAGTATGAGACACACTGGCTTTGTTATATTGCTTGGAGAGTGTATAAAGTCGTAGGCTAAAAACTCGCTTGAGTATAGTCGGCATAGTTTCTTCTTATCAACCGTGGGTAATCTGTGAGGAAAAGATAAATTGATAACTACCTAGAATCTAGATACAAATATATTGTTATATGATTGGAAAATTGACTTAATATAATTGGGGATTGAATTGCCTATTTCAAGTAACAATTATTCAGGAATGACTAAAATAATTTAAGGAAGTAATGAACTTAAGGAAAAGAATACACAAAACTATCAGGAATTATATTCCTGTGTGCTACCGCACAGGCGACAAAATAAAATTTTAACTTTTATATTAAAAATTTAATTCACCCAATAATATTTTTGGATTACCCAATTATTTGCAATTTACTTTATATGCCCGATCTGGTTAGATGCAAGTTGCTCACCTAATATAATAACAAAACAGAGTATAACAGTTAGAACTGTAATAAACAAGATTGTCACACAACTGCAATGGTGGTGCAATCAATTATCAACTGTGCTGTAATAACTAGAAAAGTTTCCTTTTACAATCAAAGTAAACGGTATTTACAACGGCTGGCTAATTAAAAATCATTAAAACTCTAAGTAATTAGTAAATCACCATAATATAAATGTATTTTAATTATATACATTGATTTAATTTGATTAATTCAAAGACTAGTTGTCAATAAAAGTTTTATGTACCATTTAATGTGCTGTGGCCAACTAAAAATTATAAAATTTCTGTAGCCCACCTGAAATTTGCCATGGCCCATTTTGGCCATGTGGCCACAGGCTGGGAATCGCTGGACTACAACAGGCTCTGAACCGCATATCTCCCTCTATGCCGAAGCGCACGGGTTTCGGTTTTCTTTGGCCAAGACTAATGTGATGCACCTCAGTCGCCATCCATGGCTTACAAAGACCCAGACCCGTTCTTAAATGTGGCTCATCTGGAAGTGGTAAATTTGCACCGCTTCTTTGGTTTTGTGTTCGACCTAAGCTCCACTTGGAAGGTGAAAATTCACAGTTGTAGATTCTCTTGGCCGCACGCCATTGATATTCCTCGCTCCGTGGCGTTCAGCAATTGGAGGGTTGATAGTCCTATTTCTGACCGAAAAATATTTCCCCACAAAAAGGACAGATTTTTCGCTTACTCCTCATTGTTAGAAGCCGTTAGGGCCTTCCAGCTGAAGCATGTTTCTTCACGTCCGACCCAACCTGATTGCAATACACTAGTCACTATTAGAGATTACACCGTGCCGGGTTCGGAGACAGGTTTGTGATTTAAAGTGAATCTCAGAGTGCATGGAGTGCTCTCGAAGCATTGGAAGGAATCTCCTTGTTAGCAGTATCCTTCACACCACGGCTGCAACAAGCCGGGAGGATCTCTAAATTGTATTCTGCTGCTTTTATGAACATTTAGTGATTGCTGTAAATAAGGGCGCTGATGAAGATAACGAACAGTCTGGAAGGACTGGGAGACCAGACCAGCCTTTGGTCATCTCCACTCTGACTACATAGTAGGAATCTGTTTAGCCCTTCGGCTGAATGAAAAAGAAGACGGGAATATGAAGTTACGTACAGGGTGGTCCGAAATTATTGTCACCCCCTGTAAATATTATTTTAATTTTTATTTCAGATGGCTGACACGGGCTCTTACAGTTTGGAAGAGAGGTTGATTGCAAGTGTATGAGCACATGATCGTGTGAATTCTAGCAAGAACATGGAGGATGTGCAACATGGCATCACTGCAAGACTCAGCAGACTAGCCCCTCCAAAGAAGATGATGCTACATTAAGAACATAAGCTGTTTCTGACAGGATCATTTAAGGATAAACCGAGGCCAGGACGAACCACAACTTTTCGGTAGGGAAGGACAAGACCTTTGGACCACCCTGTAGACATACCGCCTAATAATGAGACGATTTCATGCCAATTTTTGTTGCCTCCGAATTGGGCACAATCGGGAAATGCCGCGCCATTTGATAGAGCGCTCCCTTAAACCTGATTGCGACGATTGATGGTCGCACAGAATTCCCGGTACATTCTTGTTGAATTCCCCAGTCTGATGTAGCTTCGCGCGCGCTATCCTTCCCGGTATCGGAGAGAATGGGATCGCTACCGCTTATTCCTTGTATTCGGGAAGAGTTTGTGCACTTTAGATTACGGATTGTTTGAATTTCTGGAGGAGGTTTGCCTCCTCCATAGTATTCAGTAGTTTATCCCCCTGAGAGAACAAGCCACATTTTTTTCTATTCTTGCTTTTATGCTTTATTTTCGCTTTTTTATCTTTTAATTTATCCTAAGCATAGGGTAATGTGACATTTTGGCGGTTCTCCTGATGATGGCGCCAGTTGATTTCCCCTTATAGCTAAAATAAAAGATTGATGCCTGTATGAAGATGGCTGTCGGAGGTGGCTGGTATTAGTGGTTCTAATGAGAGAAAAGGGGATTGGTGGCTACTCAGGATTAGTTTCTTCCTTAAGAGGCAACACAATTGAGAGGAAGATAATCTATTTAATGATATTCCAGTTAGCCAGTGAACTGCGGCAATTCCAAAGGAGTATTCGAAATCCAAGTTTTACCGCTGTTACACGAGTGTAGGGAGAAGCTACCCGTGTGGTTCATATGAGCTGGAGGCCGTAGTCTTTCGAAGATCACAACGATAGTGGTTTAATAAGTGATGCTGGGATAGAAGGTCCTTAGCGCTAACTTGGGACGTTATTTATTATTATTGAATCTCTTTTATAGGTGCATCAACTCCATGCGGATTATAGGCACGGGACGTTATTTGAGAGGGAAGTGGCAGTTTGGGTGGGGAAGAGAGAGATGAACATGTCAATAAGATGAGGAGAAGTAAAGAAATAGGAGTGTAAGTTAGGATTTGCTGGGATATAGGTTATAGGGGAAGAAACTGAGATATGAATGGCTTGAGATGAGCTTGAAGGGGATATTAGGCAGGAGCATAGAGAATAGGGGTTCGAGAAAGGGCTTCGGTAATGTAGGTCTTAGGACTGGCGGCTTGGAGCTTTCAGGAGAGACTGAAGGAGAGTATTCAGGCGGAGCCTGAGGGGTGGGCTTTTCGGGCGGAGCATGTAAGGAAGTTATTTCATGAAGGGCTTGGAATGAAAGAAAGGCTATTCAAGGTAGGCTGGAATGGTAAATTTTTTTGTGGGGCCTGGGGTAGTTTTGTTTTTGATGTGCCTGATAGGTAGAGATTTGGTCAAGAGTCTCGTGGATGGGGTTTTTGGAAGTGGTCTGGTGTAGAAGGATTTCCGGAGGATCCCGAGAGGCGGTTTTTTCAGAGCTATGGATGTAGAGAGGGATTTAATGGGGAGGCGTTAGAGTGGAAGTAGAGAGGCATGGTACCAAGAAGGACCCAAAGAGGTTCCTCACTGCTTCATCCATTGAGAGAAATGGGTAGCTTTGGGATGGTGGGCTAGACAGTACATGCATCTCCGCCATGATAATATCCATGTGGGTATCAAAGAACTGGATTGGTGTGTACCCCAGCAAAGTGGGAAACGTGAGGTGCTAACATGCGCATGTCACTTAGCAGGAGGATAACCTAGGGGGCGTTGGAATGACCTCCATTTCTCGAGAGGAACCGCCGAGCTTCAGCCGGTGATTCGGAATTCGACGTGGAATTAGATTGGGTTTAGTTAGCCCAGGGGCGGCAAACGCATTGGTTCTCAGAGCGGTGTGGCTTTCGATACTTTGTGTGGGGAAGGGGGGATATTCAACTCAAATAAGTAAAAGAAGGCTATGGGGGTGGACGAGACATCGGTAGTTGCATTGTGTTGCTGCGTTTGGGTTTGACTTGATTACGATTGGAGGTTGACATACGAACCCGTTGGGATCATAGCAAGCGCGAACTTGCTCCCGTGCATCATAAGAACTTAAAAAGTCGGTTTATTGGAATGAATGCACTTCTGACTTGAACTTAATAGTGGTCGGTTGCGCGAGAGTGAAAAGTACTCTTCTGAGTAGTTTGATCAGTCCAGGTTTTCTACTCATCAAGATGTCTGGGGAAAGTCAATGCCACACTTCGTGCAAAGCGCCACTGTCTTTAATTAGGTGGAACTGTCATGGCAAAACTTGTTGCATTTCAATCACTGCGTAGGGGCTGATACATAGAGAAAGACCTCAAATTAGCAGTTCCGATGGTCACCAACACTAAGATAAAAGTAGTGGAAGGGAACTAAGATGTTAAGTGAGGACAAAAGTCTATAGATAGGAACCCTTGCTTTTCAACCTTCGTTTGGAATTTGTAGGCCCTACTGACTCCCAGGAGAGAGAGATCTTCAACAAGGTCCTCCACCGTCATCTCAGGAACGCCTTGGCAAAGATCGTCCCTTGACAGCAGTTAATGCATTGGTGCATTCTCAGAGAGAGTGAAAATCCAGATTCTAGTCGGAAACTGAAGAGAAATTCCGTCTAACCAACAGAAGAGACTTTAATAGTAAAGACCCATTTAGCTGAGCAGGGCATCAGAATTTGTTGCATGTTGCGCCTGGAATATTCTCGTGATTTGAGGGTAAGGAAGCCAACGAGGAGGATGGTGTCAGGGTCCTAGAGAAATTTATTGTTGCACAGGGGGTCCGGTGCCGTATTTGGGAGGGTAGAGGGGATAGGTCGAGGACGGTCGGTGTGGGTTTGGAAAGACGAGATGGACGGCATGGTAGAAGGCGAGGATATTGAGGAAGAGAAAGGAGACTGGGATGTGAGAGATAGGGGTGGAAGGTATGCTTGGTTTTGTCCCGTAGGGAGGCAAGATAGAGGGCTGTCAGGACATCGGGCACTAGTAGTAGTATTTGGTGAGTAATCCATATTCGTTGTCAGATCATTTGCCTTTTTAAATCGAGGTTTAGTTTTAGTTTTCCAATATAGGATTGGCATATTTAAAAGCATTAAATCCCGGCAATAATAGAGCTCTTACAGCAGATCCCGCTTCGTAAAGCGCTTCAACAGGGGTAACGGAGCATGACCCCTAGAATGAGGCATCGCACTCCTGGGAATTGCAAAGACGCAGATAGGACGGGTACCACTGACCACGCACCTACTGATCCGGGAGGGTGTGGCCTGTTTACGCACCCCCCCACCTTAGCCCCTAGAGAAAGCTCAAAATGGGTTACAATCCGTCGAACTGGACCAGTGTAAAGAGGGAAGAATTTCATATAAGCAAAAGAATAAAAATGGAAAAGAGTGCATAATCAAATTCCTCTTTGTCCCAGGCGAGGCTGCCCCCCCCCCTCCCCCTTCTATAAATCTGTCGAAAATTTCAAGTCGATTACCAAATGAAGTGGTAAAAAAGATCTACTCGATTTTCTTAGAAAGGGCCCGGTGTGTGTGAAGGAGGGAAAGGGGCGAATTTCACGTTTAAGTTAAAGATATTGATCTGTCTCTATAGAAATCTATTTTCAGTCCTCATCTCGAGCACGTAATTCAACTTTAGTTTACCTACCTGAATAAACACGATAGAATGAGTGCAAGATAGGTCAATTAAGCTAATTGCTGAGCCCTAGACGACTCATTATCACTCGCAATTTCGCGAACACTTGTCGATGGAAATGTTTAAAATACTAAAATGATTTAGTTATATTACTTATACCGGTAGACCCTAGTAATGATACAACTTGTACAACAGCAACGACCCCGCAAGGCGACAAGCGTTTTAGAGGGAGTATAAAATAAACATTCATCTAAATAGATTCAAATTGGTGAGCAAGCGCTTCAATATGGCCATAGAACCAAATTTACTTACATAGTTACGAGGGGCGGTCAATAAGTTTTGCAATTCGGATATAAGGAAACGAGATATGAGGTTTCGAATTCTCGACAACCAGAAATGTCCCGACTGATGTTAAATCCACTCCTGGACGGCGAGCTGGACATCTTCATCGTCCACGCAGTGCAGCCTTGAGCTGGCCGAATAAAAAGTAGCGCTAGGGGCCAGATCTGGACTGTAGGGGGGATGGTTGAGCTCCTCGAAGCCGCACTCCGCAGGGCAGCTTGTGCAACTCTGGCCTTGTGGACTTTGACGACGTTGAAGTCGATCATGGGGCGTCAGGTTTCTAGGGACCCAACGGGCACAAACCTTGGTCATGGCCAAATTGTCGTGGATGATGTTGATAACACTTCCATGTGATATTCCAAGTTCTCGCTCGATTTCTTCGATCTTCACTCGTCGATTTTCGAGGATCATCGTCTCCACACGGGCCACATTTTCCTCATTGGTCACGTCTAACGGGCGTCCTGGACGGGGGTCATCTTCAAGGAACTCACGACCTTGGCCGAACTCCCTATTCCAGCGAGCAATGGTTGCATAGGAAGGGGCGATGTCGGTGTACACTGCAACCATGCGTGCATGGATCTCTTTTGCATTCTTGCCTTCCTTAGTCAAAAATTTGATCACTGCGCGGTGCTCAACCTTCTCCATTGTTGAAAAATTTGTGACTGACGATCGGCGATCAGCTACTGCTTCTTAAATAAACGAGGCAGGAGCGTGTTGCTGCAGGTCCTGACCTGTTATAACTTGTCCTAACACCTCCACAAACAGCCATCCCCCTTCCTCTGTTTTGCCCTACCGATTCGCAAAACTTATTGACCGTCCTCGTACCTGTCAGAGATCAAACTTAGAAAATACTTTAGAGCCAGCAATGAACAACAAAGTCAGAGTGGAAAGATATACGGTATCGGATAGCATTATTCACTCTATTTAATGCACGAATGCCACATAATAGGAATGGAAGTCACTTATTTCTGATTAATAAGATTGAGGGCGAAAGTGATAGCCAGATGAGCATTTCGTTTTGTGTCTTTATAAATTCATCTTTACCAGCATTTGGTTTTGCAGAAGGCAAACGCCAAAGCAAAAAATGCGAAGGAAGACCATTTTTTTAATGATGTTTGTTATACTGTTTGTTATTGGGGTATTGTACTCTTGAGGCGAAATTAGAAAGGAAAGCTTAGAATTACTTTGCTGCATTGTCGTCGAATTGTTATGTGGCAAGATGAAAGAATGTCCAGGGCACTTACAGAGTCAAATCTCTGAACAAGAGTGATCAAGGTAACTCGCAGTTATCAAAAGGAGGGACATCGTAAATGATGCTCTAGGACAGTGGTTCCTTGAGCAGGCGTTCTCTTAAATCAAGGGTGAGATAAAATCTATGCCAAAAATACTCCCCTAAATTGGGGTGGTGTATATCTGCAATTACAAATACTTAGGAGAAAGTCCAGCTAAGGTAGAGTGGGAGAAAAATAAATTTAAGATATATAACTAAAATCGGCTCATTAATTACATTTTGTGATGAAGAAGTAATAGTGGATTGTTTTCTGTCTTCTAGAGATATTGGAATGATCACTAGAAGTATGTGGAGTCCCGTTGCGAAGTTCCAAATGAAAAGGTTGAAGTTGATTTTAGAAAAGCCTCTCCCAGCCAAGTACTTGAATGTGCAATTATACATGCACTGATGAATGAGAGAACAGCTCCCCAGGTTAGTGCTGGTGGTGCGGCTACAAGGTATCGTCAATCGGACTGATAGCGAGAATGAGGAGCACGATGAGGTTTAAAGCTCACCTCTTTTACTTTTTGAGCGAAGTTCTCGATAGCTGCGATGAAGATGTCGTTTTACTGATTGGAGTTGAGTCTGTAGTGGTCGGACTACGCAGTAGGTAGGCTTGTAGTAAACGGACTACGCAATAAGTAGGCTTCTGGCACCAAAAATGCGTGATTCAATAGGCCCAAAAGATACCGCCGCAAAGTGGAAGTGAATTGGTCCTATTAAATCCAAGCATATATATATATATATATATATATATATATATATATATAATGTAAAGATTCAATATTATATTTGAAATATGATGGGATTTATAAATGTACATATATATTTTTTACATAAGCAAGCGAGCGTGAGACACAAGAAGGAGAAAAGGGAAATGGCTGAACACCTGCTTTGATAAAACTACCCAAGTTGTGCCTCAAGATAGAATTATCAAAGACGGATGTTTAATGAGGAGCCCGGGTAAACAAAACTGTTATCCGTAGGAGGTGGTGCAGCAATAATAGTATCAAATTACACATATAAGAGTTTAATCATGTAAATATACATACCGTGCACAGGCTTCCTAGCTCCGCCCAGGGCGTGGAGAAATGCGACGACGACGGAAGTAGTTTATCCCATGGTTATTTCCAGGCCACGCCCTCTCCATTAGAAACGCATATGTAAAAAAGGAAAGAGAAAGTAAGAGAGATGCAGATTTCATTCATTGATTAAGAAGACATTCGATTGTAACAAATTCACTCGCGTTCACTCTCCCGTTTTTAATCCACTGATTCTTGTCTCGCCGTTAACTCGTATTTGCCTACTTGCAGAGCGTACTAGGCGGGAGACTAGTAGTCTATATATTCTTGTGTCTCACGTTCGTTTGCTTATATAAAAATATATATGTACATTTACAAATCCCATCATGTCTCATACAATATTTAATCCTTACATTATATATATATATATATATATATATATATATATATATATATATATATATATATATATATATATATATTAGCAAGGCATAAGGCATGCACGGAGTTAATAAGACCTAATTCGCGTCCACTTTGTGTAGGTATCTATAGGCCTATTTAAATCCAGAAGCCTACCTATTGCGTAGTCCAATTACTACAAGCCTACTAACTGCGTAGTCCGACCACTATATATAACGGGTGGCCCAAAAGTTACTTTACATTTTTAAAAATTAATAACACAAAAACTATTTAAGTTATAAAAGTGGGTGATAAATAAAATAAAAGACGAGATCTTGGAATTTTATTATTTAAATATAATATCCTTCAAATGTTTTAAATTATTGTTAAAACAAAGGCGGATTCTTGGCACCAAATTTTCCATGACATTTTCCAAAAAAATCAGGAGTGATTTTGTCGATTTCTTCAATGATGTTTTGTTTCAATTCTTGAAGATTATTAGGTTTATTTACGTATACATTTTCTTTAAGGTGTTCCCAAAGGAAAATATCTGTAGGGGTAAAATCAGGTGATCGTGGTGGCCAAGAAACGTCACCTAAACGTGAAATTAACCGACCAGGGAAGGCTGCTCTTAGTGTTGTCATGGTTAACTAGTGTTCAACAACATCCACAAACGTAAACTAGGATACGTTCCAGTCATCTCTGAATTTCTCGGACATCATTGCAACGTATCCTAACAAAAGAATTGAAACTTCATCCATACAAAATTCAAATAACTCAACAATTAGATATTGCAGACAATCAAAAAAAAAGAATAAACTTTGCATGCGCATTTTTGGGACTAACAAATGATCCGACTTTTACCTCGCACCTAATCATGCCCGATGAAACCAATTTTCACATTACTGTATACGTTAATAAACAAAATTGAAGTTTCTGGTGTCCTGCAAACCCCATGATAATTCACGAGAAGCCTCTTCATGCACAGAAAGTTACGGTCTGGTGCGGCATAACTAGTTCGAGAATCATTGGTCCCTACTTTTTCGAGGATGCTGACGGAAAAACAGTGACAGTAACAGGGGACACTTACAGAGAAATGATACAAGATTATTTATTGCCAGAACTGGAAGATTTGGATATGCACGATATGTGGTTTTAACAAGATGGGGTGACACCACATACAGCGAGAGAAACCATGGTAACACTAAAAGCAGCCTTCCCTGGTCGGTTAATTTCAAGTTTAGGTGACGTTTCCTGGCCACCACGATCACCTGATTATACCATTCCAAATATTTTCCTTTGGGGATACTTTAAAGAAAAGGTATACGTAAATAAACCTAATAATCTTCAAGAATTGAAACAAAACATCATTGAAGAAATCGACAAAATCACTCCTGATGTTTTGGAAAATGTCATGGAAAATATGGTGCAAAGAATCCGCCGTTGTTTTAACAATAATTGAGAATATTTGAAGGATATTATATTTAAATAATAAAATTCCAAGATCTTCTCTTTCATTTTATTTATCACCCACTTTTATAACTTAATTAGTTTTTGTGTTATTAATTTTTAAAAATGTGAATTAACTTTTGGGCCACCCGTTATCTCTCCCTTAGGAAAATTGTTTGAACTCTACTGAAGCAGTTTATAGGTACTCCTATTAGGGTTGAATCCCTTCTCGGCAGTAGATGTGTAGGGGTGCGAAGATGTATTAGAGAAAACTTCCTTCCAAAGCGAGAATATAAATAGCCCATTAAATTACCCACTCAAAACGGACTCGCCATAACGTGACGGCAGAGTGCTGGCATTTGGATTCAAAGACCCGCGATCGATACTCAGTCCACAAAATTTTATGAAGAAATCACCCAGAAGAAAACGGGAATCAAGGAAAACACTTTAAGGACCACTCAAGAAGACTCGAGATAAAATGGATCGCCTCAAGAAAGAATCTCAGCCAACAAGAATACCGAGTCAGAATAATGGAGTCAAGATAAATGAAAGACAAATGTTTCAAGGGGCAACTTCAATCAAGAAGAAATAAATAGATTTGAATATATAAATCTCAAGATGAACTATAAAATTGATAAATAAATATAATAAGAGGAACCCCCCCCCCTATAACTGGTGACCCATTAAATCAACAAGAACTCGTCCATAATCAAGAATTAAGAAGAAATCATCACGTGATCAAGAAAGAAGAAGGAATCATCACATCAAGATAAATGCAAGTTAATATGAAGATACATCAAGAAAAGAAAATCGAAGATTAAGAACTAACCCATATAAATTAAAGAAGAAGGAATCTCAACCAATAAGAATATATAAGAGTCAGATACATGGAAGTCAATGTTTCAAGGGGCAATTTCAGTCAAGAAAAAGAAAATCTTCTGATCTTCGTTACAACTGCACCTGCTCTCCTACTAGAGATTAAGAAAAGGTGATGCTGGGAACTTCAGGAGATCCGGAAAGGAGATGCTACTACTCATTGATTAAGAGATAAGACTTCGTTCGTTCGCTCTCCTCAATCACTGAATTAACTCCACTCATCCCGCAGACTCGGAGGCCGGAGAGGGAGAACTACTACTCTCCTCGATTAATAAATCCAAGACTAGTCTCTCCTCAATCCTCAAATTCGCTCTGCGTTCTAGAAAGGAACCTGTCTAGGGGTGCGAAGATGTATCAGAGAAAACTTCCTTCCAAAGCGAGAATATAAATAGCCCATTAAATTACCAACTCAAAACGGACTCGCCGTAGCGTGACAGCAGAGTGCTGGCATTTGGATTCAAAGACCCGCGATTGATACTCAGTCTACAAAATTTTATGAAGAAATCACCCAGAAGAAAACGGAAATCAAGGAAAACGCTTTAAGGACCACTCAAGAAGACTCGAGATAAAATGGATCGCCTCAAGAAAGAAAAACGGAAGAAAACGACTTCAAGGGCTAACTCATCAAATCAACAAGAACTCGTCCCATCCTCAAGAATCATGAAGAAATCATCACGTCAAGTTGCCATGGAAGCATGATGCATCAAGAAAGGAAGGATGCGTAAATCAAGAATTAACCCAGCCAACTTAAAGAAGGAGGAATTTCAGTCAAGAAAGAATATTAAGTCAAGATAAATGGAACACAAATGTTTCAGGGGTCAACTTCATTCGAGAAGAAGTAAATAGACTCGATAATGAAAATCAAGATGAAGCATAATATTGATAAATAAAATAAAGAAAAGAAAATAAGGAATGCCCCCCATCTCCCCCCCCCCTCCATGGATGAGTAGGATTCCTGCAGATTTGGCCTAACCTGGAAAGTGTGTAATCCCAGTCGATGTAGAAACGTACGAGTGGTAAAGTTGTTGGGATCTGTGAAAAAGTGAAATGACTCTAGCCATCATTTTCTGATGAAACTTGTGCTTCGGCAAGTGTATGCATCGATCACGCTACGGTGGCAATGAAAAATTAGTTCAGAGCTCAAAGAGCTGCTGAATAGAAGGATGCAAAAAGTAACAGGAGTATCGCCCCCTCCCCCTCCCGAGTTAAAGTTAGAAGCATATCTCTTTTCCAACTGCTTTATTTGTTATTTCTGTGCGAGTCCCGGTTGAGAGTTCTGGAAAAGAACATTTCCACGCCAACGTGAATTACTCAGGGAATGCTCGTGTAAATCTCTTTTACTTTCATTGAGTTTTAGTCAATACGGAGTTACCTTTTGTTATGATGGTACTACTCTAAAAGATCAATAAATCGAATTTAGAGCACAACTTTAGCGTTATTATAAATTTTGTTGTCTAAACTTGGCTGAGAGAGACCAAAATTAAATGTGTTCCATCGACAGCTACAGGTTACACAAGAATATGTAGGTAGGCTTGTAGTAAACGGACTACGTAATTGGTAGGCTTATTTCACCAAAATTGCTTGATTCAATAGGCCAAAAAGATACCACCGCAAAGTGGAAGTGAATTGGTCCTATTAAATACAAGCATGCCTTATTAATATCTTTTGGGCAATTTGATCTTCCGTCTCGTTATTTAGCCAACCTAAATTCTTAGCGTTAAACTGTCAATATACTACAGTATTATTTCAAGTCTGTCGAAGTATGGCCAAGTGTACGGGAATATGCGCACACAGGCTCTAAGGTAGGCTAAGCAAGGCGACCACTGTTTTTGTTCTAAGAGTGCGATTTGAATAGATAGCGGCAGCTGCGTGACCAAGGAATATACCAAAAATAACGATAAAAATAGATTTTAATACACACTAAATAAAAGGCACAACAATATATATGTATTTTTATGGGTACATGAATAAAATGGAATTAGGTTCCGAATAGTAAAGAGATAACCTATGTTATTGAATGGTTATAGTGGGAGACTTAGGGTAGTAAGTGATTTAGTCCCTTTTAACCTCGAGTGTAAAGCGGGCTAAACTTGGGGGAGGTCTTGGTGACCTTGATTACTCACGTGGGGGTAGCCACAAACCAGCAGCGGATGTGGCTACTTTCTCGAACTTGTGTTCTACGAGATGCGGGTCTCCTGTCCTCAAGAGGTTACCGGACGAAGTTCGAAAGGGTGGGGTGGGGAGGGGAGATGACTTCTCCTAACTCAGGTTTAGTGAGCTATCGGGCTTCTTGTCCTCAAGAGGTCACCGGTCAAATTCGAAAGAAGGGGAGGAGATTACTTCTCTACACTCGGCTTGAGCGAGCTAACGGACTTCTTGTCCTCAAGAGGTCACCAGAAGAACTTTGGAGGACGGCTTCTACAATCCTTGACCTGAAGGCGGTTGAGAAAGGTTTACGTTGCCTCACGAGACTTTTCTTCCTGGCCTGAAGATACGTGTGATGTCCAGCTCTTCCGTGGCTTGCGACCGTCACTCACACTTCTCGGGAGAGAGCTCGTTGAATTGCACTTCTTTCGGTGAAGTTTGTCTAACCAAATCTATGTGTAATCCTGGAGAGGGTGCATCTATACCCAGAGTTCTCCAAAACAGGGAGAGAGAAAGGCCTTCTCGAACCCTCGTTATCGGGTGTGACAAACCGAGCATCTCCTTAGGGGGAAGTGTCAACGCAGGGCTCAGCGGGCCAGACGGACGACCAGCGGCTGGAGCCATAAATCTGTTCACAGCGAACCTTCAAAGTAACCTCCCGACCCGAAGGGGGGAGGGAGATTGTGACGGCGGAGAGGTAATCTCAATTTCAGCGTGATGCCTCAGTGTGAATTTTGCGAAGACCTGGCTGCAAGTCATAAAAGGGTGAGATCGAGAGAGGGGGGGGGGGCGGCTCGCTTTCTCTCCCGAAGTAATATCTTAGGAGGTGGGGAAATAATATTATTCTAAGGGGATACCTCTACAAAGTCAACTGGTGTACTTTGCCTTTGATAAAACACTATCTAGTCGATTCTTTTGCGAGCTGTTCTTGACTAGATCCTAAAGGTTTCACTGGTAGATATTTTGTTGTTCTGTATTTTTTATATAATTGAACAATTGTGTCATTATTTGGGGTACTCTTGACTACCTTCTGGTTAAAAGGTTTCTATTCTATCATCTTGTCGGTTTATCTTTGCCTGGTTCTTTGTCTTTTTGCCTTCTTAAGTTTTTGTCTGCATATTTATTTCTTGGATATGCCTATGAATATGTTAGTGTAAGTTTACATGCATGTGTCCAAGACATCTGGAAATAATAATACAAGCTTTCCTTATAACTTTTTGAAATATGTAAAATGGTGAGCCTTTTGATATGTATGAAATCCTGGTCTTGGTATGCGGTATGTTACAGTCAATTTGTCTTCGTATAACACATCATATTTTTTGATTAATATGTTATTCTACGCTGCACTAAAAGAGACCGCGTGAGACCAGGGGAGCAGTGGAATCGAGAGTGCAGAGTAAAGTATGGTGGCGGTTCTGTAATGGTATGGAACTGGAAGTCAAACTCAAGGGTGTTTAGTCTCCTGATAAATTACATGCTGCCTCAACCTGAAACCTCTCCAGAAATTTTCGGACTAAAATTTTCCAGCAGGAAAATGCCACCTGTTACAAGACTGCTTCTACCATACAGTGGTTCTGGGACAAGGACATCACGGTGATGGGCGGGTCCCCTAAGTCCCCGGATAAGAATTCCCACGAAAACCTGTGGCAGGACCAGGAAGAGGCCGTAAGACCTCGTCAGCCAGCCTCCAATGAGTAACCGATGGCAGTCATTATCGAAGAGTGTGCCAGCATCACACCCCTCAAGTTTGGCACCCTTTTGGGGGCCGGGGTTCAAAGAATAATGGCTCTCATCACTGCCAAGGAGACTCAGGACACACTGCTGAGCTGTAATTTTCACAGAGCTGCATCTGCTTATCTCCTGTATATTACTGATATTACACGTTTAGTCAAATTTTGTATTTTTTATTCATTCTTGTTGAGTTTGGCGCATTTATAACAATGCAATTTAGTCCTTTTAATTTCAATGTTATATGTATTCATATTGATATACAAATTAAAACTTTAGGACCATACATTTTGCTAATTTCTTAATTTTTTCGAGGTGTCCGAAAAGTTTGGGCCGCGGCTGTAGCTCTAATTTCTATACGGCATTATTTTCTGTCTGTTTTTCTAACTTAAAATATAATTACAGGTGTTGGTTCGGGGTCTTTGTCTCTCTCTTTCTCTTTCTCTTAATTCATATTTTCTTTATTTTCCTTACTCTCTGTCTCTCTACCTATTAGAAGTTCTAAGCTCTTATTCACGAATACACGAGTTCTAGTATAAGAACTTAAGGAGTTCAAAATAACTTTCGCTATTCAGAGGTTTATTATCTTTCGCGAGCCTCAAGCCTGCGTCCCGCCATCCCTAATCTTTTCTCTTGTCCCTAATCTACCTCATTAATTTACCATTTTCGCGTGTGCATTTGTAAAATAAAGCAGTATAGCCTTTCCAATCAATTCCATAGACAGAAGAATAGAGAGGAATAAAGCCAACTAACGACTTCCATAAACAGAGAGACCCTGGCAAACAGTCGAGGAAAAGTGACAACAATACACTCAGAATAATAATGCAGGAATGATGTGAGTTCGTGGATATGTATATGTGAACATGTAGTATACATATATGCCTACACATGTAGTAGTCAGGAATTGCATGCGAGTCTAAAATAAAACCATGGATGGCTTTATTGGATACATTCCCAAAACATTTGTTCGAAATAGTCCAAAATGGACTTTAAATCAGTGTAAGTCTGCAGACAGGCCAGAAGTAATTAAGAATTGCCCCTTAACGAATTTGAAGGGGTAGGATTGGCTTCTTTTGCATCAAGAATGAGTGTGCATGGTATTTTTAGCCTAAATCTGCCTGGCGATAATGGTAGAAATATATTATTTCGTTCCAAACATTACTTTCCTTTTCGGAGCCAGAGATGATGTATTTTAAGTTTTTTGTTTGTTTGTTTTTTTAAGCTGAAAGAAAATCAAATAAATGAAAGCCTAACGAAAATGGCTAATTTTATTTCTTTTAATTGAGAAATGATGCGCTTATAAGGGAATGTTCATTTGGTTGGTATGTAATCACTGGAGAGGGGAGCAGATCAAAGAAAAGAGTAAATAAACAGGAACAACAATAGTGACCAAAAATAATGATAAAGTCTACATTTGCAAGAGATTCAACCCCCAAGTACTGACTTCTCAACAACAAGTAATTTACAAAGATCAGAGGCGAACATAAAAGCTTTTGTGCTGTCTTAAAGAAGATTCTACTCTATATTTGTCTTCCTTCTCTATCTGTTGGGTGCGGTATAAATGTTATTTACTAGAAGTACCAGAAGCAGACTCGACCTGGTAAATCGAATTCGAGGGCAAGAGTGGTGAGAAGTCCAGGAAGAAAAGGCTCACAATAGAAATTACTGCCATACCAGACCCCTCAAAGACCTCTAAACGAGGGTTAGGGGTTGCACTTGTGAAAACCGGTGCTGCCATATATGACCTTATTACCGGACGATTCAAGTAAACCGTCCGACCCAAGTAATTGGGAATAAAGAGAATTGTTGCTTATTTTTTCTTGTCAATCCTACGCCCCCCACTTCCGTAGCTGATTAAACTTACCCTCGTTGGATTACGCATATTTACATTTCTTTCTAAATCAGTACCACCTCAAACGTAGCTCTCAGAAATCATGTGGACCGTATCTCTGTATCCTACGAAGGAACCCCCTCCTTCCCCTTAACATTTTAAATATATCTCTCTAATTATTTAGGGTTAAGTATTTATATTATTGTTACAATTGTAAATATCGTTCCCAAGATGGGTAATTATATTTTTATTAGACATTACTACCGGTAATAGTAGCACTACCATCAAAAATTCTATTAGTATCAAAAAACTAGTTTCTAACAATATTTATCATTGGTTGTATTAGGAATATGGGGTTGGAACGATAGTAATGTCCGATTTTCTAGAATTAAGTTTTGTATAATATTTATTATAGTAGTGTCTCTTGTTATCGTTTAAGTAGGCTGCAATGAGTACATTGTACCTTTTTCTTTCAGAATATAAATATATTATTAATAATCTTCTTCTGCATTCGCTCCTATGTTCGTCTTATCTAAAGATCACATGAAACATGTTTTACTCCATGAGTTTCATAAAGGTGTCAATCCAAGTATAGCGGCAAAATCCATTCAGAGCAATTATGGGAATGATGCGGTTAAGGAAAGAAATTGAATAAGGAGCTATCCCGTTTCCGAAGTGGGGATTTCAGTCTAAAAGACAGACCAAAATAAAGTCTCGCTACAACTTCTAGAGAACTCACAGAACAATTTAACGTAACTCATGCGACTGTTCTACGCCAACTGAAAAGAAGACTGTCTACCTAGACTTCATTCCTTCTGAACATTTCCATTCTATTCCTTCTTTCGCCACTTTATTTTTAAGCCATTTTTCATCAAACTTTGCCGATGGCTAATTTTTTAAGCTAGTCGTTTAGTGGCTTAGATCCATTAATCGTTGGTTGTGGTCAGGATGAAGCGGAAGTTCTCCACTCCGACATGGTTCCGGTTGAAGGAGGTGATTAATATGCTTGCCACCTGCCGTCTCTATGCAGCATTTACTGCCCGCCTCTACGGTACCTTTTACATCATCTCTCTACTCTCCCCATTTATTGTCCTATCTTTCTAATCTTCTGGCTATAGTTTTACGCCTAAATGACTGTAGCGCGCCATGTTGCGGGACGACTGACCGGCGGGCCATTTCAACCCTCACTCTCACCCCTTGCGACCGGTAGGGGTCGGGCAACTGTGGAGGGGGTTTAGCGTTTGCAACCATGCCTACCTATATGTTGATTACCTCTTCTAATGTTTCTAGAAATTTAAATTTACTTCCTGGTACTTCACCATGTAAATAAGCTTCCCCTTTACTACCACCTTCTCTTAGAGCTGCTCCTCCGTATCAAGTGTGAGGGTGCTCCCCACAAAACTTTCTCACAGGATCCTCCTAAAAAGAATTACAAATGTTAGAATAAGTCTATACTACCATCGAGAAGAATTATATGCTCTACTAGGGATAATCGGAGCCGAGCCCCTCTCTGGAGCCTGCCACAACTTATATACCCCAGGATGCTAAGCTCTGAAAAGGTCAATGTGTCGGTTTCCCCAAATTTACGTTTTAGTGCCGGCGCGCTTGATACTGGCAGCCCTATACATATTTTGGCATGTCAGTACTTTTTAAAGATTTCGTCATTTCCTCCGCCTCTAGGAGTGTTTTACAAGCAATTCGCTCTTCTAATGCTTCCGATCCCTTAGTCACAGAAATCTGCCACCGGCTGGTCCAGAATGCGTCCTAAAATCGAGTTCTATTTTGTTGTGTCCCCGGGCATGTAGGAATCCTGCGCAACGAGAGAGATGATTAGCTGGTCCGTTCTGCCTATTCTGTGTCACCGGATAACTACACTGACTTTTCGACATTTCTTTTTTTCCATAAGAGATTATATTTTTCAGGTGTAGCAGGAGGAATGGGATGGGTGTTCATCATTTAAATTATATAAAATCAAAAGGTCTGCTTGGTCTTGGCCCTCGAGTCTTTAGAGTCTACGGTCCTTAGAGGTGGTCCTTTGCCGCGTTCGCATCAGCCACACAAGACTGACCAACGGTCATCTTGTTTCGGTTGGTACTTAAATACATTTTTGCTGCCGTTTTGGTGGTGGGGACCAATCGGTTGCCCATGTCCTACTAGAATGCCCTCATTTTGTCACTCCTCGGTCGTCCTGTTTCCCGACCCTTTTAACTATCCCTCGCCTGTTTCGCCTTTGTTTCATTATAGTGGAGGAATCTTTTAAACCCTGATTTTTAAATTTTTATCACATATTTATCTTCTTCCTCTTTTATAACTAATTTGCCTCGTTCTATTTGCGCTGCCTTTTAAAACCTTAAGCCTTATTGGCGTGTCAGCACAGAAATTCTCTATCCCTGGATCATTCATTCAGGGAGGTTAAAAAATGGAGCGCTACCACCATAAAGGTGAATTTCGATGGAGAGTGTCTACCTGGAGTGGGAGAGGGCTCTAGTATTAGAAACAAAGTAGTCTCGACTAATTTGATGGAGTTTCCCACTGAGGGGGATCGTGACTTGATAGGACCCACTTCAAATCTGATCACATTGTCTGTTTTATGCAGTAATAGAAAAATCATAAAGGGAGAGATAAATAAAGGTTTCCTTAAGTTTTGCGTGTGGAGAAGGGTGAAGGGTAGTAGATATTTCGTCATTTCGGCGATAATTACAGACAGATGGGTACGTCCGGCTTCGGATTCCCTCGTGGGGGAAGTATAAAAGAGTAAAAACATCACCATCCTCATTCCCAAAATAAGTCAATCAAAGAAAGTTAAACCTCGCAAATGTTGAGGCCCCTCATTAAGAAGTGACTGAAATCCTTTGAGCCAGCCAGCTTCAAGATTTTTCAAGTCATCCATTCTAACGTTAAAACCATGTTGTTCCACGAACACATGAACAGCAATCTAGCTTCATTTATTTGTAGAAGCCGAAGGTCTGCCAATTTTACATACAGGATCATTTTGGTTAATGTATGCAATACCAACATGAATGTTAAATTGAGTGCAAAGAGACATTTAAAGGCCTACCTATGCGGGTAGCTCCACACTACATTAATCTAGGTCAAATTGGCTTTCTAGGCCAGGAAAATACTAGACTGCTCCCTTGAGAACACTCATGAGAGGTCGGTCGTCAAAAACTAGTCCCATGGCATCCAGGCTCTTGACTGTATCTCTCATTTAAGAGATTACAATGATACAGTGGGTACTGTATCAGACTTAGAGAAAAGAAGGCGTGAATCCTACTCCACTCACTATCGGGCCTCAGTCTCTCCTCACTCGATCCTGCTTATCACTTTGATTAAGGAGAAGTAAAGGCAGGAAGGAAAGAATTCATGACCCCCTCCCCTTCCTGTTTAATTCTATATCCACCTAGATTAAGGGGTGTAGCAATTGGAGAGTATTGTTTCTTTCCCAGCAGAGCACAAGACGGGGCGCAATGAGTAGACGACCTTTACCAAAAGACCAGGATTCGTCTACACTAAATTCGATCGAGTCATGAATGGTTCGAAGCAAGAGAAGGTGAAGGCTTGATTGACAAGCGGAAACTTCTCAAATAAATCTTTAAATGCAACAACGCCTATGGAGTGTTCCGTGGCAAATCTCTTTCTGTTTTCTGTCTTTCGGAAGCCAACGGCCATTTTTGCGATGACCTTTTCGAATAGAGCCAAATTGCTTCTTAATGATATATTTGAAAGAGACTTTTTTTCATTATAACTGCCGTAGACTTCGGACAACAGGCCGATCTCTAATTATTGGGTCATCCTCCCTGTCCTCCCACGAAGAGTACAGAGGAATAACGTCCCACCATCATAGGAGGGGTTCCGATTCACAAGTAGACGTTGGATGAAAGGTGGTTGAGGATCTCCAAGACAGCGATCACTATCCAACTCATATCTCTTCAGCCGTCCCACCGACGCTCTAAAAACCTTCTTAGTGATGTCTGGATCAAACATAATGATTATAGTTCCAAGAAATGACTGACATCTTTTCCTTAGTCGGGGATTTTAGGTCGGTAGATGTCGCTATTGAATTCTTCTCCAGCATCCTCATCGCTGCGAGCTTAGCTTCCTTCCTTATAGCCGCTTTAGATGCTGAACTCTTCTTTGATGGTGGGTTGAATGTTAGACACGGCTCTCAGTGAGAAGCAAAGGGCCTATAGGTGCATTCAAAGCGATTTTACAATATGTAAATTTCCCCAAGTGAGGGCCAGAATCCGTTTCATTTCCAAGCAAGGTCAACGCTCTTCTTGACGGGCATATGCGTCTTCACTTAATATATATTTTTTTAAGAGCTCATCTGGCGAGTGCCTACTTGGGCATTAGTCGCCGTATTAAAAACTGGCATAGTACTAGGCTACTTTAAAATAAAATTAAAAAAGACAAAAAACAACCCCCGCCCCCAAAAAAGGGAAAAGGAAGCGAGCAGTAAGCAAGCTCCTGCGTCGGGGGGAGGTCCCCCCGGCACAGGAGCGTGTGACCTATAAGGAAAAAAAAACAAAAGCAAAAAAACAAAACAAAACAAAAAA
Organism: Ceratothoa steindachneri; assembly: GCA_963969495.1. Taxonomy (NCBI): domain Eukaryota; kingdom Metazoa; phylum Arthropoda; class Malacostraca; order Isopoda; family Cymothoidae; genus Ceratothoa; species Ceratothoa steindachneri. Next base: position 16,455,057 of record OZ018330.1, on the reverse strand, counting down.
ACCCCTGCTTAAATAATAGGGAGAAGGCCGGCCTCCCCCAAAAGTCAACAAGTCCACCAGTCAATGTGCACGAACTCGTCCCGAGTACAAGGGACAGGTGGTAGCGACCCCGCCCATCCCGGTACTGGGACAGGTAACGTGCGCGAAGATCACCCAGACTGGGACATTCGACTAGAATGTGCTGAACAGTCTGGGGGACGACGCAGTCGTCACAATAAGGCGCAGGTGAGCGCTCCATCAAATAGCGATGCGTCACACGAGTGTGTCCGATTCGGAGACGACAGAAAGTGACCTGAAGCCGTCGCGGCATTGGAGGATAGGTCCATGGGAACAGTCGCGGCGCAATGGCACGCAATTTTCACTTAATAGAAAGCTTCCTCTTGCAGAGGATGTCAAAAACATTATGGTAAGTTCTTCATGAATCGAAATCCTTCATTTCGGACCATGTGTTCTTAGCGGAATCATTCTTGACTGATTTTCCTAAATTTCTAGCAGGAATGTTGCTAAGCCAGCATTCCAAGCACTTGCAGGGTTGCCTAAGATCGCTGACTGGATTTTGTCTCCTATGGTGTGAACCATTAGCTGACCATTTGATGAGCAAGTTGCATTCCGCTTTCGCTTCTTGGGCGAATCTCTCTCTCGAGTCTCACAATATTCCGTATGCCATGCTTCGACCCTAGGTGAACGAGGCTTGCCTAAGTTCAGACCCAGAAAACTCCTTCAAGAGTTTTGTGCAATTCTTGGGCCAGTGGCCCTGATAGCTTTGTCCAAGAAGCCGCCCTTAAAGATAACCCCTAAAATGTAGGCTTACGCCTCTGCTCTCAAAGTTTCTACGGCATCGGGTTTATTACGTAAGCATTTCTTGGAGCATGTATCTTGCACACTGTAGCCATGTCAGTGTATCCACATGGCCCAATTCAGATAGAGGGATTGGGTCTATGTTATTACCCCTTGGCTGCTTTAAACTAGTAGAGCTCTTCCTGGCTATGTGTCAATTTTACGGTAGATTTGTTGCAATACCTCCCTCGGTACGGCATATTACGCTTGGTGCCATGTTCGGAGAGCGAATCTTTTAATCTATGGGGACTCACATACAGGGTTAACGGCCCTTGAGTCGTAGGAATCTGCACAGCTCCCGGTTCACAGTGTATATCACCCCATGGCTGCAGCGAATTATGCCTATGCAGAGAGTGACTTCTGTTGGATTCCTAGATATGTAAAGGTTGTTCAGTATATGTAGGATGATGATAAACAAAGGGTATTTGCGTAGATTGAGAAAAAATTCCGATGTTTGGCTCTCGCTGATTTCATGGAAAGTATCAGGTCAGCGCTTGGGACTGCTTGGTAAAAGACGAGAGCCGGTGCACTGGAATTTAAGTTGCGTGCAATTACGTCCAAATTTACAGTGGACCTATTCCTCAAATCTCAGCCAGTATCAACGAATTTATGCCGTCTCCAAATGGGACACATTTGCAGGGCGCAGCACCAATGGATGGAGCACTTCCCATAACCTCTCTACGAAGTCTGCTTGGCAATTAGTACTCTACGCTACATTTGTGTCAATGTCCTTGTTTAGCGGGAGTTCGTATGTGCTATTCATAAAGAGCGTGGTCGCTATCGTTTGGGCTTAGTGCTGGTGCCTGGCTTCTGCAGCCCATGTTGAGGAGGCGAGCCTCCTTCATACTATTTAATTTTTTTAATTTCCGTTTGCACACTTGGGTCCTTCTCTGAGGCAGACTACGCCTTGGACATCTGAAAGCGCAGCTTATTTTCTTCTTTTTAGATCTCAATTTGGTTCTTGTGTTTGTTGTATCCTGATTATTTTGATTTTAAATTATCCTGAAGAGAGGTATTTCTTGCACTTTCTACTGCCGTAGAGGTAGAGGCTAAGGCTAAAAACCTAAACCAAATCTTCCGCCGTGTCTTGCATAAGCAACTATGCCCGGAGAGGGGCCTTCGCCTGGGAAGCCGCCTTCCCAAAAGTTTCCTAGCCCTAAAACCAAAAGAACTTAGGGTATGACTAGCGTTTCACGGTGGTATAGCCACAGTCCTGATCTGCTGCGAATGCAATGAGGGCCGTTGGCGACTGAGGGAGGCGTCTGGCTCACGCCTACAGGTGCCTGGTGCATTGTGCACAGTGCAGAGCGCGTGGCACCTTCCCACCATCTACAAGTAGACTCTCAATTGGGGAGGTGCGGAGGGCACACCGCCAGGCAGTGACCGCCAGCGGAACGCAACTTATTTAATCTAAATCAAGCACCCTCAAGGGCCTTTTAACTACAGTGATACAGAAAATGATATTTGAATGGAAAAGTGATCACTACCATGGAAGTCAGTGACTACTTCCCAGCCAAAATCACGCTATGCATCGGAGAGCACAGGGATAAATCAAGACAAGAAAACGAAGCGGTTCTTTGGCTAGGATGTGTAGAATCAGCCGCTTTTAGGACAGCTATCTCTAGTTCGTGGATCATGCTGACAAGATCCTCACCACTGGAATTGATCGAGTAGTTTCTCCAGAGGGGGTGTCTACCTCTCAAATCTCCGAACAGTAGAAAGGGCCTTATTAACCGAGCGACGATGCATCAGAAGTCACCCACGTCGAAATAAGCTGACGGATGAATGTACACAGAAATAATACCTCTTCATTCCAGTGCAGCTACAATGATATTACCAGAAAGAAGGTATTTATAGAAAAGAGAAGAATAGACAAGTCATGCGGTTGTAGATGGTGCATCGTCCTACTCGCTCCCCATCCCGTGGTGGTGGGGTCACAAAGTCCTTATACCCAAGGAAAGTGTGCAGTGGCCACGCGCTCAGCATGGTCTCCTACAAAAAGATAAGGAATTAATTATTTAAGGAAGAAACCAGTTGGGCAGCTGCCCAATACAAGTGGATTCTCAATGGCAGTACAAATAAAAAGGGGCAAATTAATTTTGGAAAGAGGGATAAGACCACTATGTTATATAAATTTTAAAATTGATGGTTTAAAAGATTCCTCAGCTAGTAGGAAACGAATGCGCGACAAGCAAGGCATAGTTGAAAGGGTCGGGAAACAGGGCGACCGGAGCATGGCAAAATGAGGGCATTCTAGTAGAACAGGGGCGACTGATTGGTCCCCACCACAAAAAAAGGCAACAAAGGCTGATTCGAGCGCCAACCGAAACAAGATCACCGTAGGTAATTCTAGTGTGTCCGATGCGAACACGAAAAAGGGCCACCTCTAAGGACCATATTCTCTGAAGGCTCGAGGGCCAAGAGCTAACAGACTTTTTGATATTATATAATTTAAATGATGAACACCCATCCTCTTCGTCCTGTCACAACTTAAAAATAACGAAAAGGCAATGCAGAGTTCTCCGGGGATACAGAATAGGCTGAAAGGGCCAGCAGATCAGCCCTCTCGTTGTCCATGCCTCGGGACTCAATATAATAGAACTCGATATCGGGACACATTCTGGACCAGCCAGTTGCAGATTTCTGCAACTAAGGGATGGGTTGCATTATAAGAGAGTATCGCTTGTAAAACACTTCTAGAGTCGGAGCAAAGAACAAAATCTTCAAAAGGTAAAATTAGGATTAGTTTAAAAGCTAAAGGAATAGCTGAAAGTTCACAGTGGCACAGTGTTCGACGATCACTGCCCCACAACGTGTGGAAAAAGGCTTTCAAAATGGCTAGAGCCCGCAAACAGCCCGTTCGAAGACGGCATAGGTGTGTTAACCAGGATAGCTTGGGATCAAGAGTTACGCCAAGAAACCAAATCTCAGTGACGAACTCTATCTCTACACCTTGTAGGGAGATAGGTGGCGGAACAAGAGCCCCTCCACCCCGGATGTAAATACATTGCCTTAGGTTTGCTCCAGAAGAAGCGGAATCGCCTAAGTTGTGCACTTTTTAGCCCCAGTTGCAGCCGACGTGCTGCTGATGGAGGATGAGGCGAGGAACAGTATAGTGCCAAGTCGTCGACGAACAAGGTCGCCGATGCACACTCTGGGAGATGGGAAATGATACCATTGATTGCAATTACTAAACATTTAAAACGTTGCTATCTTGGGGTTGTAAGTCAGAGTAGGTGTCTCCAACACCTACTCTGACTATATATTATGTATAATGATATATATTATAATACATAATAATATATCATAATAAATACTAAAAAAAAAAATCATAAGAATGATAATAACAATAATAATAATGCTAATGATCACCAATAATAATAATACAAATGAAAAGGTAACGTTGTGCTGAGAGACGGTGAGGGGAATGCGCACCAGCAATTTTTCAGGCTCCATCTTAGAGCTCAAGTCAACCCAGTGACTGAACTTCCCTAATTTCCACTTAGAGCGAGAAGATGGGCAGCTATTCCAGGTACCAAGTGTTCCAGGTTACACAGGAACCCCCTTGTGGTGGGTCAAAAGTCGATTGTAGGAGAATTTAAATTAGTTGTGTAGTGTGGGTATAGAAGATGAAGAATTTTGTTTTGTTTTAGTGGTCCCATTTGTGGAGGGGGCGGCACATACGGCATTTATCACAGCAGCCCCGTAAGGGGCGCGGCGATTTGCCATCCTAGCCGCCGTGCTGTCGGGACTCAGCACCCCGTCCGACCCCAGCTTAGTCTCTTCTTTTTCCTTCAGACACTTGTGTTTCTCCCTTGTTTCTTGGCTTTTCATACAACCTCTCTCACAACTTTCTCTGGTCAGCCTCTAATTTCACAGGGTAGATGCTGACCTTCTTCTCAGCCAACGGTCACGGATCGGGGCTGAAGGATTAGGGGACAATGTTCCCTAACCCCTGAGCTCCGGGCTGGGGTGGTTGGTTGTTAACAACCTGCTTCATCGCCACCCATACCTTCCTCATATCCCCTTTCCTTCTCATTTCACCATCAATCTTTGTTTCTTACGCCGTGTCCAAGGTGGATCCGCCATGCCGACGGACTGCCAGGCCACCAGGTGGGAGGGGTGGTCTTGAATGGCAGAACCTGGCTCTACCAAGCCTGTACGCACCCCTAGCAGGGCAGGCTACGGCTAGGAGAGTTGAGCTATTGCATCCCGTAATTAAAAGAGGGTCACCATGCTCAATGATGAAGAAGTAAAAAATCTTCCCTTAATTTATCCAGTTCCATCGTTTGAGCCACCCTCGGGCAGCTCCACAAGAAAAATAGAGGTCCACCCCCCTGTTCTTGCTGAGGAGACCCTCCAAACTTTTCTAACCGGAGAGGAGGCTTACTCCTCTCATACACCTACGGGTGTAGGGTACTCCCCCTCCCTCCCTTCTCTGGAGGTGTTTTCGGGCACCTCGCTTTTACCAGTCGCAGTTCTCTCTTTTCTTTCCAAGGGGACTGCCAAGAAAGCCAGGAGGCAGCCCATAGCCGACCGCTCCCCATTAAAGTGGCTCGGTAGGGAAAACTTCCTTAGGGGGAGAGGGAAGCCAGGTCCCTTCGGTCGCTTCCCTCAAAAGACCCGCTGGCAAGAATATTAAACCTTGCCGGGGTCAAGGCCTGTGCCTTCCCAGACATGACTAGTGACGCTGCCAACGGGATCTGCGATGTCCTGGGAAGGGGATGGCAAACTGGAGGCCCCCCATGAGATAGACATGGTCCTTGAGTCAACCCAGCCTCAGACGGTATGGCCTTCTATGGGAGAGCATCCCGGTTGGGCACCAAGCACCGAACCCGAATCCGCACCTATGCAAGATCCTCCTCAAACAGCTAGGGTTTCCGAGGCAGTACAAGGAGGGGAGGTATCTCCTCCGACCGGTTCCGCTACAACTGCCAGGACCTTCTCCATTTCAAAAAAAGACCTGGCTGAGGCTGATCGATCTGGCTTGGGGGCTCCTGCCGGCGAAGGGAAGAAGGGGGATCATTCCCCACCCTCATATCCTCAAAATAAAAAAAATAAGAAAAAGACTAAGAAGACTCGGGGCTCCTCTCCAACCGCGGGGGCTGCAGGGACGGATGGATCTGCTGCCACTTCGGTAAGCAACCAAACCAAGATCAGCACATCCGGCCCCTCAGCCCCCCCCCCTCGCTTGCAGAGCCCCTGACTATGACTAAGACCAAAAGTGCACAGGGTGGAGCCTCGATAAAATCGGGGCCCCTCATTCAGAGGTTACCTGGCGTTTTCGAGCTCGCTGGCTTAAACGCTTCATCATTATTAGCTCCACTGATGGAAGCATGTTGGCTAAGGGCAACTTGATCCATCAGGGAAGTGCTCCAGCTCACGTGATTGGTAGAGAGCTGAAGGTGATCCGTTTTTCGGATGGGAGCATTCTGGCGAATCCCTCCGAGGCGGCTAAGATAAGTGCTCTTCGGACACTTCATGGCACCCCGGTGAGTGTGACGCCGCACTCTACCATGAACTTTGTGAAATGAGTAGTTTATGCGAGGGAACTCGTTGACTACGCCATGGAGGACATCACCTTAGAGCTGGCCGACCATGGGGCGGTCAAGGTCGAACGTGTGATGAGAAAACATGGAGAGGCCTCGAGACCCACCCCTACACTCTTAGTCACATTCGACTGTGACAAGCTCACTGAGTAGGTGCGTGCCGGTTGGTACCGCTACCGCGTGAAGGCATTCGTGCCACTGCCGTGGAGGTGCTATTACTGTCACCGCTTCGGCCATACGAATCGCTCATGTAGACGTGCAAAGTCGGGGTCACCCGAAGTCTGTGTAAATTGCTCCAAGGTCGCACACGATAAGTCCAAATCGTCTGTGGCCAAGTGTGTCAATTGCGGAGAGCCGCACACTGCTTCTTAGAAGCAATGTGGTGCATATCTCCTTGAGAAAGAAATCCTGGCCGTTCAGGCCCAGGATCGACTCTCATTCCGCGAGGCTAAGGACTTGGTCCTGGCGCGCCCGGCTCTGCCTGGGACGTAATATGCCTCAATAGTTAGGAAGGCACCCTCTGCTCCTGGCCCATCCAGGCCAACGAGCACAGTTGTTTCCGCGCCCATTCGGAGCCCTTCTGCGGGCTCTACCCAACCTGGGCGCTCCCCTGGTAAAGCTGGCGGCAAAAAAGGTTCACTCTCAGCCCCAGCTAAAACCAGTTGCTTCCCCCCCCCCCTCCCCTTCTCCCAGGGTGACTGTTTCCCGTAAGGCGAAACAGCCACGCGCTTCCACTGAGTCGTTAGATTCACAGAAGGCAACACCCCTGAAGCTGGTCGCCAGGCCATCTTCTGGGGTTCATAAAGCTGTCCCCCGAAAGGAGGACAGCAGCAAAGGAGCTTCGGCACCTTCGCCTACGCCTAGTGGTGAGCTGAGTGGCTCGGAGACGGTGGATCCTCGAAAAAGGTCCTCACCGCCTCCAACGCCGCAACGCCCGCCTAAGGTTTCGAGGCGGAGGGAGGAAAAGACTCGCATGGTGAGCCCAACCTCCCCCAATAAGTCCTCGAAGGCGACAACGCCTTCAGAGCTTTTTCCGGACAACAGCGCCCGGTGTTTTACCTCCGGGAAGCGTACGGCCATTCCCGTTATGGTCTTCTCTTCGAAGAGGGCCCCCGCGTCTCCTCCGAGCTAAGTCTCGAGGGCATATTCCTTCAATGGAATTTCCGTGGACTCCAGGCCAACTGGGAGGAGCTGCGGAGGCTCGTCTCGTCCCGTTCCCCGTTAGCTATTTTTCTCCATGGGACCATGCTAGGCGCGTACCCCTGCACACTCTGCCGGGGTATAAGGGTTTTGCGACCCCACCACCACGAGATGGTCGGGCTGGGGGATGCGCGGTTTACACCCGGCATGATGTCTCCGTTCTTCTTTTCACTTTAGATATCTCCTTTCAGGCAATAGCTGTGCAGCTTCACCTGAATAGGAGGTATACTATATGTCGTGGTATGACATTATACTACATCAATTCCATATTATATCTATGGGGGAGGGACCGATAACTTACAGGCGAACCGACGAAGCGACGGAATACCACTAGTTTAGACGGGCTGAGTAGCGAGAAAGAGTGCAACGAGGTCAGGTAAATTTTAGACAATAGCCAAGCTTAAGGTTATTTAAAAAGGCATGTACAAAAATATAATTTTATTTACATAAAAATAATGAGAGAATTGATGGGTAAAATTACCTCAGAGAATTAATGGGCAAAATCACATGAGTAAACGAAGGGGAGATTGTAGTTATAAATCAGACTATGAAATTAAAATTAATGTGTTACGCGAGGAGACTATTCAAATGGGGGAAATTAACGCAAATGGGTTACTGAAGGGGGAGAGTGGTTTGCTTACGAAGGATTCGGGGTGAGACATCAGGGTAAAGCTTAACGAATGTCTTCTGCTCGTGAGGTGAGGCCGCTCGAAGCTTCTGAGCGGGATGTTAAAGTGAAGACGGTTCTCCAAAAAAAAGGGGGGGCGGTAACGTCCGGCCTAGGGAAGAATATTTCGGCCACCCAAAAACGAGGGGCGAACGAGGAGGGCTTCGACAGGAGTTGAAAAGAGAAGTCGGAAAAATCACTCGGTAGCGATCGTTAAATGGAATTACCTCACTGGCTGGGGCTAATTCCAATACATAAAAATAGTTCAGCTGTAACTTTGCTTTGTTGTTAGCACCTGACTTGGAACTAGGGGAATTTTCTTGGGGTCAGGGCGAGACTTCTCAAATCTGTGTCTCCTCATTGGAGTCGAGCACTATTTATGTCCGAGGCTCTCTCCACAGGGAGGAAGGGAGGGGGGGGGGGTAGCGGGAAACAGCTGTACTCACGAATGGCCTCGAATCTTCTTGCAGAGGCCATTCTAGACCGTGTAAAGGTGAATCGTGGTGGACGCGGTTCGAAGCTACCGCTTGTGGAAAGGGGAGGGGGGAGGAGGTTTACCAATTTAAGCCTAGCAGAGCCTTCTACATCGCATGGAAGTTCCGTTCTGAACAAGAGATTCCACGTGGAATTCCCTTACACTATCATCTCTGCGTATATTCTACCGTCCGTCAGCTGACTTCAACGAGGGGGAATCCCACCGCGTCGTGGCATGGTTGCCGAGGCCCTTTCTCTTGCTTGGAGATCTCAACGGCAGATATCCTCTCTGGGGGGATTACTCAATAAATACCAGGGGAGAGGTCCTTGCCACTCTGATCGAAGGGCTTGAGATGGGTGTCCTAAATGTGGATGAGTTCACACATCACTGCCCGAGAACCGCTTCATTTTCTTGCCTTGATCTATCCTTGTGCTCTTCGCAAGCACGGCCTGATTTTGATTGGGGGGTGGTCGATGACCTCCATGGTAGTGATCACTTTCTCATTTAAATATAATTTTCAGGGCAACTGCCTCCTGAGAGCCCACCTCGGTGGTGCTTGGCGCGGTTGAGGTGCCCTGCATTTCAGGAAATGACTGAATTCTCTATCTCAGTCGAGGACTTTAGGTCGGTAGATGAGGCCGTTAAGTACTTCTACAATAATCTTAACGCCGCGGGCCTGACTACTATTCCCAGAACGTCTGGCCGTTTTGCACGCCAACCACTCCCGTGGTGGTCGGCTGAGTGTGAGACGGCCCTCAAACAGAAGCGTTATGCCTACATGCGCTATAAGCGCCGCCGAGAACCGATTTCACTATCGGTGAATTTCGATGGGCTAGGGCTAGGTTCCGGTATATTTTGAAGCACGACCGCCACTCTTGGCAGGCATGCGTGTCTTTACTTAACGGGAAGACCCCTCTAGCAGAGGTGTGGAAGCGAATCAAAAGGATTCGGAGCAAGGTCTCGCATGACCCCCTTCCCGTTCTCCAGGAGAATGGGACCGCAATCTTGGACCCCGCGTCCATGGCGGTATCCTTTGCGACCGCTTTCTCCGCATTCTCCAGCCGGGATGCTGCTCCGCCAGCATTTAATTCACGTCGTGATGTCGCGGAAGGCCGACGACTGGACTTTACCTCCAAAGGCGGAGAACGCTTTAACGAGAGGTTTACTGTGAGTGAGTTGCATTCCGCTCTTGCATCGTGCGGGATAACGCCCATGGTGCGGACGATGTCCCGTACGCCATGCTTCGACACATAGGTGAGCGAGGCATGGCCTATCTGTTAGATTTGTTTAACAAGATCTGGGTGGAGGGTCTCCTCCCAGATTCCTGGCGAATCGCTACTGTTCTCGCCTTTCGCAAACCGAGGGATAGATCACTTTACTCCGGCCGGTTTCTGCCCAATCTCTCTAACCTCTTGCGCGTTTAAGTTGATGGGGGAATTGGTAAATGTTGGATTACCCTTTTTCCTAGACAGCCGAGGCCATCTGTCTTCTGCACATTGCGGCTTCTGCAAGTTCCACGCCACGTCGGATGCTCTTCTCTGACTGGAAAATGCCGTTTGCGAAGCCTTCCTTCGTAGACAGCACTATCTCACGGTGTTTTTCGATGTGGAGAAGACCTATGATACCGCATGCCGATACAGTATAATGGAGACTCTCCACACGATGGAGGCGAGAAACGCCTCCCAATCTTCATATCTCAATATTTGCGAGATCGTCGATTCTGCGTACAGGTAGGGGGAGACCTCTCTGGCCCAATGGAGCAGGAAGTGGGTGTCCCGCAGGGAAGTGTCCTCAGTGTCACACTCTTTGCCCTGAACATCAACGGCATTACCTCGCTGCTGCCGGAAGATGTTCTCGCTACGCTCTACGTGGACGACCTTTCGATCTCTTTTGGCGTGGCCCAGATGCCAACTCTGGAATGTCAACTCCAACAGGCATTGAACCGCGTCTCTCGCTATGCCGAAGCGCACAGGTTTCGGTTTTCTTTGGCCAAGACTAAGGTGGTGCACATTTGACGCTATCCTCGGCCCTACCCTGAGCCAGATTTGTTTCTTAATGGGGTGCGCCTGGAAGTGGTTCAATCGCACCGTTTCCTTGGTCTTGTATTTGACCGACGCCTCACCTGGGATGCTCATATTCGCTTCCCTTGGGTCTCTTGTACCCGCGCCATGGATATTCTCCGTTCGGTGACGTTCAGCGCTTGGGCTGCTGATAGGGATACTGCCTTACTTTTTTCATCGATCCTTTGTTCGTTCGAAGCTCAACTTCGGATGCGAGTTTTATGCATCCGCAGCTGAGCGTTTTTTGCGGAAGGTGGACTCGATCCACCACACCGGCCTTCACCTCGCGACCGGTGTCTTTCGCACTTGATCCATTGAGAGTCTGTTGGTCAATGCTGGGGAGATGCCACTCGCTCTACGCCGCGTGTAGTGCAACACTGGCCTGTACGCGTGAGCCCGGCGCCTCCTTCAGTCGCGCCCACAGCTCTTACTGCATCCGCAGCTGATTTCATGTGTGCCTTTGCCGCCGAGAGACGCTAGTTATACCCTAAGCTCTTGGGGTTTAGGGCCAGGAAACTCCTTCAAAAGCTAATTATATCTCTCGGACCGGTGGCGCCCCTGGTTTTGCCCAGGACGCCACCCTGGAGAGTACCACATTTGGCTATTTGTCGCCACGCCCCTGCTCCCAAAGCTTGTACAGCGCCAGGGCTATTGCGTTCGACCTTTTTGGAGTACACCTCGTGTCACGCTGGAACCGTGCCAGTGTATACGGATGGCTCCAAGTCCGAGGAGGGGGTCGGATTCCACGCCTTATCCCCTCTGTTTGAAGTCAGCGGGGCTCTGCCAGGCGCTGCATCTGTCTTCACGGCAAACTGGTGGCAATACCTTACTCGGTACGGGAGATTACTCGACGTGACCGGTTCATGGACCGGATTGTGATCTATAGCGACTCACAAAGCGCCCTGAGTTCTCTTGGGGCATTGGAATCTCCGCATCCCCTGGTTCAGGATATCCGTGACGCCACACGGTTTTGGCGAGCCGGGCGGATGTCATAATTATCTTCTGCTGGGTTCCTGGACATGTAGGAATTGCGAGGAATGAGTGCGCCGATGAGGGTGCCAAAGAGTCCGCTAGGACCGGGCGACTTGACCAGCGTTTCGCTCTTCCTCACACCGACTACATGGCAGGAATATGGGCAGCTCTTCGGACTGCTTGGCAAAGAAGATGGGAGACGGTCGAAGGGAACTTAAAGTTGCGTTCCATTGCGCCGTGACTGTTCCCATGGACCTATCCTTCAATGCCGCGACGTCTTCAGGTCGCTTTCTGTCGTCTCCAAATCGGAAAAACTCGTGTGACGCATCGCCATTTGATAAGGCGCTCGCCAGCGCCCTATTGTGACGAGTGCGTCGTCCCCAGACTGTTTTGCACATTCTTGTCGAATGTTCCATTCTTGGTGATCTTCGCAGCGTTACCTGTCCCGGTACCGGGATGGGTGAGGTCCTTACCGCCTGTCCCTTGTACTCGGGACGAGTTCGTGCACATTGATTGGTGGACTTATAGACTTTGGGGGGGGGGAGGCAGGCCTTCTTCCTTTTATTTAAATAGGTTTTGTTGGGTTTTTTGTTTTATTTTGGTTATTATTGTTTTCTTTGTAGTTCGCACGCTCCTGCGCTGGGGGGAGGGGGACCTCTCCCCGACGCCGGAGCTTGCTTCCTAATTGTTGTCATCTTCCCTTTTTATCGTTGTTTTGTTTTCAAACTTGTATTTTGAAGTAGCCTAGAACTACGCTGTTTGATTGCAGCGACTTCTGCCCAAGTGGGCAGTCGCCTGATAGCCCCTTAATAAAAATGTATCACAGCAGTCAGAAAGCACAGAAGCTAAAGCATATTTGAATACTAATAGTTTATAGGGTGTAAACTTGGGGCCTTAATCGGTATGGAACCGTTAAGTAGGCCCGGTCCAGTGAGCAATAATGTGCGTGGGGTGGGGGAGGGGCGTGATTTGGGCTTTCTGCCTAGGAATTAGGCGCGGATAGAGAGGGGGGAAGAGGGGGGAAAGCCCGCCTAATTTGTTTTTCTTTAGTCTATAGTGAAAAGAAAATGCGACTTCTTTAAGCTTCCTCCAATAAAAATGTTGGGCGAACACTGGGTAATGAAGAACAAAATTAGAGGAACAAAAAATTGGACTAATATTTGATGCATCTTTTGGAACAACCTATAGGTTTAACATATGTGTTAACTCTATGAGCCTAATTATTTCGCCTAGTAAAATTTGTCTAGCTTTTTGAATAGCCTCGTCGTCGCTGAGTCTGATCTAGTTCACACCGTGGAACCGAACCGAGCCCTGCAGTCTCATATGATCGATTTAGTCTCAGAATACGCTAGGATCGATGAAGTGGAGACGTATCTCAACAAGATCCCGGAGAGTGCACTGACCAGCTGCCGCGACGACTTTGAGTAGGCAGATAAAGTCCAAGCGATCGGTTCATCAGATGATATCATTCCTGTGCGTTGAGTTTGTAGGCGGCAAACGTAGCGAGGGAACGTACCCTTCCAGACAGCTGAGGAATATTACCACTAACCTGATCTGTCCATGTCCCGTTCATTGACAAGGTTTTGTTGGCTGATCTGAATAGCCGTTGGGGAAACGACACTATTCCGATCGCCTTTAACATCAAACATCTGCTCAACGGCGCCCATGGAGATGTTGCTGCTTAACTAGAGGCGGCAAAAGTCTACAAGGCTAACATCGAGGCACGTCAAGGCGAAGGCATAGCACTGGTGTTTGTTAACAATCAAGTTTGACTCAGTTGGAGTTGGAGATGCTCTTTCTCACGCTCAGATCCGAATGTATCTGTACCTGGTCAGGCTTCTACAAGTTCTTATCACTCTCCCAAGCTCAAACGCAGAGACCGAACGTTCATTTTAGGATCTGAAGCGACTGAAAAAGTACTTAAGGAATTTCTCTTTCTTTCTCTCTCTCTCTCTTAGTGCCTTCGCCGATGCGGCGTTTGATGAACTATAGTGCGCTTCCATGCCTATCTGTTTCTGGCTTATTTCACAGCGTGTTTGTGGCGATGTCAAAATTGTCGAGGAAGGTTTTCCACTGACCTCCTCTGGCCCGCTTCCCAGGGATCTCTTCTCTGAGGCAAAGATCTTCGAGTGCCCTCTTTCTGATTAAGTGTCCAAGGAATTGCTTTTGATTTCCTTACATTGTAGCATCCATAGTTGACTAGGCCCAATACTTGAGTGGGTGGCCCCATTTTTCCTTCTCCAGGGTTTGGAACCAGAGTTTTCCTTCTTCTAGGTTGACTGCCTGCCATGGCTAACAAGCTCCATCTACCCAGTGGTTTGATATTGATCAAAACTTATCCAATAAGCAGTGTCGTTAATATAAATACTATCTAGTTTGTTTATATCGAATTCTAAATATATTTTTCTTTTCAAAGATATAAGATCGTTTGCTTTTGCTATATAAGGCTTTAAACGAAACTAGTTCTTCAAAAAACATTGAAATTAGTGTCGATGCCTCTTATAAAGTTACATAAATGAGCAGTCGTACAAATCTCATTTGATTCATCCAAAGCAAAGGGGCAAAAAAATTGACAGTTTTGATGAGATGTTCCTATTGCTCAAATGCAGTAACGCGCATATCTATTGGCAACACATCTCAAATTTTGTAATTTACGAATTTTTATACGTTACTAATTCGAAATGTATATATTTATATTATGTTTAATTATATTAGCCTTTGAGGGTATGGAACATACATACTCGCATGCTGCCAGACAATCGTGGGAACGAAAGAAAGTTTTGATGAGATGTTCCTATTGCTCAAATGCAGTAACGCGCATATCTATTGGCAACACATCTCAAATTTTGTAATTTACGAATTTTTATACGTTACTAATTCGAAATGTACATATTTATATTATGTTTAATTATATTAGCCTTTGAGGGTATGGAACATACATACTCGCATGCTGCCAGACAATCGTGGGAACGAAAGAAATTTGTCGTTCGAGTTAACCTTCGTCTCCTCTCTCTCTCTCCCCCCACCATTCCCCCAACTGGTGACAGGAAGTCTGACGAAATAAGGCCTATCTCACAGAAGAGCATAAATTATATTTGCCTTCTTTATGATACCATGGAAATTGTCCAGAAGGCGCTGCGATAAGCGAATTGTCGTTAATGGAATCTCTCTCTCGATTTCCCACAATCTTCGGTATAAATAATACGCCGTTCTTCCCTCTACAGCAGTGTCCCAAACCTACTCGCGTAATCCTCACGTTGAACGAGAGTCGTTGCCGTAACGTATCGACTGTCAACGCGCCGCCGAGATAACTTGGTCGCTGTCTCAAAGTGTTCCTGACGTAAATCCCACCCCGCAGAGTCTGTGACTAGAATAATACGCTCTGTTGCTCAACGTAACTTGAGAAAGAAAAGGAACATCCAAATAGTTACTGGAAGTTACTATTTGTTAGTGTCACATCTAGTTATGAGTGAACTAACCTGAACTGCAGCCAGCAGCCCCGAACCCGTCGTCTTATTCCCCCTCTCCCCGAGAACTCGTGTTAACGCCACCTGAACCAACCCGTCTAGACCTGAGTAGTCGTCTCTCCAATCCATCACAATTAATGGTAATCTGTAAACCCAGTGTCCCTCTATTCATAAATTACCTATTTAATTAACAGTGATTGATACTCCCATTGAGTCATTATAAATCTAGACGCTTAACGTCAGTGTTTAATATTTAATCCTTAATTTTGCCCGTTTAACTATTGCTAATTATTATATTTGTGTAAAGGTAAAGTTTATTTTTTGTACGTGAGTTTATTTGTGGCTTCTCCTTTTTGACGTACCCTTGGCAAGACTTTAATTAAGAATCCCTTCGGCTAATTTATTCAACCTGTATTATGCACTCTTAGAATTCAACAATCACAAACCTCCCCCCAGTAACAAGTGGGACTTTTATAGTGAGAATCCTGGCTACGGCACAACCCGCCTCTAACCAGCTTTCGCACGTTCAGTAGTGAAAATTTTTCGAGAATGACTGATGGAATATTCTAGACTAATCCAGGACATCAGGTTACTTGCAAGGCTAACTTTTTCGGGGTGTTCATTATGGTATTAGACACGACTGAAGAATCATATCTACAGTAATTTTGAAATAGCAACATGGTAAAGACATCTGAACACTCGGAAGGATATAGGAAGCGTATAATTGAGGTGCACAACCAAGGAAATAGATATAGAAAAAATTCGGAAAGTTTGAATATCCCAATTTTATCTGTAAGGAATATTATTGTAAAATTTAGGGTGATGGGAATACTGTTAATCGTGTGTGAAAAGGGTGAACAAGAAAATTAACTGATAGATGAGCGTTCCTGTGTTCGAATTGTCAACAAGAATCCGAAAGTCACTTCCAAGAAATTGAAAGCAAATCTGGCTAGCAGTGGCACAATCTCTGCGATTGCTGCTAAAATAGGTCATACCAAGTATTAATTTATAGTTGACAATAATATATATGTAATATTTATGAATGTTGCCAATACTTTTGATTATTGTGTTTTTCTAATAAACTCGATGTTCAATATTAAAAAATAGTTTTATTGCCATGCATACATTATAATATATTGCTTTTAGGCTAATATAATATAATATAATATATATATATATATATATATATATATATATATATATATATATATATATATATATATATATATATATATATATATGTACATTTAGAACTAGCAACGTATTAAAATCGTAAATTACAAAATTTAAGATGTGTTGCCAAAAGATATGCGCGCAACTTTACATTATAAGATAATTTTTCCATGACTCTGGTTAGTTTGTTTTGAAAAAGTAACTTCAGTCACCTTATTAATAATTTTTGGGTAAAAAATTTTCTTCAGAATATTTACCCAACAATAAATTAATATCATAGGAGATTTCAGTTACTCATAGACTTTTATTTCTTCTTAAAATCACATTCTGCCCTCCTTTCAATTAGTTTTTTCTTGAATACATAAGAGTAGCGGCTTCGCCACCGTTTATTCAAGTTGAAGCTTACTTATTTCACAGCTGCTCATTGTATCTGATGGACGTTCCACAATCCGCCACCCGTAGACGCGCAAGGTACCCTGCAGCTCGGTCCATGAATATACTGCTGAATATAATTAGAAAAGCAGAGAAGAATATTTTGCAAAATTATAGATTTGATATGCGTGCAAATTGAAGTAATATTTTAAAATCTAAATCAGTTAACATTTTTTTAGCTTCATAATCCAAGAAAACAAACAAAAAATCTGTCATAAATCAGCTTTAACATCACTCAGAAAAATTATGGAGATTTCTTTGACTGCCCAAGTTGAGGAATATCATGGGTCATGAACATCTCAACAGCCTGGCGCTGATCGGTGTTCACAGCGCAATTGATTTTAAAATAGTACAGTGTAATCAATGTATTTACCAAAAGGAAGAGAAGGTTGATGTTCATGTGAAATAACGTGGCGTGTGTTAGATGTTGTTATTAACCTTTTCAGGCCCATTATATTTATATATCATGTGAAATACTATGAAAAATGCTGTGTGTTAGATGTTGTTATTAACCCTTCCAGGCCCGTTTATATATATATATATATATATATATATATATATATATATATATATATATATATATATATATATCTTATTAAGCAATACTTGTACAATATTCAGAAAAAGCTATGTAATAATATGGAATATGTATATAAAAAAATAGGTAAATCTCAAAATAATTATTAAATTTAGTATTACAGCTTAGTTGACGTCATAAAACTACATTAAACAACAATTTATAATTTTCTGATGAGTGGAAAAATATTCGAATTTGTGATAGTTATTGCTCATTGCTGTGTGAGTTATTGTTATTAATTACACAGGTCTGCGTTGTTTTCAAGGTCTAACACATAATACCTGATTTTCGGCCATTTTTTTCGCGCTGAATCCGAAAATCATACTCATTTTATTTAATCAGATCAAGTTTTTGCGATATAAGAACATCCAAGAAATTTCTATATTCCGATCTATTTGTAGGCGAATGTACACACACTAGTAAATTTTGAACTTATTTATACACAGAAGTTTTACAAAATGTTTTAAATAAACCAAGAAGAATCTAACATACATAAAAGCTACTCATAGATGAATGATCTCTTCAGGGATTTTTGATTGTGCCTAACAGACACCAAATCCCTTTTCAGGCACAAGCAGTAGTCAGCCAGAAAGTTGACATCCCAACACCCTTTGTAGCGTTTCTTCATCACAGGGATATCTTGGTGAAAGCGCTCACCCTGTTCTTCACTGAAGTCTCCAAAATTCTCGGGAAAAAAGTATAGGTGGGACCGAAGGATGTGCATTTTCACTAACATACACGCACCAGGTTTGTGGAAATTCTTCATTAACTTATCAACGGCCTTCTGAAGAACTCTGTGGTTGCCAAGGAAGTTTGGAATGACTAACTTAAGGGAAAACCAGGCAGTCAGTTCAGCAAGATTCAATACTTCATCAAAACTGGTGTCCTTGATGAGCTCCCTTATTTGAGAACCATCAAATACACTTGCTTTCAGGTTTTCCATGCTGACTCGTAAAAACTTCAGACAGAGGAAAGCAAATCCTATACCTTTCCTGTCCATTGCCTTGGCAAAGTTCTTCATCACAGTAATGGCCATCCCACGGGTTGGCCATTACCTATCAAACCTCAGGATATAAACGGGATTTCAGGGAGTTCGTGGTTCAGCAAACTTGGTTTGGAAGCTGTGGTGCAAAACTAGCTTGAAACCTGCATAGTGGTCTTAAGTCATGATTCTCGAATCAAAAATCGTGATTTATGTCCATTTTGAAACATCGGTATTCGTAAAGTGATGCAGTTGTAGGAAGAGGCAATTTTGCCCCCCAAAAGAGAAAGGAAAATATGAGGGAAATTCACATCGGCAGATATGAAATTATTATTTTTTTGTACTCTGAAGAAATTATAAATGAAAATTGAGAATTATTTAAGAGCTTCCGTAAAAAAAAACGAGTTAAATACGATCTTTGTATTCATAACTTAACTCTTCGTGTTGTGGTTTATTCAGGTGAACTGCTGTAAGGAGTCTTCACATCCATGATTTAGCTCGATAGTTACTGGGTTTTTTTGTTTTTTTTTAATAAGTGTTGGTCTTTTCTTTCTTAAGTGTCTTGGTTATGGTTTGTAAGGTCAGTTCATCACTCTATCAAGATTAAGAGATAGTGTTTATTTCCCTTCATATTATACTTGCTTTGTTATTTATTCATTAGAAAGAGAATAAACGTGATGAAGTTAAGAGAATTGATTTTGTGAGAGATATATACATCGTATGATTGCTTAGGTTAAGTAGAAGTTATTTAAAAAATTACGTATGGATTTCTCGGATATGCGTATGCCTGGCAGTTCTCACTTGATTGTGCGTGAGTTGGTTTGTGTGTATATGTGTACTTGACTCTTGGCTAGTACAGAGATGCGTGTATTCCTTAAAGAGAATCTTCCGGAAACGCTAAAGGATCTATATGAATGGCTTTCTTCTTCACTCGGTTTAATGAGGAGGTAAATGATATCCGGGGATCTTTTACATCTCGGCCAGGAAGTCTGTCGCCTGTGCAGGAAGGGCTGAGATTCCTTAAGAACTCTGGCGATCAGGGAAGGGAGTATTTCAATTTAGGTAGGAATCCCTTAATAAAAGTGAAATCAAAGATTAAGGCTTATTCGATACAGTGAAGGCACATTTAAGCCTTTCTTTGTGGACATGTAGAGATGAATGGGATTCGAGTAATGAACGGGTTCATGTCTTTCGGGAGATTGAAGATGATGGGGAGAGGGAGTAATTGACAAGGTAAGAAAGAATAGCGCAAGGTAGGGAGAACGAATGAAAAGGGTTGATATTTTACATAGTTTTGTGAGTTTATGGACAAATTAAGTGTTTTATGTAAAATAGTTTTGAGTTGTCGTGATTGCACGGACGTAACAAAGTTGTGTATAGCGTTTGCGTCGTATATTCATATTGTTGTCTTTTATTCAACAGTTTGTAGCTGTGAATTGGCGAGTTTAGTGAATAAATCTTTTATCGTTTTCTATTGGGTTGAATGAATTTGATTCAACTTCGTTTATTTGTTTAAACGGCGTCTTAAATCTAAATTATCTTGAGTACAATTTACAGGCTGGGTAATTTGTCGCCGTTGGCAAATCTGAATTTAGCGCCTGCGTTTTATCTTGCGTCGGATCTCTCTTCTTCCTACCATAATAGACTCAATTGTGCACCGTCTGTGAAAGAAAAAATACCATGGTTGAATTCAATCTTCCAGAGAAATTTACAAATGGCAAGCTTTGCTCCTTGGGATTCACGACGGGAACTTCAATGCGAAGATCTCAGAGTGTTTGTGTGTCGATCTGAGGACGGTGCAGAGGATGAGGAATTTGTTAGATAAGTCAAATTGTGAATACGAGGGTACGGCGGTTTGGAAACCTCACTTTAATCGTTTTCATGCGAAAAGAATGCTCGAATTTGTCGCGGAGATCCAAGCTATTATTGATAACTATCACAGTAGGTCAATGAGGCCCATAACCAGCATCTAGTCCATGGGGATATCCGCAACTACTCAAACAAGATGAGAAACGGCCCAACTCCTGTCGCAGAAGATCGAAAAGTGAAAGGAACGTGCTGAGTAGCTTGCGAAAATAATGAAGCATCCCCTTAAGCCTTACATGCTTTAGTTCTTCTCAGATGCCAAGAATTTCAACCAAAACCAGCTGGTGATCTCGTGATACAACCCTTGGCTTGCTGTATGCGATCCGGAGATCATTTTTACGAACAAAATAAATAGTTTATGCCCCATGGACTGCATTTATACGATGTAGGATCTACAAAGTGCGGCAGGCTTTACAGTAATTTGTACGTTTTAGGGAGTCAGAACAATGCCAAAGACAATTCATGGCTTCGGGATTTAGCTACATTACACTCATGTACCAAATAATGCTTCTGAAAATTTAATACGAAGATCGTCATGTTTTTACCCAAACTCGCGCGGTTTAAGGAACAAAAGTGGTGTATTGAAGGTATTAGTTACTGTGGAAGAGTTTGATGAGATTGGAACTACTGATATATGGATCAAAAGTAATAAATGAGATCTTATTGCGGAATTAGCAGGCTAAATTTTTCTAACAAAGATAGGTTTATAGGAATAGGTGGCTGGTTTATTTTATATATTAAGAACGAGCATTCGTGATACTGAAAAATATCAATAAATGTGGATATTAAATATGATATTTCAGCTATCAGTGTTCTTAATGAATAGTTAAAGTTCGTCCTTGTCTATAGACCTTTAAAGCAACGAATTACATGATATGGAACACTTTCAGAACTAATTTAAACAAAACTAATTGCTATATAAGATGAGTTCAATTTTCATAACGTAGAATTTTAAAAAAATGAAGTGGCTCACAATGCAAGAAATCGAGTTCACGAATTCGCCTCAAATAGTTGACAAAAGGAAAGGACTGAAGTGAAGTGAAGTGAAATGAAGTGAAGTAAGTTAATAATATACATGTTAGCGAAGAGCATAAGAATAGCGATCATCTCATAATTCGATTCAATCTAAATATTCCAAGAAACTTTCTTAAAGTTTCCAACTAAGTCAATTTAAATCTTTCAAGTTTCCTTTATTTCATTCCCGCTTGAAACTTTTAAATTAGGATTAAATTTTAAACTTTAAAAAACTAAAGTATCTATATATTAAATTTCAACGTTAATTCTTTAGTATAAATAATGAAACAGTACCTAAAAACTTAGAGATGCTAATAAAGCAATTCAGATGCAGTAGATAAACAATGAAATTAAAATATGTAGATGGGAACGTAATTGATTGTATAACATTTAGTAAAACAACGACACTGTTGAAAATAAAAACCATTAACTTTATTTTGTTCCTCTTTTGTCAAGCGCAAAATGACTTTTTTTTTTAACGTCAATCTGGAGACTCCCTACAACGGCAGTAGTCAGGGTAATTAAAAATCCAACCTAGTGTAGGCTACAATAAAACGATCAAAACCAAACAAAACAAACGAACAAAAGCACAAATAACGAACATAAAAAAGAAGAAAGAAACACGCTCCGGTATCGAATAAAGTCACACTTTCCTCCGGCGCAGCAACATTGCGACTGAAAACAAAGAAAGTCAAATAAAAGGGAGAAGGCCAGTCTGCGAGCTACACACCTGGGACATTGAAGCGGATGGTATCGCTAAACTCCTGCCGTTGTTATGTTATAAGCTCCGAAATATTTTCATATCCCTTCCGCCGGAGGCAACGATTGATTATTCGACGTTGAAATTGGAATTGTTAGCCGCGTATAACATGACGCCCGATTTCTACCTTGTTAAGTTTCGCCACGCCCGTACAGAGCCCAACCAAACTTATCGACACTTTAGGTATACGCTTCAGAGACTTTTCAACTCCTGGCCGATTCTTCGAAAGTTCCGCACGAGTATGAAGCGTTAGTCGCCTTCATTCTGAAGAACGAGCTTATGGCTTCGATTTCTTCGGAGATTCGATCTTTTGTGAAGGACCGGAGGTGTTCCACCTTCAAGGAATAAATCGAAGAAGCCGATGTATTTGCCGCGAGCCAAAATTGCTACCCTAAGGAAGGAAGAAAATCTGATCCATTGTCCCCTGAAGGTAAAAATGTCAAACAAAAATTTACACCCCGTGACCCTAGTAAGTTTTTCAAAATAACTGGCCCCTCCAAGCCCAGAAATCTTTCTTCATCAGAACCCCGTGACATCAAACCATTCTCGTAAGATCGCCCTTCGTCATACTTCCCCAGGAGGCCCATCGTGTGTTTCTCCTGCGGTATTGAAGGATATTCAAAGACAAACTGCCCTCAGAACTTGCAATGCCATCTTAGTTCTTTCAAACAAGTCCACCAACTTTGTGCTTCTTCCGGGCCACCACCGTCGGAAGTTGAACCGCCTTCCTCTCCGTCTGCTCCTCCTGCCGCTGGCCATCAGGTGAACTTCTTGTTCGAGAAGAGCTCCCAGGAAGCTTGAATTTTGAGAGCGAAGCAGTAAACGGCTGCTGGGTCTCTACCATTGTTCGGGATACAGGGTGTACATGTATTGTGGTGTCGGACGAGCTGCTTACCCCGATCACTCCGAACCATGATAAGTTTGCGGTAGTACATGACTACCTTGGGCGTGCAAATCGATTCCCCATCGTCATTTTTTTTATTGAATGCCCGTATTATACCGGCTGGGCTGAAGTAGTAGCAGCCCCAATAAAGTTTTGCGCTATTCTGCTCGGACAGTGCCCACGGGTTACTTCCACCCATGTGGTTCAATCCACCCTCACGCGTTCCCAGGCGAAAAAGGAAGCAGTGGCACCCGCTCCCCATGAAATCCCATGCGACTCCGAGTTTAGCGGTATTCTGAATAATGAATTCGCTAAAGAGCAAAAGGACTGCGATGACCTCAGCGCCCTCTGGATCAAAGCTCATAATAAGATTCAGAAGTCTACCCGCGGAAATAAAGTCGTTTCTTACGTCATGAAGAACGGCCTCCTGTACCGTGCTTGCTTGGAAAACAATATTTCTGAAGCACATGCATTATGCATCCACCGTTCGCAGGTACCTCTCACGTTAAAGACGGCTCAGGATAGTCTTTTTTCTGGCCACTTCAGCCATACCAAAACGGCTCAGTGAAATTTTAAGTAATTTTATTGGCCCGGTGAGGCAGATGACATCGTTAAGTATTGCCGTCCTTGTGATAGCTGTCAAAGGACAGCCACAAAAGGAAGCGTCAGACTCGCTCCACTGCAGAAGGAACCCATCATATCTGAACCCTTCCCCCGTGTGGCATTCTGATTGACTCCATTCACTCCCCGTCCAGTGAAGGGGGCACATCTTCGTGCTTACCCTCGTCGATTTCGTCACCTGTTTCCATGAAGCAGTCCCTTTGAAGAAGATAGACAGTATCACCTGCGCCAAGCCGCTCATTTCTATTTTCTCCCGAGTCGGAGTACCTAAGGAGGTATTATCCGATCGAGGTATTCAATTTACCTCGGAATTAATGGAGTAAATCGCAAGCTCCTACTGGTAAAACCCCTTTTTACCTCCCCCTATCACTCCGCCGAAAATGGAATGTGTGAAAGATTCAACGCTTCACTGAAATCCATCCTGAAGAAATTGTGCACAGACAACCCCCGAGAGTGGCATAGATATGTACCGGTAGCTTTGTTCGCTTATCAACAAATCCAGAATCGCACATTAGGATTTACCCCTTTTTTTATTGTTGTATGGTCGGAACGTCCGAGGCCAGCTGAACATTTTAAAAGAGTTGTTTTCTAACCACGAATTGGATCGGGACATCCAATCTTCGGCAGAGGTTAGAAAAGTGTGCTGAAATCGCTTTTCAGAACGTGGAAGCGAACTTAGATAAATACAAAACTAATTTTGATAAGAAATATCTCAGGATCGTAGATTCAAACCTGGCGAAAAGTTTTATTATTACTCTCCACCGAGCATAATATACTCCTAAGTCAATGCAAGGGTCCCTTCCCCGTCATTGAAATTCGCAGCCCCGTTAACTACCTTATTAGAACTCCGTCTGGTGACAAGCTATATTACGTAAACATGCTCAAGAGGTACCACTGCCGAGCGTGCATCAATAATATTGTGGCCATCGACAAGGAGTCGACCATGGAAGCAAACTTCCCCTGGACCCGCTAAATGTATTGCAGGACAAGGAGTACCCATTTCTCACCGTGCCCAGGGTTACCGAAGCCCAGTCATCTTACTTAGACGTTAACGCCCAGCTGCACTTTGGGCCAAAGAGTCAGCTGCAGCAGTTATTGAGTCACTTTGGAGACGTGATCTCTGAGATTCTTTGCTGTGCCGCTCGGTTCGAGCATGATATTATTTTAACTATCCTTGAGCCTATTCGTTCTAAGCCGTACCCCCTTCCCACCCATTTAAGAGAGGTCTTCAACGCAGAAGTTACTAAATTGTTAATTTTAAAGATTATGGAACCCCTTTCAATTTAACTACTGCTCCCCCCACTGTTTTGATAAAGAAGTCAGACGGGTTATATAGGCTGTATGTCGATTTTCGGAAACTTAATTCGGTGACCTTGTTCGATGCTGAGCCTATCCCCTTGATCGACCAAAACCTTCATCTCCCTGAAGAGGCAAATTACACTACCCAATTGGATCTATGTAAGGCATATTATCAATTCCCCTTAAAGAAGATATAAAAAGATATAAGGCTTTCGCCACAGACCTAGGCTTAATGCAGTTCCGCCGTCTACCGTTCAGCTTGGTGACAGCTTGTATTAATTACAATCGCATGATGCGAAGAATATTAGAAGGGTTGGTAAACGTGATTTTTTATTTCGATAACATTTATGTATCAACTCGCGAGTGGGACCATCACGTGATCACTCTCCAGGCCCTGCTGCGTCGCCTGCGCGAACACAGACTCACAATCGGCCCGAGCAAGTGCCATTTTGCTTATAGTACGATTTACTACTTTGGCTTTCACGTTGGGAACAACCGTTTGGCCCCCCAGGAGGACAAAATCCGCGACATTGTCGAAATTTCCCGTCCGTCCAATAAGAAGCAGATGAAATCCTTCATGGGATCTGCTTCTTTCTACCACCGCTTCGTCCCTCATTTCGCTTCTCTCTTGGTCTTTTTGTGTGACTTGGTGAAAAAGAAGTCCCTAGAACACCTTTACTGTTCCCCATTAGTTCTCTCCCACTTGGAACAGCTCAAGGGAAAATTAGCTTCCGCCCCTATCCTCTTGCTTCCCAACCCGAAAAAGACTTTTGGTATCAGAACCAGAACCAATGCCAGTAAAGGAGCGTTAGGTTTCGTTTTACTACAGTATAGCGATGATGGCGATAGTTACCACGTCACCTACGCAAGCCGTAAGCTTCACCGGCGCGAGAAAAATTATGCCGTCGTTGAAAAAGAGGCTTTGGGCATTATATGGGCCATACAGAAGTTTAGAGAGTATTTATTCGGTAAAGAGTTCCTTGTAGAGACAGATCACAAGCTCTTCCTATATTCGCGAAATGTAAAAACGCAACAATGGTCGCCATATGCGCTGGAGCTTATACCTCCAGGAGTATCAATTTAAAATCAATTATAAAGAGCCTTTCAACAAGGACGCTCGAGCATTGTCAGGCAATAGTGGCTATGTTTTTAAAGTGACAACTGACAACCTCACTCTGAACTGTTCAGTAGTACTTGGAAAATCACGATGGAAGTTTATAGCGTTAAAGAACTTGTGCAACTCATCAAATGTTAGTATCAAAATCTGTGCTCCGATCGACAAACGTTCCGCGCATTACGTGATTTCTATCCTCGCCACAATCGTCCTGCCGAGTCCACTGTTCGACGCTTGGTGGCAAAATTCGAGGCAAAGGGGTCTATCAACAATCAGCCAACACCCGTACGTCGCCGAAACGCAAGGTCTGCTGATAAAATCGTTGCCGTAAATGAGTGTATGGGAAAATCCGAGCTAGGCAATGTCTCGTCGTTCACAAGAACGTGGACTTTCTGCGACTTCAGTTTGGCGAATTATGCGTAAGGACTTGGATCTGCACCCGTACAAAATCCAACTTACCCAGGAACTTGAGCTAAAAGACAAATAGACAACGTCGTGTGTTCGCTGATTGGGCTCTAGAGCAGTTGGAAGTTGCCCCAAATTTCCCCCAAAATATCATCTTCAACGACGAGGCCCATTTTTAGGATGAATGGATTTGTGAACAAGCAAAATTGTCGGATTTGGGACGTAAACAATCCACATGAGATACACCAACACCAATTTCATCCCAACAAAGTCACTTTTTTGTGCAGATTTTCGTCTAACGAAATCATCGGTCCGTATTTTTTGAGAATGAAGATGGGATTGCCATAACCGTGAGGCGAGACATACAAATCGATGATAAGCAACTTCTTGTGGCCTCAACTCAATTATATGCCTGATGTGGATACTGATGATATGTGGTTCCAACAGGACTGCGCTACGTGCCACACTGCGCACGCTACGATAGACATTTTGCACCAGCGATTTCAGGGCAGGGTCATCTCGCGCGGCGGCGACGTTAACTGGCCACCGAGATGATGCAATTTAACGACATTAGACTACTTTCTTTAGGGCTACCTTAAATCGCAGGTCTATGCGCATAATCCGCAACCAGTGGATGTCCTCACATTTCCTCACGCCGCCCCCTTGGCGGAGGCAGTAACTGATCTGGCTGGTCCCTATATGTTGTCGGTCCCAATAGGGCATCGGCAGTATATGCCCTCCTTTTACAACCAAACAAGTCATTCTCGATCGCGCTCCCTTTTCTCGACGAGCCGAAGGCTACAATTTTACTGAAGGATCTGAACCCCAGTCAAATGGCCCATACTTGGTTTCGGTACAATTCCTTTGGCACGAATACTCCCTTCAGTTAGTGTTACTACTAGAGGTCAAACCCCCCGTGGTTAAAGCCCCTTGAATAACCATACAACCTCCCGTTTCGTCTCTTAAAGCCTCGAACCCAAGTCAGGTTGAGACGAATCATCTGTGGCTATCCGGCCAGATATCCCTATGTGTGTTTGTACATAGGCTCGTATCGCCTCTC
Source organism: Ceratothoa steindachneri (assembly GCA_963969495.1). Taxonomy (NCBI): domain Eukaryota; kingdom Metazoa; phylum Arthropoda; class Malacostraca; order Isopoda; family Cymothoidae; genus Ceratothoa; species Ceratothoa steindachneri. Next base: position 16,427,644 of record OZ018330.1, on the reverse strand, counting down.
GACGCCCTCCCCTCTTCGTAGAGCTCGCTTTGAGTAGCTCTGATACGTTGGATTCTTGTATGCATAGAGTAAATATTGCCATTATAATCTATTTGTGGTGTATAACTGTGTATATATATTAAAGTTTATTTTTGTACCTACTTTTTCCTAAGCCTCATAACCGGGGCCTTGATTAGTTAATATCGGCAAACTGCACTCACTCTTTTAAATTTAAATCCTTCGCACTCATCCTCCCCCCACTTCTATTTTCCATCGCTTTCGTGGCCAGAGTTGAGTCAAGGTCACCCGTTTTACCTTGAGCGTCCACAATATTGGGTAAAGTTGACGTATATGCCAGGGTCATTCTACGACAGACGCCTTCTTCCTGCTCCATCTAAATGGATTGCATTCCCCCACCCGTATGCGAAATCGATGATCTCACAAAAATTCACATATTAAGATCGGGAGGCGTCCCCTCGCTTCTATCGTGTGGAGAGTCTCCATGATAGCGTATCTCCATGCGGTATCATAGGCCTTCTACAGATAGAAAAACACCCTGGCGTAGAGCTGTTAACGAAGAAAGGTTTTGCAAATGGAATTTCCAGTCGGAGGAGAGCATCAAACGTGTAGTGGAACTTGCGGAAGCCGACCTCTGCAAAATACAGGCGACCTCCGCTGTCCAAAAAAAGGCTAATCTTAGATTTAACGATTTCTCCATCAAATTTCTAACGCATGAAATTAGAGAGATTGGGCAGAAACCGGCCGGGGAAGAGTGATCTCTCTTCGGTTTGCGAAACGCGGGCACAGTAGCGATTCGCCAAGAGTCTGGGGGGACAACCTCTACTCAGATGCTGTTGAACAATTCTAGCAGAAAGGCCATGCCTCACCGAACTAGGTATCAAGGCATGGTGTAATGGACATCGTACAAACTAAGGGTGGCATCCGCGCACGTAGCGAGGGCGGAACGAAAATCACTCAATATAAACCTGTCGTTAAAGGGTTCTACGCCTCTGGAGGTAAAGTCCAGGCGGCGGCCATCTGCTTCATCGCAACGCGCAATGAATGCTGGTCGTGCAGCATCCCGATTAGAGAATGCGGTCGCGATGGGCAGGGGGCACGCGCCCAACATGGTCTTCTGTTAAAAGATAGATAAGGTAAAACGGGAGCAGACGAGCCTCCGCAGCTTTTCTCAGTTTTCCCGGAGTCCGCAACAATTCCATTCAAGGAATATGACCTCCATCCTAGCTCGGAAGAGAAGCAGGAGCCCTCTTTGAAGAGAAGACCTTCTAGGTAATGGTCGTCTGCATCCCGGAATCAAAACTCCAGGCGCTGTTGTCCAGGCAATTCGCTGAAGGCGTCGTCACCTTTGAGGACTTATCGGTCGGGGGAGGTTGGGCTCGGCATGCGATTCTTTTCTTCCCTCTGCCTCGAAACGTTAGGCAGGCCGGGAGGCTTTGGAGGCGGAGGTCATTCCTTTGGACGATCCACCGCCTTGGAGTTCCACAGCCTAGCACTTAGTGGGGGCGTAGGAGCAGAAACTCATTTAGCGTTGCCCTCCTTGCCTGATGTAGCTTTAGAAACCCCGTAAGATAGCCTCACGACCATTTCGCAGGTGTTGCCTCCAGTGAGTCTCACGACTCCGTATAGGGGTGCGGCCGTTTTGCCTAAGGGGAAACAGTCCCGTTAGGGGAAGGAGGGGGAATGAATGAATGGTACATAAAAGGCGAATGCTGCGTAAGTCCAAGTGTACAAACTCGTAGCCATTTTCAAAAAGGGTTCGTTAAAATTTCAAATATTCGTTAAAAAACATAGACTTTGTTCACAAATCTAGAATAAAAGCGAGTAAAACTGTATAAAATAAAAGGGAGTAAAATCATAGAAAAATAAATGTCTCTAAAATATAGTAAAATCAAAATAAAGTAATAAAACATGGCTATCTCATTCTAAAAATTATAAAATACTAAATTTCCTTTACTAGATTCGCTTCTGATAAAAATTTTAGCCCTTTGTTCATACTAAAGGTGTTCTCGTGCTCAGAAAGGATACTTCTCAGGGCCTGCTGAGAACGCATCCCTTGGCAAATAAAAGGGAAAAGTCTTTGCCTTAGGGTTTGGAAGCGTGTGCATTCGGTGAATAGGAGGAGTACGGACATTGGTACTCCACAGTGAGTGCACATTGGAGGCTGTTGATGGCTTTCCATAAGAAAGCCATGTGTTAGGCGACAATGCCCAATTCTCAGCCGACATAGGATAACATCCTGAGTACGGGTTCTAGTAGTGGGTGACCAAGGGCGAACTGATTGTTTGATGGTATGCAGTTTGGTTGGGATAGTTCATTCCATGTCCTCTGCCACTAGTTGACCACATACATATTCATGGATATGTGGCACAGTATCTCGGAAAGGAAGAGGGCCAGGGGGGGGGGGGTTCCTAGAGATGCTGCTGTCTCGGCAACAGTTTCTGCTCTCTCATTCCCTTTTATACCTATGTGGCTAGGTACCCAGCAAAATAAGATTTTGCGGAGCGAGGACATAAAAAAAAGCCACTTCTGTATCTTTGAAACCAATGGGTGATCTGGGAATGGATTGGCTAAGGCTTCTAAGGAGCTGAGAGAATCGGAGAATATCGTATATGATCCTGAGGGTGAAGAAGCGATGGTATACAGTGCAGCCAGTATCACAACAAGCTCAGCCGTGAAGATAGAGGCTGCACTAAGCAGGCACGTAGACACATGATGGAAGGGGAGGATAGCAGAGGCTCCTACCCCGACAGGGGATATTGATTCGTCTGTGTATATAAAGTTGCTTGGTTTGTGACGCACAGTATGTTCGTGGAAGAGGCATCGTAGAACGGAAGGTCGGAACTTAGTATTCGGCTCATCTGGCAACACCTTTCAGACCTTCACTGGTGGTAATAGCCATGGGGGTACTTTTGAGATCTTTAGTCATGCGCAGGGTTAATAGGCTAGTCAGTGAAGGGAACCTGTCATATGAGGCTACCGAGTCAATATTGTAGGTGCACTCATATACAGGTGATTAGGGAAGTTGTTGCAGTCTGAATAGGTACTGCTCTTTAAGGTTAAGGCGGTGAAAGGATAGTGGGAGAACTCCACTCTCTGCATAAAGACTAGATATTTGGGAGGACTTGAATGCTCCCAAAGCTAAACGCACGCCCTGGTAACTGATGAAATTGAGTTTATCCAGGTTTAAGGGTGATGCTGAAGAGTACACCTGTGACTCGTTTTCAAGCTTAAGACTTGATCAAGGCTGTATAAAATAGCCACAGGGTACGGCAGTCACTTCCCCACGAAACATGTGATAAGAGTTTTAGAATGTCCATTCTCTTCAGGCAAGATTTTTTCAAAGCAGTTATATGGGGGACCCAAAAGAGCTTCGAGTCAAAGATAACCCTTAGAAATTTCAAGTAGGGCTCAAATGAGATGGGGGAGTCATATAGAAATAGGGTTGGCTCTTCCCACTCAACTTGCCTGAAGTTGTAGAAGTGAACTGCCTTTGTTTTGAGGATAATAGCCAAAAGCTTCTTTCGGTGGCATTCTTGGCAATGATATTAATGGCCTGTTGCAAGTTTCGGGTGACAAAGGGCAGCCAAGGTGATGTTGAGACAATTGTCAAGTCATCCACATAGAGAGTTGATATTGTCTTTGCTGGAAGGTCAGTAATGATACTGTTGATGGCCACCAAGAAGCAGGTGACGCTCAAAACACTCCCCTGTGGTACGCCCTCTATCTGGTCAACTGCCTCTGACATGACATTTACGACTCTTACTCGGAATGTGCGTCTAGCAAGAAATTGTTTTATGAATCTGGGAAGGTGACCCTTGATACCTCAGCCATGCAGTTGCTTCAAGATACCACACCTCCAAGCGGTATCATAGGCTTTTTCTATGTCAAAAAATACAGCGATGGAGTGCTGTCTTTTTGAGAAAGCTTGTCGGATGCAATCCTCCATCCTGATCAGCAGGTCTGTGGTGCATTGCTTTTTCCTAAAACCTGCTTGTGAGGGAGAAATAAGGTTATTTCTCTCCAGTAACCATACTAGCCTGGCATTCACCATTCTTTTGAAAAGCTTGCATGGGGAGCAAGTAAGGGCAATTGGGCGGTAGTGGGTTGGAAGTGTCATATCCTTTCCCGGTTTACGAAAGGGAAGTATAATTGCTTCCCTTCCCAATAGGAAGGGATATAGCCCTTAATCCAGATATAGTTAAATATATCAAGAAGGTGTGATATGAGTGTTGAATGCATATTCCTGATTATATCATAAGAGATACCATCAGGGCCAGGTGCGGTAGATCCACATTTCTTAAGAGCACTTTGAAGCTCATGGATGGAAAAGAGCTTGTTATATGGTTCATTATACATACAAGGATCCATGAAGTTCAGTATGCACTGTTCTTGCATTTTCCTGACACGTTGGAATTTTAAGGGGTAAGTGTTGGGGCTAGAGATGTCAGCAAATGTCTTTGCCAGGACATTTGAAATTTTCAATAAGTCTCCCAAAAGCTCACCTGCTTTAACTATATTAGGGGCAGAGAAGCCACTTGTTCTGCCCATGAGCTTCTTCACTCTCTTCCAGACTTTGTCTGGTGCAGTTTGGTGGTTGATGGAGTTTATGTACCCTTTTTTGGAAATTCGGCGAGCCTTGCGGAGGGTACACTGTGGCACTGCCCTGGCTCGGTTACAGTCATACTTATTGGTAGTAGTAGGGTTACGGTGGTAGCGAGGACAAGCTCGTTTGCATTCTGTTACTGCTTTGCTGCATTTCTCAGACCAAAAAGGAAGATGGGTCTTGTGGAAAGCAATTTTAGAGAGGGGCATAGAGGAATTTGCCGCCTGGTTTACGTGGTCATGGAAGTTCTCCAAGATCATGACAATGTCACCCTGAGGGAAGTGTCCAGAATGATGGGAGAGGTGTTTAAATTTTGGCCAGTTAGGCTTCTTAGTGTTCCACATATTACTTGGTGGGGGGTAAGGGCCAGTCAAGTATTAGGTCAGTACAACTGGGTAGTGATCACTTCCTCTCAGGTCAGAATCCACCGACCAGCTGTAATCTGCTTTACAGTTTGATGAGCAAAGGGATAGATCTACACAGGTAGAGCTGTTAGTCTGGACATGAAAAGATGTTGGAGTGTCATCATTAAAAGATGACACCCCCGCGGTCTCGATACATCTCACGATCATGTTTCCCTTGGGGTTGTTATCATAGTCTCCCCAAAGTTGATGCCTTGCGTTAAGGTCTCCAACCAGTAGGAATGGAGTTGGGAGTTGGGTGATGAGATTGGCTGATTTGTTAGCCAGATCTGAGGCAACTACTCCTTCACTAGAAGGGAGGTACAGTGAGCAGACTGTGTATAAACGGTTGATGTACACACGGATCGCTACTGCTTGAAGATCTGTTCTCAGTGGGATTACTAAGTGAGAACAGTCTTTGTGGACAAGAATAGCTGAACCATGTATGGGTTCTGGTGGGTTTTTAAAGTATCCCACATAATTTGGAATATTGGGTAATTGATGATTACTCAATTGTGTTTCTTGCAATGCTATACAACAAGGGTTGTAATCGTGAAGCAGTATTTTGAGTTCTTCCCATTTGGGGAAGATTCCTTGTAAATTCCAATGTATAATTGGGGGCATATTCATCTTTTAAGAGTAATTAGGTTTTTCTTTGTACCTGGTAAAGGTAACTGGGGTTTTGAGCCTTTTAGGTTTTTGGATGTTATTATTACTTGAGGCATTGGTAGCTTTAGGGTTTTATGGATGGTACTTTTATTAGTGGGCAAAGAACCATCTGTCAGCTGTGCATATGACAAGGTGGTTTTCTCTGGCAAAGATGCCTCTGAGGATATTGGGTCCTCTGTAGTACTGGTTAGTTTTGCTGGCAAAGATGCCTCTGAAGGTAGTGGGTCCTCTGTATTATTAGTTGGTTTTGTTGGCAAGGGTACCTCTGAAAATAATGGGTCCTCTGTAATGCTGGTTAGTGGTTTTGAAAGCGATGGTACAGGGTCATTCTGAGGACTCTTGTTGGGTCGCCTGTGGTTGGTAAGGGGAGCCTAGAAGGCTGTTTTTCCTCCTCCAAGGGGGCCACAGCCAATGTTGAATCTGTGATCATCTCTTTGTTTTTTTCTGAAGTTGCTGGTGCTGCGGGCGTAGTAGGCCGACTTGTTTTGATAGATTGAATCAAGGCAGATTCAGTGGGAGGAGGGTGTATGTCTAAAGGTGAGACGCACACCACACAAACATCCCCGGAATCAGCCTCCACTTATTCAAGACATGGAAATGGTTAGTTTGATGCTGATGGAGGAGAATCTGAGGAACGGCGAGTCCTCTTGCGTCTTGGTTTCGGTGAAGCAGGAGCTTCTCTGATGATTGGAAAGGAAGGAGAAGCATCATTATTGGGAAGAGGTCCTGTTGGGGCTACTTGGTGGCTATTCTGTGGCTGTAAAGGTGAGGGTCTGAATGTTATCTGTTGTTTGTCACGGACTGGTCTATTTGCTCGAAGACCGTCTGCAAAACTTACTTCTGGTTGGATGTATAGTTCTTTTGCTCTCCTTCTAGCATCCTTCATGCTAATTATGTGTTTATTTCGGAGAGCAATAACCTCTCTCTCATATAAGAAAAAAGGTGCACTGGATAGAGCTTACTGGGTGGTCACCACCACAGTTGGCACAACAAGGGGGACGTGAGCATGGTGTTCCATGGAAGTCGGAAGAACAATTGATACATAGCCTCATCTGTCTGCAGTATTTACTGACATGCCAAAAATGTTGGCAATGGGAGAACCTACGGGGATTCTCAACGTAGGGCTTCACGGGGATACACAAGTAGCCAGCCTTGATGTTTTTAGGAGGTTCCAACCGATTGAAGGTTAGTATAATGTTAGCCGAGGGAACTCTGGTGCTATTAACATTGCGGGTGACGCGTCATGCGCTGATTACTTTCTGAGGAGTCAGTTTATCAACTAGTCGGTCCACATCGTATTCAATCAGCTCCCCTGACTTGATAACCCCCTTACAAGTATTCAACGTAGGGTGGGCTGAAGAGGAGATATTTAGTGAAGCTAGAGAATCGAGTGTTTTGATTTTTTGGTGTTGTTCAAACGAAGTCGATTCAACTACTAGACAGCCATCATTTCTAGGCCACATTTGGGCTGGTTCGCCACATTTAGCAACGAGGTCTTCATAAACGTTGAAAATATCAGCCTTACTCAATGGCTTATCGTTATCTGATTTCAGTAGTACAAATTTTCCATAGTCAAAGTCATCGTCGACCTCAGAACCAAAAGGATCGAGTCTACGGAGAACACGGTCATTGACGGCACGGGACCAGAAGCCTGCGGCCTCTGGGAAAAGTTTTTATTGTTTTTACCTATATATATTTGTGTTAATAAGAACATGTACCCTGGGGAAGTGGACATGTTACTGCAGCTGCCCCAGACAAGGCGCTTTACACCGTCCTCTGTGTAGCCCTCCCCCAAGCTGCATCTGTCGTTTTAAAAACAGTGCAGCGTCATCAATGGAAGTTTGAGGATGGCTAGGCTAAGACCCAAGCTGTGGGCAGCTATCAGCGCCAGAACGAGTACGGCCTATGGCGTTACCTCTGGCTAACAAATCGGCAACCCGTACAGTGGTACTCAACACGAGGGTGTGAGGATCGTTAGTCTGACTCCTCTACAGTGGGCTGTTCAGCAAGGTTGGACCCCTGAAGACCGACTGATGGGAAGTAGTAACCATCTCTATCAGTCTTCACTGACACAGCACACTGCAACATTCGAGTACGCAATCTCCTCCACCACGACAAGGTGATCCTCATGGAGGGGGAAAGGAGAGAGAGCCCGGGTTTTAGACAGGGGTGGGTTTAAACGTTTAATGCCGCCACTCTACCAGGGGAATGCATGTGGTGGGTAGAACCCGCAGAAGGGCTCCGAATGGGTACCGAAACGACCGTGCGCTTGGCATGGATTTGCCAGGAGCTTAGGATGCCTTTCTTAAGATTGAAGTATAAGACGCCCCAGGTGGCACCGAGCACGCCATGACCAATTCCTTAGTCTCGCGAAATGAGAGACGATCCTGAGCCTTTTACGGCCAGGATTTCCTTTTCAAGGAGATACATACCACATTTCTTCGAAGAAGCGGGGTACCGCTCTCTGCAATTGGCACACTTGGCCACACACGATTGGGACATGTCGTATGCGTCCTTGGAGCACTTTACAGAGAATTCGGGTAACCCTGAGTTTGTACGTCTACAGGAGCTATTTATATGGCCAAAGCGGTGGCAGTAGTAGCACTTCCTCGGCAGTGGCACGAATTCCTTTATGAAGTAGTGACACCAACCCGAACGTACCGACTCAGGGAGCTTGTCACAGTCAAACATGACGAAGAGTGTAGGTGTGTATCTCTAGGCCCCTTCCTGTTTTCTCATCATACGTTCGAGTTTGACCGCTCCATGGTCGGCCAGTTCTAAGGTGATGTCATTCATGGTGTAGTCCATGAGCTCCCTCGCACAAACAACTCATTTAATGAAGTTCATGGTAGAGTGCTACGTCACACTCACCGGCCTGCCATCAAGTGTCCGAAGGGCACTAATCATGGCGGCCTCGAAGGGATTTGACGCATTCGACAGAAGGCTCCGTCCGAGAAAAGGGCCACCTTCTGCTCTCTAGCAATCACACTAGCTATAGCCCTCTTCTGATGGATTATGTTGCCCTTAATTAACATGCTGCCAGAGCAACCAAGGTATTTAAACTCCAGTAGAGACAATTACCCTATTTCTTTTATATTGAAGTGAGCATCGAGTTAGCTAATATTAGAGGGTCAAGCTAATTGAAGTCATTATCGTGTATTTTAAATTCGTAGTTTTTCTGTGGTTCATGTTTTTTTGTGTAGTAAATTGTTAAATTTAAAATATATGTTTATTTTAGAATAATTCCTGTGCGTTTCTCGATATCCTTACGTGTTGATGTGGCTCTTCCTTAAAAACAACAAAATTAGCACTCTTAGACCAAAGCATACTTCAAAAAAGAAGTATAGCACGACAGAAAGGTATACTTCGACAAAAGGTATTCTACGACAGTTATGATGTTATTACCAAAATAAAATAATTCCCGGGCTAACCTTGGGAGGACCTTGGCAATAGCGCGTCCAGCGACGAGGGATGAAATTAATTCTTGAACTTAGAAATAGATCGCATGAAGATAATGAGGCAATTCAATTTACTGTCACTGGAATATTGCTATTTTGCGCGGTCAAGGGTTGACTAATTTAAAAATCAATTTAATATTTCAAATAAATAACCAAAGACCGACTAGAAATGATTGTTAGAAGCTAGTAAACAAAAACAAGGTCTGCTGACCAAAAAGTCGCGCGCCCTCACTTATTCTGATTTATGACCTTACGACCTTCAAAACTTTAAATAATTCCAGGAGTAACCTTGGGAGAACCTTTTCAATTCTATCATTCGAAAGAGAATGTAAACACCATAAGGGTTTCAAATTTCGTTAGAATCGGCCGAATAGTTATAATGTTATTGCAAAACCCAAATAAATCCCGGGCTAACCTTGGGAGGACTTTGTTAATTATGGCATTCGAAAGAGAATGTAAAACAACATAGGGTTTTTAAATTTTGTTAGAATCGGCCAAATTGTTATGTTGTTTATACAAAAACAATAAAAGCGAAACGGGGACCGACCGTCTAGACTCACACGCGAATAATGATTTAGCACTGAAAAAGAACAGAATTTCTTGTATTATAAAATAGGGATGTCGTTGGCGACCACCACCTGCATCCATTTATAGACTACATATACTCTAACATCGATGAGACATATTAGCAGCATGATGCACCGTATCATCGCGCTCAAGCGGCCAATATTGGTTTGATGAGCATTATGGAGAGTTACGACGAGTGATGTGGCCGCCACGTTCGCTCGACATGAACCTATTAGAACATTTATGGAATGTCGTGGCCAATTATATTACCTTCCAAAATCCGGCACCTACAAATATCAAGAAAATGTGTAAACTATCGATACGCCAAGGGTCAACATCTCTTCTGAGGTGTTCCATTCACTTGCGGAATTGATGACACGTCGAGTTCCTGCAATTCGTAGGTCGCGAATGCTGCCTACCTGATACTCGGCCGCTACAAAATAAATTTGCATTTTCCTTTGGCTATAGAGATATGGACAAAATTATGCCAAAGAAAAATTTCGTAGTTCCTAAGCATTACTCCTTCTAATCCCTACCCTATACCACCGTATACATCATTTCACTGTACTATAAATGGCAAACAAAGATACTTGTATGATTCTAGAAAGTTTAATACACTGAGAAATGGAAGTTTGATAATAAAGTGGAATAAATTCTGAGTAAATTGTGACAGTTTATATGCCTCCACTTACCTCTACCACACAATTTGAGCATTGGATTGAGGTCAATAGAGTTCTAGCATCAAGACCGATTAATTCCATGTTTTGATGTTCGAACTATTTTGCTACCACTTTCGCTCTATGGCAACGTGCTCCATCAAGCTGATAAACGGATAATCACCAGATTGCTCTTAGATTGAATGTATGAGCTCCTCTCGTAGGAAGTAAAGAAGAAAGGTGCAGGCGGGAAAAGAACAAGTTGGAAAAGAAAGAAGCGTCGAAGTTGAGTCAAGATTCGAATCAGTGCGTTGCTGAGATCAGTGATGGGACACTTAATCCACTCGGCTTTTCCTAAGCCTAAAGGGGGTTGAGTTCAAACCGAGCTTATAGCAAGCCTGCTATACAATTGCTACGCTACAAACATTCTGATATAATTAGTCGTTAGCGACTCTATATCTCACTATGCCGGTCGGTCAGTCCCCGTTCTACTTTTTTGTTTTGGGGGGTGAAAGGGGGTGTAATAATATTGTAACTTTTTCGCCGATTCTAACGAAATTTGAAACCCTTATGTTATTTTACATTCTCTTTCGAATGATATAATCGCCAACGTCCCTCCAAGATTATCCCGGAAATTATTTTGTTTTAGCACTAGCATCAGAACTATTCGGCCAATTCCAACGAAATTTGAAACTCTTATGTTATTTTACCTTTTCGTTCGAATGATATAATTGCCAACGTTCTCCAAAGGTTAGCCTGAAAATTCTTTGGTAATAACATCATAACTATTCGGCCAATTCTAACGAGATTTGAAACCCTTGTGTTGTTTTACATTCTCTTTCGAATGATATAATTGCTAAGGTATTTCTAAGGTTAGTCGGGGAATTATTGAAATATGAAGGCTTTGAGGAAGATAATAAAAGCCAATTGCCTTAGATGAGAATGGATTGTCTCAGGAAGCTTCACTGTTGGTATAATATTTGGTGAGTGTTTCCCTTCTCTTCTCGGGTCATCCGATTTCGCTGAATTCCCATTCCTGTACCATCTCTAGAATTTCAGCCTCACTTTGAGGTTTTTCTTGGTAAGTACTGGCTTCTTTGCTGCATTTCTTTTGTCACAAAGCCATTGTAGACAAATTTTCGTCTAACTGTGCGTGCAGATGCACACACACATACCTGTAACTACCTTTAAACATCTTAAACACTTGTAGCCCTGCGAATCTAAAGCTGAATTCGCAAAAACAGATGGTCCTGACACTTCCTGTACACCCGTGGAAGTCCTCTGGTCTTTCTCAAACCACTTGAATTTATCTCATTGAACCTTTTAATGACTAGTTAGACAGTTTTTGGATACATTAGTTTTAACAGCAATTTCTGTACACGAGACGACACTTGGGTGCAAACAAGGATAATCACGAAAATATAGTTTCACTTCCACTACGTTCCTTGCGATGGTTTTTATAAGTATAGCACTCATCACCTTGGTAATAATATAGTAGCCGAGTAGTTGATTGTCCAATTATATTTGTTTAAAAAATATGTAACTGTTTTACACCAAAGAGAATTAATTATCAGAGAAAATTATTGGAGTAATTTATATAATAGCGACCATATGAATCGCAAAAACAGATAATTATGACATATATACATTTATAATCATGGTGTTTCAAATGTGTGTTATGTCAAAACTTTTGGCCATATCTATATACACTACTTCTGTTCATTCTCACTCAACCCTTCGATTTCCCACCGCTTTGCAGATCTACGCCCAATCCTTTACAAATCCTCTTAACGAGTTCTTGCAGGATTCTTAAGCATTAAAACCCGTTTTCCCGATTTGTGAGGCTTAATACGATGTTAGCATTTACTGGGATCCTTCCGCACAGAATTGCCGCTTCCTTCCTTCTATCATTTGCCAGATTTCCTCGAAACTCGATCGTATGTCTTCGTTTCTTATCTACTATTAAGAGGGCGGAGGTGAGGGCCTCTCCCAACCGCAGTTGTGTGTAAATGTGGGTTCTTTTCTGAACATGTGTACAAATTTATATTTATTCCTATTTTTTTTTTATTTCTAATCACACTACAAAGATACTTCCATAATTTTTTTAGGGTGGTGGGGATTTGAGATCTTTGTAGAACTTATTTGGCCGCAACCTTCTTGGTCTTTTAAATGAATACCAGGGCGCTCACTCAATTGCTTAAAGAAGAATTAAAAGAATAGCTATGTAGCTCATTATTAGAAAACGTGTTTCAATATTGGATCGAGGATGGATGACATATTATGTTAGGCAAAAAATGAAAAGGGGGCAAGGTTGGCCTTGATCCAACGACGGCCAGCTCACAAATTTTGTTGACCTCTTGGTGGAAATTGAATTAAAAGCCGCAACTGAGTTGCAATAAAAAAGGGGTTAGGTAACTAGCATTCTTTATTGTAGCGAATTAATACAGTGAAAGTTCTTGAAATGCTCAACACTGGACAGTGAACGAGGCAACATACCTTTTTCTTTTGGAGTCCTTTTTCCTCTATTTCTCTATTCACTCTCTTTCTCTCATTTTTATGTTTTTCTCTATCTTTCTTTCTCCTTTTCCCTTTATTTTATTTTCATCTTTTTATCCTTTTTTCTCTCTCTCTATTTGCCTTTTTCTTTTATTATCTCTCTTTCTCCTCTATTTTAATGGTTCGCATTTATTTTTTGATATTCTTATATTTTTATTTTATTTCTTTTCTCTCTCTCTCCTTTTCTCTTTCTTTTTCTCTATCGCTCTCTTTTTTCCTTATCTTTCTGAATTTTTTACTCTAACACTTCAGTGTTTGGCCTTGCTTCCATTTTAACAAGAAGTTTCTCGAAGGGGCTGGCGGTAAACTACTCTTTCGTCTGCTACTTAATCAAATTACTGTCAGAGATCAGAGATAGAGATAAAGAGAAAGATGCGCGTTGTCGCGCCTTCAATCGAGAGAGAGACAACAGACACCTGGTCGACGCTTTTTGTATGCACTAATGGAAGTGCGAAATCATGAGACGCCGTGGTGGGCTGAAAGCCGCCATTGCAGATAGACGCGACAGGTTTGAGAGCCCAAAGGGTCCCATCGGGAGTCAGACAAAGTTTCGCCTCGCTGACTTAGGAACATTCTGACGATCATGATAATAGGGTGAGACTACTCTTGCCTGCCGATGCGTCCGACTCTGGAACCCTCTCCTTCGGGCGGATGGGGTACGGAACCCCATTCGACTTAACAATAAATCATCCGGCGCCAGAGTTGGAAGGCAATAACTGCCGCCCGCCTGCCCCGTGAGTAGCCGCCGCCCGCCCGGCCCTTAGTATCCTCTGCCCGCGCTTCCCGTCAGTACCCGTTATTTGCGTCCAGTTAGACTTCACACAATTTTCGCAGAGCTCCTCAAACTCCAGGTATACTCGATTAATTTGCGTGAGTCTACCACGTACTCGTTCTACCCGCTCCTCTAACGCAACGCGCCCAGTCTCGATTCGTGTTCTAACTCGAAAGCTAGATCTAAGTTCATCCCGCAATAGTCTTGTCAAGAGACGATTATTTGAACTTTGCGCCAAGGCAAGGATTACTCCCTCGGACCAAATCTCTGAGGTAACAGCAACGCGCAACTCTCCTGTGCGAGTGCTCTCTCTACTAAAAGTGTAAGCCTCCATCGTCGGCTTCGTATACTCTGACGGTCATTCGAGTGACCCTCGGTCAATATTGTTCGTTTGTTTGTACGGCGACAGCCAAGCGCCCAGCCTCCCTTTTAGCCGCTGAGACTTGTGTACGTCTATTGTGTATATAGCTTGTTTTAAAACCCCTTTTAACCTTGTAAAAGAATATTAATTTGCATATTAGTAAAGTTATTTTTGTACCCGTTCTCCAAGATAGTCGACTATTTGGCCAACCAACATTCAGTTAATTTGCACTTTTCTTGTATTATAAATCTCCCACAATATAGCCGTTATTGACCTCGGCTGAGAAACGCAGAAAGGGTTAACTTGACCCTATTCTACGACAATCACCTTTATACACACCCTAACTTCGTCGTATGAGGTTATAACTCTGGGACAAGAATTATTATTATTAGATGCTTACATTTTGTTCTTTTTTGTTAGTTCGCATTTTCCGTGAAACTTTTCAATTTCCTTGGAATAATATTTTTATTTAGATTTTCTCTCTGCTTTTTGCTGTTTTTGATTCTTTCCTTCTTTCTAACTCAAATAGGTTAATATTTACAAAACCGTAATCGATTAAAAGCAAATTTAATCACTCCTATTTTGTCAAGCATTATGTGTGAATCCATCTATATAGAATTTATTGAGCAGTTGGAGTTAATATTAATATAATATCAGTTCGACATTCATTATTTTTCTCTTCCTTAATTTTGATGACGTCACAGTAGAGAAGTATTTTTGCGAAAAATTGGTAAAGTGACGTGACATTATCTGCATAATTTCGAACGAGCCTTACTTCGTTACACTTTCCTCATTTTTATTTGTTCTGGATTGGGTAGCTTTGAGACATGTGAATTATATTTCGAAGACTCGTAAAAGAGGTTCACAATGACCCTAATCGTACAATGGAATTTTGGGGGGAACACGGTGTGATTTGCAACTCTCATCTGTCGCGAGTGTGGTGCGCAGAGTAAGTAAAGTATTATTACCCTCAGATCACTGTTTTCGTTGCACATACAAATGAATAATAAAAAAACACCACCAGCTTTGCGGTACACACACACACACTCTCTCTCTCTCTCTCTCTCTCCCTTTCTCTCTCTCTCTCCCTTTCTCTCTCTCTCTCTCTCTCTCTCTCTCTCTCTCTCAACAACCACCTTGCCGTCGGTGAGAGAGCTTGCGCGATATGCTTGAGTTGAGCTAGCTAAGCTGGGGGACTTTTAGTCCGGCAGGGTCACCCATGCCAGTAAGGTAGCTTTAGTACGATCCAGACTAAGGGTTGTCAAACTTCTCAGGCACTTCTTTGATGCGTCTCCTTGCAATCCCCCTACTAACCTCTTCGATTCTGTTAGTACTAAGTTTCACTAACTCTCTTCAACTGTCAAAAAAACAACAACAACCAAAAACAAACATTCATCTCTATTACACATAAGTTGTTTAGTAATAAGGGCCTCACCAGCTACCTTATGCCGCGTGAGAAGAGAGGCTTTGGAACCTCTTTAAATAACGCCTTGGAGTACTCATAGGTTGCAAGAGACTGAGATTGAAGGGGTCTCAAGCGTTGGGGGTACGATTAATGGACAAATACTAGGTACCCCTTAGAAGCTTTCTCCTAACGTGTAAAATAGCCTGATTAGCCCCCTGTGACCGCTACTTGGTGAACTAAGGCTTAACTGCTCTTTATTGAGAGAGCTTTTGTGCCTTGCTGGTTGCCAGATCAGCTAAAGATCTCGGATGAAGTCGTGGGCACTTAGCTTTACTATTTGCCTTAAATCTGACCGTTTTTAGTTGATTAGTGGGGCTTAGTAGGAATACAGTTACACCTCAAGCACCCCTGTCGAAAAATCAGAGATCCAGTTCACTGGGGCTCTCGTGCTGCTTAGTTGGGAGCTGCGGCACGATTGAAGACGTCCGGCCCAGGGGAGACCTTAGGGTTGGTGTGCTTGGTCAAAGGGCTTCTGTTGGCCGAACGACTGAAAACATCTTGGAAATAGGCGGATGTGATTAGTGTGAGAGAAAATCACACACAAAATTTTTTTTTAATGCGTATGGTCCCAGAGTTTTTAAGATGACGAAAAAGAATGGTCCTCCGTTCCGCAAATTAACCTGTAAAATCTACAAAGTTTATAGATGGAGTGAAGACTTCGGGGGCAGGAGTTGCAAGGAGCTCACAGATGCCGTTAGTGTCTGTGACTTCTGCGAACTAGAGAAGCGCCTTGGAGAGAGCATCGCTCAACTGAGAGAGGAGAACTCCCTCCTCAAAAGGGAGGTTCACCTCTTAAAAACAGAGAGGTGCAGATACTCAGGTGAGTGCGGAGGAGAGAAGGCTTCCGACGTCCAAGAGCAGGAATCTTTTACTGCAGAACTTGCTCAACGAGCCGAGAAGAAGAAAAGAAAGAGGAAGAAGGGAAGGAAGAAAGAAGAGAAATTAGAAGGAGAAGAAAAGAAAGTGGAAACAGAGGACGAGAAAGTAGAAGCAGAAGAAGAGAAACCAGAAACAGAAGAAGAAAAAACAAAGAAAAACAAGAAAAAGGAGAAGGAGAAGCAGAAGAAGAAAAAAAAAGAAAAAGAAGAAGAAAAATGTAGAGAAAGAAGAGGAACCCGATAAGTCACTTCCAAAAGGAAAGACTCGGTCGTCTGCAGGCAAATGTGCAAGGGTCAACCTTATTGGAGATTCTCAAGCACGGGGTCTTCAGCCCCTGCTAGCGGCTCGCTTTTGTAATAGTGTGAAGGTAAGTTGCCTGCCAGGACGGGGTAACCACCACATCAGAGTAGAGGGGGAGAAATCTCAGATTCCAGAGAGTTTAGTCGTTGCTCTGATGGGAAGTGGCAACGAGCTCTACCTGAGAGGAGGTAGAGTAGGCCCTACGGATAAAATCCTCCACATGGTCATGGGCTCCGTGGACGACTGTGGGCTGAAAACCCACATTCGTGTTGTGGTCGGGATGCTCCCGAGGAAAGGTCCAAAACGAACCACTCACTCGATGAACGTCTCTTTGAACCGGCGCCTGGCAGATTTGTCTACGGCAGAAGGGGTCTTTTTTATGGACCTGTCCCGCACCTTTTATTGTAGGAAAGATCTCTACCAAAGGGATGGGGTACATCTTTCCTTTAAAGGAAAGGCCTTTCTGTCGAACATGATCCAGGATGTCGTAGAAAGGACCTAAAGGAGCATCCGGCTCAGAGTGAGGGTTGACGTGTGCCAGTACGCCCGTGTCACTCCTGGAACGACCTTCTCAGAAGTCGCCAAGAGCAGTGCCCCATCGCAAACAAATAAGCCGAGAAACGGAAGAGCGTAGGGAGTCCTAAATTCTGGGACTCCCTGAAAGTTCTTCTGTTTAATGCGAGGTCGATCAGGAACAAGTTTCTTGAACTTCGTGGCCTCGTAGCGACGGAAGAACCTGAAATGTTAGCCATAATAGAGTCATGGGTAAAAACCTCAAACCGATATTTTGAAGGTGAATTCACGATTCCCAGTTACCAACTCTTCCAATAAGATAGGCCAGACAGAGAGGGTGGCGGTGTGATGTTGTATGTCAAGGATACACTCAAATCGACGAACTGCAACATTGTATCCGACCACGAGATACTAAGAGTTGAGCTAGATATAGGTCCTGCCAGGTAGAAGACCCTGGTGCTTTACAGACTCCCTGCCCAACTCGTTTAAAAGCCGTAAACCAATAGCCGTAAATCAATCCATCGCACGATTGGCCATTTAGTGAATGAGGAGGGGGCATTAAAGCACTCAGATACAGAAAATGCCAACCTCCTCAACTACTACTTCACTTCAGTGTTTACTGAAGAGTGTGGTCGCATCCCACAGCCAACGGATTCTTACTTGGGGGAAAAGATGGAGGAAATGGACTTCACCCAAGCAGAAATAGAAAAAAAGATCACTGATCTAAAGACCAATAAGTCACTTGGCCCGGGCAGGTTTCAACCTAAAGTGTTGAAAGAAGTGCGCGATGAAGTGTCACGACATCTGAGCACAATCTTCAACATGTCAATCCGGACCAAATGCCTTCCTAGAGACTGGCGTGAAGCGGATGTAACTCCTATCTTCAAGAAAGGAGACCCTAGCCAGCCTTCAAAATACTAACCTATTAGCTTAACCTCAATAGTCGGTAAAATCATGGAAAGTATCATGGTGGACAAAATGACGTCATATTTAGAGTCCAACTTGCGATTGGGGAGTTCCGAAGGTAACGGTCATGCCTAACGAATCTTGTAGAATTCTTCCACTTCGTTTTCAGGAGGCACGACCAGGACAAGGCGGTGGATGTTATCTACTTAGACTTTGAAAAGACTTTCGATAAGGTACCACACCGCCGCCTTCTCCGGAAAGTGCGTGCGCTGGGCATAGATGGAAATGTAGCAAGTTTGGATAAAGAACTGGCTAAGCGGCAAACGGCAACGGGTGGTGCTGAATGAAAAGGCTTCTAAGTGGGTGCCCGTCACCAGCGGTGCACCCAAAGGTTCTGTTCTGGGACCACTACTTTTCACCATCTATGTTAACGACATGGATGGTGATATGGTTGCGAAGATTTATAAATTTGCCGACGATACCAAGCTTGGTATGAACATTGCAGAGGAAGGAAACACTGCCTGCCTACAAGAAGATCTCCGGAAGATTGGGGAGTGGTCGGACACGTGGCAAATGCCATTTCACGTGAACAAATGCAAAGTGATGCATATCAGCCACCGAAACCCCCATCTCACTATATCATTAAGGGCACTTCTATTGAATCCACATACACTGAGAAGGACTTGGGTGTAACAATCACTAGTGACCTCAAGCTCTCGAAACAGTGCATTGAGGCGAAGAAAAAGGCCCAAAGAATGCTAGGCTACATAAAGCGTCAGTTTGGATAACGGAACAAGGAGATTGTACTGTGTTTGTACAAGTCACTTGTCCAACCGCACCTGGAGTATGCCACGCAAGTTTGGACTTCTTCGTTTTGAAATGATTTCGCAAGCCAGGGCAACCAAACTGATTCCCTCTATCAGACACAAAAGTTACGACGATAGATTAAGGGAATTATATCTGTTCTTGTTCGAGACTCAGAGACTTCGTGGTCAGCTCCTAGAAGTGTTTAAAATACTTCGAGGCTTCGACATGTAGACTACACTGATGTTTCCCAAATTAGTGAGGGCAGAACTAGAAATCACGGCTACAAACCTGAGCTGAAGCTTTACCACCGCGATTTGTGTGGGAGATTTTTCACCTACAGCATCTGTGGTAGTTGGAACGCACTTCCAGCGGAAGTTCTCGACAGCAATTATGTTGATCAGTTTAAGTCAAGATTTGACAAAGTCTTGAAAAGTGGCCGTTTGGGCACTTAAGTCGTTGTGCAGAACTGTGCCTGCTCAACTGTTAGCCCAAAGGTACCCTCTTTGAATGGACTGTAAGGTCTTTTAGGGTACTTCTTGTCCTTGTAGCTCCTTGTAGCTCTCCCCCCCCCAGCCTCTCTCAATTTGCAGGCACATTCTAGATTATTTATCAAATTCTGCCCCTTATTTTTAGTGGTCATAAGATAAAATGTGTCAACATCGGGGATTTTGTGCTTTCGAGTTGGTTATCCTACGAGTTAATTAAAAAATTGGTGTGGGGGCGGGTACCCACCTCCAATGTTAGGTAGGTACAAAAGTTTTTCATATTTTCACAAACTGGTAATTTGAAAATTAAATGCTGTTGTGTTAGCTGGGGTATTTTTTCACCTTTTTTTTTTGCTTAGTTCAAATCTGTTCTTCATTTTTGGCGGTCGTAAGGCAAAATGCGACAAAATCGAGGTTTACTCAGATTTAGACGGACTTGGAATTAAACTGTCTTGCCGCATTTGGCTTTCCAAAGGCAAAATAGGAGAACAGATTTTTACAAAACACATAAAAATATTACAGGAAGAAGTAATAAAATATATAAAAAGTGATTATGGTCTTAGAAATAATAACTCTAAAATGTATGTAAAACGTATGATCTGCAACAAAACCAGAAATGCCCCTAAATGGTTTGTGTATTTTTTTAATTATATTTCTAATGATCGATGTTGGTCATTGGTAGGGTTGTGAGGGACAGATTAAAAAGTAGTATTTAAGCCTTCGAGTTAGGAGCATCGATATTTTACACTTCCTAGCTTCTTTCATTTGATTATTTTTTAGAATCGTTCATAGAAAGGATGTTAGACATATGCAACAAGAAATCGAGTTATATTCTCAAGTTATATTCGATCTCTTATTTCCTGATCTTATTACTATTTGTTTTTTAGGAATTTTATTTTCCCTCTAGATTTATATGGTATCTTTATTGCAAGCTTTTTCTCGCCAAGTACTGTTAACTAAAGTTTCCAGAGTTGTGCAGCTCGTACCCTAAAGTTGGAAGGTTTGTGTATAGGATGAATGTGGAAGAGCTTTATTGAGGTAGTGCAAAGATTGGTTTCCTCATTGTCTTTTGTAACGACAGAATATATTATGGCTTGAGGATGTTTAAGCTTGAAGCTTCGGCCACATAATCGCTAAATTTAGCATCATCTTGCTTGGGGAGGCATGGCCCTTGCACTAAAATTGCACAAGCAAAGTGGCTCGCAGGAATAGGAAGAATTGCAACAAAATTACCTCACGGATGTATATATATATATTTATTTGTAAACTGGTCAAGAATTAAACGGAAAGCCATGAATTCAGATATCAATAAAATTTGGCTACAGTGTTATAAAAACGAACATTTCTCGTCTGGAAAGGGGATTAAGACGAGACAGCTTTTTCCGCGTCAGGTATGATAAAAATTAGATCAAGAAAGCGTCAATTTTTAGAGTTCATGGAAAATGACCACGGGACAAGAGATTAACGTTGGTCAAGGAAATCCTGCCCAGCAGGCAAAGATAGAAACGGCGTTCCCTGGAGGCATGAAGAGGCCACATCTTTCTCCTGCCCTACTTATAGAAGGAAAATGGAGAACGCATCCTCATTCTTGATTCTAATTCTCGATCTCAGAATCGCTCCGTTATAAATTACATTTCGTTTAGCATAGCGAAGCTCCCGTCTCAACCGCCTAAGTCTTGTTCTCGTTACTCTCGTTTTCCTGATCGGACCGGTAGTAAGAAATTTTCCTGACCGTATTCTGTAAACGCGAGCCTCATTTTTATCTTGCTTGTTTGTTTGTTTGGAATTAAACCCTTATTTGTTTATGTGATTCTTCTCAGTCCTTCCTCGATGACAAGCCTTCGGTAGGCCTAACTAAACCGATATATTATTTGAGTATCTTTGGAATCAGATACCAACTTAACACCACCTATCACTTCACTCCAGGGACAGTAGGGACATCGCGAAATATCCGTGTCATTTTTAACCATAACTGGAACTGTTACCTTTACCCGTCTGTACCATAAGCAGCATCCCTGAATGGCCTTTCTCCTCCTACCATAAAGTGGTAACCCGTGATCATCCCTAAATCACGCTATAAAGGTAACGGTAACGTGCCCTTCCTAACCGGTGGTTGTTTCCCTTATACGTATAAAACCCGGGTACCCCATAACTGGTGCCCCCTTCCCCATTATAATCTTACTTCCAACCATCGAGAGCAATATATTTATCAGCTACCCTCTTTCTTAAAGATTTTATTATATTTTCCTTTCTGTTTCCCAACCTCAAGGACACATTTGCCCTCAGTTTTTTTACCCAGGCGCCGAATTACGAAATAGGAAATGAAAATTCTAGTGACATACGAAAACTACCATGGCATCGTCATAGCAGTACAGAAATGCAGATTTTCGTCTTTTAAAGGAAGAACTAATAAAAAATGGGGAGGAGATACTAAAGAAATAAAAGAGAAAGCAGTCGAAAGAATCCTGTGCCCAATACAGGCAGCCATGAATGAATTAAGTCATCATTTGTCATTCCATTTGCCTTTGTCCTTGATTTGATTGGACCCAGTTATATATACGCGTTTATGTCATCGGCAAGGCTTTCCAATCGTCCATAGTTAGACACAATAAATCGCTCGATGTGCGAGAGAATGATGAATAAATCCAACTTCACCGAATGAAAGAGAAAACGGAATCATTTTTGTTCGCAAAATAATTTATTTCTTACTTCGAAAAAATCCGAGCTGGGGTGGGATTCGAACAGTGCTCATTGAGGCAGCGAGCAACTGCTTTTATCTCAATTAAACCACCCTTTAGACCACTCGGCTATGCGGTATAATTGAGATCAAAGTGGTTGCTCACTGCCTCAATGTGCACGGTTTGAATCCTACTCCAGCTCGGATTCTTTCGAAGTAAGAAATAAATTATTTCCGAAGAAAAATTATTCCGTTTTCTCTTTCCTGCGGTGAAGTTGGATATATATATATATATATATATATATATATATATATATATATATATATATATATATATATATATATATATATATACATCTGGGGGACGTATGAGAAACGGGGAGAACTATTTAAGTATGAATATATGCAAGCAAGCTTTCCTGTCACTATATATTAGATTAACTTGCCTTTTTCATGGGTCTCTGATTTAATGGAAAAATATCTGCATTATGATTACTTAAATAATTTTGGAGATGGATTCAAGAGTTGTGATCAAGGGTGGCATTTTTATTGTATTCTTGTCTCCGACGAGGACTAAAGCTAAACTACAATAAACAGAAGTAGACGGGATTGAAGGGGTGGGTGGCTTTTTTGGTGGGTACTTTCCAGAAGTAAATAAACATCATTAATTTTATATAATGTATAGATCCAAATTTCAAAGCAATATTACGAATAATAATTATTTTTCCTCTTGTAGCTGTTCACACCTAACATAAAAATATACCTAGAACGTAGATAAGTTAAGCGCAACTGTTGTTCCAATCAAACATAGAACATCAACGAACTAAATTTAGCAGCTTGCTTATGGGTCCAAATAGAGTAGCAAGCCTCTTCCGACTATAACTAATGCAAGAATAAATGATTGGCCTACCAAACTAACACCAGATTTTAGGTACGGAAATTTTTTTCGGGTAAGTCAACATACGTTTAGCTTTCACACACTAGCGTTAATCGATCGGGAGATCTGACGTCTAAAAGAAAGATACCCGGCTCTTATGGCGTACTTTGGATATTAAACTATGAGAATAGGAGAAGCACGACAAAAAGTGAATAAGAATTGGGGAATTGGGAAAGACATTTAGATTATTCACGATTAAACTAGGATATAAAAACTAGGAGAAGCACGACCAAAATGGTTTGATAATAGAATTGGGAAAGACATTTAGATTATTGACGATTTAGGGTACTATACTCAAATGAAGGCGTGTGCCCAATAATAGCCAACAATTTAAGTAAAATTCACTCAAAAGTAAAAAAAGGATCACAGTGACAAAATCTTTCACACGTAAGGGTCAGAAATACCTTGAGCTAGAGAGCTAGAAAGCTAGTAGAAAGGTGGGTAGGTAGGTAGGTAGAAAGGTAGAGGTTACTAGTGAGGTAAAGAGTCAGGTAGAGACTTTAAGAGGTAGATAGTTAGATAGAGAGGGAGAGAGCTAGGTAGTGAGGTAGAGAGGAAGGTAGAGATGTAGGTAGATGGAGATGTAGGTAGGTAAGTAGCTAGGTAAGAAGAGAGGTAGGTAGGGAGCTAGGTAGGTATACAGCTAGATGGATGGGTAGGGAGAGAGGTACAGAGGTAGGTAAGTTGAGATATAGGTATGAAGGTAGATAGATATGTAGCGAGAGAGGTAGTTAAGTAGAGAGAGAAGTAGTTAGATAGAGAGGTAGGTAGAGAACGAGGTAGTTAGGTATATAAATATTTATAGGTAGGTTTAGAGATAGGCAGAATGATTAGAGATATATGGGTAAGTAGATAGGTAGGTAGTTAGGTATATAGGGGAAAAGGGAAGGTAGTTAGAGAGCGAGAGAAATAGGTAGGTAAGTAGGTAGAGAGAGAGGTAGCTAGGGACCGAGAGACGGGTAAGTAGGGTGAGAAAGAGAGGTAGCTAGTGACAGAGAGTCGGGTAGGTAGGGTGAGAGAGAGAGAGAGAGAGTTAGGAATCAAGGCAGGTAGAAAGGTAGGTAGGTAGTTAGAGAGGTAGGTAGGGAGATAGGTGAGTATGTAGCAAGATATGCAGAGAGGTAGGTAGCCAGGAATGTAGAGAGATAGCTAGGTACCTGGGTAGGAAGAGAGGTAGGTGGATAGCTAGGTAGCCATAGAAGCACGTAGGGTGGTAGGTAGGTATAGAGATAGGAAAGTAGAAAGGTATGAATATATAGGGGTTAGTAGGTAGGTTGGTTTAGAGAGATAGAGGTGGATAAAAAGAGAGATGTTTAAGAGAGATAGAAGTATGTAAGTAGGGATATAGAGGTTGGGAGTTAGAGAGAAAGAGAGATAAGTGGGCAGAGAGAGAGGTAGGTAGGTAGAGGGAGAGAGAGAGGTATGTAGGTAGAGAGAAAGGAGTAGGTAGGTTGATAGAGAGAGGTATGTAGGTAGATATAACAGATAAGGTCAGTAGAGAGAGAGAGTGAGAGGTAAGTAGAATGAGGTCGGTAGGTAGGTAGGTAGTAGGTAGGTAGGTAGGTAGGTAGAGAGAGAGAGAGGGCTAGATAGTTAGAGAGAGAGAAAGGGAGGTAGTTACAGAGAGTGGTAGGTAGGTAGGTGTGTAAGTAGGAACGTAGATAGGTATGTAGGTAGAGAGAGAGGAGTAGGTAGGTGGCCATAGAAGTTAGTAAATAGATAGTAGGTAAGTAGAGAGAGAGGTAGGTAGAAAAAGAAGTAAGTAGGTAGAGGAAGAAAGAGAGGTAGGTAAGTACGTCGGTAGGCAGAGAAAGAGAGAGAGAGGTAGTTAGGTTGAGCGATGGTTAGAAGCCGAGATGGATTAAAGAGATGGATAGAAATAAAGGTTGTTATAAATATAGATCAAAAGAAGGATTGAGAGAAAGAAGAGGATACTAAAAAGAAAGGTGGATAGAAATATTTGTAGAGAAGGATAGAAAGCTTTGGATGGATGTATATAAAGATTTGTTGAAATGTATGGAGAGATATGGGAGAAATAGAGAGAAAGAGATGGATAGAAAGTCAGAATGATAGAAAGAGAAATGTATAGAAAGAGAGATGGATATAAAGAGAAATTGATATGAAGAGAGAGGGATAGAAAGTAAGGTGGATAGAAAAATGGATAGTTACAAAGAACGACGGATAAAGAGAGACATGAATAGAAAGTGAGATGGATATGGTTAGAATGACAGATGGATATAATGAGAGATGGATATAATGATAGATCGATATAATGAGAGATGGGTAGAAAGAAAGATGGCTAGAAAGAGAGATGGATATAATGAGACATGGATATAATGATAGATCGATATAATGAGAGATGGATAGAAAGAAAGATGGCTAGAAAGAGAGGTGGATAGATAGTGATGGATAGAAACAGAGGTGGCCCTAAGTAATATTGGATAGAAAGATGGATATAGAGATGGAGTTGGATTGAGAATGTTGTAAAGATTGCAATTTGGGTGGAAAAATTTGGAGAGATTGATAAAAAGATTTGGATGGATGTATTTAAAGATTTGTAGAGATGGATAGAGATATTTGAAAAGATGAATAAAAGGATTTTTCGAAATAGAAAAAATTGAAGAGTTGAATAGAAAGAATTGGTAAAATGAATAAAAACATATGGAGAGAGATGGATAGATGTATATGGCGAAAGATGGATAGGAATTTGTGTAATGATATAGATCGAAGGATATGGATAGAGATGTATAAAAGGATATGAAGAAAGATGGATATAAGCATATGGAGAGATATGGATACAGAGATATGGAAAGAAATGAATAGTACGATATGAGGGAGATGGATAGGAAGATATGGAGAGAAATGGATAAGAAGATATTAAGAGAGGTAGACAAAAAAGAGGTGGAGGGAAATGGATAGGAAGATATTGAGAGAGATGGATGGAAAGATATGGAAAGAAATAGATAGGGAGATATGGAGAGAGATGGACCGAAATAGATACGAATATATATATATATATATATATATATATATATATATATATATATATATATATATATATATATATATATATATATATATATAGAGAGAGAGAGAGAGAGAGAGAGAGAGAGAGAGAGAGACAATATTAAAGTACTTTATATTTAGCAATACACATTCCAAGATGGTTACAATAAAATACAAAAGAAATAAATTTAAGATTTACAAATATGAAATTAATCACTAAAGTAAAAAAAAACCCTATTGCAATATGAGTCATAATAATAATAGTAGGTATTTATAATGCGCCGTTATGGGCTGTTAGCCCTATAAGAGAGCAGCGATGAGTATCAACTTTGCTTGAACAAAAGGATACTCGCAGAAATTTATCCATATCATTTTGAAGCAAGTCTTCGATGTTATAATACTTATTCAATATTTTTACATCATCAATTTGTGATCCTAGATCGATGTTATAATACTTATTCAATAGTTTCACATCATCCATTTGTGATCCTAGATCGATGTTATAATACTTATTCAATAGTTTCACATCATCCATTTGTGATCCTAGATCGATGTTATAATACTTATTCTCTATTTTCACATCATCTATGTATGATCTTAGATCGATGTTATAATACTTATTCAATAGTTTCACATCATCTATGTATCATCTTAGATGAATCCCCATTTGTGCTATGAAGGACTCCGTAAAGTGTAAATTGTGGATGCGAACTTATTAATTACGTTCTTATTTATAAAATTGAGAAAGTTTAATAAATTTTTTTGAGAGCATACATAATATGATTGCTTACCTTTGCCAATAAATTGAAAATTCGTTTCAGAGCATCATGAAGCTGAGTATACAAAGCCCTGAAGCTAGTTGACCAACCTTTATGATGAGTACACAAATATAACCGATAGAACGATAGACATAATTTTCGATAAAGGCGAATCAATACATTTTGATTACCCTTCTCGAATTTCTTTATAAGTTGAAAGGAAAACCTTCTCATTTTTTAGGATATCTGCGTTGCTGCCGTGGTCAAACAAGCGATTTAATCCAAGATATTTTATTTACCTTGAAAGCTTTTTTTTTCTTAGGTAATTTAACCCGGTTTAATGGTTTGTTTAGATCGTACGCGAACAACATAAAAGAGGTGTTATCGTCCCTAATATTTATGCAACCCTTGTCTAAAAACACTACAACTATATTTATAAGAGCTCTTTTAGGCTGTTTTGAAAGGGAAAGAAGGATAGTTTAAACATCATAAACAATGATGTAGTAATATTAGATCCTAAAGCGACAGCCAACACAGGAAGAACCGATTCTTTCCTGTAGACTTTATACAGACTGATTAGGAGAGAGGAAATTACTCCTCCTTACCCCGTTCTCAATACATGGCCAACTTTCCATAATGACAACTTGCTACGACCAAAGGAAACACAAGTTAACTGATTCATTAGCATATTCTTAATCATTTTAATTAGCTACGGATGAAGTTTGCTTCTATTAATTTCTCACTTAACAACTACTAAATTCAGGTAGTCAAAAAATTTACATAAATAAGAAAAACATGCATATATCTTTGAACCCATTCAAGTTCTAGTGCTAGACACCTTCTTTCAAAGCTATAATAACTTTAGAAGTTGAAGTATCTTTTCTAAAACCAAACTGGTTGCTGTTAATTCTAATGTCATTATTTAATTCCGGTAAAATACAATATTCAAATAATTTAAGCAAATTTGAGGAAATCATTATTGGGCGGAAATTGAAAGAGTTTTTCAGGGTACCTAAATTGTTCTTCGCAACGGCCCTAATTTCCTCTTTCGTCATTTTACTAAAATGGAGAATAAAGCGCGGAAACATCCTACGAATGAAACCATGTAAGAATATCAGAAGGAAAATTCAAATGATAAGAATGTAACCTAAATTAAAAATGGAAAGATAGATAGAGAAATGGATAGAGAGAGCGAGATAGATAGAGAGAGAGTGAGATAGGTAGGTAAATAGTTAAGTAGGTAAGTAGTTAGGTAGATAGTTTGTTAAGTATATAGTTTGTTAGGTCGATAGTTATTTAAGTAGATAGTTAGTTAGGTAGGTAATTAATTAGGTAGATAGTTTGTTAGGTATATAGCTTGTTACGTAGATAGTTAGTTAGGTAGGTAATTAGTTAGGTAGATAGTTTGTTAGCCATATAGTTTGTTATGTAGATAGTTAAGTAGGTAGTTAGGTTGGTAGCGAGCTAGGTAGCTAGTTAGTTAGGTAGGTAGTTAGAAAGGTAGTTAGGTAGGTAAGTAAGTAGTTTCTTTTAACCGTTTAGTGGCCTCTTTCACCCTTTGGCTGGTCTATGCATGCATCTTTTTGAATAGTTTGGTCTCTTCTGTTAACTACTTAAGCTGAGTGTTAATCTTTTAGGATTGTCACCTAAAACATTTCCAAGGGTCAGATCGTCTCCAAGATAGTTGGTTCTGCTGAGCTGGTATTTCGTGCAACTTAGTATTATATGGGATAGAGTCAGTTTGGTAGGGGTTAGTTGGAGAAACGGTAACTGTGGGTGAGTTTTGTATGACCCATACGGATTCACCCTAAGACGATTTCTTCTTTTCGAGATTTTCTATAGGAGATCTTGGCCAAGGGGTCTTACAGTAGTAGCCTCTGAGTTAGCTGTCTTGTGTGCCTTCTCATTCCCTTCGATGGCCGCATGAGCAGGGCACTAGCATAGTTTTAGATTAGTTTAGGTCGAGGCTAGTTCGTCTTATATTTTTATCGGCGGCCTGTTTTGATTTCTGGCTTGCAACATTTCCAAAGCACTGTTCGAGTCCGTAAAAATAGTACTCTTTTCGGTATTTAAACTGGCTTAGCGAATCGCCAGCGAGATTCCTCTAAGTTCTGCGGATAGAACTGAGGTGCATTGCGGTAATCGTGTTGTTCGTACGAAGGTGGCAAGAACCATTGCGAACACTCTCCATTTATAAACTTATATCCATCTGTGAAGATGGATCGGCATGGTTGCTTTGATTTTTAGTTACTATAAAAAATGATGGGCTAGTACCGTTGGCGGGATTATCTGTCCTGTGGTAGAAAAATGTAGTAGGCATATTCGAAGGGGCTAGGTTGACCAAAGGAGGATTAGGGGGTATTTTTATAAATAGAGTTTTGGGTTGTTAGTAGGAACTCTATCATGCGAGTTGTCACTCTGAGTATAGGACAGGTGGATGCTTGGCCTTTGAGCTCTGACTGGTACTGTTCTAATGAACCTGAGATTTATTTGGTCTAATTTTAAGAGCCCATTTGGCGAAGGCCTACTAGGAAAAAAGTCGCCGTACTCACACTAGAGTCTAAAACTAGGGTAGATTCAAAATCAAATAACAAAGATAAAAATTGAACAAAGGCTGACATAAGTAAAAAAACAGCAACAAATAAAAAAAAAGCAACAAAAAGGGAATAGGACCGCCTCTCCCGGGTTCCAGAGCATGCGACCTATGACAGTCAAATGAAATGGAGGAGACCAGCCTCCTCCAAAAAGTCATATAGTCCCCAACTCTGTGTGCATGAACCAGTACCGAGTACAAGGGAGTAAGCGGTAGCGACCCCGCTCGTCTCAGTAACGGGACAGGTAACGGGCGCGAAGATCACCCAGACTAGGACACTCAACAAGAATGTGCCGAAGAGTCTTGGGGACAACGCAGTCTTCATAATAAGGCACTCGTGAGCGCGAGTGTGTTCAATTCGGAGACGACAGAAAGCAACCCGAAGACGTCACGGCAGTATGGGGTAGGTCTACGGGGACAGTCACGGTGCAATGGGACACAACATTAAGTTCCCTTTTCCCGTCTCACAACCATTTTGCCATGCAGGGCTGCCCATATTCCTGCCATGTATTCAGCGCCCTAGTCACTGAACGTCACGGAGCGAAAGATATCCATGGCGCGGATACAAGAGACGGTAAGGTTTCGAATATGAGCCTCCCTGGTAAGGCGTTGGTCAAATACAAGACCAAGGAAACGGTGCGAGTCCATCACTTCCAGGCAAACCCGAATGAGAAATAATTCTGGGTCTGGGTGGAGCCGTGGATAGCGGCAGAAGCGCACCACCTTAGTCTTGGCCAAGGTAGCCCGAAACGTGTGCACTTTGGCATTGCGAGTGAGGCGGTTCAATGCCTGTGGGAGTCGACGCTCCAGAGTTGGCATCTGGGCGGCGCCAAAAGAGATCGAAAGGTCGTCCACGTAGAGCGTAGCGAGAACATCTTCCGGCAGCGCCGAGGTGATGCCGTTGATGCTCAGGGCAAAGAGTGTGACACTGAGGACACTTCCTTGTGAGACACCCTCTTCCTGCTCCATTGGCCTGGGAGGGCTTACCCCATCCGTACGCGGAATCGACGATCTCGCAAAAATTCAGATATAAAGATTGGGAGGCGTCCCCTCGCCTCCATCGTGTGGAGAGTCTTCATGATACCGTATCGCCATGCGGTATCATAGGCCTTATCCAAATCCCAAAACACTGTATCGTAGTGCTGTCTACTAATGAAGGCCTCGCAGACGGCACTTTCCAGTCGGAGCGCCCCTAACCGGGGCCGCCTTTGGGTGGTTGGGGCATTGCGTGTCTCAGTGATCTGTCGACACATTTTAGTGTGGGGGGGGGGGGGTCAAGCTTCCTACTCCGCTCATCCTTGGGGGAGAGGGCTACCCATACTGGATGGCTCGCCAAGAAATTTGCGAACCATGCTAAGAGGAGATGGCAGGGCTGCCAAACCTCGGGGAATCCCCCCAGATCAAGAGGAAATGCGCATAGTCAAAAAAATTTAATAATCTGTGGAATTATGAATTAAGATGAATATAACGACTAAATTGCATTATTTTTTAAGAGATACAATTTTGAAATGAATGTATCTCATTTGAATATAAAATTTCTAATGCAGATCGGTCACTTACGTTCTTAACAAGCAGCACGGACATGGAATGCACGCAGTCGGAGCGAGTATCAAACTCGTTCAATCTGAATATAAAAATATGTTTTGTGGATGAAACAGTAATCCAAAATGTCAAACTTTCAGATATTGATCCAAGTAATGTATATAATTACAAAAATCATGATAACATTTACTTGGCAGGATTAGCAATGATACAACTGATTAATGAACCATTACCCAGTTATATTTTGATGATATTCAAGAATGAGTGCTTGAAATTTCTTGTCGAACTCTGCCTTCAAATAAGAAAGGGATTTCCACTGAATGAAGCTTATGTGATTGCCAAGCTAAATGCTCTTGATCCAACCATTGCCTCAAACATGTCTTTCACCATCATCATTTATTAGTATTTCAAGAATTTTCTAATTGAGCACCGCCAGCTCAAGTGAATGAACTTGACGATCAGTGGAGAAGCTATCGGCTTACAGCTAAAGAGAAATCAATCTCAAGCGACAACATACCACAGTACTGGTATGATTTACGTTCCATTAAAGTTGGTATTCGCAATTCCAAATTTGTGCTAATTTTTTAATTAATGACAAATCTATTGAGTTTTACACATTCCTCAGCATATGTTGAACGCATATTTTCGCAAATGAATAACATCAAAACTAGGAAAACTAATTGCCTAAAAGCAGAAACAGTAGCTGTTAGAATTCTGGCAAAACAATCAATTAAATAAAACAATTCAGACTGTACGGATTTGGAGCTGAGCAAGGAAATAATGAGGGATGGAGAAAATGGAACGAGTGATATTACATGAAAAGTAGGAAAGAAAGTAATATAACAATGACTTTAGAGGCAGAAGAAGAAAGGAAATTGCATTTAGATTAACCATCGGTACAGAAATTTGGTTATAATTTAATTTATTTTACTGAATGTTATTATTATTATAATCTGGGTGATTTTAGTTGAATCTGGGGGATTTTTTATTCAGGTTCTGGGGAAAACGGAAAAATTCCATTGGCAGCCCTAGGAGCTGGGTCTCCTACCCAGCTCATCTTGGGGTAGAGGGTTACCTATACTAGACGGGTCGTCAGCTAGGGAACAGACCAAATGACTCCGACGTAGGCTTCCATTACGGAACATCAGCGCCGCCCGCTGGAGGGATCTAACTTTAGAGTCGTTCTGTATTGGATGGTCGGGTATCCAGGCTGGGGATGCATGTGGGAAGGGGATCAGCTCCGGCGTGGACAAAATTTCGCATCAGGGGCTCTGCTTTTTAAAAGGACCATTCTCCCTGGGTACGAGGTACACCGTCCGCGTCTGCTGGCGCCCATACCTTGTGCAGTAGGCGGCGGTTTTTGTCTCATGTGGCTAAACATGAAATTAACACGCATATTGGTAAAAAAAATCTTCTGGTCCTCGGGAGGTGGTGTACCAGGCCTCCGTGACATCATTTATTGGCTGTTGTGCTGCTGAAGAGAAGCAGATGGGAGCACCTTCTACTCCTTTAGAAATCCAGAATGGGAAAGATTGTAGCAGGACACGTGCTGGGTCCTTCACATCGTCACAAATCAGAGAGACACTTATAATGACTGATATCCTACAAAGCATCACATACAATGCAATACACATTATCATGTAGAATTTGGTACCGTAACGAGAATCAGAATCATCTATGAGAATAATGATACCACCAACAGATTATATGTGGTCTTCCTGACAAAGGAGGCCGCCAAGTCAACCCTTGAACATGCAACCCATTTAATTATATGTGACAAGAAGTTCTCTGACACACTCGTAAGATCGAGTAATCTGGAAGAGAAAGAGCATAACCACTGTCCAAAGATATTTAAATACCATCTGCCAGAGAGAACAGCAAGGCCACTAAAAGTACACACTCCATATTAGTTTGTTGCCCACTACAAAGAGGGTAAAGGCAATTTCATCAGAACCACTCGGTATCTGGAGAGGAAGATAGGACTCATCCCTGATGGCCATCTAAAAATGTATGGGGAGGGGGTCCTCATACACGCCAAAGATGTTACTCAGGCGAAAATGTTCTCCAACCTCCCATGTCAATCAAATGGCATGTTTGAAACTATTAAACCCCATAAGACCTTCAACTTCAGTAAGGGGTGCATATACAGTTATTACCTTTTCGACATCTCCGAAGAGGAGATAGTTAAGATGTGCTCTGACAATGTGGACCATGTCACAAAAAAGAAAGGTTGGAAAAACATGATAATCTTGGTAGTTCGCACTCGACAGGTTCAAGATCGGCTCTCAATCAATGAAGATAAAACCTCTAACAAAAGGGCCTCTGCTATTCTACTGGTGCTTCAATTATGGGCAAGTTAGGAAGCAGTGGAAAGATGTCCGACGATGAGGCAACTGTTCTGCCCCAGATAACCATGTCACCACGGAATGCAGTAAAGAGGCCTACTGCTTGCACTACAGGGAAGATCATCCTGTGAACTTTAGGCAATGTACAACTTATAACTTAGAGCAAGACTTCCTTCACTTGGCCAACTCATAAAAAATCATCCTGAAAAGCGCTAGGAGAAAGCTGATGTCTCGGCAGAGGAAAGAGGGAGAAGTGAAGATCTTCTCATCCACCGTGGCTAGCCATCCTGCCAAAAAAACAAAAGATGCTCTCTCAAAACAATGCTACAGTCCCGCCCCAGAAAGGGCATCAGTTGTGGCGGCAGTGAAGAGCAGATTTAGTCCCCTTGAAAACGAGGCTAAGCCGA
Organism: Ceratothoa steindachneri; assembly: GCA_963969495.1. Lineage (NCBI taxonomy): Eukaryota > Metazoa > Arthropoda > Malacostraca > Isopoda > Cymothoidae > Ceratothoa > Ceratothoa steindachneri. The sequence goes on along the minus strand of OZ018330.1, from coordinate 16,393,981 downwards.
CATATGACGACTCAACTGAGTCATCACTGGCTGCCTCAGTCGAGGGTCCAGAGCCAAAGCCAAGGAGGGACATCACTACAAAATAGTCACTCCAGACGATACGTCCCTACTCGTCAGAGTCCTTAAACTCGGTGGAGGCGCCACCACCGGTCAAAGTCATCTTGGCAGCGGAGGTACAGGAACCATAGGCAGTATTTGCTACGTCCATAACTCGAGGACCCCCAGCGGACAAAGACCAAGACGCCGACAACATGTCGGCATCCAGGCGTCCAGGCAAAGCGGCGGGTGTGCTTTGAAACATTTTGGAACCTAGCCTTAGCTCAACGAAGTTCACCCACAGTGAAATAGTTCTAGCGGCGCTTATAGCGCATGCAGGCATAAAGCTTAGATTTGATGGCCATTTTACACTTGGCTAACCACACGGAAGCGATCGGCGTGCAAAACAGCAAAATGTTCTAGAAAAAGTAGTTAGCCCCACGGCAATGATGTTGCCGGACAAGAACTCAACGGCCTCATCGACACAACTAAATTCCTCGACTGAGACAGAAAAATCAGCCATTTACTGAAATGCAGACCACCCTGCCCACGCCAAGCACCACCGGAGCGGACTGTTTGGCGGCAGCGGCCCAGAAAATGATATTTCAATGGGAAAGTGGTCACTACAATGGAGATCACAAAACCCTAATACTCTGGGAGTGTGGGCAGGAAGCATGCGCCGAGCATGGTCTCCTGAAAAAAGATTGCTAAGAGGAAACTGGAGGAAACGAGCCTTGGTATCTCCTCCCAGTTGACTCGGAGTCCCTAATAATTCCATTGAAGGAATATGCCCTCTACGCCTAGTTCGGAGGAGATGCGAGGACTCTCTTCAAAAAAAAGACCATCACGGGAATAGCAATACGCTTCTCGGAGGGAGAACACCAGGTGTTGTCGGCCGGACAAAGGGCTGAAGGCGCTGTTGCCTTCGAGGACTTATCGAGGGAGATTTAACTCGTCATGCGAGTCTTTTCCTCCCTCCGCCTCGAAAATTGAGGCAGACGGAGCAGCTTCGGATGCAAGGGTCCCTCTTTTGGAGGATAGACCGTCTTTGAGTCACCCAGCCTAGCACTGGGTGTGGGTGTAAGAGCCAAAGCTTCTTTAGTGTTGTCTTCCTTTCCAGAAGTAGCTTTAGGAACCCCAGAAGACAGACATAGGAACAACTTCAGAGGTGTTGCCTCCTATGAGTCTAATGACTTGGTGGAAGCGCACAGCTGTTTTGCTCTATGGGAAACGGTCATGCTGGGAGAAGGAAGGAATCCCTGGTTTTAGCCGAAGTTATGTGTGAACTCTTTGTGCTCCAAGCTGTACTAGTGTAGGTAGAGGCCGCAGAAATGTTGCGAATCAGCGCAGAAGCGACGGTGCTCTCTACCATTGAGGCATAAGACTTCCCACGCAGCGACGGCCATTCTAGGACTAATTCCTTTGCCTCCTGAAATGAGAGAAGATCCTGGGCTTGAACGACCAGGATTTCCTTCTCAAGGTAATACGCACCACATTAATTCGAAGAAGCGGGGTGCGGCTCTCCGCAAGTGACATACTTGGCCACACACAATTTGGATTTATCGCGTGCGGCCTTGGAGCAACTTACACAGGTTTCGGGTAACCCCGACTTTGCACATCGACAGGAGCGATTAGTATGGCCGAAGCGGTAGCAGTAATAGCATCTCCGCGGCAGTGGCAAGAATGTCTTCACGGGGTAACGATGCCAACAGCCCACACTGACTCAGGGAGCTTGTCACAGTCGAACGTCGCGAAGAGTGTAGGGGTGTATCACGTTCGACTTGACCGCTCCATGCTTGGCCAGCTGCAATGTGATGTAATCTATAGAGTAGTCTACGAGTTTTCTCGAAAGAAACACTCCTTTCACGAAGTTCATGGTAGAGTGCGGCATCACACTCACCTGTGTGCCATCAAGGGTCCAAGGGGCACTAATCATGGCCGCTTCGCAGGGATCTGACGTATTCACAAGTAGGCTCCCGCCTCACAAATCAGTCACCTTCGGCTCTCTACCAGTTATGCTAGCCAGTGCTATCCTCTGATGTTCATCTTGCCCTTGGCCGATATGGTGCCATAGGTGGAATGAATAACCAGAAAGTGTTTGAAAGAAGCGGGCTCGAAAACGCCAGGTAGTCTTTAAATGAGGCTTCCCTATGTAATCTAGGTTCTGCTTTACGCACTTGCAATTTTTGTCTTTGTCTGGGACTTCCCACCGGGACATTTTTTTTTTTTTTTTTTTATAGAGCCCATCTGGCAACTACCCACTTGGACATAAGTCACCGAAAAACACGACAGCCTAGAATTAGGCTACTTTAAAGTTAAAATATGAAAACTTAACAATCAATATAAATTGGAAAAACTTAACAATCGAAGCAATCTCCGGCAGCGGGGGGAGGTCCCCCTCACCCCGGTGCAGGAGAGTGCAACCTAAAACAAAACAACAACAAAAAAAAAGAAACCTTAAATAAAGGGGAGAAGGCCGGCGTCCCCCAAAAAGTCAATAAGTCCACCAGTCATGGTGCACGCACTCGTCCCGAGTACAAGGGACAGGCGGTAGCGACCCCGCCCATCCCGGTACCGAGACAGGTATCGTGCGCGAAGATCACCCAGACTGGGACATTCGACAAGAATATGCCGAACAGTCTGGGGAACGACGCAGTCGTTGCAATAGGGCACATGCGAGCGCTCCACCAAGTAACGATGCGTCACACGAATGTGTCCGATTCGAAGACGACAGAAAGGAACCTGAAGCCGCCGCGGCATTGGGGGATAGGTCCATGGGAACAGTCGCGGCGCAATCGCACTCAACTTTAAGTTCCCCTCGACCGTCTCCCATCTTCTTTGCCAAGCAGTCCGAAGAGCTGCCCGTATTCCTGCCATGTAGTCAGTGTGAGGAAGAGCGAAACGCTGGTCCGGTCGCAGAGTCCTCGCGGACTCTTTGGCGCCCTCATCGGCGCGCTCATTCCCCGCAATTCCTACATGTCCAGGAACCCAGCAGAAGATAATCTCGACATCTGCCCGGCTCGCCAAAACCGTGGCGTCAAGGATTTCGCGAACCAGGGGATGCGGAGATTCCAATGCCCCGAGAGCACTCAGGGCGCTTTGTGAGTCGCTATAAATCACAATCCGGTCTCCGAACCGGGCACGTCGCGTAATCTCCCGTACCGAGTGGTGTATTGCCACCAGCTCGGCCGTGAAGACAGACGCAGCGCCTGGTAGAGCCCCGCTGACTTCAAACAGAGGGGATACGGCGTGGAAGCCGACCCCCTCTTGGGACTTGGAGCCATCCGTATACACTGGCACGGTACCAGCGTGACACGATGTGTGCTCCAAAAAGGTCGAACGCAATACTCCCGGCGCAGTACAAGCTTTGGGAGCAGAGGCGTGGCGACAAATAGCCAAATGTGGTACCCTCCAGGGTGGCGTCCTGGGCAGAACCAGGGGCGCCACCGGCCCGAGAGCTATATCTACCTCTCGAAGGAGTTTCCTGGCCCTAAACCCAAAGGGCTTAGGGTATGACTGGCGTCTCTCGGCGGCATAGGCACCATTGAGATCAGCTGCGGATGCAGTGAGAGCTGTTGGCGACTGAGGGAGGCGCCGGGCTCGCGCGTACAGGCGAGTGATGCACTGCACGCGGCGCAGAGCGAGTGGCATCTCCCCAGCATCGACCAACAGGCTCTCAATGGGGGAAGTGCGGAAGGCACCGGTCGCAAGGCGAAGGCCGGTGTGGTGGATCGAATCCACCTTCCGCAATAAACGCTCGGCTGCGGATGCATAAAACTCGCATCCGTAGTCGAGCTTCGAGCGAACAAAGGATCGATAAAAAAGTAAGGCGGTAGCCCTATCAGCGCCCCAAGCGCTGAACGTCACGGAACGGAGAATGTCCATGGCGCGGGTACAAGAGACCCTAAGGCTGCGAATGTGAGCCTCCCAGGTGAGTCGTCGGTCGAATACAAGACCAAGGAAACGGTGCGACTCAACCACATCCAGGCGCACCCCATTAAGAAACAAATCTGGGTCGGGGTGAAGCCGTGGGTGGCGGCAGAAGTGCACCACCTTAGTCTTGGCCAAAGAAAACCGAAACCTGTGCGCTTCGGCATAGCGAGAGACGCGGTTCAATGCCTGTTGGAGTCGGCGCTCCAGAGTTGGCATCTGGGCCGCGCCAAAAGAAAGCGAAAGGTCGTCCACGTAGAGCGTAGCGAGAACATCTTCCGGCAGCGCCGAGGTGATGCCGTTGATGCTCAGGGCAAAGAGTGTGACACTGAGGACACTTCCCTGCGGGACACCCTCTTCCTGCTCCTTTGGGCCGGAGAGGGCTCCCCCCACCCGTACGCGGAATCGACGATCTCGCAAAAATTCAGATATAAACATTGGGAGGCGTCCCCTCGCCCCCATCGTGTGGAGAGTCTCCATGATACCGTATCGCCATGCGGTATCATATGCCTTCTCCAGATCAAAAAACACCGTGGCGTAGTGCTGTCTACGAAGGAAAGCCTCGCAGACGGCATTTTCCAGTCGGAGCAGAGCATCCGACGTGGAGTGGAACTTACGGAAGCCGCACTGTGCAGAAGACGGATGGCCTCCGCTGTCCAGGAAATAGGCTAATCTAACATTTACCAATTTCTCCATCAACTTGCACACGCAAGAGGTTAGAGAGATTGGGCGGAAACCGGTCGGAGTAGAGTGATCTCTCCCCGGCTTGCGAAAGGCGAGCACAGTAGCGATTCGCCAGGAATCTGGGAGGAGACCCTCCACCCAGATCTTGTTAAACAAATCTAACAGATAGGCCATGCCTCGCTCACCTATGTGTCGAAGCATGGCGTACGGGACATCGTCCGCACCATGGGCGGTGTCCGCGCACGAAGCGAGAGCGGAGCGCAACTCACTCACAGTAAACTTGTCGTTGAAGGGTTCTCCGCCTCTGGAGGTAAAGTCCAGCCGGCGGCCTTCCGCGACATCACGACGTGCATTGAATGCTGGCGGAGCAGCATCACGGCTAGAGAATGCGGAAAAAGCGGTCGCTAAGGATTCCGCCACGGACGCGGGGTCCGAGATTGCGGTCCCATTCTCCTGGAGAACGGGAGGGGGGTCCTGCGAGAACTTGCCCCGAATCCTTTTGACTCGCTTCCACACCTCAGCTAAAGGGGTCTTCCCGTTAAGTGAAGACACGTATGCCCGCCAAGAAGAGCGGCGGGCGTGCTTCGAAATATACCGGAACCTAGCCCTAGCCCGACGAAATTCAGCGACAGTGAAATCGTTCGGGCGGCGCTTATAGCGCATGTAGGCATAACGCTTCTGTTTGAGGGCCGTCTCACACTCGGCCGACCACCATGGGAGTGGTCGGCGTGCAAAACGGCCAGACGTCCTAGGAATAGTAGTCAGGCCCACGGCGATGAGGTTGCCGGAGAAGAACTCAACGGCATCATCTACCGACCTAAACTCCTCGACTGAGATAGAGAATTCAGTCATTTCCTGAAATGCAGGCCACCGCGCCCGCACCAAGCACCACCGAGGTGGTCTCTCAGGCGGCAGTTGCCCTGAAAATGATATTTGAATGGGAAAGTGATCACTACCATGGAGGTCATCGACCACCCCCCAATCAAAATCAGGCTGTGCATCCGAAGAGCACAAAGATAGGTCAAGGCAAGAAAATGAAGCGGTTCTCGGACAGTGATGCGTAAACTCATCCACGTTTAGGACACCCATCTCAAGCTCTTCGATCAGATCGGCAAGGACTTGTCCCCTGGGATTTATGGAGTAATCTCCCCAGAGAGGATGCCTGCCGTTCAGATCTCCAAGCAAGAGATAGGGCCTCGGCAACCGTGCAACGACGCGGCGGAAGTCCCCCGCGTCGAAGTCAGCTGACGGTGGAATGTACGCAGAAATGATAGTATACCTCCTATCCAGGTGCAGCTGCACAGCCACTGCCTGAAAGGAGGTATCTAAAGAGAAAGGAAGAACGGAGACATCATGCCGGGTGTAAACTGCGCATCCCCCAGCCCGGCCATCCCGAGGTGGTGGGGTCGCAAGACCCTTATACCCGGGAGGGCAGGGAGGGGGCACGCACCTAGCATGGTCTCCTGCAAAAAAAATAACTAACGAAGAACGGGACGAGACGAGCCTCCGCAGCTCCTCCCAGTTGGCCCGGAGTCCAAGGCAATTCCATTGAAGGAATATGCCCTCCAGGCCTAGCTCGGAGGAGACGCGGGGGCCCTCCTCGAATTGAAGACCCTCACGGGAATGGCCGTACGCTTCCCGGGGGCAGAACCCCGGGCGCTGTTGGCCGGACAAAGCGCTGAAGGCGCTGTCGCCTTCGAGGACTTATTGGGGGAGGTTGGGCTCGCCATGCGAGTCTTTTCCTCCCTCCGCCTCGAAACCTTAGGCGGGCGTTGCGGCTTCGGAGGCGGGGGGCCCTCTTTTCGAGGAACCACCGTCTCCGAGCAACCCGCTCCACCTCGGGACGTGGGCGAAGGAGCCCAAGCTCCTTTGTTGCTGTCCTCCTTTCGGGGAACAGCTTTAGGAACCCCCGAAGATGGCCTAGCGACCATCTTCAGGGGTGTTGCCTCCTGTGAGTCTAACGACTCGGTGGAGGCGCGTGGCCGTTTCGCCTTACGGGAAACGGTCACGCTGGGGGAAGAGGGGGGAGCCCTGGTTTTAGCCGGGGCAGGGTATGAACCCTTTTTGCCGCCAGCTTTACCAGGGGAGCGCCCGGGTTGGGTAGAGCCCGCAGAAGGGCTCCGAATGGGCGCGGAAACAACCGTGCTCGTTGGCCTGGATGGGCCGGGAGCAGAGGGTGCCTTCCTAACTATTGAGGCATATGACGTCCCAGGCAGAGCCTGGCGCGCTAGGACCAAGTCCTTTGCCTCGCGGAATGAGAGTCGATCCTGGGCCTGAACGGCCAGGATTTCTTTCTCAAGGAGATATGCACCACATTGCTTCGAAGAAGCAGGGTGCGGCTCTCCGCAATTGACACACTTGGCCACACACGATTTGGACTTATCGTGTGCGACCTTGGAGCAATTTACACAGACTTCGGGTGACCCCGACTTTGCACGTCTACATGAGCGATTCGTATGGCCGAAGCGGTGACAGTAATAGCACCGCCGCGGCAGTGGCACGAATGCCTTCACGCGGTAGCGGTACCAACCGGCACGCACCGACTCAGGGAGCTTGTCACAGTCGAACGTGACGAAGAGTGTAGGGGTGGGTCTCGAGGCCCCTCCCTGTTTTCTCATCACACGTTCGACCTTGACCGCCCCATGGTCGGCCAGCTCTAAGGTGATGTCTTCAATGGAGTAGTCAACGAGTTCCCTCGCATAAACTACTCCTTTCACAAAGTTCATGGTAGAGTGCGGCGTCACACTCACCGGGGTGCCATGAAGTGTCCGAAGAGCACTAATCCTGGCCGCCTCGGCGGGATTCGCCGCATTCGCCAGAAGGCTCCCGTCCGAGAAACGGGTTACCTTCGGCTCTCTACCAATTGCACTAGCTAATCCTCTCCGCTGATGGATCATGTTGCCCTTGGACAACATGGTGCCATCAGTGGAGCGAATAACGAGGAAGCGTTTGAAGCCAGCGGGCTCGAAAACGCCAGGTAACCTCTGAATCAGGGGCCCCGATGTCATCGAGGCTCCGCCCTGTGCACTCTTGGTAGTAGTCTTCTTTGTCAGGGGCTCCGCAACCGGGGGGGCAGAGGGGGCGGATGTGCCGATCTTGGCTTGGTCGCTTGCCAGAGTAGCAGCAGACCCATCCGTCCCCGCAGCCCCCGCGGATGGAGAGGAGCCCCGAGTCTTTTTGGTCTTTTTAGTCTTTTTAGTCTTTTTCTTTTTCGGAGAGGAGGGCGGGGAATGAACCCGCTTTTCACCTCCGCCGGCAGAAGTCCCCAGGCCAGATGGACCAGCCTCAGCCAGGTCCCTCTCCGAAATGGAGAAGGTCCTGGTTGTCGTAGGGGCACCTGTCGGAGGAGATCCCTCCCCTCCTTCTACTGCCTCGGAGCCCTCAGCCATTTGAGAAGGACCTTGCATAGGGGCGGATTCGGGTTCGGTGCTTGGCGCCGAGCCCGAATTCCCCCCCATGGAAGGCCTTACCGTCTGGGGCTGGGTCTCCTCAAGGACCATGTCTATCACAGGAGGGGCCTCCAATTGGCCATCCCCTCCCAGGACATCGCAGGTCCCCTTGGCAGTGTCGCCAGTCTTGTATGGGGAGGCACAGGCCTTGACCCCGGCAAGGTTTAAAATTCTTGCCAGCAGGTCTTTTGAGGGAAGCGACCGAAGGGGCCTGGCTTCCCTCTCCCCCCTAAGGGGGTTTGCCCTACCGAGCCGCTTTGATGGGAAGCGGCTGGCTAAGGGCTGCCTGCTGGCTTTCTTGGCAGTCCCCTTGAAAAGAAAAGATGGGACTGCCGCTGGGAAAAGGGAGGTGCCCGAAAGCACCTCCAGAGAAGGGGGTGAGGGGGAGTCCCCTGCACCCGTAGGCGAAGGAGAGGAGTAAGCCTCCTCTCCGGTTAGAGAAATATGGAGGGTCCCCTGTGCAAGCACAGGGGGGGGGACCTCCATTTTTTCGGTGGAGCTGCCCAAGGGTGGCTCCGTCGATGAGCAAGGGGGAGTTAAAGGGGTTTGGGGGTTTTTTTTTGTTGTTCATCTATGGGCATGGTCACCCTATTTTTGCCACGGGACGCAATAGCTCATCACCCCTCGCAGTAGCCCGCACTGCGAGAGGTGCTTACAAGCCCGGCAGAGCCAGGCGCCGCCATTCGGGACCACCCCTCCCGCCTGGTGGCCTGGCAGTCCATCGGCATGGCGGCTCCACCTTGGACACGGCGTAAAAAATATAGGTTGTGAAGAGGAGAGGAAAAGGGATGTGAGGAAGGTATGGGTGGGGATGAAGCAGGTTGTTAAAAAAAACCCATCCCGAACCGGAGCTCAGGGGTTAGGGGACAATGTCCCCTCCCCCCTCAGCCCCGATCCGGGGTGGTTGGCTTGAGAAGAAGGTCAGCATTCTACCCTTTGAAATTAGAGGCTGACCAGAGAAAGTTGTGGGAGAGGTTGTATGAAAAGCGACAAGGTAGGGGAGAAATCGGGCTATCTGAAGGAAGGAAGAGAGGCTAAGCTGGGGCCGGACGGAGCGCTATATCCCGTCAGCACGGCGGCCAGGATGGCAAATCGCCGCGCCCCTTACGGGGTCCCACCGGGACAGACCTGAAGCCGGACATGCCGATCTCGTCTTGGTCGATTACCGAAACGGCAGCGGACTCGTCCGTCCTTGGGCTCCCGCCGAAGGAGAGGAGCCCTAAGTCTTTTTGTCTTCTTCTTGTTTCTTTGCTTTTTTATGAGAGGAGGAGGGGAAATGAACCCGGTGAGTCCTTGTGACTCCTGGTGAGTCTTTAAAACAGGAACCGTCTGTGGAGAATCTTGCACAGGGGCGAACTCAGGTTCGGTGCCGTCTGAGGCTCTGTGACTTCCTGAACCATGTCTATCTCAGGATGGGGAGCTATATTTGATCCCGCTCTAACACACCACGTTCCAATTCGAGGTGTATTCTGTCTTGTCTAATTCCGGTGAACCGGCATTCTTCGGGGAAGAGAGGGAGGCAGGTACAGTGACCCCCTGTAAACTATAGATGCACTCCAGCAGGACAATAGGGTGCACGAGCCGACGGTCCCTCTCATCCCTTGCCCCCTTAATGGGCTTGGCCCTAGCTGGTCAACTTTGGGCCGCCTGTCTGCTCTCTAATCAGTCCCATGTGAAAGAAAAGGAGAGACTATCGCTGTAAATTGATGGACACGCCAAAAAGCACCTCCACAGCAGGCGATGAGGAAGATTCCACTACAACTGTAGGCTTAGGAAAGGATTAAGCTTACGCTCCATTAAAAAAAGTTTAGAGAGGCCTCTGAGAAAGCAAAGGGAGGAAGCTCCTTTTTTCGTTGTGTTGATGTCTGAGAGAGGCTCCGACGATGGTAAAGGGGGAGGTAAAGAGAGAGTATGAAGTGGAGAATTTTCATCACTGGGTATGGGGACTCTATTATTTCTACTGGATGCAAACGCTAATCACTCCGCTCAGTAGTCCGCTCTGCGAGGGGTGAATACTGGGCAGGCGAAGCCGGCTGCCGCAATTAGAGGCCACTCCTTCCACCTGGTGGCCAGGCAGACCATCAGAATGCCCGCTCCACCTTGGGCTGGGCGTAAAATTGATTGACCGTGAAAAGAGAGAGAGAGGCTATGCGAGGAAGATAAGGGTGGAGGTGAGGGTGGAGTTAGGGCAAGCTTTAAAAACTCACTACCACCAATCGGAGCTGAGGAGCCAGGGAGGCGTTGTCTTCTCCCCCTCAGACCCAATTCGGGATGGCTGGGTGAGAAGAAGCTGGTTGGTGTATACCCTGCGAAATTAAAGACCAACCAGAGAAAGTTGTGGGAGAGGTTGTAGGAATAGTGAGGAAGCAGGGTAAGAAGACAAGGTGTCAGATGTAAGGAGAAGAGGCTAAGCTGGTGCCGGACAGGGCGCTGAGTCCCGTTAGCAGGGTGGCCAGAAAAGCAAATTGCCGTGCCTATTAGGGAAGAAGGAGCTGGAGAGTTTTGGAGTTGGTATGGTGTGCACGAGCTAGGTATCTTAGTTCAGATTCCATCCTTTGTTTAGCTAGTCTTGGAAGTACTGTTCCGGCACAAAATGATTAGGTTGGGAGGGATTTAAAGGCCCTTGTAACCAGTCGTAGGCCTTAGTAGTAAAGAGAGTCTAATTTGCCTAGGGTTGTGTTTGTAGCCGCTCCATATAGAAGGCAGCCATCGCTAATGCTGAACAGAGGTAGGGTGTGGTATAGATAAAATAGTGTGTTTTTATGTCTGTTTCCAAATGGAGATAGGAGTTTTTTGACGAGGTTGGTTACGTTGATGCAGCATCTACTGTGATCATTTATATGATCCTTCTACGTAAACCTTTGATCTTTTATCATGCCCTAGAATCTAGTTTGTTTTTCAAATGTAATATGATGGTGGTTAATCCGTAGGTCCATAAGAAGGGTAGTTCTTTCCCTACTGAAGGTGATGGTCACACATTTCTTTAGTGATATTATGAAACCTTGGTGTGTAGTATAATAGGCAATATTATTTATTGCTATTTGTAGATATTTGCTACTTAATCTTGAGAGCTACAGTGAACAGATAGCGGTGAGACTTGTACTTTGTACTCTAACCTCTATTGCGCTTAGAGGCGTGTTTAATGGATGTGGGCTAGGGGGGTATCATGGAGAATGTATATATGTAGAGTTTCTTTTGGTTCAAGCCGTTAGCGGTGAATGGCAATTGTATTGGCAGTTTAGTTCATTTTGCGGATTAGTGCATATGGTTTCGCTGATACATATGCCTATCGTCTCTTGCTCTGCTATTAATTTCTGGATAGATTCTAAGTTATCACGAAGGCCGCGCATGTTCCACTGAATGAAACAGGTAATTTGCTCGGTGTTTCCGGTATTTGTAGTGATCTTAATAAACTTAGGGATCCAGGTTCGGCGGAGCTTCTGGTTTTGAATGATCGCCTAGGTGTTGCTAGCTTTAATGGCTTTTGCGATGTCAGGTTCGGGCTGTTGGAGTGGCTTTGAGTTGGTGTAATTTTACTTAAAAGGTGGTTTTCTTTTGTTATTTGGTGGCGTTGTTTAATGTTACGTAATGTTTCTGCTAAGTGCATTTCCCTCTGTGAAACGGTGAAGAATGCTCGCTGTGGGATCTGTTAGGTGGGTGTCATTATTGGTGACATTGCTTTATGCCCGTCGTATGGGTTAAGCCTCTCGGTTACTCTAGGTTTTCCACTAGATGCGGAAGTCACCAGTGGTCGAAGATTTAAAGGTGATGACTTAATCTGCGGAGCTTCTGCTAAATGTGAGCATCTAGGTTGACATCTGTTCCGGGCTTCATTGAGCTTGTTTAAATCCATCTGTATTACCATGCTGGATTATAATCCACCAGTACTTATCTTGGGTCATTTGGTGAAGATCGAGGGATGTTCTATGGGGAGATGCGACCAACTGATCTTCGTAGTACACTGTCTCCTCACTAGAAGAGCTGTTCTTTCTGCTTGCCTATATCTCTGGCGTTTTTGTGGGTGATGTGGAAGAGGTTGATTTGGGCGATTCTTGTCTGTTTTTTGTGTGATGTTGTCTTGGGAGCTTCAGATTAGGAATACTCTAGATTTGGGGATTCAGTGATTGATTTGGGATTGTTGGAGTATAGGGTTTTCTAAGGTGTATTGTATTTTGGCGGTTTGTTTGGCGATCTTGCTGGTTTTTGCTGTTTATATTTTTCCTTTTGGAGCTTTTGGTTGAGAGCTTAATCCACCAGTAGAGACTTTAGGGTGTTAATTTTTAGTATCAGCATAACTGGCTTTGTTCACAGATCTTCCTTCTTCCGCCATATCGGCCAAAGCTTGGTGCCTGCGAATGCCGTAACGGACCATTCTAATTGGCACATCTCGAAAGAGGAAGGGTTTGCATACTTTTCTAAATGCATAATGGATTTCTCTACAGTAATATAGTGTTTATCTCTGCTGCATGGTTCGCTGTTGTGCCGACTGGAAACATTTGAAGCATAGTTTCGGCTTCGACGTGTAGTATTTGGCTGGATGACCAAACTTAAGGCATGATCTGCCCTGGATTGGGGAGAGCTACACTTCTTGTATTTGTATAATTATTCCAGCAAATCTATGAGTAATTAAGTTTGGATGGTTTGTTGTTTAAAAGTGATCTTACGATTTTTAGGAGGATGAGGCGGTTGGATGATTTCCTTTCGAAGATCTATTCGGTGGCCGTCATCTTCAAAAGCTGTTGTATGCCTTTATATATAAAGGACTGTGTTATTTGGCCCAGGCATATACATACTGAGTAGGGCGTGACAACTCTAGTATTATGCCCGTTGTTTTCAGTGGAGTTTATTCCATGCTCACTTAAGGCACTTCCAGAGTTCTAATGCACAAAATGGGTTATTGCTTGTAGTTTTACAGGTTATGTATCGGAACCGGCAGCCTGGCCAGAATATTTGTCTTAGGTTGTTAAAGGTTTGTTTTTGTTTATCGTTCGTTGATTGAATGGTTACTTTTATGTTTTTAGCGGTATCCATGGCCAAAATTTTCCATTCGCCACCCTTGCCTGTGACGGCTAACACTGACCCCAACAAGGAAACAGCACTACTAGGCACCTTTTGATTGGCCCCGGCCGCTATCATGAGGTGGGGGAGATACGCCTTCTCCGCCATCCTTTGGGAAAAATCGGACTAAATCTTACACATGGCGTGGTAGGCAGGTCAGAGTAACGGGTCCTGCCCTGTGACTGACTTAAGAGCGTTTAGGGTTAGCACGCCTAACATTGGGTCATCAGAGTAAGTAATGAGCATGTCCTTGGAGGTGACCAGGTCGAGGTCGAGGAGATCCATGGGCAGTGGAAAAAGTAGCCGATGAAAGGGCAAAGAAAGTGATCAGTAAAAAGGGCGGATGGAAGGATAATGCAGGTTGAAAGAGAATTGGTACAGAAGAATAGGGAGGGATTTGCTGAAGAAGAAGAGGATGACTAAGCTGGGGTCGGAAGGGACGTTGAGTCCCGTCAGCACGGCGGCCAGGGAAACACATTGCCGTGCCCCTTACGGGTAGAAGGTAGGTATGTAAGTAGTTAGTTAGGTAGACATGTAGGTAAGTAGTTAGATAGGTATGCAGGTAATTAGTTAGGCAGACTTGTAAGTAAGTAGTTAGGTAGACACATGTAGGTAGGTGGGTAGTTAGGTAAGTATGTACGTAGTTATTTAGGTATGCAGGTAGTTAGGTAGGTAGTTAAGCAGGTAGTTAGTTAGATTAGTACTTAGCTAGGTAGTTAGTTAGTTAGATTGGTAATTAACTCGGTAGATAGATAGGAAGGTAGGTGGGTAGTTAAGTAGGTGGGTAGGTAGGTAGGTTCATAGTGTCACACGGGATTAAATTACTTGGCAAGCCATCACTTATCTCTACTGAAAAGGTATCGTTTAAGAAATCCCCGTAGTTTACAGATGAGGTCTGTCCCCCTTCCAGCCTCCCTCCCATCCGCCATAGATATTTACGTGGCATTTTCTCCACTGAAAACAAGCTCGCGATCTTCGGAGAGAGGAGCGCACATATTCTTGAGGCCAATTCCGGTATACCACACCATTGACTTTGCTGCGTAAATATCACTTCTATGAGTCTCATCTCTCTCAAGCGACGTTATACATTCTGGAGAGACATTCAGGGTCAAGTTCTCGACCACTTGACGTAAAATACCGGTTGTTCGTCTCAAATCGGCATTACAAGGAATTCAGGTGCTTCGTGCGATCTTCTCAGGGGCGTTTTATTATCGGCGACTCCTTTCTTCTTCTACGCGCAGGAGCCGGTCGGAATCATCATGAAGCTTTATAATGTTTAAAATCACCTTGGCGATGATTACAATGCCTCAAAATACTAGAGACTACCGTTCCTTCAATCTTACAACCTTAACCCATCTCGCTATCCTGATACCATCAGTAGCAGTCTAAAGTACTCGTAGAACATTATTTCCATAAAAACGATAGGAATTTTTCGTGCAAAATGAAAGCTATAAGTTATTGTTCTCTCGTTTTGGACGCGTCCTTTCTTCAAATACACATCACATTCTTCATAAATGATATCGATAATATCATCTTTTGGGTTACTGGACATGTAAGTATGGCGTGTAATGAGCGCGACGATGTGGGTGCCAAAGAGTTCGCTAGACCAGCATTTTGATCTTCCTCACAGTGACTACATGACATGACATGGGAAAGCGATGGGAACGTAAAGATGTTTGCCATTGCGCCGCGACTGTTCCCGTAGAGCTATCTCCCAATGCCTCGATAGCTTCAGGTCGCTTTGAGTTGTCTTCAAACTGAGTACACTAGAAGTACGAACCGCCATTTGATGGGGTGTTCCCTTATACCAATCTTCGGTGACTGCCTTGTCACATAGACTGGTTTGCACATTCCTGTTGAATGACGCAGTCTGTGGCATCTTAGGGCACGTTACCAGTCCTAGTACCTAGACGAGAGGGGGCGCTGCCGCTTGTCTAGATGGATTCGTGTAAATAGACCTGTGGACTTATTGACTTTCTGATGTTGGTTGCATTCTCCGGTACCGGGGAAAGGCCGACTTTTCCCCGACGCTGGAGAGTTCCTCCTGCTTTGTCTTCTTGCTTGTTTGTTGTTTGGTTTGGTTTGCTTTCGCTTGTTTTTTTTAATGTGTATTGGATTTGTTTGGCGTTTATTTTTAATCTAGCCTAATAATAGGCTAATATTCATTGGTGTGGCATTCGCCATAAGAAATAGGCGGGGTCGGTTTGTCAATGACCATTTTAGCTCGACTCTCCAGGACCAGTAAATGATCCCATTCTCAAATTTTCTCATCCTATCAACAATAGAAAGGAACAGTGGGAGTCTTTTGTTGCATGGGGCTCCGCTTTCAAGCGAGGCATCGTCTTCCCTAGGTGCTAGGGAGGAGGAGGTAAATTGAGCTACCATTTCTACACGAGGAGTGCACTATTTTCACGATATAGCCTTGGCAGATACATGTGAAGTGCACTATGGAAAGATTCATATAATATAATTTGAGATTTGTGGTAAATGAATTCGCTATATCCATAAAACTATATGTTAAGAATGCAAATTTTTGAACGGTGAATTTTAGTTTGTGGGTCACATATGTATATTTGAAGCTTTAATCCAAGTTTTTTCTAAGATTTTCTTTTAATTTCGAAAAACAGCCGAAATGGCTGGTTTTTCGTGCATGTGCTTTTATCAAAGTTCTTTCTAAGAGTTCAGAAAAAATAAATAGGATTATCGAATGATTTGTAATTCTTAAATATAGAAATAATTACCAATCGTGAAGTTCAAAAAATGTATTAAAATTAAGGCATGGATGTGGGGTGGTAGTATATAAAAGCAAATTTAGATGGGCAAAAAAAAAAGAGCTCTGAGGATTGTTTTTTCCGTATATCAAAAGAATTCCGATAGAAAATGGAAAGAAACGAAAGATGAATATGAAAAAACTAATAAACCAAGGTTAAATTATCAGGAGACATGTACTGAAGCGTTTTATGTGTATATTATATTTTAGACCAAATCCCCATTGCTAGAGCTTACGCTTCGCAGGCAGACCTTGGTCTGCCTGCGAAGCGTAAGCTGCTCCTTTAAATAAGAGTGGCGAAGCCGCTCCTCATGTATATTATATATTTATTTATTTTTAATTACTCTAATACTCAGTTGGACCCCCTTTTGCTGTTTGATTATAGCCATAAATCTTCATGGCCTTGATTTCGCAAAATTTTCCCAAAGTTCTGAGACTACCTTTTCCCCCTTAGCTTGTAATTATTGTCATACAGTTCCGTTTTATTTGTTTTAAATCTAAGAACGCACCTAGCGACTGCTTACCAGGGCGCCGTAATCACAGCAAAACTTACTAATAGACTAGATTACATAACAAATAACAAAGATAAAAACGGAACAAGGGCTAAGGCAGAAGATAAAAAAAGGAACAATAGAAACAAATAAAAACAAAGAACAAGATATAACAACAAGAGGGAAGCGCGCTGCGGCGTCGGGAGTAACCCCCTCCCCCGGCGCAAGAACATGCGACCTACAAAAAAGAGCTCAATATAATCGAGGAGGCCAACCTCGTCCAAAAATTCAAATAGTCCGAAAGTCTGTGTGCACGAACTCGTCCCGAGTACAAGGGACACGTAGTGCCAAACAGTCCAGGAGATAACACAGTCGTCGCAATAAAGCGCAGGTGAGCGCTCCATAAAATGGCTGTGTGTCCCGCGAGTGTGTCCAATTCCGAGACGATAGAAATCAACCTGAAACCGTCGCGCATTGGGGGATAGGTCCATGGGAAGAGTCACGGTGCAATGGCACGCAACTTTAAGTTCCCCTCGACCGTCTCCCATCTTCTTTGCCATGCAGCCCTGAGGGCTGCCCGTAGTCCTTCGGTGTGAGGAAGAGCCAAAGGCTAGTCTTGTCGCACACTCTCGCCGGACATGTCAAAGAACCCAGCAAAAGATAATCTCGACATCCAACCGGCTCGCCAAGAAAGTGGCGTTACGGATATCGTGATTTTTTTTTTTTTTTTTTTTTATAGAGCCCATCTGGCAACTACCCACTTGGGCATAAGTCGCCGAAAAACACGACAGCCTAGAATTAGGCTACTTTAAAGTTAAAATATGAAAACTTAACAATCAATATAAATTTGAAAAACTTAACAATCGAAGCAATCTCCGGCAGCGGGGGGAGGTCCCCCTCACCCCGGTGCAGGAGAGTGCAATCTAAAACAAAACAATAACAAAAAAAGGAACCTTAAATAAAGGGGAGAAGGCCGGCCTCCCCCAAAAAGTCAATAAGTCCACCAGTCATGGTGCACGCACTCGTCCCGAGTACAAGGGACAGGCGGTAGCGACCCCGCCCATCCCGGTACCGAGACAGGTATCGTGCGCGAAGATCACCCAGACTGGGACATTCGACAAGAATATGCCGAACAGTCTGGGGGACGACGCAGTCGTTGCAATAGGGCACATGCGAGCGCTCCACCAAGTAACGATGCGTCACACGAGTGTGTCCGATTCGAAGACGACAGAAAGCAACCTGAAGCCGCCGCGGCATTGGGGGATAGGTCCATGGGAACAGTCGCGGCGCAATGGCACGCAACTTTAAGTTCCCCTCGACCGTCTCCCATCTTCTTTGCCAAGCAGTCCGAAGAGCTGCCCGTATTCCTGCCATGTAGTCGGTGTGAGGAAGAGCGAAACGCTGGTCCGGTCGCAGAGTCCTCGCGGACTCTTTGGCGCCCTCATCGGCGCGCTCATTCCCCGCAATTCCTACATGTCCAGGAACCCAGCAGAAGATAATCTCGACATCTGCCCGGCTCGCCAAAACCGTGGCGTCACGGATTTCGCGAACCAGGGGATGCGGAGATTCCAATGCCCCGAGAGCACTCAGGGCGCTTTGTGAGTCGCTATAAATCACAATCCGGTCTCCGAACCGGGCACGTCGCGTAATCTCCCGTACCGAGTGGTGTATTGCCACCAGCTCGGCCGTGAAGACAGACGCAGCGCCTGGTAGAGCCCCGCTGACTTCAAACAGAGGGGATACGGCGTGGAAGCCGACCCCCTCTTGGGACTTGGAGCCATCCGTATACACTGGCACGGTACCAGCGTGACACGATGTGTGCTCCAAAAAGATCGAACGCAATACTCCCGGCGCAGTACAAGCTTTGGGAGCAGAGGCGTGGCGACAAATAGCCAAATGTGGTACCCTCCAGGGTGGCGTCCTGGGCAGAACCAGGGGCGCCACCGGCCCGAGAGCTATATCTACCTCTCGAAGGAGTTTCCTGGCCCTAAACCCAAAGGGCTTAGGGTATGACTGGCGTCTCTCGGCGGCATAGGCACCATCGAGATCAGCTGCGGATGCAGTGAGAGCTGTTGGCGACTGGGGGAGGCGCCGGGCTCGCGCGTACAGGCGAGTGATGCACTGCACGCGGCGCAGAGCGAGTGGCATCTCCCCAGCATCGACCAACAGGCTCTCAATGGGGGAAGTGCGGAAGGCACCGGTCGCAAGGCGAAGGCCGGTGTGGTGGATCGAATCCACCTTCCGCAATAAACGCTCGGCTGCGGATGCATAAAACTGGCATCCGTAGTCGAGCTTCGAGCGAACAAAGGATCGATAAAAAAGTAAGGCGGTAGCCCTATCAGCGCCCCAAGCGCTGAACGTCACGGAACGGAGAATGTCCATGGCGCGGGTACAAGAGACCCTAAGGCTGCGAATGTGAGCCTCCCAGGTGAGGCGTCGGTCGAATACAAGACCAAGGAAACGGTGCGACTCAACCACATCCAGGCGCACCCCATTAAGAAACAAATCTGGGTCGGGGTGAAGCCGTGGATGGCGACAGAAGTGCACCACCTTAGTCTTGGCCAAAGAAAAGCGAAACCTGTGCGCTTCGGCATAGCGAGAGACGCGGTTCAATGCCTGTTGGAGTCGGCGCTCCAGAGTTGGCATCTGGGCCGCGCCAAAAGAGATCGAAAGGTCGTCCACGTAGAGCGTAGCGAGAACATCTTCCGGCAGCACCGAGGTGATGCCGTTGATGCTCAGGGCAAAGAGTGTGACACTGAGGACACTTCCCTGCGGGACACCCTCTTCCTGCTCCTTTGGGCCGGAGAGGGCTCCCCCCACCCGTACGCGGAATCGACGATCTCGCAAAAATTCAGATATAAACATTGGGAGGCGTCCCCTCGCCCCCATCGTGTGGAGAGTCTCCATGATACCGTATCGCCATGCGGTATCATAGGCTTTCTCCAGATCAAAAAACACCGTGGCGTAGTGCTGTCTACGAAGGAAAGCCTCGCAGACGGCATTTTCCAGTCGGAGCAGAGCATCCGACGTGGAGTGGAACTTACGGAAGCCGCACTGTGCAGAAGACAGATGGCCTCCGCTGTCCAGGAAATAGGCTAATCTAACATTTACCAATTTCTCCATCAACTTGCACACGCAAGAGGTTAGAGAGATTGGGCGGAAACCGGTCGGAGTAGAGTGATCTCTCCCCGGCTTGCGAAAGGCGAGCACAGTAGCGATTCGCCAGGAGTCTGGGAGGAGACCTTCCACCCAGATCCTGTTGAACAAATCTAATAGAAAGGCCATGCCTCGCTCACCCAGGTGTCGAAGCATGGCGTACGGGACATCGTCCGGACCATGGGCGGTGTCCGCGCACGAAGCGAGAGCGGAACGCAACTCACTCACAGTAAACTTGTCGTTGAAGGGTTCTCCGCCTCTGGAGGTAAAGTCCAGCCGGCGGCCTTCCGCGACATCACGACGTGCATTGAATGCTGGCGGAGCAGCATCACGGCTAGAGAATGCGGAAAAAGCGGTCGCTAAGGATTCCGCCACGGACGCGGGGTCCGAGATTGCGGTCCCATTCTCCTGGAGAACGGGAGGGGGGTCCTGCGAGAACTTGCCCCGAATCCTTTTGACTCGCTTCCACACCTCAGCTAAAGGGGTCTTCCCGTTAAGTGAAGACACGTATGCCCGCCAAGAAGAGCGGCGGGCGTGCTTCGAAATATACCGGAACCTAGCCCTAGCCCGACGAAATTCAGCGACGGTGAAATCGTTCGGGCGGCGCTTATAGCGCATGTAGGCATAACGCTTCTGTTTGAGGGCCGTCTCACACTCGGCCGACCACCATGGGAGTGGTCGGCGTGCAAAACGGCCAGACGTCCTAGGAATAGTAGTCAGGCCCACGGCGATGAGGTTGCCGGAGAAGAACTCGACGGCCTCATCTACCGACCTAAACTCCTTGACTGAGATAGAGAATTCAGTCATTTCCTGAAATGCAGGCCACCGCGCCCGCGCCAAGCACCACCGAGGTGGTCTCTCAGGCGGCAGTTGCCCTGAAAATGATATTTGAATGGGAAAGTGATCACTACCATGGAGGTCATCGACCACCCCCCAATCAAAATCAGGCTGTGCATCCGAAGAGCACAAAGATAGGTCAAGGCAGGAAAATGAAGCGGTTCTCGGACAGTGATGCGTAAACTCATCCACGTTTAGGACACCCATCTCAAGCTCTTCGATCAGATCGGCAAGGACTTGTCCCCTGGGATTTATGGTGTAATCTCCCCAGAGAGGATGCCTGCCGTTCAGATCTCCAAGCAAGAGATAGGGCCTCGGCAACCGTGCCACGACGCGGCGAAAGTCCCCCGCGTCGAAGTCAGCTGACGGTGGAATGTACGCAGAAATGATAGTATACCTCCTATCCAGGTGCAGCTGCACAGCCACTGCCTGAAAGGAGGTATCTAAAGAGAAAGGAAGAACGGAGACATCATGCCAGGTGTAAACCGCGCATCCCCCAGCCCGGCCGTCCCGCGGTGGTTGGGTCGCAAGACCCTTATACCCCGGGAGGGCAGGCAGGGGGCACGCGCCTAGCATGGTCTCCTGCAAAAAAATAGCTAACGGGGAACGGGATGAGGCGAGCCTCCGCAGCTCCTCCCAGTTGGCCCGGAGTCCACGGCAATTCCATTGAAGGAATATGCCCTCCAGGCCTAGCTCGGAGGAGACGCGGGGGCCCTCCTCGAATTGAAGACCCTCACGGGAATGGCCGTACGCTTCCCGGGGGCAGAACCCCGGGCGCTGTTGGCCGGACAAAGCGCTGAAGGCGCTGTCGCCTTCGAGGACTTATTGGGGGAGGTTGGGCTCGCCATGCGAGTCTTTTCCTCCCTCCGCCTCGAAACTTTAGGCGGGCGTTGCGGCTTCGGAGGCGGGGGGCCCTCTTTTCGAGGAACCACCGTCTCCGAGCCACTCGCTCCACCTCGGGGCGTGGGCAAAGGGGCCGAAGCTCCTTTGTTGCTGTCCTCCTTTCGGGGAACAGCTTTAGGAACCCCGGAAGATGGCCTAGCGACCATCTTCAGGGGTGTTGCCTCCTGTGAGTCTAACGACTCGGTGGAGGCGCGTGGCCGTTTCGCTTTACGCGAAACGGTCACGCTGGGGGAAGAGGGGGGAGCCCTGGTTTTAGCCGGGGCAGGGTATGAACCCTTTTTGCCGCCAGCTTTACCAGGGGAGCGCCCAGGTTGGGTAGAGCCCACAGAAGGGCTCCGAATGGGCGCGGAAACAACCGTGCTCGTTGGCCTGGATGGGCCAGGAGCAGAGGGTGCCCCTCTAACTATTGAGGCATATGACGTCCCAGGCAGAGCCGGGCGCGCCAGGACCAAGTCCTTTGCCTCGCGGAATGAGAGTCGATCCTGGGCCTGAACGGCCAGGATTTCTTTCTCAAGGAGATATGCACCACATTGCTTCGAAGAAGCAGGGTGCGGCTCTCCGCAATTGACACACTTGGCCACACACGATTTAGACTTATCGTGTGCGACCTTGGAGCAATTTACACAGACTTCGGGTGACCCCGATTTTGCACGTCTACATGATCGATTCGTATGGCCGAAGCGGTGGCAGTAATAGCACCGCCGCGGCAGTGGCACGAATGCCTTCACGCGGTAGCGGTACCAACCGGCACGCACCGACTCAGGGAGCTTGTCACAGTCGAACGTGACGAAGAGTGTAGGGGTGGGTCTCGAGGCCCCTCCCTGTTTTCTCATCACACGTTCGACCTTGACCGCCCCATGGTCGGCCAGCTCTAGGGTGATGTCCTCAATGGAGTAGTCAACGAGTTCCCTCGCATAAACTACTCCTTTCACAAAGTTCATGGTAGAGTGCGGCGTCACACTCACCGGGGTGCCATGAAGTGTCCGAAGAGCACTTATCTTGGCCGCCTCGGCGGGATTCGCCGCATTCGCCAGAAGGCTCCCGTCCGAGAAACGGGTTACCTTCGGCTCTCTACCAATTGCACTAGCTAATCCTCTCCTCTGATGGATCATGTTGCCCTTGGACAACATGGTGCCATCAGTGGAGCGAATAACGAGGAAGCGTTTGAAGCCAGCGGGCTCGAAAACGCCAGGTAACCTCTGAATCAGGGGCCCCGATGTCATCGAGGCTCCGCCCTGTGCATTCTTGGTCTTAGTCGTAGTCATGGGCTCCGCACACGAGGGGGTAGAGGGGCCGGATGTGCCGATCTTGGCTTGGTCGCCTACCAAAGTGGCAGCAGACCCATCCGTCCCCGCAGCCCCCGCGGATGGAGAGGAGCCCCGAGTCTTCTTCGTCTTTTGAGTCTTTTTAGTCTTTTTCTTTTTAGGAGAGGAGGGCGGGGAATGAACCCGCTTTTCACCTCCGCCGGCAGAAGTCCCCAGGCCAGATGGACCAGCCTCAGCCAGGTCCCTCTCCGAAATGGAGAAGGTCCTGGTTGTCGTAGGGGCACCTGTCGGAGGAGATCCCTCCCCTCCTTCTACTGCCTCGGAGCCCTCAGCCATTTGAGGAGGACCTTGCATAGGGGCGGATTCGGGTTCGGTGCTTGGCGCCGAGCCCGAATTCCCCCCCATGGAAGGCCCTACCGTCTGGGGCTGGGTCTCCTCAAGGACCATGTCTATCACAGGAGGGGCCTCCAGTCGGCCATCCCCTCCCAGGACATCGCAGGTCCCCTTGGCAGTATTGTCACTAGTCAGGTGGTGTGGGGAGGCACAGGCCTTGACCCCAGCAAGGTTCAAAATTCTTGCCAGCAGGTCTTTTGAGGGAAGCGACCGAAGGGGCCTGGCTTCCCTCTCCCCCCTAAGGGGGTTTGCCCTACCGAGCCGCTTGCACGAGGGGCGGTCGGCAATGGGCTGCCTGCTGGCTTTCTTGGCAGTCCCCTTAGAAAGCAAAGGAGGGACTGCCGCTGGAGATAGGGAGGTGCCCGAAAGCACCTCCAGAGAAGGGGGTGAGGGGGAGTCCCCTACACCCGTAGGCGTAGGAGAGGAGTAAGCCTCCTCTCCGGTTAAAGAATTATGGAGGGTCCCTTGCGCAAGCACAAGGGGGGGGACCTCCATTTTCTCGGTGGAGCTGCCCGAGGGCGGCTCCGTAGATGTTTTTGGGGAAGTTGGGGGTTGGGGTTTTTGTTTTTTTTCATACATGGGCATGGTGACCCTCTTTTGATTACGGGACGCAATAGCTCATCACCTCTCGCAGTTGCCCGCACTGCGAGAGGTGCTTACAAGCCCGGCAGAGCCAGGCGCCGCCATTCGGGACCACCCCTCCCGCCTGGTGGCCTGGCAGTCCTTCGTCATGGCGGCTCCACCTTGGACACGGCGTAAAAAATATAGGTTGTGAAGAGGAGAGTAAAAGGGATGTGAGGAAGATGTGGGTGGGGATGAAGCAGGTTGTTAAAAAAACCCCATCCCGAACCGGAGCTGAGGGGTTAGGGAACAATGTCCCCTCCCCCCCTCAGCCCCGATCCGGGGTGGTTGGCTTGAGAAGAAGGTCAGCATTCTACCCTGTGAAATTAGAGGCTGACCAGAGAAAGTTGTGGGAGAGGTTGTATGAAAAGCGACGAGGTAGGGGAGAAATCGGGCTATCTGAAGGAAGGAAGAGAGGCTAAGCTGGGGCCGGACGGAGCGCTGGATCCCGTCAGCACGGCGGCCAGGATGGCAAATCGCCGCGCCCCTTACGGGGACGGATATCGTGAAGCAGGGGATTTGGATGTTCTAATGCGCGAGAGCACTCGGGGCGCTTTGTGAGGCGCTATAAATCACACCTGTTCTCCGAACCGGACACGTCGCATTATATCCCGTATCGAGTGGTGTATTGCAACCAGCTCGGCAGTGAAGACAGTCGCAGCACCTTGCAGAGCCCCACTGACTTCAAGCGGAGAGGATACAGCGTGGAACCCCAACCTCTCTTGAGACTTAGAGCCATCTGTATACACTTGGACGATGCAGCGTGACAAGAAATGTGCTCCAAAAAGGCCGAATACAATATTCCTAGCGTGGTAGATAGAAGCTTTGTGAGCAGATGCGTGAAGACAAATATTCAAAGGTGGTACCTTCCAGGGTAACATCCTGGGTATAACTAGGAAGACCAGCGGCCCGAGAGCTATCCCTAGCTCTCGAAGGGTTTAGGGTATGACTGGCGTATATCGGCGGCATAGGCACCGTCGTGATCAGCTGTGGATTCAGTGCGAGCTGTTGGAGACTTAGGTAAGCGCCGAGCTAGCGTGTAAATACAAATAATGCACTGTGCACGACACAGAGCGAGTGGCTTCTCCCCAGCGTCGACAAGTTATGGGACGTGCGGAAGGCACCGGTCGCCAAGCGAAGGCCGGTGTAGTGGATAAAGTCTACCCTCCGCGATACGTGCTAGGGTGCGGAAGTATAAAACTAGCATATTTAGTTGAGCTTCGAAGGAAGAAGGGATCGAAAAAAAAAGTAAGGCAGTAGCCCTATCAACTCCATAGGTGCCAAACGTCACGGAACGAAGAATATCTATGACACGAACACAAGAGACCCTAAGGCGGCGAATATGAGTTTCCCAGGTGAGGCGTCGGTCAAATACAAGACCAAGGAAACAGGGCGAGTCCACCACTTCCAGGATAACCACATTTAGAAATAAGTCCGGGTCATGATGGAGCCGTGAATGTCGGCAGAAGGGCATCATCTTTAATTGTGGCCAATGAAAACCGATGCCTGTGCGGTTCGGCATAGCGAGAGACGGGGTTCAATGCCTGTTGGAGCCGAAGATCCAGAGTTGTCATCTGGGCCTCGCCAAAAGAGATCGAAAGGTCGTCCACGTAGAGCGTAGCGAGAACATCTTCCGGCAGCCCCGAGGCGATTCCTTTGATGCTCAGGACAAAAGGTATGACACTGAGGACCATCCTCTGCGTACACATTCTTCCTGCTCCATTTGGCCTTAGAGGGCAATCTGGAATCAATGATCTCACAAAAATTCAGACTCAAAGATTCTGAGGCGTAGTGCGGGAAGGACAGGTGGCTTCGGCTATCCAGAAAAAAAACTAGTCTAAGATTGACCAATTTCTCCATCAACTTGAAAATGCTAGAGGTTAGATAGATTGGGCAGAAATCGGCCGAGATATAGTGATCTCTCCCTTGTTTGTGAAAATCTAGCAAAGGAGCAATTCGCCAAGAGTCTGGGAAGATACGCTCTACCCAGATCCTGTTGAACAAATCTAACAGAAAGTCCATGACTTGCTCAACCTGGTGTCTAAGCATGGCGATCGGGACATTGTTCGGACCAGGGACGGTTTCCGAGCACGAAGCGAGAGCGGAACGCAACTAACTCAATATAAACCTGTCGTTTCAGAGTTCTCCGCCTCTGGAAGGAAAGTCCAGTTGAAGCCTCCCGCGACATCATGACACGCATTAAATGCTGGCGAAGCAGCAACCCGGCTAGAGAATGCGGAGAAAGCGGTCGCAAAGGACTCTGTCACTTATGCAGAGTCCGAGATTGTAGGCCCATTCTCCTGGATAATCGTAGAGGGTACTGCGGGACTTGTCCCGAATCCTTTTGACTCGCTCCCACAACTCTGCTAGATAGTTTTCCAGTTAAGTGAAGACACGTATGCTCGCCAGCAAGAGCGGCGGGTGTGCTTCGAAACACAACCGTAACCTAGTTCTAGCTCGACAAAATTTCCTGACAGGTAAATCGTTTGGGGGCCTTTATAGTCCATGCAGGCATAACGCTTCTGTTTGGGGACCGTCTTACACCGGCTGACCACCAAGGAAGCGATCGGCGTGCAAAATTTGGTCTTTTATATCTAAAGGTAAAATAAACTGAATTTATTTATTGACAGATGATTTATTTCCTATTTATTATACAGAATATTTCAATAGTCAGTTTATCCCCCCTTTAGCAGGCTTCTAGTGACAGTTGGCAATAACGCACCATCGTTATGTGGCAATATTCAATTATACCATGCGGTCAAACTGTTGTAGCTCACGTTTCCTTTAGTTATAAGCCAGTAGAGGTCAGTGTAGGGTACTTGTTTCTGTTTTATGCCTTTTATATCCACTCTGTGTTGTTCAAATTACAAATTCATGAGGTACATTACATTTAAAGTGCAAGTAAAGTGTTATTTCAATTCCAGGTCGAGATGGGTATAAATAGTGACATTAGTCCCCATAAAATTGGACAAATAGAAGTGTATTTGACTGAAAGCACATTTCAACAGGTAGAAATTGCAAAGAAACTAAATGTTTCAACTAGGACAATTAGTTAAATTTCAGAGAAAATTGAAAAATAACAAGGATGTGTTGCTAAAAATGGTTGGGAACTGTGGTTGTAAGCGAGTAATAATCCCTAGGTTTGATAGAAAAATCAAAAGAATATCTCTCAACAATAGAAGAGCATCTCGTAGGAGAACATCACTGTGCATCCTCGAACAATTAACAACAGACTTTTAGAAATTGGATTACATGCATATCGTCCAAGGAAAAAAAAACTAGGCTTACCCCGACGAAGGTGGAGGCGCGCCATGCATGGATTAAAAATCATATTGCATGGACTTCTGAGGAATAAGACCAGGTAAGACCATCTAAAATAGTAGATTAGAGTCTTTATGTATCGTGTGATGGTAAAATATAACATTTATTGATAAAATAACATGTTATGATCGATTTAAATCATGAAGCTAGCTTTATGAAGAATTATAAATGACTTTTAATTTCTGATTGCCATAGACTAAACAGTAATTTATTTTGGATGTCCTATTAGTCAAATATGGTTTTCAATCGTTGCTGGTGGTGTTTTCGGACGAATCCACAATAGCAGTACTCGATTATTGGGTGCAAAGCGTGAAAAGGAGGCCTTGTGAGAAATTTCTCCCAGGATTGTCTTCAAAAAACGGTAAAATTTCCACAAAAGATTTATGGTTTATGGTGCAATTTGTATATATGGAACTAGTCGTCTGAAGATAATTGTAAGGACAATGAACCAAGAGAGGTACACAGAGGTACTCGACCACATGCCATGCAGCAAAATCGATAAAGAAGTGGTGCGACGAGGGTGATGTTAATGTGTTACCTTAGCCAGGAAATTCACTTGGCATGAACCCAATCCAGAGATTATGGTCTCTGTTAAAAGATGAAATGCATCAATTCCCTATTACAACGAAAAAACAGCTTATTGAATGGCTGATAGAAGTTGGGTTCCACTCGGATAATATCAAAGATCTTTGCAAAACACTAATTCGGGACATGCTTCGTGGTGCACAAGCTCTAAATGCTGCTAAAATGGGGGCAAACTGATTGCTAAAATACAAGCTTTGTATAGATAATATCAAATAAATCATCTTTCAATAAATAAATTCAGTTTATTTGACCTTTATGTGTAGAAATACATATAAAGTTAGTGAGGCTGGTTTCGCCATGTTAATCTTTTCCTCCCTCCACCTCCCAACCTTACTAAGCTTCGGAGGCGGGGGTCCCTTCTTTGGAGGATCCACCGTCTTCGAGTCACCCAGCCTAGCACTCGGGTCTGGGCATAGGAGCAGAAGCTCCTTTGGTGCTGTCCTCTTTTGGCGAGCAGCTTTAAGAACACCCAGAAGACAGCCTCATCACTAACTTCAGGGGTGTTGCCTCCTGTGAATCTAACATCTCGGTGGAGGCGCGCAGTCGTTTCGCCTTAGGTTAAACGGTTATGCTGGGGGAACACGGGGGCCCTAGTTTTAGCCTGGGCTAGGTGTGAAACCCTCTGTTAACCCAGTTGGATGTACCAGAGGATCGCCCTATATCGATAGAACCCGCAGAAGGGTTACTTTTGGGCGCGTAAACGACCGTGCTCGTAGGCCTGGACGGCTAGAGAGCAGAGGGAGTCTTTTTTTAACTTTGAGGCATAACACGATCCAGGCAGCGCCGGGCGCGCCAGGACCAATTCCTTACCCTCGCAAAATTAGAGACGATCCTGGGCCTGAATGGCAAGTATTTCCTTCTCAAGTAAATACGTACTACATTGCTTGGAAGAAGCGGGGTGCAGCTCTCGGTAATTGACACACCTGGCTTCAAATGATTTGGACTTATCGTGTGCGGCCTTGAAGCAACTTAAACAGACTTTGAGTAACCTCGACTTTGCGCGTCTACAGGAGCGTTTCGTATGGCTGAATTGGTGGCAGTAGTATCACCTCCATGGCAGTGGCACGAATGCATTCACACAGTAGCGATACCAACCGGCATGCATCGACTCTGGGAGCTTGTCACAGTCGAATGTTAGGAGGAGTGTATGGGTGGGTCTCAAGGTACCTTCCTGTTTTCTCATCTCGCGTTCAATCTCAACCGCTCCATTCTCGGCAAGCTCTAAGCTAATGGCATATATGGAATAGTCCACGAGTGTCCCTGCATAAACGACCCCTTTCATGAAGTTTATGTAGAGTGCGGCGTCACACTCCCCGGCGTGCTATCAAGTGTCTGAAGGGCACTAATCATAGCTCCACGCATGGCATCAAACGTATTCGCCAGAAAGTTCCCGTCCGACAACCCCGTAAAGGGCGCGGCGATTTTCCATCCTGGCCGCCGTGCTAACGGGATCCAGCGCTCCGTCCGGCCCCAGCTTAGACTCTTTTCCTTCCTTCAGATAGCCTGTATTTCTCTCCTACCTCGTCGCTTTTCATACAACCTCTCCCACAACTTTCTCTGGTCAGCCTCTAATTTCACAGGGTAGAAGCTGACCTTCTTCTCAGCCAATCGTCCTGAATCGAGGCTGAGGGGGGAGGGGACAATGTTCCCTAACCCCTGAGCTCCGGTCTTGGGTGGTTGGCTTTTAACAACCTGCTTCATCCCCACCCATACCTTCCTCACATCCCTTTTCCTCTCGTCTTCGAAATCTATCTTTTTTTACGCCGTGTTCAAGGTGGAGCCGCCATGCCGAAGGACTGCCAGGCCACCAAGCGGGAGGGGTGGTCCCAAATGGCGAAGTCTGGCTATGCCGGGCCTGTAAGCACCTCTTGCAGTGTGAGCTACTGCAAGAGGTGGTGAGCGATTGCGTCCCGTAAAACAAAGAGGGTCACCATGCCCAATGATGAAAAAAAAAAAATCTCTCCTTAATTCCACCTAAAACAACGGAGCCGCCCTCGTGCAGCTCCACAGAAAATATGGAAGTCCCCCCCCTGTGCTTGCGCAGGGGACCCTCCATACCTCTTTAACCGGAGAGGAGGCTTACTCCTCTCCTACGCCTACGGGTGAAGGGGACTCCCCCTCACCCCCTTCTCTGGAGGTGCTTTCGGGCACCTCCCTATCTCCAGTGGCAGTCCCTCCTTTGCTTTCTAAGGGGACTGCCAAGAAAGCCAGCAGGCAGCCCATTGCCGACCGCCCCTCGTGCAAGCGGCTCGGTAGGGCAAACCCCCTTAGGGGGGAGAGGGAAGCCAGGCCCCTTCGGTCGCTTCCCTCAGAAGACCTGCTCGCAAGAATATTAAACCTTGCCGGGGTCAAGGCCTGTGCCTCCCCACTAAAGACTTATGATGCTGCCAAGGGGACCTGCGATGTCCTGGGAGATGATAGCCAACTGGAGGCTCCTCCTGTGATAGACATGGTCCTTGATGAAAACCAGCCTTAGACAGTAGGGCCTTCCATACGGGGGAATCTGGGCTCGGCGCCAAGCACCGAACCTGAATCCGCCCCTATTCAAGGTCCTCCTCGAAGGGCTGGGGATTCTCAGGCAGTACAAGGAGGGGAGGGATCTCCTCCGGATGATGCCCCTGCAACCACCAGGACCTTCTCCATTTCGGAGAAGGACCGGGCTGAGGCCGGTCCATCTGGCCTGGGGGCTTCTACCGGCGGAAGTGAGAAGCGAGTTCATTCCCCGCCCTCCTCTCCAAACAAGAAAAGGACGAAAAAGACGAAAAAGACTCGGGGCTCCTCTCCATCCGCGGGGGCTACGGGGACGTATGGGTCTGCTGCCACTTTGGCAAGCGACCAAGCCAAGATCGGCACATCCGTCCCCTCTACCCCCCTGGGTACGGAGCTCCTGACCATGACAAAGACTAAAAGTGCACAGGGCGAAGCCTCGATGACATTGGGGCCCCTCATTCAGAGGTTGCCTGGCGTTTTCGAGCCCGCTGGCTTCAAACGCTTCCTCGTTATTCGCTCCACTGATGGCACCATGTTGTCCAAGGGCAACATGATCCATCAGAGGAGAGGATTAGCTAGTGCAATTGGTAGAGAGCCAAAGGTAACCCGTTTCTCGGACGGGAGCCTTCTGGCGAATGCGGCGAATCCCACCGAGGCGGCCAAGATAAGTGCTCTTCGGACACTTCATGGCACCCCGGTGAGTGTGACGCCGCACTCTACCATGAACTTTGTGAAAGGAGTAGTTTATGCGAGGGAACTCGTTGACTACTCCATTGAGGACATCACCCTAGAGCTGGCCGACCATGGGGCGGTCAAGGTCGAACGTGTGATGAGAAAACAGGGAGGGGCCTCAAGACCCACCCCTACACTCTTTCTCACGTTCGACTGTGACAAGCTCCCTGAGTCGGTGCGTGCCGGTTGGTACCGCTACCGCGTGAAGGCATTCGTGCCACTGCAGCGGGGGGGCTATTAATGTCACCGCTTCGGCCATACGAATCGCTCATGTAGACGTGCAAAGTCGGAAACACCCGAAGTCTGTGTAAATTGCTCCAAGGTCGCACACGATAAGTCCAAATCGTGTGTGGCCAAGTGTGTCAATTGCGGAGAGCCGCATCCTGATTCTTCAAAGCAATGTGGTGCATATCTCCTTGAGAAAGAAATCCTGGCCGTTCAGGCCCAGGATAGACTCTCATTCCGCGAGGCTAAGGACTTGGTCCTGGCACGCACGGCTCTGCCTGGGACGTAATATGCCTCAGTAGTTAGAAAGGCACCCTCTGCTCCTGGCTCATCCAGGCCAACGAGCACGTTTGTTTCTGCGCCCATTTGGAGCCCTTCTGCGGGCTTTACCCAACCTGGGCGTTACCCTGGTAAAGCTGGCGGCAAAAAGGGTTCATACCCTGCCCCGGCTAAAACGAGGGCTCATCCTCTTCCCCCAGCGTGACCGTTTCCCGTAAGGCGAAACGGCCACGCGCCTCCGCCGAGTCGTTAGACTCACAGGAGGAAACACCCCTGAAGACTGTCGCTAGGCCATCTCCCGGGGTTCCTAAAGCTGTTCCCCGAAAGGAAGACAGCAACAAAGGAGCTTCGGCCCCTTCGCCCACGCCCCGAGGTGGAGCAAGTAGCTCGGAGACGGTGGTTCCTCGAAAAGAGGGCCCCCAGCTTCCGAAGCAGCAACGCCCGCCTAAGGTTTCGAGGCGGAGGAAGGAAAAGACTCGCATGGCGAGCCCAACCTTCCCCAATAAGTCCTCGAAGGCGACAGCGCCTTCAGCGCTTTGTCCGGCCAACAGCGCCCGGGGTTCTGCCCCCGGGAAGCGTACAGCCATTCCCGTGAGGAAAACCGAAACCTGTGCGCTTCGGCATAGCGAGAGACGCGGTTCAATGCCTGTTGGAGTCGACGCTCCAGAGTTGGCATCCGGGCCGCGCCAAAAGAGATCGAAAAGTCGTCTACGTAGAGCGTAGCAAGAACATCTTCCGGCAGCACCTCGGTGATGCCCTTGATGCTCGAGGCAAAGAGTGTGACTCCTAGGACACTTCTTTGCGGGACACCCTCTTCCTGCTCCATTGGGCTTGAGAGGGCTCCCCCCCCCCGTACGCGGAATCGACGATCTCACAAAAATTCAGATATAAACATTATAAGGCGTCCCCTCGCCCCTATCGTGTGGAGAGTCTCCATGATATCGTATTGCCATGCGGTATCATAGGCCTTTTCCAGATCGAAA
The DNA here is from genome assembly GCA_963969495.1 of Ceratothoa steindachneri. Classification (NCBI taxonomy): domain Eukaryota; kingdom Metazoa; phylum Arthropoda; class Malacostraca; order Isopoda; family Cymothoidae; genus Ceratothoa; species Ceratothoa steindachneri. The sequence goes on along the minus strand of OZ018330.1, from coordinate 16,361,773 downwards.
AACACCGTGGCCTAGTGCTGTCTACAAAGGAAGGCCTCGCAGACGGCATTTTCCAGTCGTAGCAGAGCATCTGACGTGGAGTGGAACTTGCGGAAGCCGCACTGTGTATAAGACAGATGTCTTCCGCTCTCCAGAAAAAAGGCCAATCTAACATTTACCAATTTTTCCATCAACTTGCATGCACAAGAGGTCTCTCCCTGGTTTGCTAAAGGCGAGCACAGTAGCGATTCGCCAGGAATCTGGAAGGAGACCCTCTAACCAGATCATGTTGAACAAATATAACAGAAAGGCCATGCCTCGCTCACCCAGGTGTCGAAGCATGATGTACGGGACATCGTTCGGACCATGGGCGGTGTCCGCGCATGAAGCAAGAGCGGAACGCAACTCACTCAGAGTAAACCAGTCGTTGGAGAGTTCTCCGCCTCTGGAGGTAAAGCCCAGTCGGCGGCATTCCGTGACATTACGACGTGCATTGAATGCTGGCGGAACAGCATCCCGGCTAGAGAATGCGGATAAAGCGGTCGCGAAGCATTCCGCCACGGACGCGGGATCTGAGATTGCGGTCCCATTCTTCTAGAGAACGGGAGAAGGCTCCTGCGAGAACTTGCCCCGAATCCTTTTGACTCGCTTCTACACCTCTGCTAGAGGTGTCTTTCCGTTAAGTAAAGATACGTATGCCCGCCAAGAAGAGCCGCGGGCGTGCTTCAAAATATATTGGAACCTAGCCCTAGCCCCGACGAAATTCACCAAGAGTGAAATCGTTCGGGCGGCGCTTATAGCGCATGTAGGCATAGCACTTCTGCTCGAGAGCCGTCTCACACTCAACTGACCACCATGGGAATGGTCGGAGTTCAAAACGGCCAGACCCTCTAGAAATAGTATCAAAAGCCTTATACCTCGGGAGGGTGGGCAGGGGGCATGCGCCCAAGCATGGTCTCCTACAAAAAGATAGCTAACGGGGAACGAGATAAGACGAGCCTCTGCAGCTCCTCCCAGTTGGCCTGGAGTTCACAGCAATTCCATTGAAGGAATATGCCCTTCAGGCTTAGTTCGGATGAGACGCAGGGGCCCTCTTCGAAGAGAAGATCCTCACCGGAATGGCCGTACGCTTCCCGGAGGCAGAACCCCGGGCGCTGTTGGCCGGACAAAGCGCTGAAGGCGCTGTCGCCTTCGAGGACTTATTGGGGGAGGTTGGGCTCGCCATGCGAGTCTTTTCCTCCCTCTGCCTCGAAACCTTAGCCGGGCGTTGCTGCTTCGGAGGCGGGGGGCCCTCTTTTCGAGGATCCGAGCCACCCAGCCTACCACAAGGCGTGGGTGAAGGAGCCGAAGCTTTTTTGTTGATGTCCTCCTTTCGGAAGGCAGCTTTAGGAACCCCGGAAGATGGCCTGGCAACCAACTTCAGGGGTGTTGCCTCCTGTGAGTCTAATGACTCGATGGAGGAGCTTTGCCGTTTCTCCTTACGGGAAACAGTCACGCTGGGGAAATTGGGGGAGCCTTGGTTTGAGCCGAAGCTAGATGTGAACCCTTTTTGCCGCCAGCTTTACCAGGGGAGCGCCCTTGTTGAGTAGAACCCGCAGAAGGGCTCCGAATTAACGCAGAAACAGCCGGGCTCGTTGGCCTGTATGGGCCAGGAGCAGAGGGTATCTTTCTAAGCATTGAGGCGTAAGACATCCAAGGCAGAGCCGGTGCGCCAGGACCAAGTCCTTACCATCACGGAATGAGATATTATCCTGGGCCTGAACGGCTAGGATTTTTTTCTCAAGGAAATATGTACCACATTGCTTTGAAGAAACGGGGTGAGGCTCCCTGCAATTAACACACTTGGCCACACACGGTTTGGTCTTATCGTGTGCAGCTTTGGAGCAATTTACACAAACTTCGGGTGACCCGACTTTGTACGTCTACATGAGCGATTCGTATGGCCAAAACGGTGACAGTAATAATAGCACCTCTGCGGCAGTGGCACGAATGCCTTCACGTGATAGCGGTACCAACCAGCACGCACAGAATCAGGAAGCTTGTCACAATCGAACGTGACGAAGAGTGTATTAGTGGGACTTGAGGTCCCTCCCTGTTTTCTCATTACACGCTCGACCTTGACCGCCCGTGGTCGGCCAGCTCTAGAGTGATATCTTTTATGGAGTGGTCCACAAGTTCCTGGCATGAACTTCTCCTTTCATTAAGTTCATACTAGAGTGCAGCTGCACACTCACCGGGGTGCTAGTGCCATCTAGGGTCTGAAGAGCATTTATCTTGGCCACTTCAGAGGGACCCACCGCATTTGCCATTAGGCTCCCGTCCGAGAAACGGGTCACCTTTGGCTCTCTATCAATCACACTAGCTAAAGCTCTCCTCTGATGGATCATGTTGCCCTTATCCAACTTGGTGCCATCAGTGAAGCAAATGACGAGGAAGCGTTTGGAGCCAGCGGGCTCGAAAACTTTTGGTCATAGTCTGGAGCTCCCCACCCAGGTGAGCAGAGGGGCCGGATGTGCCGATCTTGGCTTGGCGCTTACCGAAATGGCAGCAGACCCATCCATCCCCGCAGCCCCCGCGGATGGAGAGGAGCCCTGAGTCTTTTTAGTCTCTTTTTTGTTGTTTTTTTCCTTTTAGGGGAGGATGACGGGGAATAAACCCTCTTCTTCCGTACGCCAGCAGGAGCCCCCAGGCCGGATGGACCAGCCTCAGAAAGGTCCTTCTCCGATATGAAGAAGGTCCTGGTAGTCGTAGGGGTACCAGTTGGAGGAGGAAATCCCTCCCATCCTTTTACTGCCTTGGAAACCCTAGCCGTTTGAGGAGGACCTTTTATAGGAGCGGACCCGAGTTCGGTGCTTGGTTCCGATCCCCGATTCGCTCCCATGGAAGGCCCTACCGTCTGAGGCTGGGTTGCCTCAAGGACCATGTCTATCTCGGGTCGGGCCTCCATTTGCACCCCTCCCCCCCACAGGATATCATAGGTCCTATTGGCAGCAGTGTCATTAGTCTTGTTTTGGGAGGCACAGGCCTTGACCCCCGCTAGGTTTAGTATTCTAGCTAGCAGGTCTTTTGAGGAAAGCGACCGAAGGGGCTTGGCTTGCTTTTCCTCCCTAAGGGGGGTTGTCCTACCGAACCGCTTCAATGGGGATGCCCGAAGGCATCTCCAGACAAGGAGGTGAGGGGGAGTCCCCTACACCCGTAGGAGGAGGGGAGGAGTAAGCCTCCTCTCCGGTTAGAGAGATTTGGAAGGTCCCCTGCGAGAGCACAGGGGAAGAGAACCTCCATTTTTTCTGCGAAGCTGCCCGAAGGCGGCTCCGTTGATGGTGAGGTGGAAAGGGGGAGGTTTTTTTTAAATTTGCATCATTGGGCATGGTGACCCTAATTTTCTCACGGGATGCACACGCTCATCACCCCTCGCAGTAGCCCGCCCTGCAAGGGGTGCGTACGGGGCTGGCAGAGCCAGGTGCCGCCATTCAAGGCCATCCCTCCTGCCTAGTGATCTGGCAGCCCTTCGGCATGGCGGCTTTACCTTAGGCACAGCGTAAAATTGATAGAGTGTGAAGAGAGAAGGAAAAGGGATTTGAAGAAGGTATGGGTGGTGATGAAGCAGGTTGTTAAAAACCCAAACCGGAGCTCAGAGGTTAGGGAACAAGGGCCCCTCCCCCTCGTCTCCGATTTGGGATAGCTGGCTGATAAGAAGGTCAGCATCTACCCAGTAAAAATAGAGACCAACCAGAGAAAGTTGTGGAGAGGTTGTATGAAAAGCGAGGAAACAGGGGGAAAAGAAAAGTGTTCTGAAGGAAGGAGAAGAGGCTAAGTTGGGATCAGCACGGTGGCCAGGATGGCAAATCGCCGCGCCCCTTACGGTGCTCTGAAATGAAGAAGGTCTAGGCTGTCAAAGGGGCACCAGCCGGGAAGGAAGTCACTCCTCTCCTTGTGAGTCATCGGGGACCCGAGCCCTTTGAAATCAAGCTTGCAAAGAGGGTGAGAGGAATTTGTATTTTGCGCGACATAAAAAGATATTCACTGGATCAAAAGATGAGAAAGAACTAGGAGAATTACATACAAAAAAATGATAGTGGCAGAAGATAGAAAAATAGCTTGTGCCGTGACATACAAACAAATTATAGAGGCGCGACATACAAAAATTGATAGTGGCGTGAAATACAAAAGAACAAGTGGTGCGACATACAAAATGTGATAGTGGCACTATATACAAAACTGATAACGGCGTGACATACAAAAAAATGATAGTGGTACAACATAAAAAATGTGCTAGTGGCGCGACATAAATAGTGATAGTGGTGCGACATAAATAGTGATAGTGGCGCGACATCCAAAAAATGATATTAGCGCGAGATACAAAAAGTAATAGTCACGACATATAAAAAGTGATAGTGGAGCGTCATACATAAAGTAATAGTGTGCGACATACGAAAAGTGATAGTGGCGCGATATACAAAAAGTGATAGTGGCACGACATCAAAAAGTGGTAGTTGTGCGACATACAAAAACTGATAGTGGGGCGACATACAAAAACAGATAGTGGCGTGACATGCAAAAAGTGATAGTAGAGCGTCATATACAAAGTAATAGTGTGCGACGTACACAAATTGATAGTGGCGCGACATACAAAACGTGATAGTGGCGTGACATACAAAAAGTGCTAGTGGCGCGACATACAAAAAGTGATATTGGAGGGTCATACACAAAGTAATAGTGGGCGACATATAAAAAGTGTTAGTGGCGCGACATAGAAAAAGTGATAGTGGCGCGACATCCAAAACGTGATAGTGGCGCGACATCCAAAAAGTGATTGTGGCGCGAGATACAAAAATTAATAGTGACGGCATTAGATAACACCCATAACATCACTTGTCATTATTTGTTATTCATGTTCATTTATACCTAAAGGTAGTATTTAAGTCCATTAATTCTTTTCCTACAAGTGTGTCTGGTGTCTATCATCCTTTGCTGTGACTGCTCAATAAACTAAGAAAGAATATTTGTATTCTTATCTATGATGGCTAGCCCACACCAGTCATCAGTTCTCCAATAAACAACCATCCACTCATCGTCAAGCTACTTATAAGCCCTCAATCATGCCACAGTTAACCTGGCCAGTTGATGGGTGTAATTGTAAATTCCAGGACCTCGATGCTGCCTTTGCATCTGCACTTAACACAGCACTTACCATGCATGATAAGGCAGTACACTCTCAACCTGCACCAGCAACAGTAGCACCAGCACCTACTCCTACTCTCAAACTATCACCACTCAATATTAGTCAAGGCTGCACCCCTGACCAGTGGTCTGCATTCAAGCGCCAGTGGAATATATACAAAACTGGTATGGCCATAGAGAACAACCTGATTTCCAACGCACTTTTCTACTGCTGCGACGATGACCTCAAAACAGACCTGATGAGAGATATCCAGTCGGACGTAGCATCTATGGCTGAAGCTGACCTTTTGGCCGCCATCAAACGCCTTGCAGTCCAGGACCAAGGCACGCTAGTCCATCGCATCAAGCTCAGCCAGATGACTTAAGCTCCTGGAACTCCTATCCGATCCTTTCTCGCAAATCTCAGAGGTCAAGCGTCGCTTTGCCAGTACGTAGCAAACTGCAAGGAGGCCGGCTGTAATCACACTTTTGATTACAGTAGCTAAATACTGAAGGACAAATTAATAAGGGGCATTGCTGACTCAGAAATTCTGTCAGACTTATTAGGTGACCCGAAGACTGACCGGACCTTGGAGGAGACCGCGTCTTACATTGCTTAGAAGAAGCAAATAAAGTCCACCAGAACAGCGGTTGGAGACAGTGCGTCAGTAATCAGTACCTCTTCACACAAGCCCAGGTCACCACCGCAACAAAATAACCCCACAAGCACCTGTTTGGCATGCGGAGAGCAGCGCCATAGTAAAACCAATGACAGAAACACTAGATCGAAATTTTGCCCCGCATGGACCTCCACCTGTAGCAAGTACTCCGTAAAAGGGCATTATGCATCTTGTGGCAGCAGATGCTCTTCCTGCAACTGCTGGGGTCACAGGGACAACAACTCAAGATGGTGCCCTCAAAATCCACGCCAAAAGAAGCAAGGCCCTAAAAAACGTAGTGAGACTTTGCAGACAGAAGATGACGGTACCAGTGTATTGTATGATCTGCTGTGTTCCACGATCTCCAGCTACGCCCCTCCTACAAACACAGACTGTCCTTTCGAGCACCACGTCTTTGAGGGAAAGTGGGTGGCTAGACCCTACAAACCTCACCCAATCATGAACATGCATTTGACACCGCTCCCTGATGACCACGCAAACTTAGGACACCCAATGAAACATACCTCTGCCCTCTCCTCAATAGATATCCCAATGATAGCCGACTCTGGATGTCAGAGCTCCATTATACCTCTTTGTTCAACCCCCGCAATGGGGATTAGCAAAAGCGATATCATCCCCGTTTGTAGAAGTCTAAATACCACGTACATTAGTGTACGCAGAAATACCCCGACACAAGCTGCGAGTCCCTCCCATATACCAAATTCGCCTTTCGCCTCGAATTCTCTCCGCCCCTTTTCGCACCAAACAGATGACCAAATTTGCGGCCTGTCACTCAGGAAAATGTCGGCCTAGAAGGACACCTGCTAGCCGGCGAAGGTCCGAGTTTTCACGCCGTCGTAAACCGCGACGTGGAGCAAGGATAGCTCGAAGGTGTGAAAGATTTACTCTGTCTGGCAGCAGATGAAAAGGTTTTTCCGATTTTTGCTCGTGATGGAAATAAAAGGACAATTCTCCCTGGAGTCAGGCAGAAGATCTTGGACCTACGTTTTGAGGAGAGCTCGTCCCACAAAATAAACAGTTCTCCTGTTGCAAGGAAGAAACTTCTCGGGGAAATTGATGTGTTGCCGTCAGAGTCAGAGGTTACACAGGAGCTCCCTCTGCGGATTACCCTAAACTTAGCTAGGTAATCGGTTTTGGCTACCCACTCCAAGAGCCGAATAATCTGACAGTCACTTCGAGGAAGAAGTCCGATTTGAGCCACAGTTTGGCTCGCCTTCGTGATCCAGCATAGGATCATTATATCACCGGTCTAGGATTACTTTCTCATTCGGTAACCTCGGATGGCTGAACTGAGTGCGATCATCGTCACCAGAAGAAGATCTTCACCGTCATTTTCAAAAATACTTAGGAACTCAAAGGTATCGTTAAAGTGAATTATCCCATCCCCTAACTTCACCAGTTAATTCGTTAACTAGAATTCCCATCCCGAGCCCATAACCTTGAGTATTAGAAGTGATAAATTAACTGCTTAATTCCATAATATTATTCCATTCATTATGTTGGGTGCGATTAAGACGCAAGCATCCTAGTGAGTAATTTTCAAGTATAATCCCCACGACATTATGTAGACTTACATATTCAGTGCAAAAATTATGTCTATTTATACTTATATACGCTGTCTCATATTTCTAATTCATGTACATTAAAGATTATTTTTGTATCCGTGTGTTTAACTATTTTGGATGATCCTTCAGCAATTATTAAGCAATCCACTCGGCTTAGATCTCAATATTACACAAGTCCACCCATGATTGGCTTTTACTGAGTGAGGACACACTCAGGGGATCATTATCCTAATTTTTATCAAAAGGGAAGCACCGAGGTTATTCTTATTCACCGGAAGTGGCTACGCAAGGTGTATTGGATACACTTCACCTCCGCTTCACCTTGGTGCAGTAATAAAATATATGTCCAGTGAAGTGGGACTGAGATTACCTACTCATTTAACCTCGACACCGTTAAACTCACGATGCGAGATGCAATCCAGGAATATTTGGTTGTGGAGGGCGGTATCATTGTGGGAGTTTTCACTTCAGACGTCGCTGGATCTCCCCGCAAGACCAAGCAACTCCTCTAGGTTTTGAGGAAAATAGACAAGGCATTTCTCTGTCGGGAGGCGCTCATTGCATTAGGAGCCATACCTGCAAATTTCCAATCTGTGCCGACCACTTGGAATGAAGACACCCTCAAAGCCTTGAAGTCCAATGAAACTACATGTTCTTGCCCTAGACGTGGAAATGACCCTCACCCGCTCTCCAAAGACCTACCAGAAGGTATCGCGGCACAGATGAGAACATCCCTCTCCTCAAGAAATGGATTCTTGACTATTACAGCTCGAATGCCTTTAATACGTGTGAACCCCTCGAGCTGCAAGTTGATCCTAAAGCCAAGCTATTAGCTGTTCATAAACCTGCTCTCGTCCCAATTCACTGGCAGGAGAAAGTACTGGCTGACCTCACTCGGGATGTCCGAATCAGTGTACTCGAGAAAGTCAGATCTAACGACCCTGTGACCTGGTGCTTGAGGATGGTCGTAACAGCGAAATCGGATAGATCTCCCCCGACGAATTGTAGACCTCCAGCCTTAAAACCGACATACCGTGCGACAGACCCACTATGTACCCAGCCCATTCCATCTGGCAGACAGAGTGCCCCAGTATACCAAGAAAACCATCCCAGATGCATCGAACGGGTACCATTCCGTGCCAATACGCGAAAAAGATCGGCACATCACCACTTTTATAACACCGTGAAGACAATACAGGTATAAAGTCGCTCCAAAAAGATTCCTGGCCAGCGCGGATGCCTACAACCAGAGGCTCAACGCCATAATCGTCGACTTTCCCAACAAGGTCAAATGTGGCGACGACACCTGCATGTGGGCAGAATCAATTGAGGCGGCCTTTATGCAGACGTGCCAATGGTTAGACTCTTGCGCTAAAAACGGCATTACTCTGAATCCTAATAAATTCCAGTTTTGCAAAGATGAGGTGGAGTTCGCAGGCCTCACAATAACACAAACAAATGTCAAACCAAGCGCCAAGTTCTTAGATGCAATCAAAATATTTCACCAGCCCAAGGACATAACCGGAGCCAGGGTCTGGTTTGGGCTAGTTAACCAAGCAGCATATGCGTTCTCCATGGCTAAACAAATGCAACCCTTCCGCCATCTATTAAAACCGTCAGTAAAATTCGAGTGGACCGAAGAGTTCTCCTCAGTCTTCAAAGTGTCCAAGAGAGTAATAATAGATAAGATAAGGGAAGGAGTTCGCCTTTTCCAGCAATCTCGCCCCACCTGCCTACTTACTGACTGGTCCATTGACGGGGTTTGATTCACGCTGAAGCAAAAATACTGCCAGTGCAACTCTCCTACACCAGTGTGCTGTCCGGGTGGCTGGAGACTATGTCTCGTGGGTAGCCGATTCACCCAGCCAGCAGAGAGTCGGTATGCTCCCATTGAGGGCGAAGCACTTAGAGTAGCTTACGCGCTCCACCAGACAAGGTATTATATCCATGGCTGCAAAGATCTAACCTTTGCTACAGATCACAAACCGTTGGTGTGTGTACTTATTGATAGAAGCTTGAGTGAAGTAGACAGCAGGCGCCTTCTGAACCTCAAAAAGAAGACGTTAGCTTTTAAGTTTTCTCTAATACACGTACCAGGCAAGAAGAACGCAGGTGCCGACGCTGCATCGCGATACCCACTCTCTGATGAAGCAGACTACGTGACTTCTGGAGCGACCGACACCCATACAGTATACCTGGGTGATCAAAATATTGCCGATGATGGTGCCACTGTATCGTCCATGAGTTGTACACTTTATACCGTCACAAACATGGTCACCTGGGATATGTTCCGCCAAGCCACAACCACCGATGCTAACTTAGAAGAACTCACATAGGTAATCCAAAAAGGGATCCCTAAAAACTGCTGTGATTTAACTCCATGTCTGTGCCCATATCACCGTCTGTCTGGCAGCCTTTGCAGCATTGATGGAGCAATTCTTATGGACCAGCGTATTGTTATCCCCGCATCACTCCGACCAGCTATTTTGAACTCTCTTCACGCAGCTCACCAAGGCGTCAGTTCCATGCAAGCGCGGGCATCCGATTCTGTCTACTGGCCCAATATATCCACGGATATAGCCAGGATCCGAGACGAATGCGAGAGTTGCCACAAAGTCGCTAAATCCAATGCCATGCAGCCACCCACTGAGTTAGTTCCTCTTGATTTGCCGTTTCAACAGATCTGCAGTGACTATTTTTCTTACAAAAACACAGAGTACGTAGTCATCGTAGATCGGTACTCTAATTGGCCCATAGTATTTAGAGCAGGTTCCGGTGCCAATGGTCTAGTGAAGCGTCTGAGGGAGACCTTTGTCACGTATGGTGTTTGTGATAGAACGAGTTGAAGCTGCGTTTAATTTCAACTCCTATCCCGTATTATTTAAAACCACGATGCTGCCCACGTGCATCTTCGATTCGAGGCTTGGAGTCTTATCACAGCTACCGGATGTCAATGTTTAAACAAGGAGGTTATCGTCCCCCCGTTCGCCCCCATACGCCGACCTCGCCAGATCGAGTTAGGCTTATGAGCAGATAAGGCATTGTTCTCCGGCCCGGCTGTGCGTTCCCTCCAAGCTTCCACTCCATTTTCCCCCACGCCAAGGAGATGTCCTGGCTATTTATATGGAAACTTTACCACTAAGATGAGATTGGAGATCTAGATTTTCGTCGCGAAACATCACCATGACCCTCTCTCCCTTTGTGCGCCAAGGGACCTCGACCTCGAGATTCACCATCACTTGTCCAGAAGGAGGACAATATTCCTTGAGTGCCAAAGGTTCGAGCCTTTCCGACGCCAAGTCCCCAAGGCTTCCCCCCCTGTTGTTCAAAGGAGAACAGCATTAGAACAGCCATTGTTCGTTTTGAGCCCTTCGCCAAGAAACGGTTCTCATCCCCCCCCCCCTTTTGTTCAAGGAGAACAGCATTAGAACAGCCATTGTTCGTTTTGAGCCCTTCGCCAAGAAACGGTTCTCACCCCCCCCCCCTGTTGTTCAGAGGAGAACAACATTAGAACAGCCATTGTTCTTGAGCCCGTAGACAAGAGACGGTTCTCATCCCCCCCTTTGTTCAGAAGAGAACAACCTAGAACAGCCATTGTTCGTTTTGAGCCCTTCGCCAAGAAACGGTTCTCACCCCCCCTGTTGTTCAAAGGAGAACAACATTAGAACAGCCATTGTTCTTGAGCCCGTAGACAAGAGACGGTTCTCATCCCCCCTTTGTTCAGAAGAGAACAACCTAGAACAGCCATTGTTCTTCAAGCCGTTCGTCGAGAAACGGTTCTCCTTCCCAAGACGCCTCGTCAGGATCCTTTTATTCCCCCCCTTCGGCTGGAACTCGCCAGCGGACCGAAACTCCTTTGCGCCACCTTCCACTGCACCACTAGTGCAAAAGTTACGTAAGCCAAACGTCACCTTTGAGTACTTAACCCTTTTGTCAATTCTATCCTGTGCTTTAAATGGTTTATCGAACCATCCCATCTCTTTAACTCGATATTTGTTTTACCTTTTTTTAAATCCTTTAAATCCTCGGATTAGCCAAGCCCCCACGACCCTTTCAATTCTCTGTTTATGTCAATATTTTCCTTCTTGTGTTTGTTGGTAGTTATTATTAATAAAACTCTATTTTATTAATGATAGCAATATTATTATCCTTGAGCTCAGTTCCACTTCTTAAGCATATCGAAGATACATAATATCGGCCGCCAGACAGTAACGCACTCTAAAGATAATTAAGGAAGTTCCCTCAACGAATAGTGTTATATATGATATCGTCGGGAGTCATTCTACGACAGTGTTCCAGAGGAACTGACGTCGGATGGGGCCCCCAGTTCACTGCAGGGAAAACGCAAAGATTTCTATGTTTCTGGAGTGTACATCACAGGATATCGTCTGTAGCCAACCCACACGCAAACAGCCGTGCGAGGTTACCGCCAAGAGGGTCAAAAGAATAATCATGGACAACACTGGCCAAAGTGGTTCTCTGGATGTAGACAAGTTTCAGCGCGCCATGCTTATCTACGGCAACTTGATTGACGCTGAGACCAGAGCCTCACTTGAACTGGTGTTGTTTGGGTGCCCAATCAAAGACACAGTCCCGATTCCAATGGGATGATACAGTCCTCACAACACCTGGAAGGAAACTATTGTCAATCGTGAACTGGCATTAGCTAAAGGCCATTCCAGAAAACGCGAAAAGTGGCATGAGCACACCCGAATGCTACCCCCTTTACAGGTTGGAGACCACGTTTACGTGCAAAACTTGGTAGGAAACCACCCCGACGCTGGGAGCGAGCTGGTATTGTTGTAGAGGTACAGCAATTTCACTAATATGTTATAAAAGCGGATGGGTCTGGCACACTAACCCTGAGAAACAGGCAAGACTTACGAAAGTTCACTCCATTCACGAAGACCAATGAAGCTATCATCAAAGACTTCGCCCCTGATAATCCTAGCAGTGAAACTCATGTTATCCACAGACCAACTCCACCCAGTAAACAGGAAACTGCCGTTAGTACAAGCCCTGTAATTATAAGTGATGAGACAGATGTAGAGCCTATCACCCCCAGTGAAGAGTCTCTGACTAACCCTTCATGTTCAGTAAATGAGACTACAGGTCCCAGAGACATCTCAGAGTATGTGAACCTTCAAACGTGTGTTGATATCCATGCGTCCAAAAAACTACCACTAGCTTTGTCACGGCTGCAGCCCCATAACGAACTGGGATCATCAGAATCTCTATCCCCACGCAGGCTAAGGCATAGTACCCGTCTTGACAAATAATTCACTATATATGAAAATATTTAGCGTCATTGTTTTCAAACCGTGTTCCCATTGCATCTGGATTATGAATCTTATGTGCAACGTTATTGTTTTGTCTCAAAGGATATGTAAATTTACTCGTTATTGTTTAAGTTTCTAATGTGCCCATATAAACTTTCAAGTTGAGGAAGGAGATAGATAACACCCATAACATCACTTGTCATTATTTGTTATTCATGTTCATTTATACCTAAGGGTATTAATTAAGTCCTCTAATTCTTCTCCCACAGGTGTGTGTGGTGTCCATCATCCTTTTTCACCTCATTCTTAACAATAACCCATTTGAACTTGAAGGGAAGGGGAACCTAATTTGAATTAATATATTGCGAGGAAATCGCCCCATATTGTCTACTTTAGTATACCTAGTTATATGTTGCATCTTATTGCGTAAGGTCGTGTGAACGATCCAAAGACGGATATTTTTATCTGCATTCCTTGGTTACCTCATTAAGTGTTAACTTTATCTTGTAACTTAACTATGATTGAATGCGTTTATTTTATATTTTAAAGGGGATTGTTAGTCCAAATGTTGTTTAATCTGATTAATAATGTGAAAAATGATCGATGTCCGTGTCCATCATCCTTTGCTGTGACTGCTCAATAAAATAAGAGGGAAGATTTGTATTCTTATGTAGGCATATAAAAAAGTGATAGTACGCGACATATAAAAAGTGATAGTGGAGCGTCATACATAAAGTAAAGTGTGCGACATACAAAAAGTGATAGTGGTGCGATATAAAAAGTGATAGCGGCGTGGCATCCGAAAAGTGATAGTGGCGCAAGATACAAAAAGTAATAGTGACGGCATATAAAGAATTGCTAGTAGCGCGAGATACAAAAAGTGCTAGTGCTGTGATATACAAAAGGTGCTAGTGGTGTAACATACAAAGAGTGTTAGTGCTGCGACATACAAAAAGTGCTAGTGGCGCGACATACAAAAAGTGCTAGTGGCGTGACATACAAAAAGTGCTAGTGGCATGACATAAAAAATAGGCTGGTTGCGCAAAATACAAAGAATCCTAGTTGTGCGTCATAGAAAAACAGCTAGTAGCGCGACATACAAAATTATTAGTGGCATACAAAAAGAGCTAGTGGCGCGACATACATATAGCACTAGTGGTGTAACATACACAATGTGCTAGTGAGGCAAAATTCAAAAAGGGATAGTGGCGCGACATCAAAAAGTGCTAGTGGTGCGACATACAAAAACTGAGAGTGGTGCGACATACAAAAACACATAGTGGCGTGACATGCAAAAAGTCATATTGGAGCGTCATACACAAAGTAATAGTGTGTGACATACACAAAGTGATAGTGGGGCGACATGCAAAACGTGATAGTGGCGCGACATACAAAATTGCTAGTGGCGTGACATAAAAAGTGATAGTGAAGGGTCATACACAAAGTAATAGTGTGGTACATACAAAAAGTGATAGTGGCGCGACATAAAAAGTGATAGTGACGCGACATACAAAAAGTGATAGCGGCGCGAGTTCCAAAAATTGATAGTGGCGCGAGATACAAAAAGTAATAATGACAGCATATAAAAAGTGATGGTGGCGCGACATATAAAAAGTGATAGTGGAGCGTCATAGACAAAGTAATAGTGTGCGACATACAAAAAGTGATGGTGGTGCGACATCCAAAAAGTGATAGTGGTGCGAGATAAAAAAGTAATAGTGGCGCAAGTTACAAAAAGTAATAGTGACGGCACATACAAAAAGTGCTAGTGGCGCGACATACAAAAAGTGAGAGGGTCGCGACATACAAAAAAAGTGATATTGGCGCGACATCAAAAAGTGATAGTAGTGCCACATATAAAAACTGAGAGTGGGGCGACATACAAAAACACATAGTGGCGTGACATTCAAAAAGTTATCGTGGGGCGTCATACACAAAGTAATAGTGTGCGACATACAAAAAGTGATAGTGGCGCGACCTAAAAAAAGTGCTAGTGCCGCGACATATAACAATTAATAGTGGATGTTCATACACAAAGTAATAGCGTGTGACATACAAAAAGTGATAGTGGCGCGACATATATAAAGTGATAGTGGTGCGAGATACAAAAAGTGATAGTGGTGCGACATCCAAAAAGTGATAGTGGCGCGACATCCAAAAAGTGATAGTGGCGCGAGATACAAAAAAGTAATAGTGACGGCATATAAAAGAGTGATAGTGGCGTGACATACAGAAAGTGATAGTGGAGGGTCATACTCAAAGTAATAGTGTGCGATATACAAAAGGTTATAGTGGCGCGACATCCAAAAAGTGATAGTGGCGTGACATACAAAATATGATAGTGGGGCGTCATACATAAAGTAATAGTGTGCGAGATACAAAAAGTGATAGTTGCACGACATAGAAAAGTGCTAGTGACGGCACATACAAAAAGTTCTAGTGGCGCGACATACAAAAAGTGCTAGTTGCGCTACATACAAAAAGTAATGGTGGCGCAAGATACAAAGAGTAATATTGACGGCACATATAAAAAGTTCTAGTGGCGCGAAATAATATAAGTGCTAGTTTCGCGACATACTAAATAGCTAGTTGTGTGACATACAAAAGTTATATTGGCACGACCTATAAAAGTGATATTGTCGCGAAATGCAAAAAAGGGCTTTTGGTGCAACTTACAAAAAATGCTAGTAGTTCAATATACAAAAGGTACTAGTGGCGCAACATTGAAAAAGTGCTAGTGGCTCGACATGCAAAATGTTTTAGTGGCGCTACATACAAAAAGTGATAGTGGAGCGTCATACACAAAGTAATAGTGTACGACATACTGAAAGTAATAGTGACGGCACATACAAAAAGTGGTAGTGGCGCGTCATACAAAAATTGCTAGTGGCGCGACATACAAAAAGTACGACTGGCGCGAAATATAAAATGTGCTATTTTCGCGACATAGAAAAAGTCATAGATGCCCGACATACTAGAATTGTTATTTTCGCGACATACTAAAAGTGTTACTTTCACGACATACTAAAAGAGCTAGTGACGCGACAGATAAAATGAAATAGTTGCACGACATACAAAAAGTGCTAGTGGCACGACATATAAAAGTGCTAGTGGCGCGATATACAAAAGTGATAGTGGTATGACATAAAATGTGATAGTGTTGCGACATACCAAAAGTGTGCTGGTGTTGCGACATACAAAAAGTGATAGTGGCTCGATTTACAAAAGATGCTACTGGCGCAACATGCAAAAAGGCGTAGTGGCCCTACATGCAAAAAGTGCTAGTTGCGCGACATACAAAAAGTGTTAGTCGCGCCACATATAAAAGTGGTAATGGCTTAACATAGAAAAAGAGATAATGGCGTGACAAATAAAAATCCCTAGTTGCGCGACATATCAACGAGCCCAGCTGTGTGATATAAAAGGCCAGCGCAACAAAAAAAGAGCCAATGGCGAACATTAATCAAAGGCCAGCGGGTATAGCGACCTAAAAAAGGTTACGGACAAGCCGAGGTCAAACCTCTCTATCCAAGGACTTACGAGTTCTACATGGGAACAGCCCAATAGAAAATTGAGTGTGGGATTGTTTAACGCTCGAATTTCCCCAAGAAGCCAAACGCCCAGTAATCAGACTAAGAAAGGTTGAGTCAAGGTTGTGAATACCATACGAGAATCCGAACGATTTTATAAAATCGTAAAGATAACCACTTCTAATATTTAAATACGATTTAATATTACTGCTGCTTATAACTTTTTCAGCTAATTTCACGTATTTACGCTTTAGTTTACCTACGGTATTAAGCAGACCGGTGGTATGTTTATCTAAGGGAAGGTTATCCGTTGCCACGGCCTCAATCACCCTTATTCTTTCTCCAGCAATAATTAGCACTTCTATATTGACATAGTTCTTCCTTCTGGACGACTGCAGAAACCTCCATTGTTACCTTCTCCTCACGCAAAACCCTTAACCCGAGTTTGGTGGCCTCGGACGCTGTTATAAATGAGTGTTGACTTCCAGAGTCAAAAAACGCCCGTCTAACTACTACCCCATTCGATACATGAATGGGTAGCATGGATGTTGGGAAAGCTACTCCCTCACGGTGTCTGCCTGCAATGGCACCCCCATGCTCGCACGTTGAGCGGCGGCCTTTTTCGTGAGTTCATTTGTATTCAGGTTTCACGTCTTCCTGGAAGAAGTGGTTCTGCTAAGACCAACTACAGAACTCTCAGTTAACTCAAGAGTATGAGAATCTGGCGTAGATTTACCATTTTTCTTGTCACATTGCCCCCACGCCTAAATCCAAAACAGAGTAGGGTGTTATGCGTCTGATTGCAGGTCTGCACTTGCGGCCTGAATCCCATTATCCAGTCGTGTGCTTCCTGTAGCAGATGGCATATCGCTTCTGCTGCCATATGGCATGCCGCCTCTCCACAGGGTTCTTTGCTCCAAGCAAATGTAGAAAGAGTGGGAACTCCTGCAAAAGGCACAAGAGCAGTTGATCCTTCCGGAATGCAATTCTTTCTACTGTGGCCTCATTTTCAGGTTGTATATACTCGAAGAATTTAACTTCTGCCTAAATGGTAGCGCTGAAGTTTTGCAAATTCCAGGAGTCATCAGAAGTTGCACTGTTCATATCGTCACGTACTTTCGGTAGTAGTTTACGAAGCAAAACCTCCGTAATAATGAAACTTGCCTCCTCGACCCAGACGTCCATTGTTTTTAAAGCACGGAGGTACCACTCATACTGAGCCATACAGGATCGAAAATCTTTAACACTATGTCCCAGATATCCCACCTGACACCATCCTGGTTCGAAAGTTGGCGCAGACTTTAATAACACGTAAATATAAACGGTATGTCCCAGATATCCCACCTGACACCAACCTGGTTCGAAAGTTGGCGCAGACTTTAATAACACGTAAATATAAACGGTATGTCCCAGATATCCCACCTGACACCAACCTGGTTCGAAAGTTGCGCAGACTTTAATAACACGTAAATATAAACGGTATGTCCCAGATATCCCACCTGACACCAACCTGGTTCGAAAGTTAGCGCAGACTTTAATAACACGTAAATATAAACGGTATGTCCCAGATATCCCACCTGACACCAACCTGGTTCGAAAGTTGGCGCAGACTTTAATAACACGTAAATATAAACGGTATGTCCCAGATATCCCACCTGACACCAACCTGGTTCGAAAGTTGGCGCAGACTTTAATAACACGTAAATATAAGCGGTATCTCGCAGAGATATAGAAATGGAAACAGATCGCACCCTCGTCATCCCACAGAGCTCTGTTCATCAGTTGGTAATAAACCATTGAAAGTAAAAAAGGTACATCCTACTCGTACATGAACGATTAATTATAGTAAGTAATGAAATTAAAGTATCTTAAGGTAGGTTTAATGCCTATCAGAAGTTACCCGAAAAGTTCGTCTAGATCAGCGGTTCCCAACCTGCGGTCCCAAGGCCAAAATGGGCCCTGACAAATTTCGAGTGGGCCACAGAAATTTTAAATTTTTTAGTGAGCCATAGGGCTAATATATAGGCCACAGCTCATTAAATGGGACATATAACGTTTATTGACTCCTATTCTTCAGATTACTGAAATTAAATCAATGTATATAATTGAAATATATTTAGATTATGATGAATTAGTAAGCCGTTGCAAATAACGTTTTCTTTGTAAATAAAAAAAATTCTGGTTGGTAAGACTGGGGAACAATGTATTTGGTGAATTGAGAAAAGTACACTTTCCTACCTAATTCGAGCATAATGAATTCAAATCGGAAATCAGATTCTTTCTAAATGCTACAGATTTTTCGTAATATCAATAACTAATATAATACAATAATTTTCATTTTATCACGCCTATCCTCATGCCCTGAAGTAATTTTGAATCATCCTTTTGCGTTATTTATAATAAAGCAGTTTTTTTGCACAAACATTTTATTGCATATGAGAAGAAAATTGAATTACACATTAAGATTACAAATACTGTAATCAAATAGATGCTAATTTATTAATGAACGTACATCAGGCTGGAGGACCTCTTCTTGATTTCACTCGGGCAAAAATTTGCGTTTATAACTCTTTCTCTTGTAAGTCTTCTCTGGCTGATCTCTTCTAATCGTCTATCAGTAGTCCGCTATCATGTGTCTATCCCAGTGATCTTGGTAGCGCTCTTCCATTGTCATCAAATCCTGATAGAAGCGTTTCCCTTGTTCGTCGTTCGTGGCTCCCAGATTCTCTGGGAATCGGTCGAGGTGACTATTTAGGAAATCAGCTTCACACTCATGTTGCATCCCATATTACGATATGCTGACAGCATATTAGTAACCAGATCCTCGGAGTTGTGCACTTTTTTGTTTCCCAAGAAGTTACGAACAACGGCAGAAAATGAGAGCCAGGCTGCCTTCTCTTTTTCATTCATGGTGTCCACGAATCTAGAATCACTCAGAAGTCTTCGGATTTGGTGACCATCAAATACTCCTGCTTTTATTTTTTCGTATGACAAAGCAGGAAACGCCGATACTATGTACTGAAAACAATTATTGTCAGTGCTCAACGCCTTGACATACTGCTTTATCAAACCCAGTTTGAGATAAGGTGTAGGAAAAACGATCTTCTCTCGACTTATGATTGGCTCATTAACAATGTTTGGCATTCCTGCTTCCAAAGTTTATCGAACTGGCCAATCTTTTGGGGACCAGTGTTTGCCACGGGCTCGACTCTCCCACATACAGATATATCATGGAAACTTTGTAGATCCCTTCTGATGGCCAATGAAGAAGTTGACCATCTTAAGGTCTACACATATGGTCCAATTGTGTTCATGGTACTTAAGTAAATCCATGACCATTCTTATGTCATCGTGAGTTTCTCGCAGATGGACAGAGTGACCGAGAGTAACTGCACCAAAGTCATTGCCATTATGCAAAAGGATGCACTTGAGGCTACGCTTGGAGCTATCCAAAAAACAGTCTCCACTCAGCAGGGCTATAGGTGCCAAGACCCAACTCGGTAAACAGACCAGGAACATTGTGGCAGTATACAAATTGTTTGTCCCTAGAGAAATACTTAACAAATGTACTCTTCCTTGTCCGGTAATATGATACCCATACCGACCTGTCTTTCACTCAATCTGGAGGCTAAAAGTCCTGCAGCTTTCTTAGAGAGCGCCAAATCACGTATCAAGTCATTCAAATCCTTTTGATTGAAACAGTGAGGAGCTAATGACTGTTTAGCATCTGATGATGAATCTGCAGCCTCTGAATCCATTCCGTGGACGTCCATATCAGGTATATCATTTTCATCCTCGAAGGAAGCATATCCACT
Organism: Ceratothoa steindachneri; assembly: GCA_963969495.1. Classification (NCBI taxonomy): domain Eukaryota; kingdom Metazoa; phylum Arthropoda; class Malacostraca; order Isopoda; family Cymothoidae; genus Ceratothoa; species Ceratothoa steindachneri. The sequence goes on along the minus strand of OZ018330.1, from coordinate 16,341,765 downwards.
GAAAATCGGAACTGGTAATGACTCAGAATTAGGTACTGGCCGGATCGCCGACGGAATGTTAGGGTAGTCGATCTTGTGCCGATGTTTCTTGCCAATCCCTTTACTATTCACCATACAGAAATAACAGTCCGATACATGATCCTTTGGCTCTGGCCACAAATAAATTTACAACGAATTTGTTTCTCTTTGCTCAGAACTTGTTGCACAACAAATTGTCTTTGAAAGAAGCCTCCTTAAATACTTTTCAATCATGGTGGATGAAACACCAGACTCCTCTCAGGTTGAGCAAGCCGCCTTTATACTAAGATATCTTGTGAAAGACGATTTTCCATATGTTTTCGAGGAGCAATCTTTTAACTTTATTGATTCCAGTAACAAAACTTGAAATGATATTGCAAAAATTGTACTGGAAACGTTGAAAGAGAACAACATCCCTTTCTCAGATTGCAGGGAGCAAAGTTACCACATTGGATCCAATATAGCGGGAAAGTACAAAGGGGTACAGGCACGTCTTCTGTTTGAAAATGCTCTGACACTCTTTTCATCCTGTGGATGCCATACTTTAAATTTATGTAAAACAGACTCTGCTGAATGTTTCCCTGAAGCCATCACCCTTTTCGGAACAATTCAGGCAAAATACACTCTCTTCAGCTCCAGTCTACGACGTTGAGAGATTCTTCTGGACAAGACAGGAAATCAGTCGCTTCACAAGACTGATATAAGATGGTCTTCGAGAATATATTGTGTAAAACCATTTGCAGTAAACCTCACCAGCATTAGGGCTGCACTTGAAGAACTGTTAACATTTAATATGACACCTAAAACAAGGACTGAAATACATGACACTATTAAGTATGTTTCATCGTTTACTTGTGTGATTATTTCAGCAATTTAGTTCAAGATTTTGGCACAAATTGAAATGCAACAATATCCTGCAAGCAAGACATGCCACAGTTGATGAGGAAGTCACAAATGTCAACGAGTTGATAGCAAGTTTGAAAGATCCTCGTAGGAAGTGGAAGAAAATCTGGAATGAAGAAAAATATATTTCATGGTCAATGAGGTGAATCTGAATGTGAAGAGACTTAGCATTGAATGTAAACTTGGATGTAAAATCCAATTTGATGATGTCATCAAATATTTTGCAGCCGTGAAAGCTCGAAAAGCATTATTCAGTATGCGATTATTTTGTAATATTTTTTATTGTTCATTGTACTTGGATGGCCAAGAAGTCGCTCTACTATTAAATGAATTGCTACTAAGGATATTTTTCGCTCTGCATTTTATATGATTTTATTTAAGTAAAGAAATTGATTGCTATTGTACAGTACAAACCCCTGAAAAAAAATAAAATATTGTCCACACTGTAAAATAAATTATATGTGGCTTTTTTTATGAAGCCTGTGGAGGTGGCCCAACTTTGTCTTGTACCGAGTGCTATTTATCTTCTTGGCGGCCCTGCACACACAGAATATACGTCTCTGATAGTTTTGTGTATTTGTTTCATTTTTATTACTTCCTTAAATCATTATAGTCATTCCTGAATAACTGTTTCCTAAAATATGCAGTTTAATCCTTAATTATATTTGTATTTAGATTCTAGGTAGCTAGCTTTTCTTTTCTTTTTTCCTCACAGACTACCAATTGCTGATAAGAAGAAACTATGCCAACAATACTCAAGCGAGTTTTTATCATACGACTTTATACCGTCTCCAAGCAATATAACAAAGCCAATGTGTCTCATATGTATGATAGAACTTTCTAATGATAGTTAACTTAACTATCATTTGGAGAATCAGCACAAGGAAAGGAGACAAATCATTAGATTATTTCCAAAAACTTCGTGATGATTTTCAAAAACAGGGCACTGTTGCTTCCTTATTCCGCAAGTATCGGAATAAACTAGACAAAGGTTTCATTGCATCTTATGAAATTTCCAAGCTAATAGCAAAACCCGGAAAATCTCATACTAGTGGAGAAGATTTTATTTTGACCTTAATATATGTGGTGGTTTCTATTGTTATGCAACAGTATTCTATTCCGTTGAGCAACAATACAGTATCAAGATGCATCGATGAAATGGCAGAAAAAATTGAAAATCAACTAGTTGCTTTTTACAAGTAAGAAATTTTACGTTACAAATTAATGAAACACTTTTACCTAATAATCAAGCCATTCTTATGGCATATGTTAGGTTCTTTAACGCTCTAAATTTCGCCCCAATATCGAAGAAAAATGCCAAATTAAATTTATTAAATCTTCAAATTGCTTATTATAATCCATGATCCAACAATTGTAAGATTGAATAAATATGTAAAGGCTTTAAAAAGAATTAAATTAAATAGTGAGGAGAGTTGTTAGTATGTTCAATTATTATTTAATGTATTGAGCGGTCATATAGGAACTTTTATTTATTTGACAGCACTAAATAGGGAATCATTCTTTCGTCCTGATTTTGAATGAAAGTGTATTAATTCCTTGTATTATTATATAGCAATTGTAAGACTCGATATTTATGTAAGAATTGATAAAATATGTTAATGTAAGTTAAAAGAACCAATTTTATCTTATGGGAACCGATTAAATTTATAAATTTATTATAAGTGATTCATTAAAAGACCGCATTAATGTAATCGAGCTGTTGATGTAAGTGGGGAGATGGAGTGCGTTTGAGGATGAGTTCTCTCATCAAGAAAAGATATCTGAAGACGATTCCAAAGTTTCCGCCGAATAAAGAATATTGAATCCAGCTCCAAGATTCCTTTTACTTTTAAGAAAATCTCCGATCATCATTTACACAGCCTACCAAGCAAGAGGAGAATCTCTTACTTTTGGAGTCATAGGCTTGTGAGTACAAGGCATTCACAGAGCAAGCAACCAGGCAGCCGCCCAGCCGAATTAAGAAAGACATTTGGCTGCTCCAAGACTGGTACAAACGATTTTGTGACAAATCACCTTCGGTAATCATGCTACTCTCGAAGAGACTTTCCTCTGGCCATCACCTATAGAGGCAGCAATATTTAAAGAATTATTGGACTATTTCCAAGAAAATTTATTCCAATGGCTAACATCATAGCATGTGCAACTGATGGTGCTGCTACTATGGTAGGTAGATACAGGGTCTTTAATGAATATTTAAAAAGAGACTGTTCCTAATGTGTTTTGCATAAACTGCGTGGTCAATTGCCAACATTTAATTGCAAAAAAAAATGGGAGGACGTTTGAAAGATGTTCTCGATAATGTAATAAAAGTTGTCAATCTTATCCAAGTTAAATCCACTTCAAGAGAGTCTTCTTTTCCGCCAAGTTTGTGCAAATAATGAATAGGTTAGAAATGAAATTTTGCATACAGAGGTGCGATGGCTCTCTAAATGTAACTGTCTGCGTCGCTTCGATGAACTATGGGAAAGTGTTTAATTATTCCTGAATGGTACGGAGCTTAGAGAAGAAATCATAGCTGCAAAAGCCAACATTTTCTACCTTGCAGATATGTTTGAAAAGATAAATATGCTGAACAAACAGGCTCGTTTGGGCGTAAGAAGTTGCAACATTTTCAACCTCTTGCCACTCTTGAGGAGCTGCATGAAGATGATATTTCCACTTACATCGATCATTTGAAAAATTGTACGATGATGTGGAAATTAGGTTCTAAGGTCTCCTAGAAATGTAGATTCCAAGTTGGGTCATAGACCTAATGGAGACAAATGCAAAGGATGTTGACATCATACCACAAGAAAACATCGTTAAGTTGCAGAGTAATCAAACTGATCGAGCTGAATTTAAACACGGACTCCATAACTTGTGGACAAGTTATAAAATTTCAGCCAAATTTTCATTGCTCTGGGAGAATGCTAAATTATATATTATTGCCTTCTCAACGTCTTACCTAGTAGAGTCCCTCGGCTATTATTCAAAGAACGAAACCGCTTAGAAATTGGAAGTCGAGGCGATCTTCGTCTCTCTTTAACAAGCACGGATCTTGATATAAAAAAACTTGCTAAGCTGCATCAGTCACAAGGATATCATTGAATAATTGCATTTGAAACTTAATTTTGTCATAGTTTTTCCTATCTTGAAAAGGGTTTTATATTTTGAAGCCAAAGAATTTATCTGTCTTTAATTTTTTATTCGCGAGTGAAATATCTTTTAGCCATAACTTATATTTTTAGAACGGTTTTTTTTGAAAGAATAAAAAAATCGTGATTTTTTTCTAGTTTAGTTAATGGGTATGTTCTTGCAGTTTTCTAAGATCAAGATATCATTTTTATTATTATTATTATTGGTGAAGCTCATAAAATTGATAAAAATTCAACCATGGCTGCTTTTTCATTTGATTTTTTTGTATATTCGAAATTTTTATCCCAATTATTTTTAAAATAGATTTTAAATTTTAATCTTTATCAGGAGGAAATCGCTCATTGCACCTAAAAACAAGTAGACCTAAATAAGGATTGGAGAAGCCGATCCTTTGGTCCCTAACAATATATATATATTTTAAGAACTTGAATTTTGGCATGGGTTAAATATGAAGAAATGCATGAGGAGAAGAAGAAGAATAAAAGCAGGAGAATAAGAAGAGAAGGAAGGTGATGATGAGGAGAGGAAGAAGAAGAAGAGGAAAGAAATGAAAAAAGAAGAAAAAGATTAGGAGAAGTTTAAGGTAAGAAGAAGAAGTATAGGAAGAGTAGGAGAAAAAGAGACGGAAAAAGAAGAGAATTAAAAGAGGAGGAAGAGGAGGAGAAGTAGACGGGATAAACATAGAATATAGGAGCAAGAGAAGAAAAGATTGAAGAACAGGTGAAGAAAAGAAAGTAGAAGGATGAAAATAAGAAAGAGGAGGAGTTGAGAAGCAAAGGAATAGGAGTTGGTAGGCATCCCCTCTGGTGAGAAGGCACATTTAATCCCAATGGTCAAGTCCTTTCCTTCCTGATCGACGGGCTGAAGAAAGGCCAAAAACGGCTTCAATTTCTTAAAGCTGTTTCTAGAATTTCGTCGAGCTAGAGCTAGTTTCTGACACATTTCGAAGCAAGCCAACCTACCTTGTTGGTAGGCATACGGGTCTTCATTTAACGCAAATATCTCTTTTGTAGAGGCATGGAAGAGAGATAAGGTTCGAGGCAGGTTCTCGTAGGATGCCTCGAGACCGTATTCCCAGAGCCCGCGTCCATAGCGAAGTCTTTCGCGTCCTCTTTCTTCACATTTTGTAGTTGGGATGTTACTCCGACATCATACAATGCACCTTGTGATGTCGCTGAAATCTGCCTACTGGAGCTTACATCTAGAGGCGTAGAGTTCCTTAACAAAAAGTTTACGCTGAGTTGCTTTTCGCTCTCGCTTCGTGCTAGTACGCAGCCACGGGTCCGGACGATGTTCTGTTTTCCATGATTTTGTTTTGCTTTTTGTTTGTTAATTTAGCATTTTAATATGCTTAAATTAATTACGGTGTCTTATGCCATTAGTGGCAGTCGCCAGATGTGCGCTTCACATAAAATACTCTCTGTTTGGCGACCAAGGACCTCGGGCCATCCTCCCTTGATAGCCTTCTTGTTGACACTGGGGATATAACATTTGCTCTCCACCGTACCGATTGCATTATGCGCTTATAAAAGCAAGCCAAGCGTCTATCTTATTTGCTAATCGCTTTCATTGTATCCACGACCGATTTCGACGATACTATGCCGTCACGAGACGACAATCATATCCTAAGCCTTTTAAGTTTATATTAAGGCAACACCTTCGAAAGCTGAATGTCGCTCTTAGACTGGTGGCGCCTCTTAATCTGCCCATGTCGTTATCCTGGAGGGGGTACTACTATTTCTGAATATTTGTCGCTACACCTCTATTCCAAAAGTTCTACAGTACCAGAAGTATTGCGTCTGAACTTTGGGAGCACATGGCAGGTTATTTTGACGCCATGCAAGCGTAGACTGTCGGCTCCGAATCCGAAGAAGAGGTTGGCTTTTGCACCATCTCCCCTCTGTTTGAAGCCGGCGATGCTTTACCATGCGCTGCGTCTATCTCTATGACTGTGGTGGTTTTTATATAACGTTCATAGTCCGAACTGTGATCGATAGGAACTCACTGACCGTCCTGGTATCCTCGAAGCTTTGGAATCCCCCCCACCCTCCATGGTTCGCAATATTTGAAAATACACGGCTGCTCTGAGGCGTGATGATGTTGAGATTATCTTCCGCTGAACATAGAGGGATTGCGCAAATTTATCGCGGTAATAATGGTGCCAAACACTCTGACTACATTGCAAAAACCATGACAACCCTTGAACTGCATGGTAACGAATACAGGAGAAAGCCTACGAGAACTCCAGGTTACGTGCTATTGCGCCGTGACCTTTCCCTTGGATCTATCACCCTAATACCTTGGCTACTTCAGGTTGTTCTCTGTCCCTTTCGAATCGGACACAATAACGGGACGCAACGACCTCTAATCTATTGTTCCTGTTAACTTTACTGAGATGAATGCCTTTCCCCCCCAGACCGTCCGGGACATTCCTTTCCAATGTGCCAGAGGGAAGGATCTACGAGCGCGTTACCTGTCCCGATACTTGGCCTGGCGGGATCTCTACGGCTTTGCTCTTGTAAAAAGAAGAGTTCGTCAACTCCTTACCCTGAAACTTTTGAGAATAAGAGGATACTTACCATCTCCATTGTATCTAGTGTTTTAGGTGTTGGTGTATGCTTAGGCCCCTGAGGGAGCGGGTCTCCCTTCGGCAACTGAGTGTGTTTTTTTCTTTTTGTTGTTTTTAGTCTTAGTTATTCTTATTTTTGCGTTGTCTCGGGACTGTTGTAGAGAGTTCTGGCGAATCGTTCTAGTTTTATTTATTGCGTGGGACTTTCACGGTAACAGGAGTGGGCCGACTTTTATGGTTAAGGCTGTTTTTGAAGATATTACTTTAGACCGCACCCATATATAAGTTGGAAAACCAAAAACCTAGGGGTGATTGGGAAACCGTCAGTTTGCATATACACGTTTACGTTCAAACCATAGAACGAGTCTTAATTCGTTAATGCTGGGAAGAGGTGATGCATAATATATTCATGGATTTTGAGGGGGGGGGGAGATTTCCGTAGTATAAATTGAGTTGACAAACAATTTCATAGTTTTGTCTACCGAGACATTTGTAAACAAACATCAATGGAAGTTAGTGCACTTGCTCGAGATGTTTGAAGGATGTGAAGAAGATCAGAAGAGGAACACAATAAATTGTCTTGAGGTATGTAGGGAATGAGGATTGAATTAAGATATTTTGTAAGATGAGAGATGATACTTGGTGTTTCACCTATGATAGGGAGGAATGGGGTGTCAGGTTTGTGTTTTTATCTACATTTCCACATACACATTCCATTCTGAAGTCACCTTCGATTATGTGTAGCTTTTTGACGATGTATTCCTAAATATAAAAAGCCAAAAACATATCCTTTCTAAATGTTCTTGTTCAACTTAACTGAGGTAACTTTACTACCAAAGTGTACAACTAAGCTACGAACTGGAGTTAGGTTTGAATTGCTCTTCTGCTTTTCCAGAACGCTATGATAGAGTTTTTCCTATTCCTCTTCATGGATGCCATCGATTTAAAACTGAAGCGAATATGTCGCATGCTGGCAACTCCTTGCTGGTATAAAGCGAAACATGGACTCTAGTTCCGGCTTCGGCTCATACAACCGAGCATTGACCTTTACTTCAAATCAATAATAAAGCTAGGTGACAAAGAAGATGAAAGCCATCGTAAATTGGAGCATTAACCCTACAAATCCAGCTAATAAATTAAATCTTATCATTTATTACAAGACAAAGATCTTGAAGAACAATGTCGGTGACTGCAAACACCGCAATTCACTTACATTGGGGTGAGCTCCACAACTCTTTCGCGGTGCTTGACCGCCCACCTACAGATTAATGTAGAATCCGAATCCAGTGTGTATTCTCCCATCACCTTCTAATCGGCATTTTTATGTCCCTGTCTCCTGTGTTAATTATAGACCCACTGAGTGTGATTTAAGAGAGAGGGAAAGTTTCAAGGTTGAAATTGAAGGAAGAGGTTTGCATAGGATTGCTAGGTTGTCTAGAGGTCAAACAAATTAATATTTGGCATTTTGTTTAGGTATTTAAGTTATAATTCTTGTGTATGTATATAAGCTTATAGATTTCTTTTTAATTTTAGGCTTTAAGTTTTTTGTTCTATTTAAGTGGGTAGGCTATTCTTGCCTTTGAACCGTTTTACCATTCAACAAACTGCTACTGTTTTGTATTCTCTCTTGTGTACTTACTTTTCTTTCATAATTTTTTATGTTTTTTTTCTTTTTTATCATATCCATATGTACAATATATGGTAAACCTGAAGATCCGCGGCACGCGCAAGCCTCCGCAGAGTATTTCGTCCATGTTCTAATATGTTTCACCTTTTTTGACTAATTTCGAGGGGCCGCTCGTGACGGGTACCAGTCGTGTGGGGGATGGCCTTGCGATGACCCTGAGATTTCAATCAATTAGAGAAGATCTAGGGGGCACAGCCCAATGGAACTTATTTTGTTCTTCAGCCAAATTAGCAAATGAAAATGTGGTAAGCCTCACTTTTCCCATTAAATTGTATACATATGACATCTCACTTGTCCAAGGAGCTTTACTTCAGTAATCAGATCTATGAGTTTGTCCACTTTAAGTTTCAATACTCTAGCCGCAATATCACATCTGTCAGTAGCATATTGTCCAGGAAGAAGATTCTCTCGCACTTCTTTTCATGTAAGATTACAGGTAAAGGTAATGAATAAGTCAGGTTTGCCATAATGTCTAACATAGCAAATTTCATTCTGTACTCTCTCCTGAATGTACCTAGGACCTCCATTAAAAGAAGAAGGCGGAATCACCATTTGTCCAGCATTATTTGCAGTGCTATCACTTAAAACTGCATCTATTAGGCGGTTTTAGTCATCTGCTCTGAGCTTTTTCTGATGCAGCTTGATGAACAACAGTCTCTCTGACTCAATCTTGGCATACATTTCAACTAAGAATTGATTGAGAAGCTGCTTAAATCTCAATAGCAAATTGAAATTTTTCTGCCTCATCATTATTCTAGAGGCATAAAACCCTGAGCAGATATTTTTTTGTTATTCCTTGTTCCAGTTTTTGGATCTCTTTGCTTCAAAAGAAAATTTTAACCATCAGTTCCTTGAATTTTCTGATATAGACATTGTTTTGGTGAGGGAATTCTTGGAGATTCAGCACTATGTTTAGTTGTAAATCCTTACACATGTTTGCTCTGGTCTGTGCTTGAACTTTATGGTCCTCAATGAAGTAGATTTGAAGAAACCTGCTTGGTTCATTCAGCAAAGGATAAATTGAACCAATTCTGTGATATATTTGGCCTTGGACTCTGAATGTTGACTTTCACTCTGGCAAAGTTACATCATTAGCTTCAAATGATGTAATAGAAAAGCAGTTGCTGTAAGCTCTTGTGACTCAAAAATTCAACTGAATCTTGATTTGATCCATTTAATAGGGAAAGTAAAGGTTGACTTGGAATAGGTAGTTCTTCGAACTGAACTTTTCCATTTCTGCAACAAAGACCATTGGTCTCATCCTTAAACTTTAGTGCTTTGCAATACTTACATTCATTTTCCAAACTTCCAATGGACAGCTTCCGGTGGTTTGAATAATCTTCCTTGGGATCATAATTAAATGCTGCTCTATGTAGATCGGACAAAAATTCACCTCTCACTTGCCTCATTTGTGTAGGGTTGGTGTTCTTCTGGCTTGCCTTTGATAAATGTCTTAAAAGTCCTGACTCTTCTCATCCTTTCAGCATTAGCTTCTATCCTCTTTCTCCTGTCATCTGGAGTTTCAGAGGCCCTTTTTTGACCTGCTCTTTCAGCTCTTGCAGCTTTGGATACTCTTCTGGTTTGCGTTTGATTAGATCTTCAGCTACTCTCTAAAACTCAACACAATGGTCATATCGATAATACTCAGGCTCAATGCCTATATCTCTTCATCAAGGAATAACAAAAGTATTGAAAATTTTAATATATATAAGGATGATACAGAGGAGAGGGAACACCCACAAAAAACAAAAAAACAATCAACAAAATGAATTAATATGAAATGGAAACATTAGGAGGAGCGAGGAGTGACAGAAAAAAGGGAAGATAAATACAAACTAAGATCATTAAATCAGGTAAATTCAAAAGACTAAAGGTTGACAAGAGGATTAAAATACCGCGTATGCAATTAGGGAGGGAGAAAAACTGAGCGAGGGATTAACATCAGAGGTCAGGATTGAAAAACCAAGGTAGAATAAGTACAAATGTTCTAAAGACTTGACTCAAACGAAAATAAATACACATACATAAACATAAGGCTACATAGATGCACAAAAAAATAAAATTAAATTGTTTATTAAGATTAATATAAATATTTAGTCTCAAATTAAAAGTTTCGACACGTTTGCTTCTGCATAATGATTTCTTTTCCATCCTTCCATTCTTTTTCATTTATTCTTTTTCATCCTTTCATTCTTTTTGATTCATTCTTTTCCATTCTTTTTCCATCATTCAGTCCTTTCTATTTGCCATAATTTTTAATTATTTACCTGTCAATTTTCTCTCATGTTCTCCAAAAGGAAAAACGCCATCTTTGTTTACGTTAGTTTTTGTCTTCTAGTAACTACCAATTGGAGGCAGTTACTTTGAAAAGCTAAAGCAACCTCTGTGTCGTTTCATTGCCAGAACAATTCTATTTAGGATAATTGGAGAATTTTTAAGATTTTTGACTAGATGAACTATATTTAATATTCATTATACTAATTTAATTATATGATCTCTCAGTATATAAATAATTTATTATAATCCTCCTAATGGATCGGTCTTAAAACCAAACATAGCTGACTTACGGAGCTCTGCGAGAAACTTGGCTCTGCAAGTGCTTCTACACATTCAATCTTGCACATCGTCATGACAGAAATTGGCTCAAAAAGAATAGCATCGGTGCTATAGATAGGCTCTTATTCATTCATCAAATCCAAGCCCAATCAAATATCAGAGGACTCACAATCACATAACTAAAGCCTAACCAATCGTCTGTAGGCCATTTCCAAGAATGGTGTCGAGGAATATAGATGCAAATCGTAAAATGACCTACATAACATTAATAAGAAAGCGTATGGATAAGTGGCACGCGATGCCAGTAATTTCTGATGCGGGAGAGAAAATGAAAGTCATTAATAAAAACATTGATGGATAAAGCAAAGAGAAAGGTGAATAGAAATAAGGATTTACTATTGAGAGGCAGTGGCCCTAAAAAGAGTTTCCCATTCTGACGCTGGAGCGGGTGAAATTGATATCACTTAAACGAAAGGTTCACACTTACGCGACAGCGCCCCCGCTAACTCTATAATTTAAGAAGGGGATTTTTTTGAGTATTTGAATAATAATTTCATCTTAGTTTGGTAATGACTTAATTTTTTTTATCAAAGTTATTTCTAATAATTCTTTTATAATATCAAAAAACAAAATGGTGAAGTTCAGAAATAAATATAAGTATCTAAATTTAGAGAATGTTTTAAAACCAAAGAATTTACAAATGGTGAAATTCAGAAAATTTATTTTTCTATATCTTCTTCTATTCTTCTATACCTCTATAGTTTAGCAACATGATATTTTGAAAAGGAGTAAATTTAGTTTCTAGTTCCTTTTTAAAATTATTATAATTGGCGAAGTTCAGAAATTTTATAAAAAATTAACCATGGCTGCTTTTTTTAGATTTTAAATTTTAATCTTAGTAGCGAAGCGCAAGCTCCCCACGTAAGGGGAAGTGGCGACGCTATTGCCTGGTTATATAATATATTATAAAGCATAAATTTTTATAATTACTCGACGGGAGACCAAAAAAAAATCTGCCTCGGGTGACCAGAAAAAATCTGCCTGCGCCGGAATTTCAAGACGGGTTCAAGAAAGATCCATGCCCCCCCAGTACGTGGCACAACAAGTAGTCTCTTCCTTCGGTTATTATACTCCTCCTATACATTCCTTTTGGCCTCACCACCTATTTCTTTAGGAAAAACTTAAAAAAACTCTTTCACTGTTTTTAAAAAAGGGGGAAAAGAAGATTATAAATTCAAAGCGCCAGAGTAATTTTAACAAAGCCTAATCATAAATGACGGCAAAAATGAGCAAGAACAGGTCTAAAACACGTTCCTGGCGCTTCAATCCATGAACAGTGCAAAAGAGCACCAAAAGGAACGTCTCCGGCTGCTCTTTTAAGAGCCAGTAAGGAGATGGGTGGTGCAGCAAAGCGTAATGTTCCTAGTTTAACATAAACCTGGACTAACAGCGCGCCTTACATACCCCAGTGCCTGCAGTTGTGCACCCTTCCTCCCCTCCTTGGCCTGCATGCAGAAGGACCTGCGGTTATATCTACTACACATTTCCACTATCTCTAACTTCAGTACTTTCTTTAGAGTTTTCTCTTTACTATGTGACGTTCGGCGTGATATAGCCTCGACGCTGTTGCCCTTTAAATTTCGAGGGAGAAAATGAATCCCCTTTTGAGGGGGATGTGATGGGTAAATTGATGGCAAGGGAGCTTGCATTTCGTTATCAAAACGTCTTTTACCAAAAAATTGAAAGTTTTCAAGATATTTTGGACTATTTACCGAAAAAGCCGATGTTTTTTGTAGTTAGGATTTTGGGGGTGGCTTAAATAAAAAACATAACCATTACGTTATTTCCCGAACCAAAATCGAGGTTACATAAGGTTAATCGCCATAAGTACAGATTTGGCTTCCTCTGGGATTGACTGGTAAGAGGATTCGAAGTTCAGACAGGTGGATTCGACAGGTGACTCCAAATTTGAACAGGTGGGTTCGTGGCTGCCTCTTTGCCTACTTGTTCCTTTTGATAAATAGAATATCTTTGCTGTTACCTAAATATTTCGATTCGAAGTTTTCATTGTTTCTCCTTGTCATTCCATTTTCTTCCCCATATTCATTCTGTTCATCGATTTATTTTTTTCATTCGTTCTTCAACGAGTCCTTACTCTTTAGATGTTGATTAATCTTCTTTTAAAAATTAAGCAAAAGTAGATAGATAGACATCTTTAATTCTTTAATGAGTCATTGACTTTTAAATTTTCTTTGCCTGACTCTTCTTAAGTCGACATTTTAGCCGCTGGCGGCTACTGTAGACCTGTTATAACAGCCGCCGTAACTGAAGATGTTTACTGAAGAAGTCAGATTTCCAATAGCATACAACCAGCTCTCATCCTCACCCCTTAATCCCAGACATGGACAAAAGAGGAGGGGGGGGGGGGCGAAGAAAATATCAACATAGGTATAATTAAATGTCAACAACTGAGAAAATTTAATTATTCAGTACTTATTTTGACTGTTTTGTGGACGATCTTTGACACTCAGCACACTACAGAAACTACATGTGCGGCTGAATTTCCAAAGTTACCGCGCGAAGTGAAGTGAATTTGAGGTGGTAATCCGGTGGCGTTAAATAAGAGCATTGGCACTTGTTGAGAGGAAAATAAAAGAGGAAGATTGGTAAAAGCGAGAATAGTGAATCATATTTAAACAAAAACGCTTAGTCATTTTCATTAAATATCAAGGGCATAAAATGTTGTAGGACAAAAGATAGAACTTTGCTCATTGATCATACTTTTAACCAGATCTTTTATACAAGGGTGATCTATTAAGTTTGCAATTTTATGCAAACTCTAAAGGTTTATAATAGGCCATGCAGGCCTGACTAAATTGGATCGATAGCGTCTACTATTTCATGCAATTATAAATTTCTCTTGATATTTTTTTCCTTGCTACTTATTAAAATTTTTCTGCACACCTTTGACACTCGATATTCTTCCTAAACTAAGTAAAGATGTTCTTGTTATTCGTCTTAACTTTCCTCCTTCACCCCGCGGTGTTTCCAGAGGCTCGCCGAGGGAGTGCTCCTGCCTGCTCGTTTGAGACGGGCCTCAGCCCGCTCATTAGAGCGGGCTGCGAAGTGGAGTTTTGTTATACTTCTCTCCTCCCTCTTCGACCTTTATTTATGGTCTCATTTTTAGGTTATTCATGGTCTCTCCCTGTTCCCCTCTATCTCTTTTTCCCCTTTTCCTTTCTCAAGTGTGATTGATTGCGCTTGAGCGTATCTGTGTGGGCGGTTGTAGTGTATGATTGGATGAATGTGTAGCTGCTAGTGCGTACTCAAGGTTTAAGTTTGGATTTATTGTAGTCTCGGTGTACCGCTCCTGGCTCACCGGGTAGCGTCGTTCCGTGGCTCAACCGCGCTGAGCTGGATGTTGTAGGTGCCCGAAAATTGATGGTATAATCACTGTATTTGAAAAAGATAGTAGTAGGTAAAAAAAAGTTGGTAAAAAATGGGGTAAGGTTGCCCTTGTTTTAGGGGCATCGCAGGCGTTCTTGTTTTTGTTTGTTGTCTTTTATGTTACAGTTGGTTTGTTTTATTTGTCGGGTGTCTCTGTGATTGTGTCTCTTTAGTGTCCTTCTAATTGTTTGTCTTTATTGTGTTGTGTACTGATTTTTGTCTCTATTTCGAGCATTCGAGCCTTTGTTAGTGCTCGATGTTGTTAATGCACTTCGCGTTTGTGTATTGTTTACGCAATTTGGCTTGTATGATTGGTGTTTGTATGTTAGTTTTGTTTTGTGTTTATGTGTACATGTGTTCAATGTACACAGTGTTTAGTGCTTGGGAAGTGTCGATTTCGGGCGACCTTCCCACGCAATCTGGCCGTGATGTTGATCCTGCCGCCAGTTCTTCTTACTTCTGGGATGATATCATTGGCCATTGTAGACCAGACCTTTTTGGCCAGTTTTTGGGTGGCGATATTAATGGGCTCCAGTCTTTGTCTTTGGTGCAGTACCCTCTGCCGAATCTGCTCCCTTCTTCTCGTCTTGTTGATGCAGAGGGTTGCTGAGTTCTGCACTCGCTGGAGTCTCTTCATAGTGGTTTTGTTGGCCATTTGAGTCACTACTGCAGGGTAGATGAGCTTAGCTCGGATGAACATCAGGTATAACTTCCTGATGTTTGCCGAGCTAAGATCACGGAACCTATATAGCTTGGGGATTTCTCTCCTTGCCATAGTCTGCCTCTCCTTGTAGTGACTCGAGTATCCGCGGTCGGAGATCTTTAGGCCCAGGATGGTGCCTTCGGCGGAGTAGCCGTATCTCCTCCCATCTATTATGATGGGCCACGTAGACTCTCGGCTCAACGGGAGAATCTTAAATTTCTCCCGGTTTGTCCGGATCTTCCATTTCTGTTCGTATTGGTTGATGTTACAGATCTCTGCAATTGTGTTGATTGCCTGATTCCTCGCTTTCCTGACCCTACTCGGGACGATCTGGGTGACGTCATCTGCATATTGCAGATACATCGTGTCCCGCTGTATAGGAGTAGGGAGGTCGATGGTAAAGACCAGGTAAAGCAGGGGACTCAGGCAGCTCCCCTATGGAACGCCCGCTGTGAGTTCGAATTCAGGTCCTTTGTGCTCTTCAATCATGCTTGCGCCCTTCTATCCATGATGAAGTCACAAAGGATCCGTTCCAGGACCGGGTTTAGCTGGAGACCGAGTATTTTGTACTGTAGTCCGCTCAGCCAAACCTTGTCGAAGGCCTTCTGCACGTCCCTCATCACGATGTCTACATATTGACCCTTTGCTCGGCAGTGAGCGATCTTTTCGGTTAGAAGCGCCAGGGGCGTTTCCGTGCCCCTTTTAGGTCTAAACCCATGTTGTTGGGGGTTATGCGCTCCCAACTCGTCGAGTTGATTTTGTAGCCTATTAGCTAAAATCTTCTCGAAGATCTTGCCGGAGAATTCTAGGAGAGAGATAGGGCGATAGTTGGCCACTTGGTCTGGGGGCTTGTTCCCCTTCGGAATAAAGATGATTTTTGCCACCTTATATCCGTCGGGGAAGTAGCCTGTATTCAGGGATGCATTCATGGTGTTCACCATGCCCTGAATAATTTGCCTTGGGGCATTCACTAGGTTGTTCTTAGTGAGCCCAGACCATCCTGGTGCCCTCTGTTTGAAGGACTTTATGGTGTTAATAGTCTCTTCAACAGTGATTGGGCGCCCATGGTCAACCATCTCTCTCTCTCTAGAAACTTGAGGTTGTGGGTGGGTCCTATGTAACATCGGTCTGAGTTCGTCGAGAAGTCGGTCTTCGAAGTCCTGGTCGAAGTCGTCGTTTTCCTCAGGTGAGATTGCAAAGACCTGTTTCCAATGACTTCTGAATTTTTCTTCCAGAATGTCCGGTTCTTCTATGATAGTATCGCCATCCTTGATCTTTATTCATGGCCTGGGAGGCAATCCCCTAAGTCTTCGGACGCTGTTCCAAAAACTTACAGGATTAGTCTCCCGGTCTAGTTTGCCTATGATATTGTCCCAGATTTCTTTCTGCTTTTCGAGGATTGTGTTCTTCATTTCCTCGCTTAATTGTCTCATTCGGGCTGCCCTTTCCCTGTTCGGGCCTGTCCTGCCGACTTCCTCATAAATGTCCCTGTGTTCCCTGGCGATATCCCTCATTTCATCCGTCCACCTAGGTTGCGGGAGCATTTTGTACGAGATTCTGGGCACGCATCTTTCGTCGGCTTGAGTGAGGAGACCAGTGATCTTGTCGATCTCCTCATCAATTTCCTCGAGATTAGCGTCGCCCAGGTCAGCTGGTTGATAGGTGCTGAGCATTTCTCGGTACAACTCCCAGTTAGCTTTCGCGTAACTTTTCCTAAGTGTGACGGGCTTGAGTATAGGCGCAAGCGAGATGGTGGTGATGATCGGGATATGATCGCTCGGGACCACAGGTCCTGGGGCATTGGCTATATTGAAGGGGAATTCTGGACTTGCTAACACGATGTCCGGTTTTGACACCGAATTATGTGTCACAAAAGTTGGAAAGTCTGGTCCAACTCTCTGGAGCTTCTTCCTATCAAGAAGCAGCTCCAGGTTTCGTCCTCTTGGATCGACCCGCCTGTAGCCAGAAGCTCGGCAACAGGCGTTTAGATCTCCGCCCAACAATGCTAGCCTTTTGTGCCCGAAGAGGGTATAAAAGTTGTTAATCGGCAGGTATTGTCTCCTGGGCGGCTGATAGGCTGCCGCCACCGTAAGACCCCCAACCAGGGTAGGGATTTCGATAGCCACGAATGATTCATCTAAGTCCGGAAGTGTTTTGAATTTTAGGTTCTTCTTGATAGCGATGGCGCTTCCATCGAATCTTGTTTGTGTGTGTTTTTTTTTGCATGATTGTGTAGTTATGGATTTTTATTGTGTCAGTGTTTGTATTGATTCCATGTTCTGAGATGAGAATGATGTCTGGGTCTTCTTTCCGGAAGATGTTCCCGTAGAGAAGAGATTTTCCCTTCCATCCATTCACATTCAGTGTAAGTATTTTTAGCGCGTTGTTTCTGTTCTCCATGTTTTTCTTGTATTTGTGTGTTGGAGTTTGTTGTGTTTATGTGTGATGTGTTTTTCCGTTTCTTACTTTTTTGAATTCTGCTTCACTTAGGGTAATGCAGGATTCTTTGTGTAGTCTAACGGCGCCCTCTAGCATTGCCTCTTCTACGTCTTTTTCCTTGTATACTTTCTGGTGGATACCCTGAAATATCTCCTTGGGGGAGAGTCTCTGTGGGTATTGGTTCACCTCGCTCGTTATGATCTTGAGGTCAATCTCCTCTCCGTCGTACTTGTAGGTACGCTTCAAGGTTTTTGACCTACTTCGTGAGCTAACAGGGCTTTTGGTTGCCCTGTCTTCGACTTCCTCAACTTCAGACTCCGAAGATGATTGACTCATTAGGTTGCCTTCTGCTTCTTTCAATCTTTTGGCTGCTCTTCTCTCCCTCTTCTCTTTGTGCTTCTGTGCCTTCAGCCTAGGGTCAGCCCTGGTGGGATTGGCTTTTGCCGCTGGGGTTTTTGCCTCCTTTGCCGGACGTTCGACTTCTCTTTCCTGGGGAAATGGAGTCGCCGGTGCCTCGGTAGTCTCCTTTGGTTGAAACTGGAGCTGCAGCACGTCACCCGATGGGGAGTCGTCCGGAAACCACATCTCAGCCATGCCGTTTTTCTTTAGCATGAGATTGAGGGTTTTCGCAAACGTCCCCGGGTTGGTGAGATTATTCACGTGCGCGAATAGGATGCACGTGAGTATCTTCGTCGAATTTTCATTCTCAAGTTTGAGATAGGTTTTCGACGTCTGCTTGCCCGAGGTCAAAAGTGGCGAGGCTCTTGCTGCAGCAGCTTGAGCATAGGAGGTGGAGCTTCTAGTATTTGTTTCATTCTTTTTTGTCCTGATTATCTCTTTTTTCTTGGGGCAGGACATAGCCATTGCCCCGTGGCTAAGGCCACAGTTAGGGCACTTTTCAGTGGTGGCTCTACACTCACGCCAACCGTGGCCTTTCCCGCTGCATTTGGAGCATGTGGCTACTTGTTCTTTGCAATCTTTTGTTGCATGTTGCTCCATTTTGTAGCACTTAAAGCATATGAGGATTGGGGTAAATTCTTCTCTCTCAATTTGGTCTGCTGAGACTCTGGCATTGAAGAGGAGAAGCCTCCTTTCCTTGGCAGTTTGTGCCATCTTTGTGTCACTAAAGATCACCTTAAATACGTGTTGGTACTCGGTGTTGTCCCGCCTATTGCGGAACTTTATCACCTCCACCACGTTGGCCCACGGTTGGTTTCTGTTGATTTCTTCTTTTATTTCTTCTTTCGTGTGCTGCCCGATCCATGGATCGAGCTGCCTGCACACCACACTTCTGTGTGCCTGTATCTGAAAGGGGGTGCTAGGCTGGAGGCCTATCTCGTTGAGCACCTTTTGACCCTCCTCCGTTGTCAGGGTTTCCACATCTGCCTCCTTCTCGCAGACTGCAGAATAGCCGACTGGGGTATCAATCAGCCTCGGGATACCCACACTCAGCTTCCCAAAGTCCGTGGCAAACACCGTACCACGGTCCGGTTTGGGGTGCCCACCTATAACCCTTAACGGGACTCTTGTGGCTGGGTGGGCCGCCATTTTTGTACTTCCGCAGCCCCTCTGACCGGGGGGGGGGGGTGCAGATCTTCTTTGTTTAAGTGTTTGTTTTCTATGTTGTGTGATTATGTGTTTAAGTTTGTATGTGTATTGGAGTGTATGGTTATTCACGTTTTTTACCTTTGATGGAGAAGAGAGCCCCCCCCCCCACGTTCGCCGGCCGCCTGGATGAAAGTGAGAATTGCCTTTTTAAATGAAGGATGATGATGGATGGGATGAATCCGGGTGGGATCCTCTCAGGGGTGTGATTGTATGACGGACTTATTGACAACGCCGCCCCCCCGAGGGTTTTGAATCGCGATCGCTCCCCAACATACCATAGAGACGGTTGTATGTCCCTCTATGGTCCTGGAAGGGGCCTTCACCGTAATTGGCACCGAAGGTTGCAGTCCGTCCCTTGTCCGGAATGTTTCTGACATTGTCCTCTACTGTGGGCTAATCCTCATACCAGCTTCTTCCAATGCCCCCAATTATGGTCAAGCAACTGCCTGACATAGTTGGGACGAAACGTGAATGGCAATCTCACTTCACATCTGACGGTGGTTCACGCAGGAGGGTTGGCCGAGGACTTAAGCAGTCATCTGCTTAAGTTGGGCCGCTGTAGAAAAAGATGATGATGGTTAATAGGGAGTGAATGATGATGGGGGGTGGGGTGACACCAAGGTATAGCTCTCTTTCTTAATATTTGGTCCTAAAAATAGGAACCAAATTTTTGGAGGCGTGGGCAAATATTGCCCGAAAACTTTCCTCCTTTGCCAAGCAAGGAGATGCGTGCCGCGAAGTGTTTCTGCCCAAGTTTTCCGTCCAGTCTGCCCGAAACCCACCTGCCTAGCGCGATAGTCATTGCCCGCTTGAAGGGAATATGGTGCTCATATTCTAAAATAGGTAGGCCTGTGGCACCCAAATTGCATGATTTAATAGGCCCAGCGAGGGACGCTCGGTAAATCTATCAAATCCTAAAACGGGTTATTTGTGTAAATTGAGGAAATAATATGCCACGTGGAATAAATAAAAAAGCAAAGAGAATTACATAAAGAAACATATATATATATATATATATATATATATATATCATTGTAAAAGCAAGCGGCTCGTCTGAATCACGCGGAAACACATGAACATACGTACGGTGGAAACAGCTATCAAAGGTCACCACCTGAATAAATACGACACAAACATTCGTGTGCTGAGAATAAATACACTGTCTAACAAAATTTAACTTTTTGTTAACTACAAAGATTAGAATAACATTCTTTAATGTAGGTTTATGTATAGATTTCAAAAATGGAAGTCATTTTTATCGAAATGACGCCAGTTTTTTTTAAGTTGCCAATTAATATTTTTGTCAAATTTTGTAGATTTTAACGAATTTAATTCTCTTATTTCTTATTTTCAGATTCTTCAACTAAATAAAATTTTAAATAAAAGCAAGAATTTTAATTAAAATGCCAAGAGGACAGTGTAAAATTAGCTCAGATAAATTCTGCTACATATGTGGTTCAGTAACATTTTTAAAAGATAAAAGAAAAATTTCTTCTTTAGTGGAAAAACTATGTAATTTGTATTTTGGATTTAAAACTAGCGACCAGGATAAACCATGGGCACCACATATGTGTTGCACGACATGCTTTAATTCTTTATCAAAATGGTCTAGAGGAAAAATAAAAAGCCTTCAATTTGGTGTTCCAATGGTATGGCGAGTGCCCTAAGACCATGCCACTGACTGCTATTTCTGTTTGGTAGACATACAAAATAAGTAATTGTTCATTGTCACTGTACCTATATTTTGAAGTAGTATACTGTAATATTATTTTTAAAAAATATATAATTAATTAAGTTTAGAACCACTTTATTGTAATCATACATATGAACACGAGTTTAAATTTTATGCATGTAATTTCCATTCTTTTAGCTAAAATAACGAAGTGCGCTTCAGCTGTGGTATATCCCAACCTTAGATCTGCTATTCAGTCTATACCTCACTCAAAAGACATTCCAGTACCTGAACCACCTGCAAAAATTGTTTTGTCTAACTCTGATGAATCAGATATGGAATCATGTGAACCAGAAACTGAAATTTATGTTCCTGAAACTGTTGATACTACTCCAAAACCTTTCTGACAACTTGATCTAGATGATCTTGTAAGGCATCTAAACTTAACAAAGCAACAGAGTGAATTACTGGCATCGAACTGAAAGAAAGAAAGTTAGTAGCAGAAGATGTTCGAATTACTAAGTTTCGCATTCAATCAAACAATTTACAAGACAAATTTTTATTTGACAACCTTTTATGCTACTGTAATAATATTCCACGTCTCTTTAAACAATTAGATATACATTATGAACTCAGTCATTGGAGACTTTTCATTGACGCTTCTTTATATAGTAGTAAAGCCGTGCTTCTGCATAATGGAAATAAACTATCACCGATACCAGTAGCTCACTCTGTTGTTTTGAAAGAAACCTATGAGAATTTAGATTTCATTTTAAAAGGCATTAAATACAGTGAACGTAAATGGTTGATTTGTGCTGCTGACCTTAAGGTAGTAGCTATTTTAAATGGCTTGCAGTCAGGCTCCCCAAAATTCATGTGTTTTTGGTGCCAGTGGGACAGTAGAGCTCGGGGAGAATATTACATACGCTCAGAATTACCTTTAAGAGAAGATACAAAAGTAGGTTGTCATAATGTCATACGTGAACCATTGGTTCCAAAGGAAAACATAATTTTGCAACCACTTCACATAAAATTAGGTTTAATGAAACAATTTGTGAAAGCCTTAAAGCATGACCAGCCATCCTTCTTATAATTAAAAACAAAATTTCTTAAGATTAGTGATGCTAAAATTAAAAAGGAATCTTTGTTGGGCCTCAGATTCGATAACTTATGGTAGATAGTGAGTTTGAGGCAAAATTGAGCAAGCCAGAATTTGAGGCCTGGCATAGTTTCAAAGGTGTATGTAATGGTCTACTTGGAAGGTACAGATCAGAAAATTACCACATTCTTGTTCAGAATTTGATTAGGTCTTATAATGAGTTGGGATGTAGTATGTCACTAAAGGTGCATTTTTTGCATTCCCATCTGTCTTTCTTTCCAGAGAATCCAGCAGACGTCAGCGATGAGCATGGTGAAAGATTCTTACCAAGATATTGCTACTATAGAAAATCGTTATAAAGGAAAATGGAGTCCTGCAATGCTTGCTGACTTCTGTTGAACCCTTCACAGAGACAGACAAGATGTTGTATATAAAATTGAGCCTAATTCTTCTAAAAATATATCACTATTGTATAGATTGAATTTCGCTTCATCAAACAGATGAAGGTTTTGATCTATCAGAGGGATGGGTTCGGCGTCGAAAACAGTGACGGAATTTAGTTTCCGAAAGTCGACACACATCCTATAAAAGCCACCAGGTTTCTTAACCATGACTATCAGCGAGCAATAATCAAAAGTAGAGGGCTCAATTATGTTTAAATGGAGCAAATTCTCTACCTCTAAATTAAGGAATTGCCTCAAATGAATAGGTAAGGGATAAGGCTTAGATCTAACCGGTTCATGTGTCGTGAGCTTGATGTCGTGCTCGAACTGAGTGGCGCATCCAGGTTTATCGGAAATAACGTCACTAAACCGACTAAGGAGTTGCTGGAGCTGATATCATTGTTGTGGTGTCAGCCGCTGGATAAGTCGGTCTCTCATTGTAGGGACGGTAAAGGATAATCTTCGTCCTGTTCAACACATACAGTTTGAAAAATATTAAGGGATTCGGCGGGGTAATCCGATTCCATGGCGGATCTTTCATCGAGGGCCACAATATTATAAACGTGAGCACGGCGGTGGTACCTCTTCAGGATATTGATGTGGAATAATTTTTCTCCGGAAGGTGTTCGGATTAGATAGTCCACAGGTCCTCGTGCCCCCAAAACCGTCTCCTGCTTTGAGAGGGCGATCTTTAGATTTAACGTCGAAGTATGTCTTGTATTTTTCTAAATTTACAACGGGGTTCTGGGAGGTGATGCTGGCGCATTGTGGTAACCTCTCGCAGAGTTCAAGTACATACGTATTGGAAGATTTAACTTCCTAATCTAGTTGAAGTTGTGAGAAAAACTCCTTTAAAATACTAAGCGGCCTCTTACGTTACGACCGTACAAAAATTCTAACGGAGCAAAGCCAATCGTACAATGAGGGATTTCCCTGTAGGTGAAGAGTGCCACAGGAAGATAGCGGTGCCAATCACGTGGTTGTTCGGCACATATCTTACGGAGGATGGACTTGAGACTATCATTTAATTTCCCACACATTCCATTGGTCTCTGGGTGAAAAGGAGTGGTAAACGGGGGCTTTACCATCAGTAATTTTCCCACATGCTCCATTAATTCTAAAGTAAACTGTCTTCCTCTGTTGGACAATACCTCCTTCAGAACGCCTACTCTCTAAAAAATGGGTATGAGGGCTTCGGTTAGTGCGACAGCCTCGGGAAAACGCGTAGCAAAGTCCATTAGAGTGAATATATAGCTGTGCCCTTCACTAGATTGCGGGTGAATGGGGCCGACAAGGTCGATAGCCAGACGGGAGAAGGGTTCAGAAATGATGGGGACTCTCCGAAGGGGGTGGGTTTTAAGGGAACCTTTAGCAGAGGTTTCCTGACAACTGTCACACGACTGGCGATTTTTGGAGATGTCAGCTGCTGCGTTGGGCCCAAAGAAATGCTTTAAAATTCTCTGACCTGTCATGTTATGACTGAAGTGGCCAGAAAAGACACTATCATGTGTGACCTGCGCGACCTTGAGCACCATGAGAACATAAGATTGGGGAATGCAAAGGGAGAGGTTTAGTGGCTTAACGCCATCCGTAGTCTCTCTGTAAAGGAGGCCATCCTTTTCGACGTAGGATACGGTCTTGTTCCCACGAACTGAGTCTTCCTCTATATTTTGCGACTTTTTCCACAAGGGGAGAAGAATTCCATACTCCTTCTGGGCCTTGGCGAATTTGGGGTTTAGAATTCCCTTAAATTCTGAGTTAGCTGGAACTTCGAGGGGGTCAGGATCCTGGGATTCTTTTCTCCCTCCTGCGCGAGTGGTGACCGTCTGGGCACCTGGGTTAGGGGAGATTTTGGGACTCTGTCCGATTAGTACCGAACAGAATTTAATGGGGGCCGAAACTGCTTCGGCCAAGCCCTTAAAGTACTGACAGTCGATGTAGCACCTTATAATTGGGAAGCGGTTGGAACGTCCTAAGTAGACGTGGACTACTACAAATTCATCGTGGTCAGGGGACACAGGGGAGAGAAGCTTTTCAGAAACAATGATGCAAGTACACCCTGTATCACGGACGATAGTGGACGTATGGCACCCGTTTACACTGCCATTCTCAAATTTTAAGGCTCCTGGTGAGCTCTTATTAAAAATAAAATTCACTTGGTGATCCGGCAGGCCTTGGGAAGATAAAGGAACGGAGGTTCAACAGGAAGAAGAGGGGGAGCGGCAGCGGCTCTTACTTGGTGAACCTGCTGAGGGGGGTTGCTCCGAAATTTAGAGTCTGGGGACAGTTTGAACTTATGTGGTTCGCTACTTCGCACGTATAGCATACAATGGGTCTCTTTGAGAAGGATATTGGAGGGAAAGACTGGAAAGGGAGCTTCACGTCTCGAGGTTGAGTAGAGGGAAAATTTCTCTGTTTGAAAGGGACTGGAATTTCCACGAACTTCGACTGGGAATTTTGATTAAATTGGAGATTTCCGGTTTTCGATTTAGGGGACGGGGGAGAGGACTTCTTGGAGTCCTTAGGATACAAGTTATGACTTGCCGCAAAGACGTCTGCTTCCTCAACGCATTCCTTGAAGGATCGACAACGACGGTCCTTCACGGCTGCGCGGATCTCTGGGGGCAGCGAAGCCAGTGACTGGTCCCTTAAAACAAAATCTAATAATGACTCATAATCGGGGGAAATCTTTGACGACTCTAGCCAAAACTTAAGGTTTCTTTGGAAGGTATACCCAAACTGTCGGAACGTTTGACCGGGTAGGATCCTGGCCCCACAGAACTTATGGCGGTAGTAATCGGGGGTCATATTATGGGGTGCGAGTAATTCAGCCTTGAGGGTAGAATAATTAATTGTGCATTCTTGGGGCA
The DNA here is from genome assembly GCA_963969495.1 of Ceratothoa steindachneri. Taxonomy (NCBI): domain Eukaryota; kingdom Metazoa; phylum Arthropoda; class Malacostraca; order Isopoda; family Cymothoidae; genus Ceratothoa; species Ceratothoa steindachneri. The sequence continues at coordinate 16,316,595 of OZ018330.1, read as the reverse complement.
ATGAGATGAAAATATCTCTCAATTTCGAGGTGAGCAAGGGAAGCAATTTCGTTACTCCTTCCTTTTCCAGATCAATGTGATTGATTTCCAGAATTTTCTCAAAATGCGTTTGGAATGAGGAAAATTCTTCGCCCTCCTTAAATATGGGGAGTTTAAGGAGGACACCTTTAGGGTCTTCCGATCTGCCACTCACAGATTGTGTTTCTGCTTGTGGTCGCATCATTTCCGCTTAGTGTTGGCGTATTTGTTGCCTTTCTTCTTGTTCTCGTTGTCTTTCTTCATGTAATAGTTTATCTTTACATTCTCTTTCTTCCCTAACATTTCTTTCTTCATTTCATTTTGAATATATTATACCAAATCTCTTTAAAAACATCAAATGAAGCCAGATTATTTTAAAAATTTTCTTAGCTTTGTTTGTGCTAAAAAAAACAAAAATCACGCTAAATGTGTGGACCTACAGCGTGTGCGCAAACTTTTACCTACACTATCGAACTATTCGAGTTCCTATCTCTGGGACAATCTTAATGCACGAAAAATAAAAAAATAAATGGTCACTTTACCTAATCCGCCTAGGAAATTCTACACTCGACTCTGTTGAGATCTAGTTACACACGTACAAACAATTTAAATACAGGAACTTTAAAATTTAAATGGGAAATTATTCTGCTTAAAGCTTTGAGCACATCTGTAGACTTTTCACTACGCACAAAAATTAATTAGAGGGGACTTTAAAAGATCTAAAAAAAAACTTTTAAATCCACCTAACACACTTAACACCAGATTTTATAATATATATATATATATATATATATATATATATATATATATATATATATTACTATATGTTGTGGTATAGCTCTATATACCATACATACATCTACTATATTTGATTTTAGAGTGCGCGGGGTTTCGTTTAATAACTTTGGGTAGGCCGAGGTCTGGTTACGAGGTCAGATCCTCGTAAGGGAGGGCTAGTCCAATAGATGCTACTTTAAATCTTGGTATTGGCTGAGAGCTCCAAATCTCACTTAGTTACAGGCTGTTACACGGCTATAATGAGCTCAAGGGTCGGAAAGTAAAGGAGTCGGCAAAAATAGACTCTAATAAATATTAATTATTCAAAGTTAAATGTTACAACAATAAACAGATATATCAGACAAATAGTTACAGTGGTCAACGGGCTATTAAGAAAACTAGGTATTCTAAAATGCAATAAAATTGGGTAGGCTGGATGGAATTAAGATTTGAGGTTTACACGGGGACATGGTAAGCACACAAATGATAATGGGGGAACGGTAGACGGCAATTATAAAATTTGGGGGAAGCTAAAATATTCGTTACAATACCTTGTACAAAATGGAGACGATGGTCTTTTCCGGCGAGGTGGTGAGATGATAGTTGGGTCACATCGACGGGGTCCAGGGTCAACTTGCTTGTAGTTGAAGTATTCTTTTGAGATGACAGGGGGGGAGAGCAGAGCCTTTGAGAATGGAGGCAGGGAATTCTTCCGATGTAAATTCCTTTGAAGAAAACGGAGGGTGAGTTTCTCCGAGACGTCAAACGGTTTGTTTTGTCAACTATGCGTAATCAAGGGGGTATTACGCTAAGATTAATCTTCACTGAAGCCTTTTGGCATAAGACTTGGTTCTTGTCTGGAGATGGCGTCGTTGAGCGGAGAAAAGTTCTTAACTGGTTCTAGAGTGAATATTTGTTTTATCCAAGGAGGGATACTCGGTTTTATTCCACAACGTTCCCTTGCCTTCGGCATATGACAAGCCGAATCGAGGAGGAGTAAGATCGTCTGCTCTCCTGAGCTTCTTTCGCACAAATCTCCCTTGATTCCTCCTCACACGGGTACATATGGACGCCTGAAGTGATGGAGCTTACCCCATAGAAGGACGGGGGAGACTATCGCCCGTCGGTTGAGTAATGGTTAACGCGGCCCGGGTGGCGTTTGTCTCAGCCGCTCCCAGCGTGGCTGGAAGGGCGGTGGGAGAGACTTCTTGTCTTGTTTAAATACTCAAATTGATAAATGCTGCATTCCATGAGCCCGTGCCTATACTTTCTCAGGCTTTTGAGCTTCGAAAATTGCTTGTAAGCTACAACGACGCCCATCGCGTAGAGGCAATGCTTAAAAGCGACGTTATTTCTCCCATGACGTGCTTGTTCCCTCACATAGATTTTTTTTGGGGGGGGGTTAAGGGGCTATCTGGCGACTGCCGACTTAGGAATAAGTTGCCGTAAACAAACAGCCTAGTTCTAGGCTACTTCAAAATAATTCAACAGGAAACAACAATAAAAAGAAATAACAATAACAAAGCAATAACAAAAACGATAACAAAAACAACAACAACAATAAAACCGGGTTAAATGAAAGGGAGAAGGCCGGCCTCCCCCAAAAAGTCAATAAGTCCACCAGTCATGGTGCACGCACTCGTCCCGAGTACAAGGGACAGGCGGTAGCGACCCCGCCCATCCCGGTACCGAGACAGGTATCGTGCGCGAAGATCACCCAGACTGGGACATTCGACAAGAATATGCCGAACAGTCTGGGGGACGACGCAGTCGTTGCAATAGGGCGCAGGCGAGCTCTCCATCAAGTAGCGATGCGTCACACGAGTTTGTCCGATTCGGAGACGACAGAAAGCAACCTGAAGCCGCCGCGGCATTGGGGGATAGATCCATGGGAACAGTCGCGGCGCAATGTTATGCAACTTTAAGTTCCCTTTGACCGTCTCCCATCTTCTTTGCCAAGCAGTCCGAAGAGCTGCCCGTATTCCTGCCATGTAGTCGGTGTGAGGAAGAGCGAAACGCTGGTCCGGTCGCAGAGTCCTCGCGGACTCTTTGGCGCCCTCATCGGCGCGCTCATTCCCCGCAATTCCTACATGTCCAGTAACCCAGCAGAAGATAATCTCGACATCTGCCCAGCTCGCTAAAACCGTGGCGTCACGGATATCGCGAACCAGGGAATGCGGAGATTCCAATGCCCCGAGAGCACTCAGGGCGCTTTGTGAGTCGCTATAGATCACAATCCGGTCTCCGAACCGGGCACGTCGCGTAATCTCCCGTACCGACTGGTGTATTGCCACCAGCTCGGCCGTGAAGACAGACGCAGCGCCTGGTAGAGCCCCGCTGACTTCAAACAGAGGGGATACGTCGTGGAAGCCGACCCCCTCTTGGGACTTGGAGCCATCCGAATACACTGGCACGGTTCCAGCGTGACACGATGTGTGCTCCAAAAAGGTCGAACGCAATAGCCCTGGCGCAGTACAAGCTTTGGGAGCAGAGGCGTGGCGACAAATGTGGTACCCTCCAGGGTAGCGTCCTGGGCAAAACCAGGGGCGCCACCGGCCCGCGAGCGATATCTACCTCTTGAAGGAGTTTCCTGGCCCTAAACCCAAAAGGCTTAGGGTATGACTGGCGTCTCTCGACGGCATAGGCACCATCGAGATCAGCTGCGGATGCAGTGAGAGCTGTTGGCGACTGAGGGAGGCGCCGGGCTCGCGCGTACAGGCGAGTGATACACTGCACGCGGCGCAGAGCCAGTGGCATCTCCCCAGCATCGACCAACAGGCTCTCAATGGGGGAAGTGCGGAAGGCACCAGTCGCAAGGCGAAGGCCGGTGTGGTGGATCGAATCCACCTTCCGCAATAAACGCTCGGCTGCGGATGCATAAAACTCGCATCCGTAGTCGAGCTTCGAACGAACAAAGGATCGATAAAAAAGTAAGGCGGTAGCCCTATCAGCGCCCCAAGCGCTGAACGTCACGGAACGGAGAATGTCCATGGCGCGGGTACAAGAGACCCTAAGGCTGCGAATATGAGCCTCCCAGGTGAGGCGTCGGTCGAATACAAGACCAAGGAAACGGTGCGACTCAACCACATCCAGGCGCACCCCATTAAGAAACAAATCTGGGTCGGGGTGAAGCCGTGGATGGCGGCAGAAGTGCACCACCTTAGTCTTGGCCAAAGAAAACCAAAACCTGTGCGCTTCGGCATAGCGAGAGACGCGGTTCAATGCCTGTTGGAGTCGACGCTCCAGAGTTGGCATCTGGGCCGCGCCAAAAGAGATCGAAAGGTCGTCCACGTAGAGCGTAGCGAGAACATCTTCCGGCAGCACCGAGGTGATGCCGTTGATGCTCAGGGCAAAGAGTGTGACACTGAGGACACTTCCCTGCGGGACACCCTCTTCCTGCTCCTTTGGGCCGGAGAGGGCTCCCCCCACCCGTACGCGGAATCGACGATCTCGCAAAAATTCAGATATAAACATTGGGAGGCGTCCCCTCGCCCCCATCGTGTGGAGAGTCTCCATGATACCGTATCGCCATGCGGTATCATAGGCCTTCTCCAGATCAAAAAACACCGTGGCGTAGTGCTGTCTACGAAGGAAAGCCTCGCAGACGGCACTTTCCAGTCGGAGCAGAGCATCCGACGTGGAGTGGAACTTGCGGAAGCCGCACTGTGCGGAAGACAGATAGCCTTCGCTGTCCAGGAAAAAGGCTAATCTAACATTTACCAATTTCTCCATCAACTTGCACACGCAAGAGGTTAGAGAGATTGGGCGAAAACCGGTCGAAGTAGAGTGATCTCTCCCCGGCTTGCGAAAGGCAAGCACAGTAGCGCGTTCGCCAGGAGTCTGGGAGAAGACCTTCCACCCAGATCCTGTTGAACAAATCTAACAGAAAGGCCATGCCTCGCTCACCCAGGTGTCGAAGCATGGCGTACGGGACATCGTCCGGTCCGTGGGCGGTGTCCGCGCACGAAGCGAGAGCGGAACGCAACTCGCCTACAGTAAACTTGTCGTTGAAGGGTTCTCCGCCTCTGGAGTTAAAGTCCAGCCGGCGGCCTTCCGTGACATCACGACGTGCATTGAATGCTGGCGGAGCAGCATCACGGCTAGAGAATGCAGAATAAGCGGTCGCTAAGGATTCCGCCACGGACACGGGGTCCGAGATTGCGGTCCCATTCTCCTTGAGAACGGGAGGGGGGTCCTGCGAGAACTTGCCCCGAATCCTTTTGACTCGCTTCCACACCTCAGCTAAAGGGGTCTTCCCGTTAAGTAAAGACACGTATGCCCGCCAAGAAGAGCGGCGAGCGTGCTTCGAAATATACCGGAACCTAGCCCTAGCCCGACGAAATTCAGCGACAGTGAAATCGTTCGGGCGGCGCTTATAGCGCATGTATACATAACGCTTCTGTTTGAGGGCCGTCTCACACTCGGCCGATCACCATGGGAGTGGTCGGCGTGCAAAACGGCCAGACGTCCTAGGAATAGTAGTCAGGCCCACGGCGATGAGGTTGCCGGAGAAGAACTCAACGGCATCATCTACCGACCTAAACTCCTCGACTGAGATAGAGAATTCAGTCATTTCCTGAAATGCAGGCCACGCGCCCGCGCCAAGCACCACCGAGGTGGTCTCTCAGGCGGCAGTTGCCCTGAAAATGATATTTGAATGGGAAAGTGATCACTACCATGGAGGTCATCGACCACCCCCCAATTAAAATCCGCTGTGCATCCGAAGAGCACAAAGATAGGTCAAGGCAAGAAAATAAAGCGGTTCTCGGACAGTGATGCGTAAACTCATCCACGTTTAGGACACCCATCTCAAGCTCTTCGATCAGATCGGCAAGGACTTGTCCCCTGGGATTTATGGAGTAATCTCCCCAGAGAGGATGCCTGCCGTTCAGATCTCTAAGCAAGAGATAGTGCCTAGGTAACCGTGCCACGACGCGGCGGAAGTCCCCCGCGTCGAAGTCAGCTGAGGGTGGAATGTACGCAGACATGATAGTATACCTCCTATCCAGGTGCAGCTGCACAGCCACTGCCTGAAAGGAGGTATCTAAAGAGAAAGGAAGAACGGAGACATCATGCCGGGTGTAAACCGCGCATCCCCCAGCCCGACCATCCCGCGGTGTTGGAGTCGCAAGACCCTTATACCCCGGGAGGGCAGGCAGGGGGCACGCGCCTAGCATGGTCTCCTGTAACAAAAAATAGCTAACGGGGAACGGGACGAGACGAGCCTCCGCAGCTCCTCCCAGTTGGCCCGGAGTCCACGGCAATTCCATTGAAGGAATATGCCCTCCAGGCCTAGCTCGAAGGAGACGCGGGGGCCCTCCTCGAACTGAAGACCCTCACGGGAATAGCCGTACACTTCCCGGGGGCAGAACCCCGGGCGCTGTTGGCCGGACAAAGCGCTGGAGGCGTTGTCGCCTTCGAGGACTTATTGGGGGATGTTGGGCTTGCCATGCGAGTCTTTTCCTCCCTCCGCCTCGAACCCTAGCGCGGGCTCTGCGGCTTCGGAGGCGGGAGGGCCCTCTTTTCGAGGAACCACCGTCTCCGAGCCACTCGCTCCACCTCGGGGCGTGGGCGAAGGAGCCGAAGCTGCTTTGTTGCTGTCCTCCTTTCGGGGGACAGCTTTAGGAACCCCCGAAGATGGCCTAGCGACCATCTTCAGGGGTGTTGTTTCCTGTGAGTCTAACTACTCGGTGGAGGCGCGTGGCCGTTTCGCCTTGCGGAAAACGGTCACGCTGGGGGAAGAGGGGGGAGCCCTGGTTTTATCCGGGGCTGGGTATGAACCCTTTTTGCCGCCAGCTTTACCAGGGGAGCGCCCAGGTTAGGTAGAGCCCGCAGAAGGGCTCCGAATGGGCGCGGAAACAACCGTGCTCGTTGGCCTGGATGGGCCAGGAGCAGATTTTTTTTTTTTTTTTTTTTATAGAGCCCATCTGGCAACTACCCACTTGGGCATAAGTCGCCGAAAAACACGACAGCCTAGAATTAGGCTACTTTAAAGTTAAAATATGAAAACTTAACAATCAATATAAATTAGAAAAACGTAACAATCGAAGCAATCTCCGGCAGCGGGGGGAGGTCCCCCTCACCCCGGTGCAGGAGAGTGCAACCTAAAACAAAACAACAACAAAAAAAAAAGGAACCTTAAATAAAGGGGAGAAGGCCGGCCTCCCCCAAAAAGTCAATAAGTCCACCAGTCATGGTGCACGCACTCGTCCCGAGTACAAGGGACAGGCGGTAGCGACCCCGCCCATCCCGGTACCGAGACAGGTATCGTGCGCGAAGATCACCCAGACTGGGACATTCGACAAGAATATGCCGAACAGTCTGGGGGACGACGCAGTCGTTGCAATAGGGCACATGCGAGCGCTCCACCAAGTAACGATGCGTCACACGAGTGTGTCCGATTCGAAGACGACAGAAAGCAACCTGAAGCCGCCGCGGCATTGGGGGATAGGTCCATGGGAACAGTCGCGGCGCAATGGCACGCAACTTTAAGTTCCCCTCGACCGTCTCCCATCTTCTTTGCCAAGCAGTCCGAAGAGCTGCCCGTATTCCTGCCATGTAGTCAGTGTGAGGAAGAGCGAAACGCTGGTCCGGTCGCAGAGTCCTCTCGGACTCTTTGGCGCCCTCATCGGCGCGCTCATTCCCCGCAATTCCTACATGTCCAGTAACCCAGCAGAAGATAATCTCGACATCTGCCCGGCTCGCCAAAACCATGGCGTCACGGACATCGCGAACCAGGGGATGCGGAGATTCCAATGCCCCGAGAGCACTCAGGGCGCTTTGTGAGTCGCGTAATCTCCCGTAAGGAGTGGTGTATTGCCACCAGCTCGGTCGTGAAGACAGACGCAGCGCCTGGTAGAGCCCCGCTGACTTCAAACAGAGAGGATACGGCGTGGAAGCCGACCCCCTCTTGGGACTTGGAGCCATCCGTATACACTGGCACGGTTCCAGCGTGACACGATGTGTGCTCCAAAAAGGTCGAACGCAATACTCCCGGCGCAGTACAAGCTTTGGGAGCAGAGGCGTGGCGACAAATAGCCAAATGTGGTACCCTCCAGGGTAGCGTCCTGGGCAGAATCAGGGGCGCCACCGGCCCGAGAGCTATATCTAGCTCTCGAAGGAGTTTCCTGGCCCTAAACCCAAAGGGCTTAGGGTATGACTGGCGTCTCTCGGCGGCATAGGCACCATCGAGATCAGCTGCGGATGCAGTGAGAGCTGTTGGCGACTGAGGGAGGCGCCGGGCTCGCGCGTACAGGCGAGTGATGCACTGCACGCGGCGCAGAGCGAGTGGCATCTCCCCAGCATCGACCAACAGGCTCTCAATGGGGGAAGTGCGGAAGGCACCGGTCGCAAGGCGAAGGCCGGTGTGGTGGATTGAATCCACCTTCCGCAATAAACGCTCGGCTGCGGATGCATAAAACTCGCATCCGTAGTCGAGCTTCGAACGAACAAAGGATCGATAAAAAAGTAAGGCGGTAGCCCTATCAGCGCCCCAAGCGCTGAACGTCACGGAACGGAGAATGTCCATGGCGCGGGTACAAGAGACCCTAAGGCTGCGAATATGAGCCTCCCAGGTGAGGCGTCGGTCGAATACAAGACCAAGGAAACGGTGCGACTCAACCACATCCAAGCGTTCCCCATTAAGAAACAAATCTGGGTCAGGGTGAAGCCGTGGATGGCGGCAGAAGTGCACTACCTTAGTCTTGGCCAAAGAAAACCAAAACCTGTGCGCTTCGGCATAGCGAGAGACGCGGTTCAATGCCTGTTGGAGTCGACGCTCCAGAGTTGGCATCTGGGCCGCGCCAAAAGATTTTTTTTTTTTTTTTCTTTTTATTTAAGGGGCTATCTGGCGACTGCCGACTTAGGCATAAGTCGCCGTAAACAAACAGCCTAGTTCTAGGCTACTTAAAAAAATGGAACAGGGAACAAACAAAAAGAAATAACAATAACAAAACAATAACAAAAACAACAACAACAACAACAAAAACAACAACAACAATTAAGCCTGGTTAAAAAAAAGGGAGAAGGCCGGCCTCCCCCAAAAAGTTAGCAAGTCCACCAGTCAAAGTGCACGCACTCGTCCCGAGTACAAGGGACAGGCGGTAGCGACCCCGCCCATCCCGGTACCGGGACAGGTGTCGTGCGCGAAGATCACCCAGACTGGGACATTCGACAAGAATGTGCCGAACAGTCTGGGGGACGACGCAGTCGTTGCAATAGGGCGCAGGCGAGCGCTCCACCAGATAGCGATGCGTCACACGAGTGTGTCCGATTCGGAGACGACAGAAAGCAACCTGAAGCCGCCGCGGCATTGGGGGATAGGTCCATGGGAACAGTCGCGGCGCAATGGCACGCAACTTTAAGTTCCCTTCGACCGTCTCCCATCTTCTTTGCCAAGCAGTCCGAAGAGCTGCCCGTATTCCTGCCATGTAGTCGGTGTGAGGAAGAGCGAAACGCTGGTCCGGTCGCAGAGTCCTCGCGGACTCTTTGGCGCCCTCATCCGCGCGCTCATTCCCCGCAATTCCCACATGTCCAGGAACCCAGCAGAAGATAATCTCGACATCTGCCCGGCTCGCCAAAACCGTGGCGTCACGGACATCGCGAACCAGGGGATGCGGAGATTCCAATGCCCCGAGAGCACTCAGGGCGCTTTGTGAGTCGCTATAGATCACAATCCGGTCTCCGAACCGGGCACGTCGCGTAATCTCCCGTACCGAGTGGTGTATTGCCACCAGCTCGGCCGTGAAGACAGACGCAGCGCCTGGTAGAGCCCCGCTGACTTCAAACAGAGGGGATACGGCGTGGAAGCCGACCCCCTCTTGGGACTTGGAGCCATCCGTATACACTGGCACGGTTCCAGCGTGACACGATGTGTGCTCCAAAAAGGTCGAACGCAATACTCCCGGCGCAGTACAAGCTTTGGGAGCAGAGGCGTGGCGACAAATAGCCAAATGTGGTACCCTCCAGGGTGGCGTCCTGGGCAGAACCAGGGGCGCCACCGGCCCGAGAGCTATATCTAGCTCTCGAAGGAGTTTCCTGGCCCTAAACCCAAAGGGCTTAGGGTATGACTGGCGTCTCTCGGCGGCATAGGCACCATCGAGATCAGCTGCGGATGCAGTGAGAGCTGTTGGCGACTGAGGGAGGCGCCGGGCTCGCGCGTACAGGCGAGTGATGCACTGCACGCGGCGCAGAGCGAGTGGCATCTCCCCAGAATCGACCAACAGGCTCTCAATGGGGGAAGTGCGGAAGGCACCGGTCGCAAGGCGAAGGCCGGTGTGGTGGATCGACTCCACCTTCCGCAATAAACGCTCGGCTGCGGATGCATAAAACTCGCATCCGTAGTCGAGCTTCGAACGAACAAAGGATCGATAAAAAAGTAAGGCGGTAGCCCTATCAGCGCCCCAAGCGCTGAACGTCACGGAACGGAGAATGTCCATGGCGCGGGTACAAGAGACCCTAAGGCTGCGAATATGAGCCTCCCAGGTGAGGCGTCGGTCGAATACAAGACCAAGGAAACGGTGCGACTCAACCACATCCAGGCGCACCCCATTAAGAAACAAATCTGGGTCGGGGTGAAGCCGTGGATGGCGGCAGAAGTGCACCACCTTAGTCTTGGCCAAAGAAAAGCGAAACCTGTGCGCTTCGGCATAGCGAGAGACGCGGTTCAATGCCTGTTGGAGTCGACGCTCCAGAGTTGGCATCTGGGCCGCGCCAAAAGAGATCGAAAGGTCGTCCACGTAGAGCGTAGCGAGAACATCTTCCGGCAGCACCGAGGTGATGCCGTTAATGCTCAGGGCAAAGAGTGTGACACTGAGGACACTTCCCTGCGGGACACCCTCTTCCTGCTCCTTTGGGCTGGAGAGAGCTCCCCCCACCCGTAAGCGGAATCGACGATCTCGCAAAAATTCAGATATAAACATTGAGAGGCGTCCTCTCGCCCCCATCGTGTGGAGAGTCTCCATGATACCGTATCGCCATGCGGTATCATAGGCCTTCTCCAGATCAAAAAACACCGTGGCGTAGTGCTGTCTACGAAGGAAAGCCTCGCAGACGGCATTTTCCAGTCGGAGCAGAGCATCCGACGTGGAGTGGAACTTACGGAAGCCGCACTGTGCAGAAGACAGATGGGCTCCGCTGTCCAGGAAATGGGCTAATCTAACATTTACCAATTTCTCCATCAACTTGCACACGCAAGAGGTTAGAGAGATTGGGCGGAAACCAGTCGGAGTAGAGTGATCTCTCCCCGGCTTGCGAAAGGCGAGCACAGTAGCGATTCGCCAGGAGTCTGGGAGAAGACCTTCCACCCAGATCCTGTTGAACTGATCTAACAGAAAGGCCATGCCTCGCTCACCCAGGTGTCGAAGCATGGCGTACGGGACATCGTCCGGACCATGGGCGGTGTCCGCGCACGAAGCGAGAGCGGAACGCAACTCACTCACAGTAAACTTGTCGTTGAAGGGTTCTCCGCCTCTGGAGGTAAAGTCCAGCCGGCGGCCTTCCGCGACATCACGACGTGCATTGAATGCTGGCGGAGCAGCATCATGGCTAGAGAATGCAGAGAAAGCGGTCGCTAAGGATTCTGCCACGGACGCGGGGTCCGAGATTGCGGTCCCATTCTCCTGGAGAACGGGAGGGGGGTCCTGCGAGAACTTGCCCCGAATCCTTTTGACTCGCTTCCACACCTCAGCTAAAGGGGTCTTCCCGTTAAGTGAAGACACGTATGCCCGCCAAGAAGAGCGGCGGGCGTGCTTCGAAATATACCGGAACCTAGCCCTAGCCCGACGAAATTCAGCGACAGTGAAATCGTTCGGGCGGCGCTTATAGCGCATGTAGGCATAACGCTTCTGTTTGAGGGCCGTCTCACACTCGGCCGACCACCATGGGAGTGGTCGGCGTGCAAAACAGCCAGACGTCCTAGGAATAGTAGTCAGGCCCACGGCGATAAGGTTGCCGGAGAAGAACTCAACGGCCTCATCTACCGACCTAAACTCCTCGACTGAGATAGAGAATTCAGTCATTTCCTGAAATGCAGGCCACCGCGCCCGTGCCAAGCACCACCGAGGTGGTCTCTCAGGCGGCAGTTGCCCTGAAAATGATATTTGAATGGGAAAGTGATCACTACCATGGAGGTCATCGACCACCCCCCAATCAAAATCAAGCTGTGCATCCGAAGAGCACAAAGATAGGTCAAGGCAAGAAAATGAAGCGGTTCTCGGACAGTGATGCGTAAACTCATCCACGTTTAGGACACCCATCTCAAGCTCTTCGATCAGATCGGCAAGGACTTGTCCCCTGGGATTTATGGTGTAATCTCCCCAGAGAGGATGCCTGCCGTTCAGATCTCCAAGCAGGAGATAGGTGCAGCCTCGACAGCCACTGCCTGTAAGGAGGTATCTAAAGAGAAAGGAAGAACGGAGACATCATGCCGGGTGTAAACCGCGCATCCCCCAGCCCGGCCGTCCCGCGGTGGTGGGGTTGCAAGACCCTTATACCCCGGGAGGGCAGGCAGTGGGCACGCGCCTAGCATGGTCTCCTGCAAAAAAATACTAACGGGGAACGGGACGAGGCGAGCCTCCGCAGCTCCTCCCAGTTGGCCCGGAGTCCACGGCAATTCCATTGAAGGAATATGCCCTCCAGGCCTAGCTCGGAGGAGACGCGGGGGCCCTCCTCGAATTGAAGACCCTCACGGGAATGGCCGTACGCTTCCCGGGGGCAGAACTCCGGGCGCTGTTGGCCGGACAAAGCGCTGGAGGCGCTGTCGCCTTCGAGGACTTATTGGGGGAGGTTGACCTCGCCATGCGAGTCTTTTCCTCCCTCCGCCTCGAAACCTTAGGCGGGCGCTGCGGCTTCGGAGGCAGGGGGCCCTCTTTTCGAGGAACCACCGTCTCCGAGCCACTCGCTCCACCTCGTGGCGTGGGCGAAGGAGCCGAAGCTCCTTTGTTGCTGTCCTCCTTTCGGGGGACAGCTTTAGGAATCCCCGAAGATGGCCTAGCGACCATCTTCAGGGGTGTTGCCTCCTGTGAGTCTAACGACTCGGTGGAGGCGGGTGGCCGTTTCGCCTTACGGGAAACGGTCACGCTGGGGGAAGAGGGGGGAGCCCTGGTTTTAGCCGGGGCTGGGTGTGAACCCTTTTTGCCGCCAGCTCTACCAGGGGAGCGCCCGGGTGTAGTAGAGCCCGCAGAAGGGCTTCGAATGGGCGCGGAAACAACCGTGCTCGTTGGCCTGGATGGGCCAGGAGCAGAGGGTGCCTTTCGAACTACTGAGGCATATGACGTCCCAGGCAGAGCTGGGCGCGCCAGAACCAAGTCCTTAGCCTCGCGGAATGAGAGTCTATCCTGGGCCTGAACGGCCAGGATTTCTTTCTCCAGGAGATATGCACCACATTGCTTCGAAGAAGCAGGGTGCGGCTCTCCGCAATTGACACACTTGGCCACACACGATTTGGACTTATCGTGTGCGACCTTGGAGCAATTTACACAGACTTCGGGTGACCCCGACTTTGCACGTCTACATGAGCGATTCGTATGGCCGAAGCGGTGACAGTAATAGCACCGCCACGGCAGTGGCACGAATGCCTTCACATGGTAGCGGTACCAACCGGCACGCACCGACTCAGGGAGCTTGTCACAGTCGAACGTGACGAAGAGTGTAGGGGTGGGTCTCGAATCCCCTCCCTGTTTTCTCATCACACGTTCGACCTTGACCGCCCCATGGTCGGCCAGCTCTAGAGTGATGTCCTCAATGGAGTAGTCAACGAGTTCCCTCGCATAAACTACTCCTTTCACAAAGTTCATGGTAGAGTGCGGCGTCACACTCACCGGGGTGCCATAAAGTGTCCGAAGAGCACTTATCTTGGCCGCCTCGGCGGGATTCGCCGCATTCGCCAGAAGGCTGCCGTCCGAGGATTCGGGTCACCTTCGGCTCTCTACCAATTGCACTAGCTAATCCTCTCCTCTGATGGATCATGTTGCCCTTAGACAACATGGTACCATCAGTGGAGCGAATAACGAGGAAGCGTTCGAAGCCAGCGGGCTCGAAAACGCCAGGTAACCTCTGAATGAGGGGCCCCGATGTCATCGAGGCTCCGCCCTGTGCACTCTTGGTCTTGGTCAGGAGCTCCGCACACGAGGGGGTAGAGGGGCCGGATGTGCCGATCTTGGCTTGGTCGCCCACCCAAAGTGGCAGCAGACCCATCCGTCCCCGCAGCCCCCGCGGATGGAGAGGAGCCCCGAGTCTTTTTCGTCTTTCTTGTCTTTTTCTTCTTTTTAGGAGAGGAGGGCGGGGAATGAACCCGCTTCTCACCCCTGCCGGTAGAAGCCCCCAGGCCAGATGGACCGGCCTCAGCCAGGTCCTTCTCTGAAATGGAGAAGGTCCCGGTGGGCGCAGGGGATTCATCCGGAGGAGATCCCTCCCCTCCTTGTCCTGCCTGAAAATCCACAGCCGTTTGATGAGGACCTTGCATAGGGGCGGATTCGGGTTCGGTGCTTGGCGCAAAGCCCGGATTCCCCCCCATGGAAGGCCCTACCGTCTGAGGCTGGTTTTCCTCAAGGACCATGTCTATCACAGGAGGGGCCTCCAGTTGGCCATCCCCTCCCAGGACATCGCAGGTCCCCTTGGCAGCGTCATAAGTCTTTAGTGGGGAGGCACAGGCCTTGACCCCGGCAAGGTTTAATATTTTTACCAGCAGGTCTTTTGAGGGAAGCGACCGAAGGGGCCTGGCTTCCCTCTCCCCCCTAAGGGGGTTTGCCCTACCGAGCCGCTTGTACGAGGGGCGGTCGGCAATGGGCTGCCTGCTGGCTTTCTTGGCAGTCCCCTTAGAAAGCATAGGAGTGACTGCCGCTGGAGATAGGGAGGTGCCCGAAAGCACCTCCAGAGAAGGGGGTGAGGGAGAGTCCCCTACACCCGTAGGCATAGGAGAGGAGTAAGCCTCCTCTCCGGTTAAAGAGGTATGGAGGGTCCCCTGCGCAAGCACAGGGGGGGGGACCTCCATCTTTTCTGTGGAGCTGCACGAGGGCGGCTCCGTTGTTGTTATAGGGGGAATTAAGGGGAGATGTTTTTTTGTTTCATCATTGGGCATGGTGACCCTCTTTGTTTTACGGGACGCAATCGCTCACCACCTCTTGCAGTAGCCCGCACTGCAAGAGGTGCTTACAGGCCCGGCAGAGCCAGGCGCCGCCATTTGGGACCACCCCTCCCGCCTGGTGGCCTGGCAGTCCTTCGGCATGGCGGCTCCACCTTGAACACGGCGTAAAACGGATAGATTTTGAAGACGAGAGGAAAAGGGATGTGAGGAAGGTATGGGTGGGGATGAAGCAGGTTGTTAAAAAGCCAACCACCCCAGACCGGAGCTCAGGGGTTAGGGGACATTGTCCCCTCCCCCCTCAGCCCCGATCCGGGACGATTGGCTGAGAAGAAGGTCAGCTTCTACCCTGTGAAATTAGAGGCTGACCAGAGAAAGTTGTGGGAGAGGTTGTATGAAAAGCGACGAGGTAGGATAGGAATACAGGCTATCTGAAGGAAGGAAGAGAGGCTAAGCTGGGGCCGGACGGGGCGCTGGATCCCGTCAGCACGGCGGCCAGGATGGCAAATCGCCGCGCCCCTTACGGGGACCCGTAGGCGAAGGAGAGGAGTAAGTCTCCTCTCCGGTTAGAGAAATATGGAGGGTCCCCTGTGCAAGCACAGGGGGGGGGGAACCTCCATTTTTTTGCTGGAGCTGCCCAAGGGCGGCTCCGTCGATGGAACAGGGGAAGTTGAGGGTTGGGTTTGTTTTGTTTTTTTGTTATCATTGGGCATGGTGACCCTTTTTTTAAACACGGGATGCAATCGCGCACACCTCTCGCAGTAGCCCGCACTGCGACAGGTGCTTACAAGCCCGGCAGAGCCAGGCGCCGCCATTTAAGACCACCCCTCCCGCCTGGTGGCCTGGCAGTCCATCAGCATGGCGGCTCCACCTTGGACACGGCGTAAAAATTAATAGATTGTGAAGAGGAGAGGAAAAGGGATGTGAGGAAGGTATGGGTGGGGATGTAGCAGGTAGTTAAAAACCAGCCACCCTAGACCGGAGCTCAGGGGTTAGGGAACATTTTCCCCCACCCCCTCACCCCCGATGCGGGACGGTTGGCTGAAAGGAAGGTCAGCATCTACCCTGTGAAATTAGAGGCTGACCAGAGAAAGTTGTGGGAGAGGTTGTGTGAAAAGAGAGGAAAGAAGTGTTTTGAAGGAAGGAAGAGAGGCTAAGCTGAGGCCGGACGGGGTGCTGAGTCCCATCAGCACGGCGGCCAAGATGGCAAATCGCCGCGCCCCTTACGGGGCGCTGGTACGGGAAATAACGCTACGGGCCCGGTTCGGAGACCGGATTGTGATTTATAGCGACTCACAAAGCGCCATGAGTGCTCTCGCGGCATTCGCATCTTCGCATCCCCTGGTTCGCGATATCCGTGGTGCCATGGTTTTGGCGAGCCAGGCGGATGTCGAGATTATCTTCTGCTGGGTTCCTGGACATGTAGGAATTGCGGGGAATGAGCGCGCTGATGAGGGCACCAAAGACTCCGCGAGGACTGAGCGACTCGACCAGCGTTTCGCTTTTCCTCATACCAATTACACCGCAGGAATACCGGCAGTTCCACGCGCCATTTAGCCAAGAAGATGGGAGACTGTGAAAAGGAACTTAAAGTTGCGTGCCCTGGCGCCGCGACTCTTCCCATCGACTTACCCCCAATCCCTCGATGACATCAGGTTGCTCTCTGTCGTCTTCGAATTGGACACACTCACGGGACGCACCGCCATTTGGTGGAGCGTTCACCTGCGCCTTACCGTTAAGACTGCGTTGTCCCCCAGACATTTCGGCTCATCTTTGTTGAATGTCCCAGTCTTGGTGATCTTCGCTCACCGTACCTGTCCTGGTACCGGGACGAGGGTTCTTGCTACCGCTTGTTCCTTGTACTCGGGACTGGTTCGTGCACACCGACTTGCAGACTATACGACCTTTTGGAGGAGGATGGCTTCCTCCACTTTATTTGACTGTTTGTTGTAGGTCGCATGCTCCTCAGCTGGGGCAGGAGGCGGGCCTACTCCCGACGTTGGAGCACGCTTCCTTCTTGTTACCCTTTAGCTTTGTTTCCTTTCTTTTTTTTATCCTATGATCTTTTTGTCCTTGTTATTTGTTATTTACTTATTTGTTTTTTTTTAATAAGCCTAGTGGTAGGCTTTAGTGAGTACGGCGACTTATGCCCAAGTAGGCCTTCTCCAGATAGTCTCCTAATTTTTTTAAAAGGGTATTTAATGAGTAGCGATCGGCCCCACATCACCCCCTCCCCCTGCCCTCTTTGTTCGTCTCGCATATCAGTACGCCATCCTTTGGTCGACTGCCATTTCTTCTCTGCCTTAATTATTGAATATTTCCCATCTATTTTACGTGTCCCATTTAACGATAGATTGCGCTTCCTCTTAGCTGATGGCCTCTCTTTTAGCAACAATTTCCTCTTCCGATTTCTAATACATTCTGTTTTCTTCCACTTTTATAGCTTGTAAACCACCTTTTCAATAAACGAGGAATGGAAACGCGCATCATTTGTTTCTTGCATCTTGCGCACCATTTTTATTTTTTTTATCCTTTTATTGCTATTGTTTCAACCTCACCATTTTTTGTACTTTAGGGCCTTGTACCCTTTTGTGTCCTGCCGCTTCATAATCTTTAGATTTTAGCGGCGTACACCCTGCTCCAAATAATAATAATCGTGTTAATTTTCTATCAATTAATAACCCTTAAAGTATGGCACACCCTGTTTCTTCAATTGCTGCCCCTCAAAACAAATTCTTCAGTTCACTGCCCATCGATTTAACACTGATAGTCCCCTACCTCGCTCCTCCAAACATTATTTCCTCACACTAATGCGCGAGCGCGTCGCAGGACTAGCAACTAATTTGGATGGGATCTGGCTGGTCTGGCACCCGGCCATGAGCACGATTGCTTCTCGGCGTGAAATCGGCACTGCTCCGAGTAATCCTATGACTGAGAGTGCCAAGAATGAGGTAGAAGGAAATTGGATTTTAAAGTTTGGTGAATTTTTGACATCAACGCAAATATATGACAGACAAGATGCACACACTCAATCACATAACGATGCATATACATGTCAAACAGATATTGCAGACGCGCACATACAGTGTGTATATAAATGTTAGAATAAATCATTATTTTAATGTACTGATCTAAATGTCCCAGCTCATAAAACCACAATCATTCACACAAATTACACACGCGATGGCTCACACCTTTGCTTACCGCAACCTTGCATACACCCTAATTCTCACATAAATTTTGTGGTAGGCAATCAACTAGTAAGCACGAACAATCATATTGCATCAAAAGATGTGTTTACTTTTAATCACCTCTTGTTTACAAGTATTCCAAGGAGCTTATTTAACCCAATAGGCCAGGGGTTTTCAACCTTTTTATCATGTGGCACCCTAATTGCTATCTGGAAGCAGCCGTAGACCCCACTATAAAATAATTTACATATTGATACATAATTACGTGGAAAACACTTCAAAATTAACCAGAATTGACATTTAACGAAATTTAGTCGAAATATGACAAAAATTTGAAAATAAATAAATCTCAACTTCAAAAGTTTAATGGGAAAATTTGATCTCAATAAGTATCAAATAATTCTTTAATATTGAGAAGTAGAATTGAGAAGGCAACTCTAATTTCTTCATTCACTGTCTGCAATCTTTCTCTTTTCGTTGTTTTTATGTTGCACAATGTAGAGAAGATTGTTTAGAAATACTTTCAACTGTCGTCAGAATTTTTTAGAAATGTTTGAAATACATATTTCTTTTGCAATTTAGGTATTTTAAAAATATTTGGGGGGGGGGTCGTTCCCGTGGCTCTACGGTTAATAACCACTGCTCGAGCCCTCCATCCCTAATTATCGATTAATACAACTTCTCTTTCGTGTCATCAAATCTAAATATTAAAGAATGAAACATCCTCTCATCTCTCCATCCATTGTGTGCACATCCTTCTAGATTTCCACTAAATATATATTTTTTTTTTTTATTTAAGGGGCTATCTGGCGACTGCCGACTTAGGCATAAGTCGCCGTAAACAAACAGCCTAGTAATAGGCTACTTCAAAAAATGGAACAGGGAACAACAAAATAGAAATAACAATAACAAAAACAACAACAACAACAACAAAAACAACAACAACAAAAAAAATTAAGCCTGGTTAAAAAAAAGGGAGAAGGCCGGCCTCCCCCAAAAAGTTAGCAAGTCCACCAGTCAAAGTGCACGCACTCGTCCCGAGTACAAGGGACAGGCGGTAGCGACCCCGCCCATCCCGGTACCGGGACAGGTGTCGTGCGCGAAGATCACCCAGACTGGGACATTCGACAAGAATGTGCCGAACAGTCTGGGGGACGACGCAGTCGTTGCAATAGGGCGCAGGCGAGCGCTCCACCAGATAGCGATGCGTCACACGAGTGTGTCCGATTCGGAGACGACAGAAAGCAACCTGAAGCCGCCGCGGCATTGGGGGATAGGTCCATGGGAACAGTCGCGGCGCAATGGCACGCAACTTTAAGTTCCCTTCGACCGTCTCCTATCTTCTTTGCCAAGCAGTCCGAAGAGCTGCCCGTATTCCTGCCATGTAGTCGGTGTGAGGAAGAGCGAAACGCTGGTCCGGTCGCAGAGTCCTCGCGGACTCTTTGGCGCCCTCATCCGCGCGCTCATTCCCCGCAATTCCTACATGTCCAGGAACCCAGCAGAAGATAATCTCGACATCTGCCCGGCTCGCCAAAACCGTGGCGTCACGGATATCGCGAACCAGGGGATGCGGAGATTCCAATGCCCCGAGAGCACTCAGGGCGCTTTGTGAGTCGCTATAGATCACAATCCGGTCTCCGAACCGGGCACGTTGCGTAATCTCCCGTACCGAGTGGTGTATTGCCACCAGCTCGGCCGTGAAGACAGACGCAGCGCCTGGTAGAGCCCCGCTGACTTCAAACAGAGGGGATACGGCGTGGAAGCCGACCCCCTCTTGGGACTTGGAGCCATCCGTATACACTGGCACGGTTCCAGCGTGACACGATGTGTGCTCCAAAAATGTCGAACGCAATACTCCCGGCGCAGTACAAGCTTTGGGAGCAGAGGCGTGGCGACAAATAGCCAAATGTGGTACCCTCCAGGGTGGCGTCCTGGGCAGAACCAGGGGCGCC
Organism: Ceratothoa steindachneri; assembly: GCA_963969495.1. Classification (NCBI taxonomy): domain Eukaryota; kingdom Metazoa; phylum Arthropoda; class Malacostraca; order Isopoda; family Cymothoidae; genus Ceratothoa; species Ceratothoa steindachneri. The sequence goes on along the minus strand of OZ018330.1, from coordinate 16,296,577 downwards.
ACCGGCCCGAGAGCTATATCTAGCTCTCGAAGGAGTTTCCTGGCCCTAAACCCAAAGGGCTTAGGGTATGACTGGCGTCTCTCGGCGGCATAGGCACCATCGAGATCAGCTGCGGATGCAGTGAGAGCTGTTGGCGACTGAGGGAGGCGCCGGGCTCGCGCGTACAGGCGAGTGATGCACTGCACGCGGCGCAGAGCGAGTGGCATCTCCCCAGCATCGACCAACAGGCTCTCAATGGGGGAAGTGCGGAAGGCACCGGTCGCAAGGTGAAGGCCGGTGTGGTGGATCGAATCCACCTTCCGCAATAAACGCTCGGCTGCGGATGCATAAAACTCGCATCCGTAGTCGAGCTTCGAGCGAACAAAGGATCTATAAAAAAGTAAGGCGGTAGCCCTATCAGCGCCCCAAGCGCTGAACGTCACGGAACGGAGAATGTCCATGGCGCGGGTACAAGAGACCCTAAGGCTGCGAATATGAGCCTCCCAGGTGAGGCGTCGGTCGAATACAAGACCAAGGAAACGATGCGACTCAACCACATCCAGGCGCACCCCATTAAGAAACAAATCTGGGTCGGGGTGAAGCCGTGTAAGGCGGCAGAAGTGCACCACCTTAGTCTTGGCCAAAGAAAAGCGAAACCTGTGCGCTTCGGCATAGCGAGAGACGCGGTTCAATGCCTGTTGGAGTCGACGCTCAAGAGTTGGCATCTGGGCCGCGCCAAAAGAGATCGAAAGGTCGTCCACGTAGAGCGTAGCGAGAACATCTTCCGGCAGCACCGAGGTGATGCCGTTGATGCTCAGGGCAAAGAGTGTGACACTGAGGACACTTCCCTGCGGGACACCCTCTTCCTGCTCCTTTGGGCCGGAGAGAGCTCCCCCCACCCGTACGCGGAATCGACGATCTCGCAAAAATTCAGATATAAACATTGGGAGGCGTCCCCTCGCCCCCATCGTGTAGAGAGTCTCCATGATACCGTATCGCCATGCGGTATCATAGGCCTTCTCCAGATCGAAAAACACCGTGGCGTAGTGCTGTCTACGAAGGAAAGCCTCGCAGACGGCACTTTCCAGTCGGAGCAGAGCATCCGACGTGGAGTGGAACTTACGGAAGCCGCACTGTGCAGAAGACACATGGCCTCCGCTGTCCAGAAAATAGGCTAATCTAACATTTACCAATTTCTCCATCAACTTGCACACGCAAGAGGTTAGAGAGATTGGGCGGAAACCGGTCTGAGTAGAGTGATCTCTCCCCGGCTTGCGAAAGGCGAGCACAGTAGCGATTCGCCAGGAGTCTGGGAGAAGACCTTCCACCCAGATCCTGTTGAACAAATCTAACAGAAAGGCCATGCCTCGCTCACCCAGGTGTCGAAGCATGGCGTACGGGACATCGTCCGGACCATGGGCGGTGTCCGCGCACGAAGCAAGAGCGGAACGCAACTCACTCACAGTAAACTTGTCGTTGATTTTTTTTGTTTTTTTTTTGTTTTTTTATAGAGCCCATCTGGCAACTACCCACTTGGGCATAAGTCGCCGAAAAACACGACAGCCTAGAATTAGGCTACTTTAAAGTTAAAATATGAAAACTTAACAATCAATATAAATTAGAAAAACTTAACAATCGAAGCAATCTCCGGCAGCGGGGGGAGGTCCCCTTCACCCCGGTGCAAGAGAGTGCAACCTAAAACAAAACAATAATAGAAAAAAAGGAACCTTAAATAAAGGGGAGAAGGCCGGCCTCCCCCAAAAAGTCAAAAAGTCCACCAGTCATGGTGCACGCACTCGTCCCGAGTACAAGGGACAGGCGGTAGCGACCCCGCCCATCCCGGTACCGAGACAGGTATCGTGCGCGAAGATCACCCAGACTGGGACATTCGACAAGAATATGCCGAACAGTCTGGGGGACGACGCAGTCGTTGCAATAGGGCACATGCGAGCGCTCCACCAAGTAACGATGCGTCACACGAGTGTGTCCGATTCGAAGACGACAGAAAGCAACCTGAAGCCGCCGCGGCATTGGGGGATAGGTCCATGGGAACAGTCGCGGCGCAATGGCACGCAACTTTAAGTTCCCCTCGACCGTCTCCCATCTTCTTTGCCAAGCAGTCCGAAGAGCTGCCCGTATTCCTGCCATGTAGTCAGTGTGAGGAAGAGCGAAACGCTGGTCCGGTCGCAGAGTCCTCGCGGACTCTTTGGCGCCCTCATCGGCGCGCTCATTCCCCGCAATTCCTACATGTCCAGGAACCCAGCAGAAGATAATCTCGACATCTGCCCGGCTCGCCAAAACCGTGGCGTCACGGATTTCGCGAACCAGGGGATGCGGAGATTCCAATGCCCCGAGAGCACTCAGGGCGCTTTGTGAGTCGCTATAAATCACAATCCGGTCTCCGAACCGGGCACGTCGCGTAATCTCCCGTACCGAGTGGTGTATTGCCACCAGCTCGGCCGTGAAGACAGACGCAGCGCCTGGTAGAGCCCCGCTGACTTCAAACAGAGGGGATACGGCGTGGAAGCCGACCCCCTCTTGGGACTTGGAGCCATCCGTATACACTGGCACGGTACCAGCGTGACACGATGTGTGCTCCAAAAAGGTCGAACGCAATACTCCCGGCGCAGTACAAGCTTTGGGAGCAGAGGCGTGGCGACAAATAGCCAAATGTGGTACCCTCCAGGGTGGCGTCCTGGGCAGAACCAGGGGCGCCACCGGACCGAGAGCTATATCTAGCTCTCGAAGGAGTTTCCTGGCCCTAAACCCAAAGGGCTTAGGGTATGACTGGCGTCTCTCGGCGGCATAGGCACCATCGAGATCAGCTGCGGATGCAGTGAGAGCTGTTGGCGACTGAGGGAGGCGCCGGGCTCGCGCGTACAGGCGAGTGATGCACTGCACGCGGCGCAGAGCGAGTGGCATCTCCCCAGCATCGACCAACAGGCTCTCAATGGGGGAAGTGCGGAAGGCACCGGTCGCAAGGCGAAGGCCGGTGTGGTGGATCGAATCCACCTTCCGCAATAAACGCTCGGCTGCGGATGCATAAAACTCGCATCCGTAGTCGAGCTTCGAGCGAACAAAGGATCGATAAAAAAGTAAGGTGGTAGCCCTATCAGCGCCCCAAGCGCTGAACGTCACGGAACGGAGAATGTCCATGGCGCGGGTACAAGAGACCCTAAGGCTGCGAATATGAGCCTCCCAGGTGAGGCGTCGGTCGAATACAAGACCAAGGAAACGGTGCGACTCAACCACATCCAGACGCACCCCATTAAGAAACAGATCTGGGTCGGGGTGAAGCCGTGGGTGGCGGCAGAACTGCACCACCTTAGTCTTGGCCAAAGAAAAGCGAAACCTGTGCGCTTCGGCATAGCGAGAGACGCGGTTCAATGCCTGTTGGAGTCGACGCTCCAGAGTTGGCATCTGGGCCGCGCCAAAAGAGATCGAAAGGTCGTCCACGTAGAGCGTAGCGAGAACATCTTCCGGCAGCACCGAGGTGATGCCGTTGATGCTCAGGGCAAAGAGTGTGACACTGAGGACACTTCCCTGCGGGACACCCTCTTCCTGCTCCTTTGGGCCGGAGAGAGCTCCCCCCACCCGTACGCGGAATCGACGATCTCGCAAAAATTCAGATATAAACATTGGGAGGCGTCCCCTCGCCCCCATCGTGTGGAGAGTCTCCATGATACCGTATCGCCATGCGGTATCATAGGCTTTCTCCAGATCAAAAAACACCGTGGCGTAGTGCTGTCTACGAAGGAAAGCCTCGCAGACGGCATTTTCCAGTCGGAGCAGAGCATCCGACGTGGAGTGGAACTTACGGAAGCCGCACTGTGCAGAAGACAGATGGCCTCCGCTGTCCAGGAAATAGGCTAATCTAGCATTTACCAATTTCTCCATCAACTTGCACACGCAAGAGGTTAGAGAGATTGGGCGGAAACCGGTCGGAGTAGAGTGATCTCTCCCCGGCTTGCGAAAGGCGAGCACAGTAGCGATTCGCCAGGAGTCTGGGAGGAGACCTTCCACCCAGATCCTGTTGAACAAATCTAACAGAAAGGCCATGCCTCGCTCACCCAGGTGTCGAAGCATGGCGTACGGGACATCGTCCGGACCATGGGCGGTGTCCGCGCACGAAGCGAGAGCGGAACCCAACTCACTCACAGTAAACTTGTCGTTGAAGGGTTCTCCGCCTCTGGAGGTAAAGTCCAGCCGGCGGCCTTCCGCGACATCACGACGTGCATTGAATGCTGGCGGAGCAGCATCACGGCTAGAGAATGCGGAAAAAGCGGTCGCTAAGGATTCCGCCACGGACGCGGGGTCCGAGATTGCGGTCCCATTCTCCTGGAGAACGGGAGGGGGGTCCTGCGAGAACTTGCCCCGAATCCTTTTGACTCGCTTCCACACCTCAGCTAAAGGGGTCTTCCCGTTAAGTGAAGACACGTATGCCCGCCAAGAAGAGCGGCGGGCGTGCTTCGAAATATACCGGAACCTAGCCCTAGCCCGACGAAATTCAGCGACGGTGAAATCGTTCGGGCGGCGCTTATAGCGCATGTAGGCATAACGCTTCTGTTTGAGGGCCGTCTCACACTCGGCCGACCACCATGGGAGTGGTCGGCGTGCAAAACGGCCAGACGTCCTAGGAATAGTAGTCAGGCCCACGGCGATGAGGTTGCCGGAGAAGAACTCAACGGCCTCATCTACCGACCTAAACTCCTTGACTGAGATAGAGAATTCAGTCATTTCCTGAAATGCAGGCCACCGCGCCCGCGCCAAGCACCACCGAGGTGGTCTCTCAGGCGGCAGTTGCCCTGAAAATGATATTTGAATGGGAAAGTGATCACTACCATGGAGGTCATCGACCACCCCCCAATCAAAATCAGGCTGTGCATCCGAGGAGCACAAAGATAGGTCAAGGCAAGAAAATGAAGCGGTTCTCGGACAGTGATGCGTAAACTCATCCACGTTTAGGACACCCATCTCAAGCTCTTCGATCAGATCGGCAAGGACTTGTCCCCTGGGATTTATGGTGTAATCTCCCCAGAGAGGATGCCTGCCGTTCAGATCTCCAAGCAAGAGATAGGGCCTCGGCAACCGTGCCACGACGCGGCGGAAGTACCCCGCGTCGAAGTCAGCTGACGGTGGAATGTACGCAGAAATGATAGTATACCTCCTATCCAGGTGCAGCTGCACAGCCACTGCCTGAAAGGAGGTATCTAAAGAGAAAGGAAGAACGGAGACATCATGCCGGGTGTAAACCGCGCATCCCCCAGCCCGGCCGTCCCGCGGTGGTGGGGTCGCAAGACCCTTATACCCCGGGAGGGCAGGCAGGGGGCACGCGCCTAGCATGGTCTCCTGCAAAAAAATAGCTAACGGGGAACGGGATGAGGCGAGCCTCCGCAGCTCCTCCCAGTTGGCCCGGAGTCCACGGCAATTCCATTGAAGGAATATGCCCTCCAGGCCTAGCTCGGAGGAGACGCGGGGGCCCTCCTAGAATTGAAGACCCTCACGGGAATGGCCGTACGCTTCCCGGGGGCAGAACCCCGGGTGCTGTTGGCCGGACAAAGCGCTGAAGGCGCTGTCGCCTTCGAGGACTTATTGGGGGAGGTTGGGCTCGCCATGCGAGTCTTTTCCTCCCTCCGCCTCGAAACTTTAGGCGGGCGTTGCGGCTTCGGAGGCGGGGGGCCCTCTTTTCGAGGAACCACCGTCTCCGAGCCACTCGCTCCACCTCGGGGCGTGGGCAAAGGGGCCGAAGCTCCTTTGTTGCTGTCCTCCTTTCGGGGAACAGCTTTAGGAACCCCGGAAGATGGCCTAGCGACCATCTTCAAGGGTGTTGCCTCCTGTGAGTCTAACGACTCGGTGGAGGCGCGTGGCCGTTTCGCTTTACGCGAAACGGTCACGCTGGGGGAAGAGGGGGGAGCCCTGGTTTTAGCCGGGGCAGGGTATGAACCCTTTTTGCCGCCAGCTTTACCAGGGGAGCGCCCAGGTTGGGTAGAGCCCACAGAAGGGCTCCGAATGGGCGCGGAAACAACCGTGCTCGTTGGCCTGGATGGGCCAGGAGCAGAGGGTGCCTTTCTAACTATTGAGGCATATGACGTCCCAGGCAGAGCCGGGCGCGCCAGGACCAAGTCCTTTGCCTCGCGGAATGAGAGTCGATCCTGGGCCTGAACGGCCAGGATTTCTTTCTCAAGGAGATATGCACCACATTGCTTCGAAGAAGCAGGGTGCGGCTCTCCGCAATTGACACACTTGGCCACACACGATTTGGACTTATCGTCTGCGACCTTGGAGCAATTTACACAGACTTCGGGTGCCCCCGATTTTGCACGTCTACATGATCGATTCGTATGGCCGAAGCGGTGGCAGTAATAGCACCGCCGCGGCAGTGGCACGAATGCCTTCACGCGGTAGCGGTACCAACCGGCACGCACCGACTCAGGGAGCTTGTCACAGTCGAACGTGACGAAGAGTGTAGGGGTGGGTCTCGAGGCCCCTCCCTGTTTTTTCATCACACGTTCGACCTTGACCGCCCCATGGTCGGCCAGCTCTAGGGGGATGTCCTCAATGGAGTAGTCAACGAGTTCCCTCGCATAAACTACTCCTTTCACAAAGTTCATGGTAGAGTGCGGCGTCACACTCACCGGGGTGCCATGAAGTGTCCGAAGAGCACTTATCTTGGCCGCCTCGGCGGGATTCGCCGCATTCGCCAGAAGGCTCCCGTCCGAGAAACGGGTTACCTTCGGCTCTCTACCAATTGCACTAGCTAATCCTCTCCTCTGATGGATCATGTTGCCCTTGGACAACATGGTGCCATCAGTGGAGCGAATAACGAGGAAGCGTTTGAAGCCAGCGGGCTCGAAAACGCCAGGTAACCTCTGAATGAGGGGCCCCGATGTCATCGAGGCTCCGCCCTGTGCATTCTTGGTCTTAGTCCTAGTCAGGGGCTCCGCACACGAGGGGGTAGAGGGGCCAGATGTGCCGATCTTGGCTTGGTCGCCTACCAAAGTGGTAGCAGACCCATCCGTCCCCGCAGCCCCCGCGGATGGAGAGGAGCCCCGAGTCTTCTTCGTCTTTTGAGTCTTTTTAGTCTTTTTCTTTTTAGGAGAGGAGGGCGGGGAATGAACCCGCTTCTCACCTCCGCCGGCAGAAGCTCCCATGCCAGATGGGCCGGCCTCAGCCAGGTCCCTCTCCGAAATGGAAACTTGTCGTTGAAGGGTTCTCTGCCTCTGGAGGTAAAGTCCAGCCGGCGGCCTTCCGCGACATCACGACGTGCATTGAATGCTGGCGGAGCAGCATCACGGCTAGAGAATGCGGAAAAAGCGGTCGCTAAGGATTCCGCCAAGGACGCGGGGTCCGAGATTGCGGTCCCATTCTCCTGGAGAACGGGAGGGGGGTCCTGCGAGAACTTGCCCCGAATCCTTTTGACTTGCTTCCACACCTCAGCTAAAGGGGTCTTCCCGTTAAGTGAAGACACGTATGCCCGCCAAGAAGAGCGGCGGGCGTGCTTCGAAATATACCGGAACCTAGCCCTAGCCCGACGAAATTCAGCGACAGTGAAATCGTTCGGGCGGCGCTTATAGCGCATGTAGGCATAACGCTTCTGTTTGAGGGCCGTCTCACACTCGGCCGACCACCATGGGAGTGGTCGGCGTGCAAAACGGCCAGACGTCCTAGGAATAGTAGTCAGGCCTACGGCGATGAGGTTGCCGGAGATGAACTCAACGGCCTCATCTACCGACCTAAACTCCTCGACTGAGATAGAGAATTTAGTCATTTCCTGAAATGCAGGCCACCGCGCCCGCGCCAAGCACCACCGAGGTGGTCTCTCAGGCGGCAGTTGCCCTGAAAATGATATTTGAATGGGAAAGTGATCACTACCATGGAGGTCATCGACCACCCCCCAATCAAAATCAGGCTGTGCATCCGAAGAGCACAAAGATAGGTCAAGGCAAGAAAATGAAGCGGTTCTCGGACAGTGATGCGTAAACTCATCCACGTTTAGGACACCCATCTCAAGCTCTTCGATCAGATCGGCAAGGACTTGTCCCCTGGGATTTATGGAGTAATCTCCCCAGAGAGGATGCCTGCCGTTCAGATCTTCAAGCAAGAGATAGGGCCTCGGCAACCGTGCCACGACGCGGCGGAAGTACCCCGCGTCGAAGTCAGCTGACGGTGGAATGTACGCAGAAATGATAGTATACCTCCTATCCAGGTGCAGCTGCACAGCCACTGCCTGTAAGGAGGTATCTAAAGAGAAAGGAAGAACGGAGACATCATGCCGGGTGTAAACCGCGCATCCCCCAGCCCGGCCATCCCGCGGTGGTGGGGTCGCAAGACCCTTATACCCCGGGAGGGCAGGCAGCAGGCACGCGCCTAGCATGGTCTCCTGCAAAAAAATAGCTAACGGGGAACGGGACGAGACGAGCCTCCGCAGCTCCTCCCAGTTGGCCCGGAGTCCACGGCAATTCCATTGAAGGAATATGCCCTCCAGGCCTAGCTCGGAGGAGACGCGGGGGCCCTCCTCGAATTGAAGACCCTCACGGGAATGGCCGTACGCTTCCCGGGGGCAGAACCCCGGGCGCTGTTGGCCGGACAAAGCGCTGAAGGCGCTGTCGCCTTCGAGGACTTATTGGGGGAGGTTGGGCTCGCCATGCGAGTCTTTTCCTCCCTCCGCCTCGAAACCTTAGGCGGGCGTTGCGGCTTGGGAGGCGGGGGGCCCTCTTTTCGAGGAACCACCGTCTCCGAGCCACTCGCTCCACCTCGGGGCATGGGCGAAGGGGCCGAAGCTCCTTTGTTGCTGTCCTCCTTTCGGGGAACAGCTTTAGGAACCCCGGAAGATGGCCTAGCGACCATCTTCAGGGGTGTGGCCTCCTGTGAGTCTAACGACTCTGTGGAGGCGCGTGGCCGTTTCGCCTTACGGGAAACGGTCACGCTGGGGGAAGAGGGGGGAGCCCTGGTATTAGCCGGGGCTGGGTGTGAACCCTTTTTGCCGCCAGCTCCACCAGGGGAGCGCCCGGGTGTAGTAGAGCCCGCAGAAGGGCTCCGAATGGGCGCGGAAACAACCGTGCTCGTTGGCCTGGATGGGCCAGGAGCAGAGGGTGCTTTTCTAACTATTGAGGCATATGACGTCCCAGGCAGAGCCGGGCGCGCCAGGACCAAGTCCTTAGCCTCGCGGAATGAGAGTCGATCCTGGGCCTGAACGGCCAGGATTTCTTTCTCAAGGAGATATGCACCACATTGCTTCGAAGAAGCAGGGTGCGGCTCTCCGCAATTGACACACTTGGCCACACACGATTTGGACTTATCGTGTGCGACCTTGGAGCAATTTACACAGACTTCGGGTGACCCTGATTTTGCACGTCTACATGATCGATTCGTGTGGCCGAAGCGGTGACAGTAATAGCACCGCCGCGGCAGTGGCACGAATGCCTTCACGCGGTAGCGGTACCAACCGGCACGCACCGACTCAGGGAGCTTGTCACAGTCGAACGTGACGAAGAGTGTAGGGGTGGGTCTCGAGGCCCCTCCCTGTTTTCTCATCACACGTTCGACCTTGACCGCCCCATGGTCGGCCAGCTCTAGGGGGATGTCTTCTATGGAGTAGTCAACGAGTTCCCTCGCATAAACTACTCCTTTTACAAAGTTCATGGTAGAGTGCGGCGTCACACTCACCGGGGTGCCATGAAGTGTCCGAAGAGCACTTATCTTGGCCGCCTCGGCGGGATTCGCCGCATTCGCCAGAAGGCTGCCGTCCGAGGATTCGGGTCACCTTCGGCTCTCTACCAATTGCACTAGCTAATCCTCTCCTCTGATGGATCATGTTGCCCTTGGACAACATGGTGCCATCAGTGGAGCGAATAACGAGGAAGCGTTTGAAGCCAGCGGGCTCGAAAACGCCAGGTAACCTCTGAATGAGGGGCCCCGATGTCATCGAGGCTCCGCCCTGTGCACTCTTGGTCTTAGTCAGGGGCTCCGCACACGAGGGGGTAGAGGGGCCGGATGTGCCGATCTTGGCTTGGTCGCCTACCAAAGTGGCAGCAGACCCATCCGTCCCCGCAGTCCCCGCGGATGGAGAGGAGCCCCGAGTCTTTTTCGTCTTTCTTGTCTTTTTCTTCTTTTTAGGAGAGGAGGGCGGGGAATGAACCCGCTTCTCACCCCCGCCGGTAGAAGCCCCCAGGCCAGATGGACCGGCCTCAGCCAGGTCCTTCTCTGAAATGGAGAAGGTCCCGGTGGGCGCAGGGGATTCATCCGGAGGAGATCCCTCCCCTCCTTGTCCTGCCTGAGAATCCACAGCCGTTTGATGAGGACCTTACATAGGGGCGGATTCGGGTTCGGTGCTTGGCGCCAAGCCCGGATTCCCCCCCATGGAAGGCCCTACCGTCTGAGGCTGGTTTTCCTCAAGGACCATGTCTATCACAGGAGGGGCCTCCAGTTGGCCATCCCCTCCCAGGACATCGCAGGTCCCCTTGGCAGCATCATAAGTCTTTAGTGGGGAGGCACAGGCCTTGACCCCGGCAAGGTTTAATATTTTTGCCAGCAGGTCTTTTGAGGGAAGCGACCGAAGGGGCCTGGCTTCCCTCTCCCCCCTAAGGGGGTTTGCCCTACCGAGCCGCTTGTACGAGGGGCGGTCGGCAATGGGCTGCCTGCTGGCTTTCTTGGCAGTCCCCTTAGAAAGCATAGGAGGGACTGCCGCTGGAGATAGGGAGGTGCCCGAAAGCACCTCCAGAGAAGGGGGTGAGGGGGAGTCCCCTACACCCGTAGGCTTAGGAGAGGAGTAAGCCTCCTCTCCGGTTAAAGAGGTATGGAGGGTCCCCTGCGCAAGCACAGGGGGGGGGACCTCCATCTTTTCTGTGGAGCTGCACGAGGGCGGCTCCGTTGTTGTTATAGGGGGAATTAAGGGGAGATGTTTTTTTGTTTCATCATTGGGCATGGTGACCCTCTTTGTTTTACGGGACGCAATCGCTCACCACCTCTTGCAGTAGCCCGCACTGCAAGAGGTGCTTACAGGCCCGGCAGAGCCAGGCGCCGCCATTTGAGACCACCCCTCCCGCCTGGTGGCCTGGCAGTCCTTCGGCATGGCGGCTCCACCTTGAACACGGCGTAAAACGGATAGATTTTGAAGACGAGAGGAAAAGGGATGTGAGGAAGGTATGGGTGGGGATGAAGCAGGTTGTTAAAAAGCCAACCACCCCAGACCGGAGCTCAGGGGTTAGGGGACATTGTCCCCTCCCCCCCAGCCCCGATCCGGGACGATTGGCTGAGAAGAAGGTCAGCTTCTACCCTGTGAAATTAGAGGCTGACCAGAGAAAGTTGTGGGAGAGGTTGTATGAAAAGCGACGAGGTAGGATAGGAATACAGGCTATCTGAAGGAAGGAAGAGAGGCTAAGCTGGGGCCGGACGGGGCGCTGGATCCCGTCAGCACGGCGGCCAGGATGGCAAATCGCCGCGCCCCTTACGGGAGCCAGGATGGCAAATCGCCGCGCCCCTTACGGGGTGTTGTGCAGCAGCTCTTATCTGTTTCACAAAAGGGTGTTTGTTGTGTCGCGTCTCATTTGTATTTTAAATAATTGCTATTGTTTTGGTGCAGCTAAGTTGTTTTTTTACAAAGTTGCGGCGCTGATTTGGGCGGTTTAATAAAGGAACCATTCTGCTGTGGCTCATTCCTGTTTTACAAAGGTGCCATTTTTGTACCAAGCCAGAGTTGTGTTTCATAAATAATTCATTGTTGTTCCTCTCCTCTTTGAATTTCGCAGAGTCCATTGTTGTCTCGCGGTTCATTCGTATTTTCCAAAAGGGCCATTATTCTGGTTCTGCTCAGTTGTAATTGACAGATGTGCCATCGTACTGCCGCAGCCTCGTGGTGTTGTACAAAGTGGCGCTCTTTGCCCCGCGCTCAGCAATGTTTTACAAGGGCATATTGTTGTGAGGTGGCTCAGGTGTGCTTCGCAAAAGGGCCATTTTTGTGCAGCAGCTATGATCTATTCGCAAAGGGGCCTTTGTTGTGGCACGGCTCAGTTGTATTTCGGAAATATGCCATTGTTTCGCTGTGCCTTAGTTGTGTCTTACAAAGTGGTCGCTGTTGCGGAGCTGCTCAGTTTTGTTTCATAAAGGACGCGCTGTTTTGCTGAGGCTTTTTTGTGATTCACAAATAGTCCTTTTTTTGTGCCGTTGTTCATTTGTGTTTCAAAAATGGCCTATTGTTCTGCCGTTGCTCATTCTTGTTCCAGAAATGGCTTATTCTTCTGCCGTGGCTCATTCCTGTTTCACAGAGACCCTTCTTTTGCGACGGCGCAATTGTTTCACAAATAGACTATTGTCGTTCCACGGCTTATTAGCGTTTCACAAATGCATCATTGTCTTGACGCGACTTAGATGTTTTTCACCAAGTAGGGATTGTTGTGTCACATGGTGGTTATGGTTTCACAAAGTGAACAATCTTGGGTCGCCGCTCAGTTTTCTTTTACATATGTGTCATTGTTATGCCACTACTCATTTCTGTTTCACAAAATAACCATTGTTCTATCACGTCTCAGTTATGTTTCACAAAGGGGACATGCTATACCACTGCATAGTTGTGTTACATAAAGTGACCATTGTTGTACCGTGGTCAGTTATTTGTTACAATGGAGCCTTTGTTGTGCCGATACTCAATCGTGTTTCTCAATTGGTACATTAGTGCCTGTGAGTGAGGGAGTAATGTACCCGCATTAGTTATATGTCAACAAGGCACAAATGATGTGCTGCATAGTGAAAGAAGTGTGTTAGTTGGCACAAGAAGCAAAAAAAAAAAATGCTGCTTAAAGGAAAATATCTTTGCCACAAATTATAAGTCTCATGGCCAAAAGTTTTTATACTAGAAAATTTCTTCATATAAGAAAATTAATGTAACTATTCAAACGTTCCATTTTGTTTTAGTGTGTTTGTATCATAAGTTTAGGATAAAATATACACAAATTTAGAGTACAAACCAATTTTATTAATAATACACTCTGATGTGCCAAGTCAATATTTTTAATGATGCTTTATCTTCAGGTCTGCTTCAATTCGTTTTGGCATGATTGAGACCAAATTTGCGACAATATCTTGACAGAAATTGCTTCATCTTTGGTCAATAATAATCCGCAACTCCACAAAATTGGATGGCTCCTGTTTATCAACCGCTAGTTTGATTAAAGCCCACAAATTCTTTAATGGGTTCAAATCTGGCGAATTCCCGAGCCAAAGTCTCAAAATTCGATGTTATTTTTAGCTATGCAGTTATGTACAGACACTTATGGACTATCTGACCTTCTTGGAGGAGGCTAGCCTCCTCCATTTCATTCGACTGTCTTTGTTGTGGGTCACAGGTTCCTGCGCTGGGGAGGAAGGCCTTCCCCCGATGACGGAACGGGCTTCCTTCCTGTTCTTCTCACTTTTTCGCTTCTTGCTTTCTTTTTGTATGTTTGATTTTGCTTTGTTCCTGTATTTTTGTTATCTGATTTTGGCATAGTTTTTTTAATCTTGCCTAGAATTAGTCTATAAGGTGATTAGGGCGCCTTTTGCCCTAGTATGCAGTCGCCAGATGGGCTCTTTGAAAAAATGAACATCGTTTAATGTTTCTCCTTGAACTTCGGTTAGGGTTAAGAGCGGCGAGTCAACTTTTATCTCACGTTGTTCCAAGTCGCACCGCTCTGGATGCATTCGAGATTTGGTCTGTGCCACTGTAGTGTCCTATCGTTAACCAAGACCCAGAACGGAGCGGGCGGGATTACCATAATTATATCCAAGGGCAGAAAAAAACTCAGGTGAGATGGGCGCTTATGTCTAGCTTGCATCACGGGAAATATCGAAGTAAAGTTGCCTTTCAAAGAGCTAAATTCCTTTTCAATTCACTACACTGTGAAGGTCTTGTCAGTTGCTCTCTCAAAACAACCGCAATTGGCGCAGTGTGGGGGCTTTGTTACGGGTAAGTCCATGATAGGTTGAAGAAAAATTGATACATGTATATGTATATCGAAACATACGACCCACATGCCCGAACAAATGAGTTATAACAGTATATTGACAACTCAACTAAATGGCTTGCTGTAATTTGAAGAAGATACCCACCCTTAACAAAATGATTAAGTTCCCGCTGCTCAAAGGTCATAATTGAGGTAGAAGTATCGACACGAGTAGAACCAGATGGCTTAGTTACCCTAAAACATTAGTACTACGTTGACCAGCCAATTTGTTTGTAGTTGAGACAGGTCGTAACCCTTTAACTCATTTGATCTTATCACGCTTTTTAAAATAATAAGCTTTGGATAGGAAGTAACAGACACTGGAACATATGCAACAAGCTACATATTTTGGACAGCATTGCGCTGGGGGCAATAAGAGACCTCCACCACAGTTTCCATCACCGCAACAAGATTCCAAAGCATCATTCCAATTGCAAACGTCAACATTGCAAAGCATTGTATCATAATTAGATTGTAGTACTAAGGAAAGTGAACAATCAAACTCAGGATCCCCTTCTCTGGCCTAGGGATCGAACTAGTGAAGATAATTAACCTCAACTATCTAGAACGCTGTCAAGAAAACACTTCTCTGAATGGAGACTTCGCCAGAAGAAGTAGCCTGGGACAAACTACTCCATTGTGAGTACCCACCACCGAGGCATACATGGGCAAACCACTACTCTACCTTTCTACTGTTGCAAACCGCCATGTCCTCTCGGAGAGCATATACGGATTCAGCACCCGCCCTTTTTCTTTTTAAACACCCAGAGGGAACATCCCTTGGATAGGCTGTCCAAATCTACCGACGATGGGGGAGGGGTAATTGTGACAAGAGACGCCCTTCCACTTAGGAACGGCAGAGGAAGGATCCTGAGGGAGCTGTCTTAATCCTATACACTCCCTCGAGAGGATGATACGTTTGTGCTTATGAGATCTTTCGTAGGAAATTGATCCTGTAACTTTGCACTCACCCTTTCTTTCTTGGTATTTTAGGTGGGGGCGGTAAATTTTAACAATCCTTAATCTAAAAAATCCTTCAATTTAGCAATCCTTAATATTGATAATCCTTAATATTAAATAAAAATCCTTAATTTTAACAATCCTTCATTTTAGCAATCCTTAATATTGATGATCCTTAATATTAAATAAAAATCCTTAATTTTAACAATTCTTCATTTTAGCAATCCTTAATATTGAATAAAAATCCTTAATTTTAACAATCCTTCATTTTAGCAATCCTTAATTTTAACAATCCTTCATTTTAGCAATCCTTAATATTGATAATCCTTAATATTAAATAAAAATCCTTAATTTTAACAATCCTTCATTTTAGCAATCCTTAATATTGATGATCCTTAATATTAAATAAAAATCCTTAATTTTAACAATTCTTCATTTTAGCAATCCTTAATATTAAATAAAAATCCTTAATTTTAACAATCCTTCATTTTAGCAATCCTTAATTTTAACAATCCTTCATTTTAGCAATCCTTAATATTGATAATCCTTAATATTAAATAAAAATCCTTAATTTTAACAATCCTTCATTTTAGCAATCGTTAATATTGGCAATCCTTAGTTTTAACAATCCTTCATTTTAGAATCCTTAATTTTAAAAATCCTTAATTTTAACGATCCTCAATTTTAACAATCCTTTATTTTAAGCAATCCTAAATTTTAACAATCCCTAATTTTAACAATCCGAAATATTAACGATTCTTAATTTCTGCAATCCTAAATATTAACAATCCTTAGTTTTAACAATCCTTCATTTTAGCAATCCTTAATTTTAAAAATCCTTAATTTTAACAATCCTTAATTTTAACAATCCTGAATTTTAACAATCCGAAATATTAACGATTCTTAATTTCTGCAATCCTAAATATTAACAATCTTTAGTTTTAGCAATTCTTCATTTTAGCAATCCTTAAATTAACAATTCTTAATTTTAATAATCCTTCATTTTAGCAATCCTTAGTATTAACAATCCTTAATTTTTACAATCCTTGATTTTAGCATTCTTTAATTTTAACAACACTGAATTTTAACAATCTTAACTATTAACAATCCTTAATATTAACAATCCTTAATTTTAACAATCCTTGATTTTAGCATTCTTTAATTTTAACAACACTGAATTTTAACAATCTTAACTATTAACAATCCTATTTTTAACAATCCTAAATATTAACAATCCTTAATTTTAACATTACTCTATTTTAACATTCCTTAATTTTAACACTCCTTAAGTTTAGAAATCCTTAATTTTAGAAATCCTTCATTTTAACATTTCTTAATTTTAACATCCTTACCAAATGGATTTTTTAGCAATGTCTCAATTTTCCGCCCAGTTCCTCACCTCCACCTCCTCCTACTGCGACGTCCTCGACGGATTACTTAAATGTTCCTTTTTGTTCATAAACATTCTCGCCTTTTCATTAACTTGAATTGTGTTCTAAGGGTGACCCTTGAAAAGGACCAAGGGACGTCCTTTTGAGTACGAACCCAAGCGGGGATTCGGAGCGCCCCCCCCCCCCCCACTATGTCTTGACAGTTTTTCTCTCGCGTTTGTCCACTGAGAGCAGCGTTTCGGCGTCCTCTACAATCAACCAGTCTTCCTCCACACTCAACTATTCCTCTACGATCAACTAGTCCTCCACAATTAATCAGTCCTCCACACCCAGCCAGTCCTCACACTCAACCAGTCCTCCACATTTAATCACTCCTCCACAATCAACCAGTCCGGCTTTCTCAAAAACATCAAAGTTCTCCGTTCCAAATCAAATGAACGCGGAATAAAAATCCAAGAAATTCCCTGCCAACATTTTAAAGATGGTTGCGGAGATGTGTGGGAGAGAGATGGATGGGACAGATAGATGGGAGAGATGGGGAGATGGATGGCAGAGAGTCAGGTGCATAGATGCGTGAGTGGAGTGTGTTGAGTCGGTCTGTAATAGGTGCGTCTGTGTGTAAACGTGTGTGTGGATATATGTGTGGGAGAGGGGAGAAGGGGGGGGGCACTTAATCCGAATTAAATGACCTCATTTGCACTTTAGGAGACCGTGGATGAAGACAGGCCGTCCACGGAAATTCCACAAATTTTCCCTTTCAACAAAAGGTCCTTCATGTGTACTTTACACTGCTCATTATGTGTACTGTTCGGTTCTCTTTATGTGTACTTTGCGATGCTATTCATGTGTACACTGCGATATTCTTCATGTGTACACTGCGATGTCCTTTGATTACACAAGCAAGATAAGAGCTTCTTCTGAGATAAGGATCTTGAGCGTATTCTTAGGCAATTTCTTACCTCCCACACATAGTAATAATGATTTAATATAATAATAATAATAATAATAATAAAGATGATTTATTATTATTATTACTATTATTAAAACTGATATGCCAAAGCAAACAAGGGCTTCTCAACTAGAAGAAGAATGAAGAGAGGTTCGTAGAGAAAGTGGTGAGGATGGGGAAAGTGAAAATAAGTAGAAGAAATGCAGCCCGAGTATTCAAAAGAGGAGACTACGTGGAACACTAAGAACGGGAAAGTGCGAAACTCTCCAGGACCTACCCAACCTCCGCAATTAATCTAGATCCCCTTGCAGGTTGTGTTTGTATTGAAAGTTCTTGCAATTCAACACTATTTAAGTTCATTCTAACTGATTTGTATCTTAGCAATGAACCAATTTGGTGTCCAGTACAATCATATGAGAGTTGAGGTGACCGGGATTTAATTCTGCATTTTCTTAACACCAAAATCACTGTTGAGCAAAGAAGAGGAAGAAAATGAACGAGTTACCAACAAAAGTAACTGAACGATGGGTGCGATTTAGTGGCTAGCGAATGGGCATCGGTTTGCCACCCTAAGAAATTAACTTTTATCCCTGATTGGCGTCGACTTTCGGGAAGTGAAGGAAAGAAATAAAGTTCTAGATCTTGTGTCAATGACTTTTTCCTCATGTAGATGATAAGGTTACTAGATGAGAAGGATTGCTAATTGATTGAAAATATACCGTAAAGCATTGCTGTAAAATTTGCAGTACCGTACTGTAAACTTTCAGTAAAATAATGATGTTCTATTTACTGTAAAACACTTAGTTTCCTGAAGGGTTTTTTTTTGGTGTGAAAATTGAATGCTAGGAAGTTTCCATCCGAACTTAGCTTTTGTCTGGTAGAGACAGAAAAGTTTGATATTTACATTTTAACAGTTTCTTCACAGGGTTTATAAAATAATAACAATATATATTCAAGCGCGAACTTTGCTTTAACCTTCTCTCATTTTGGTTAGTAATCTCACCCATTTAGGTCAACTATGTTCACTCTCCGAGCCTACCTAAATGTTTTAATGTTCACTCAAGGGTTGGTTTGATAGTTAATAAAAAGAAGATGCAACCTTGCTCTTTTGGTAGCACGAATGCTTTATGTGTGAGTTATTTTTAAGCAAAGGAAAGGGTCATATTAATTTAGAAAAGGCCGAGAAATGCCTGATGATATTAGTTACGAACCATACATGCCTCTATATTTTCTCTTGCTGACTCTCAAGAAGCTTTGTGTCAATAATGCATAAAACTGGAAGCCGAGGCTAAGTTATAAGTCTTGATCATAAGCTTTTTGTACGTTTCATTTTTGTGCCAAGTTGTTTTCGTAGCTTGTATAAAATACAAGAACTAGGTTGTTGTGTACAAGTTTCACACGACTATAATATATTCTAGATACTGCCCAACTTTAAGAATTGGTAGTCACCATTGCTGGAAAACCGTTATTAATTGATCTCTAATTGGCGAGTGACTCTGGACAGGTATTGCACATGGACTTAGGTATATTTTCTTTAATTTTTCCCTAAGATATATGATTGTCTAGTTTCTAAAATGTGTTTATAGTATGTTAGTTCGAAATCTTGCCCTATTTTTGTACGGAGCCTAATTAAATTCGCTTGCAATTTATACAAATTCGCCCTTTATGTTTTGCCTACCTGAAAGCTATTGGGTATCTGTTTATCCATATAAGATTTAAAATGTAGTATAGCTAGATTACAACAATACAACTCTCAGACTTACCCATATAGGATTGTATTTTGGTTATAAAACAATTTTCATAATCTCCAGCGATTAATTTCGCCAATATAATTTTGTTTATATGCACGTTCTCGTAGGTAATTGCATCCTCGGGATTAGTTTAACACAGGCAGGTAAAGACTACACACAAACACGTGTTTCTGAACCTTATTTCCAAGTACTGAGCTACGGAGTAGCCGAGTGGAAACACCGCTTCCAATTACAGTGAAGTCAAGCCATACCTGGTGTGGTTAGTCGAAGGATGGAGCTCGAATTTGGGTTGCCGTCACGGCGGCAACTCAAGATAATAATAAAATGCATAAAAGATGAGAATGACAATCGCTTATGAGCTTCAAGGCCCACCGTCGGTTTTCGTGTTGTGAGTTTTCTTGGTAATATTCGTATTTTGGGCGCAAAGTAGTGATAGTGGAAGCCTCGGTAACCTACAAGAAAATATTGTCCATCTATGGGTTTCCCCCCTCCCTTTTTCGTCATATGCGCTTCTTTCATTGGTCTACTCTATTTTTATGTCTATTTATCACGTATTTAGATGACTCTTTCTAGTCTAAGCGCAACCTGCGCTGTGTGTGTGACTTTTGTTTCTGAAAGTTGACACGAAAGTGGTCATCGCACTCCTTTTTTCTCGATTTTCTTGGACCCTTGAAGGGGTTGAGCGGATATCGTATTCTATGGACGCATTTACGACTCCCATCCGCTACTGGGGGTTGGGCCAGAGTGGATGCACATTTTTGGAGCGTAGGATCATGAGGGGTATTCCTTCCAATCTCCACCCCCTTCTGGTGTGGGTGTCCTTTTTTTCAGTCAAAGATTTAAAGCAGAAGGCCACTAAACACCATTAGAAGCACATACTTGTGTTTGGATTGCGTCCTCCTTCGTCCAGAAAGGAAAGGAACAGCGGTGCCCCATTTTCTTTAGCAATCTCGCATCACCTTTTTAATTAAGTTTCACCTCTTAAGTATAAATATTTTACAGCCTTTTTGAATTAATATTAATTTAATTTATGCTCATCACGGAAATCAGGTGTGTTTAATTTCATTGTTTTGGTGTGGTAACAAGGAGTAACAAGGAAAGAAAGTATCTATTTATGGTCAAATATATTTAATGTTGTAGGAAAATTTGGTTCTCTTGTACGTACTTTCATATCAGGCTAATCTGTTTCAGACTGCAACGTGCAGACTCTTTTTAAAGTCATTCTTCTTTTCAAACTTAAGCCCCTTTATATTCAAACCTTCAAAAGTCAGCTTTCACCCCTTTCTACAAATACCTACCTACTCAAGAACGTATTTGGGACTCAACTTGTTTCAAAGCATCTGTGAAAAGGCATTTATCTTTTCCAAAACTCTCAATTCAAAGTGTTGGCAACGCTAAGCCCTTTCAAAAACAGCAAAGACCAGCCCCTAACGACGGGGAGGTTCGATACTAACAGACTCAAAGAGAAGGGGGCGCCAGTTCCTTGGCAAGAGTAAGTATATTATGAGTGCACCCAAATGGGATACTAATACTCCATCAATAGAGTTCCATAACAGATGAGAAAGTATATTAATCAGTGAAACCAGAAAGAGAAATGATAGCGGTGTTGTGGTTGGCTATATGCATAAATGCGTGCGGAGCTATTTAGTACAGCGGTGATGAGCATCATCGTATTCACTCGATGTGCAGCCAACTAATGATGCTGCTGAAGGTTTTGTGCCCGCGCTTGCTGAGATTGAATCCCTGCCTTGACGTCAGAAATCCAACTCTGCCTCCACTAGGCTACCGAGGGTTCCATGTTAAACTCTGTCCCCACTGAGAAATAAAAGGTATCTTATATGTTTGCAGAGCGGTTGTAAAATTCGTATCAAATTAATATCACTTATTTATATTTGTAATAATAGAGAAAAGGAACTTGTATCAGAGTTTAGAATCTGGTTTGTGAATTTAATAGAAAGGAATTCTAGTATTCTTTAATTATTTTATTTATTGGTAGAGAAAGAATCGAAAAAGTGTATATGGGTAGGATGTTGGGATTGAGAATATAATCTGATGGGAGACTGCACCGAATTCTATTGACACTACCAAGATGTGTTCAAATACAAGCACGTAATTATACCCTGCGTTGATGCAAAATAGGAATCGGTTTTACATCGTGAGCTTCTATTTATTAATGATGGAGGACCGATCCAGCAATAGCCTTTTAGTGATTTTAATTAAGAAATTATTCATAATTAGTAATTATATTTTTCAACAACTGTTATTACTGATAATGGTCAAGTAATTATACCCTGCGTTGATGCAAAATAGGAATCGGTTTTACATCGTGAGCTTCTATTTATTAATGATGGAGGACCGATCCAGCAATAGCCTTTTAGTGATTTTAATTAAGAAATTATTCATAATTAGTAATTATATTTGTCAACAACTGTTATTACTGATAATGGTCAAGTAATTTTTTTAAGGGTTCATACATTGTTATTGAAAAAATCACTGATCTGAGGATGGAGGTTGGCATTCGATTTTGTCTTAGCCAATGTTGTAGTGTTCTGGCAGCTGAGCTGATTTGTGGGAGTTGTGTTATTATCGAAATATCGTTTGGGTAATATTTGTTTAAATAATTTGGAATTGTGGTTGCAGAATGTCGTGAGTGAATAATTTTAAGAGTATCGTAGGAGTGAGAGGATGGTAACTAGGGGATACCATTTTGAAGTAGTAGTATCCGCGAGTTATGTGTTTTGTGTTCAACTTGTCTTTGTCAGCCGAAGATGAAGATTGTTTGCCATTTTTTGCCTTTGTTATTGAGGTTAGTGTTTAGGATATTTTGTGCTAGAATAAATTTATATACTGTGTCCAAGAATGTTAAGGTAGAGTGCTGTGCAGTTTGTGTGGTGAGGAGGGAGTTATTCGTTGAGCCCATCTTGAATGTGATGCGTTAGTAAGATTAGAAGACTAGCGGTGGAGTGATCTATTCCAAATCCGTGTTGCGTTTTGGGCATTGGT
The DNA here is from genome assembly GCA_963969495.1 of Ceratothoa steindachneri. NCBI lineage: Eukaryota > Metazoa > Arthropoda > Malacostraca > Isopoda > Cymothoidae > Ceratothoa > Ceratothoa steindachneri. The sequence continues at coordinate 16,274,568 of OZ018330.1, read as the reverse complement.
ATGTATAGAACTATTATGTTGGCTATGAGTTTTTCGAAGGTTTGAGATAAAGTACATAGTAGTAGATAAGTGAATGAGTTTTATTGTCTTGGGGGTGGCAATTTGGGGTGTATTAAAAATGCCTCTGATGAGTATAATAGGTGTGTTCTAGGCGTTTTAGGTAAATTAGTAATTAAAGACCACGTGTCTTTAATTGCGGTTGGCCAAGGCCAATGGGTCAAAAAGGAGGAGAGCTCTAGCTAGCCTGATTTGTAGAGAGCCAAAGGTGACCCGTTTCTCGGATGGGAGCCTTCTGGCGAATGCGTCGGATCCCTCAGAGACGGCCATGATTAGTTGCCTTCGGAAATTTGATGGCACGCCGGCTTGTGTGACGCCGCACTCTATTATGAACTATGTGAAAAGAGTGGTTTACGCGAAGGTACTCTTGGACTATTCCAGAATTGACATCACCTCAGAGCTGGCCGACTAGGGAGCAGTCAAGGTCACACGTGTGATGAGAAAACAGGAAGGGGACTCGAGATCAAACCCATCATTCTTCGTCACATTCTAATGTGACAGACTCCCTGAGTCGGTGCATGCCGGTTTGTATCGCTACCGCGTCAAGACATTCGTGCAAATGCCGTGGAGTTGCTACTACTGCCACCACGTCAGCGATACGGATCGCTCCTGCAGCCCTGTAATTGACACGCGATTTGCTTTCCTGCCCGCTGTGCTGACGGGTCTCAGCGCCCAGTCCTCGCCCAGATTAGCCTCTTCTCCTTATTTCTGACACCCTTTCTTCATACCCTGCTTGCTTAATTTCCATATACCCTCTCCCACAACTTTCTCTGGTCGACCTCTAATTTCACAGGGTAAAGGCCGACAAGCTTCCTCAGACTTAACCATCCGGGATCAGGTCTGAGGTGGGAGGAAATAACACCCTCTCACCCCTGAGCTCTGGTTTAGGGTGCTAACTTTTTAACAACCTGCTTTAGCCCCACCTCCACCTTCCTCGCATAACCTATCTCTCTCCTTTCACAGTCTATCAATTTTACGCCGAACCTAAGGTGAAACCACCAAGTTGATGGGCTGCCAGGCCACTAGGTAGGAGGAGTGGCCTGGAATGGCGGCAGCTGGCTTTACCGGTCCTTTATTCAGCCCTGGAAGAGCGAGCGAGTGCGTGGGGTGATTAGCGTTTGCATCCCGTGCAAATACTAGGCTCAGCATGCCCATAAATGAAGTAAAAAAAAAGTCTCACCCTTTACTCCCCCTTTACTCTCATTTTTCTTAACAAACTTTTCGATCACTTTCTTATATTTGGGTATTTGTGAGTTTCTCATATCCATATATATATATATATATATATATATATATATATATATATATATATATATATATATATATATATATATATATATATATATATATAGGGTGTTCGAAAACTAATGGTACATACTTTCACAGTAGGTATAAAACCCCAAAGAATGACTTTTACAAGAATAAGTAAAAGTCCAAAGATCCATCGTTTTCGAGATATCGAATCATAAAGATTGGAGGTTTCTAGGGATATTTCTTACTTTCGGCATTATCCTAGATCGGCAAATAGGACAACAGTTGTTTACTTTAATGGTCGTCTGCTACCAGTGAACATTGTAAAATAGCTTCGACAATATGAATCGCTCAACAAATTCTGAAATGGCAGATATGTACATGGCATATGGTTCGGCGAATGGCAATGCTAGATTGACTGCTCGATTGTATGCAGAGCGTTTTCCCAACCGTCATTTGCCTGGTCATCGCGTTTTCACCAGAGTGCATCGACGGCTGCGAGACACTGGCAGTTTTCAGGTAAACAGAAGAGAAGTGGGTGGTCGTCGTGGAAGAGTTAACGCTGAGAACGAAGAGCAGATACTACAACATTTTAATTTAAACCCAAGTAGAAGCACTTGGGCTGCGGAAAATGCACTTGGAATGCGTTATCACTCAATAGTATGGCAACCACTCCATGATAACGGCCTCTACCCGTACCATTTCCAGAGAGTCCAAGAGCTCCTTCCAGCCGACTTTAACCCTTGTGACCGGTTTTCACGTTGGTTCATGAATAAGACCATTGAAGATAATGAGTTTCTAAAGTATGTGCTCTTCACTGATGAAGCTACTTTTACGCGCGGTGGTGTGTTTAACACACATAACTTACACATGTGGCAGAATGAAAACCCTCACGCTGTGCATCAGAGCCACCACCAACACCGGTTCAGTGTTAATGTGTGGGCTGGTATTATTGGTACCAATTTGGTTGGGCCCTATGTGCTTCCAACGCATTTAACAGGAGATCACTATGCAGTATTTCTATGGGAGGTATTGCCTGACCTTCTGGACGATGTGCCTTTGGGTATTCGACGTGAAATGTGGTTCCAACATGACGGCGCTCCAGCGCATGGCTCAAGGAATGTGCGACAATATCTAGACCGTACTTTTCCTAACAGATGGATAGGACGATTTGGGCCAGTGCCATGACCAGCGAGGTCTCCAGATATGACACATTTAGACTTCTACCTGTGTGGCCACATGAAGAGTTTAATTTATGAAACCCCAGTGGAGACAGAGATGGATCTTGTTGGAAGGATAGTGGACGCTGCAGGACCCATTGCGGATAATCCACGAGTGTTTGATCGTGTTCGGGAAACGCTTCTGCCTAGGTACCAGATCTGCATTGACGTACGGGAAGGACATTTCGAACACCTATTGTGTTTCCAATTCCATAATAAAGTATGTACTGAAATGTGTTTCCCTCGCGTACTACTCTGGGGACTGCCCCCACCAGAGTTAGGTATACCATACTCAACTTTACGATTCAATATTTCGAAAGCGATCGATTTTTAGACATTTACTTATTCTTGTAAAAGTCGTTCTTTTGGGATTTTATACCTACTGTCAAAGTATGTACACTCTGTATACATATAGTTTGCAGGATGAAGGATATGAAGAAAAACGGGAAGTTAATTTAGTTTACGTAATAGTATGTACAACGTTTCGGGCAAATGTTTCACCTATCTTCTGGTACTAGAAAAATTACAAAAATTCGTAAAAGACTAATATTATACGTTGATAATTTAAACATTCAGAAATTATGGGTGTAGTAGATGAATCAGACTTTTAATATGGGCGGGGAGAATGTAAAGCTGTACAGGTTACTGAATTGTTATTTCAAAGTTAAATAATTCATTTGATAATGAAATTTAACAATAATAAATGGAGATAACTCTGGAAAACATTTTAGGGTAAAACACAAACCTTTTGCGAACAGTTGTTAAACGAAGACTGGTGGGGAAAGCGTGAGGAGTGTAGAAAGAAAGTAAAATTAAGGGGGGTTGGTTTATTTTAGAGAAGAAGTAGGGGGTGGGAAGAGGAGTCAGTTTTTAGAGTGAAAGAAACAAATTTTATAAACATTGACTCTTGAATACGTAAGGATAATGGGTCAGAGATGGTCTTTAGGATTTTGAAATCTTCAATGGATACATCAGTTTTACATTGGATGGAATGTAGCCGAACAGGTGAAAACTCTTTATTTGATAAAACCCTTCTGGCCCTGTGGCTAAATCCTCTATGAGAACAGAATCTCGCCTTCAGCGAGCGCACCGTACTTCCGATGTAATTCCCCAAATTGCATCCGGGGCAAGTAAATTTGTAAATGACGGAGCACTTGGCTTCTGGCGGGATTCTGTCTTTACAATTAAAATATTGTCCAAGGAGATGTTTATTTTAAAAAATGATCTTAAATTCGGTATGATAAAAGAATTTCTTTAATATTGTTGTTATTTTTTTGGAAGATTTTTAGTTTAAGAAACCCATATCTTGGACACCTATACAACGGGTGTCTTTACATACAGTAGGAAGTTTTAATTTCTATTAGTAGAGGTTGTTTAAATATATAGATGTAATTTTTTTCTACCAGCGATGCGGGAAAGTCGTTTCCTTTAAAATAATTATGCATGTTGTAGAATGGACTCTCGACGATATACCATATATAATTATTCGTTGAGAGAACTTTTTTAATTATCTTTAGAGTGCGTGGATGTCTAGGCTGGCCGATATTATGTATCTTCGATATGCTTAAGAAGTGGAACTGAGCTCAAGGATAATAATATTGCTATCATTAATAAAATAGAGTTTTATTAATAAAAACTATCAACAACACACAAAACGGAAAATATTGACATAAACAGAGAATTTGAAAGGGTCTTGGGAAATCTAGCTAATCCGAGGATTAAGAGATTTAAAAAGGTAAAACAAATATAAATCAAAGGGATGAGGTGGTTCGCTAAACCATTTAAAGCACAGGACAGAGTTGACAAAAGGGTTAAATGCTTAAAGGTAACGTTCGGCTTACGTAATTATACTTTTTGTGCAGAGGAAGGCGACGTGAAGGAATTTTCGGTCCGCTGGCGAGTTCCAGCCGGAGGGGGGGGGGGGAATTAAATGATCCTGACGTGGCGTCTTGGGAATGAGAACCGTTTCTTGACGAACGGCTTGAAGAACAAGGGCTGTTCTACGTTGTTCTCTTCTGAACAACAGGGGGGAGGGTGAGAACCATCTCTTGTCTACGGGCTCGAGAACAATGGCTGTTCTAATGTTGTTCTCTTCTGAACATCAAGAGGAAGGGTGAGAACCGTTTCTTGGCGAATGGGCTCAAAAGAACAATGGCTGTTCTACGTTGTTCTCTTCTGAACAACAAGAGGGGGGTGAGAACCGTTTCTTGTCAACGGGCTCGAACGAACAATGGCTGTTCTAACGTTGTTCTCTTTCTGAACAACAGGAAAGGGGGGAGAACCGTTTCTTGTCAACGGGCTCAAAAGAACAATGGCTGTTCTAATGTTGTTCTCTTCTGAACAACAAGGGGGAAGGGTGAGAACCGTTTCTTGTCAACGGGCTCGAACGAACAATAGCTGTTCTAACGTTGTTCTCTTTCTGAACAACAGGGAAAGCCTTGTGGACTTGGCGTCACGAAGGCTCGAACCTTGGCACTCAAGGGATATTGTCCTTCTTCTGGACAAATGATGGTGAATCTCGAGGTCAAGGTCCCTTGGCGCACAAGGTGAGAGTGGATCGTAGTGATGCTTCACGACAAAAATCTGGATCTCCAATCTGATCTTAGTGGTAAAGTTTCCATCTAAATAGTCGAGACATCCCCTTGGCGTGGGGTACAATGGAGTGGGGGCTTCGAGGGAATGCACAGCCGAGCCTGAGAACAATGCCTTATCTGCCCATAAGCCTAACTCAATCTGGCGAGGTCGGTGCGTGGGGCGAACGGGGGAAGATAAACCTCCTTGTTTAAACATTGACTCAGGTGGCTGCGATAAGGCGCCCCGGCTTCAAGGCGAAGATACATGTGGGTAGCATCGTGGTTTTAAATAACATGTGATAGTGGTTGAAATTAAGCGGCCTCAACCCGTTCTATCACACCCCTCCATTCCGGGGAAAGTTGTCATTTCGTAAAAAACAAAAGAGAGAAGGGACAACGATAGAGCTCCGTTGTGGGGAACTCGTTTTCTTGTACCAACCGTACCTTCCTGCACCTAACTAGTATTACCTCAATACATATGATTATTTTGATCTTTTGATTACAGGGGAAAATAACCTTTAATACAAACTTAATCAAAAAAAGGGGCATGGAACAATGAAATGATATAAACTTAGTACATATGGGACAAAATAATTTATACGTAATTTAACGGGTACAAATATATATACATACAAAAAAAAATAGGCATTGAGGGTTACAAAATTCAGACATATCCATTAACTAATTATCTTACAAGAGAATTTAATTTAAGTCGTACAAGACGGTATATACATACATAGAGATCCTAATCCTACGAATACAATTACTCTAGGCTATTCGGTAACGCATTCCTACTGAGTGCGTCAGCAACCTGGTTATCGGAACCTTTTATATAATTTATTTTAAATTGATACTCTTGCAAGAGTTACCTCCAGTGCATGATTCGGCCGTTGGAGTGTAGCACATTCCTAATATAGGATAACGGACGGTGGTCGGTTCCTATCTGAAATTCTTTTCCTATCAAGTACATTTTGAATTTGTCTATAACCCAGATAATTGATAGAGCTTCCTTCTCTATAATGGCATATCTCTTTTCGCATGGTAATAATCGGCGACTAGCATATGCAACTGGATGACTCGTTCCGTCATCCTCGTATTGAAGGAGTACACCTCCAATGCCCTCGTTGCTCGCGTGGGTCTTAATCCCAAGGGATTTTTCCGGGTTGGGCAACTTCGAAATGGGAACAGAAATAAGCTTACTCTTGAGCTGATTAAAATGGGAAACAGTGACATCATTCCAACGTAAACGATCGGGGTAATTCTTTTTTAGAATCAAGCTGAGGGGCACCGGAATTGCAGCGAATTTCGGAACAAGTCGCCGATAGTAAGAAGCTGATCCTAGGAACGATCTTAATTGCTTCTTTGTAATCGAGGGGGGGCATGTCGACGATTGCCTTAATCTTGTCCTCTTGGGGACCTAACTTGATTTGTCCTATTTTGAAACCCAAGTATTGTATAGGTTCGTGGGCAAAATGGCATTTGCTGGGGCCAATATGAGGCCATTTTCTCGCAGTCGCTCGAAAAGAGCTAATAGGGTGGTTAAATGGTGACTCCATTCAAATAGTTCTTGTAGCTGACTCTTCTGACGTGGTGTCAGCTGCGCGTCAATATCCAGGTCAGAGGGTTCCAAAGACTCGCCTGGTGATGAAGGAGCAGGGTAATCGACATCAGGTTGGATGCACACTGTCTGTATTACATTAAGGGACTCCGCGGGGTAATCTTCTTCAAGCGCCAATGTTTCGTCCAGTGCTACGAAGGTATCTCCATGGGCGCGTTGGGGGTACTTTTTTTCTTGGGGTCCACGGACAGTCTCCGTGTCCTTGTATTGGGCCTTATCGCCTAAGGGTGTTAATAATTCACACTCCTCTTGTGCCGTCCTAAAGTCCTGGTTAAGGGTCTCCGAGAAATCGGACGATATCGGGGTTCTGATGGGGACGGGCTCCTGGACTTCTTTCTTAGCTCGGCATCGAGGAAGGGCGGCCTGGGACTCAGGGTCGGAACTTACTTGGGGGCTCTGTCCTATAAGTACGGAACAGAATTGTATGGGTGCTGAAATGACTTCAGCCAAGCCATCATAATATTGACAATGCAGGTAACATCTAACGACGGGGAATTGGTTCGCCCGCCCAAGGTAGTCATGTACCACCGCAAATTTTCGTGGTTAGGGTCCACTGGGGGAAGGAGTTCGTCTGACATGATGCAACACGTACATCCTGTGTCCCTGACGAGAGTCGATACTCGGCAGCCGTTCAAGCTGCCCTCCTCAAATTTTAAAGTTCCCGATGAACTTTTATCAAAAATAAAATTTACCTGGTGGCCTGACGGAGGGGGAGAAGTTGCTGCTTGGGTCTGCACCACCGGGGAGGCCGGGGTGGCATTAGTCTGGTGAACTTGGTGGGCTGGTCCGCTCTTAAGCCTAGAATTTTGATGGCAATTCCAGCTCATGTGGTTTTCTACACCACAGGTGAAGCATATGATTGGTTGCTTCGGGAAGAGAGATGGAGGAGAAATCTTAACGGGAGGTTTGGAGTCCCGTTGTTGTTTTTTTAGAAAGAAGTTTTGGGGTTTTACGGGGCTCGGAAACTTCGTCGACTTTCCTGTGAAGGGGCGTGAATCCTTCCTTCTTTCCTTGTAGGGGGATTGGTGAGAAGTTCGATTCTCCTTTGGGTATAAATTATGGCTTGCGGCATAGACCTCCGCATCTTCGGTACATTCTTTAAAGGTCTGGCACCGACGATCCTTGACGAACGCGTGGATCTCCGTTGGGAGAGACGCCAAAAATTGATCCCGCAACACGAAGTCTGTTAAGGACTCGTAGTTCGGATCAACCTTTGAGGATTCTAACCAAAATTGAAAAATTCCTCTGAAGAATGTATCCGAATTGACGGAACGTCTGTCCGGGTCTAATACGACTTCCTCGAAATTCTTGGCGGTAGAAATCGGGAGTCATATTATAGTCGGCCAATAACTCAGCTTTTGAAGTGCTGTAGTTAATTTTACATTCAGATGGTAAAGATATAAAAATTTCGCGCAATTTACAATTTAACAAGGGAAGTAATCTGACTACACCTTCAGCCTCCAGATCCATGTTATTGATTTCGAGGATCTTTTCGAAGTGGGCTAAAAATGCTCCGAAATCCTCTCCATCCTTGAAATTGGGGAGCTTTAGGGAGAGATTGGGGGGGGGGGCTTCCGAACAGGAACTGGCTGACTGTATCTCTGCTTCAACACAAGCTAATTCAATCTGATGGTGAAGCTCAGCTTGTCTTTTCCGTTCCTCTCTTTTTTTCGTGGGGTTTCTCTTTCTCTTTCTTCTCGTGGGATTTCTCTTTCTCTTTCATTTTCTTCTTGTTCTTTTCTTTGCTCCCCTTGAATGTACTCAATTAGTTCTTTTCCGGAAATTCCCACGGATTCTCCATGTGCTTTAAAGATTTCGAACTGAGTCATCTTTGCAATTGGGGCGCAATAGTCCCTTAACTAAAATTCCTTGCAACAAGAATTATGCTTCTATAGAATTAGCCTACCTAAATATGGGCACTGACCTATTCGTACTTGGTTTCTTGATCTAAATAACCACTGAATAAAATCACTTAAAAAAAACACAAACAAATTATTATAACAGTTCCTTGAGCTAGTCCAGCTTCTTAAGTTTCAAAAAAGGGGATAGCAATCGTTAAAACAGAAGGGAACTACTATACTCTATTATTATAACGAATAACACTATGCTTTACTCGACTGAGACCAGTGTTTGCAAAGATATAACGTTAAACCTTACACACTTGATACCAAATTTAAATATTATATATATATATATATATATATATATATATATATATATATATATATATATATGTCGTAGAATGGACTCTCGACGATATACCATATATAATTATTCGTTGAGGGAACTTATTTAATTATCTTTAGAGTGCGTGGATGTCTAGGCTGGCCGATATTATGTATCTTCGATTTGCTTAAGAAGTGGAACTGAGCTCAAGGATAATAATATTGCTATCATTAATAAAATAGAGTTTTATTAATAAAAACTATCAACAACACACAAAACGGAAAATATTGACATAAACAGAGAATTGGAAAGGGTCTTGGGAAATCTAACTAATCCGAGGATTAAGAGATTTAAAAAGGTAAAACAAATATAAATCAAAGGGATGAGGTGGTTTGCTAAACCATTTAAAGCACAGGATAGAGTTGACAAAAGGGTTAAATACTCAAAGGTAACGTTCGGCTTACGTAATTATACTTTTTGTGCAGAGGAAGGCGACGTGAAGGAATTTTCGGTCCGCTGGCGAGTTCCAGCCATAGGAGGGGAAATTAAATGATCCTGACGTGGCGTCTTGGGAATGAGAACTGTTTCTTGACGAACGGCTTGAAGAACAAGGGCTGTTCTACGTTGTTCTCTTCTGAACCTCAGGGGGGGAGGGTGAGAACCGTCTCTTGTCTACGGGCTTGAGAACAATGGCTGTTCTAATGTTGTTCTCTTCTGAACAACAAGGGGGAAGGGTGAGAACCGTTTCTTGGCGAACGGGCTCAAAAGAACAATGGCTGTTCTACGTTGTTCTCTTCTGAACAACAAGGGAGGAGGGGGGAGAACCGTTCTTGTCAACGGGCTCGAACGAACAATGGCTGTTCTAACGTTGTTCTCTTTCTGAACAACAGGAAAGGGGGGAGAACCGTTTCTTGTCAACGGGCTCAAAAGAACAATGGCTGTTCTAATGTTGTTCTCTTCTGAACAACAAGGGGGAAGGGTGAGAACCGTTTCTTGTCAAAGGGCTCGAACGATCAATGGATGTTCTAATGTTGTTCTCTTTCTGAACAACAGGGGAAGCCTTGTGGACTTGGCGTCACGAAGGCTCGAACCTTGGCACTCAAGGGATATTGTCCTTCTTCTGGACAAATGATGGTGAATCTCGAGGTCAAGGTCCCTTGGCGCACAAGGTGAGAGTGGATCGTAGTGATGCTTCACGACGAAAATCTGGATCTCCAATCTGATCTTAGTGGTAAAGTTTCCATCTAAATAGTCGAGACATCCCCTTGGCGTGGGGGACAATGGTGTGGGTGCTTCGAGGAATTGCACAGCCGAGCCTGAGAACAATGCCTCATCTGCCCATAAGCCTAACTCAATCTGGCGAGTTCGGTGCGTGGGGCGACGGGGGAAGATAAACCTCCTCTTTTAAACATTGACTCAGGTGGCTGCGATAAGGCGCCCCGGCTTCAAGTCGAAGATGCACGTGGGTAGCATCGTGGTTTTAAATAACATGTGATAGTGGTTGAAATTAAGCGGCCTCAACCCGTTCTATCACAACTCAAAAATTCGACTTCTTTGTGAAAATCAGTGTAGGTTGAGCAAATGTTGTAGGCCCTGAATATTAATGTTTTATTGCACTGATTTTCAATGAAAAGTCGCAGAAGCTGAAGAAGGGACCTTGACGACTGAAGGGTGGTTTTCCGAAAACATTGGTTAAAAATCCCGTGGGCGAATGGGAAATGTTTATATCTCCAAAGGATAGGGAACCATTGAGCTCTTTTTCGCAAGTAAAATGGATATGGGGATGTATGCGGTTCTTGAGTTGTAGGAATTTGTCACAGGAATCTTCGGAGTTGAGCAGGAGTTATGTATCATCAACAAAGCGGCAGTAGAGAATAGGTCTGATATTTCCCAAATCTTGGTTATTAGTTGATCTTTGAACCAGTCATAAAGATATCGGCGAAGACGAGGCCCACAGGGCTGCTCATGCCCAACCCCATCTATTTGGTAATATGTTTCGTTATTGAATGTGAAGTAATTGTCCTTGACAGCTAATTTAATTGTATCTTTTAAAAGGAGGAGATTAAATCCATGAAATTTGAATTACGGCCTTCCCAAATGCTACAAGGAGGGTACTTCCCTACATTCCATCCTAGCCTCTTATAATATCCCTTCCTATAAACCTTGCAAAATATCTGGTCTATTTATTAACTCCTTTCTCCTTCAACCATTATAAAATTTAAAATAGCTGAATTTTTTTTACAGAATTACAAAATTTTCAACATCCTCACCCTTCATTTATGAGTAGCTTTGATATATCGTCACTCTTCACAAACATCTCCCTAGACCAAACTATTAACATAATTATCCAACGGACATTTCCCCCAAACATATCCAAATTTCAACACCGTCAATTCTCTCTGATGCTGTCCCCATTGAAATGCATAGATGTAGCCTCCATTACTGAATATTATATCGCTTAATCTTAGTTGGTTTTGTTCAATAATTATTGGTTCAATGAGTTCACACATCAAACGACGCTGGTAGTTTTGTTCGCTAAGCTGTTGTAAACACATAATTTTGAATGACTTCATTCTCAAATGAAACGCAATTATTTTTCGAATCCTCTTCCGTTTGATTCCTGTCACAGCTGATAGTCATCTCATAGATTTCTTGTTGATCGCTTCAAGCTGATTTGCGACTGAATCAATATTTTCAGCGTTTCACACACCTTTGCTGTGCCCAGACTTGCCTTTATGCAAGTTCTTGATTGAGTCGTGATTTTTTCCATTTTGCAAAAATCTTTCGAATTGTTTTTGGATCTATGATCCTTTGCTGACCAAATTGCCGTCTGAAAGACTATTGAGTAGCAACTACAGAGCCACGATGGATCATCTCTTCTGCAATGAAAATACGTTCCACATCCGACAAATAACCCGTGATGGGTGTAGATATATCTGTCAATTTTTTGATAAGAGATTTCCTATCCAAAATATTGAAAAATTAAATAAAACTTCAAAATGTTCTCTTTCGAATGTTTTTTATTTCATGTCACACCTGTAGTATGCGATTATATGCAGGGACATTTTTTGTGGTCTCTCTCTCTCTCTCTCTCTCTCTCTCTCTCTATATATATATATATATATATATATATATATATATATATATATATATATATATATATATATATAGTCATTTCAAAATGCTAAAAGAACGATCATAATTGGCATTTTATGACAAAAATATCGCATGACATATTTATCCCTCCTCTAAATAATGATAATTGTCAATTTGCTATTAATTATGTCATTTAACCTTTCTTTGTTCGTTTAAACGCTCTCGATCATTCATTCTTTTTATTTCTATTATTAGTACCGCAAAACCACTATTCCTTGTTTTCCAAGGTTCGTTTGTTTTATTATTCCCGGCGAAAATGGACAGAAAACTTCAGCGCATGTTAGGGTCATGCTTCCTGTTAGAGGAGGCACTGTAGCCACCCCTCAATGGGATAGGTAACTCCCTCAAAAGTCATTATGCGTGCAAACAATCAAAAAACCCTTGTCGCTCTCTTCCCCGTATTCACTAAAACAACATATCCGCTCTCTCCTCCATCTGAGAACATGCCACAAATAAAACCCAGAGGAGCGGCGTGCCATCCCGACCCCAATACTCCTAGAGAAACTGGTCCTCTCTCTAGGGTCGCCGTTTGCACATCTTTTTTAAAACTCCCACTCTCTTTTTCATTCCCCCTACCTCTTCTATCCCCCCGTAAATCTGTAGTTTCATGTAAAAAGGACAATGGCCTCGTAGGTTTGCCCTTTATATTTCGATAACCATCTCCTTCGGGGACATGAAGGGATATATAATCGCTTTTTGGTTAATGTCGTAGAGTGATTTAAACACCGAACACCCTAATATAATATCGTAGAGTCGAACGTCGATGCTAGCTGTGGATTGAATTTGCGTTGACGCACGAACGGAGCTCGCCAGAATTTAGGATATAGATTACAATGCGATGGTTAAAAAATCAAAATCGAGTGCGTTTGGCCTAAATAATCAATACTTACAGGTTCTGGGTTTAGAGAAACTGAATTGCAGAAAAATAACTTCACTATATACAAATAAAATATTATTAACAGAAGTAAATAAATGACAATAAATAAGATGAGACCCGGGGTACCAAGTGAGGGGAGGGGTATAAATGACCCGATACGGACGATAGTCCGAAAAAGGATGTACGGTGACTGCTTCCAGGGAAGGAGGGGGGAGTGCAAATGACAGGGAGACTCACGTAAAGCCTAATTAACTGGAAGCTTTGGATACGACGAGTAAGCTGGGCGCTGCAAAAGTTCCACTTGCAAAATTCCTTCTTCTTTAACCTCGCTGAGAAATGAACGAGGGAGTACTCCAGATGAGAACGAAGTCGATACCAGAGTGATAGATGCCTGACGTGTCTATCGTCTGTCGGGCGGAAACTCTAGCCTTAGGTACGAGCGAGGCCTGGTAGAGAGGTGACGCTTCGAGTTCATAGCTGGAAGCCGTTAGTAGGCTGGGTAGTGTGTACGGGACTGCAGGTGGCTGCTAACCAAGACGGGGAGTTGGGGTAGCTTTCTCTCTCTGACATCTCTTTTCTCCCAAAATGGAGTTTCCGAAGGAAGTGACATCCGACTAATATAGGGTAATTACACGGCTAAATTTTCAATAGAGACACAAATAAAAAAGGAATGTACCGAGTACTCTACACAAAAATAAGTCAAATAAAGGGGACTCGGGAAATGCTCGGTATTCCTATTACCGAACAACATCAAGTAAAAAAAAATCAGTAATAATACAATAAGACAGACAGGAATAGTTATCAATAGCTGGGGTCAATATAGTCTCAATAACTAGGTGCTTACATACAAGATATTAAAAAAAGACAGGTCCCACAATACAAAAAAGGTACATACGAACAGGGTAACTCATCAAAAATATATACACAATAATAAAAACTAATTGCACATATTCTTATAAGGCATTACACAAAACTACAAGAATTATTCAGGACTATCTACAAAAAAAATCCATTTAGCGTTATAATTAATTAATGGGAAATTAGTCCGGAAACAAATCCAGGAGATTTCTGCTTAAGCTGTCCGCTGGGCAATTTTAGGAACCATCAATGTATACACTTTTGAATTGTAATTCTTGGAGAGACGGGCTTCAATCAATGAGGCGACCATTATTGCTCTTAACGTTCCGTAGGTAAGAGAGGTGTTTATGGTCAGTCTTGAACATGTGCAAATGTTGTTTGATGCGGGGAATCGGAATACCCATCTTCAATAGCTTGTCTACTTCCTCATTGAAAGCTTTTCTTGAGTGAATTGGGAGGGGATACAGCTTCGACCAGGCAGGTTCCTTGGTGGTGAGTCGAATATTGTGCTCTAACTGGGCAGCACAACCAGGGGTATCCGAGATTACATCGGTGAATTGGGTGAGTAGCACTTGTAACTGGGTCTTCTGTGGGATCGGGAGCTGAGGGTTTTTCCTCAATTCGGTCGATGGGGAGTCGGGGTATCTGGCAAGACGTGAAGAGGATATTTTGCGTCTTACTTCACGCAGGTGACTTGAACCAGAACCAAGGGGTCAAAAGGATTGCTCCTCCCCAAGGTGGTTTTTCGTCCAAAGCCAGAAGCTGGTTGACACAAGCGCGTCGATGGTAATTTTTAAGCATATTCACGTGGAATTGTTCAGTGCCAAACGGGGTTTGGATCAAGTAGTCTACGGGGCCGCGTCTCTCGATCACTGAGAAGGCCCCTTCCGTTGGTTCAAAAGTTTGTTATTCTCCGTGGGGAGAGGTAAAAGGACTTCCTCACCGGGTTTAAATTTTCGTTCTTTGGACTTACAGTCGAAGTAGGTTTTATGCATGTCCAAGTTTGTCTCGGCGTTTTGATTCGCGATCTCTGCGCACTTTCCTAACCTCTGCCTCAGGTCTAGGAGGTAAGCGTAGGAGGATTGAATCTCCTAGTCTAATTTCGAATTTTAGAAAAGCTCCTTTAGAATGCTGAGGGCGCCCTCTAACATTACGTCCAGAAGCTCAAATGGGGGCGAGCAAAACCTAAGGCGCGATGGGGAATTTCCCGGTATGCGAAAAGGGCTACCGGCAAGAAACGGTGCCATTCTTGGAGTTTTTCAACGCAGAGTTTCTTAATGAGTGATTTGAGTGAGCCGTTGAGCCTCTCACACATCCCGTTACCAGCTGATGAAAAAAGGAGGATAAAAGGGATTTATCATCAGGAGCTTGCGAACTACTCCATCAGTTGCGACGTGAATTGGTGGCCACGATCAGACAGGATTTCCTTGGGTAATCCAACGCGGGAGAAGATGGAGATTAGTGCTTCTGCACAGGAGATGCTGTCTATATTCTTCAAAGGCACGGCCTCGGGAACCGGGTGGCAGAATCCACTAAAGTTAGCAGGTGAATGTGACCTTCACTCAAAGGGGAGTGTATCGGACGGGTGAGATCAATTGCGACACGGAAAAACGGCTCTGAGATTAGGGGTCCTCTCTGCAACGGTGCGGGCTTAACTCGTCCTTTTTCGGCAGTTTTTTGACAGATGCCGCAAGACCTGCAGTAGTGAAGGATTTCTTCGTGGGCGCCTGGCCAATAAAAATATTTGAAGATCTTCTAGGTGGAATTCGTGTGACTAAAATGGCCTGAAAATAGGCTCTCATGGGCAGTGGTTAAAATGTAACCAAGTAGGAACACATGAGACACAATACTCTCGTCGGGCGTTTACTGTTTTCTGAGCACGCACGGTTAAGTAAGCCGTCCATAACTTGGTAGGAGATCACCTTTTCTCCTCGGGTGGCTTCTTACTCTTTAGACTGGGCCTTAGCCCACAGAGGTCTGAGGGAATTGCAGTTATTTGGGTTCCTTGCGAAGTCTTCAGTCATTACCTCCTTGAATTCTGAAGAACGTGAGGTTTCTAGGTGCGAGGGCATCTTCGATTCTTTTACCACTTGCGTACGGGTAACCACAGGTTGAGCCATGCGTTGGGGGAGACCTGTGGGTATTGAGGAATGAGGACGGAGCAGAATTTAATAGGGGCTGCTACTACTTCTTCCCAGCCAGTGAAGTACGCACAATCGATGTATCACTTAATGGTGGGAAACCGATTGGCGTGCCCCAATTAGTCGTGCACGACAGCGAATGTATTATGGTACTGGGCTACTGGGGAAAGCATCTTGTCCGACAACATTATGCAGGTGAACCCAGTATCTCTCACAAGAGTGGAGATGTGGCAGCCATTAATTGCTTCGGATTCGAACTTAAGGCCTCCAGGTCTATTCTTATCAAACAATAAGTTTACCTAGTGGCCGCCGGGACTTGAGGTGCTCTGGGGAGGAGAAGATTCCGATGGTGTTGACGGGGGCGCAGAAGTAGCACAGATCAGGTGTACTTGGTGAGAATAGTTATTTCTGAACCTAGAGTTGTGGGGGCAGTTCGTTTTCACGTGGCCCTCCACACCACAGGAAAAACAAATTATGGATCTCATGGGGAAATTTGACGTAGGGGGGGCCTGAAGAGAACGGTTTTACATGCCGGTGTTCGGACGAAAGGAGTGGTTTCGGCTTCGACGGTCCGGTTACCTTGGCAAACTTGTTTCCATTTTGCGGGAAGAATTTACCTTTGTTTGGCTTAGGTTTGGGGGAAAGGGGGGGGGATTTTTCTTCCCTTCTTTCGGATAAAGGTTGTGGCTTACTGAATAAATATCAGCCTCTTCTGTTTACTCCTTGAATGTGAGGCCCTGCCGGTCTTTTACAAAAGATCTCACTTCCGCCGGATGTGCAGCCAACAACTGGTCTGTTAAAAAGAAGTCAACGAGGGCATGGTAGTCATGCGGGATTTTAGAAGCATAGAGACAAAAGTTGAGGTGACGCTGGAGAGTGTATCCAAACTGACGGTACCTTTGGCCTGGCTGAAGGTGAGTATGTCTGAATTTGGATCGGTAAAAGTCTAGGGTCATATTATATGCCGCTAGTAACTCCGATTTTAAGGTGGAATAATCATTTGTTGCCTCCGAGGGGAGTTATATGAATATATCTCGGAGTTGGGAATTTAGCAAGAACAACAATTAAGTCACTCCATCTGCTTCGATGTCTCAATGGTTGATTTGGAAGATTTTCTCAAATGGATTAAGAAGGCTCCAAAATCCTCGTCTTCCTTGAAAACTGGAAGCTTAACAGACGCGGTAGGGGGAGCTTCGACCCTCGAGCTCATAGACAGCGTCTCGTTCCTGGTCCTACTCATTTCAAGTTCATAAAGGCGGATTCTTTTCCTTTTTCTCGTTCCTTCTCTTCTCTTCTTTCTTCTCGTTCCTTTTCTTCTACATTATCTTTCGATCCTTTCTTCCTCTCAAATATAAGCTAGGAGGTCCTTGCCACTGAGCCCAAGCGACTTTCCTTGCAACTTAAGCGTGTTAAATAATGTGGACATTTTATCGCGTTCAACCAACTTTCAGGAAAAGCACCACAAAAAGGGGTGAATTCTTTAGACGCACAGCGGGAGTGCTGGTAGGCTTTGGCGGACCTACGATTCTTCACTTAAAAACAAACAAATACAGCGATGATTAGTTCGCAGGGATCGAATTCTTAATTATACTCGAAATATTTACTCCGGAATTTAGCGAGAGCCTAGGTTGCCCAATACGCACGAAGAAAACGACAAACACAACAAAAAAACGAAATAAGATTGACTCGTTTACAATACAGCAGAGGTTTTATGAGGGCTTGAAAGGGTTAAGGTTTTACACGGTCACAAATTCAATACCAAATGCGTACATAAAAGGAAAAATGGGAAATGGGTAAGGTCTTTTCTACAGTTTCTAAAACCAGAACCTTCAATATACAAGAATATCACCCTTTAGAATCTGTCACAGGTAAAAAAGAAATGAGATCAGATACTGCGGGTGATCCTAAAAGCTTGACACCAGAATATAATGTCGTAGAGTCAAACGTCGATGCTAGACGATGATTGACTTTGCGTTGACGGACGAAGGGAGCACGCCAGAATTTGGGATATAGATCCCAGTGCGAGGGTTAAAAAATTAAAATCGAGTGCGGTTGGCCTAAATAATCAATACTTACAGGTTCTGGGTTTAGAGAAACGGAATTGTAGAAAAATAACTTTACTATATACAAAGAAAATATTATTAGCAGAAGTAAATAAATGACAATAAATAAGATGAAACCCGGAGTACCAAACGGGGGAGGGGATATAAATGACCAGATGGGGACGATAGTCCGAAAAAGAATGTACGATGATTGCTAGCAGGAAAAGAAGGAGAGTACAAATGACAGGGAGACTCAAGTAAAGCCTAATTAACTGGAAGCTTTGGATACGACAAGTAAGCTGGGCGCTGCAAAAGTTCAACTTGCAAAATTCCTTCTTCTTTAACCTCGCTGAGGAATGAACGAGGGAGTACTCCAGACGAGAACAAAGTCGATACCAGAGTGATAGATTCCTGTCCATGTCTATCGTCTGTCGGGTGGGAACTCTGGCCTTAGGTACAAGCGAGGCCTGGTAGAGATGTGACGCTTCGCGTTCGTAGCTAGAAGCCGTTGGGAGGCGAGGCATGGCGTACGGGACTGTACGTGGCTGCTAACTAAGACAGAGCTGTAAAGTACTAATTTCTCTAAGCTTTTCTCAAAGTTTTTATACTGTTTCGGCGGAAGCGGGTCTCCAGGAGCCTCAAAAAGGGGTAACGATGATCTCATTAGACTTGGTGCGCCAAGGAGGAGGATATTCTTGGCGAACATCACATGTTCGTGCGAAAGTCCCTGACGCCGAAGGTCTTGCGCTGATCAGACGGTGTGACGGTCGAGAAAGGGAACCCAAAGGAACAGCGAAATTCTCGCTGCCGCTTTGGGGCTGTCTGGGCGTGCAGGTGTATCTTCTCAGGCGCCACGTGTAGACGTTGGGTTCTAGGGGCGGGGGTGGGGTTCCTTCTATCTCTGACAGCTTAAAAAGACAATGCTACTCCACACCTTCCCCCCAACGAGTACCGGCTCATGGTGGCCTCTGGCTCTCCATCAAGTGTCATTCTGATCTTTATGCGCATTTCATTATCAAGTCACTGGCAATACAAAAAAAAAGCTGGGCGGATCGGGAGCAGCTCTAATCGTAGCTGTTCACATGAAAGACAACGCAGCTTGGGGCTGGTACGAACCTACTTCAGAGTTATCCGAAAGAAGAGGCCAACCTCATAGTTGGAAGATCTCTCAAGTACATTCACAGGATCGAACCCCTGTACAAGGCTTTAATCAGAACTTATAGTAACCAGAACATCAGTGATTGTATTTCTTGAAGAATCTAGGCTTTTCATTTACAGTTTCCTTCTTTTTTTTATGCAGCCGGTTCCTTTGGCTCATAATGACGAGCTATCCCTGTATTAACCGTTTGCCGACATTGATCAGCCACAATTGACCTTCTTAAAGTTCATAGTTTGCCGACATTGATCAGCCACAATTGACCTTCTTAAAGTTCATAGTTTGCCGACATTGATCAGCCACAATTGACCTTCTTAAAGTTCATAGTTTGCCGACATTGATCAGCCACAATTGACCTTCTTAAAGTTCATAGTTTGCCGACATTGATCAGCCACAATTGACCTTCTTAAAGTTTATAGTTTGCCGACATTGATCAGCCACAATTGACTTTCCTCTGGACAGGTAACGTCAAATTGGCGTCACGATTTAGGTAACGTGGTTGCAGATATGCTACACTGATTTTAACCCTAAATAACTCGGGGTCGTATTGGTCAGAATTAAATCTTTTTACTTCAAGACGTTTAGCATTTATCAAAGACTACAATGGAAAGGTTAAAGAAAACAAGAACTAACGACTCCGGGTAAAACAGATCACCCAGAGGCATCGCGTGGATGCTCACACCGAAAAAAAATAGGTTTTTGTGCGCCGCTTGGTGTGTTTACACACCAAGGTTACCTGTCCAGGGTTAAAGTTCATAGTTCCAAAATAAATTAAATTATTTGTGTGCAGCTTAATTGGTCAAACGATATAAATTGGATTTTGACGAACAATTACATTTCTTTACGTGCACTTGATGACTGGTAGTAGGGAAGGATGCATTTCACATATGGTATTTTAAGGCTTCTATAAAGGGCTGAGTGTGTGGCAATAAAACATATCTCAACTTAAAAAGAGTTAAGCACTATTGTTTTTGGTACGGGCGACCACTAATTTACACCCGTCGCAGTCTGAGACAATACAATAATGGATACATTCGCCGACATAACCTTCATTGATTCCATCTTGCTAACTTCCTCATTCCTCAGAATTGCACTTAGCCCTTGAGTCGTTATTACCTATTATTAATAAACCACTAAATTTCAGCAATTCCTTAAGTATTCATAAGAAGCGACTGCCGAGTAATCTTGAGAAATTATCATAAAAATGTAGGAATGGCCTATTTTTACTCTAGACATACCTACTCCAAAAGTTATGGTTGACAAATACATGTCCGGTTCCACTCCACAGTTATTGTATACAAACAAAAATTTCGGTGTGTATCTTTTTAACTTCCATCCATCTGACTAAAAAAAAGAGGCAAAGAAATCTTGAAAAGAAATCCAAAGTCTGCTGTAATCATCTTTGAGGAAGAGTCCCCAAGATTATTAAAGCGGGTTGAAAATAGTCAATTTCTTAAGCCTCATAAATTCGGGTTAGCCGCGTTACTGGATCAAGCTCTAACTCACGAATGCTGTAAAGAAAAGCGGACTTTACAGGCTCATAAATATATAAGATTTTGAACATAAGTGCCCTTTTATTTCACCATCAGCAATAGCTAAACTATGTCCCCAACCATTTACTTTTCTCTCTCTCTCTCAATAGACTCTTACCTCTACAAAGGAGGCTGTAAATCTATCATACACACATACGTATACAGGCAAGCAAAGCACACGCCGGTGTATGCATATGGTAGCCATATTAGGTAGTACACACGCGGCCATAACTTTCGGACACCTCAAAATTTTAGGAAAATAGATAAAGGGAGAGTCGTAAAGTTTTTATTTGCATCTCAATATGAATATAATTGGGAAATAAGGAGGAATAAATAGCAATAAGCTATATATGCCCCAAACAATAAACAAGAATGAACAAAATAAAAAAAAAATGCCAAAAACATATGAGAGATAAGAAGATGAAGCTCTATGAAAATTACAGCAACACCAAACTGATACAGAGAGCTCAGTAGCGTGTCGATATTCCCCCCCTTCCTCCCTTGGCGGTGATGAGAGCATTTATTCTTCGACGCATGCTCTCCACAGGGTGTGACACAAAGGGTGTGACGTTGGCCTACTTATCAGTGATGACTACCTTCAGTTTCTCTTTGGAGATTGATAACGTCGTCTTAAGACCTATTTTAGGTCCTGGTAGAGGTTAAACAGTGGATTTATATCACGAGGACTGAGGTGGCCAGTTCATTGTCGTAATATATTTTGTCCAGGAACTACTGGATGGGGGAGGCAGACAGGTGACGTGGAGCATTGTCTTGCTGGGAAATCACATTCCTAACATTTCTAGATAGGTCTAAGGCTGAGGGCAGCATGTAACCCCTAAGGCAGCTTGGTACTTCTCTCAATTCATTGTCAACACTTCTGCGACACCGGAATATGATCCAGCGACCCTACGGGTGATTTGTCGAAAGCTGAGTCCCTCCTCATGCAGTGTGCGAATCAGACTTCTATCATACATCGTATAGTTACGTGTTTTCACCATTTCATATTATTACAACAGAGCCTGTCAACATGAAATATCATATTAATCAATAAATATGATATGCTACGAGGGGCGGTCAATAAGTTTTACAATTCTGATATAAGGAAACTAGATATGAGGAAAAGTGTTTTATTATTTTTCAATATAACTACCCTCGACTTCAATGCACTTGCGCCACTTGTCCCTGAGGCTTCGAATTCCCGACAACCAGAAATCTCCCGACTGCTGTTCATTCTACTTCTGGACGATGAGCTGGACATCTTTATTGTCCCCAAACCGATGTCCACGCAGTGCAGCCTTGAGCTGGCGGAACAAAAAGTAGTCGCTAGGGGCCAGATCTGAACTGTAAGGGGGGTGGTCAAGCTGCTGGAATCCGCACTCGCGCAGGGAAGCTTGTGCAACTCTGGCCTTGTGGACAGGGGCATTGTCGTGGAGGAGCAGGACACCGCAGGTTAACTTGCCGCGCCGCTTCTGACGGATGCACTTCTTCAACCCAGCCAGTTCCTCGTTGTAATACTGGCCTGTGATGGTCATTTTACGAGGCGCATAGTCCACCATCAACACTCCCTCAGAATTCCAGAAGATGGTGGCCATGATCTTCCCGGCTGAGGGTTGGGTCCGGAACTTGATGGGAGTCGGAGAGCCCCTGTGCTTCCAGGCTATACTTTCAAGTTTGTTCTCGGAATCCCAGTGATGGACCCACGTTTCATCACCTGTCACTATGCGTGACTCGAATCCCGCCGGGTCTTGGTTGTAAAGAAGCAGCAGCTCATCCGAACTTTGACGACGTTGAAGTCGATCATGGGGCGTGAGGTTTCGTGAGGTTTCTAGGGATCCAACGGGCAGAGACCTTGGTCATGGCCAAATTGTCGTGGATGATGTTCATAACACTACCATGTGATATTCCAAGTTCTCGCCCGATTTCTTCGAGCTTTACTCGTCGATTTTCGAGGATCATCCTCTCCACATGGACCACATTGCCCTTGTTGGTCACGTCTGACAGGGGTCAACTTCAAGAGACTCACAACCATGGTGGAACTCCCTATTCCAGTGAGCAATGGTTGCATAGGAAGAGGCCGTGTCGGTGTATACTGCAACCATGCGTTCATGGATCTCTTTTGCATTCTTGCCTTCCTTGGTCAAAAATTTGATCAGTGCGCGGTGCTCAACCTTCTCCATTGTTGAGAAATTTGTGACTGACGATCTGCGATCATTTACTGCTTCTTAAATAGACGAGGCAGGAGCGTGCGGCTGCAGGTCCTGACTTGTTATAACTTGTCCTAACGCCCCCACAAACAGCCATCCCCCTTCCTCTGTTTTGCCCTACCGATTCGCAAAAATTATTGCCTGCCCCTCGTATATGAAGACATTTTGATTGTAACATACTGAATACCGTTACAAAGATTTCATACATTTCAAGACGATCACCATATTAGATACTTTAGAAGTTATATGACAGTTTGTACTTTTATTTGTATTTCCAGATTATTGGACACATGCAATCAAACCTGCCCTGACATATTCATAAGCATACTCAAAGAATAATAAAAATTCCAGGTGTCTGAAAACTTTCGGCCGCGGTTTGTATATACATATGTAATTCATGTGTAAGAGATAACCCATACCAAACACGCTAGGTAAAGTAAGTTGAATCATTAGTCCTTCATATGGTGGAAAAGATCCCCAGACCAGATAATGAAATGCACACAAAGATCAGAATGGCATCGCTATCAAGGCCAAAGGTTTTTTAGTGTTCATCCGTTGAATATCTACAAGAGCATAAGTCGACGTAATTATTTTATAGCCTAATGCTAGGGTAAAAAAAAAAACATACAAAAATGCAACCAAAGAAACAAATCCCAGACTAAAAGTAAAAAACAAACAAACAAAAACAAACCTAGAAGTAAAAAAAAAACATCTCGGCCAAGTGGAGTCGCGCTGAATCTAAATAAATGGGATACGGCGTTGAAGCCGACCCACTCCTGAGAATTGGAGTCATCCTGTACACTGGCACAGATCTAGCGTGATACGAAGTGTGCTCCAGAAAGGTCAAACGCAATGCTCCGGGCGCTATGGAAGCTTTGGGGGTAAAAGCGTGGCGACAAATAGTCAAAGGTGGTACCCTCCAGGGTGTTGTCCTCGGCGGAATTGACCTTATCAGCCCCCCAAATGCTGAAAGTTTGAACGAAGAACGCGCATGGCCCAGGTACAAGAGACCATAAGGCTGCGAATATGAGTCTCCCAGGTGAGGCTTCTCTCACAAACAAGACCAGACAAAGGGTGTAAATCCTCCACTTCCAGGCGAACCTCGTTTAGGAACAAGTCCGAATCGGGGGGAGTTGCTAATAGTCGCAGAAGTCCAATACCTTAGTCTTGGACAATGAAACCCAAAACATGTGCGCTTAGAGAGAGAGAGAGAGAGAGAGAGAGAGATATTCAGTCTAATGCCCGTTCGAGTCAACGCTGCAGAGTTGGCATCTCAACCTCACCAAAGGAGTTCGAAAGATGATGACATTGATACTCAGGAAAAAGAGTGTGACACTGAGGACACTTTCCTGCGGGACACTTCTGCCCGATCCATTGGGCGGGAAAGAGTTCCCCCTACCCGTACGCGGAATCGACGATCTTGCAGAAATTCAGGAATAATTAGTGAGATTTATCCCCTAGCCCCCATACCTGGCGTGATAGGCTTTCTCCAGATGGACAAATATCGTGGCTTAGTGCTGCCTACGTAGGAATGCCTCACAGATAGCATTTACCAGTTGGAGCAGATCATCCAACGTGGACTGGAACTTGCGAAAGCCGCACTCCTTAAGCCAGGTGGTATTCGCTGTCCAGGAAAAAGGTTAATCTATCATTTATCAATTTTTTCATTAACTTGCACGTGCAAGAAGTTAGAAAAATTGGGCGGAAGCCAGCAGGGGTAGTGTTCTCTCCCCGGTTTGTGAAGGGAAAGCAAAGTAGCGAATCGCTAGGAGTCTGGGAGGATACCCTCTACCCAGATGCTGAACAATTAAAGCAAAAAAAAACATGCCTTGCTCATCTAGGATTCAAAACATGGCATATGGAACATTGTCCAGGACCATGGGCGGTGTCCGAGCCTGAAGCGAGAACGGAACACAACTCACTCAATTCAAACCTGTCGTTGAAGGGTTCTCTGCCTATGGAGGTAAAAGTGCACTCGGTGGCCTTCAACAACATCGCAACTTGCATTAAATGTTGGCAGAGCACCATTTCGGCTAGATAATATAGAGAAAGTTATGTGAAAGGCTCTAAAACGGACTCGAGGTGAGAGGTTCTCCTGGAGACTCGCTTACACACATCTCTGCAAGAGGGGTCTTCCCGTTAAATGAAGACACGTATGTCTGCCAGGAAGGGCGGTGGGTGTGCTTCCAAACATACCGGAACCTAGTCCTAACTAGACGAAATTCACCGAGACTAAGGTCATTGGACGGGGTTATAACAAATGCAGGCATAACACCAACTAGCAAGGAGCAGACGGCGTGCAAAACGACCAAGAGTAGCAAATAAAATGATAGTTAAATTTGAAAAGGGTTATACCATGAAATTCATCGACCACCTCAAACCAAAAATCAGACCGTGCATCCGAATAGGTAAAAGGGCAAAATGAGGCAGGAAAAGGAAGAAGCTATCTTATTCACATTTGGGACACCTTTTTCCAGCTAGTCAATCAGGTCGGCAAGGATCTTACCCCTCACATTCATCGATTAGTCCCCCAAGAGTGGGTGTCTACCGTTCAAATCCCCGAGCAGAAGAACGGGCTCAGCAACCATGCCACAACGTGGCTGAAGTTCCCTGCATCCAAGTTCCTTTCGTACGATGAAATGTACGCAGAAATAACAGTATACCTCCTATCCAGGTGTAACTACACTATTATTGTATGAAAGGAAGTATTTATAGCAACTAGAAGAGCAGAGACATTATACCGGATGTAAATCGAGCCTCACCTGCCCAGCCCGCATCCCATAGTAAAGGGGGCGCGAAACCCTTATACCCAGATAGGGTGGGCAGGGGTATGCCCAAATATGCTCACCTGCAGAAAATTAGCTAAAGGAGAACTGGAGGAAACGAGCCGGAAGGGCCAGAAGAAGAGGGTACCATTTTTACTATTGAGGCATAAGATGTACCAGGCAGTGATGGACGCGCCAGGACCAAGTCCTTAGCCTCGAAAATGAGATAAGATTCGTAGCCTAAACGGCCAGGATTTATTTCTCAAGGAGATACGTGCCACATTGCTTCGATAAAGCAGAGTACTGCACTCCGCAATTGACACACTTGGCCATACACAATAAGAACTTATCGTGTACGGCTTTGGAGCAACTTAGACACAATTTGGGTACACCCGACTTTTAACGTCTACCTCCAGCATCGAATGTGGCTGAGATTTTGAGCCTGTATTGTTTGTCTGTTGTAGTCGACAATTCTAGCCAGACACTGCTAGCCACGATCATAAAGCAATCGTGGTCGGCCACTGCATTATTAACGGTGAGAGGCAATGCTTTCCATGAACTATTCTCCACACACACATGACACAATAGGTCGAGAGTGTGTTAATTGTCCACACAGTTTCATACATGCAAGGTTCCATCCGTCTAGCTCTCACTATCGTGGCCAGTTCGAAGTCCAATCATTCGCGTGGTCCTGAGTAACCTTGACGGTCTTCCCATTGTCCCTAGAGATGTCAGATTACAACTGATAGTGGTCTGAGAATTTCTATGATGTCCCGGAATGATGACGTTGCCCACCAATCCTTAAGATTAATGCCCCTATAAGTAAACTATCAAAAGCCAGTCTTACAGATGTACTGAAAATGAACTATTTAACGACGAAAAAATGAGCCAAGTTTAGCTAGCAAGAGCAATAGGAATTAATGATCAAATATAAGGGCAAGTAGAAGAATATATATACTTATAACAGCCTGTAGCTCCTGATGGATACTTATTGTAGGACAGCTTGTTACTTGATGAATACTTACTGTAGGACAACTCTTGACTAATTACACTGTACAACAATAAAGGAAAAAACGGAAATGAGAATAACCTTTTCTAGGGTTATCTTTTTCGTAAATTACGATCGTACGTTAAATACACTGATAGTTCCGAAGGGATTGAATGCAAACAGGATTGGGCCTTCAACTGACAACTCTAAAAGTTATAAACGGATTTTGATATATTTTAATGGGATGTTCCTATGGTATTTGTAAACTTAACCTATGAAATTCAGGAAAGTATACTCAATATATTTCTTTAATATATGGGTCCAAATTTTCTTTCCTAGTCTTTAATTTATTTTCAAGAGATGTATTAATTAAAAATATCAAAATACAGACTATGTTGTACTTCCATTATTTGCGCAAGTGAGCATAGCCAGTAATATCCATTTTTAGTCTGATTTTAGTTTATTTCACTGCAGGTTGCAACAGAAAAGGCAAGAAATCTATGATGTATCCAGATCTTCAGTCTGCTATTTGCCCAGTTCTTCATTCATTCTCATCTGCCCTTCTTTCTAGGGAATACAGGAGATGTCAGTGATGAGCTACTAAGCGATGGCACGAGCAGCTCAGACGATTCAAAATCTCATGATACACCATATGTGGCACACCTTGAATCTGACAAGAAACCACACTTCATTACCCAACCGGAACTCAATGATCTAGTTCGTGACCTAACACTTACTAAGCAAACGAATGAACTCCTGTTCTCACGTCTGCAACAATGGAACCTGTTAAATGAACATGCTAGAATTGCAGTATTTAGGAAGCGTTCTGCAGATCTACAGCAATTCTTCACTTTTGAAATCAACTTGAGTGATTGTAATGATATCAGAGACCTATTCACTGCTCTTGAGCTGACCTATGAACCAAATGAGTGGAGGCTATTCGTAGATGCATCCCTTTACAGCATAAAAGCGATTATGTTGCACATTGGGAAAACCATTTCTTCAGTCGCATTTGCTCACTCAGTCATTTTAAGAGAGACATATGAGAACCTTGTTTTTATTCTAGACCGCATAAGTTACAAGGAGCATGAGTGGCTAATTTCTGCGAACTTGAAAGTAGCCCTAATGGGCTACAAACTGGATACACAAAGTTTATGTGCTTCCTTTGCAAGTGGGATAAAAGAGCAAGATCAGAACATTATGTACACTCAGAATGGTCACGTCGAGAAACTATGACAACAAGATGCCATAATGTAATTCATGAGCCACTAGTTAAGAAGGACAAAATTATTTTGCCATCACTGCATATAAAATTAGGCCTAATGAAGCAATTTACGAAAGCACTGCAACATAACAAGCCATGTTTCCAGTACCTCAAAGCGATCTTCCCTAAAATAAGTGATGCAGAGATTAAGGAAGGCATATTCGTAGGCCCTCAGATTCGTAAATTTATATCTGATGAGGACTTCGAGGAGACAATGGATGAAACTGATCTAGCGGCTGGGCATGCATTCAAAGATGTATACAATGGACTTCTGGGAAAGCACCAAGGGGCCCAGCGAGAGCGTATAGTTAAGAGCCTAATCGAGTGCTACCGAGATCTCAGAAGCATATGTCACTGAAGATACACTTTCTTCATTATCATTTGTCCTTCTTCCCAGAGAATGCAGGAGATGTGAATGATGAACATGGAGAAGGTTTCCATCAAAATATAGCGTCAATGGAAAACAGGTATAAGGGAAAATGAAGCTCTGATATGCTGCCTGACTTCTGCTGGAACCTGAAGCATGACACACATGAGACGTCTTACAAACGAAGAAGTAAATACTAAAATGTAGGTTAATGCATTATATAATGCTAACAAACATGCTGATTCATTATATATTCCTGAATTAATTACAATGGACACATTTAATCTGACTTTGGGAGCGAAATACATGTATGGTATAGTGATAATCTGTATCAATTGCATAATTTAAAAAATCGCCAATTACAAGAAAACGTTATGTGAGGGGAAATTTATGTTATCAAATTCAAATTCAGCACATAATAAAATGCACATGAAATCTATGTTTTTTTCTTGACGCTGAAATTTGTTGTACATTATTATGAATACTTATTGTAGAATTCTTTGTGACTCCTGATGAATAATTAATATAGAACAGTATGTTACACCTGATCGATACTCAATCTATGACAGATTGTGAGTAATGATGAATACTCGCTGTAGGACATTTTGTGACTCCTGCCAATACTTACTAACGGACAGTATGTGATACCTTATGAATAATTACCATAGGACAGTATGTTATTTCTGATGAATAATTACCATAGGACAGTATGTGATTCCTGATGAATAATTACCATAGGACAGTATGTGATTCCTGATGAATAATTACCATAAGACAGAATGTAAGTCCTGATGAATAATTACCATAAGATAGTATGTGATTCTTGATGAATAATTACCATAGGACAGTATGTGATTCCATATGAATAATTACCACAGGACAGTATGTGATTCCTGATGAATAATTACCATAGGACAGTATGTTATTTCTGATGAATAATTACCATATGACAGTATGTGATTCCTTATGAATAATTACCATAGGACAGTATGTGATTCCTGATGAATAATTACCATAGGACAGTATATGATTCCTGATGAATAATTACCATAGGACAGTATGTGATTCCTGATGAATAATTACCATAGGACAGTATTTGATTCCTGATGAATAATTACCATAGGACAGTATGTGATTCCTGATGAATAATTACCATAGGACAGTATGTGATTCCAGATGAATAATTACCACAGGACAGTATGTGATCCCTGATGAATAATTACCATAGGACAGTATGTGAGTCCTGATGAATAATTACCATAGGACAGTATGTGACTCCTGGTGGATACTCAGTGTAGAACAGCTGTGACTCCTGAAGAATACTCACTGTAGGGAAGTTTGTGACTCCTGATTAATACTCTCTGTAGGACATACTCTGACACCTGAGAGATACTTACTCTAGGACGGTTTGTGATTCCTGAAAAATAATTACTGCAGTACAGTTTGCAACTCCTGAAGAATACTCTAGGAGAGATTGTCACTCTTAATGGATACTCACTGTAGAACTGCTTGTGACTCATGATTAATACTCGCTGTAGAAGAGCTTGGGACTAGTGAGGGATACTTAAGGTAAGACAGCATGTTACTCCTTAATAAATACCTACTGTCGAACACTTTGTGACTCCTAATAAATAATTGCTATAAGACAGTATGTAATTCCTGATGGATAGTCATGTAGGACAACTTGTAACTCCTGATAAATACTCACTGTAGAACAGTTTGTGAATCCTGAGGAATACTAAATTTAGAATAGCTTTTGACTCCTGAGAGAGGTCCTATTTTCTAGGCTACCTATTATCCTCGTCACAATATAGAAACAAAAGTTTTCATATTATTTTTAAGCTTTCGTCAATTTGTACAAATATCCTACGGAGTTTAAATTAACATGGGCCAACGGGAAGAATCAAACGGGAGATCGTAGAAAGAAACTAAGAATTAAACAGAAGTTACCGAAAGTACACGAGTGAGCGATAGCCGCAAAAGGCAGCTAACAGCTTAGAGCAATGAAGTAATTATTATTTATGGCTACATGTAGGAAGCTGTAGAGGTAAGGGAAGTATAATAAATACAGGTCATGTTTCGGTCCAATTTCGCGTGTATGGACACTTTGGGTCGCTAGTAGAAAGGTTACGAGAGCTACTTGTTCTACGACTTCAAGATATAAGATGAGCAAGAATTATTTAGTTGCCGGCATGAAACAAATGTAATTTTCATAGTTTGAGTGAAATTATTAAGCAGTAAAATTACTTTGTGCTAATACACAGCAGTCAGTGAATGAGATCGAATCTATCAAAGAAATTTATTGTTTTACTACTTAAATACATGGTTGAAGGTACTATATTTACCGCTAGTTTGGTTCAGTCTCTAATATCTGACTCCATTTCTTCGTACCACTAAGTAAATTTTAAAACTTAAAAGAGCCACTTGGACACGAGGTTAGAATAGGAATAGTTAGTCACATTTACACTGCATTAGGTCTGCTTGGATGAGGCTTTCATCCACACCAAGCCATTAACTTAATCCAATAAACTACTCTAACAGTCACTTGTTTTTCGTAGATGAAGAGCGTCCCTCATACACGCCGAATGGAGTAGGAAGGCACCCGGGTAATCAGTTTTGTAGAGACCGCATACAACGGCTGGGTACATAACAGTTTAAATAGTAATTTTCACTTGTCAACTTGTTTTTTTATGTGCTTCACATAATAACTTACTGAAATGGCCCAATTCTAGATTGATTACTCTACATAGCATATTATTTTCCTATTTTTATTTTGACGCATTTTCGTAAAGTTTTGTTGCTACCTCTCGATTTTTTTCATCTTTGATCAATGGTTTTAATGAAGTGTTTCTTTTTATCACTTTTCAGCATATTGGATATTTTTGGAATTTTTCGTTCACTTTTTGTTAGTTTTCAGTTGTGTATTATTTACGGTTCTTGTATTTCTTCTATTTTTAGTGTTTATGATAGTTTTATACTTATTCTTTTCTCCTTTTACGCTTTACGTTGTGGACAGTATACCTGGTTTCGCAAAAGTTCTGTTTTACTTGGGGACTTTTTTATCTTTCGCGAGGTTTACGTGTGTCATAGAAAAAGTTCCGTCAAACAAACTTAAAGTTCTACTTTTTCAGTCTCTGTCATTAAAACATCTCTTCTATTGCGCGCAGGTGTTTCAAGAGGGAAGTCAAAAGAATCGAGATCTCTGCTCTCCTACGAGCGAGCCACAACAATGTTGACATCACCAAGTGGCTCAACGTCAGCCGCCTGGCCGTCCACAGATTTGCGGAGAGGCTCAAGAACGGGGAAGAACTCAAAGATTGACCTCGTTTAGGCAGACCTCAAGTTGCCAAACATTTGGCTGTGAGAAAGGCCTTCAAAAGTGTTCCGAAGATCAAAATGACTGCGCTCGCGAAGAACATCTCGGTGGCCACGACATTCAGGGATGTCTAGGAGGAAGGCGGCAAGAGCTTGAGGTGCGTAGATAGGCCTGGGCTCACTGACCGTATGCTAGAACAACATCGGGAGCACTGTCGTTGCCCTCTCAATGACTTGAAGAGTTATGGCAATCGAATTCTCATTTACTTCTGATGAAAAACCCGTCACAGTTGATCGGGTCATAAACAAGCAGGACGACCGTGTGCTAAGCTTCATCCAATACGTCTCCGAGGTCCGCTACATGTCCACGACCAAGCATCTGACTTCCTTGATGATGCTCAGTGTCATAGCTTCGAATGGTGAGAAGATGCCACCAGTGTGGTTTCCGGCCGTTTATAAGCTCACCGCGTCCAAGTACAAGGATATCTCGGCCATGATTCCAGTTCCAGATGAAGAAATGTCACAAATAAGGAGGAGTACGTCTTTCAGCAAGACGATGCCCCGGCCCACACGTCCAAGTATTTTGAGTCGAACATGAACTTCTGATCGGACCTTTGGCCGCCGCAGTCGCCCGACCCCAATCCCCTAGACTACAGCGTATGGGCGCATGTCGAGGGCAATGCCTGCAAGGTTTGCAACAGTAACGTCGACGAGTTGAAGTCCTCCGTCAACTGCACGTGCGCCAGCATATGGAAGGACTTAGTCTGCAACGTGGGCACGGGATTCAGGTCTAGCGTGGAGCGTGTGCTCGCCGCTGAGAGCGGCCACAGGGATTACTATTACCATTTAAATACATATTTATATGTTAAAACAATATAACCGTGTGTAAATGCATCAAACTATCATTGTGTCCTTTCTTCAGAGTGTCGTAACGAGTGTACCAAGACTTTTGCAATACCTGGTATGTATGAATTGCTTGTAGGTTCGAGTCTATCGACTACCCACTCGCTGACAGCTTTAACTTTATTTTCGGCCAACTTCGACTGTGTCTATGGCGGGAATAGGTGCTAGTCTGAACTATAAAGACTATGGTTTTCAGGCTAGGCATCTCTTGGACTGGTGGTACCGATGGTTCTGCTCAAAAAACCGGCCTGGAAGACACTATCAGTGGATATTTGTCTTCACACTTCTGCTCCCAAGGCATTCACAACACCAATTATATTATGTTCGGCCATTTGTGAGCGCACATCGCGTCCAGTGGATCAGTGTCGGCGAGCCAAGTGGCTCTAAGTCTGAGGAAGCAGTGGTGTTCCGAGAATCCTCTCCCAGTATGAAGTTGGCAGATTTTTATGATCATTACATCCATCTTCATGGCAGAGTCGGTTTCGATTTACCACCACTACAATAACTCGGGGTGATGTAAGGATAGTCTTTTATTCATTACTCAAGAAAGTCAGTGTTAGAAAATGAACGTGCCAATCAGATGACATTTGCCTTTTTAGTTGTTTTTTTGTGTACAGATATTTGTATTTGTACACATTTTTATGTGTACTTGTTTAGGTATAGGCTAAACACCAAATTAGTAGGCATTGCGGCAAGGATGCCAATCACTGGTTGTCACTATGAAGTTGTTTTTTTATAGAACCTGCCTTATTTTTATCTTCAGTTGCTTTTTGCTTGTTTTTTTTCTTAGTTAATATGTTACTCAAATAAATATTTGAGATAAAATCGCTTCGTAATTATAGCGTAACTCATTAATAAGGATGCAGATTTTTACTCTTTTATGTTAAAGTTTAAGTTTAAAATCGAAAGATATGTTCCTATTCAGTGCAAAGGCTCTTTTAATAACAATAATAACACATTCTAACAAAATTTAACTTTATGTTGACTAAAAAGATTAGGAATAACATTCTTTAATGTAGTTTTATGTATAGATTTATAAAATGGAAGTCATTTTTATCGAAATGACGCCAGTTTTTTGTAAGTTGCCAATTACTATTTTTGTTAAATTTTGAAGATTTTAATGAATTTCTTTCTTTTATTTTTTTTATTTTCGGGTTATTTAACTAAATCAAATTTTAAATAAAAGCAACACTTTTAATTAAAATGCCAAGACGACAGTGCAAAGAAATTAAGCTAATTCGTTATGAGCTAAAGCTGTTTAAAAAATAAACTATTAACAATATGAAAGAGAACTCAAATATTTAGCAAAAAATAGTAAACAAAAGCCTCAACAGATTTTATAGCTAAGTATCAGGCATTCAAAGGCGTAACTGCTGCAAATTCTTAAACAGTTCTCTTCATTCTAGACTATTTCTTTCGGTAAATATGTAGATTAGCGGCCCGGCCCCCAAAAAGATTTGTGTGGAAATATTATCGTTCACTCGTGTCGGAATATTCATGCGCGTTTTAGTCCTTTTCGAATTATTATTCTATAAAAAATAGGATTATATACTGGGGGGGTGCCCCCCAGACCCCCTTCCAATTTAATGAAACTCAGGATCATCGTTGTGTAGTCCCCCCATTGTATTTACCCCCACACGAGCCGTCAACTTAAATGTACTCCAAAAACGTGAAACATTTTGGAACACGGACGAAATAGTACGTCCCATCGTTTGCGCCGATAATCTACATATTTACCTTTCTTCCTTGTACTTTTTGTGGAAGGTAATATATGTATTTTTTCCATGAATCGTTATACCTTAAAAAAATTGAAGTGAAAAATCGCCCAATATCACATTCGAAAATATATCTCGCGGTACATTGAAACCCCGAATAACAATACTGTAAGTCTTCTGAACGGATTGGATTTCTTTTCGTAAGTTGAGGGAACGGAAATCATTCCTACATAATTCACCACTTATAATTATTTTCGAAAACTCGATAATTCCTCCTGATTTTAAAAATAACCAACGGTACTCACCACTTTCACTCAAGCATCAAATTATACACCTAAAAATCTAAAGCATCAATTGTGGGTAAAATAAGGAAATCGCTAATTCGTAAGATGGTGAAATACCTTGAAAAGTATTAGGTTGTCAAAAATGATTATCGTTTTTTTTTTGAAAGGGAGTAAAATAAATTTTAATATGCACAAAATACATTTATTCAGCAAATTAATTCTTATTCATGCTTGAATTCATTCAGTTTTGATGATATATATGATGGTATATCCTTTTTCACCTTCTTCATACTAGAGTAAACTTTACCGTTTACGTCATATTGTAATGACATAAAATAATGGTAATAAGATAGTGCCAGGTCCGATGAATATGAAGGAAAGGTGGTCGCCCTTTTGGTTGACCAATGAAGGACGCTTTTTTCAAGAGCTTTATTTTAACGTTGCAATTTATCGCACATCTGCAAGTGTTCCTTATTATTGAGGAGCTCATAATAAATAACTCATTTCACATCACTCCAAATTCAAAACGTAACCTTCTGCTATGGATAAAAAGTCTAGGAGTAGGAATGTTTATTTTTTTGCAATCAAACCAATGTTTTGTGTACTTAATATTGCAGTAAAGAACCCACTTTTCATCTGCCGTAACAATTCTACCAAGAAATGGTTCACGTGCCTTTCGAGCCAATAGAGACGCCTTATAAACGTTATCCTTTTCGACCATTCATGTGACACTAAAAGCACCATTTTTTTAACCCATAAAAAGCCTAGGCGTTGTTAGTTTACAAAAGGTCTAAGCAGTGCTAGTTTAAAAAAGGCCTAGGCATTGCTAGTTTCAAAAAGGCCTAGGTATTTCTAGTTTTAAAAACCCCTAGGTATTGCTAGTTTCAAAAAAGGCCTAACCATTGCTAGTTTGAAAAATGACTGTACATTCCTAGTTATCATTAAACAACTTGCAGCAAATTTGTAACAAAATGAACGACAATAATATATTAACAACATGACACATATAATTGAGAGTCAGCGTGATTTTCTTTGCAATTGCTCTTGTTTAACAGTCACTTCAGTTTTATAGCAACATTATAGAAATTTATGACGGAAGTAGAACGATAGATATAATACACTTAGATTTCCATAAAGCATTTAATCTAATTACCCATAAACAAATGATTAAAAAACTAAAGAATATTAAAAGATGGGTAGATTTTAACTTGGTTTAAATACTGGCATAATGACCGAACTTACGTGCTGTTGAAGTAGAACAGCTTCAAAGTTTGGGAATGCCACCAGTGGAGTGCCTCTGTGGTCAGTTCTCGGCGTTTTGCTGGTTAATATTTACATAAATGACCTTGAAAATAAAATGCAAAGTAATTTTATAAAGATTTCTGATTATACGAATTTAGTTAGAGTAGCAAAGTGCGAAAAGAGGCGTTCGGCTCTGAAAGGAGATTTGATAAATATATATGAGGATTAAAAAAGTGATGAATTATGCTCAATGCTGTTAAATGTAAGCTACTGCAATTGTGACACAATGAGGTCAATTTCCAACGCACAAGTAGTAAAGTGCGATTTCCTGAAAATCAAAAAGAAGAGTCCAAGAATAATAGAATAATAATTGTGGCATCGGTTCCAACAATGCAAAATTTATATATATATATATATATATATATATATATATATATATATATATATATATATATATATATATATATATATGCTCAATCTTGTAATTCAAAAAGTATATATGTATTTCTTTTCCTTCTGAACTCTAAAGTACGACCACTCTTGCATTTGGAGATTTAATGTATTATGTATTAGACAACAAATGGACAAAAGGACAGGAAAAACCCCAAGCAGGAGAGAGGTTTTTCTTTATGGACGTCCCGCTCGTTCCGAGGTTAAGGTGAGCATATCGTTTCTCTCCACTTCCCATTTTCCTTGCCTCCTTTACCCTCACTACCCAATGTGAAACCATTGCACTCACATGAACATAGCGTTATAAAACAGAACAATCAGCAACAAGATTTGATAGTTTCACCGCTAGTGTCCACTTTGGAACGTATATCATCTCGGCAATTTACCCAGTTTGATCTCCAGGCACCTTGCAACTCTATGCCAACCTACTATTTTCTCGTTACTTTACCACTCTACATTTTACCGTAAACTCTACACATTTTTCAATAACCTTTCACTCAGATATCTCTTGTTATTCTGAAGAAGCTGATAATTTCAAGGAGTACAAGCATAAATTACAGGTGCAAACGATTATATACTAGATTCAAATTTCCTCTTTACTTTACGAGGAGGAGGAAGAGGAATAAATAGAAGCAGTCAGCTGAAAGTAAAGGTGAAAGATACTACGGAAAGTAATGAAGTTTTCTTTTAACTATAAGATAATTGATAGCTGGAATGATCTTCCTGTTAATATTATTGAAACAACTTTGTTTAAATCCATCAAAATTAGGGTAGATAATTATTTGAAAGACGTTCAAATAGTGTAGATTAGCAGCTAAATTCTCTGTAGGATAAAATAAGGACGGTGTGTAACTAATAGACCCCGTGACAGGTGTTGTTTGCTTTCCATATAATCACATAAATATTTTAACTGTGTACCATCCACCTCAATACATCATGCTTGACCGTCTATGACCTCATGTATTGGAGGCAACCATGTTCTCGCGTCTCAAATAGCTCTGAAACTTGAGTCATTCGAAAGGAATTCGAAAGGTCCTTACAAGGAAATTAAGGACCTTTCGAATTCCTAAACGCTTTGATTCCTTCGTTGGAAATCAATGGACCGGAAGATGTCTATAGACAGAATATTAGTGCCAGACACATTGGCTCTTTCTATGCGAGTAAATTGCACCATCTGAGGATGTAAACTTGAATAGTAACAAATAATTTTATAAGGCGTTATTATGTGTTAGACTTTGATTGAAGTCTAAATTATGTATCGCTTATTGACGTGAATGGAGAATTTCTTTAGAAATCCGTTTGTTCGTATCTCTTCCGGTCCATAGACGTTTCACAGTCGGAGCCATGGATTATGCGCATCCACGCACTTGCTCCAATATACACAAGTAGACATCCACTAAACGCATCCGAGGTATCAGTGTGTTTATTTTAATGATACTCTTTATATCAAGGAAATTAATTTGATACATAATATTCACCCATGAATACACGTAAATGTTGCTAGAGGGGTGATAATAACAATCTAAAGTTATTGATTAGTGGCCTATCGTTTTTCCCAGAAGAGGTTTAATAGGGAAACGAGATAAAAAAAGGAGAAAAAAGTGAAGAGAAGAAAATGATGGGAGTCATGAAGAGACTCCCGTGTAAAGGGTGGTCCAAGCCCACTTTAATCGCGGTGCCAGGAGGGCACACTGTATATGTAAATATATGCACTAGATATAAAATGCGTTCAAAGAATACATAGACTTGAAAGTACGAACAGAAAACTCCGCTGTCATACGCGGTGAATGCCCGTGGTTCGGATCCCACGTTAATCAGTAGTTCCCCCCTGACAAATAAAAGACCTCTGGAATGAGTGTGGATCGGTAGTGAAAGTCATGCCCATTTGTTTTTTCTAATTTATATTTCTAACTTTTATTTCTAATATTTATTTTTTATTTTTACTTCTAATTTATATTTTAATTTTTATTTCTTTTTTTCTAATTTTTATTTCTAATTTTACATTTCCAATTTCATATATTCTAATTTTCTCATTTTCTCAATTTTTCAATTTTCTAATTTTCTACTCTCTACTTTTCTAATTTCCTAATTTTTTTAAATATCTTATTATTATTTTTAACTTTTTTAATTTCTATTTCTAATTTCGATTTTGACCTGAGAGTTGGAAATGATTTTATTACAAGAATCGGTTTCGAAGTACTCAAAAAATAATCGCCCGTACACCCAAGAAGGTTCTCTCTTAGCAGCGAGTCCTCTACCAGTGAGTAGTTTGAAGGTTTTCTCTTAGCAGCGAGTCCTCTACTAGTGAGTAGCTTGAAGGTTCTCTCTTAGCAGCGAATCCTCTACCACTGAGTAGTTTAAAGATTCTCTCTTAGCAGCGAGTCTTCTACCAGTGAATAGTTTGAAGATTCTCTCTTAGCAGCGAGTCTTCTACCAGTGAGTAGTTTGAAGTTTCTCTCTTAACAGCGGGTCTTCTACCACTGAGTAGTTTAAGGGTTCTCTCTTAGCAGCGAGTCCTCTACCACTGAGTAGTTTGAAGGTTCTCTCTTAGCAGCGAGTCTTCTACCAGTGAATAGTTTGAAGGTTCTCTCTTAGCAGCGAGTCTTCTACCACTGACTAGTTTGGAGGTTCTCTCTTAGCAGCGAGTCTTCTACCAGTAAATAGTTTGAAGGTTCTCTCTTAGCAGCGAGTCTTCTACCAGTGAGTATGCGATAGAACGGGTTGAGGCCGCGTTAATTTCAACCACTATCACATGTTATTTAAAACCCCGATGCTCCCCACGTGCATCTTCGCTTTGAAGCTTGGCGCCTTATCGCAGCCACCTGAGTCAATGCTCTAAACAAGGAGGTTTATCTTCCCCCGTTCGCCCCCACACGCCGGCCTCGCCAGATTGAGTTAGGCTTATGGGCAGATAAGGCATTGTTCCCCGTGCTCGGCTGTGCATTCCCTCGAAGCTCCAACTCCATTGTCCCCCACGCCAAGGAGGTGTCTCGACTATTTAGATGGAAACTTTACCACTAAGATCAGATTGGAGATCCAGATTTTCGTCGCGAAACATCACTACGTCCCACTCTCACCTTGTGCGCCAAGGGACCTCGATCTCGAGATTCACCATCACTTGTCCAGAAGAAGGACAATATCCCTTGAGTGGCAAGGTTCGAGCCTCCGTGACGCCGAGTCCACAAGGCTTCCCCCTTGTTGTTCAGAAAGAGAAAAACGTTAGAACAGCCATTATTCGTTTCAAGCCCGTTGACAAGAAACGGTTCTCCCCCCCCCCCCCTGTTGTTCAGAAGAGAACAAGGTAGAACAGCCATTGTTCGTTTGAGCCCGTTCGCAAAGAAACGGTTCTCATCCTTCCCCTGTTGTTCAGAAAGAGAATAACGTTCGAACAGCCATTGTTCATTCGAGCCCGTTGACAA
Organism: Ceratothoa steindachneri; assembly: GCA_963969495.1. NCBI lineage: Eukaryota > Metazoa > Arthropoda > Malacostraca > Isopoda > Cymothoidae > Ceratothoa > Ceratothoa steindachneri. The sequence continues at coordinate 16,235,005 of OZ018330.1, read as the reverse complement.
GAAACGGTTCTCGCCCCCCATCCCTCCTGTTGTTCAGAAGAGAACAACGTAGAACAGCCATTGTTCGTTTGAGCCCGTTCGCCAAGAAACAGTTCTCACCATTCCCCCTTGTTGTTCAGAAGAGAACAACATTAGAACAGCCATTGTTCTTGAACCCGTAGACAAGAGACGGTTCTCACCCCCCCTGTTGTTCAGAAGAGAACAACGTAGAACAGCCCTTGTTCTTCAAGCCGTTCGGCAAGAAATGGTTCTCATTCCCAAGACGCCAAGTCAAGATCATTTAATTCCCCCCCCCCCCTTCGGCTGGAACTTGCCAGCGGACCGAAATTCCTTCACGCCGCCTTCCTCTGCACAACAAGTATAAATTACGTAAGCCAAACGTTACCTTTGAGTATTTACCCCTTTTTTCAATTCTATCCTGTGCTTTAAATGGTTTAGCGAACCATCACCTCCCTTTAACTTTATATTTGTTTTACCTTTTTAATTCTTTTAATCCTTGGATTAGCTCGAGTCCCCACGACCCTTTCCATTCTCTGTTTATGTCAATATTTTCCGTTTTGTGTGTTGTTGATAGTTATTATTAATAAAACTCTATTTTATTAATGATAGCAATATTATTATCCTTGAGCTCAGTTCCACTTCTTAAGCATATCGAAGATACATAATATCGGCCAGCCAGACATCCACGCACTCTAAAGATAATTAAAGAAGTTCCCTCAACGAATAGTTATATATGGTATATCGTCGAGAGTCCATTCTACGGCATATATATATATATATATATATATATATATATATATATATATATATATATATATATATATACTATTTAAATTTGGTATCAAGTGTGTAAGGTTTAACGCTATATCTTTGCAAACACTGGTCTCAGTCGAGTAAAGCATAGTGTTATTCGTTATAATAATAGAGTATAGTAGTTTCCTTTTGTTTTAACGATTGCTCTCCCCTTTTTTGAAACTTAAGAAGCTGGACTAGCTCAAGGAACTGTTATAATAATTTGTTTGTGTTTTTTTTGTGATTTTAGTCAGTGGTTATTTAGATTGAGAAACCAAGTACGAATAGGTCAGTGCCCATATTTAGGTAGGCTTATTCTCTAGAAGGAATAATTCTTGTTGCAAGGAATTTTAGTTGGTTGACTAGTGCACCCCCAAGTGCAAAGATGACTCAGTTCGAAATCTTTGAAGCGCAAGGAGAATCCTTGGGACTTTTTGGAAAAGAAATAATTGAGTACGTTCAACAGGAGCAAAGAACGGAAAGAGAAAAGTTAAGAGAAGAAAGAGAAAGAGAAATCCAAAGAGAATAAATAGAAAGAGAAATCCAAAGGGAAGAAAGAGAAAGAGAAATCCAACGAGAAGAAAGAGAAAGAGAAATCCAACGAGAAGAAAAAGATAGAGAAAGAGAAATCCAACGAGAAGAAAGAGAAATAGAAATCCAACCAGAAGAAAGAGAAAGAGAGGAACGGAAAAGACAAGCTGAGCTTCACCATCAGATTGAATTAGCTCGTATTGAAGCAGAAATACAGTCATCCAGTTCCCATTCCGAAGCCCCACCCCAATCTCTCACTAAAGCTCCCTAATTTCAAGGATGGAGAGGATTTCGGAGCATTTTTAGCCCACTTCGAAAAGATCCTCGAAATCAATAACATGGATCTGGAGGCTGAAGGTGTAGCCAGATTACTTCCCTTGTTAAATTGTAAATTGCGTGAATTTTTTATATCTTTACCATCTGAGTGTACAATTAACTACAGCACCTTAAAAGCTGAGTTATTGGCCGCTCATAATATGACTCCCGATTTCTACTGACAAAAATTTCGAGGAGGTCGTATTAAACCCGGACAGACGTTCCGTCAATTCAGATACATTCTTTAGAGGAATTTTAAATTTCGGTTAGAATCCTCAAAGGTTAATCCTAACTACGAGTCCTTAACAGACTTCGTGTTGCGGGATCAATTTTTGGCGTCTCTCCCGACGGAGATCCGCGCGTTCGTCAAGGATCGTCGGTGCCAGACCTTTAAAAAATGTACCGAAGAAGCGGATGTCTATGCCGCAAGCCATAATTTATACCCAAACGAGAATCGAACTTCTCACCAACCCCCAAACCAGGAAAGAAGGAAGGATTCGCGCCCCTTCCCAGGAAAGCTGACGAAGTTTCCAGGCCCCGTAAAACCCCAAAACTTCATTCCTTAAAACCAACAACGGGACTCCAAACCTCCCGTTAAGATTTCTTCTCCATCTCTCTTCCCGAAGCGACCAATCATATGCTTCACCTGTGGTGTAGAAAACCACATGAGCTGGAATTGCCCCCAAAATTCTAGGCTTAAAAGCGGACCAGTCCACCAAGTTCACCAGCTTAATGCCACCCCGGCTCCCCCGGTGGTGCAGACCCAAGCATCAACTTCTTCCCCTCCGTCAGGCCACCAGGTAAATTTTATTTTTGATAAAAGTTCACCGGGAACTTTGAAATTTGAGGAGGGCAGCGTGAACGGCTACCAAGTATCGACTCTCTTCAGGGACACAGGATGTACGTGTTTCATCGTGTCCGACGAACTCCTCCCCCCAGTGGACCCTAACCACGAAAAATTTGCGGTGGTACATGACTACCTTGGGCGGGCGAACTGATTCCCCGTCGTTAGATGTTACCTGCAGTGTCAATATTATGATGGCTGGGCTGAAGTCATTTCAGCACCCATACAATTCTGTTCCGTACTTATAGGACAGAGCCCCCAAGTAAGTTCTGACCCTGTGTCTCAGGCCGCCCTTCCTCGAGGCCGAGCTAAGAAAGAAGCTCAGGAGCCCGTCCCCATCAGAACCCCGATACCGTCCGATTTCTCGGAGACCCTTAACCAGGACTTTAGGACGACACAAAAGGAGTGTGAATTACTATCACCCTTAGGTGATAAGGCCCAAGACAAGGACACGGAGACTGTCCGTGGACCCCAAGAAAAAAAGTACCCCAAACGCGCCCATAGAGATTCCTTCGTAGCACTGGACGAAACATCGGCGCTTAAAGAGGATTACCCCGCGGAGTCCCTCAATGTAATCCAGACAGTGTGCATCCAACCTGATGCCGATTACCCTCCTCCTTCCCTACCAGGCGAGTCTTTTGAACCCTCTGACCTGGATATTGAAGCGCAGCTGACACCACATGAAAAGAGTCAGCTACAAGAACTATTTGAATGGAGTCACCATTTAACCACAATATTAGCTCTTTTCGAGCGACTGCGCGAAAATGGCCTCACCATTGGCCCCAGCAAATGCCATTTTGCCCACGAAACCATAAAATATTTGGGTTTCAAAATAGGACAAAGCAAGTTAGGTCTCCAAGAGAACAAGATTAAGGCAATCGCCAACATGCCCCTCCCGATTACAAAGAAGCAATTAAGATCGTTCCTAGGATCAGCTTCTTACTATCGGCGATTCGTTCCGAATTTCGCTGCAATTTCGGCGCCCCTCAGCTCCCTTTTAAAAAAGAATTCACCCGATCGTCTAAGTTGGAATGATGTCGCTATTTCCCATTGTAATCAGCTCAAGAGTAAGCTCATTTCTGCCCCATTTTAAAGTTGCCCAACCCGAAAAAATCCTTTGGGATTAAGACCGACGCGTCCAACGAGGGAATTGGAGGTGTACTCCTTCAATACGAGGATGACGGAACGAGACATCCAGTTGCATATGCTAGTCGTCAATTATTACCACGCGAAAAGAGATATGCCACTATAGAGAAGGAAGCTCTATCAATTATCTGGGTCATAGACAAATTCAAAATGTACTTGATAGGAAAAGAATTTGAGATAGGAACCGACCACCGTCCGTTAGCCTATATTAGGAATGTGCGACACTCCAACGGCCGAATCATGCGCTGGAGTTTACTCTTGCAACAGTATCCATTTAAAATAAATTATATAAAAGGTTCCGATAACCAGTAGGAATACGTTACCGAATAGCGTAGAGTAATTGTATTCATAGGATTAGTATCTCCATGTAGGTATATACCGTCTTGTACGACTTAAATTAGATTCTCTTGTAATATAATTAGTTAATGTATATGTCTGAATTTTGTAACGCTCAATGTCTATTTTTTTGTATGTATATATATATTTGTACCCATTAACTTACGTATAAATTATTTTGTCCCGTATGTACTAATTTTATATCATTTCATTGTTCCATGCCCCTTTTTTATTAAGTTGTATTAAAGGTTATTTTCCCCTGTAATCAAAAGATCAAAATAATCATATGTATTGAGGTAATAATATTTAGGTGCATGAAGGTACGGTTGGTACCAGAAAACGAGTTCCCCACATCGGAGCTCTATCATTGTCCCTTCTCTCTTTTTTTTCGAAGTGACAACTTCCCCCGGAATGGAGGGGTGTGATAGAACAGGTTGAGGCCGCGTTAATTTCAACCACTATCACATGTTATTGGAAACTACGATGCTCCCCACGTGCATCTTCGCTTTGAAACTTGGTACCTTATCGCAGCCACCTGAGTCAATGTTTAAACAAGGAGGTTTATCTTCCCCCGTTCGCCCCACGCACCGACCTCGCCAGATTGAGTTAGGCATTGTTCCCAGGCTCGGCTGTGCATTCCCTCGAAGCTCCAACTCCATTGTCCCCCACGCCAAGGAGGTGTCTCGACTATTTAGATGGAAACTTTACCACTAAGATCAGATTGGAGATCCAGATTTTCGTCGCGAAACATCACTACGTCTCACTCTCACCTTGCGCGCCAAGGGACCTCGATCTCGAGATTCACCATCACTTGTCCAGAAGAAGGACAATATCCCTTGAGTGCCAAGGTTCGAGCCTCCGTGACACCGAGTCCACAAGGCTTCCCCCTTGTTGTTCAGAAAGAGAACAACGTTAGAACAGCCATTTTTCGTTCAAGCCCGTTGACAAGAAACGGTTCTCACCCCTCCCCCCTGTTGTTCAGAAGAGAACAACGTAGAACAGCCATTGTTCGTTTGAGCCCGTTCGCCAAGAAACGGTTCTCACCCTTCCCCTGTTGTTCAGAAAGAGAACAACGTTAGAACAGCCATTGTTCGTTCGAGCCCGTTGACAAGAAACGGTTCTCGCCCCCCCCCCTGTTGTTCAGAAGAGAACAACGTAGAACAGCCATTGTTCGTTTGAGCCCGTTCTCCAAGAAACGGTTCTCACTATTTCCTCTTGTTGTTCAGAAGAGAACAAAATTAGAACAGTCATTGTTCTTGAGCCCGTAGACAAAGACGGTTCTCATTCCCCCCTGTTGTTCAGAAGAGAACAACGTAGAACAGCCCTTGTTCTTCAAGCCGTTCTTCGAGAAACGGTTCTCATTCCCAAGACGCCACGTCAAGATCATTTAATTCCCCCCCCCCTCCCTTCGGCTGGAACTCGCCAGCGGACCGAAATTCCTTCACGCCGCCTTCCTCTGCACAACAAGTATAAATTACGTAAGCCAAACGTTACCTTTGATATTTAACCCTTTTGTCAATTCTATCCTGTGCTTTAAATGGTTTAGCGAACCATCAGCTCCCTTTAACTTTATATTTGTTTTACCTTTTTAAATCTTTTAATCCTCGGATTAGCTCTAGTCCCCATGACCCTTTCCATTCTCTGTTTATGTCATTATTTTCCGTTTTGTGTGTTGTTGATAGTTATTATTAATAAAACTTTATTTTATTAATGATAGCAATATTATTATCCTTGAGCTCAGTTCCACTTCTTAAGCATATCGAAGATACATAATATCGGCCAGCCAGACATCCACGCACTCTTAAGATAATTAAAGAAGTTCCCCTAACGAATAGTTATATATGGTATATCGTCGAGAGTCCATTCTACGACAGAGTAGTTTGAAGTTTCTCTCTTAACAGTGGGTCTTCTACCACTGAGTAGTTTAAGGGTTCTCTCTTAGCAGCGAGTCCTTTACCACTGAGTAGTTTGAAGGTTCTCTCTTAGCAGCGAGTCTTCTACCAGTGAATAGTTTAAAGGTTCTCTCTTAGCAGCGAGTCTTCTACTAGTGAGTAGCTTGAAGGTTCTCTCTTAGCAGCGATTCCTCTACCACTGAGTAGTTTAAAGGTTCTCTCTTAACAGCGAGTCCTCTACCACTGAGTAGTTTGAAGGTTCTCTCTTAGCAGCGAGTCTTCTACCACTGAGTAGTTTAAAGGTTCTCTCTTAGCAGCGAGTCTTCTACCAGTGAATAGTTTGAAGGTTCTCTCTTAGCAGCGAGTCTTCTACCAGTGAGTAGTTTGAAGTTTCTCTCTTAACATCGGGTCTTCTACCAGTGAGTAGTTTGAAGGTTCTCTCTTCGCAGCGAGTCCTCTACCACTGAGTAGTTTGAAGGTTCTCTCTTAGCAGTGAGTCTTCTACCAGTGAGAGGGAGTGGTGACGCCTCCTTGTCGAGGGAAGAGAGCTTGTGTGTATCTTTGACTTTTTTCGAGCTATGTCGGGGGGGGTACCTCTTCTGGGTACCTCTGGTAGGGCTTACCTTGTCGATTTGGTCGGAAACGAGGTTCCAGACTAAGTGCGTCATTCCGTCTTTTTTCTACTCTATCCTTCTCATTTTCTTACTTTTATCCTATCTCTCCCACGTATACCAAAATAAAAAAAAAACAACCAAAAAAGAGCCTACTCCCATAGTGTCACTCTTTCCCTTTTTTCCTTCTATCTACATATAAGGACCTGGCAGCTACCTCATGCGTCAGAAGAAAGGCTTTGGAACCTCTATAAAAAACGCCAATCGACGCTCACTGGTTGCGAGAGACTAGGACTAGACGTCTCCTAGGCGTTGGGGCACGATGAATGTGATGAGGGTAGTGCCCCGTTAACCCCTTCCCTGGCGCGTAATTAGTGACCATTCCCAGTGACCGTTGACAGGTGCCTCTGGTAGCATCGTTCCGAGGAGACGGCTCTTTGTTCCCAGGCTGGTTGCCAGGCCAATACAAAGCCTTGGGTCAAGTATCTTGGTGTTCGCGGGATATCCATTGAACGCTGCTCCAAAATCTTGGCCGTCGTGAAGGGAACTAGTAGGAGTTTATTACGGGGCGTGCTCCGTTGTTCACCTGGTGAGAAATCGATGGCCCATTCGGGGACCGTCAGTGCTGCTTGGTTGGGAGCCACGGCACGCCTAGGTTTGATGACTCGGTCGGATAAACAGCAGCACATGGAGCGTGCCTTCTGAAAGATCGGAAAAGTCTCCAAAGGATAGGCAGGAGCGACTCACGCGGGGCGAAATCGCCCCCCCCCCCCTTCCTTCTTTTTCACTATTGATTAGTCTCAAAGTTTTGAGAGAGAGAAAGTGTTCAAAATGACCGGCAAGAAAGGACCAGGAACACTCAAATACACGTGCGCAATATGCCAGATAGATAAGTGGTGCGTGGACTTTCCGGAGGGGTGTTATTTAAAATGCCACCCGGCCAGTTCCTGCACCGACTGTATTCTAAACGGCCAAATCAAGGAGCTAAAAGAAACATGCAGGGCTTCAGAGGAAAGGTCTAGAAAGTTGGAGGAGAAAATAAACAGCCTGGAATTGGAACACGCCGGACTGATTCGCAGGCTAGAGATCAGGATAGCAGAGCTAACGTCAAGCCCTGTAGTAAGCACTACATCTGCAGTATTACCCCCAGAGCTAGGTCCGCATGCTACGGATAAACCCTCAAAGAAAAAGAAGGGAAAGAAACAGGAAGAAGAGAAAGTTGAAACAGAAGATAAAGTAGAAGCAGAAGAAGAGCAAGTTGAAGCAGAAGATAAAGTAGATGCAGTAGAAGAAAAGATAAAACAGAAGAGTATATAACAAACGAAGATAGGGGGAAAAGAAGATGAATAAGAAAAAGAAGAAGAAGAAAAAGAAGAACAAGAAAAATAAGATGGAGAAGAAAGAGGGAACCGAGAGTTCGCTTCCGGAAGGAAAGCTTCAAACCTCTGCATTAAAATGTCCGAGGGTTACCCTTGTGGGCGATTCCCAAGCACGAGGTTTGCAGCCCCTGGAATACACATAAACATATAGCGAATACACATAGACAAATTTCCATTTTTCCCCATATGAATTATAAGTCCTGCGACGATAATGATTGCAACATTGTATCCGACCATGAACTACTAGGTGTTGACTTAGAGATAAGTCCTGCCAAATACAGGACCCTGGTGCTTTATAGACCTCCTGCCCAACTCGTTGAAAAGGACAGAGATCTGTGCCAGCTACTAGGAGAACTTGTTGAAGACAGAGTGTGTATCGTCATGGGTGATTTCAACACACAAGTTGACTGGGAAAACAGAGAACCCTGTGGCAAGAACGCACTACTCCTGGAGTTTGCGAACAACGAGTTACTGACTCAATGGGTGAGAAAACCAACGAGTGGAGACAATATCCTCGACTTGGTATTCACATCTGAGGATGACATCGTTGAGGACGTCTCTGTTGGCGAAGAGCTCGGTGGCAGTGACTACCGACTAATTAAATTTGTAGTCAAAGTCCCCAAGCCGGAGCCTGCACATAGTAAATCGAGGAAACTTTATTTGAGAAGAGCAGACTTTGCAGATCTACGCGTTGGACTGACTGACGCGAGGCTAGAAGTGTGCGAGGCTGTTGAAGACTCGTGGAAGAGTTTCAAAACCACATTGATGAGTCTTCAATCGTGTTTCATCCCTCTGAAATACCCCCGTCGGTCTTCTGTTCAACCAAAGGGGTTTAATTGAGAAATCGGCCAACTGCTCAGGTCTTCTAGGGTACTTATTTTCTTTGTAGCTCCTTATAGCTCTTAGCAGCGAGTCCTCTATCAGTGAGTAGTTGGAAGGTTCTCTCTTAACATCTAGTCCTCTACCAGTGAGTAGTTTGAAGGTTCTCTCTTAGCAGCGAGTCATCTACCAGTGAGTAGTTTGAAGGTTCTTTAAATCATTATCGTCGCAGGACTTATAATTCATATGGGAAAAAAGGGAAATCTGTCTATGTGTATTCGCTATATTTCTATGTGTATTCGACTGGAATCAATTTTAGCACGAAAATACATCCCTGTAAGTCTATAGATACGGTCTTTTAGGTTCCTCCAATCCCACATACATTGATTGCCTCCCCTAAGTGGCTGAAATCATGCCATAGTTCTGGTAACAACAAGTCTGGGACGATTTAGCGGAAAGTTAACACTAAAATACATCACTGTAAGGAAAGGATTTTATACTATGTTAAATTTTGTCTTTCGGGGGGTGTGAGCTCTAAAAAAAATCTCAAAACTACCAAAACTATGAGAAAACAAAACTGTTAACGAATTGACGATTAACTGTGTCAACCTCAGGATAACTGTTAGAGGAGAGGAAAAGGTGATGGATCATAGTTCAAATAAAATAGATTTAAACTTAGTAATCAAAAATAGCATTAAATTACCATAATGATCTTTAAAAATTGTGGTTGAAATCTTTTTACAACATGGACACGAGGTAAAACACTAACGTCTGAGAAATGTTAGTTTTCAAGGTTATTATTTCGTTATACGTAAGTATTAATAATATTTTTTGATAGCTAACTATAAAGGATAAACTGCGTTGTTTTTACCTAGCCATCATATAGTTGTAATAGACAGACCTGGGCAGTCGGCCGCTTTGGTCCGCACCTCTGTACTTCAGAAACTTGCGGAAACGACATTTAGTTGTGCGCCGTTACTTGCAGAACCCGTTTCTCAAAACGTTGCGGATCTAGGCTTGCGGACCTCTCAAGATTCAGGTCCGCTACCGTTACTTTAAAAATACACGAAGACGACTGTATCCGCAGGCAAAGCAGCTATAACAAATTGAAGCAGCTAATCTTAGTAATCTATAACATAAATTCTATTGATTAATGGTACATACATAAATATAAAGAAAAGAGGGTAAACCTGTAGATCGGTGGCGCACCCGAAAAAGTGGATTTTTGTTTGTTTATATTTCGTTCTCCTCTGCCTAAATATTCATGCGCGTTTGAGTCCTAGTTCAAATATACCCGGCTCCATTTTTTGTACAAAAATAAACGAAAATAACCAAACGAAAAACGTTGTTTACATACTTTATTTCGGTGGGTATATTTTTGAAATAGCGATGAGGAAAGCGTGGAATCTTTCTTTAATTAACGTTTTGGTAAAAGGGAATTGTTTTGCAGAAAAGGTGCCATTCAATGCCAATTTCTTAAAATAATGGCAATCACTTGAGTCACGTTTAGTTTTAGAACATCTAAATTCAAAATTATCGTTAATCTCTAATGCCTGGCCACAAACCTCGCAATCGATTTTAATCTTAAGTATTGGGTTGAGGAATAAGTTATTGCGGTTTTATCAAATTTATTCATTACCATTGACAAGTTTAGAAAAACTTCATTTTTAATTGATAACAATATGCAATTTAATTACTAATGTATTCTCCGTTGTTATTTACGACTTCTTCCCAACGTTCAACTAGTTTTTCTATGCCTCTGCAATAAAAATCTCTGGATTTTGAATCGAAGAATTCGTCTAACCAGGTTCTTAATTCCACACCAGTATTGAACGAAACGCCGCGCAAATTTTTGAGAGCGATCATAACAGATGGAAATCCGATGGAGCCAAGTCTTGCGAATATGAAGGATGCAGCAGGATTTCCCAATTAAGCGTTTGGATGGCGTCTTTTATCATATTGGCAATGTGAGGACGAGCATTGTCGTGTTGCAGAAGGACTCCATAACGTCGATGAGGTCGTTTTTCACGAATAGCTTCGGCGAGTCGATACATTTGTTGAACTTAGAGTTCTGCATTAACAATCTCGTTGTTTGCAAGGAGCTCATGAAAAATGATGCCTTCATAATCCCACCACACACACACAGCATTGTCTTTCGTGGATGAAGTCCTTGCTTTAATCGCGGAAGTGGTTTTTTATTTGGGCTAAACCATTGTTTTCGATGGTTCATGTTGACATAAACACACCACTTTTCATCGCCAGTGATGATGCGGTGAAGAAATCTGTCCTTATATCCACGAGTAGCCTTGTGACGAGAAAGCAAACCTGCGGCAATCGTGGAGCGTTCAAGTTTGTTGCTTTCGCTCAAAGTGTACGGAACCCATGCACCGAGTTTTGGAACTTTCCCCATCGAATGAAGGTGATTCACTACATTTTTCTGATCACACGCTAATTGTACAGCCAATTCTCTAGTCGATTGACGAGGATTTTCATGAAGAAGGTCGTTCAATCGATCTTCATCCAACTTAATGGGGCGACCAGAACTTTCTTCGTCATTAAGATTGAAATGACCGTTTTTGAAACGTGAAAACCACCATTGAGCTGTCTTTTCTGATAAAGCATTTTCTCCGTACACAGCACAAATATCACGACGATCTTTGGCTGCGTTTGCATTGTTCCCGTCTCGATTGAAAATGAATAACAAGTGTCGAAAATGCGCCTTTCTTTCAACTTGACATTCCATTTTGAGGGTACAAAACAAAATTAAATTAACACAACTTTTAAATAAACCGCAATGACTTATTATTTAACTTTAAGACGTAGCCTAAGCAAAAGCCTAATAGTCTACGCTGTTAAGAGACGTAGCCTAACCATGGCAAATTTGGCTCTGATTATATATTATTGTTTCTTAATATGTGCACAAATCACATCAACAAAACTTAAATCAACACAACATTAAAAAAAACGCAAGAACTTATTCCTCAACCTACTAAATTATGATCGTCCAAAAAAGGTTAACAATTTATCTCGATCCGAAAACAAAGCACAAAATTAGACAATAGACGAAGGGCAAATTGCAAATACGAAAGCCATATTCATTGACCGCGTAAAAGTCGTCTTTCCTCCACCCAAAGGGCTCCACAAAAACTAGTTCCTTTAAACGATCTAGCTAAGTATATTTAAATGTATAAAAAAAAAGGTAATAAAAATACTAATGGGGACAAATATATTGAAAAATAAAAATGACTACAAATGAGGATAATAAAAAGATATTATGTGAAAAACAAAATAAAAATTCAATTCATTCATTTCTGACGTTAGACTCCCACAAAACCCCACCCCCCACCCCATTATAATTCGCAAAACTATTAAAGTCGCAGAAATGATTTGGTCAAATCATTCACTTCTGTAAACGTTAGAACATTATTCTATAAACATTTATGATTTTAAACTGGTGTCTGTGACCCCCAGACTCCCCACAATTGATTGAAACTAAGGATCATCGTAGGGGGGTCGCCCTGCAGTGTTTACCCACACACGAGCAGTCCCCTTAAATTTACTCCCAAAACGTGAAACGTATTGGAACACGGACAAAATAGTTTACGTCCCATCGTTCGCGCCGCCGATCTACATGTTTACCGAAACGAGTATATGTGCGTACGTAACGCTGAATAGATTTGAACTCAAAGTCAACTAGGACCTCATTGTTACGTGAGTTACATCATCGATGACGTGATGAATAGGCGCTTGACAGTCTGACAGACAACTGTAGAATGATGAACTAATGTCAGTTGAGTTGTGTCAGTGATAGAAACTACACTTAGTTGTTTTTTTTTGTGCGCGCAGAGGGACTCAGTTGTTTCGTGGACTTTTTGCGACGAGTAGAAGATTGGAAAGTGATTGAGATTCTGATTGAATAACACCTTATAGTTTGCTTCTCTTTTTTTCAGGCCATTTTCATTTTAGTGCATTTTGCCATTTAACATTTTTAAGTTATTTATTAAAATTCTTTGTTCAACAGTCAACATGGACAAGTATTTGATGGACAGAAGCGACAGGTTATTAAATTGATTAAATTCGTAAAAACTAACGGGACTCTGCGCCCCGTCTGGCACCAGCTTGGCATTCTTTTTCTTCTTCCGTTAACCCCTACCTCGTGTCTTGTACCAATTTTGTTTCACCCTGCGTCGTTCTTCCATCTACGTTTGTTTGGCGATTTCGGTGTATTATATCTGTCCGTCAGGAGGCACAACCCCATGACTGAGTCTTGCCTGTGTTGGTTGATGGGTAACTGAGCCGGAGGGGAGCTCTTGGGGGTCTTTGCTTTCCAAACTGGTAAATTTCCGAGGCTGACCGGCCATTTTTAAAACGATGGTTGGGTCAGGGGTCAACGGGCTTACCCTTCTGTTTAGGTCGGCGTTCCGAGTAGGGTGTCGCGACGGTAGACAGTGACTGCGCTGCGCTAGTTCGGACCCCCTTTTATCTTTTACTTTATACGCAGCAAATGTAGGCAGGCTCGTCGCTGTGTGACCTGTGCGTTGGCGTATCATGGCTCTTCTTGTGCGAATCATGAATGTTGCACCAATTGTGGAGGTTCCCATAGTGCGGCTTCGCGTTCTTGTCCCATATTCCTTTTTGAAAAGGAGGTCTTGGCTCTTCGGGACTCCCTCAGGCTTGACTTCTGTGAGGCCCGTCTTATGGTATAGGGACAGCTCGCCCTATCCGGCCGTCTCTTCTCTGACGTTCTCCAGGAGGCTGGTTTCCCCCGTCCTCCTCCCGGTCGTCCCACTCCTTCTCTGTCTTCTCCTCGTGGTCCCTACTTTGCTCCCTCTCTTTTGCCTTCATTTTGTCTCCTCGGTTCCTCCGTTGCGGCCTCCTTTGTCTTTGGTCTCTTCTCGTGTTCTTTCCTTTGTCGCGGACCGTGAGGCCGACCGAGCTGAGACGCTGAAGAGTATTCGACAGTTCCTCCAGGCGTCTGCCCCCGCTGTTCCTTACGTTCCTTTGCCTTAGCGCAAAGGGGATGGTTCCTCCTCACCCCGTTTAGAGTCCAAGCTCGCTGCCTCTGATAAGGCTTGTTTGGCCCCTGAGTTGTTGGGGCGCCCTCCGTTTTGATGCCTTCTCCTCCCCAGTCTTCGTTGGCTTCCCTGATTGGCATCAGCGATGTCATTGCGAAGGTGGAGGTTCACTCGGGTCCGTCTCCCTTGCCTCCTACCTCTGTTCCGTCTCCCTTGCCTCCTACCCCTGTTCCATCTTCCTTGCTACCTACCCCTGTTTTGTCTCCTTTGCCTCCTATCCCTTTTCCGCTTCCTTACCCTCTGCCCCTGTTCCTTAATCTTCTGACCCTGTTCCTTCCTCACCCTCTGACCCTGTTTCTTCCTTCCCATCCGGTCCAATTCCCTCTTTACTCTCTGACCTCGTTCCCTTCTCACCCTCTGTCCATGTTCCGTATTCTGTTTCATCTTTTTCGCATGTTAGCCCTCGTCCGTCTCTGTTCGATCTTCCTTTCCCTCCGGGCCATGAGCCGGCCACATTTGGAATTCGGTCTGGCTGTCAGCTGTCGCTTCCCGCCGTTCACGCTGCCAAGTCCGTGCTGGGTGCGTCCCCGGCTCACCGCCACTTGCCTTTTCTTCCCTCTGGGTCTTCTAGTTGTCGAGAACCTTTGACGGTTTCCGTCACTAGAATCCTGATGTTGGTGTTGATACGACAGTAATGTCTGTCATCCTAAGGTGAAATTGTCAAGTGGTTCTCCATAATTGGGAGGAACTCCAGCTCTTGCTTTCTAGGGTTCACCTTTGGTGGTCAATTTGAAAAAAATAAGCTTGGGACTCACCCCTTTCCGGTGCTTTTGCACTTCCGGGTGTTTAGTTCCATCCCCCCCCCCCCGCCGGGGGCGTGTCCCATGGTGGTGCTTCTCTTTTAATTTCCTCTTCGCTATTTTCGGCGCCACTTCTCCTCCATACTACCTTACAGGCTGTTGCTTCGAGGGATTCTATTTCAGGGCTTTTAATTGTTTGTAATGTGTACATCCTCCCGCATTATAATTTCAGTCGGTCTGACCTTTTAGAGCTCACAGGTCATTTATTTATCTACCTCATTTTTATTGCTTGGTGATTTTAATGCTTGCCACCCATCCTGGGGTGATACTGCCCGTAATCCCCGGGGCGGAGTGGTTGAGTCGCTTTTTTTATCTGATTCCCTTTGTCTTCTAAATTCAGGCGATTTCACTTCTTAACATGTTCAACGGATCTTACCATGTTCAATGGATTCTTTTAGTGTTGTAGACTAGTAGTCTTTATGTTCGCCAGACTGTTTCCTTAATTTTCGGTGGTCGATTCGGGATGACCTTTCTGGGACTGATCACTGCCTGATTGTCCTGTCGGCCACCCTTTCTGGCCCTTGCCTGTCCCTCCTTCCACGTTGAGATCTGCGGCGAGCAAATTGGGTTGGGTTCCAGGAGGCTTCCTTTACCGATGCCGCCCTGGGTTCCTTCGATACCGTAGATTCAGCGGTCTCATATTTCACGACCCATATTTCCGAGGCTGCTGAGCGCTTTGTTCCGCAGAACCTGACCGTTTCGAATAGGGTTGATCGGAACCGGGCTCGTGCCATCCGTCAAAGGACCCTTCTTCGTGCCCGCCGTGAGTCTTGGCGCCGCTAAGTATCTTCCATTTCTTCTTTCACGTCGCTGACTCGGGTTAGGAAGCAGGTTAATAAGATCCGTGGTCGATACGCTGGTCATGCCATCCCCACTCTGGACGGCTTCTCGATCATAAGGTCGCCATAGATTCTCGCCTTTTAGATTTTACCAGGTGCGCCACCTACTCTTATAATGCTCTATTTTCCGTTTATGAGCTGTGGGATGCTTTGTCTCACTGTGCCTCCACCTCTCCCGCTGATGATTTCATCCACTACGACTCTCTCCGTCGTCTCCATCCCCACTCGGAGTCATTTTTGGTTCACCTCTACAACCTGCTCTGGGTTAAAGGAATCTATCCGTCCTCCTGACGTGTGGGGGTTTTTCTACCCTTTCTCAAGCCCGGTAAGGACGGTTTGGATTCCAGCCACTATCGCCCAATTGCTCTTACGAGCTGCTTCAGTAATTTATTCGAGAGGATGGTTCAAGTTCGCCTCACATGGTTTTTGGAGTCCAACTCGCTCCTCTCTCCATTTCAGTGCGGTTTTTGCAGTGAAAGAATTCTCCCCAGTATTTTATAGGCGATTCTTGGACGACTGCATAATCTTGTTTCGTAAAGAACAACATGCATCTATATTTCTGGAACTCCTTAACAAGCAGCACCCTAAAATACAATTCACAATGGAGATCGAAAATAGTGGCTGTATGTCTTATTTAGACATCAAGATAACCCGTACTTTTCTATAGACTCTACAGCTAATACCCTCTCTGATTTACGAATTCTTGAATCCATATATATTTTAAATAGTAAACCCACACTTAACGACCAAACTACGTCTTACCCATTACATATTGCACGTTAGATGGTTCTGTTACTTTACCACCTTCATGTTAATTTAAGTTAATGTTTCCCTTACTTTGCCACTTTCATGTTAATTTATATAATGTTGACATTACCAATGCAATTCCATCAACTATAGTTTCAGTATCATGATTTATACAAAAAAGTGACATGTTAGACCATTGCCCTTATGTTACCTATCCCATGTCAATTAGAATTACTTTGTATTTATACTAAATATAATTCCAGTACCCAGATGATGAGGGTGGCCCTCGAAACGTTGGTTAAAATTAAATGAAGAAAGAAAACGCATTTCTTTTCTTCTGACCTGGTTCTCTTATATAAATTGAAACTCCGGACTATAAAGAACGATCCATATATATATATATATATATATATATATATATATATATATATATATATATATATATATAGTACAAGAGAAATAAGAATAGGACGCGAATGAGCAAATGAGACAAGAAACCGGAGTTTTTTTAAAGGCAAGAAAGAGGTACATTAGAAGAATCCAGAATCAAAGGGAGAAGAGGGCGGCATAGTGAAGGCGATCCTTTACCTAGAATACAGAAATAACGCCAGAGAAAAAAAGTTTTGAATTCCTGGCCGCGACTCGAACCCGGGTCTGCTGATTGCCGGTCAGATGCCTTACCGCTAAGCTACCAGGCACAGTAACTATATTTCGCCCAAATATACTGGGTTTGATGGGGTAACGCTTTGGGCGAAATATAGTTACTGTGCCTGGTAGCTTAGCGGTAAAGCATCTGAGCGGCAATCAAGCAAACCCGGGTTCGAGTCGCGGCCAGGAATTCAAAACTTTTTTTCCCTTGGCGTTATTTTCTGTCTTCTCGGTAAAGGATCGCCCTCACTGTGCCGCCCTCTGCTCCCTTTGATTTTGGATTCTTCTAATGTCCTTCTCTCTTGCCTTTAAAAAACTCCGGTTTCTTTGCTCATTCACGTCCAATTCTTATTCCTCTTGTACTATATGTATTTATAGTCAGCTACACCAGGTTTCTGCACCTTTCTTTCTGTCTTCAAATTTTATTTGAAAGACAGAAAATAAAAATGGCATAGCCCTGTGGTGGTTGTACAATCACCCGCAGATCTTGTAGTTGCTCCTTCGTTATATATATATATATATATATATATATATATATATATATATACAGGGTGACAACAAAGTCTGGGTACACAGGAATTTTAATATCTTATTTATTTATGTTATTTATGTTAAAATAACATAAATAAATAAAATATTAAAATTCATGTGTACCCAGACTTTGTGGACACCCTGTATATGTAGGGAAGTCGATATCCCACCCTAATAACAGAGGCTCTGTTCGGTCACCACAACGTCCTGGCTCTTGGCAGTGTAACCCTATTAATAACCCCCACTCCTCTCTCCCCTCGACTCGCGGACCACCAGAAGGCCTCCTCCAACCACGAGAAGTACGAATCATCAGATTTCTGGGCCAGCGAGCATAACATTGGTTAAACAGGCACTATTTCCCCCTAAGAGATTGGATCTAATTTTGCGTCATAAACGAAATTAGAGGAGCAGCGACCAAAAGCCAGAAGATGCCTTTAGGGCTACGTGAAAGACGCTCGGAGAAGAGTCGTTAGAGGAGCGAAGCTTAATTCCTAAGCTCTCCCCACCCTCCTCCCCCTACCCTCAGTGGGTTGGTAAGGTATATAGGCAAATAACTGGAGAAGAACGGGGAAGATCGAGTTAGAGATTGACACGACGAAGTCCGGCGGAATTGCCCGGCAATTAAAGAAAGGAACACAGAAGAAGCTCATGCTGAGCCAGTTCCTAGTGGTCAGCCCGAAAATCATTTTTTTTTTTGTATTAAGAATCACTCTCTTACATCTCTCGTCAGAGAAACCCTCTATCCCGGTTTGCAACAAAAACCAGAGATAGTCCTCGCCATTGAGGTATACCCAAAGTAAACATCCTCACTATCCCCTCACCCCTCCCATTCACCAGAGGATTTACTGTTTGCTCATCGCTCGTCAGTGCGAACTATTCGAAAATTAACCCGAAGATTGCAAAAAGCATACCTTCACGGTCCTGTTGTTTAAATCATCTGACTAAGACAACGTGCTTACGCCATCCGTCGCCTTCACCGAAATCACCTGTTGCTTAAAGCCCGTCTCCGCGCCAGTCGAACAGCTGGGTGTCTGTGAACACGCCCACGCGCCTAACCGCAAAAAACATTTTTTTCGTCTACATAAAAATTCAACGCCGGATTCACGTGTGTTTTTTTTTTAAAGGTAAAGAAATTCAATTATTTTTGAGTGTCAATTAGCGTCCAATATTAAAGTCAGATTAGAGTCAACCATTACTGTATATTCATTTGATTTAAATTAGTAAGTCTAACATAAGCTCGTTTATTCATAGTTTATAGTTTTTTTTTTTTTATATTTCACTTTTTTTGTTGTAATTAAAGATATATTTTCTTTAGAAGTATTTAATTCAATCCTCGAAACGTTGCACATGGCATTAGAAATCCACAAAGATTAAAAAACGTAAAATAATATGGCACTCTTAGAGAAAACGTAATCAAGAAGTTATTTAAGTACGTAACAAACCAGGGTCATTCTCCCCTCAGTCAAAATACGCCTCCCAAGACTGCACACATTCATACCCGTCTAAAACTAGTGCAGGTTAAGGCCCTCAAGAGGGCATCTGTCATCATCGATCTCGATGGACTTCTCAAAGCCAAGCCATATATATATATGTGGAAAATTTGAGAAACAAAATAAAAGTTAATACGTAATAAGTTCAATTATAAAGATATATATATATAAATATATATATATATATATATATATATATATATATATATATATATATATATATATATATATATATATATAACGGTAGCCCAAAAGTTACTTCACATTTTAAAAAATTAATAACACAAAAACTAATTAAGTTATAAAAATGGTTGATATATAAAATGAAAGAGGAGATCTTGGATTTTATTATTTAAATATACATGTAATATCCTTCAAATGTTCTTCATTATTGTTAAAAATAAGACGGATTCTTTACACCATATTTTCCATGACATTTTCCAAAACATCAGGAGGGATTTGGTCGATTTCTTCAATGATGTTCTGTTTCAATTCTTGAAGATAATTAGGTTTATTTACGTATACCTTTTCTTTAAGGTATCCTCCATAGGGCAAAATCTGGAAGGGTAAAATCAGGTGATCATGGTGGCCAAGAAACGTCCCTGGTCGGTTAATTTCAAAGAATCCGTCTTATTTTTAACAATAATGAAGAACATTTGAAGGATATTACATGTATATTTAAATAATAAAATCCAAAATCTCCTCTTTCATTTTATATATCAACCATTTTTATAACTTAATTAGTTTTTGTCTTATTAATTTTTTAAAATCTGAAGTAACTTTTGGGCCACCGTTATATATATATATATATATATATATATATATATATATATATATATATATATATATATATATATATATATATATATATATATATAAGTGTGTGTACAATTAAAACCACTGTTTTTGAGCATAACGTTTATTAAACCGGGACTAGTTTCGATATGTAGTAACAATATCATCTTCAGCCATTAACTAAGAAAAATCGACAAAGAAAACTGAAATACTGGAATATTTAATAACAGACAACTAACATTAATCTGGAGGCGTTAGTTGTAGGTGATTTACAATATCCTTTAGAATGAGGTTTAACTTTTTTGTTGTAAAAAGAATTGCTTATCATCATCATCGTCATCATTATCATCATCAATAACTCAATAATTTAAGGGGATTGTTTTGAGTATTTGAATAATAATGTCATCTCAGTTTGGTTTTGACTTATGTTTTTTATCAAAGTTATTCCTAATAATACTTTTATAATATCAAAAAACAAAATGGTGAAGTTCAGAAATATATATAAGTATCGAAATTTTGTGAATTTTTTAAACCCAAAAGAATTAAAAATGGTGAAGTTCATAAAATTTCGTGTAGCCGGTCTTTGATATCGTCAGTCCCAGTACTTTACATTCATCACTATAATTGTATCTGCCATTATCCTCGTTGATATTTGCTACCTTTCTTCTGAAAATGGGAACTATTCCAAATTAATCTCTGTTCGTACTGATTTTCCATTTGCGCTCATATTCATTCAATCTACGGATTTCTTCCGCAGTCGCCCTTGCTTAGAATTGAGCGTGCCTGTAGGGTGACACCACAACTTGGGTTATGTCACCTGCGAACTGTATATTCATGCAACCTTCCATTGCTGGAGGGGTGGCGGATGTCTGTTGTATATACCGCGTATAATAACGGACTCAGGCAACCACCTTGGTGGGGAACTCCAGCCTCCAGCTTGAAGGAGTCCCCACTGTGATTGCCCGTGTCTATATACGCGTATCTCTTGGATACATAATTGCATAGTAGCCTTTCCAGTTGGTTGTCCAATCCCAGCTGGAGTATTTTGTATTTCAAGCCTTGCAACCAAACTTTGTCAAATGCTTTGGACACGTCTCTACATACAATGTCTACGCTCTTCTTTTCGCCTTTGACTTTGGCTATTTTCTTAGTTATTAAGCATAGTGCCATGCCCGTGCTCCTATTCTTCCGAAACCCGAATCGGCACTAGTTATATAGGTTATATTCCACAAGATGTCTGTTTAGTCTCTTCTTTAGGATTTTTTCGTATACTTTACCAATAAAATCCAGTAGCGAAAGTGGCCTGTAATTTTCTACCCTCTATGGAGATTTTCCAGGTTTAGGGATGAAAATCATCTTAGCCACATTCAGATCCTTGGGAAAGTATCCTGTATTAACCAGATATTGAATACATTTTTCAATCCCTCCAAGGTCTTGTTCGTCGCTTCCATGTAATTTCTCATCGTGAGCCTTGAGACTCCTGGCGCCTTTTGCTTAAAGCTGCTTATTGTTTCTTTAAGCTCTGCAACGGTTAATATTTCTCTGTTATCCTAGTTGTTGTTTCTCAACTCGTCGACCGTCTCATAATGTTGTGTACTCGCCCTTGTTTGGTTGAGTTGTTTAATAATTGTGTCCTCAAAATCGTCTTTCATCCTAAATTTTTATCTTCTCCTTTGTAGGTTTTTCCTTCATTCTATCTAACCATTTTCAGAATTTCTTATGTGAATCTTCGATGTCTATCTTCTGGACATGGGCGTTCCAGTATTCTTGCTGCTCATCATATATCATTTGCGTTAGTTCTCTTTTCTTTCTTCTGAGCTGTTTATAAAGGTCTCTGCTATGTCATTCCCTCCGTATGTGTTCGGAGATATGTCTTATTTCTCCGTTCTTATTTATCATTATCGATGATCATCTGAAGTTTTGAATAGTTCTATAGGCTCTTTTCGGAATTGCAATTTCGTCTGCTGTAGTCGACGTTCTCCTTATTTCTCTGAGTCCCTGGTCGATCTCTTCTACAGTCGTTTCAGTATAAGTCCTTGGTTCGTATCTTTTTAATGCTTCCTTGTATTTCGTCCAGTCAGCATGGTAATAGGCTTTCCATTTTTTACACGGCTTCTGTATAGGATTCTGACTTATGATAAGCTTTGTAGCTATGTGGTCACTGACCAGTATGTCGACCGGCTCAAAGTAATAATTTAATAGGAAGAAGAAGTTCGCGAGGCAGATGTCTGTTTTCGATGCCACATTTTTGTTCAAATAGGTGGGGAATTCTGGCCCCCAATGTTTGAACCAATCCCCTGCCTATTATTGTTTTCAGATGCCTGTTCGCGTTGTTTCTTCTTCTGTACTCGCTCTGAGCGCAATGGGCGTTTAAATCTCCCATAAATATAACTGGATTTCTGCTGTTGAAGATTTTGTGAAATTGTTAATCGGCAATCCGTCTCTTCTTGGAGGGTTGGTACACCTTGGCTATTGTAAGGTTGGTTAATTCTAATTTTATTTCTACTTTCGCATATGATTCGGTTAGTCCTTCCTGTGTCCCGTAGTCTAGTTCCTTCTTGATTGCTATTGCTGCCTTGTCAAATCTCTATCTCGAGGGGTTTTTCGCTACTACATAGTAATTCTATATACTGATTTTTTTAAGTTACTAGTCTAGCCCGTGCCCAGATATCAAAATAACGACTTGGTCTAATTCTCGAAATGTATTTCCATATACGTATTTTTTACCTCTCCAACCGTTTGTGTTTATCTGTAAAATTTCCAAGTTACATTTGTCCATTTCCATAATTGTTCAAGGGTTTCCGTAAATTTACGTTGATCTCGATTACCGTTTTTTCTTCTTTCATTTATTTTGTTCACGTCTACACATGAACTCTTGTTTTCCTTTACGTGAAAGTGATGACAACAGGGTCGGAGATTGTTGTCTCCACGTTAGATTTTTGCTCAAGTTGGATTTCTTTTTCTTTTGTGCCTTTCTTCGCGTGATTCTTGTTTCCTGAGTATATTCTTCAGTGCTACTACCTGATCCTGTTTCTTCGCTATTTGTTTATTCTCTTTCATCTTCCTTGTTTTCCTGTTGCTTGGTTTCTTAATTAGTGCTTTTGTGGTCTCATCGTCAATCTTGACTTTAAATATGGCCGACGAGTCCACATCCTTTGAAAGCTTCATTGGCTCGAGGCCGTTTGCTTTCAGCATTCTATTCAGTGAGTCCGCGTAGCTTCCTGGGCTAGCAATGTTCACGATGTGTGCATGTAAAATGCACGTCAGTATTTTAACATTGAGTGTGCCATCTATGTTGATTTGTGTCTCTGTGTTTCGCTGAGGCGTCGTCTATTTTGCTGCTGTTGCGTAGGTTATGTTTCTTTACCCCTTCATTCTTTCTTCGGTTTCCTTTCTTTTGATAATTTCTCTTCTTTTCGGGCATGACATCACTGTGGTCCAATGGGGTCCTCCGCAGTTGATACATTTTTTAATTGTATTTTGGCATGCTTTGTTTGTGTGTCCTTGTGTTCCACACTCTGAACACATTACAAGGTATTTGGGGGGGGGGGCAGTCGCTGGTTATGTGATCTTCCATTGAATAGCAACGGAAGCATATTTGAATGTTTACAAATGCGTCTTGCTGGATATTAGCTTGCGATATCCTTGTACAGAAAGCAATCAGCCCTTTCTCCATAATTTGCGAGGCCATTTCTGTATTTTCACACACAATTTTAAAAACATGGATGTGTTCCCTGAATTTAATTACGCCATGGTTGTTTCGCTTCTAGCTCTTCTTTGGTGTCTTGAGGTGTGTGCATGCCTACCCAAGACTCAACTTTCCTACCCACTACAGATCTATTCGCCGTGATTTGAGAGCGAGTTTTTGCTTCTAAGTAGATCTTGTTTAGAGCGATGCTGCCCACAAAAGATAGGAGTTTCTCAACATCCTTATACTCGGGATAAATCACCATAAACCCAGTTGGTACCTATAAACACTTGATAAACGGGATCTGTAGATCGTTAAAGATCTGTTGAGCCACTTTTTGCGGTGTCTTCTTCTTTCCGTTGAGTTTGAGTCGTAGGGGAGCCGTTTAATGAATTCCATCTTGAGTCAAAAAAGGGGGGGAGCCCCCCCGTTTCTACTCTGGAAAGGGGTACAGGATCTAAGAGACTAAGCCCTATTAGATGTGTGCCTATTGCTTCCTTAAATACCTTCGTATTAAACGCACTCCGCAACCCTCCTACCTCAATGGGCCTACTCTAGCAGACGCCTCTCCAATTCCTCCAGTTCGTGTCCTTAAGGGACCCCTTCTTCGTGCCCCCTAACAGGGCTTCTTTCCGGGGTTCACTACACCGTACTACCAAGGAGATCTGGGCGTAAGGGGGTTGCGTTATGTTGCGAAGCGATAAAAGAAGGAAAAGATTTAAAAAGCGTGAAGTGTGGATAATACCCCTTTATGAGGGAAACTACCCCGTAATTAGAAACAGGAGGCCTCTCCAATCAATCTAAGCACGCATTAATATTGAGTCCAACGTCGTAGAAGATTCTTTGTGAAAAGTTTTCACGTATTCACGTATGTAAAACCCACGTTGTAACTTGCCGCCTTTACCACAGAGTAAAGTAAGGAAAACGTCAGATTTACAGTAAATCAATGAACAGGGGCAGGAGATACATTGCCTTAAATAGTGGAGGGGGGTTAGACTGCCAACCTCTAGACCCTAATTTGGCGGAAAAAATTCCTGAAACAACTTCATTTGAGATTTTATGGGGTTTATCATGAACAAACTAGGACTAAGGTTGAAATTTGGTAGCGTGTTAATGGAGATACATTCTAATATGTTTCTCGAGATATAATTACTGCATTTTGAGACTGGTTTGGCACTATTGCAATTAATGGTATGGTTAAGATTGTACATATGTAGAAAAAACGCAGATTGTTCACTGTGATAACGTACATTGTCTTGATGTTACTCAACCTGGACTTCTAGTTCTTTCCCGGTTTGTCCATAATAACATTTTTGGTAGTTATTGCAGCTTATCGAATAGATAATGCAAGGTCGAAGGGAGGAATTTTTGACAAGGATGCGCTAAATTGTAGTCTCGTACTTAAAAATAACATTTATGTTCAGAGGCTTAAGTAAACGAGATAATTTAATGAAATCAAATACGATAGTTATTAAATCATAATTCTGCATTTAAATTTCAAAATATTATTTCTTATTTGTGTGATTAATCATTCTATCGCATCGAATAAGTTAGCTAATTCAGAACCTCATTGTGAAGAAAGTGAATATTGGATATAGAAGATAAATTAAATTTAACCCTAATGAATGCGCTCCAAGTGAAATCAAACACCATAAAAAATACTATTTACACTTATTCTTCTCTTTCATATAACAGTATTATATGGCACCCTACGGTGGAAGTGGCAATGTTCTTTTAAAAATCAGAATTACGAGGTGCCTGAATTCTCGACGACGTCGCGGCTTTCAACCGAGAGACTGCCCTACGTCTTCGAGCCTCCCGGGTTCAAAATATTTTTGCTATTAAGATCTAATGCTGGGAGCATATTGTCCAGAGGACACATGTTACATCAGCGCCCGTCATTTGATAGAGCTCTCGGTATGAAACAGAAAGTTAGCCTTTTCTTGAACTAGACCCTACTGGTAAATGGGGCTCATTCTGCCCAGCCGACCATAGTAAGTGGTCTTCAGACACTCTATGGTTCGCCTGTACTTGTAACACCGCACTCTACTATAAACTTCATGGAAGGAGTATTCTATGTTAAGGAACTCAAAAACTAATCTTTAGAAGACATCGGAAGAGCTGGTTGACCAGAAAGAAATTAAAATCGAACGAGTGATGTGAAAACAGGAGAAGCTTCGAAACTATAACCCTTACATTCTTCGTCAAGTTCGATCGCTATAGGCTCCCTGAGTATGTGCGAGCTGGTTGATATCGCTACCGCGTTAAGGCATTCGTGTTATTATGGCGGATATGCTGCCACTAAAACCACTTCGGTCATACTAAAAATCTTGTCGACGTGCAAATTGGAGCAAACCAAAATCTGCCTGAACTGGTCTATGGTCGTAAATGATACAACTATATCTAGTAAGGCCGAATCTATTAAATCCAACGAGTTGTACTCTACTTCCTTGAAGCTACGTCACTCGTATTTAACGAAGGGCTTTACCTTTCAGATTACGCATCGAATCTCTTTCCTAAAACCTAAGAAATACGTTCTGTTGCGGCTTGTCTGATTTAGAACCTCCCTAACCTCTCAGTTAAAATATCCCTTCCGCCCCTGGCCCCTCCAAACTTACGAGCACTGAAACCACCGCGCCCAGTCCACCGGGTACTACTCTGGTAGGACTGAAGGGAATATAGTCTTCCCCCTTCCCCGGCTAGAACCAGGTCCTCCACTCTCCCTCACTCGCTCCCCGCGCGACTAGTTTTCAAAAAGCAAAGCGACTCGCGACCTCTCTTCTTTAGCCTCATGGTAGGAAAATTTCCTGATGGTTCCAATGTCTGCTCCAAGAAATTATGGAAGCATGGCTCCCAAAACACTGTCAAAGACTGAAGGGGACGCTTTAGAAAGTCTTGCCCCTCTAAAGTACTAGGAGTTATCGAAACCAAACTCGCCCCATCCACCAAATGTTTCGAGGCAGGAGGAAAGAAACGCTCTTACATCGATCCAAACCTCCTCCATTAATCCACCGAAAGCAGAACATCTTCATCACTTTCCTCGTCAAGCAGCCCCGTAATATTCTCCTGCAAGAAGGCGATTCTCATTCTCCTGTGTGTCTTTTTTATCAAGAATGGCCCCAGCATCCCCTTCTAGCTAGGCCTGGAATGGATTTTCCATCAATGGAGTTGCGTTGACCCTGGGTTAACTGAGGAGAGTTGCGGATACTCGTCTAATCCCGTTACCCTTAAGCTGTTTGCCTTCAGGATACCATATTGGCCGCGTGTTCCTGACCTACCTTCTGAGGTATAAGGGTTTTGCAACCCCAACACCATAGGATAAGGACCGGGGTGAGGTTGATGAACGAGCAGTGAAAGTGCGCCTAGGTTTATATTCAGCTGTTAGCTTGACCTCAATGTTGCAAACTTCCACCATGTGGCGGCACGTTTGCCGAGGAGGATTTTCTTCATCAGAAATTTGAACGATAGGCACTCTCTCGTGTGGAAGTACACGTCAGTCGGATGACCGCCCACAGAGTCGCAGAGAGGCTCAAGAATGAAGAAGACCTCAAAGTTCGACATCGTTCAGGCAGACCCTAAGTCATCAACCGTTTGGCTGTGAGAAAGGCCTTCAAACCTGCTCTGAAGCTCAAAATTACTGTTTCGCGAAGAATAAAAAATTTTCCGTGGCCACGGTACTCAGGGCCTTTGAGGAGTAGGGTGGCAAGAGCTTGAGGTGCGTGAAAAGGCCTCTATTCAACGACCTTATGCAAGAAAAACGTCGGGGGTGTCTTCGTCGCCTTCTCAGCCACTTGAAGAACCATAGCAATTAAATTCTCATTTTTTTCTGATGAAAAAACCTTCACGGTCGATCCGGTCATCAAAAAGCAGAACGACTGCTTGATAAGATTCGGCCAGGACGTCTCCGAGGTCCGCTACGTGTCAACGACCAAGCAACCGACCTCCGTGCTGATGCTCGGCGTGGTGGCTTCAAATGGCGAGAAGATGCTGCAAAGAGTTTGCTCCCACCCACAAGGCCAAGATCGTGCAAGAGTAGTTTGGGTCAAACAAGAATCCTGATCGAAGGATTTGGGGGCACCGCAGTCGCCTGACCTCAATCCCCTCAACTACATTATGTAGGCCCATGTCGAGGCCAAGGCCTACAAAGTCTGCTACAACAACTACGACGAACTGTAGTCATCCCCTCAACCGCGTGGGCGTTAGCATAAGGAAAGACTGACCACAACGTGCACGCGGACTTCAGGTCTCTCCTAGAGCGCGTGCTCATTACCGAAAGCGGCCAAATGGATTAATATTACAATTTAAACACAAATTTATATGTTAAAGCACTACAAACGTGTCTATCTGCATCAAAACTATCATTGAGAGATTCATAATAAGTGTAACATGACTTTTGCAATACCATCTATCTCTACAGCCGAGCTTATTACAATACATTGCTCAGTACTCTAGTTTTGGCTCCTTATCAGGTGCGAAGACCTAATTGTGACTTATAGACTCACAGCGCACGCTGAGTTTCCTTGAGTCATTATAATATCTGCATTCTCTAGTTTGCTTTAGCCGTGATACGACGGCTGCTGTGAACTGGGGGGTTGTTAAGATTGCCTTCTGCTCGGTTCTTTAACATACATATAAGAATTGAGGGAAATTAGTGCGCTGATGAGGACGCCAGACTGTCTACACGGGCTGGATGACCAAACAAGCGTATATCTCCTCCAAAACCTAACTCCATGCAGGATTCGTGACAGTCATTTGGGCAGTATGGCAAAGAATATGGAAGATAACAGCAGGGAATTTAAAGTTGAGCAGTATTGCCCCCTTATTTTACAGATGACTTTCTTCAGATGCTTCGACGGTTTTAGATTGGTTTCTGGTACACCACATGTGGCGCTCCAGACGCCTGTCTCCCGTGCTGGAATGAGGTTCCTGCACACTGGGATGTGGTGGGATCGAGTTTTGGAAGAAGAGGGCATCCTCCACAGTAATGAATATTTTGGGTTGTTGGGCGCATGACCAAGCCCTGTTAAAGGCGGGTCTCTGTCCTATCCCTAAAGGTATCTTTTTCTTTCCTTATCTTTGTAATTTTATCTTGCTTTCATAGTTTTCTGTTTATTTATTATTATTTTTAATATAGCCTAAAGATTGGCTTGGGTTTTTAATTTCGGTGAGTGCGCTCTTGCTGGCGGCCCCTAGATGAGATCATAAAAGAAAAAAAAATCATTAGCGCAAGACCCAAGTCACGTTCCTTTTAAGTAAACCCTTTGGTTCACGTGGCTAATCTTGGCCATAGTGATAAACTGAGTTGTCTCCGATCATTTAATGGTACATCTTTGGGTGACCCCTTTCTATTCTGTACTTTGTAAAGGAAGTTGTGCTTATCAAGAAACTGGTAAGCTATAGAGTCAAGGGTATTACTGAGCAGCTGACTGCTCCTTGGGTGGTCAAGATACATTGCGCAAGATTCGAGAAAGTAGGGAATGGTTTCTAAATTCATCCCAAGGCGCTTCGTCACTTTCGACCCATATAAACACCATTAATCAGTGCTTGTTGGCTGGAATCGCTACCGCAATAAGGGATAAGTGACATTACCGCTTCGGCCACACAAATAAATCGTATAGACGTGATAATTCGGGTTAACTCCAGAGAAGTCAACGGGCGTGCAATAACGCAATTTTGCCGCTAAGTTCTGGAATGTAACAGAGCCATTGGCGCTTACCGAGAATAATAGCCCTAAGGAAGTCTGTCTCCGAGTGGCCCAGATTCATCCCAGTGAGGGCTCTCCTTGCAAATAAGGCATTCACAATTCTTACGATGGATTTGCCAATGATTCTGGAATAATTTGGAGCTTGGAAAGCTTGTTTTTCCCGTTTCTTCTGAGAAATCTTTCTAGGAAACAATGTTGCGTGCATCCCTACTGCTCACCTTCTCGGGGTCTAATTGTTTAATGACTACAACACCGCAGGATGAGCAAAGCCTGGGCGGTTCAATGCCCAATTTATACCAAATGGGATTGTATCCTTATTTCTTTAGATCTCCATACTTCCCTTACATGGGTATTTGTCCAGCACCACCTGAAAGGAAAGAACCCTCTTATTTTTCTTTATTTTTCACCTCATTCGACCGGCTTTGATAAGACAAAGCTCCACCGCATTGCAGTGCTGTTTGTGTGCCATTTGCTTCGTTTCGAATAATTGCACGTTGGAACCCAACCCTGGGAGAGGGGAAGAGGCAGAAATCAAGGTCTATCCCAAAGACTAGGCCCGTACGTAAATAGTTAAAGGGTTGGATATCGGTTCCCCCACAAGGGGAACCCATATGCAACAGGAGGGATGACAGGTCATACCGGCAAGGAAAACCTGGCCTACTCAGTCGTTAGCCATACATGTAAAGGCTGGGGTCTTCTCCCGGGCACGTTATGCACCGTATTTTCTAAGCCTGTCCTCTTCTATACCCTTTAAATAGCGTCTTCTAGTCCTGCCAGACATAAAGGTGGAGGCTGCTAAAGGGGAGACCTTGATAGTATAGACGCCCTCCTGGTTCCAGTGGCCACAAAGATTTTTTTTTCAATTCGCCACTCTGGTGAATGCCTTCAAGTGCATAAGTCACCGCACTTAAAATTCTAGCCTAAAACTAGGCTATTCTAAAATTCGCAAGAAAAAAAAACAAAGAAGAAAAACAAAAAAATAACAAGAAGGAAGCACGCTCCGGCCTCAGGAGAGGCTCGCATCCTCCCTGCCTAGGAACATGCGAGCTACACAGAGCCAAATAATTTGCAGGAAGCTAGCCACTTCCAAAGAGTCAGATAGACCGCAAGTCTGAGTATCCGAACCCACCCCGGGGACAAGGGACAATCGGTATCGACCCCGATCATTTCGATGCGGGGACACGTAACATGCTCAAAGACCAAGCACACTGGTACATTAAAAAAAGAATGTGCTGAACAATCTGAGGGACATAACAGTAGTCGCAACAAAGGCAGGCGAGCACCCTATCAAATGGCGGTGCGTCCCATGAGTATGCACAATTGAAGACGACTAAAGGCGACCTGAAGGTGTCGAGGTATTGGAGGTTAGACCCATAGTAACAGTCACTGCAAGCAGCCCAGAGGCCTTTCTTTATTCCTGCCATGTAGTCGGTGCAAGAACTAGCAAAACGCTGGTTTGGTCGCCCAGTCTTCGCGGACGTTTTTGGCGCCCTCATTCCCTACAATTCCCGCATTTAAGGGAATCCAGCAAAAGATAATTTCGACATCCAATCCGCTCGTCGCAACCATGGCGACACGGATACCACAAACAAAAGGGTGTGGAAATTCCAATGCCCCGAGAGTAATTAGGGCGCTTTGTGAGTCGCTAAAGATCACATACGATATTCGAACTTGGTAAGAGGCATTATCTCTCGTACCCAGAGGTGTACTGCAACAGCTCGGCTGAGAATACAAAAACAACGCCTGGTAGAGCCTCGCAACCCTTAAATAGAGGTGATACGGCGTGGAAACCGACCCCCTGTTGTGACTTGGAGCCATCAGTATAAACTGTCACGGTTCCAGCGTGACACGAAGTGTGCTCCAAAAAGGCCGAACGCAATACTCCCGGCGCTGTAAAAGCTCAGAAAGTAGAGGAGTGGCAACAAATAGTCAAAGATGGTACCCTCCAGGATGGCGTCCTGGGCAGAACCAGGGGCACCACTTGCCCGAGAGTTACACCGAGCTCTTGAAGGAGTTTCTTAACCCTAAGCTCAAATGGCTTAAGGTAGGACTGGCATCTCTCAGCGGTATATGCTACGTCGAGATCAACTGCGGATCCAGTGAGAACTGCTGGTGACTTAGTAAGACACCGGGCTCGTGCCTACTGCCAAATAATGCACTGTGAAACGCACAGAGCGACGGTCATCACCTTAGCATCGACAATTAGACTCTCAATGGGGGAGGTGTGAAAGGCACCAGTCGTCAGGCGAAGGCCGGTGTGGGGGATAGAGTCCACCTTCAGCAATGCACGCTGGGTTACGGATACATAAAACTCGCATCCGTATTCAAGCTTTAACGAGCAAAGGATCGATAGAATAGTAAAGCAGTAACCCTATAAGCACCTCAGGCGCTGAACGTCACGGAACGAAGAATGTCCATGGCGCGGGTACAAGTGACCCTAAGACTATGAATATGAGTCTCCCGGGTGAGGGGTAAATCAAATACAAGACCAAGGAAACGGTGCGAATCTATCACTTCCATGTGAACTACATTTAGAGTCAACGCCGGGCCAAGGTGGAGCCATGGATTGCGGCAGAAGTGCACCACCTTAGTCTTGACCAAGGAAAACCAAAGCCTGTTTGTTTCGGCATATCAAGAGACCCAGTTCAATGCCTGTTCGAGTCGACACTCTAGAGTTGGCATTTGGGCCACACCAAAAGAGATTGAAAGGTCGTTCGTGTAGAGCGTAACTAAAACATCTTCTGGCAAAGAGTGGGACAGTGATGTCAGTTCCCTGCCGGACACAATCTTCCTGCTTCAATGGGCGGGAGAGCCACCCCTTCCCCAACCGTACGCTGAATCGACGATCTGGCAAAGATTTTGAGATAAAGATTGGGAGGCGTCCCCTCGCCCACATTGTGTGGAGCGTTTCCTTGATATCGTATCGCTATGCGGTAACATAGGCCTTTTCCAGATCGAAAAACACCATGGCGAAGTGTTGTCTACGATGGGAGGCCTCGCAAACATCTTTTTGCAGTCGGAGCAGAGCATCCGACGTGAAGTGGAACTTACGGAAGCCACACTCTGCGGAAGACACCTGGCCTCCGCTGTCTAGAAAAAAAAAGGCTAATCTAACATTTACAAATTTCTCCATCAACTTGCACACGCAGGAGGTTGGAGAGATTGGGCGGAAACCGGCCGGGGCTGAGTGATCTCTCTACGGTTTGCGAAAAGCGAGCGCAGTAGCGATTGGGAAGGAGTCTGGGAGGATACCCTCTATCTAGATCTTGTTGAACAAATATAACATAAAGGCCATGCCTTGCTCATCCAGGTAGCAAAGCATGGCATACAGGATGTCGTCCGGACCAGGGGCGGTTCCGCACAATAATCGAGAACGGAAAGTAACTCACCCCACTTCTGGGAATAAATTCCAGTGCAACCTTCCTCGACATCAAGACGCGCATTGAATGCTGGTGGAGCAACATCCAAGCTAGAGCATGCGGAGAAAGCGGTCGCGAAGCACTCCAGCACGAACGCAGGGTCCGATATTACGGTCTCATTCTCCTGAAGAACAGGAGGATGGTCCAGCGTAAACTTGCCGCGAATACTTTTGACTAACTTCAACACTTCTGCTCTAGGGGTCTTCCCGTTAAGTTAGGGGCTGGCCAGATCCGGCTAGCGAAGGCCTAGCGTCTGGCCTACCAACTTGCTCGGTATTAATCTTACATTCCGGCCTGCGCCCCCCCCCCCAAAAAAAAAAAAAAATTATGCCGAACTGTATCTGTCTCAGTAGGTTCGTAGAGGGAGAGGAGAATGAGTCATACGTCTGGCAGTGAGAATGAGTAAAAAATGAGAACAAAATGCATTTCCCTCATATATACGAAATATTTCATAGAGACTAAAGTTGTAGAGGAGGCAATTCTAAAGAAAAATGATTGACTTTTTCCACTGCGATGAATCCTTCTTCCGTAACCTCGTCCTCCCTTCTAGCAATTTTCCAAAATGCATTGCGCATGTTGAGCGCATCGTGACCATGTTTGGCAGCACCTACTGTTGCGAACAACTCTCCTCCAAAATGGATTACACGAAGTCTCACCTTCGCTCTCAACTTTCGGACCGCCACCTCAATGACATTCTTCTGTTGTCTACCTCATCCATCGAGCCGGACATTAAACATTGAAAAAAAAATATATATATATATATATATATATATATATATATATATATATATATATATATATATATATATATATATATATATATATATATATATATATATATATATATATATATATATATACATATATATATATATGGGTGTTTCTCAAAAGAAAATTGAAATTTCACTCTAAACACCAATTTTTGTTCCATTAGGTATAAAAACAATGATCGCCAAATATCGTGCAATTCAATTGATATTTAGGGCTGCCACTCCAAGGTTTAACATTTACCTTAATATTTATGAGAGAAAAACAATGCTTTTTGAAGAGCTTTTGGTTAAAAGCGGGATCTCGCAAAAACTTCGTGTCATAATGGATGTTCTAATTATAAAAACGTTTTGTTCTTGTTAATCTTTTTTATTATCTTAACAGGAAATGAGAAATCTCACAGAAAAATGAAAAAAAGGAGAAAATATTCATTAATGCATTAATATGAATTCAAGAATATTTTGGGGTTTTTTTTAAATAAATGCATTGCGTATATTGTTCTTAAGTATTTGTGAATGCAAATAGTCGCTGTGTTAATTAACATGCTATTTGCATGGTTACAATTGATTGTTAAATTGTAAGAGTTCAGCCGTAGCAAATTGAATGGTTGCAACATTTAGTTAATTTACTATATTACCAGGATACGAGACGTAGACCCACTCTTACTTGTATCGGACCAACCTCTTTCCCCAACCACCACCCATTGATAGAGGATGATTATTTGAGACCTAGCGGGCCGGCTCGCGGCGGCCTGTAACTGTGTAGCTGCTATAATATTACTGCCACTCATTGATGCTTGAGTAAGGGTTTCTTCCGGCTATCAGGGAACTTGAGTCTGTGCTCCGAAACTACTTTAAGCAAAAACTGAATTTGATCTTCATCTCGTGTTAAATGGCAATGTCATCACGCGTTATGCATTGTCATTGACAACCTTGAGGTTAGAAATGACAGACGAGGCTCTCTTAAAATCAATGTTGCTTTCCCAAGTTTCTGGGTCAGAGCGTTAGAAGGAATGTGGCAGTGCCAGCTTTGTGAAAAGGGACATTGAGTTCTTGCTACAGAAATCTTCTAGCTTGGATGATGAAACAGAGTCCTCTTTCAAATTGATCCGCTTTAGGGGTTTCTTTGCACCTTCCTTATTTGATATGACTTCAACCATGGCTCTCTTTGTATTTGTTGAGACCAGATGATCAAACAAAGCCATTGCCACCATTTCCTCTGACAGATACCAGAGGTGTTGACTTAACCTTGATGCAGTGGCTTTAGCTATGGTCTTGTTGTGGTAACCAGCCATAGATTTCAGCATCTCAAGGTCTTGATGGGGAGCAGCTGCTGCCAAAGGAGCCCGTATCCATGCCTTGACATACATAGTACAACGAAGATGCAGATCTCCCGAAGTCCTTTCTCTTCACGACGAGGCAACTGGAACTGTGTTCGCAGCATCCACACTTTCAATGAGTAAATTGCTTTACTCATCCATCTGGCATGGTGCATTGGCCCATGAGTCAACAAACGAAGCCCTCGTGGAGGAGTGCCTCCAAGGAAGATCAGAGACAACTCTACCAACTCACGGTAGTCATCTCAAAGACTAAGATTCTTATTCTTGAGAACATCTTCAAAGAAAGTTGTTAGGTTGTCTTTACTATTAATCAGAAACTGTTCTACCTTAACACTGTCAGCTCCAGTGCTTATTGAACCTGAACCATGATCAATGGTGTGCCAATGTGTTTTAAACCTCTTGAAAAGAACTACTTCAGGGCAAGACATTGTACCCACTGAGGCGGTAGAAGCTGCTCCAAGAACGAGCTTAAGAACATGGTGGCGGCCGGCCAGATACAAGAGATCTTTCTTCAACTGCTGTTGCAGGATGACATAGGTTCCGGAAAACTTTCCTGTATTGGTGGCTGTGGTGTCGAATCCCATCCCTACAAGCTGATCTTCCAGGCCCCAGTTTCTCAATGCTGATAAGACAGCATTTGCTTGCTTGCTTGCTACCTGTTCCACTCCTGAGTTTGGCAACACACAGGAGCTGACTGGTACCAATACCAGTTATCAGAACTGGAAGCCTCTCTACATGCTGATTTCCAGTGAGATCTTTCATCAACTTCCCATCCCAGTGCACGATGAGTGGAACATCTTGAAGCTCGTCTTTAAGTCAGGGTGTAGCATGGGCTTGGGTACGATGTTCTATTCACTTCCGGTGAATGGAGCTTTGATTTATGTTTAAGTTTTCAACATTATAATCTAAGCTGGAAGCTGTCTCTGGAAGAATGAATGTTGCAGCTCTTAAAGACGTTTTAGTCCGGTCAAGGGCAGCAGCTAATGTCGGCGTCACAATATTCCCCACGCGTGCGCGCTTAGACGGAGGCGGAACTGCCCTAACAGCTTCCGAAGGCCTGCCGACACCCTGATCTTGATCACTCTCTGTGTCATTAGATTCATTACCTGATGAGGACGAACTGGTGAGAACCGCTTTGTTCATTAACGCCTCCTTTTCAACTGTTGTTCGCTGACGACGAGCTACACAGAGCCAAATAAGTGCATAAGTCACCGCACTTAAAATTCTAGCCTAAAACTAGGCTATTCTAAAATTCGCAAGAAAAAAAAACAAAGAAGAAAAACAAAAAAATAACAAGAAGGAAGCACGCTCCGGCCTCAGGAGAGGCTCGCATCCTCCCTGCCTAGGAACATGCGAGCTACACAGAGCCAAATAATTTGCAGGAAGCTAGCCACTTCCAAAGAGTCAGATAGACCGCAAGTCTGAGTATCCGAACCCACCCCGGGGACAAGGGACAATCGGTATCGACCCCGATCATTTCGATGCGGGGACACGTAACATGCTCAAAGACCAAGCACACTGGTACATTAAAAAAAGAATGTGCTGAACAATCTGAGGGACATAACAGTAGTCGCAACAAAGGCAGGCGAGCACCCTATCAAATGGCGGTGCGTCCCATGAGTATACACAATTGAAGACGACTAAAGGCGACCTGAAGGTGTCGAGGTATTGGAGGTTAGACCCATAGTAACAGTCACTGCAAGCAGCCCAGAGGCCTTTCTTTATTCCTGCCATGTAGTCGGTGCAAGAACTAGCAAAACGCTGGTTTGGTCGCCCAGTCTTCGCGGACGTTTTTGGCGCCCTCATTCCCTACAATTCCCGCATTTAAGGGAATCCAGCAAAAGATAATTTCGACATCCAATCCGCTCGTCGCAACCATGGCGACACGGATACCACAAACAAAAGGGTGTGGAAATTCCAATGCCCCGAGAGTAATTAGGGCGCTTTGTGAGTCGCTAAAGATCACATACGATATTCGAACTTGGTAAGAGGCATTATCTCTCGTACCCAGAGGTGTACTGCAACAGCTCGGCTGAGAATACAAAAACAACGCCTGGTAGAGCCTCGCAACCCTTAAATAGAGGTGATACGGCGTGGAAACCGACCCCCTGTTGTGACTTGGAGCCATCAGTATAAACTGTCACGGTTCCAGCGTGACACGAAGTGTGCTCCAAAAAGGCCGAACGCAATACTCCCGGCGCTGTAAAAGCTCAGAAAGTAGAGGAGTGGCAACAAATAGTCAAAGATGGTACCCTCCAGGATGGCGTCCTGGGCAGAACCAGGGGCACCACTTGCCCGAGAGTTACACCGAGCTCTTGAAGGAGTTTCTTAACCCTAAGCTCAAATGGCTTAAGGTAGGACTGGCATCTCTCAGCGGTATATGCTACGTCGAGATCAACTGCGGATCCAGTGAGAACTGCTGGTGACTTAGGAAGACACCGGGCTCGTGCCTACTGCCAAATAATGCACTGTGAAACGCACAGAGCGACGGTCATCACCTTAGCATCGACAATTAGACTCTCAATGGGGGAGGTGTGAAAGGCACCAGTCGTCAGGCGAAGGCCGGTGTGGGGGATAGAGTCCACCTTCAGCAATGCACGCTGGGCTACGGATACATAAAACTCGCATCCGTATTCAAGCTTTAACGAGCAAAGGATCGATAGAATAGTAAAGCAGTAACCCTATAAGCACCTCAGGCGCTGAACGTCACGGAACGAAGAATGTCCATGGCGCGGGTACAAGTGACCCTAAGACTATGAATATGAGTCTCCCGGGTGAGGGGTAAATCAAATACAAGACCAAGGAAACGGTGCGAATCTATCACTTCCATGTGAACTACATTTAGAGTCAACGCCGGGCCAAGGTGGAGCCATGGATTGCGGCAGAAGTGCACCACCTTAGTCTTGACCAAGGAAAACCAAAGCCTGTTTGTTTCGGCATATCAAGAGACCCAGTTCAATGCCTGTTCGAGTCGACACTCTAGAGTTGGCATTTGGGCCACACCAAAAGAGATTGAAAGGTCGTTCGTGTAGAGCGTAACTAAAACATCTTCTGGCAAAGAGTGGGACAGTGATGTCAGTTCCCTGCCGGACACAATCTTCCTGCTTCAATGGGCGGGAGAGCCACCCCTTCCCCAACCGTACGCTGAATCGACGATCTGGCAAAGATTTTGAGATAAAGATTGGGAGGCGTCCCCTCGCCCACATTGTGTGGAGCGTTTCCTTGATATCGTATCGCTATGCGGTAACATAGGCCTTTTCCAGATCGAAAAACACCATGGCGAAGTGTTGTCTACGATGGGAGGCCTCGCAAACATCTTTTTGCAGTCGGAGCAGAGCATCCGACGTGAAGTGGAACTTACGGAAGCCACACTCTGCGGAAGACACCTGGCCTCCGCTGTCTAGAAAAAAAAGGCTAATCTAACATTTACAAATTTCTCCATCAACTTGCACACGCAGGAGGTTGGAGAGATTGGGCGGAAACCGGCCGGGGCTGAGTGATCTCTCTACGGTTTGCGAAAAGCGAGCGCAGTAGCGATTGGGAAGGAGTCTGGGAGGATACCCTCTATCTAGATCTTGTTGAACAAATATAACATAAAGGCCATGCCTTGCTCATCCAGGTAGCAAAGCATGGCATACAGGATGTCGTCCGGACCAGGGGC
The DNA here is from genome assembly GCA_963969495.1 of Ceratothoa steindachneri. NCBI lineage: Eukaryota > Metazoa > Arthropoda > Malacostraca > Isopoda > Cymothoidae > Ceratothoa > Ceratothoa steindachneri. The sequence goes on along the minus strand of OZ018330.1, from coordinate 16,196,836 downwards.
GGTTCCGCACAATAATCGAGAACGGAAAGTAACTCACCCCACTTCTGGGAATAAATTCCAGTGCAACCTTCCTCGACATCAAGACGCGCATTGAATGCTGGTGGAGCAACATCCAAGCTAGAGCATGCGGAGAAAGCGGTCGCGAAGCACTCCAGCACGAACGCAGGGTCCGATATTACGGTCTCATTCTCCTGAAGAACAGGAGGATGGTCCAGCGTAAACTTGCCGCGAATACTTTTGACTAACTTCAACACTTCTGCTCTAGGGGTCTTCCCGTTAAGTTAGGGGCTGGCCAGATCCGGCTAGCGAAGGCCTAGCGTCTGGCCTACCAACTTGCTCGGTATTAATCTTACATTCCGGCCTGCGCCCCCCCCCAAAAAAAAAATTATGCCGAACTGTATCTGTCTCAGTAGGTTCGTAGAGGGAGAGGAGAATGATTCATACGTCTGGCAGTGAGAATGAGTAAAAAATGAGAACAAAATGCATTTCCCTCATATATACGAAATATTTCATAGAGACTAAAGTTGTAGAGGAGGCAATTCTAAAGAAAAATGATTGACTTTTTTCACTGCGATGAATCCTTCTTCCGTAACCTCGTCCTCCCTTCTAGCAATTTTCCAAAATGCATTGCGCATGTTGAGCGCATCGTGACCATGTTTGGCAGCACCTACTGTTGCGAACAACTCTCCTCCAAAATGGATTACACGAAGTCTCACCTTCGCTCTCAACTTTCGGACCGCCACCTCAATAACATTCTTCTGTTGTCTACCTCATCCATCGAGCCGGACATTAAACATTGAAAAAAAAAAAAATATATATATATATATATGGGTGTTTCTCAAAAGAAAATTGAAATTTCACTCTAAACACCAATTTTTGTTCCATTAGGTATAAAAACAATGATCGCCAAATATCGTGCAATTCAATTGATATTTAGGGCTGCCCCTCCAAGGTTTAACATTTACCTTAATATTTATGAGAGAAAAACAATGCTTTTTGAAGAGCTTTTGGTTAAAAGCGGGATCTCGCAAAAACTTCGTGTCATAATGGATGTTCTAATTATAAAAACGTTTTGTTCTTGTTAATCTTTTTTATTATCTTAACAGGAAATGAGAAATCTCACAGAAAAATGAAAAAAAGGAGAAAATATTCATTAATGCATTAATATGAATTCAAGAATATTTTGGGTTTTTTTTTAAATAAATGCATTGCGTATATTGTTCTTAAGTATTTGTGAATGCAAATAGTCGCTGTGTTAATTAACATGCTATTTGCATGGTTACAATTGATTGTTAAATTGTAAGAGTTCAGCCGTAGCAAATTGAATGGTTGCAACATTCAGTTAATTTACTATATTACCAGGATACGAGACGTAGACCCACTCTTACTTGTATCGGACCAACCTCTTTCCCCAACCACCACCCATTGATAGAGGATGATTATTTGAGACCTAGCGGGCCGGCTCGCGGCGGCCTGTAACTGTGTAGCTGCTATAATATTACTGCCACTCATTGATGCTTGAGTAAGGGTTTCTTCCGGCTATCAGGGAACTTGAGTCTGTGCTCCGAAACTACTTTAAGCAAAAACTGAATTTGATCTTCATCTCGTGTTAAATGGCAATGTCATCACGCGTTATGCATTGTCATTGACAACCTTGAGGTTAGAAATGACAGACGAGGCTCTCTTAAAATCAATGTTGCTTTCCCAAGTTTCTGGGTCAGAGCGTTAGAAGGAATGTGGCAGTGCCAGCTTTGTGAAAAGGGACATTGAGTTCTTGCTACAGAAATCTTCTAGCTTGGATGATGAAACAGAGTCCTCTTTCAAATTGATCCGCTTTAGGGGTTTCTTTGCACCTTCCTTATTTGATATGACTTCAACCATGGCTCTCTTTGTATTTGTTGAGACCAGATGATCAAACAAAGCCATTGCCACCATTTCCTCTGACAGATACCAGAGGTGTTGACTTAACTTTGATGCAGTGGCTTTAGCTATGGTCTTGTTGTGGTAACCAGCCATAGATTTCAGCATCTCAAGGTCTTGATGGGGAGCAGCTGCTGCCAAAGGAGCCCGTATCCATGCCTTGACATACATAGTACAACGAAGATGCAGATCTCCCGAAGTCCTTTCTCTTCACGACGAGGCAACTGGAACTGTGTTCGCAGCATCCACACTTTCAATGAGTAAATTGCTTTACTCATCCATCTGGCATGGTGCATTGGCCCATGAGTCAACAAACGAAGCCCTCGTGGAGGAGTGCCTCCAAGGAAGATCAGAGACAACTCTACCAACTCACGGTAGTCATCTCAAAGACTAAGATTCTTATTCTTGAGAACATCTTCAAAGAAAGTTGTTAGGTTGTCTTTACTATTAATCAGAAACTGTTCTACCTTAACACTGTCAGCTCCAGTGCTTATTGAACCTGAACCATGATCAATGGTGTGCCAATGTGTTTTAAACCTCTTGAAAAGAACTACTTCAGGGCAAGACATTGTACCCACTGAGGCGGTAGAAGCTGCTCCAAGAACGAGCTTAAGAACATGGTGGCGGCCGGCCAGATACAAGAGATCTTTCTTCAACTGCTGTTGCAGGATGACATAGGTTCCGGAAAACTTTCCTGTATTGGTGGCTGTGGTGTCGAATCCCATCCCTACAAGCTGATCTTCCAGGCCCCAGTTTCTCAATGCTGATAAGACAGCATTTGCTTGCTTGCTTGCTACCTGTTCCACTCCTGAGTTTGGCAACACACAGGAGCTGACTGGTACCAATACCAGTTATCAGAACTGGAAGCCTCTCCACATGCTGATTTCCAGTGAGATCTTTCATCAACTTCCCATCCCAGTGCACGATGAGTGGAACATCTTGAAGCTCGTCTTTAAGTCTGGGTGTAGCATGGGCTTGGGTACGATGTTCTATTCACTTCCGGTGAATGGAGCTCTGATTTATGTTTAAGTTTTCAACATTATAATCTAAGCTGGAAGCTGTCTCTGGAAGAATGAATGTTGCAGCTCTTAAAGACGTTTTAGTCCGGTCAAGGGCAGCAGCTAATGTCGGCGTCACAATATTCCCCACGCGTGCGCGCTTAGACGGAGGCGGAACTGCCCTAACAGCTTCCGAAGGCCTGCCGACACCCTGATCTTGATCACTCTCTGTGTCATTAGATTCATTACCTGATGAGGACGAACTGGTGAGAACCGCTTTGTTCATTAACGCCTCCTTTTCAACTGTTGTTCGCTGACGACGAGCTACACAGAGCCAAATAAGTGCATAAGTCACCGCACTTAAAATTCTAGCCTAAAACTAGGCTATTCTAAAATTCGCAAGAAAAAAAAACAAAGAAGAAAAACAAAAAAATAACAAGAAGGAAGCACGCTCCGGCCTCAGGAGAGGCTCGCATCCTCCCTGCCTAGGAACATGCGAGCTACACAGAGCCAAATAATTTGCAGGAAGCTAGCCACTTCCAAAGAGTCAGATAGACCGCAAGTCTGAGTATCCGAACCCACCCCGGGGACAAGGGACAATCGGTATCGACCCCGATCATTTCGATGCGGGGACACGTAACATGCTCAAAGACCAAGCACACTGGTACATTAAAAAAAGAATGTGCTGAACAATCTGAGGGACATAACAGTAGTCGCAACAAAGGCAGGCGAGCACCCTATCAAATGGCGGTGCGTCCCATGAGTATGCACAATTGAAGACGACTAAAGGCGACCTGAAGGTGTCGAGGTATTGGAGGTTAGACCCATAGTAACAGTCACTGCAAGCAGCCCAGAGGCCTTTCTTTATTCCTGCCATGTAGTCGGTGCAAGAACTAGCAAAACGCTGGTTTGGTCGCCCAGTCTTCGCGGACGTTTTTGGCGCCCTCATTCCCTACAATTCCCGCATTTAAGGGAATCCAGCAAAAGATAATTTCGACATCCAATCCGCTCGTCGCAACCATGGCGACACGGATACCACAAACAAAAGGGTGTGGAAATTCCAATGCCCCGAGAGTAATTAGGGCGCTTTGTGAGTCGCTAAAGATCACATACGATATTCGAACTTGGTAAGAGGCATTATCTCTCGTACCTAGAGGTGTACTGCAACAGCTCGGCTGAGAATACAAAAACAACGCCTGGTAGAGCCTCGCAACCCTTAAATAGAGGTGATACGGCGTGGAAACCGACCCCCTGTTGTGACTTGGAGCCATCAGTATAAACTGTCACGGTTCCAGCGTGACACGAAGTGTGCTCCAAAAAGGCCGAAAGCAATACTCCCGGCGCTGTAAAAGCTCGGAAAGTAGAGGAGTGGCAACAAATAGTCAAAGATGGTACCCTCCAGGATGGCGTCCTGGGCAGAACCAGGGGCACCACTTGCCCGAGAGTTACACCAAGCTCTTGAAGGAGTTTCTTAACCCTAAGCTCAAATGGCTTAAGGTAGGACTGGCATCTCTCAGCGGTATATGCTACGTCGAGATCAACTGCGGATCCAGTGAGAACTGCTGGTGACTTAGGAAGACACCGGGCTCGTGCCTACTGCCAAATAATGCACTGTGAAACGCACAGAGCGACGGTCATCACCTTAGCATCGACAATTAGACTCTCAATGGGGGAGGTGTGAAAGGCACCAGTCGTCAGGCGAAGGCCGGTGTGGGGGATAGAGTCCACCTTCAGCAATGCACGCTGGGCTACGGATACATAAAACTCGCATCCGTATTCAAGCTTTAACGAGCAAAGGATCGATAGAATAGTAAAGCAGTAACCCTATAAGCACCTCAGGCGCTGAACGTCACGGAACGAAGAATGTCCATGGCGCGGGTACAAGTGACCCTAAGACTATGAATATGAGTCTCCCGGGTGAGAGGTAAATCAAATACAAGACCAAGGAAACGGTGCGAATCTATCACTTCCATGTGAACTACATTTAGAGTCAACGCCGGGCCAAGGTGGAGCCATGGATTGCGGCAGAAGTGCACCACCTTAGTCTTGACCAAGGAAAACCAAAGCCTGTTTGTTTCGGCATATCAAGAGACCCAGTTCAATGCCTGTTCGAGTCGACACTCTAGAGTTGGCATTTGGGCCACACCAAAAGAGATTGAAAGGTCGTTCGTGTAGAGCGTAACTAAAACATCTTCTGGCAAAGAGTGGGACAATGATGTCAGTTCCCTGCCGGACACAATCTTCCTGCTTCAATGGGCGGGAGAGCCACCCCTTCCCCAACCGTACGCTGAATCGACGATCTGGCAAAGATTTTGAGATAAAGATTGGGAGGCGTCCCCTCGCCCCCATTGTGTGGAGCGTTTCCTTGATATCGTATCGCTATGCGGTAACATAGGCCTTTTCCAGATCGAAAAACACCATGGCGAAGTGTTGTCTACGATGGGAGGCCTCGCAAACATCTTTTTGCAGTCGGAGCAGAGCATCCGACGTGAAGTGGAACTTACGGAAGCCACACTCTGCGGAAGACACCTGGCCTCCGCTGTTTAGAAAAAAAAAGGCTAATCTAACATTTACAAATTTCTCCATCAACTTGCACACGCAGGAGGTTGGAGAGATTGGGCGGAAACCGGCCGGGGCTGAGTGATCTCTCTACGGTTTGCGAAAAGCGAGCGCAGTAGCGATTGGGAAGGAGTCTGGGAGGATACCCTCTATCTAGATCTTGTTGAACAAATATAACATAAAGGCCATGCCTTGCTCATCCAGGTAGCAAAGCATGGCATACAGGATGTCGTCCGGACCAGGGGCGGTTCCGCACAATAATCGAGAACGGAAAGTAACTCACCCCACTTCTGGGAATAAATTCCAGTGCAACCTTCCTCGACATCAAGACGCGCATTGAATGCTGGTGGAGCAACATCTCAGCTAGAGCATGCGGAGAAAGCGGTCGCGAAGCACTCCAGCACGAACGCAGGCTCCGATATTACGGTCTCATTCTCCTGAAGAACAGGAGGATGGTCCAGCGTAAACTTGCCGCGAATACTTTTGACTAACTTCAACACTTCTGCTCTAGGGGTCTTCCCGTTAAGTTAGGGGCTGGCCAGATCCGGCTAGCGAAGGCCTAGCGTCTGGCCTACCAACTTGCTCGGTATTAATCTTACATTCCGGCCTGCGCCCCCCCCCCAAAAAAAAAAAAAATTATGCCGAACTGTATCTGTCTCAGTAGGTTCGTAGAGGGAGAGGAGAATGAGTCATACGTCTGGCAGTGAGAATGAGTAAAAAATGAGAACAAAATGCATTTCCCTCATATATACGAAATATTTCATAGAGACTAAAGTTGTAGAGGAGGCAATTCTAAAGAAAAATGATTGACTTTTTCCACTGCGATGAATCCTTCTTCCGTAACCTCGTCCTCCCTTCTAGCAATTTTCCAAAATGCATTGCGCATGTTGAGCGCATCGTGACCATGTTTGGCAGCACCTACTGTTGCGAACAACTCTCCTCCAAAATGGATTACACGAAGTCTCACCTTCGCTCTCAACTTTCGGACCGCCACCTCAATGACATTCTTCTGTTGTCTACCTCATCCATCGAGCCGGACATTAAACATTGAAAAAAAAAAAAATATATATATATATATATATATATATATATATATATATATATATATATATATATATATATATATATTATATATATATATATATATATATATATATATATATATATATATATATATATATATATATATATATATATATATATATATATATATGGGTGTTTCTCAAAAGAAAATTGAAATTTCACTCTAAACACCAATTTTTGTTCCATTAGGTATAAAAACAATGATCGCCAAATATCGTGCAATTCAATTGATATTTAGGGCTGCCCCTCCAAGGTTTAACATTTACCTTAATATTTATGAGAGAAAAACAATGCTTTTTGAAGAGCTTTTGGTTAAAAGCGGGATCTCGCAAAAACTTCGTGTCATAATGGATGTTCTAATTATAAAAACGTTTTGTTCTTGTTAATCTTTTTTATTATCTTAACAGGAAATGAGAAATCTCACAGAAAAATGAAAAAAAGGAGAAAATATTCATTAATGCATTAATATGAATTCAAGAATATTTTGGGTTTTTTTTTAAATAAATGCATTGCGTATATTGTTCTTAAGTATTTGTGAATGCAAATAGTCGCTGTGTTAATTAACATGCTATTTGCATGGTTACAATTGATTGTTAAATTGTAAGAGTTCAGCCGTAGCAAATTGAATGGTTGCAACATTCAGTTAATTTACTATATTACCAGGATACGAGACGTAGACCCACTCTTACTTGTATCGGACCAACCTCTTTCCCCAACCACCACCCATTGATAGAGGATGATTATTTGAGACCTAGCGGGCCGGCTCGCGGCGGCCTGTAACTGTGTAGCTGCTATAATATTACTGCCACTCATTGATGCTTGAGTAAGGGTTTCTTCCGGCTATCAGGGAACTTGAGTCTGTGCTCCGAAACTACTTTAAGCAAAAACTGAATTTGATCTTCATCTCGTGTTAAATGGCAATGTCATCACGCGTTATGCATTGTCATTGACAACCTTGAGGTTAGAAATGACAGACGAGGCTCTCTTAAAATCAATGTTGCTTTCCCAAGTTTCTGGGTCAGAGCGTTAGAAGGAATGTGGCAGTGCCAGCTTTGTGAAAAGGGACATTGAGTTCTTGCTACAGAAATCTTCTAGCTTGGATGATGAAACAGAGTCCTCTTTCAAATTGATCCGCTTTAGGGGTTTCTTTGCACCTTCCTTATTTGATATGACTTCAACCATGGCTCTCTTTGTATTTGTTGAGACCAGATGATCAAACAAAGCCATTGCCACCATTTCCTCTGACAGATACCAGAGGTGTTGACTTAACTTTGATGCAGTGGCTTTAGCTATGGTCTTGTTGTGGTAACCAGCCATAGATTTCAGCATCTCAAGGTCTTGATGGGGAGCAGCTGCTGCCAAAGGAGCCCGTATCCATGCCTTGACATACATAGTACAACGAAGATGCAGATCTCCCGAAGTCCTTTCTCTTCACGACGAGGCAACTGGAACTGTGTTCGCAGCATCCACACTTTCAATGAGTAAATTGCTTTACTCATCCATCTGGCATGGTGCATTGGCCCATGAGTCAACAAACGAAGCCCTCGTGGAGGAGTGCCTCCAAGGAAGATCAGAGACAACTCTACCAACTCACGGTAGTCATCTCAAAGACTAAGATTCTTATTCTTGAGAACATCTTCAAAGAAAGTTGTTAGGTCGTCTTTACTATTAATCAGAAACTGTTCTACCTTAACACTGTCAGCTCCAGTGCTTATTGAACCTGAACCATGATCAATGGTGTGCCAATGTGTTTTAAACCTCTTGAAAAGAACTACTTCAGGGCAAGACATTGTACCCACTGAGGCGGTAGAAGCTGCTCCAAGAACGAGCTTAAGAACATGGTGGCGGCCGGCCAGATACAAGAGATCTTTCTTCAACTGCTGTTGCAGGATGACATAGGTTCCGGAAAACTTTCCTGTATTGGTGGCTGTGGTGTCGAATCCCATCCCTACAAGCTGATCTTCCAGGCCCCAGTTTCTCAATGCTGATAAGACAGCATTTGCTTGCTTGCTTGCTACCTGTTCCACTCCTGAGTTTGGCAACACACAGGAGCTGACTGGTACCAATACCAGTTATCAGAACTGGAAGCCTCTCCACATGCTGATTTCCAGTGAGATCTTTCATCAACTTCCCATCCCAGTGCACGATGAGTGGAACATCTTGAAGCTCGTCTTTAAGTCTGGGTGTAGCATGGGCTTGGGTACGATGTTCTATTCACTTCCGGTGAATGGAGCTCTGATTTATGTTTAAGTTTTCAACATTATAATCTAAGCTGGAAGCTGTCTCTGGAAGAATGAATGTTGCAGCTCTTAAAGACGTTTTAGTCCGGTCAAGGGCAGCAGCTAATGTCGGCGTCACAATATTCCCCACGCGTGCGCGCTTAGACGGAGGCGGAACTGCCCTAACAGCTTCCGAAGGCCTGCCGACACCCTGATCTTGATCACTCTCTGTGTCATTAGATTCATTACCTGATGAGGACGAACTGGTGAGAACCGCTTTGTTCATTAACGCCTCCTTTTCAACTGTTGTTCGCTGACGACGAGCTACACAGAGCCAAATAAGTGCATAAGTCACCGCACTTAAAATTCTAGCCTAAAACTAGGCTATTCTAAAATTCGCAAGAAAAAAAAACAAAGAAGAAAAACAAAAAAATAACAAGAAGGAAGCACGCTCCGGCCTCAGGAGAGGCTCGCATCCTCCCTGCCTAGGAACATGCGAGCTACACAGAGCCAAATAATTTGCAGGAAGCTAGCCACTTCCAAAGAGTCAGATAGACCGCAAGTCTGAGTATCCGAACCCACCCCGGGGACAAGGGACAATCGGTATCGACCCCGATCATTTCGATGCGGGGACACGTAACATGCTCAAAGACCAAGCACACTGGTACATTAAAAAAAGAATGTGCTGAACAATCTGAGGGACATAACAGTAGTCGCAACAAAGGCAGGCGAGCACCCTATCAAATGGCGGTGCGTCCCATGAGTATGCACAATTGAAGACGACTAAAGGCGACCTGAAGGTGTCGAGGTATTGGAGGTTAGACCCATAGTAACAGTCACTGCAAGCAGCCCAGAGGCCTTTCTTTATTCCTGCCATGTAGTCGGTGCAAGAACTAGCAAAACGCTGGTTTGGTCGCCCAGTCTTCGCGGACGTTTTTGGCGCCCTCATTCCCTACAATTCCCGCATTTAAGGGAATCCAGCAAAAGATAATTTCGACATCCAATCCGCTCGTCGCAACCATGGCGACACGGATACCACAAACAAAAGGGTGTGGAAATTCCAATGCCCCGAGAGTAATTAGGGCGCTTTGTGAGTCGCTAAAGATCACATACGATATTCGAACTTGGTAAGAGGCATTATCTCTCGTACCTAGAGGTGTACTGCAACAGCTCGGCTGAGAATACAAAAACAACGCCTGGTAGAGCCTCGCAACCCTTAAATAGAGGTGATACGGCGTGGAAACCGACCCCCTGTTGTGACTTGGAGCCATCAGTATAAACTGTCACGGTTCCAGCGTGACACGAAGTGTGCTCCAAAAAGGCCGAAAGCAATACTCCCGGCGCTGTAAAAGCTCGGAAAGTAGAGGAGTGGCAACAAATAGTCAAAGATGGTACCCTCCAGGATGGCGTCCTGGGCAGAACCAGGGGCACCACTTGCCCGAGAGTTACACCAAGCTCTTGAAGGAGTTTCTTAACCCTAAGCTCAAATGGCTTAAGGTAGGACTGGCATCTCTCAGCGGTATATGCTACGTCGAGATCAACTGCGGATCCAGTGAGAACTGCTGGTGACTTAGGAAGACACCGGGCTCGTGCCTACTGCCAAATAATGCACTGTGAAACGCACAGAGCGACGGTCATCACCTTAGCATCGACAATTAGACTCTCAATGGGGGAGGTGTGAAAGGCACCAGTCGTCAGGCGAAGGCCGGTGTGGGGGATAGAGTCCACCTTCAGCAATGCACGCTGGGCTACGGATACATAAAACTCGCATCCGTATTCAAGCTTTAACGAGCAAAGGATCGATAGAATAGTAAAGCAGTAACCCTATAAGCACCTCAGGCGCTGAACGTCACGGAACGAAGAATGTCCATGGCGCGGGTACAAGTGACCCTAAGACTATGAATATGAGTCTCCCGGGTGAGAGGTAAATCAAATACAAGACCAAGGAAACGGTGCGAATCTATCACTTCCATGTGAACTACATTTAGAGTCAACGCCGGGCCAAGGTGGAGCCATGGATTGCGGCAGAAGTGCACCACCTTAGTCTTGACCAAGGAAAACCAAAGCCTGTTTGTTTCGGCATATCAAGAGACCCAGTTCAATGCCTGTTCGAGTCGACACTCTAGAGTTGGCATTTGGGCCACACCAAAAGAGATTGAAAGGTCGTTCGTGTAGAGCGTAACTAAAACATCTTCTGGCAAAGAGTGGGACAATGATGTCAGTTCCCTGCCGGACACAATCTTCCTGCTTCAATGGGCGGGAGAGCCACCCCTTCCCCAACCGTACGCTGAATCGACGATCTGGCAAAGATTTTGAGATAAAGATTGGGAGGCGTCCCCTCGCCCCCATTGTGTGGAGCGTTTCCTTGATATCGTATCGCTATGCGGTAACATAGGCCTTTTCCAGATCGAAAAACACCATGGCGAAGTGTTGTCTACGATGGGAGGCCTCGCAAACATCTTTTTGCAGTCGGAGCAGAGCATCCGACGTGAAGTGGAACTTACGGAAGCCACACTCTGCGGAAGACACCTGGCCTCCGCTGTTTAGAAAAAAAAAGGCTAATCTAACATTTACAAATTTCTCCATCAACTTGCACACGCAGGAGGTTGGAGAGATTGGGCGGAAACCGGCCGGGGCTGAGTGATCTCTCTACGGTTTGCGAAAAGCGAGCGCAGTAGCGATTGGGAAGGAGTCTGGGAGGATACCCTCTATCTAGATCTTGTTGAACAAATATAACATAAAGGCCATGCCTTGCTCATCCAGGTAGCAAAGCATGGCATACAGGATGTCGTCCGGACCAGGGGCGGTTCCGCACAATAATCGAGAACGGAAAGTAACTCACCCCACTTCTGGCAATAAATTCCAGTGCAACCTTCCTCGACATCAAGACGCGCATTGAATGCTGGTGGAGCAACATCTCAGCTAGAGCATGCGGAGAAAGCGGTCGCGAAGCACTCCAGCACGAACGCAGGCTCCGATATTACGGTCTCATTCTCCTGAAGAACAGGAGGATGGTCCAGCGTAAACTTGCCGCGAATACTTTTGACTAACTTCAACACTTCTGCTCTAGGGGTCTTCCCGTTAAGTTAGGGGCTGGCCAGATCCGGCTAGCGAAGGCCTAGCGTCTGGCCTACCAACTTGCTCGGTATTAATCTTACATTCCGGCCTGCGCCCCCCCCCCAAAAAAAAAAAAAATTATGCCGAACTGTATCTGTCTCAGTAGGTTCGTAGAGGGAGAGGAGAATGAGTCATACGTCTGGCAGTGAGAATGAGTAAAAAATGAGAACAAAATGCATTTCCCTCATATATACGAAATATTTCATAGAGACTAAAGTTGTAGAGGAGGCAATTCTAAAGAAAAATGATTGACTTTTTCCACTGCGATGAATCCTTCTTCCGTAACCTCGTCCTCCCTTCTAGCAATTTTCCAAAATGCATTGCGCATGTTGAGCGCATCGTGACCATGTTTGGCAGCACCTACTGTTGCGAACAACTCTCCTCCAAAATGGATTACACGAAGTCTCACCTTCGCTCTCAACTTTCGGACCGCCACCTCAATGACATTCTTCTGTTGTCTACCTCATCCATCGAGCCGGACATTAAACATTGAAAAAAAAAAAAATATATATATATATATATATATATATATATATACAGTGGCGGCAACAAAAAAAGTGACATGTGACAATTCAGAGAAAATGAAACAGAAAAATGTAACTTACATATTTTATTATGAATATTTCATGAAAGTTAATACTTGGTCATGTTGCCCTTGCACTTGATGATCATCCTGAGTCGATTGGGCATTGATTCAGTAAGGTTTGCGAAGTAGGTGGGGTCGATCGTAACCCAGATCTTCTTCAGTGATTCTATCAGATCCTTGATGCTGCCGAGTGCTGGCTCTTGAACTTTGGTTTTCATCAGATTCCAAGCATTCTCAATAGGATTTAGGTCCGGGGAATTACCAGGCCACTCCAAAACACCAATATTATTATCATTGAAGAACCTTTTCACTAACTGGGACCTGTGAGCAGGGGCACCATCATGCATGAAAAATTCACACTGATGAATTTCCCAAAATGGCAGCATGTGCTGCCTCAAAACTTCCAGATAGTTAGTCCCCCTCATGGTTACATTCTTGGGAAGGAAGTACAGACCCCTCTGCCCTTGTTTCCACTAAAGGCACCACACACCATCACACTATCAGGGTGCTTCACAGTTTTCACGGTATATTTTGGTTTATACCGAGACACATTGCTGGGACGACGCACGATCTTTGACTCTCCTCTGACCAGCCTAAAGGTGTTTTAATCACTGAACATAACCTTCTTCCAATGGGCAGCTGTCCAATGTTTATAGGTCTTGCACAAATTGAGCCTTTTCATCTTCATAATCTTGGTAAGAAGTGGCTTCTTGGCAGCGCGGCGAGCCGGTAGGCATAAGTCCTTCTGTAAGCAATGACGGATGGTCCTGATGGCGACGTTCTGGAGGAGGTCTGGGTGTTTTTTCTTGATTGAAGCGGAGGTTACAGAAGGGTCTGACATCACTTCACGCCTTAGGATATTATCAGTCCTTGGAGATGTCTTCCTAGCTGCACCAATGCCCTCCTTCATCTTTGGTATGGTACCTGGTGGCAAAAACTCAGCTGCCCGTTTTAGGCGATGAATCGTATTTTTTGAGGTTCCTAAATCTGCTGCTACATCAATAAAAGACTTTCCCTGCTCGAAAGGGGCAAGGCACGGCTTTTCTCTGTCATAGAAAGCTTTTTCCGCCCCATTGTATCCATTTGCACAGAAGTTATAGCACGTCAAATGTAGGCACGAATGCAGGAAATCAGCACGCTGGAGTGCCATACACTAAAGCCTAACTGTACGAGCTCAAACGAGACACTGAGTTCCAGTAAAGCACAGTTCTCTTGTCTTAGCTCAGGAGAGTCGTCCACTTGCGGCATAAGCCCCGCACCTTTTCATTGGCTAGTTGGCAAGTAAAATCGTGAAAACGATTTTGTGTATCGATTTCTGTTGCCAATATTAAATGTCACTTTTTTTGTTGCCGCCACTGTATATATATATATATATATATATATATATATATATATATATATTTATATATATATATATATATATATATATATATATATATATATATATATATATATATATATATATATATATATATATATATATATATATATGGGTGTTTCTCAAAAGAAAATTGAAATTTCACTCTAAACACCAATTTTTGTTCCATTAGGTATAAAAACAATGATCGCCAAATATCGTGCAATTCAATTGATATTTAGGGCTGCCCCTCCAAGGTTTAACATTTACCTTAATATTTATGAGAGAAAAACAATGCTTTTTGAAGAGCTTTTGGTTAAAAGCGGGATCTCGCAAAAACTTCGTGTCATAATGGATGTTCTAATTATAAAAACGTTTTGTTCTTGTTAATCTTTTTTATTATCTTAACAGGAAATGAGAAATCTCACAGAAAAATGAAAAAAAGGAGAAAATATTCATTAATGCATTAATATGAATTCAAGAATATTTTGGGTTTTTTTTTAAATAAATGCATTGCGTATATTGTTCTTAAGTATTTGTGAATGCAAATAGTCGCTGTGTTAATTAACATGCTATTTGCATGGTTACAATTGATTGTTAAATTGTAAGAGTTCAGCCGTAGCAAATTGAATGGTTGCAACATTCAGTTAATTTACTATATTACCAGGATACGAGACGTAGACCCACTCTTACTTGTATCGGACCAACCTCTTTCCCCAACCACCACCCATTGATAGAGGATGATTATTTGAGACCTAGCGGGCCGGCTCGCGGCGGCCTGTAACTGTGTAGCTGCTATAATATTACTGCCACTCATTGATGCTTGAGTAAGGGTTTCTTCCGGCTATCAGGGAACTTGAGTCTGTGCTCCGAAACTACTTTAAGCAAAAACTGAATTTGATCTTCATCTCGTGTTAAATGGCAATGTCATCACGCGTTATGCATTGTCATTGACAACCTTGAGGTTAGAAATGACAGACGAGGCTCTCTTAAAATCAATGTTGCTTTCCCAAGTTTCTGGGTCAGAGCGTTAGAAGGAATGTGGCAGTGCCAGCTTTGTGAAAAGGGACATTGAGTTCTTGCTACAGAAATCTTCTAGCTTGGATGATGAAACAGAGTCCTCTTTCAAATTGATCCGCTTTAGGGGTTTCTTTGCACCTTCCTTATTTGATATGACTTCAACCATGGCTCTCTTTGTATTTGTTGAGACCAGATGATCAAACAAAGCCATTGCCACCATTTCCTCTGACAGATACCAGAGGTGTTGACTTAACCTTGATGCAGTGGCTTTAGCTATGGTCTTGTTGTGGTAACCAGCCATAGATTTCAGCATCTCAAGGTCTTGATGGGGAGCAGCTGCTGCCAAAGGAGCCCGTATCCATGCCTTGACATACATAGTACAACGAAGATGCAGATCTCCCGAAGTCCTTTCTCTTCACGACGAGGCAACTGGAACTGTGTTCGCAGCATCCACACTTTCAATGAGTAAATTGCTTTACTCATCCATCTGGCATGGTGCATTGGCCCATGAGTCAACAAACGAAGCCCTCGTGGAGGAGTGCCTCCAAGGAAGATCAGAGACAACTCTACCAACTCACGGTAGTCATCTCAAAGACTAAGATTCTTATTCTTGAGAACATCTTCAAAGAAAGTTGTTAGGTTGTCTTTACTATTAATCAGAAACTGTTCTACCTTAACACTGTCAGCTCCAGTGCTTATTGAACCTGAACCATGATCAATGGTGTGCCAATGTGTTTTAAACCTCTTGAAAAGAACTACTTCAGGGCAAGACATTGTACCCACTGAGGCGGTAGAAGCTGCTCCAAGGACGAGCTCAAGAACATGGTGGCGGCAGGCTAGATACAAGAGATCTTTCTTCAACTGCTGTTGCAGGATGACATAGGTTCCGGAAAACTTTCCTGTATTGGTGGCTGTGGTGTCGAATCCCATCCCTACAAGCTGATCTTCCAGGCCCCAGTTTCTCAATGCTGATAAGACAGCATTTGCTTGCTTGCTTGCTACCTGTTCCACTCCTGAGTTTGGCAATACACAGGAGCTGACTGGTACCAATACCAGTTATCAGAACTGGAAGCCTCTCCACATGCTGATTTCAAGTGAGATCTTTCATCAACTTCCCATCCCAGTGCACGATGAGTGGAACATCTTGAAGCTCGACTTTAAGTCTGGGTGTAGCATGGGCTTGGGTACGATGTTCTATTCACTTCCGGTGAATGGAGCTCTGATTTATGTTTAAGTTTTCAACATTATAATCTAAGCTGGAAGCTGTCTCTGGAAGAATGAATGTTGCAGCTCTTGATGACGTTTTAGTCCGGTCAAGGGCAGCAGCTAATGTCGGCGTCACAATATTCCCCACGCGTGCGCGCTTAGACGGAGGCGGAACTGCCCTAACAGCTTCCGAAGGCCTGCCGACACCCTGATCTTGATCACTCTCTGTGTCATTAGATTCATTACCTGATGAGGACGAACTGGTGAGAACCGCTTTGTTCATTAACGCCTCCTTTTCAACTGTTGTTCGCTGATGACGACGTTCTGTAGCAATGTAGCGTGCTTCCGCCTTCTTCTCCCTCTGCACCAATATTTTGTCAAGTGATCCAAGGACGCCTCGCAGACAGTCTTCCCTTTGTGCGAGTAGAAAATCCTTATCCTCTTGGATCTGCATAATGTTCATAGCATTTTGATGGGTGATGTCAAAGAGAGTGTCAAGACTTTTTAAAATTCACTTTCCTTTGCCTTATGTGCTGCAGTTGTCCTTCTTGAGTGTTTTTGGAGCGCTTTCCAGTTGGAAAATACTTTTTCTATTTTTTTATTACATGTTGCTTTGCCTGTACTGGAATATGGAATATCCGAATTTCCTCTTTTAAGTTGAAATGTCGATGAAAAAAGTATGCAATCGCTTGTCTCGTCTTAGGAAGCTTTGCTCCGCCAATCATGGGCTCGCTGTAACCTATCAAATAAAACTCGGTTTTGCATCTAGTAGAGCTCGCCATCTGCCAACAGATACACGAAAAAATCATAAAGATAGTAATTATTTCAATTTGAACATGTTTAAATACTTTTAAACAGAAGATGAACAACTAAATTAGAAATATACAATGTAATAGTGAACATACAAGTGAATAGACTTACTGGGTGTATTAGAGAACGCGCCGTAGCACAACAACACAGCATTAACGCTGAGAGCAGACTACCCTCGCTAGCCGCAGTGCAGCCGCCTCTACCCCATTGCCTTGTCCCACCCCTCCCAAGTGCTAGTGAGGGGTGGAGTAAGGAAATGGTGTGTTCATAAGCATCAAATGGCTTCAATGGTGGGTTCAAGAGAATGGTTTCAATAATGCGTTCACAACTGTCCTCTTTGGGTGAGTTTTTGTGTAGACGATTCCCTTAAATAGTTTAAGTCAAATATTAAGGAAAATGGTCCACTGTTTAACCTTGCAGGTGCACCCCTAAATACTATTTTAATAAAACCAAATTTTACAAGAAGTGTTTCTGTGGGTATTGAAACAATTCTTGGTGGTTAGAGCTTGTATTATTCCAACTTCAATTTTACACCCCTATACCTGAGAAACGCCCTAATATATATATATATATATATATATATATATATATATATATATATATATATATATATATATATATATATATATATATTAGAATACACTGTGATAGAACGGTCTGAGGCCGCTTAAATTCAGCCGCTATCACATGTTTAGAAACACATGCTACCCACGTGCATCTGCGAGAGGAAGCAGAGCGCGTTATCGCCCACCTTAGCCAATATTTAATCAAGGAGGTTCATTCCCCCGTTTCGCCTCCATACGTCGATCTCGCCAGATTGAGTTAGGCTTATGGGCAGATAAGGTATTTTCCCAGGCGCGACCGGGGCATTCCCCCGAAGTCCCCCACTCAATCATCCCCTACGCCATGGAGACGGCTCCGGGTACTTATACATAGCTTTCCCCGATTGAAGCAGATCAGATCCCGATTATCTTCGCGAGGCATCACGCCAATCCGGTCTCACTTGTGCACCTAGGAACTCTCTACCTCGAGAAATCCCTTATTGTCCAGAAGAGGACAATATCCCTTGAGTGCCAAGGTTCGTGCCTTCGAGACGCCAAGTCAACAAGCCCCCCCACTCCTGTTGTTCAGAAAGAGAACAACGTTAGAACAGCTATTGTTCTTTGAGCCCGTTGACAAGAGACGGTTCTTACCCCCCTGTTGTTCAGAAAGAGAACAACGTTAGAACAGCCATTGTTCTCCAAGCCCGTTCGTCAAGAAACTGTTCTCATTCCCAAGACATCCCGTCAGGATAATTTAATTTTCCCCTTTTTAACGTTCTTCAAGAGAACGCTTGGTTTCAACAATAACCTCCATTGTTCATCTATAACATCCACGATTTGCTGTCACAAAGATCGCTTGTACCTCCGAGCCCCACTTCGCTCTCACTCTTCGAAGACAGTCCTTCCCCTTCGCTAAGGACAACCCCCCAAAGAACCCTTCTGGTGGAAATCGCCAGTGGACCGAAGATTCCTTCGCATCGTCTTCCTCTGCACAACAACTTTGTAAATACGTAAGCTGAGCATTACCTTTAATCATCTAACCTTTTATCAACGCTACCCTGTGCTTTAAATGGTTTAGCGAACCATCCTCCCCCTTTAATTTTTATTTGTTCACCTTTTTAAATCTCTCCAAATCTTAATCCTCGGATTAGTCAGATATTCCCACGACCCTTTCCATTCTCCGTTTATGTAAACATTTTTTTGTGTGTTGTTGATAGTTTAATTAATAAAACTCTAGTTTATTAATGATAGCCATATTATTATCCTTGAGCCCAGTTCCACTTCTTAAGCATGTTGAAGATAAATAACCTCGGTCAATCAGATTACCACGCACTCGAAATATTAGAATAATTCCCTCAACGAATAGTTATATATGGTATATCGTCGAGAGCCTATTCTACGACATACACCATACAAGAATTTTATATATATACAAATATACTCGTATATATACCAGGCAATGACTTCGCCACTCCCAACTACTGTGGAAGGTTGCGCTTCTCTACTAAGGTTAAAATTTAAAATCTAAAAAAAAAAACAGCCATGGTTAAATTTTTATCAATTTTCTGAACTTTACAAATTATAATAATTTTATAAAGCAACTCCAAACTAAATTTCACCCCTTTCAAAAAATACGATGCTAAAATATAGTTATAGATAAAATAAAAAATCAGCCTTGCTTAAATTTAAATAAATTTTCTGAACTTCACAAATTGTAATTCATTTTCTTTTAAAACATTGCATAATCATATTTATTTTTCTCAACTAAACTATTTTGTTTTTTCAAACTCTAAAGAAATTCTTAGAAATTACCTTGATAGAAATTTAAATATACTTAAGTCATAACCAAACTAAGATAAAATTATTATTCAAATACTACAAAAAATCCCGTTCTTAAATTATAGAGTTAGTGAAGTGATGATATATATGTATATATATATATATATATATATATATATATATATATATATATATATATATATATATATATATATATATAGCAGAACCTTGGCCTAGCCCGACGAAATCCACCGGCAGTGGAATCGTTCTGGCAGCGCTTATATCACATGTAGGCATAACGTTTATGTTTGAGGGCCTTCTTACCCTCTGCTGACCATCACGGAAGCGATCGGGGTGCAAAACGACCATACGTTCTAGGAAAGGTCGTTAGGCTAACGGCGATAAGTTTGCTGTAAAAGAACTCAATGGCCTCATCAACCGACCAAAACTCCTCGACTGAGACAGGAAAATCAGTCATTTCCTGAAATTCAGACCAACGCGCCCATGTCAAGCACCAACGGAGGGGGGGAGGCGCACTAAGACGGCAACGGTCAGAAAATGATATTTGAATGGGAAAGTGATCACTACCATGTAGGTCATCGACTACCCTTCACCCAAAATCAGGCTGTGCATTTGGAGAGCACAAAGATAGATCAAGACAAGAAAATGAAGCAGTGATGCGTAAACTCATCTACATTTAGGTCACCTATCTCCATTATAATGTGGAACACTATGGGAGGCAGTGAACAATCATCACAATAACCGGGTAGACCCCTCTCCATTAGATGCCTATAAGTAATTTTGGTGTGGCTCACCCGGAGACGTATAACCCCCACCTGGGGGCGGCGTGGCACACAACTTTAGTCCCATCTCTCCAGGTTTTCGCGAATCGATCTTAGTTTGTCTCCATCTAACAAGGTCCGCATTTCTTTCATTGCTTTGAGTATGGTATGGCGGATAGCAGGCCGGAGATCACATTCTGGTATTGCGAGGCGGGTTGTTGCTAGTCTCGATGCGGATGCCGTAGCGAGGGGCGGAGGTGGGCGGTATTTAAGTACATTTATGTATTTAAAATTGTATTTATAAATATATTTGAAATCATGAATTTAAATACTTTTGATTGTTTTCAATACATAATATCGGCGTTTCCTGCTTTGTCATACGAAAAAATAAAAGCAGGAGTATTTGATGATCAGCCAAATCCGAAGACTTCTGAGTGATTCTAGATTCGTGAACACCATGAATGAAAAAGAGAAGGCAGCTTGGCTCTCATTTTCTGCTGTTGTTCGTAACTTCTTGGGAAACAAAAAAGCGCATAACTACGAGGATCTGGTTATTAATATGCTGTTAGCATTACGTGATATGAGATGCAACATGAGTGTGAAGCTGCATTTTTGAAATAGTCACCTCGACTGATTCCCAGAGAATCTGGATGACGTGAGTGATGAACAAGGAGAACGCTTCCATCAGGTTTTGATGACGATGGAAGAGCGCTGCCTAGGTCACTGGGATAGACACATGATGGTGGACTACTGCTGGACGATTAGAAGAAATCAACCAGAGAAGACTTACAAGAGAAAGAGTTACAAACGCAATTTTTTGCCCGATTGAAATCAAGAAGAGGTCCTGCAGCCTGATGTACGGTCATTAATAAATTATCATCTATTTGATTACAGTATTTGTAATCCTAATGTGTGATTCAAGTTTCTTCTCATGTACATTAAAGTGTTTGTGCAAAAAAAACTGCTTCACTATAAATAACGTAAAAGGATGATTCATAATTAGTTCAGGGCATGATGATAGGCATGATAAAATGAAAATTATTGTGTAATATTAGTTATTGATATTACGAAAAATCTGCATCATTTAGAGAGAATCTGATTCAAGATTTGAATTCAGTATGTTCGAATTAGGTAGGAAAATGTACTTTTGTCAATTCACTAAATACATTATTCCCCAGTGTGATGGGTTTATATAACTGTTAAGTACGTGTAATGCATGTTTTAGGTTGTTGCAACTTGTATAACACAAACAGTTGACTGCGTGAACCGGTGAGGGAAGATTGCTTGCATCAGTTCATATTTGGTTGTATAGTGAGAGCGCTCAATGTTAATTCAACTGTTGCATGGCAACTTCAGCTACTTCGAAAGAGTGTGAAATGGAGAGATTAGACAATAATAAAGACGAGGAAGATACATAATTATGTAATTATAGTCATCCTTTACTAGATGGTAAATTTTTAGAGTGAAATCTTTTGACGGAAAAAAAGTGAAGTGTGTATGTACATCATGCAATGGCGAAATCTCTG
The DNA here is from genome assembly GCA_963969495.1 of Ceratothoa steindachneri. Classification (NCBI taxonomy): domain Eukaryota; kingdom Metazoa; phylum Arthropoda; class Malacostraca; order Isopoda; family Cymothoidae; genus Ceratothoa; species Ceratothoa steindachneri. Next base: position 16,175,332 of record OZ018330.1, on the reverse strand, counting down.
CGGCGAGTAATGCTACTTCCAATCTGCGCATTCATTTTAAAGTAGGAATTTATTAGAGCTAATTATATGATACTTAATTAAATTGACAAGTTTCACTATTTCTTATTTTTTAAAAATGGCAAAATTACTAGTAGCTAACGATAATGTTAAGTAGCGTAGGTTTAACATGCACAAACCTACCTGCTTCCTTTTGCATCACCTTTATTTATAGTATATGCTGGTTGAATTTAACGTGAAACAAATGTCTTTAAATTATCTGATCATGTCCATTTATCAACAAAGAAAGCATCCTGCTTTGGTGCAAAAAGCGGATAACTAAGGGACAGCTCAAAGAAAAGATTCAAAACGAAAATGTTCAGTATTAGACGATGGTCCTTCATGCAGTGATGTTAAAGTAAGGACATTACCGGGGTGTTTTGCGGTGAATACTAAGAAGGTCACACAATATGTTGTTGATAAGCTGATTGCAGATTTTATCATACAAGGTGTGCATCTCCTATCAACCATGGGGCAGCCAGCTTTAGTGAGATTAATTAAAGGTGAGTTCTGAGTTACAAATGTTGTTTACAATTATAATATTAGTAGTACAGGTTAAGCTCTTATAACGACCGAATACTAAAGCGTTCGGATAATTGGTCACTATGTAGGCTATATAACGAATTAAATAGAGGAAGACATATAGAAACAACAGAGATTAATAATATATTGCAATAATTTCCTGAGAATCCACATACATATATTCTTAAAGCGCGTTGTCATTTACTTGAAGATATTATTAAATAAAAAAGTTTCATGGATAATTAGTACAATTATTGATCGATTATATGTAGTTATTAGATGAATTCCTATAACGATGTATTTCGTTATAGTGGCAATACCTGTATATCATTATGTCATAACTAGCATGCCCACCCGTCAAAAATGTAGGAAATAAAGCTTGATAATGTATATATTCCTAACAATACTGAAAGTCAATATTTTACTATGTAATTCTGAATATGAAGGACTAATAATATATTTATGAATTAATGTACCAGTCCTATATAACTATAAGATATTCATATAGCTACATTTTATATCGAAAATTTTATATGCATACCATTTATTTTCATTTCACTCACAATAATCACACATTCCACTATCGCAGGTCTAAATTCTTCAGTTGACGTCATTTCAAGGCGGACACTAGGCTGAAATCTTATAGAAGAATAGAAAATGGCACGAGATCTACTGATGAATAAACTAGACAGCAACTCTTACTGCAGATATTTGGTCAACTGGTCACCCTAGTTTTGGGGGCGTTACAGTTCATTGGGGATGTTAAGAGTTTGCTCGTTATGAAATATAAATTGAAAATGTCTTTAGAGTTAGGGAGTTATTAGCTCTTGGCTGAAAACAGACCTATTTGTTGGTGGAATTTATCTCGATTATATTAATATGTCAATTTATGTAAACATTTATGAGACAAACATTGGACTGTTATTTCATATTTTTTCAGCTTGAGGAAGCTGCTCTTGTCCTTCACAGTGGAGTATTGGCATGCTGTCGCTTCAAAGGAGAACATAACTACATCAAGATTGCTAAACATATGGAGAATATCATCAATGAATACGATATCCCCCTCAGAAAATCACGAGCACCGTCACTGATAACGGCTCTAATTTTGTTAAAGCGTTTAAGGAATTTGCAGTCATTGCTGCAAATGCATCCACACATTCAGAAGATGGAATCCAGGTAGGTGAAGAAGATCAGGGTGAGCACGAGCTGGAGGATAGTTTCTTAATGAGAAGTGCTTTAGATCAGGAAGAAGACTTTTCGTCTGACCCATGCAGCTTCAGCCTACCTAAGTATGTGCGCTGTGCTTCACATACATTCAGTCTCATCGCCACAACTGATGCAAAATGGGAACTGAAAATATTTTCTTCTGCAAATTTCAATCATGCAGCGATGAGGAAATGCAGAGCATTATGGAACAAAAGCGATCTTCCAAAATCAGCAGAGATTATCAAAACTATTATCAACTGCTCATTAAAGGTGCCTCGCATTACAAGGTGGAGCTCTCTGTTTGATGCATTGTGATTACTTTTAAAACACAAGGAGAAATTACATCAACTCATGACGTCCTTTGAAATTCCAGTGTTCAGAAGTCATGAAATTGAATTTCTTGGGAGTATATCTCAGTTTTGGCTCCTATTGCAGTGGCAATTGATCGCCTACAGGGAGAACAAAACTGTTTTATGGAAAATTGCTCCCTACCTTGCTCATTGTGGAGAAAAACCTGAAGAGCCTTCAGTTACGTTCTCTGAAATTTTGCCAACCTCTTCTAAGTGTAGTCACTAAGGGCTTTGGAAAGCGCTACCAATCCTATTTGACCTTTGCAAATGAAGCTAGCATTACAGATGCCATTATTGCATCAACAAGCCATCCATTCTCCAAACTCCGCTGGTTAGATATCAGTATTTCATGGGGACAGTTCAAGCCCCCAAGACTCTGTAAAAAATATTATGATTCAAGTGGTTAAGAATTTAGTAGAGGGACCCGAAGATGAATTATCCAGTGGTGTATTGGACAGTGACGATTATTTTAGATTTACAAAACCCATTTAATCACGATCAACCGCAGATTTAGAATTGTTCAGTCACCTTCGGGATTCAAATAAAACACTTCAAAGTTTAGATAGATATCCAAACATAAAAAGTTATTTATTAAATACAACACCACCCTTCCGTCGTCAGCTCCTGTGGGGTGGCTTTTCTCTTTTTGAGGATTGACCTTATCTCCAAAACGGAGCTCTTTATCTAACGAAACATTTCAGCAACTGATATTACCTAAATGTAATGCTGATATAAATAGCTAACTGAAATTTTATTCTATGGAACTTTCTATTTTTTTGTAGTACCTAGGTCCAATTGTCATCAAATCCTACATTAGTAATTATAATATACAATTACATTTTAATCGATGTTTTTTTGTTGTGATACCAATGGTCGTTATCGATTGCCATTATATATCATGTATTTAAAAATGTATCTTAATACATATAATGTATTTAGTATTTAAATATTAAATACATTTTTCTCATGTATTTAAAATTTAAATACTTTAAATGTATTCAATACCCACCTCTGGCGAGGTCATCCACCACCTTGTTGCCAGGGAGTGCACATTGCAACCTCGCTCCATCAGTAGGTGGAGACACTCTAAGATCGATCGAACCAATGGGTGGTCTGGATTAAAACAATCTATCGCCTGAATGGCACTTAGAGAGTCTGAATAAATTACTTAAGACACATCACTCTTCATGAAAATAAGGTTGAAGGAAGTTAAGATTGTAGTAAGGTCTGCCGTGAATATAGAGGCAGCTCTAGGAAGACTTCCCCCTTTCCTGGATGATAGAAAGATAACTCCAAAACCGACTCCCTCATCGGTTTGGGAGCCATCTGTGTAGCTTGGTGTAGATCCTTCATGAAAAGACTGATGGTCTTTAACCTGGAGGAGCTCAGCTTGTGGCGGGAGTGATCCTTTCTCACTGAAACTTCCCTACAAAAGGTAACCTCAAGGAGGTCCCCAAGAACCTAGTCTGGACTGCTCCTGTGGGCTTATTTGTGCAGTCAAGTCCGGGTAATCGTCAAGCAACATCCGGACTCGTGCATCAAATGTCTCCGGAGTGGAGCCTCTACCAGGGTGTTGGTGTCATTGGCAACAGCCCACATCATTTGGCTGGCTACAGTATCATGCAGTCTCTGTAGGCGGCAGAGGACCTGATCAGTGATGAATGTCTGCGGAGGTCCATGGGAATTAATTGCATCTCTATCCACTAGAAAGCTAAGGATATGTGATGACCTAAATGGCCCAAGGGGCACTCCTTCGTGGTGGACAGAATCCAGCGCCTTTAGTCGGGCCTGGGTAACAGAGGAGTACAGCTCACAACCGTATTCTATTTTTGACAATATTATTGCGTTGTGCAGCCTCAACGTGATGTCGCAGTCTGCACCCCAGGATGTGCTTGACAGTAATTTTAGAAGGTTCATTGACCTAAGGCAATCAACCTTCAGGGAAGGGAGGTGAGGATACCAGGTTAGTCTGGCGTCAAAGTCCAACTCCCAAAACCCTGCATGGAATCTGTTTGCCATAAAGATACAGATATATAATATAAAAAAAAATCAGGAAAATTATTAATTATTTTGTCTCGTCCTTCTGTGACTAAGGGCAAAAATTAGACTATTTTTTTTACATCCCTGAGGGGGCCCGTAACAAGTGCTACTAGGTTAAACCGGCACTGCAACTAAGTCATGCCCATCAATAAAGGTGAGGAGGGAGTCGCCCCTGCTATTCCAGATTGAATCCCCCTAAAACAAATGACGACACATGAAGTCTCCCAGCAGTATCAATGAGGAAAGGAGCTGCCCCAGAAGATTTGCTACGTCCTATGGTACAATGTCGTCACTTGGTGATAGATAAATGGAACAGATAATGTAGTCTATGCCTAGGTGGGAGAGTCCTGCAACAGCCTGCAGGAGGTAGGGGGGAGATTTTATTTCTTGGAAGGGGACATCACGACGGCGGTCTAAACAAACGCCGCAGCGATGTACTCTTCCATCGGTAGTAGAGGTTTGCAGCACCTCATATCCCGTATAATAGGGACAATTTCCCTGCCTCACCATGGTCTCTTGAAGGCAGATAATTGCGGGGAGGAGTCTGCCTACCACCAGGGAGGCAAGCTCCTCTCAGTGTGATCCTAGACCACGAAAGTTGTAATGCAGTTTCGTGGTCATATTTATTTATATCGGGGTTTTATGACCGCTAGACCTGTCTTTTTGACCGGTGTTCCTCCCCGAGGTGAAGTTATCGGTGGGGAGGGTTGGAAACCTTTTTTTTTTCTTCTTTTCTGCCCCGGTCTTTATAGGGAGTGATGTTTTCTGTGTGTGTGTGTACAGCCCCAATGGTCCCATTTATGACGGGGGGGGGGGCAACCTCCCAGGGGCGCGAAAAGACGTAGTCATCCTGTTCCTCCATTTCGGCGTCTTGGTCTTTGTCTACTGGAAGTTCTGGACGCAGCAGGTACTGCCTCCGGCTCCTGTACCTCGGCTGCCAAGATGACCTTGGCCGGTGGTAGCGCCTCTACCGAGTTCAAGGACGGAGGAAGAGCGACGTCTCTTCCGATGTGAGTATTTTGTAGACAGGTCTCTCTTTGGCTTGGGCTCTGGAGTCTGGACTGACTCGGCATGTGTCGAATCAGCCTCGTTTTCTAGGGTACATCCGTTCCTCATTGCCGCTGAAACAGATGAACCTTATGGGGGCGGGACTGTGGCATTCTATTTTGGGAGAGCAGCTTTTGTTTCTTTGGCGGGGTGGCTAGCCACGGGAGAGGTCTTGACTCCTCCTTCCTTTCCCTGCCGAAACATCAGCTCTCCTAGTGTTTCCCAGATTGATTTTTTTGGGGGGGGGAATTTGCCAGATGTAGGATGTCCTATTCCAATTTCTAAGCTTTGCATTGCCGAGAGTTCACAGGCTGATATTCCTGCAGTGGAAGCAGTAGGCCTCTTTACTGCATTCCACCGCGGTATGGTTTAGGGCAGAGCAGTTGCCGCATCGTAGGGCATCTTTAAAGTGCTTCCTCTCATGCCCACAATTGAAGGGTTTCACCTTCAATGATTGCGGGCCAATTTTGAACGTATCGGGTGAGAAGTACCCGAAGAGAACCAAAGTTATCAGGTTTTAAGAACCCCTTCACTTTTGTAACATTGTCAGGGTACATCTCAACACTCTCTTCTCTTCCGAGAAGTCGAAAAGGTCATAGCTGTATATTCACCCCTTACTGAAGTTGAAGGTCATGAGGCTTAATGGTTACAAATATACCATGAGATGGTCATGGAGGTTAGAGAGCATTTTCGGCTGGGTGACATCTTTGGTGTGTATAAGGACTACCTTCTAAAGGTAGAACTCACCAACCCCTTTTTATATATTGATTGGTCACAAGCTTAAGAAATAGAGTGTTCAAAATGGCAGGAAAGAAAGGTCCAGCAGCGCTAAAATTCACGTGTGCCACATGTAAGAAGGACAAGTGGTGCGTTGACTTCCCGGAAGGCTGCTATGCGAAATGCCACCCAGACAGTGTATGCACCACTTGCATTTTAAAGAAGGAAGTGGAGGAAGTAGTCGCCTACTACAGGGAAAGAACTATAGACCTCGAACAGAAAATCGAGAGGCTCAAGGAGGGGCACTCCCACCAGATCCGCAGGCTCGAAGAGAAATTAAACGATCTCTCGAGTCCTGTGGCAAACACCACCTCTGCAGAGAGCCCGTGCCTGAATGTGGCAGCGACACCAAAAGGAAAAAAGAAAAAAAAGACGAAAAAGGGAAAGAAGAAAGAGGAAGAGAGAGAAATAGAAGAAGAAAAGGTAGAAGAAGTTAATGAAAAGGATGACAAGGGGGAAAAGATGATAGAGAAGAAGAAGAAGAATAAGAGGAAGAAGAAAAAAGAAAATCCTAAAAAGACCATGACGGGGAAGAGAGAGGAATCGGAGAGCTTGCCTCAGAAAATAAAGAATCCGAGCTCAGCAGGCAAATGTGCCAGGGTCATCCTTGTGGGCGATTCCCAGGCACGGGACCTGCAGCCCCTGCTAGCGGCCCGCCTTCGCACAAGCGTTAAGGTAAGCTGCCTGACAGGATGTGGTAACCACCACATCAGAGTAGAGGCTGAGAAATCACCGATTTCTGAGAGCTCAGTCGTTGCTCTGATGGTCAGTGGAAACGACCTCTACCTGAGAGGAGGTAGGGTAGGCCCTACAGATAAAATCCTCTAAACGGGCATGGGTGCCGTGGACGACTGTGGGCTGAAAACCCGCAAGCGCGTGGTAGTCGGGATGCTCCCGAGGAGAGGTCCAACACGGACCGCTCACTCGATGAATGTGTCTTTAAACCGGCGCCTGGCAGATTTGTGTACGGCAGAGGGGGTCTTTTTTGTGGACCCATACCACACCTTTTATGGTACAAATGATCTCTACCAAAGGGATGGGGTACATCTTTCCTTTAAAGGAAAGGCCTTTCTGTCGAACATGATCCAGGATGTCGTAGAGAGGACCGAAAGGAGTATCCGGCCCAGAGTGAGGGCGGACGTACGCTAGTATGCCCGTGTCACTCCAGGAACGACCTTCTCAGCGGTCGCAAAAAGGGGTGCCTCGCCAACAAACAAGCCGGAAAACGGAAGAGCGTAGGGAGTCCTACAGTCGGGGACTCCCTGAAAGTTCTGTTCAATGCGAGGTCAATCAGGAACAAGTTTCCTGAGCTCCGTGGCCTCGTAGCGACGGAAGAACCCGAAATGGTAGCCATAACAGAATCGTGGATAAAAACCTTAAACCGAGACTTTGAAGGCGAATTTACGATTCCCGGTTACCAGCTCTTCTTGAAAGATAGGCCAGACAGAGAGGGTGGCGGTGTGATGTTGTATGTCAAGGATACTTTCAACTCGACGGATTGCAACATCGTATCCGACCATGAACTACTAGGTGTTGACCTAGAGATAGGTCCTGCCAAATACAGGACCCTGGTGCTTTATAGACCTCCTGCCCAACTCGTTGAAAAGGACAGAGATCTGTGCCAGCTACTAGGAGAACTTGTCGAAGACAGAGTGTGTATCGTCATGGGTGATTTCAACATACAAGTTGACTGGGAAACCAGAGAACCCTGTGGCGAGAACGCACTACTCCTGGAGTTCACGAACAACGAGTTCCTCACTCAATGGGTGAGAGAGCCAACGAGAGGAGACAATATCCTCGACTTGGTTTTCACCTCTGAGGATGACATCGTTGAGGACCTCTCTGTTGGCGAAGAGCTCGGTGGCAGTGACCACCGACTAATTAGATTTGTAGTCAAAGTCCCCAAGGCAGAGCCTGCAATTAGTAAATCAAGGAAACTCGATTTAAGAAGAGCAGACTTTGCAGGTCTACGCGCGGGACTGACTGACGCGAGGCTAGAAGAGTGCGATGCTGTTGAAGACTCTTGGAACAGTTTCAAAACCACATTCATGAGTCTTCAATCGCGTTTTATCCCTCTGAAATACCCCCGTCGGTCTTCTGTTCGAACAAAGTGGCTTAATCGAGAAATCGGGCAACTGCTTAGGGAGAAGAGAAATGCGTCCCGGCAATCGAAGATCTCGGGTGACTTTGACGAATACCGGAGGCTATCCAGAAGAGTGAAGTCCAGCATAAGGGCGGCTAAGCGGTCTGAGGAACTCCGAGTGGCGAGACTCTGTAAAGAGAATCCCAAGGAGTTTTTTGGATATGTGAACAGCCGTAAACCAATCCATCGAACGATTGACCCTTTGAGGAATGAGGAGGGGACATTAAAGCATTCAGATGGAGAAAATGCTAACCTCCTCATCGACTACTTCTCTTCAGGGTTTACTGAAGAGTGTGGTCCCATTCCAAAGCCGACGGATTCCTACTCGGGGGAAAAGCTGGAGGCAATGGACTTCACCGAAGGAGAAATAAAGAAAAAGATCGCTGACCTAAAGACGAATAAGTCCCCTGGACCGGACGGGTTTCTACCTAAAGTGTTGAAAGAAGTGTGCGATGAAGTATCACGACATCTGTGCGCTATCTTTAACATGTCAATCCGGACCGGATGCGTTCCTAGAGACTGGCGTGAGGCGGAGGTGACTCCTATCTTCAAGAAAGGAGACCGTAACCAACCGTCGAACTACCGACCTATCAGTCTGACTTCGATAGTCGGTAAACTCATGGAAAGCATCATGGTGGACAAAGTGACGTCGTATTTAGAGTCAAACCTGCTACTGAGGAGTTCCCAGCACGGCTTCCGAAGGCAACGGTCATGCCTGACGAACCTTGTAGAATTCTTCCACTTCGTTTTCAGTGAGCACGATCGGGACAAGGCGGTGGATGTGGTCTACCTAGACTTTCAGAAAGCCTTTGATAAGGTACCACACCGCCGCCTTCTCCGGAAAGTGCGAGCGCTTGGCATAAACGGAAAGGTAGCCGGCTGGATCGAGAACTGGCTAAGTGGCAGACGGCAACGGGTGGTGGTAAATGGACAGTCTTCTGAGTGGGTGCCCGTTACTAGCGGGGTGCCTCAAGGTTCTGTCCTGGGACCACTACTATTCATCATCTACGTCAACGACATGGACGGTGACACGGTTGCCAAGATTTCCAAATTTGCTGACGATACCAAGCTTGGTATGAACGTTGCAAAGGATGGAAATACTGCCCGCCTGCAGGAAGATCTTGGGAAGATTGGGGAGTGGTCGGACACGTGGCAAATGCCTTTTAACGTGGGGGAAATGCAAAGTGATGCATATCGGCCACAGAAACCCCCAATCTCAGTATATCCTTAAGGGCACTGCTCTTGAATCGAGTGGCACTGAGAAGGACTTGGGTGTAACAATCACTAGTGACCTCAAGTTCTCGAAACAGTGCATTGAGGCGGAGAAAAAGGCCCAAAGGATGCTAGGCTATATTAAGCGCCAGTTTGGTTATCGGAACCAGGAGATTGTACTGTGCCTGTACAACTCACTTGTCCGACCGCACCTGGAGTATGCCGTACAATTTTGGAGTCCTTCATTGCGAAAGGACATCGCGAGATTGGAACGCGTACAAGCCAGGGCAACCAAGCTGATTCCCTCTATCCGACATAAAAGTTATGAGGATAGACTAAGGGAATTAGATCTGTTCTCGCTGGAAACCCGTAGACTGCGTGGTCAGCTCATCGAAGTTTTCAAAATACTTCGAGGGTTCGACAATGTTGACTACCGGGATATTTTCACACTGAGTGAGAACAGAACGCGCAATCACGGCTTCAAACTTGAACTGAAGCGTTACAACCGCAATCTGTGTGGAAATTTTTTCACCTACAGTATCTGCGGTAAGTGGAACGCACTTCCAGTGGAAGATGTCAACAGTGAATCTGTTGACCAGTTCAAGTCAAGACTAGACAAGGTCTTGAAAAGTGGCCGTTTAGGGACGCAAAACAATTGAGCAGCCTTGTGCCCGCTCGATTGCAAGTCCAATGGTACCCTCTTTGAATGGACCGTAAGGTCTCCTAGGCTACCTTCTTTCCTTGTTGTTGTTACTTTTTTAAATGCCCTCACTCTCTCCATATACCAGGCGGCTCGGATGAAATTGCCCTTACCCTCTTTATAGTAGGCAACGAACCAGTCTAGTGTGTACTTTTTGTGGCCTTGCAGCCTACTCTGTCAGATGCTCTGCCTCTACCAGATTACTCGATCTTAGACGTCTGACAGTTCTTGACGCATATGGTTAAGGAGTTTGCATGTTCAACGGATACCTTAGCAGACTTCTTTTTCAGAGATCACCATATCTGTTGGTGGCATCATTATTCTCATAGATGGTTCCGATTCTCGTTACAATACCAAACTTCATGATAGTGTGTATTGCATTGTGTTAAGCTTTCAGTTATCATAAAGGTCTCCCCGTTCTGGTATGTAAAGGAACTAGTATGTGTCCTGCTACCAGCAGCATAACAGCCAGTAAGTAGATAATGTCTGGGAGGATGGTAGACGCCCGCCAAACCAACCATCCAGCAGAGGACGCCTCTTAAGGAGGGCGGCGCTGTTGGCTCGTACTGTAAACCTACGTTGGAGCCATTTGGTCCGATGCGTCTAGTATGGGTAACCCTCTCTCCAGATATGGGCAGAGTAGGAGACCCAGCTTCCCCTAGCATGGCTCGCCAATTTCTTGGCAACCTGTCATTATGGGTAGGCCTTTCCCACACTGATGAGCGGAGTAGGAAGCTCGTCAGATCGTCATACGCAACCCCACCACCACATAAAGGCGGAACAGTTAGAGGAGCCGGGTAAAAGAACTATTACCATTTGATACAAAGGATTCTTTGAAATAACTTTAATGTCTCAAGGGGGTCAATCTGCGCGGCGGTCGCGACCAGAAGAGCCGGGGAGAGGGAAGCAACGCTAGTTATTTGGGTGAGAGATGCTTCGAAAAGTGTATTGGGTACACTACTGATTTTAGCGATAGATGGGCGATGAGATGCTACAGGTGTCAGAACTATGTGACGGTCAGTTTCGTCCACCGTCGCGCAAATCATGAGAAAAGGGGACCACGAGGGAGCTTTACACGATACTGCTTAATCGTGTAAAGTCCTGCCCCCCCCCCACCCCATCCCAGGTCCGGGTAGATAATAACCAAAGGATATCATTTGCTCGCAGGCACCAGATTAAGTCTAAAAAAAAATCCCTCGGCAATTGAGCTCTTCATGGATACAGGGTGTTAGGCGCAAAAGTCCCGGGTATAGTGCCATATAATGCAGCCTCCATGAGAAAAAGTACAGATTCACCTGGACCACTAATTTACAATGCATTCTAGACACGTAAAAGTTCGGAGTTATTCAAGGATCATACCCGGCTGATATCGCATCAATTTTAGACCCATCTCAGTCATGATTTGCAAATCCCTCTCACCCACTATCGCATATAGCAATAGATTCTCATCCTTAGTTATCTCACTAATCCATCTATAAAGATATTAAACCACCTTTTCTTACAGCCAAACTTATGCTAAACAATTCTCCGGCCTTCCTTTTGAACGCGTCTTACTTCCAACACAACTACTATTCAATAGTTTAAGACTCAAAAGATCAGCACTTGTAATAAAGGTTTATCTAAATGATCATAGCGGCTGGCGCATGTCATTTGTTTATTGCCCACGCCCCCCTTGTTTTTAGAATGTGTGCCGTATGCCTGTAATTAAGTGTGCCTGTGTGTGTGTGCTGTTTTCTTTTCCCCATTTTTATTGTTTCCCAAGCCACTTATGACCTTTACCGGGCGACCCCGTCTAAGTGCTGCCAGTGAGAGTCCATTAGGATTGGGCGGTTGCCACCTTATTTCCCCTTAAATTTAAATGAATCATAAGATCCACAAAGTCAGCATACACTTTACATCTCCGCTTTTCAGCTACTTGTGTAAATATTCTATCAACATCAAGAGGCTCTGTACGGGTGGTCTTTGTACTGTGTGGGGGGAGGAGGAGATGAGTAATTGCAAGAAGGCGCGCACGGCTTTCGAGGACTTATCTTGCAAGTTTCCTTCCAGCGCAGATATTTTGAGCCCGGTTTCGACGAGAACCTATTAGAACTACCACAACTCGGATGAACGAAGAAAACAAGAACCCGGACAGGTACAAGCGAGTTAACATCTTTATTGCATGACTCCAACACCGGGAATTACAGCAGGGGTTATCGCGGCCATCGGGGGCCCTGAAGCGGCGGCAGGAACCACTGGCACTGGAGCAGCGGGGTGCACTCCCGCCAAAGCCTTGTTGTCTAGCTTGTTTTCAGAATGGGGCTCGGTGTAAATCACTTCTTCTTTAGGTTCCACAATACTGATATGATCGGGCAACGGGATGCGAGGACCGCTCTTACCTGGTGGGAGAGGAAGGCACAATTAAATCGCGAAACTAACCAAAAAGTAGCGCATTGAAACAAGGAATTAATGAAATCGGATGAAAGTTAAAGACCATTAGGCGTACAGTAATATAAAAAACAACAGGGTTATATTTTCCCTGGGTGGGGCAGGAAGTATACGGATAACGTCTTTCGGCAAATCGTGAAAAGGGACTAAGCCATGATAGGGGGGTGGGGTAGAGGGAAGGGAAAGGACACACAAAAGTTTAGTATCAGCCACCACAGTACAAAATGAATGTCGTGGCACCGTTAATCCGCAACAGTGCAATATTCGAGAGCATCGCCTTGGTGTATGCGAAATACACTCGAGGAGGTAGACCTCAACATCTACCACTTTAACATTCTCGGTGAGCTCGGTTTGCATTAACGTCATTAATATCCACCTACCACCCCTTTATGATATATCAAGAGAGGCTGACCATCTAAACCTATCCTGCCCCTCAAGTCAAGACAAACCAGTTTCCCCAGCGAGATTGGAGCGCTTCAAGACTACCCATCATTTTGCAATTGGATCGTCATATGAAGCCCATTGACGCAGATTAACCACGTTGCAGAGGGTTGGGGGGTCAAAAACAATCTCGCCCATTTCGTGTTACGGACGCCCGAGGATAAATCCTTCGGAGGCGTGGCACTCGAGGCCCGGGTTTAATCGCATTTAAGGACGCGCGGTGAGGGGAAGGTGTGGGGTAGACTTCCGGCCTCGCATACAGTAACACCTCTGTAAAAGATCAACGTGTTGTGGCTTAATTCCTGAGCGTTGCTGAGTTTGAATTGAGAGAAACAGGAGATGGAGGGGGGGGGGGGTATTACCCCCCTTAAAACTTCTTCCATGCACATCTATCATACACAACATCTTCCGCTCTCTTCAAACACTTTCACATCAACCCACCCTTTCCGTCTTCGTACAACTTTGCACACCTTTAGTCCCTCTCTCATATTCTCTCCACATTTTAAACCCATTCATTTTACACACCCGAAACATCAGTCGCAGCCTCGCTCACACCAAACATTTTAGTCGCTCCTAAAGATAAGCTTGAGAACACCGACTATCACCCTCAAATCTTCTATTCGTACTGCTCTCACTAAGGAGACTCCCTTCTTCTAAACCAGTCGCACTCCACTATACCAAGGTTGGTAGTCGCATACTGTGGTGCAGCTTCCTGGCACAACCTACATCCAACCATTTCACAAACGCTTTAATGGTTCCAGTGAGTTTTCTACCATTTTAAACATCGAGGCCGCAATCTGTTGCATCTGTATCATTTACATTGTATACTAGATACTGAGACAAATCGCGTTAAAGGGTAACACCCCTTGGGGACCCCCCCCCCAAATACTACTACTACTTTATTCTTTTCTTCTAATTCTTTTAGACACCTCTCACACACCATGTCCAAAGCAACAATCACTCAACATTTGTAAATCCCTTTCCCTCTCGGCCACCAATCCCAGGTCATCAGGATAACAGAACCAATCCCTCATTTCCATACATACTTCTCTCAGTAATCAATCAATAAAGAAATTAGTTATGTGCAATCATACATCTTGTCTTACACGTCAACTATGCTAAATCAAACTTCAGCTACGTTTCACCCTAACAGACATGATTTATTTTTCAGAAAGCAGAAGATGGACGCCCTCTTGCATGCTTCTCTCTTCCATACCCCGATATACCAACCGTGGGATTTACGCCCACGAAGCCGCCAACTAGTTTTGACCTCATTGCCGTCATGTTATCTTGAACAAATGTGAAGTAATTTGAGTAAATAAATGGTGGTGGTAGAGATGAAACATAGGTCTGCAAGGTTTTAAATGGTAGGATATTATCGGTGTAACAGAGCGTTAATAAATGATGAGTGTGTGTGGAATGTGAAGGGAACTTGAACGAGAGTATGCTGGGCCAAACTTTGGTGTGTGGGAGTGTTAGAGGGGTAGCGAGTGCAAGGGACAATTTTTAGAGGGATGCTTTGTGTATAGAAAGGAAGAAAGACTGGGTGTGAATGAAGATGAAACTCGGAGTGGGTTAATGTGGCACAGGCATGTTAAAAGAATGGATGCAAATAGAAATGCGAATAGTATATAGGTACGAATGCTAGTCGGTGTGGGAACGTGCGTCTCTACTGGCGACTGGTCTCTTTAAGTAATAATAATGTAACAAGACTAATTCAGCTCTCGCTAGCTTAATGAACAAGGCGCTGGATTTCTAAGGCCTAGATGCCGAGTTCAGTTCCAGGCGAGTGAACGCAGAGTTCAGCGCTATCATGGAGCTAGCCGCCTATTGGTGGTGGGACGAATCTGAGGTGTGGTGGGACGAATCTGAGGTGTGGCGGGACACAGGCTTACCCACACACCTAATCACATCACTTTCTCATCTTCCTTCCACCAAACTGCAAGGCGTTACTTGCCCAACCCATGCAGATTCATACACATCTTTGCACTCAATGTTTATCAGTTTCTTTCAGGACATACCAATGCCACCCGCTGCATTTTCACTTTCCGGGTGTACTAAGTACCAGTTAACTCCTCTCTCAAAATCTCACCTATTCGTCCATCATATCTCCTACAACCATCAACCAATACCAAGTCATTCCAGAACCTCTCTTTCTCAGCTTCACTTCTGTCATTACAGGTCAATATTACAATCAAGCACAGTGAAAACCCTTGCCAATCAACTTAAAAAAAAATATCACAATTCTTCAGCTCCATCATGTCATCACTCAAAAGCACAGCCACACAGTCTTTACTCCTACACCGCTGATCGCAATCCCGCACAAACTATTTTCTTTCATGTTTCTCTCACAGAGAAAGTATCTGCAACCTACTCCCTTTAAAAGACAGACTAGCAATCCCTTCTTTTCCCGCAACATACACCCACCCACTCCATTCACACATTGATACGGATACCCCAGTCTGAAGACAAGAGCCAGCACATCCCCGCCCATTAGCGTCAGCACACATTGGGCTCCTGGGATAAAGCCATCGAGGGACAGTTGGGAGGATAGTTTATAGTCGACAATCGAGAGGATCGCCAGTAGAACACTCAAAGTTGATCACTACACCTAGGAGGGTACATAAGCATTTTTGTACGCATAAAAATCCGTCCACCAAAAAGTAGGGAGAAAGGGAAAACAACAATCATCCTTTGAGAAAGAGTCCACCTACCCTTAAGAACGAGAAAACTCTTAGCCACATATGAAGTAAGAGGCCTGCTTCAACCACAAACTCCACAACATGGTGTGCAGGAACTCGCCTCAAGTAGTAGGGACAGAGTAGTGAGCCCCGTGATCCCAAACAAGTACAAAGGTGAAGCTCATTCAACCTCAAAAGTCCCTCCGAGTGGTGTTTTTTATACAAAGAGCAGTGTTTGACTATTTTCTCTACTGGCGCATGAAAATGCAGCCAACAGCCAACCAACTAGTCAGAGAGAGGGCACTCCCAAAACTGCCAATCAGGTGTACATGAATCTGTCCCAGGCACACTAAATCAAATGATATTTATCAGCTACTTGTCAAAGTTAAGTACATACCAGTAGGATCCCATGGCAACATGATCTTCACCTTTATTCCCAAGACACCTGAAAGAAAATATGCGTCACAATAAACAATTTAGCATTCGTTGAGAAAGGGTAATCTGGTTTATGTAATAGGTGGGAAATATACAATAGAGGGAAGAGGTACGATTTATAGGGAAGTATGGGTCATCATGTAAAAATCACAAGATAGGGAGATATGGAAAAAGCGACATTGATCCACCGGAAAGTAGTCGGCAATTAATAGCATTAAATGATAGGTAGCTAGCTTGAAGGACGGTTTATTGAATAGCTTCTCGGACGAGGTCGGTAAACATATCCAAGGACTTAAATATCTACGATGAGAAACAGCAGGAATGATCGTCTCACCAGGGTTTTAAAAGCAGACGACAAGCGGTTAGCCATTTTGTGAGAAAGGAAGAATATGCCCACTGGGGCTGGTCTACGAGGAACGAGGCGAGTTTTTTCTGGAGCGTGCATCTGACGACTGTCACCAAGGAGATATTCGTCGAATTTAAATTAGCCCACGTTCAAATAAATACAAGAAAAAAAATCCATAAGAGAAAATTAGAAGCATGTTCTGTCGTCGGCCACCTGAGTATACACCCAACGCCGTTGTGGCAACAAAGTGCATGTGAGGGGTCCAGCAAAAGTCGCTGCGTTAAGCGAGTGTGCCTCATTCAACGACGACAAAAAGCAACCCGAAGCCGTTGAGGCATTGAGGGGGGGGGGGGGGTAGCTCCAAGGAAAGTCGCGGCTGGATGACAGGCAAATTTAAGTTACTATGGGTCGTCTCCCATCTTCTTTGCCAGGCAGATGATTCATGACGTGTCAGTGTTGGGAAGTGCGAAAGGCTGGTCTTGTCGCCAAGTATTCGCGGACGCTTTGGCGCCCTGATTCTCTGAAATCTCCACTGTCCAGGAACCGATAAGATAAAATCTACATCCGCCCGGCTAATGGCAGACTTGGTGCGACAGATACCGGGATCGTGTATTCCAATGCACCGAGAGCATTTAGGAGATCCAGTCTCGGAAGCGGGCAAGGCACGAAACCTGTGCAAACAGTTCAGATGTGACAATAGACGCAGCAACTGGTAGAGCCCCATCAAATTCAAACAAGGGGAAATATTGGGTGGAAGTCAACCGTCTTCCGATTACTTTTTTCTTTTTTTTACGAGCCTTTCTGGCGACTGCCCACTTGGGCGTAAGTCGCCGCAATCACGATCATCCGTGTACACTGGCACGGCTCTGCTACAAGGTCACACGGTGCTCGCGAAACGTAGAATGCAATAATCGCGGCGCTGTAGAAACCAGTGGTCGAAATATAGTCAAAGGTGGTGGCCTCCAGCGTGGCGTACTGAGCAGAACAATGGCGTCACAGAACCGAGTTCTCGAAGGGGTTTCCTTGACCTAAACCAGAAAAGTTTAAGATATGTTTTGAGTTTCTCGACGACATAGGCACTGTAGATATCGACCGCGGGCCGCGGCTAAAAGCGCATAATGCATTAGCTTAGTCTTGGTCAAAGAAACCAAAAACCATTCGCTTCGGCATAGTGAGAGAGGCGATTCAATGCCTATTGGAGTTGACATCTGGATCGCAGTAAAAGAGATTGAAAGGTTGTCTACATATATTGTAGCGAGAACATCTTCCCACAGCACCCATGCGGCTCAATACAATGGGTGCGACACTAATGACATCACTGCGGGACGTCCTCTTCCTGTTTTATGGGAGGGGGAACAACCCGTACATAAAGATTGGGAGGTGTCCACTCACTGAGGATCTCCATGATACTGTATTCCTCATGGTATCATAGGCTATCTCCATATAGAGAAAGACAAAGGGCTTTCTTGGAAGGAAGACGCTGCAGATAAACATTTGAAAGACGGAAAAGAACAGCTGACGGCGTGGAACTTGCCCAAGCCACACTGTGAAGGACCATCTAGCGGGCCTAACGTCATTCTCTTTGTCCGGTTCGTCGACCAGAAATCTTGGAGGTGAAAAGGAAACCCACCAAACCTTTATCTATAGGAGGGGCCCCATGACAAAGCACAGTTGGGGGGTCGAGGCATCACATCAACGGTGGAGCTGCCCATGGGTCGAAGAAGAGCCCCTCCCAGTATCGAAGTGGTGTTATCTAGTTACTCACCCACTGAAGAAACTCATAAAAAAGGAGGCGGGTTTACAGCCTTTATGATCCAACCCTGTGTCATTAAGTTGTTTGCACCTGAACAAGACTCGCACTAACCAGAAGTCACCCAGTGGTTCGTCACTCCGCAATATCCGTAGCTACCAACTGAACAACCAGAGGCAGGGCAACAGGGAGACTGTTACTACGAAGAGACGCCGTGGAATGGAAACCAACCCCCTCGTACGAGTTGGAGCCATCCGCGTACACTGGCAAATTCTAGCGTGACACAGAGTGTGCTCCATAAAAGCAGAACGCAATACTCCCAGGACTGTATAAGCTTTGGGAGCAGAGGCGTGGTGACAAATATTAAAAAAATAGTACTTTACAGAGTGGCGTCCTGGGCAGAACCAGAGGAACCGCTGGACGGAGAGTTACACAGATCTATCGAACGCCTATGCAATGTATGGTGGAGTAAGTTGCATCTTAAATAGGCTCTCAATGGGGGAGGCGCAGAAGGCATCAGTCACCAGGCTGCAGAAAGGCAATCCTTCTGGATAACTGATGCAAGAGTTTACACACAATGCCCTGTTCCTAAAGAACAATTAAGAATGGATAAGGGATGCTGGTCTGAGAAGCAATGGACTCAAAATTTTTGCCAGCGCAATATCCAATGGAATGCAGGGTTGTGGTGGATTCTGTCATCATGCCAACTAGCATTGATGCACACACACTATCCACCCTTTGTGTGAAAATGTGGGGAGAGAAAGAAAAAGGAAGCATTGATACAAATTTAGTGCATTTTCCCAGTGGAAAAAAAAGAAAAAATTACTAAACTAATTTTTGCATTTAAGAGGGCCATTGGTGCCTTATAACAAATCATGAGGGTGAGAGGTGTGAAGTCCTTTTAATCTCTCCCTGAGTGGGGCACACTTAGGTCAATCAGCGGTCACCTAGCATCTTTCACATAAAAAATTCCCATTACCATTTTCTACCACTTGCTGCAAACATTCATTGTGACCTGTATCAAAAGATAAGTACTACTACAACAACCTGTTGTAAAACAGTAATTATCAAACCCAATGAAAGCTGCTTTTAGTCCTCAAAATTAATGACATGAAAAGACATCAAAAAAATAGTGGCTGTGAATGTATTAGAGACCACAGGTTAATCCAAAGCTTACAACCAAGCCAGCCAGATATATGGCAAGAGTTACTAAACAGTTTTATAATAAAGGACTGAACAAACTTTTTAACACTTTCAAAATGTGCAAGTGAGAAGAATCGAGGTTGCACAATAACACTCACCTTGTCTCAAATGGACGTGCCTCACAGCACTGTCGACATAAATGAGCCGGGGGTAACCGGAGTGAATCATTAAGCCATCAGTAAACTTCATAGACTTGGCACGCTGACCTCTCAGTTTGCCAGAGACTACTACTTCGCATCCCTTGGCACCGGATTCCATGATGAAGCGGAGTACACCATAGCATGCCCTCCGTACTGCCAAACCACCAACCAACTTGTAGCGCAATGACTCTGCTTGCGCAATAGCGCACAATCCTCTCTGGGCCACCTTTTCAGCGTACAGTTCTACAGAACCCTCAGCGAAATTAAAGCGCTTTTGGACGAGGGCCGTTAGCTCACGAATCCTTCGGCCTTTTTCACCTGCAAGAGATGAAAATATATCATTATGAAAAGTATCAAACTAGGAATCACCATCATGGAGATACTATATGATACAAACACCTAATGATTGAACAAATTTAAGCCACAATGGGTGTGGTTAGCCGTTGGGTGGATTTGAAATTTAGGTTGAATTCATGGCAATTGACCTACAGTGTACATACCCGTGGTGCAGATCCCACATTAAACTGTCCACTCTAAAAATAAAAGAACTAAACAGATAGATGAATAACACTTCTGTTTGAGGGATGTTTCACAGTCAGTTGACATTCTAGGAATAGTAGTTAAGCCCACGGCGAGGAGGTTGTCAAAGAAGAACTCAATAACCTCATCCACCAACCCAAACTCAACTGGGACAGAGAAATCAGTCATTTTCTGAAATACAGACTGCTGCACCTTCTCCAAGTATGAGCAAGATCAATTCTCTGACTAATTAGGTCTGGGGTGTAACCACACCTGGTCGGAATTTTTGACCAAATTCATGTATCATTAGATTTTTTGGCTGAAATGGTGGTCTGAAATCTTATTTTTCAAAATCTTAATTAGAAGCAAGGTTATGCCTATCGCAATTATTATTTGTGGAGGTGGGGATTCGGCAGTGAAATTATACACTCCTATCTTAGCCCTTAATTTACCCCTTATACAAAAAGCCATTCAATTTTTTTTTTTTTTTTTTTTTTATGAGCTCATCTGGCGACTGCCTACTTGGGCATTAGTCGCCGTATTAAAACTGGCCTAGTTCTAGGCTACTTTAAAATAAATTAAAGAGAAAAAAAAAACGAAAAAAAAAAACAAAAAAAAACAACACCCCAAAAGGGGGAAAGGAAGCAAGCTGGTGCGTCGGGGAGAGGTCCCCCCGGCGCAGGAGCGTGCAACTAAAGGAAAAAAACAAACAAACCTTGCTTAAATAATAGGGAGAAGGCCGGCCTCTCCCAAGAAGTCAATAAGTCCACAAGTCAATGTGCACGAATCTGTCCCGAACACAAGGGACAGGCGGTAGCGACCCCGCCCATCCCGGTACCGAGACAGGTATCGTGCGCGAAGATCACCCAGACTGGGACATTCGACAAGAATGTGCCGAACAGTCTGGGGGACGACGCAGTCGTTGCAATAGGGCACATGCGAGCGCTCCACCAAGTAACGATGCGTCACACGAGTGTGTCCGATTCGAAGACGACAGAAAGCAACCTGAAGCCGCCGCGGCATTGGGGGATAGGTCCATGGGAACAGTCGCGGCGCAATGGCACGCAACTTTAAGTTCCCCTCGACCGTCTCCCATCTTCTTTGCCAAGCAGTCCGAAGAGCTGCCCGTATTCCTGCCATGTAGTCAGTGTGAGGAAGAGCGAAACGCTGGTCCGGTCGCAGAGTCCTCGCGGACTCTTTGGCGCCCTCATCGGCGCGCTCATTCCCCGCAATTCCTACATGTCCAGGAACCCAGCAGAAGATAATCTCGACATCTGCCCGGCTCGCCAAAACCGTGGCGTCACGGATTTCGCGAACCAGGGGATGCGGAGATTCCAATGCCCCGAGAGCACTCAGGGCGCTTTGTGAGTCGCTATAAATCACAATCCGGTCTCCGAACCGGGCACGTCGCGTAATCTCCCGTACCGAGTGGTGTATTGCCACCAGCTCGGCCGTGAAGACAGACGCAGCGCCTGGTAGAGCCCCGCTGACTTCAAACAGAGGGGATACGGCGTGGAAGCCGACCCCCTCTTGGGACTTGGAGCCATCCGTATACACTGGCACGGTACCAGCGTGACACGATGTGTGCTCCAAAAAGGTCGAACGCAATACTCCCGGCGCAGTACAAGCTTTGGGAGCAGAGGCGTGGCGACAAATAGCCAAATGTGGTACCCTCCAGGGTGGCGTCCTGGGCAGAACCAGGGGCGCCACCGGCCCGAGAGCTATATCTACCTCTCGAAGGAGTTTCCTGGCCCTAAACCCAAAGGGCTTAGGGTATGACTGGCGTCTCTCGGCGGCATAGGCACCATCGAGATCAGCTGCGGATGCAGTGAGAGCTGTTGGCGACTGAGGGAGGCGCCGGGCTCGCGCGTACAGGCGAGTGATGCACTGCACGCGGCGCAGAGCGAGTGGCATTTCCCCAGCATCGACCAACAGGCTCTCAATGGGGGAAGTGCGGAAGGCACCGGTCGCAAGGCGAAGGCCGGTGTGGTGGATCGAATCCACCTTCCGCAATAAACGCTCGGCTGCGGATGCATAAAACTCGCATCCGTAGTCGAGCTTCGAGCGAACAAAGGATCGATAAAAAAGTAAGGCGGTAGCCCTATCAGCGCCCCAAGCGCTGAACGTCACGGAACGGAGAATGTCCATGGCGCGGGTACAAGAGACCCTAAGGCTGCGAATGTGAGCCTCCCAGGTGAGGCGTCGGTCGAATACAAGACCAAGGAAACGGTGCGACTCAACCACATCCAGGCGCACCCCATTAAGAAACAAATCTGGGTCGGGGTGAAGCCGTGGATGGCGGCAGAAGTGCACCACCTTAGTCTTGGCCAAAGAAAACCGAAACCTGTGCGCTTCGGCATAGCGAGAGACGCGGTTCAATGCCTGTTGGAGTCGGCGCTCCAGAGTTGGCATCTGGGCAGCGCCAAAAGAGATCGAAAGGTCGTCCACGTAGAGCGTAGCGAGAACATCTTCCGGCAGCACCGAGGTGATGCCGTTGATGCTCAGGGCAAAGAGTGTGACACTGAGGACACTTCCCTGCGGGACACCCTCTTCCTGCTCCTTTGGGACGGAGAGGGCTCCCCCCACCCGTACGCGGAATCGACGATCTCGCAAAAATTCAGATATAAACATTGGGAGGCGTCCCCTCGCCCCCATCGTGTGGAGAGTCTCCATGATACCGTATCGCCATGCGGTATCATAGGCCTTCTCCAAATCGAAAAAGACCGTGGCGTAGTGCTGTCTACGAAGGAAAGCCTCGCAGACGGCATTTTCCAGTCGGAGCAGAGCATCCGACGTAGAGTGGAACTTGCGGAAGCCGCACTGTGCGGAAGACAGATGGCCTCCGCTGTCCAGGAAAAAGGCTAATCTAACATTTACCAATTTCTCCATCAACTTGCACACGCAAGAGGTTAGAGAGATTGGGCGGAAACCGGTCGGAGTAGAGTGATCTCTCCCCGGTTTGCGAAAGGCGAGCACAGTAGCGATTCGCCAGGAGTCTGGGAGAAGACCTTCCACCCAGATCCTGTTGAACAAATCTAACAGAAAGGCCATGCCTCGCTCACCCAGGTGTCGAAGCATGGCGTACGGGACATCGTCCGGACCATGGGCGGTGTCCGCGCACGAAGCGAGAGCGGAACGCAACTCACTCACAGTAAACTTGTCGTTGAAGGGTTCTCCGCCTCTGGAGGTAAAGTCCAGCCGGCGGCCTTCCGCGACATCACGACGTTGATTGAATGCTTGCGGAGCAGCATGACGGCTAGAGAATGCAGAAAAAGCGGTCGCTAAGGATTCCGCCACGGACGCGGGGTCCGAGATTGCGGTCCCATTCTCCTGGAGAACGGGAGGGGGGTCCTGCGAGAACTTGCCCCGAATCCTTTTGACTCGCTTCCACACCTCAGCTAAAGGGGTCTTCCCGTTAAGTGAAGACACGTATGCCCGCCAAGAAGAGCGGCGGGCGTGCTTCGAAATATACCGGAACCTAGCCCTAGCCCGACGAAATTCAGCGACAGTGAAATCGTTCGGGCGGCGCTTATAGCGCATGTAGGCATAACGCTTCTGTTTGAGGGCCGTCTCACACTCGGCCGACCACCATGGGAGTGGTCGGCGTGCAAAACGGCCAGACGTCCTAGGAATAGTAGTCAGGCCCACGGCGATGAGGTTGCCGGAGAAGAACTCAACGGCCTCATCTACCGACCTAAACTCCTCGACTGAGATAGAGAATTCAGTCATTTCCTGAAATGCAGGCCACCGCGCCCGCGCCAAGCACCACCGAGGTGGTCTCTCAGGCGGCAGTTGCCCTGAAAATGATATATGAATGGGAAAATGATCACTACCATGGAGGTCATCGACCACCCCCCAATCAAAATCAGGCTGTGCATCCGAAGAGCACAAAGATAGGTCAAGGCAAGAAAATGAAGCGGTTCTCGGACAGTGATGCGTAAACTCATCCATGTTTAGGACACCCATCTCAAGCTCTTCGATCAGATCGGCAAGGACTTGTCCCCTGGGATTTATGGAGTAATCTCCCCAGAGAGGATGCCTGCCGTTCAGATCTCCAAGCAAGAGATAGGGCCTCGGCAACCGTGCCACGACGCGGCGGAAGTCCCCCGCGTCGAAGTCAGCTGACGGTGGAATGTACGCAGAAATGATAGTATACCTCCTATCCAGGTGCAGCTGCACAGCCACTGCCTGAAAGGAGGTATCTAAAGAGAAAGGAAGAACGGAAACATCATGCCGGGTGTAAACTGCGCATCCCCCAGCCCGGCCATCCGCGGTGGTGGGGTCGCAAGACCCTTATACCCCGGGAGGGCAGGGAGGGGGCACGAACCTAGCATGGTCTCCTGCAAAAAAATAGCTAACGGGGAACGGGACGAGACGAGCCTCCGCAGCTCCTCCCAGTTGGCCCGGAGTCCACGGCAATTCCATTGAAGGAATATACCCTCCAGGCCTAGCTCGGAGGAGACGCGGGGGCCCTCCTCGAATTGAAGACCCTCACGGGAATGGCCGTACGCTTCCCGGGGGCAGAACCCCGGGCGCTGTTGGCCGGACAAAGCGCTGAAGGCGCTGTCGCCTTCGAGGACTTATTGGGGGAGGTTGGGCTCGCCATGCGAGTCTTTTCCTCCCTCCGCCTCGAAACCTTAGGCGGGCGTTGCGGCTTCGGAGGCGGGGGGCCCTCTTTTCGAGGAACCACCGTCTCCGAGCAACTCGCTCCACCTCGGGGCGTGGGCGAAGGAGCCGAAGCTCCTTTGTTGCTGTCCTCCTTTCGGGGGACAGCTTTAGGAACCCCGGAAGATGGCCTAGCGACCATCTTCAGGGGTGTTGCCTCCTGTGAGTCTAACGACTCGGTGGAGGCGCGTGGCCGTTTCGCCTTACGGGAAACGGTCACGCTGGGGGAGGAGGGGGGAGCCCTGGTTTTAGCCGGGGCAGGGTATGAACCCTTTTTGCCGCCAGCTTTACCAGGGGAGCGCCCGGGTTGGGTAGAGCCCGCAGAAGGGCTCCGAATGGGCGCGGAAACAACCGTGCTCGTTGGCCTGGATGGGCCAGGAGCAGAGGGTGCCTTCCTAACTATTGAGGCATATGACGTCCCAGGCAGAGCCGGGCGCGCCAGGACCAAGTCCTTTGCCTCGCGGAATGAGAGTCGATCCTGGGCCTGAACGGCCAGGATTTCTTTCTCAAGGAGATATGCACCACATTGCTTCGAAGAAGCAGGGTGCGGCTCTCCGCAATTGACACACTTGGCCACACACGATTTGGACTTATCGTGTGCGACCTTGGAGCAATTTACACAGACTTCGGGTGACCCCGACTTTGCACGTCTACATGAGCGATTCGTATGGCCGAAGCGGTGACAGTAATAGCACCGCCACGGCAGTGGCACGAATGCCTTCACGCGGTAGCGGTACCAACCGGCACGCACCGACTCAGGGAGCTTGTCACAGTCGAACGTGACGAAGAGTGTAGGGGTGGGTCTCGAGGCCCCTCCCTGTTTTCTCATCACACGTTCGACCTTGACCGCCCCATGGTCGGCCAGCTCTAAGGTGATGTCCTCAATGGAGTAGTCAACGAGTTCCCTCGCATAAACTACTCCTTTCACAAAGTTCATGGTAGAGTGCGGCGTCACACTCACCGGGGTGCCATGAAGTGTCCGAAGAGCACTAATCTTGGCCGCCTCGGCGGGATTCGCCGCATTCGCCAGAAGGCTCCCGTCCGAGAAACGGGTTACCTTCGGCTCTCTACCAATTGCACTAGCTAATCCTCTCCTCTGATGGATCATGTTGCCCTTGGACAACATAGTGCCATCAGTGGAGCGAATAACGAGGAAGCGTTTGAAGCCAGCGGGCTCGAAAACGCCAGGTAACCTCTGAATGAGGGGCCCCGATGTCATCGAGGCTCCGCCCTGTGCACTCTTGGTATTAGTCTTCTTTGTCAGGGGCTCCGCAACCGGGGGGGCAGAGGGGGCGGATGTGCCGATCTTGGCTTGGTCGCTTGCCAGAGTGGCAGCAGACCCATCCGTCCCCGCAGCCCCCGCGGATGGAGAGGAGCCCCGAGTCTTTTTAGTCTTTTTCTTTTTCTTTTTCGGAGAGGAGGGCGGGGAATGAACCCGCTTTTCACCTCCGCCGGCAGAAGTGCCCAGGCCAGATGGACCAGCCTCAGCCAGGTCCCTCTCCGAAATGGAGAAGGTCCTGGTTGTCGTAGGGGCACCTGTCGGAGGAGATCCCTCCCCTCCTTTTATTGCCTCGGAGCCCTCAGCCATTTGAGGAGGACCTTGCATAGGGGCGGATTCGGGTTCGGTGCTTGGCGCCGAGCCCGAATTCCCCCCCATGGAAGGCCCTACCGTCTGAGGCTGGGTCTCCTCAAGGACCATGTCTATCACAGGAGGGGCCTCCAGTTGGCCATCCCCTCCCAGGACATCGCAGGTCCCCTTGGCAGTATTGTCACTAGTCAGGTGGTGTGGGGAGGCACAGGCCTTGACCCCAGCAAGGTTTAAAATTCTTGCCAGGTCTTTTGAGGGAAGCGACCGAAGGGGCCTGGCTTCCCTCTCCCCCCTAAGGGGGTTTGCCCTACCGAGCCGCTTGCACGAGGGGCGGTCGGCAATGGGCTGCCTGCTGGCTTTCTTGGCAGTCCCTTTAGAAAGCAAAGGAGGGACTGCCGCTGGAGATAGGGAGGTGCCCGAAAGCACCTCCAGAGAAGGGGGTGAGGGGGAGTCCCCTACACCCGTAGGCGTAGGAGAGGAGTAAGCCTCCTCTCCGGTTAAAGAATTATGGAGGGTCCCTTGCGCAAGCACAAGGGGGGGGACCTCCATTTTCTCGGTGGAGCTGCCCGAGGGCGGCTCCGTCGATTTTCTTGGGGGAGTTGGGGGTTGGGTTTTTTGTTGTTTTTTTTCATTCATGGGCATGGTGACCCTCTTTTGATTACGGGACGCAATAGCTCATCACCTCTCGCAGTTGCCCGCACTGCGAGAGGTGCTTACAAGCCCGGCAGAGCCAGGCGCCGCCATTCGGGACCACCCCTCCCGCCTGGTGGCCTGGCAGTCCTTCGGCATGGCGGCTCCACCTTGGACACGGCGTAAAAAATATAGGTTGTGAAGAGGAGAGGAAAAGGGATGTGAGGAAGATGTGGGTGGGGATGAAGCAGGTTGTTAAAAAACCCCCATCCCGAACCGGAGCTGAGGGGTTAGGGAACAATGTCCCCTCCCCCCTCAGCCCCGATCCGGGGTGGTTGGCTTGAGAAGAAGGTCAGCATTCTACCCTGTGAAAATAGAGGCTGACCAGAGAAAGTTGTGGGAGAGGTTGTATGAAAAGCGACGAGGTAGGGGAGAAATCGGGCTATCTGAAGGAAGGAAGAGAGGCTAAGCTGGGGCCGGACGGAGTGCTGGATCCCGTCAGCACGGCGGCCAGGATGGCAAATCGCCGCGCCCCTTACGGGGAAAAGCCATTCAAATGAGAATTTTTAGTTCTTTAAAAAATCTGTCAATATTTTACATAGAATTTTTTTTAAAGTTAGCATCTAAATTTTTAAATGAGACCCCAAAGTACATCAAAATGAAAATGAACCCCTCCCCAAAATAGAGCACAATCCCTTTTTCTTAATGCATAATTTATTTTGTGTATTTTACTTTGTCTTCAATATAAAAAGTTAGATATATTAAGCTTTTTAGAAGTAAATTTTGCTGCTTTTGGGGGGATCAAATCAATGTGATTGCACCTCCTGCATCACAATTTGGGGGCTCTCAATACACTCAATGTTTGATTAAGTACCAAAAATGCATCTTCAATGGAGAAAAAAAATGTTTTGCACAATTTCATGCACTACATCTGGTCCATAGTTAATTTTATAGTCTTTATATTCATATGAAATTTCTTCAATAAACCCTATTTTTTTTTAAGGGGCTATCTGGCGACTGCCCACTTAGGCATAAGTCGCCGTAAACAAACAGCCTAGTTGTAGGCTACTTTAAAAAATTCGAACAGGAAACAACAATAAAAAAAAAACAATAACAATAACAAAAACAAGAACTAAACCTAGTTAAATGAAAGGGAGAAGGCCGGCCTCCCCCAAATAGTCAACCAGTAAATGTGCACGCACTCGTTCCGAGTACAAAGGACAAGCAGCAGCGACCCCGCCCATCCCAGTACTGGGACAGGTATCGTGCGCGAAGATCACCCAGACTGGGACATTCGACAAGAATGTGCCGAACAGTTTGGGGGACGACGCAGTCGTCGCAAGAGGGCGCAGGCGAGCGCTCCATCAAATAGCGATGCGTCACACGAGTGTCCGATTCGGAGACGACAGAAAGCAACCTGAAGCCGCCGCGGCATTGGGGGATAGGTCCATGGGAACAGTCGCGGCGCAATGGCACGCAACTTTAAGTTCCCTTCGACCGTCTCCCATCTTCTTTGCCAAGCAGTCAGAAGAGCTGCCCGTATTCCTGCCATGTAGTCGGTGTGAGGAAGAGCGAAACGCTGGTCCGGTCGCAGTCCTCGCGGACTCTTTGGCGCCCTCATTCCAGGAACCCAGCAGAAGATAATCTCGAAAACGCCCGGCTCGCCATAACCGTGGCGTCACGGATATCGCGAATCAGGGGATGCGGAGATTCCAATGCCCCGAGAGCACTCAGAGCGCTTTGTGAGTCGCTATAGATCACAATCCGGTCTCCAAACCGGGCACGTCGCGTAATCTCCCGTACCGAGTGGTGCATTGCCACCAGCTCGGCCGTGAAGACACACGCAGCGCCTGGTAGAGCCCCACTGACTTCAAACAGAGGGGATATGGCGTGGAAGCCGACCCCCTCTTGGGGCTTGGAGCCATCCGTATACACTGACACGGTTCCAGCGTGCAACGATGTGTGCTCCAAAAAGGTCGAACGCAATACTCCCGGCGCAGTATAAGCTTTGGGAGCAGAGGCGTGGCGACAAATAGCCAAATGTGGTACCCTCCAGGGTGGCGTCCTGGGCAGAACCAGGGGGCGCCACCAGCCCGAGAGCTATATCTACCTCTCGAAGGAGTTTCCTGGCCCTAAACCCTTTGGTTTAGGGTATGACTGGCGTCTCTCGGCGGCATAGGAACCATCGAGATCAGCTGCGGATGCAGTGAGAGCTGTTGGCGACTGAGGAAGGCGCCGGGCTCGCGCGTACAGGCGAGTGATGCACTGCACGCGGCGCAGAGCGAGTGGCATCTCCCCAGCATCGACCAACAGGCTCTCAATGGGGGAAGTGCGGAAGGCACCGGTGGCAAGGCGGGGGCCGGTGTGGTGGATCGAATCCACCTTCCTCAATAAACGCTCGGCTGCGGATGCATAAAACTTGCATCCGTAGTCGAGCTTCGAACGAACAAAGGATGGATAAAAAGGTAGGGCAGTAGCCCTATCAGTGCCCCAAGCGCTGAACGTCACGGAACGGAGAATATCCATGGCGCGGGTACAAGAGACTCTAAGGCTGCGAATATGAGCCTCCCAGGTGAGGCGTCGGTCGAATACAAGACCAAGGAAACGGTGCGATTCCACCACATCCAGGCGCACCCCATTAAGAAAAATTTGGGTCGGGGTGGAGCCGTGGATGGCGGCAGAAGTGCACCACCTTAGTCTTGGCCAAAGAAAACTGAAACCTGTGCGCTTCGGCATAGCGAGAGACGCGGTTCAATGCCTGTTCGAGTCGACGCTCCAGAGTTGGCATCTGGGCAGCGCCAAGAGAGATCGAAAGGTCGTCCACGTAGAGAGTAGCGAGAACATCTTCCGGCAGCACCGAGGTGATGCCGTTGATGCTCAGAGCAAAGAGTGTGACAATGAAGACACTTCCCTTGGGACACCTTCTTCCTGCTCCTTTGGGCCGGAGAGAGCTCCCCCCACCGGTACGCGGAATCGACGATCTCGCAAAAATTCAGATATAAAGACTGGGAGGCGTCCCCTCGTCCCCATAATATGGAGAGTCTCCATGATACCGTATCGCCATGCGGTATCATAGGCTTTCTCCAGATCAAAAAAGACTGTGCGTGGGGTAATGCTGTCTACGGAGGAAAGCCTCACAGACGGCATTTCCCATTCGGAGCAGAGCATCCGACGTGACGTAGAACTTGCGGAAGCCGCACTGTGCAGAAGACAGATGGCCTCCGCTGTCCAGGAAAAAGGCTAATCTAACATTTACCAATTTCTCCATCAACTTGCACACGCAAGAGGTTAAAGAGATTGGGCGGAAACCGGTCGGAGTAGAGTGATCTCTCCCCGGTTTGCGAAAGGCGAGCACAGTAGCGATT
This sequence comes from Ceratothoa steindachneri, assembly GCA_963969495.1. Classification (NCBI taxonomy): domain Eukaryota; kingdom Metazoa; phylum Arthropoda; class Malacostraca; order Isopoda; family Cymothoidae; genus Ceratothoa; species Ceratothoa steindachneri. Next base: position 16,145,109 of record OZ018330.1, on the reverse strand, counting down.
CGCCAGGAATCTGGGAGAAGACCCTCCACCCAGATCCTGTTGAACAAATCTAACAGAAAGGCCATGCCTCGCTTCCCAGGTGTCCACGCGCATCACGACGTGCATTGAATGCTGGTGAAGCAGCATCCCGGCTAGAGAATGCGGAAAAAGCGGTCGCGAAGGATTCCGCCACGGACGCGGGGTCCAAGATTGCGGTCCCATTCTCCTGGAGAACGGGAGGGGGGTCCTGCGAGAACTTGCCCCGAATCCTTTTGACTCGCTTCCACACCTCAGCTAAAGGGGTCTTCCCGTTAAGTGAAGACACGTATGCCCGCCAAGAAGAGCGGCGGGCGTGCTTCGAAATATACCGGAACCTAGCCCTAGCCCGACGAAATTCAGCGACAGTGAAATCGTTCAGGCGGCGCTTATAACGTATGTAGGCGTAACGCTTCTGTTTGAGGGCCGTCTCACACTCGGCCGACCACCATGGGAGTGGTCGGCGTGCAAAACGGCCAGACGTCCTAGGAATAGTAGTCAGGCCCGCGGCGATGAGGTTGCCGGAGAACTCAACGGCCTCATCTACCGAACTAAACTCCTCGACTGAGATAGAAAATTCAGTCATTTCCTGAAATGCAGGCCACCGCGCCAAGCACCACCGAGGTAGGCTCTCAGGCGGCAGTTGCCCTGAAAATGATATTTGAATGGGAAAGTGATCACTACCATGGAGGTCATCGAATACCCCCCAATCAAAATCAGGCTGTGCATCCGAAGAGCACAAAGATAGGTCAAGGCAAGAAAATGAAGCGGTTCTCAGACAGTGATGCGTAAACTCATCCACGTTTAGGACACCCATCTCAAGCTCTTCGATCAGATCGGCAAGGACTTGTCGCCTGGGATTTATGGAGTAATCTCCCCAGAGAGGATGCCTGAAATTTAGTTAACAGTATATCTGTTAACTGTTTTGAATGCTTTGGTCATTAAAATGCTGGGCATAATTTTATGAAATCCTAGTGTAAATGATAAGGTTTGAGTAGTCTCAAATCTAGATTGCAATTGCTATTCAATTGTTGATGTAATCAGATGGAAAGTAGAAGAATTTGATTTCAGTAAAATAATTTACAGAAAATTTTAAAAGTTCTAATTTTGTCATAATTGGTGATTTATAGTCCCTCTAAAGACTCCTCATTTGTTGCCCTTTTGAACACAGAACACACCTTTGAGGCAAGAGGCATTCTTGCCATGACTGGTACAAAACAAATTCCATTATAATTTCTAAAAAAAAGATAGCACAGATTTATGAAGTCATACTTATTTTTGTAGTGAGCTGCGTAAATATCTGAGAAAGTGAACTTTGGGGCATTTTGGAAGAAATATGTCGGAAGCTTTATGAAATGCAGCTACTGAATGGGTCAATGGAGTCACTAATAAAGCAAAAACTTATGGTTAAGGCCATTTGCGTTCTATTTTTATAATAAACTATAAAAGGATGTACAATAGTTAGCATGTTGGACCAGTGAAAGCTTTGGCTTGTGTATGGTACAGATGAGTATTTATCACAAGTCACCAAGAATAATGACTGTTGTCCAAATTTTCTTTACGATGTTTCAAATATGCTGATTATGACTTGGAAATCTAATGGTATTGAGTTATTATCATATGTATTAACACTGCCATGTCACCAATTGACTGGTGAAATGGCAGATAAGAATATGCTTTGTCATCTATATATACATATTTCTATCGTTTCTAATCTGTCTGGCAAGCTATGAAAATATCGTATTTTAATCCTGGCCAGGTAGGTATTGTAGAAAAGAAAGGTTTTGAACTACTAAGTAACAGGAAAAGAAAAAATTGTATTTTGTAATATTTACTAACTGAAATACTTTATAATCCAAATATGTACATGTAAATAATATTCATATAATTTTATACTTTACCTTATATCAATAACACTCAAAAAAACTACACCGCATACTGGAGATGTCTTCTATGCCAAACATAGACAGCAACACCTAACATGCACAAACACAACAACCCACCCCTCAACCTCCACCACCTAACATTCCTTTACCTCCTCACACACCACCTATCCCCACAACATACTACACAAGCAACACCTGCTCCTAACATTCCCTTACCTTCTCACACACAAGCACCACCCATTCCCAACATAAAGCACAACCAATACGTACTAACAAAGAAATAGGCCACACAGAAACAACCACCGCAACATTAACATTCTCTAACTTAATACCCACATTTGCCATAATACAAGAAACCAATCAGACAAGACGGACAATATCGTGAGGGTGCTTGGTGGCCTCATCACTTATATACACCACAGTATTTCCTACATAGAAAAAACATATCAGAACAGTTACACAAGCAGACAAGACACAACTACAAGCATTTCAAATCAAAACTGGACACACTAAACAAATTACACTCATCAACACATACATTCCACCAGAACACTCAATAGGTATACCAGCAAACATTATTAGACTACAGGCATTGAATACCCTCACAAACATTCTTCTGGGTGGATATTTTAATGCCCAACAGAACACCTCACAGAGGTACAGAAATCTGCACACAACTAGATCAGCACTTCATCGTTAATAACGCAAACACTCATACACACACTCCACACCAAGCCAATTTCAATTGCACTTCCCAACAACTTTCTGCTCAACAAACCTGGCTCCCTCATTAACATGGAAAACTGTAACAGACCTGTCATCAGATCACTTCCCAATCATCATCACACTGCGCACTACAAAAACATTCTCACACACCTGAAATACCAGCACCAACTACAAGCGAGCTGCCTGAGAGTTTGGGGGAAACCACCGAAGATCGTTTCCAAGAGCTAAATCATACACACAATGCAACCATACAGTTCAATGACAAACAACTCAGAGAAAGCACACATCCCTAAAGGCAACAGAAAACATTATAACCCCGACTTCTCACCAGACAACAGACTTATAAGGGAATGCAACAATCTATGTGATGCACCCACCTGCACATACAAAAAACAACAAACTGTATACAAAGAGTAAACATAGAGATAAACACCAAACTAATAGAGAAAAACTGGTTAGCTTTCCTAAAAACATTTGACTACAAAATAAATACATCCAAACTACACAATACAATCAGAAGCCTCATTAACTCAGACAGTGGCATTGTACAAAGTCACACATCCATCAGCCCTTCAGACAAAATACCCTCATGCAAACAACAAGCCAACATTTTAATAACATTACTCTAAAATTAGCCAGCTTCCCAAACACAAAGGACATATATACAGATGCAACTAGACTTCCCACTAGATTACAGTAATACTTGCCACAGCAGAAGAGACTACACACATCATAAAACAACTTAAAAACTCCTCAGCCGTGGGCATTGATAACATATCAAACACCTCGGTCCCCACGGCACAACAAACACAGCAAACTAATCATATGTACAGTGCATAATACCAAACATTTGGAAACTAGGTAAAGTCATCACACTACTCAAACCAAACCAAATAAAAAACAAAACCCCCACAGAAGCAGCATAATACAGACCCATAACACTACTCTGCACACCATCCAAAGTCGTAGAACACCTTCTATGCAAGTTACCACCACATATTTCACCATCACCCAGGCAACACAGTTACAGACCAGACCACTCAACCAAAACACTACTCACCAATCTCACACAGACAGTACAAGATATGGCATCAACTCCAGATGACCACCACACAGAATACTTCTAGTAACAATAGACATAAGTAAGGAGTTTAATGCCATCTCCAGACCACTCCTCATTAACAAAATTTACAACACAACACCAAACGCTGGCTATCCAACTGCCTATCAGGAAGACAATCATTCGTACACTACAATGGTGAGTCATCCACTATTAGAAACTTCCATAATGGAGTCTCACAAGGCTCTGTGCCCCTCACTTTTCAATTTATGCATGCATAAAATACCAACACCACCAAACAACATACACATCATATGCAGACGACCTAACAATCATATCAATACACAATGATGCACACACATGCTCCACACCAGTTCAAGCCTACATTACACAACTAGAAAACTGATTTAACACAAAACAGACTAAAAGTAGCACCCACCAAGTCTACTAGTACACTTCTCACAAGTCACAGCAAAGAACATCAACACAGACGAAAAGCAACATTGAACAGCTCCACAATACCCCACACACACGAAACAAAAATACTTGGAATTGCATAAAACACATCCATATCATTTGCACCACACAAACAATCACAAAATGCAGGCCAAGACTTAACTCACTCAGAGGACTAACAAGTACAACTTTTGGACAACACAGAAACTCACTCTAGTATACAAGCAACACATACGGTCAATAATAGACTATGCCAGCCCCGCCTTGGCCCCCCGTTATATCCAACACAGCAAAACAAGTTATAAATCTCACAAAACATCACTATATGAAACCACACACCCACCCACAGACAAATAGTAAATGCACCACACATATTACACAAACATCCTAAATACCATACCACAACATGCAAATGTAATGGTATAAAAAAATATTCACACAGACCTCACCAGGCAAGCACTGAACAATCTCCCTCGCAACAAAATACTAAACACACGCCTACCTGACATAAGCAGCACAGAAAGGCGACTCTCGCAGTCAGAGAGTACATCTTACACAGCTTCGCTGTAGATATTACCAGTCACTAAACACCTACAAACACCGCTTAGACAACACCCTAAATACCATACCACTGCCAATTTAGTCCTCACACAGTCGCGCTCTCATAGCAGATTGCCCTAACTCGGACAACACCACAACATTTCACATGTCCATCAGTTAAAGTCGGATCCAGTCAATGTGGTGTCCCCACCTTCGTGATCAAAACTGAAACCCTTACATAATGCTTGATAATCTTGTAACTTACTATAAATGCTTCCTATTTTCACTTTTTATTTAATATTTGTTGCCATTACTATTTATATTATTTTTCATATACTAGTGTTATTTCTTTACAGGAGAGCTAAAATGCCTAGGGAATGCAAAAATTCCCCAGACAGTTTCTGTTATATATGTGGATCAGTTACATTAAGAGAATACAAGAGACAGTTGACTAAACATGTGAAGAAACTTTATGAGCTGTACTTTAGATGTAAAGTGGGTAGCCAGAACAAATGATGCGCACCTCATATACGTTGTGTATGAGGTGTACAAGTTCCCTTTCTGCCTGGGTGGAAGGCAAAGGGCCAGGCCCTCATGTTTGGTGTACCACTGGTCTGAAGGGAGCAAAGGACCATTCAATGGATTGCTGCTTCTGCTTAACAGATATTGAATGTGGGTATTTAATATATTTTCAAAAGATGTATCAATTAAAAATATCAAAATATGTACATACTATGTTGTACTTCCACTATTTCTGCAAGTGGCCACAGTATTTTATATCACTGCAGGTCGCAACAGAAAAGGCAAGAAATCTATCATGTATCTAAATCTTCAGTCTGCTATTTGCCCAGTTTGACATTCAAGAGCCTATGCAAAGGACTTCTGGAAAGGACCGAGGGGCCCAGTCAGAGTGTATAGTTGAGAGCCTAATCAAGTGCTACCAAGATCTCTGAAGCAAATAACGTCACTGATGATATACTTTCTTCATTCTCATCTGTCCTTTCCAGAGAATGCAGATGAGTGATGAATGGGTTCCATCAAAATGTAGTGTTAATGGAAAACAGGTATAAGGGAAAATGGAGCCCTGCAGCATGACACACTTGAGACATCTTACAAACTAAGAAATACTAAAATGTAGGTTAATACATTATATAATGCTAACAAACGTGCCAATTCATTATATATTCATGAATTAATTACAATGGACACATTTAAGCTGACTTTGGGAATGAAATACATTTATGGTATGGAAGTCTGTATCAATTGCATAATAATTAAATCACAATTTAAGAAAATGTTAGGTGATGGGAAATTTTTGTTATCAAATTCTAATTACGTACACTCAACTTAATAAAATACATGAATGTTTTTCTCCTAAAAAATAACAAACTAAATAAAAACATGTTAAAATAAAAATTTTCATTCTGTTAAGCAACATTCATACTGGTTTCAATTCATAGAATGATCTACATATATATACAGGTTTGCTATCAACGATACCCGAGGATAAATAAATTGACTTTTTCTAGCTTCCACTCTGCCTTCAGATTTGGTAATTGTTTCATAGAGAGTTTAGAGTCAGTAGTTATTTTTTTTTAGTTTTCAAAATATGCATATTCTTTATGGGTGCTTCAGCCAATTTTATTTCAAACTGTCTTATTGAAATATTCTGATTTGTTGTAGTTTTGAAAATGAAATGAGCATTTACAACTGATAGCCCTAACAAGAATTTGAGCCCCAGCTTCCTGTACCACTTTCCTGAGGATTGTAGTCAATGACAGCCTCAGGCTTTAGGAATTCACCTGTTCTTTTCACTTGCTGGGAAACTGATACTCCCGGGTGGTTTATATCTTCCTCTTGAGATCTTGACCTCTTTCTGGTCACTACTTGAACCATGTTTGGTACACGTTTCATTGATAGGACAGGAAACATGCCAAGCATCTTTGCACTTCAGATATACTACACGATTCTGGTGTTCATTTTCCGACATTTGCCCTGTATTCAATTTGGCCTCAACCAGCTCTTTTGGCTTTTTTTAAAGGCTTGAATTGTTCCAACAAGATGCATTCTTCTCAAAAAAAAAAAAAAGAAAAAAGAAAGACGGGTGATAACTAGTGTAAAAATTATCTATATACAGTGTTCAGCACTATCTAGCAGATTGTGCAAAAATAGTTTAAAACAAAGTTTTGGGGGTAAACCTATGTTTCTTACTTCTGGAAGTTTTCCCGCAAATACACTAAAATTTGTATGTGTAGCAGTCAGTTGAGCACAACTTGAAAAGTTTATGCCTTCAGTGGTATGTGATAAGAATCTACAAAGATTTTGGGGGAAGTATTATTATAGGTGAGAAGGGATGAGAAAAAGATGGAGAGAAGAAAATTGATGATTGAAGAAAAGATAAGTGGATTTTAATTAAAATGTACGAGGGGCGGTCAATAAGTTTTGCGAATCGGTAGGGCAAAACAGAGGAAGGGGGATGGCTGTTTGTGGGGGCGTTAGGACAAGTTATGACAAGTCAGGACCTGCAGCCGCACGTTCCTGCCTTGTCTATTTAAGAAGCACTAGCTGATCGCAGATCGTCAGTCACAAATTTCTCACCAATGGAGAAGGTTGAGCACCGCTCAGTGATCAAATCTTTGACCAAGGAAGGCAGGAATGCAAAAGAGATCCATGAATGCACGGTTGCATTGTACACCGACACTGCCCCTTCCTATGCAACCATTGTTCGCTGGAATAGGGAGTTCCGCCATGGTTGTGAGTCCCTTGAAGATGACCCCCATCCAGGACACTCGTCAGACATGACCACCGAGGACAATGTGGCCCGTGTGGAGAGGAGGATCCTCGAAAATCGATGGGTTAAGGTCGAAGAAATCGAGTGAGAACTTGGAATATCACATGGAAGTGTTATTAACATCATCCACAACAATTTGACCATGACCAAGGTCTCTGCCCATTGGGTCCCTAGAAACCTCACGCCCCATTATCGACTTCAACGTCGTCAAAGTTCAGAGGAGCTGCTGCTCCTGTACAACCAAGACCCGGTGGGATTTGAGTCACGCATACTGACAGGGGATGAAACGTGGGTCCATCACTGGGATCCTGAGACCAAGCTTGAAAGCATTGTCTAGAAGCACAGGGGCTCTCCGACCCCCATCAAGTTCCGGCCCCAACCCTCAGCTTGGAAGACAATGGCCACCATCTTCTGGGATTCTGAGGGAGTGTTGATGGTGGACTATGCGCCTCGTAGAAGGACCATCACAGGTCAATATTACGCCGAGGAACTGGTGGGTTTAGGAAGTGCATCTGTCAGAAGCGGCGTGGCAAGTTGACACGCGGTGTCCTGCTCCTTCATGACAATGACCCTGTCCACAAGGCCAGAGTTGCACAAGCTGCCCTGCGCGAGTGCGGATTTGAGAAGCTCAACCATCTCCCCTACAGTCCAGATCTGGCCCCTAGCGACTACATTATATTCCACCAGCTCAAGGCTGCACTGTGTGGACGCCAGTTTGGGGACGATGAAGATGTCCAGCTCGCCGTCCAGGAGTGGCTTGAACAGCACTCGGGAGATTTCTGGTTATCGAGAATTCGAAGCCTCAGGGACAAGTGGCACAAGTGCATTGAAGTCGAGGGTAGTTATATTGAAAAATAATAATACACTTTTCCTCGTATCTGGTTTCCTTATATCCGAATTGCTAAACTTATTGACCGCCCCTTGTGTATATTGAAAATATAATCTAATTAATTTTCTATATTTAGACAGACAGAGATTTTTTGAGTATTTGAATAATAATTTTATCTTAGTTTAGTTATAACTTGTTTTTTTTATCAAAATTATTTCTAATAATTCTTTTATAATATCAAAAACAAAATGGCGAAGTTCAGAAATAAGTATCGAAAGTGAATTTTTTCAAACCCAAAGAATTACAAATGGTGAAGTTCAGAAAATTTATTTTCATTTATCTTCTTCTATAACTATATTTTAGCGTGATATTTTGAAAGGGGGGAAATTTAGTTTAAGAGTTCCTTTTTAAAATTATTATAATTGGCGAAGTTGAGAAATCTTATAAAAATTTAACCATGGCTGCTTTTTTTAGATTTTAAATTTTAACCTTAGTAGCGAAGCACAAGGGGGAGGTGGCGAAGCCATTATCTGCTATATATAATTAAGGAATTTGTCAATAAGTGACAAAAAAGTTTTTGTTGTTTCCTGGTGGTGGCAGAACTGATTTTTTTCCTAAGTTAATTATATTCTTTTATTATTTTTCTTAAATAATTGTATATAACATTCTTAAACACCCTTACATATAACTTATTTCCTTAAATGGGCGGATAAGCTCTTTAGTAAAAAGAAGAGGACCGCAAATATTGAGTTTATCTTTTTTTTGTTTAGATAAAACAAAAAACCTAGTAGATTGGGCATCAATAGGAATATGACGCCATTCATATGTCCGCCGAGGTTTCACTTGGAACATATTTGGGAGGCCCAATTTTCGATGACTTTGTCGCATAAATCTGCTGAATTTGCTGAATGGTGTTCGTTATGTTGACTTTGAGGACATCAACTGTTTGCGGATTATTCGCATAGACCTGCGATTTAAGGTAGCCCCAAAGAAAGTAGTCTAATGGCGTTAAATCGCATGATTTCGGTTGCCAGTTGACGTCGCCGCCATGCCAAATGCCCCTGGCCCAAAATCTTTGGTACAAATTGTCTATCATGGCGTGCACAGTGTGGCACATAGCACCGTCCTGTTAGAACCACATGTCATCAGTATCCATATCAGGCATATATAATCCAGTTGAGGCCACAAGAAGTTGCTTATCATCGATCTGTAGGTCTCGCTGTTGACGGTTATGGCAATCCCATCTTCGTTCTCAAAAAAAACGGTGACTGTTGGGATGCAATTGGTGCTGGTGTATCTCATGTGGATTCTTTTCATCCCAAATCTGACAATTTTGCTTGTTCACAAATCCATTCATCCAAAAATGGGCCTCATCGCTGAAGATGATTTTGGGGGGGAAATTTGGGACAACTTCCAAATGCTCTAGAGCCCAATCAGTGAACATACAGCATTGTCTATGGTTGTTTACCTTAAGTTCCTGGGTAAGTTGGATTTTGTACGGGTGCAGACCCAAGTCCCTACGCATAATTCGCCAAACTGAAGTCCAGAAAGGCCAAGTTCTTGTGAACGACGAGAAATTGATGGCCTCGGATTTTCTTGTACACTCATTTACGGCAGCGAGGTTTTCAGTAGACCTTGCGTTTCGGCGACATACGGGTGTTGGCTGATTGTTGATCGACCCTTTTGCCTCAAATTTGGCCACCAATCGTCGAACAGTGGACTCGGCAGGACAATTGTGGCGAGGATAGAAATCACATAATGTGCAGAACATTTGTCAAATGGAGCACTGATTTTGATAACATTTAATGACTTGCACACGATATAACCTTCCATCATGACTTGCCAAGTACTACTGAACAGTTCACATTGAGGTTACCAGATGTCGCTTTTACAACATGGCCACTATCGCCTGACAAAGCTTGAGCGTCCTTGTTGAAAGACCCTTTATATGCACCAGACCTAGTGCATGAAGTTGCACAAAAATTATTTTTGCCCATGAGAATACATGTTGGGTACCTATTGATGAAAAACATTTCAAGTGTGTCGAGTACCCCTAAATTGAACACAAGAGTTGCAATCCATTACACCCAAAAGAAGCAGCAAAATCCCCTTCTAACAAAGTGATTTTGATGCATAGTAGAGCATAGACTATAGTTCTACAGTCTATATTTTTTTTAAAGAAAAAAGTTTCTGTTGCGATTTTTCTTTCATGTACTTTGGCTTCTAATTAAGATATTGAAAAATGGATTTCATTCAGACCAGTTTTTCAGAAAAATCTACCAAAACCCAAATTTTGATCAAAATCCGAGGGTGTGATTATATATTTCAACATTTTTTTCTGGATGTCAGAGAAGACAGATAGTTGAATGGGAAAGTGGACATTACCATGACATGAAGATCATTGACCACCTCACACCTAAGCATCTGGAAAGCACATGGATAGATTGAGGCATGAAAATTCTTGAGCAGGAGAAAAGGGTTAAAGTTGGTATCCTGGACAGAACCAGGGGCACCATGAGCCTGACAGCTATACTGAGCTCTCAAAGATTTTCCTAGCCTTAAACCCAAAGGGCTTAGGGTATAACTGGCATCTCTCAACGGCATAGGGACCATCGAGATCAGCTGCAGGTGAATGATGCAGTGTGCAGTGTGCAGAGTGAAGGGAAAGTGGCATCTCCCCAGCATCAATAAGTAGGCTCTCAATGGGGGATGTGGGGAAAGCACCAGTCACAAGGCGAAGGCCAGTGTGGTGCAGCGTCCACCTTCTGCAATACACGTTCGGCTGTGGATGCATGCTACTTCTGGCTATATGAGCCATCATCTTAGGGGGCAGAAGTCACTAATGAGGGCTAAAAATAAGAGAAACCACTAAATGTATTATACTTGGAAAATAGACTGAAGAGCTTAAAGTTTTCAAAATTGTTAATGGTTAGAGAGAGATGATTAATTGAATCAGAGTATGAGAAATGGGAGAGCACTCAAAATAATGAATTTACATAAAAATCCTCTAACTTATTGGGCTAGCATGGTAATGGACAAAGGTCTAGACTGGTTCACAATTCTGCAGTTTTTTGCCAGGCAACCCAAAGAGATGACCTGATTCCTGCCATGTAGGCATTAGAGGAAGAGAGAAATGCTGGTCCAGCCACCAAGTCATTGCACACTGTAGCTGATAAACATTCTCACTCTCTTTCCCCAATCCATGGTGTATTTATACATATTTTTGTGCTGAATGTTTGCTGCGGGATTTTTTCAGGAACATAAACTTACAACATTCTACATTTCCATTCTCTCCATTCCCTCAACCATCAACAAATACCCACTCCAAGTTTGATCCAACTTTCTCAGTCCTACTTCTACCATTACAGGCTCAATACATGATAACCACTCAATTTCACTGGCAAATCTCAACTTCACCCAAATAATTATCAAGCACAATCATTCTATATAACCTTTGCATTATACACGAATGGCAAACACTGCCCACAGTATTTAACCCTACAATAATCATTAACAACTGATGTACTAAACATTCATCCCACAAAAATTTGATTCCCTTTCAAGTAGTTTCACAGCCAGAGAATATGCAATCTTTATCTCAAATAGCACTCACATTCCACACAGCCATTGAGTTTCTACATTAATGTTATTAACCAGCATAACTAGATAGGGGGCCATAACAGCCCTTATCCAGGTTTAGTAACCTTTCATAGCACAGAAGATGGTAGGTAGATATTGTTCCTACCTCACATGAGGGGAAGGGATGAAAAAGAGGATACTAAAAATAACAATCAAATATTCATACCAAGTACATTTTGTGTTCGGGTGGCAAGAATAATGATCTCTGTTCTCTGAGGGGTATGGCGAACTTGGAGACCGGAGTAGCCATCTTCTGCCAACTCATTTGTTAGAAATCTATTTAATTCTGCCCTGAAGACACCATCCTTAACAAACTGAAAAATAAAAATAGCATTTCAAAAATCAAGGAACTTTCTTTTTAGTGAAGGAGGATAATTCATGGAATACTGATGAGGGTGAACTTGTACCCACATAGCATTTATAAATAAAAGAGAAGATAAATATTTTTAGCTCTATTCGGGAAATGATATAAAACAAGTTTTTAAGACTTAAGGGGGACAGCAATAAAATAAAATAGCCCTTATTCACATGCAATGTAATATACCAACTAACATTTTTAACAAGCCATCTAGTAACTACCTATATTGTACATAGTCAATGCAGTTAGGTAAGGGTAATAATAAGGTTCCTTAATCCGCTATAGAAGTCTCCTGGAGTACCTCAACCCTCTTCCAATTTACATATATGACAAGGCAATCAATCATCCATTTCTATAAAAAGATAAATTTCACGAAGCCTTTTGTATAAGCTAACATTTAACTTCAAAGGAAAACAAAGAAAACGTGAATTTTTTCTTAAAAAAAATTAGAAATGGTGATGTCTAATGAGTTTTTTATAGGGTAAGTATGTAGTATGGGGATCTGGAATAGGCTGGGAGAAAGTGCCAAGACCTTGTTTAATGTTACTCTAATGTGTAGGTGGAACCTAAGGAACTAAGGAAGGTATCAACAAAACACCCAAATCCTTGTGGGAATCCACTAAGAGAATGCAGTGACCATGCAGAAAATAACTAGACAATGTACCAATTGACTGGTAGGGAATTGAACCTCTTAAGTCATAGTGCTGCACATTTATTTCAATTCAGATCAAGCCTTCAGGAGGCAGCAACTGAACATATGCTGTGAATATCTTTTTGGAAAGATGCACCAAGATCTAATGATAGATTGGAGGAAGGGCAAATTTTTAGATCATCAACAAAGATTTGGCAATGATTAAGAACAGACTGGGGTAGACAATTCAGATATATCATGAACAGGAGAGGACCCAGTATAGAACCTTGTGGGACTCCACTGGTAACCCCCTTGGGGCTACTATTGACAACAGATACTGCAACTTACATAGCCCTATTCTGGAGGAACGATCCAAACCAATCCAATAGTGAACCTCTTACGCCTATGCAGTAGAGTTTCTCAAGTAAAATGGTGTGGTTCATTATATCAAAAGCCTTGGAAAAATCAAACAGGATCACATCACTGATCTGCTCTAGTCTTTAAGTGACAAAATCATATCTTAATAGTAGTTGGTCATCCACAGTCCTACCACATCTGAAGCCATACTGGGTGTTGGAAAGGATTGAGTTAGCTTCAAGGTACTCTTACATCTGTTCAGCTATTATTTTTTATAATAGGAAGGAGATTGGGAGGAATTGGTTTACAAATCGTGTGGTAGATGAATGGAATAGGCTCACTAGACATGTGATAGAAGCCTCCTCTCTGGGTAGTTTTAAGAATAGATTAGATAAATATATGGATGAAGCTGGTAGATGGGACTGACTTTTTTTTATGTGCATATGTATATATTTTTCTAAGGAGTAGGGAGATTATATTTTGCGGTTGCATGAATGGACATAATCCTCTGGATGCATTTTATGTATATTGTAGATTAGATCTGACAAACTCCTGTAAAGGGTGACAATGTTGATGACTTTTCTCTGGTAAGAAATCTTTTGTGTGTTGACTGGAACAGGAGCTGCCAAGTGTACGCCATGAATGGTCTTTTGCAGTCTCCTTCTTTTCTCATGTTCTTATCCTGAGTTTCATTAAATTAGGGGGGTCTGGGGGGCACAGACCCCCAGTATATAATCCTAATTGTTTATATAATAATGTTCTGACGTTTATAGAGGTGAATGCTTTAACTACATCATGTCAGCGGCTTTAATCATTTTGCGAATTATAATAGGGGTGGAGGTGGGGTCTGCCATCAGAAATGACTGATTTGAATTTTTATTTTGTTTTTCACTTAATAGCTTTTTATTATCCTCATTTGTAATTTTTATCTGTCAATATATTTTTCCCCATTTTACTATTTTTATTACCTTTTAATCTAATTAGCTAGATCGTTTAAAGGAACTACTTTTTTTTTTTAGCTGTTTGGCTATAATACAGACGTTTATTACACAGTTTCAAAATGGTATCAGTTTTTGAAGTGTGTCCGTAGTCTAGAAAAATTTGTAACCTTTTTGGACGTTCATAATTTAGTTAAAATTAAAATCGATTGAGAGGTTTGTGACTGGGAATTAGATATTACCCCTCATTTTTAATTTAGATATTCAGAAACTAAACGTGACAAGTGAGCGCCATTTTTTTTAAATCAGCCTTGAATTGCACGTCCCATTAAGTTAAGGTTACACCCAAAACTTTGATTGGTTGGTTAGTTTCTGACGAGAGGTCGCTATTCACTATTGTGAACAAAATAGGCTTTCCTCATTCGCTATTTCAGAAGTATACCTACTGCAATAAAGTAAGTAAACAGCGTTTTTTGTTTGTTTATTTTCAGGCATTTTTGTTAAATGGCAGCAGCTATAATTTGAAAAGGACTCAAACGCGCAGGAATATTGCGACACAGGTGAATGATAATATTTACACCCAAAATACTGCCCTTGTGGCTTTTGTCATCTGTTATATTATATTGTGGGGGACTTTGATTTTGTCTTACCCTGGTGATGGTGCTTTTTGTGGGTGGGTTTTGACGGAGGCGGATGACCTTTGATAGGCCCTTGTGGCTTTTGTCATCCGTGAAATTATGTTATGTTATGTAATATTAAAAAAATTTTGAGGCCAGGCCGCTCATCTACATATTTACCTGTTTAACACTTGGACTGCGTCAGTTATAATTCAAGGCATTATTCTCAGTGCTGAGGTTTAAAAACAATAATTAAATTATCTTTTACTAAAAATTTTATTTAATACATTTCAACATATATCTTTTTGTCATTGAGAGGAACTGACTTGGTATAGAGCAAGAGAGAAGGCAGAACCCATATTTGGATCGGGAGCAGTCGATCGGTTTCTGAGAGAGACCATATAGAGACCAGCAGCAGCCAAAGGGTTAAAAGAGGGTAAATATGTAGATTAGTGGCCCGGCCGAAAAAAAATTGTGTTTAAATATCATCGTTCCCTCATGTTGGAATATTCATGCATGTTTGAGTCCTTTTTGAATTATTATTCTATAAACAATTAGGATTATATACTGTGCCCCCCAGACCCCCCCAATTTAATGAAACACAGGATCATCGTAGTGTAATCCCCCCCATTGTTTTACCCCCACACGAGCCGTCAACTTAAATATACTCCAAAAACATGAAACATTTTGGAACACGGACGAAATAGTACGTCCCATCATTCGCGCCGATAATCTACATATTTACCTAAAAGAGTTATTGGTCTACTTCTTTAGTTCATTTCTGGGTAAATATGTAGATTAGTGGCCCGGGCGAAAAAAAAATTGTGTGTAAATATTATCGTTCACTTGTGTCAGAATATTCATGCGTGTTTGAGTCCTTTTCAAATTATTATTCTATAAACAATTAGGATTATATACTGGGGGGCTGTGCCCCCCAATTTAATGAAACTCAGGATCATCATAGTGTAGTCCCCCCATTCTGTTTACCTCCACACGAGCCGTCAAATTAAATGTACTCCAAAAACGTGAAACATTTTGGAACACGGACGAAATAGTACGTCCCATCGCTCACGCCGATAATCTACATATTTACCCATTTCTGCTCTTGCACCCACCTTTGAATAGCAGTGTCACTCTACATTCATTCCATCTCTTTGGCATTTTCTCTTCTTCCAACTTTACTAAATAGATCAATCGGTAAAGATGTAGATTGGTGGCTCGGCAAAAAAAGTGGATTTCTATTTGTTTATATTTAGTTCAGCCCTGCCTGAATATTCATGCGCGTTGGAGTCCTATTTGAAATATACTCAGCACCATTTTTTTTTTAGAAAAAAATGCCCAAAACTAACCAAACAAAAAATGCTATCTAGACCCCCCCCCCCATTGATTGAAACTCAGGATCATCGTAAGATGATCCTGGATTTACCTCCACACAAGCCAGCCCCTTAAATTGGATCCAAAAATATGAAACATATTGGAACACGGATGAAATAGTTTACGTCCCATCATTCGAGTTGCCAATCTACATATTTACCCTTTTCATATCTTTTTCACTTACACATGTCATTCACCTTCAGATGCTCGTCTTGGTACTGCTCAATGCTTCACCTCTCATGAATCTGTACCATTCACGGCCACCTTGCAACAGTTTTTAGGGCGCGGCGCCGATCTTCATTTTACCTTACCAAGTTCCAACACAAATATTTAACTTTCTAAAATCCAGCATGTAAGCATAACAGGGATAATCGTTAAGATTAGCGGCCCCTGATTTCATGCGCAATTTTGGGGGCATTTTCTAGCTAATGGGTGCGAACCATACCCCCACCACACAGTTAATAGGCATTGTTAATTCGAAAGCCAAACATGACGCGAAATCAGGGAATACTAATCTTAACAATTACCCCCCCCCCCACACACACAAAGAAGAAACTATAATTTTCTTTTGAAAAGCCGAACTAAACCCCTAACATGTAGCTGGGTATTGAATTTTCAGAATACATAAAAAACAGACCTTCCTCTTTTTACTAATTGGAGTAGTCATCGTGAGCGAGCAGATAAATTAAATCAATATTAAAAAATTATCTATTAGAAACTAATACGGAAAACAGTAATGGAGAAATGAACTTAGAGAAATAACTGGGACCTGGAGAAATGGACCTATGTTAAGAATCAGCAATCCTCATTTACAAAACCAAGTGTTGCCAAAATATAGGTTTAAATATGAGAAGAATCAAAAGTTCAAAATTAGAGGGGGTAAAATAGTCATACCTTTGATATAAAATTCCGGAGGCAGGTAGCCTTCGGCTAATAAAGATTGCCTCTTCTCTTAAAGTGTGCATCGAGACTAATTTTGAAACTTAAAATACTATTGCTGTCGACCACCTCAGGTGGCAGCTGATTCCATATATCTAGAATTCAGATATCAAAAAACTTTCTTCTTGTCAACGTATTCAAATTATGGTCTCTATTCTCATGTAGGGAAATTTCTGCGAAAAGCTTAAGGAATTGATTTCTATCGATATTTTCATATCCGTGCATAATTTTGAAAACTTCAATAAGGTCGCCTCTAATTCTTATATCTTCCAACGTAGTCAAATTCAAAATTCTCAATCTTTCCTCATATGGTTTGTCCTGAAGTTCCGGTATAAGTTTTGTGGCTCTTCGTTGAACTTTCTTGAAAGGCGCAATATCTTTCTTTATAATGAAGGGACCAGGCTTGAACAGAATATTCCATGTGTGATCTACTAGGCCAGGGTATAAGCATTTGAACATTTCACAATCCATGTAGGTAAAGGTCGTGTCAATCTATCCCACCATAGAATTTGCCTTTGCTGCAGCTTTAGCCACATGAGTAGTAGATTTCCAGTCAGGAGTAACATAGATACCCAAATCTTTTTCCTCCAAGGTTACCTCAAGAATAGTGTCATTCAGCTGGTATTCATATCCGGGGTTGGATCTTCCAAAGTGCATTACCTTAAATTTATTTTCATTGAATTCCAATTACCACTTCCTACTCCACTCTTGGAGTTTCAATAAATCTTCTTGTAAAATGTCTCTATATAATGTGGACTTTATCATTTTGAATAACTTTGAGTCATCTGCAAAAGGCTTGCCTCCAAATTTAACACCTTCCAATAGATCGTTAATATATATCAGAAAAAGGACAGGGCCTAAAACACTACCCTAGGGAACATTACTCCACACTGGGAGTGTGTCTGATGTGACACCCTTATGGATAACACTTTTGGGATCTACCATTTAAGAAGCTTTTTATCCATTTCAACACTTTCCCAACAATACCCTAAGATTTCATTTTTTCAATAAGTCTTTTATGGGGAACAGTATGAAAAGCCTTCTTACAATCCAAGTATATTGCATCAACTGGGTTACCATTGTCTATTATGTAAAGTATCTCTGTAAAATATTCCTAAGCTGTGTTAAACATGACCTTCTTGATCTAAAACCATGTTGGTGCGTACTCAAAAGGTTATTGTTTTCCAAGTGATCAACAATCTTATTTCTAATTATTTTGTCCAATATTTTGCAAGGAACAAACGTCAAGCTTATTGAACGATAGTTAAGAGGGTTTGATTTTTTACCTTACTTTCCAGTTCAAAGGTAAAATGCTCTCATCAAGGGATTGCCTAAAAATCATATGAAGTGGTATAGTTAAACTTTCAGCACATCCCCCTAATGCCTTAGGGTGGAGATAATCTGGACCAGTAACAGACTATTCCTTTAAGTGACGTAAAATGTTTTTAACTTCACTAGCTTCAGAGATAATATCATCAAAAAATTCTTTATTTAAATAAAAATTTGCTCTTGATATAGGCGGGTCACCTTTAACAAACACTGATTGGAAACATTTGCTCATAACATCGGCCGTTTCTTTGTTAGTTTGAGTGACTGTCGTGGGTTAGCCGAGATAATATATATATATTTATTTGTTTTAATATGGTTGATATAACAAAAAAAAATGTCTTAAGGCGTAGGTTCGTGCCTCGGTGATCGCTTGAGGATCGTTCTCTAAGAGTGCTATACTTTATTTTATTCTAGGGAATGAATAAAAGGGGAGTTCTTTCTGGAATTTACCAAATACGGCCAAGGCAACTCGTTCAAGGATAATTTAAAAACTTCAAACAAAATAGACTTTTACTGAAAATTAATCAAAGGAAACAAAATTATTATATACACATATAATATAAAAATTTAAAATGGGTTTTACTGTCCAGCTCTCGAGTCTCGATTTTAGGTAGATTTTACGAGCGAACAATTTATACTTTGTCCTTAAAAATTCACAAAATAAACTACTTTAAAGCACGGGGACATAAACAACAGGATTATTTACTTACATAAGGTAATGGAGATTACCCCAAAGAATCCACTCGAAATATCTTCGTTTAAATTGGTCTCGGGACGCGTAGCGCGAGTAGTTTGTTGGTTGCTCACAAGATGGCGTTACTCCGACATAAAGCTGGACGAGTGACGTCACGCGGAAATTTGAATGAGCGAATGAAGGTTCAAAACAAAAACGGATGATTCTTCTGGTTTCGGCGGTAGTCGTGACCTTGACATAATTTTCTTCCGAACAAGGTGAAAATGTTGAGGTTTCTTCTATCTAGTTTGGGGTTTGTCAAACTCAGATAGCGTAAGATTTAGGCACTCAAGCTGTGTCGAGAGTCTTTGTATTTTTTTATCCTTGATGATCTTGAGGCTCGAACTGTGCCGAGATTCCTTGAAACAATCTGGCATTGTCCAAGAAACTGCAAGTCTTTCTTAACTTGCATAAAAACTTTCTACCTGTGACTTTTCTGTTTCTTCTCGAACGCGAAAAAGCCTTTTCTCTACCGATGAATTTTCTATCTCTTGGTGAAAACGAAAAAGCCCAGTTTTCTTGTGTCGACCTGTTATATGCCTCAATTAACCCCGCGGGGTAAATGGAGGTGTAGGGGACTCCCAGATGGGCCGCAAATTAAGTCTCCCTTTTTGGTGTCTGTTGTTTGTCTACTCGGCATTTTGAACTTAAGGAAGCACGTAATACGATGTCGACAGTTTGCACGTTTGCCTTATGTATTTGTAAATTTCGTCCGTTCTCCTATGTTACCGGAGAACATCGGAGGGGCAAAGCTAAACTCAAATGTCTTTTGTTATTATTACATTAGTTCTCCTCGCCAAGAAGGAGGCCTAGATACATATTTTTGGACAGTTTTTGTTAAACTCTTATATATCTACAGTCACAGTGCCATCTTCTTTTAAAACCTTCGATACTCCCCCTTTTATACAGATCTGACTCCTAGCATATGCATAAAAGACTGCTTTATCTCCATTTTTAACCTCTCTAGCAACTGATTTTTCAAAGCTGTATTTGCCTTTTCTTATTGCATCTACTGACTTATTCTGTTAACTCTGGTAACTCCTATTGTTGCGTCTTTTCTTATGGTGATTCCATGCACCAGTTTCAATCTTAATAGACTCCTTTGCATGCCTAGTTAGCCATTTAAGCTTCGGTGCATCCCCTTCATACTCAAGGCCCACAAGGACTATTTCATTAACAATATAGTTGTATTTGTTTAACAAAAAATCCCCTTTACCCTGTAGACTTTTATCCGACAATTCCATCTTCCAATCTATTTCCAGATAGAAAGCATTTATTTTGTAAGTAGTTAGCTTGGAAGTATTTTTTCTTTTTTAATGCTACATCGTCTGTTTCAAAAATACCCTCAAGGGTGAAATCAAAAACCAATACTGAATGGTCACTAAGACCTAGTGGCGCCTTGTAAAAGATATTTTCAATTTCAAGATTAATTTTTGAAAAAAATAAATCTAACATTGATGGCTCATCACTACCTCTTTGCCTGGTAAATTCATCAACATGTGGGGAGAGAAAATTATTTTGGTTAGTATCATAAAACTTTTTATCTTTGCTATCTATTGCTGCATTGACAAGATTATTGCTCCAACCAATCTTTGGGTAATTAAAATCACCACATATCAGTAATTGATTAACCTCATTTTGACACAATTTATCAATATCTTTGTTTATCCCATTATTATAGTCGGCCAAGGAAAGAGGGGGGGGGGGCGGTAGATACAGCCTAGTAAAACAATTTGATCCCCGTATTGAATTTTGCATGCAATTGATTCTGTGTTAAGCAAATAATCATCTGAAACTAAATCAGAATGCAATTCTTGGTGCACTAAAATAACTACCCCTCCTGCCCCGTCGAGTATTTCTCGGTCTCTTCTATAGGATACATAATCTTTTATTTTGAAATATTCAGCCGATAAATCATTGAGACAAAGTTTAGTGTTAGTTACATATATAACATGAGGTTTTTCATTACCTATTAAATCACTAAACTTAAAAATTTTAATTCTAATACGATCAATATTGGTGTAAACTACCTTGATATGTGATAACTTATTCACATTATTTACAAGATTATTTTGCCTTTTTTGCAGTACCACTGTTGAATTGTTATGAGGGTCAGTCGCATTCCTTTTATGATGTATTTTTGGTCTAACACTCCTATCGTACGTAATTGGGTGGGTTTTTTTATGTTGTTCTGATCTTAAAAATCTGTATTCCATACGTTCTTTATAAGTGCGATCCTGATATGTTTTGATTTCTGCAAATTCACCTGTTAGTCTATCAATCTTATATCTAGTATCTTTTGTGCAAACTTTGCTTTGTCGGATCTAACTCCAAATGAATGTTTAATAGTGGAATTTGACCGGGATGGGGGGAGTACTGGTGGTAACGGGTTTAATTAATCTAAAATGATCTACTATTTTGAGATCAGTTAAGCCAACCTCTTGGATTAGTTTTTTCATTAGTTCCTCGTACGTCTCATCGGTAGATTCTTTAAGACCTTGGACAATAAGTCTATTCTATTGCGTCCGGAGCTGTCCGGAAATAGATAGATAATAAATGAAGTCAACCCCACTAAAAAATATATTTTAGTTGATGAAAGAGAAGACAACATCAGATTTAAGTATACCCAATTTTATTGAAATTAATAATCTGTAAAATAAAAACGAATTATTTAAAAAAAAGAAGAATATTTGAGCTAATCAGAACTATAGTCTCCAACAAAAGGTGCGAAATTATACACATGAGAGAATACAAAGGATGATAAAAGCCAGGAAACTGAATCAGCGTTCATCTAGGTTAAATGAAGAGCCTCTGCATGAAGAACCTATTACATAACATAACAAAATTCCACGGATGCTAAAAGCCAAAAGGGCCTATCAAAGGTCATCTGCATTTGTCAAAACCCACCGAACATAATTCGCCAATAACTGCATCAAGTGATTGTGGCTAGAATACCTCTCCCACGGCATAACCAATGATTATTAAACACTAAACCATTCAGCTAATATATATATATATATATATATATATATATATATATATATATATATATATATATACATATATATATATATATATATATATATATATATATATATATATATATATATATATATATATATATATATATATATGAGCGCGAAAGAATGATGAAATGAATCCAGCAAAATGCAAGAAACAAAAAAACAAGATAATTTTTCTTCGGAAAAAAGTTCTTTCCTAATTCAAAAAGTTCCGTATAGGGGTGGGATTTGAACTAAGTACACTGAGGCAGCAAGCAACAGCTTTGATATCAATTAAACCACCCCTTAGACTACTCGGCTACGCGGAAGACCAAAAAATCTTCAGAAGAAACAAGTATTTAAGGCACGCTTCTCGGGGTCAATCAGGACTATGAAAGAGAGAGAAATTAATTGGGAATTCCCAATTAATTTCTCTCTCTTTCATTATCAAAAGCTCTTTAACTGCACTAAGATTATAAATATATACAATGAGAGGCACATTTTCTTTATAAGTATATGAAGACGGACGGTAAACTGTCAAGACAAAGAGGTTTAAAGTTGGAAGATTATGTATTAGAAAAGAGCCAGAATTTGAATGAACACAAGCCTAAATAGTATTTTTCACATAAACACCATTCTTAGGAAGTGGGGATAGAAAATCATGGGTGAACAAGGAGTAACTATCAATATATAGAATAGAATCTGAAGTAGTTGGCTGTAGTCAAGACTCAGTAATAGAGAATATAGAGATATCCTCATAATTACAAAACTTATCGATATATAAAACTTAATTGGACAACACCATGTATATGAATGGAATGTGGTGGGGGAAAAACATATTAAAGAATTATCATTAGAGCGAAAACATTTAGGGCTAAGAGTTAATCCACAGTCACAACAAAGACACGTGGTAGCGGAGGCAATGCGAATGATATTACACTAAAAAGAGAGAGAACAGGATGCATTATGAAGTTATTTCATTTAGTACAAGTTTTAAAAAACAGGGTAAGTCTAAATAAGCCAGGGGATATATATATATATATATATATATATATATATATATATATATATATATATATATATATATATATATATATATTGGGTAAGATGCCAATTAAGGAACACTCGACAATATTTCTTTTTGTGAAATCAGCAAAATGATAAAGGAATTTTGCAGATATCCAATCAATGGGGTGGTTATTTTCAGATAAATGTAAAAACAAAGCGCTGTTTAGTTCACCTCTTCTAATATTATGCTTATGTTGGTAAATTCTAGTAGATAAAGATTTACCAGTTCGCCCGAAGTAAGGTAAATTACAAATAGAACATTCTATAGAATATACTCCACCTTTTTTCCTTGTATTTTGTGGACTAACATTTTATATAAAGTTGATTGATATCTAAAATTTACAGAGATACTCGTATTAAGTTGCTTAAAAATACGGGCGAGACAAAAAAATTTTCAAAGTATGGCATGATAAGATAATTTTTGTAATTGAAAACTGGCAGGTTATAAGTTTTATAAAAAGTTCTCTTTGTGCTAAAAATTGGAAATTTTCATTCAATGATATATTTACCTTAAAGAATTCGGTCTTCTGATGAAGGGTTGTCTATCTTCCAACCTCTCTAATTTATATATGGAATTTTTTGAGACGTTATTCTTGCCCAAAATCATTGATTTTCCTATTTTATGGTACCGTTACTTTGATGATATTATATGCCTTTGGCCATCCTCAAAAAATATTCACATTTTTTTATGTAATTTCAATTCTTTAGTCCCTTATATTAAATTTACACTTGAAATTGAGGTAAATAAGACTTTTCCTTTTCTTGACCTTTTGATACATAGGACACCCTCAGGGTATAAAGTCTCTGTTTATCGCAAACCGTCTAAATTCAGTTCAAATATTCACTTTCATTCTTATCATAATGTTAAAATTATTAAACAGTGTGTATTCGCTTCTATTTTTCTGCCTGCATTACGCCTTTTAATCCGGAATTTTTGATAAGGAATTATCCAATATCTTTGAAATATGTAAAATACTTTGTTACCCTCGTCAATTTTTGCATACCTAATTAAACTTTGCTTAGAGAACTTTTTATACAACTGATAACCCACCCGCTTACAATAACAGAAATTGTCTTACCTTGCCATACTTTGAACCACTTTTTTTTATCTCACCTGTATTTTTAAGCAACTTAATATCTCTGTAAATTTTAGATATGAATCCAAAATATATAAAATGTTAGTCTACAATAATACAAAGAAAAAAGGTGGAGTATATTCTATAGCATGTTCTATTTGTAATTTACCTTACTTCGGGCAAACTGGTAAATCTTCATCTACTAGAATTTACCAACATAAGTATAATATTAGAGGAGGTGAAATAAACAGCGCTTTATTTTTACATTTATCTGAAACTAAACACTCCATTGACTGGAATTCTCCAAAATTCCTTTATCATTCCGCTGATTTCACAAAAAGAAATATTGTCTAGTGTTCCTTAATTTACATCTTACCCAATATAAACATTTCACCTATATTATTTAAACTCGACCCTGTTTTTTTAAAAAAAACTTGTACTAAATCAAATAACTTCATAATGCAGCCTGTTTTCACTCTTTATTAGTGTAATATCATTTGCATTGCCTCCACCACCACGTGTCTCTGTTGTGACTGTGGATTAACTCTTAGCCCTAAATGTTTCCGCTCTAATGATAATCCTTTAAAATGTTTTTTTTTTTTTCCCACCATATTCCATTCATATATATGGCTTTGTTGTGTGTATATCGTTTTAGGGATGCATAGGTCTGTTATTAGTTGCCCATTGTTCTTTTTCCTGGTATTTTTCTGTCCTGTTTTTGTGTTTTTTTTCCATTGGTTTGTGCTATGTGATGGGCGTTCCCTTCGTATCTTTGTACCCTATATGAGGTTGTCTTCTCCATTTTCATGCTATTCCTTGAAAATGAACTTGCAAATATAGTTCGAAAGACCTTGGATTCATTTTCATATTATTGCTCTACTCACCTGTCACTTTGTGAGTTTTTTCATTATATATATATATATATATATATATATATATATATATATATATATATATATATATATATATATATATATATATATATATATATATATATATATATATATATATGATGAAAATTAATGCAATATCGCAAGAAAAGATGAGGAATTAAACCACATTCTCCGAAGACAATTTAATTCAGAACAGTTTCGGTGTATCTCACACCCTTTTTCAACTGACACTGGGTAGAAAATATAAGAGAAATGCATATAAGCATAACACAAGATCCCCTCTTTTTTTCCTCCAATCCCCTACTTGGGGCTAATCTGGGGGGGAAGGGGTAGGCCTAAACATATTGAAGGGCTGGCATTTCACTATTTTGTTTATTTGCGATCTTATTACAGGATTAAAAGAAAATTGACCCTCATATAAATTTAAATTAGGAACTGACGATATCAAGCTCGATTCTACGATTCTTCTCTTAACATAGTTAGCCAATTTAAATAACATTTTACTTCCATTGAAATCGATCGTATGATTCTTGTCTCTAACATGGCAAAATATTCCACTACTTTCGCTGCCCACTCTAATATCTCTTTTGTGTTCGTACAATCTCTTGTCTAGATTTCTCCCCGTTTCCCCTATATAAACATTATGGCAATCGTTGCATGGTACTGCATATACTCCTATGTTATGATGTTCTTTGGGTTTCCTGGCCATCATCAATTGGTTGTACGAATGGTGAATCATTTTTCCCATAAGAATTAATGTTAATATGATTAATCGGTTCCAGTCCCACAAAATCATTGTTAATTTAAACCTTTATATGTAATAATATTTTAAGCATAAAATAAGCATAAAAGCTATGAAAAACAATAAATATACAGTCCAGTACATACATGGAATAAATAAAAATTTAACTGCACTTTACCTGTATTGAGTCTGTAGCCGTGATGACGTTTGGGAATGTGGTCACTAGGTTTGAGATGACATGGTTGTATGAAGTGATGGAAGGGTAAGTTTTGGCCCGAGAGCATGATGCCCGGATTTGTGGCTGATCTCGGATACATGAACGTCAGGAAGTCTGGCCCTATCTTTTCCGTTCTACATCTGCTCAGTAGGAGATCGATTTTTCCCCCTCGGTTATCTTTCCGAGCGTCATCAGCGATTTTCGTCCCTGCGTTGAAGTCGCCAGAAAGATGAAGGGGTGATTCATGACTAACATGGTAAATAGTTCTTGGATAAGCAAGTACTCCATTCTTGGTGGTTGATATCTTATGTCCACCTGTCTCTTCCCCATGCAGTTCTTGACTTGGGGGTTATAAACAAAAATGACTCATCCATTTCTCTGCCTGACGTGAATTCAGCCCAGACAGCATCACTATCTCCAATCTTTCACACCCCTTTTCTTATTGCTTGTGTATATCAATGCATATGTTGGTATCGGAGGCGACTCCAGGGCATCAGCGTCACTCAGACTCATCACAGATTTCGCATAAGACACATGTAAAGGGTGTTCCATTAAGACGGATCGAAGTTAGCAGTAAATAAAACAGTGTCATTGGTGAAAA
This sequence comes from Ceratothoa steindachneri, assembly GCA_963969495.1. NCBI lineage: Eukaryota > Metazoa > Arthropoda > Malacostraca > Isopoda > Cymothoidae > Ceratothoa > Ceratothoa steindachneri. Next base: position 16,118,292 of record OZ018330.1, on the reverse strand, counting down.
TTTATTGATTTCACTATTGGATCATGTTATTTGAGTCATGGCAATTATGTGTGAACAATAATATCGCTTAAATGTCAGCCAAGGCTTCGGCGGCACACCTCCACTCGATGGTCAAAATTTTGATGACGTCTCTGCATAGTTGCTCTCGATCTCACCAATATGCCTTATTATCTCATCCTTCAGCTGTTGAATTGTTGTTGGCTTGTTGGCATAGAACTTACTTTTGAGATGACCCCAAAGGAAGAAATCTAAAGGCGTCAAGTCATACGATCGTCGGGGCCAATTGACCTCGCTGTTTCGAGAGATGATGCGACCTGGAAACTTCTCATTCAATAAAGCCATTGTTGCATTGACTGTGTGGCATGTGACGCCGTCCTGTTGAAACCACAAATCTTCGACATCCATACAATTCAATTCAGGCCTTAAAAAGTTGGTTATCATGGCACGGTATCGCTCGCCTGTCACCGTAACAGAATTCCCGTCATCATTTTCGAAGAAATACGGACCAATGATTCCGCTAGCAAAGAATGCACACCAAAGAGTGACCTTTTGTTCATGCAGTGGAGTTTCACCAATCTTCCTGGGATTTTCATCAGCCCAAATGCGACAATTCTGCTTATTGACGAATGCACTAAGATGAAAATGGGCTTCATCATTAAAGATGATTTTTTTGCGAAAAATCATCATCGGCTTGTTGTCATTGCTCGTGCAACCAATTGACGAATGTACGGTGCTTCAAATGGTCAGCAGTCTTCAGTTCTTGTGTCAATTGAATTTTGTAAGCGTGTAGAGACAAATCTTTTGTCAAAATTCGATGTAACGTTGTTGTGGAGAGGTTCAATTCCTGCGCGCGATGACAAATAGAGGTGTCTGGATCTTCGGCCACATTCTCGCTCACTGCAGCAATGTTTTGAGCTGAACGGCGTAAACGAGCACGCAATGGCGTTTTCATATATGCCACCGACCCCGTTTGTTTGAATTTACGAATAATTTTCCCAATTGTACTCTCGGTTGTTCGATTATGTTGACCAAATAAATCGCGAAGTCCCCGAAATGCTTTTCTGTTTGAACGTCCATTTTCGTAATAGGCTTCGATAACTTTAACACGTTGTTCGATTGTTAATCTTTCCATAGTTGAAATTGCCGACTGAAGTTGTTAAATCTGAAAGAAAAAGAAAAAAAAACATTAGACGCTTAAACTTAACACACATTTAAAATCGGTCCAAGTTATTGGAACACCCATTATAAAAGAAGGTAAGAGACGTAATGCACACCGCAGACTTATATGTGCACTGATAATTTAACAATAAGACAGAAATATAGTTTTAATACAAAAATATCTCACTTCATTTATACATAAAATCCAGTCGCCTTGGTTTGAAGGTTGTTACTTCCTTCACCATGTCCACCTAAAGGCCACTCTTATTTACCTAGGTATAACACTGCATTTATTAACTGCTTTAAATATTGTCTATTCTCTTCAGCTGCTTTGTTATGCCGTTCCTTTTCCCGTTTAGCAGACTCACTAATAGCTGTCACAATATCGTACAGTCCGAAAGTTTTCAAGCTTTTATACCTACTTAAATGACCCACTGATTTACTGTTATGCTTACAGCCACTCAGGATATTTTTATAGTTATAAGAGCTTCCATCTGTCCACTACTGAATAGATTTTGGTTAAAACAACAAACATGGCCATCAGTAGAGTTTCTCTGTGACGCTACTTGCACAAAACCAATCATTCTGTTCATACCATATTATCTGGAATGTTCGACTTCCATCTTTAGTTTTCAATGAAGGAGTCAGACTGCTTGCTCGAAGAATTTCACGTTTATCCGCAATATTTCTAGCCTCAAATGGCTTATTTTTTTATATCTATCACTATGTATTTCTCCATTTCTAAGTTAAGGGTAAAATAAAGCAACCCTGCAAAACACGACTGATCTCTACACACATACGCACAGAATAACAGCAATCAAATAAGGACAGCGGCGTGCACAACCAACATTAGCCAAAGACCAATCTGACTGTCACCTGTACTGTACTCTCGACAAGAGATTCCAGTTAGTCTTTTACACCTACCAGGCTCGTTCGTATTAGCCCGAGTTGCTGGATAACTTTTCGTTCCTTTAAGAATATTGTAGAACGGAAACTTTTCATAGATTGGAATTTAAATTCTAATCTGTATAGAAATATATTTTTTGAAGAAAAGATTGGATTTTAATCACTTTTAATTATTACGATTATAGATAACAATTTGGGCTGTAACTTCTGAGCCTGAGTCAAGTGCGTTTGAACGATGTCTAGAGAACGTCTACTACGAATGATATTTTTTGACACAGGGCAGCTCTCAAATGACTCCAGACGCTGAATGAAAATATATGAACTGCGACCAGGCTTAATAAAAGGAGTCCGAGTTATTGGCTGTAATCACTTACTTGAAGTCAATGTTGGCAGAAATTAAATCAGCTTGTAAATACACGTTCGCTTTACTAGATTTATACTCGTGCTAAGCCCGAACAGCCCGAGTGCCGGAGTCACCACTGGTTGGTATAGTTTGCGTGCATGTGTCCAATACATCTGGGAAGCAAAATAAGACTCCAAGCTTCCTTATAGTTTTTTTTTAAATCTTAAATGTTTATGTTATTGAAATGTATGAAATCCTGTTATCACAATGTGGTATGTTACTGTCAAAATGTCTTCATATGAGATCTATTTGTTAATTACTATGATATTACATCTCAAAAAGATCTAATAGTGATATGATAATGACGAAAACACGAAACTATACAGTGAAGGTAAGAAGTCTGATACGCAAGCTGCCCAAAGGGGGTCTCAGTTGTCGAACAAGCGCCCGCAGGGACGGTTGATCATATTCCGGTGTTGCAGGTGTTGAAGAGGATCCGAGAAAGTTTGAACATCATACAATGATTTGGGGGCAGTGCGCAACGTAACCAGAGGTATCTACGCCGCATGAACCTTCGAGATCATAAGAAAATTTTAGTCTAGCTGTAACATGAATGGACATAGGGAGGCGAGCTTGATGTATTTGTCCGAACAATCCATCACAGACTGCTTTCACAGAGCCTGATATCATGTAAATCCCGCCATAAGCCGCTGATTAATCTTCGGCAGAAGCTACATTGACTGGTTTAGGCACGTGATAACCGTAACTGGACCATACGTTAGTTTAAATATTTCTTAAGGCCAGACAAGTCCATGTTCCAGTGTCTTAGCTTCCTGTATCAGTTTAGTGTTGCTTTAATTTTCACAGGGGTTCATCTGCAAATCTTCAATATTTTGCTTCAAGAAATAGACAAATGTTTCAGTTCAGATAGAATTTGAGAATCATATATAATTAAATCTAAGAGCCTGGATTAATAAAAATTGTAATCTCATCATTGGAGAGGGTTGTACTAACTGATAATTCAATCTGAAGTTTTGGGTTACGTAAATAATAAAGATAAGGACTGCATTAATCGGAACCTTTTTTAATTAAATTGATTAGTTAAAACCAAGAGATAAATTTTATCAAGCTTATTCTCAAGTTTTTATCCACGTTGATTCCTTGCCCTCATTACCATAATGGAGAAGTGTTTCTTAGGGAATTTTGCCTTTTAAAAATTGGGTCGGATTGTGCAGTTGCTATTTTCTTACTTGCTAAATGGGAACAGTTTTGGCTTGAATTTAATAATAATTTAAATAATTTTGGTACTACTAGACAAGTAATTAACTCTGATAAACTTACTGATCTGGTCATTTTTGTTGATATTTCTGGATAAGCTTATAGATTTTGCAAATATACTTGTCAATATGATATCTCTAAGTTATTCGATAAAGGAACATGGCGAGTATCGCTCGTAAGCTGCCGGATGAAAATCCAAATAACGAACACCACCTTCAGAGCAAACGGAAAATGTACGACGGTGATAAGGGAACAAACCAATGTCTTGAGTTTGTTAAATTTTTCGCTATTCCAGGTATGGGCCGAAGTGGCGGACTGCGAGGTAAATTCTACGGAGTTCTCAAGATAATCTACTGTACCTCTTTTAAAACTTAGAAAGACAACACTATCATCAACCTCCTGCTGTAAACTCGCCCTATGTGAGTCGAGGAATTGTCTGAAAGAACGTTCTCGTTTCAGATTATTCAATGGCTTTATGACCAAAGCACATTCAGGAATGAATTTATATTAGAAATTGACTATCCCACAAAAACGACGGAGTTGATTCAGCGACGAAGTTTGAAGAAATTTTCGTACCGCAGCAACTTTACTTTTAAGCGGACTAATTCCGGCAGGCGAAACATGATGTCTGAATAAGGACATTTGCGAGATACTACGAAGTGTTGACACGATACTATAATTTCCAAGCGTGAAAAGACCTCCCGAATGTGAGAAAGGTGTTCCTTGAAGGACGAAGACGGTTCAGAAGATCGTCGATGTAGCAAAACATAAATGGAAGACATCTTAGAACCGGATGCTTGAAACGTTGTAAGGTCGGATAACTGTTATGAATGCCATAATGCAATGGAAACATCTCAAAAGGCCCGAAGAGTGCGGTGATAGCGGGGTTTAGAACATCATCTGAATGAACAGGTTTCTGGCCGAAAGCGCGAACAAGCTCAAGGATAGAGAAGAAATAACAACCGGGGCAGAAGAAGTGAAACCGGGTAGGTGCAGCTTTGGATTTCTGTCAGTGATAGTACTAGAGTTACAAGCTAGGCAAATGCCTACACCACTGAGGTCACCAGGAGGAAACATCGGCACTACATCGAATGGAAAGACCCAATGAGATGTTGACGGACGGGAAGTGTTAGAATTTAGCATATAATCGAACTAATTACGCATTGCAGAAAGTCTATTTAAGGCGTCATCTAAGAAGAGAGAAAACATGACATCCTGTCCTCTCCATTCTGTGAACCATACTGAATTTAACCGGCATTTCCTTAAAAAGAGGGCGAAAAAAAGCACTAAATTCCTGAAGACTGTTGAAAGTGTTGTTTGGGCGTAAAAGAGATGGACATACAGTTGAGAACTTTGTAGAGGGGAAAAATAACCGCAGACGGTGAGAGCGGTGGTGCGGTGGTACGGGCGAAAGATTGCGATTTAGATAATCAACAAAGAGGCTGTGGGCATATAGAAAACTGATGGAGAAGAATGAAGAAAGGGATAACACTGAATGAGTCCAGTTGCACTCAAGAGTTGAGCAGTATTATGTAATTTTAGGCATTTTAACAATCATATAGATTGTGTTATAATAATAATATTGATTGGTTATCATAATATTTATTATAGGCACCATTTGCACTACTGACACTATTTTTAAGTTCTGGCACTAAATTGTATGTCCTTGCTTTGATTTTTCCTCCGAAACCAATGAGGGTATTGTTAGCTCGGTGTGAATTTAGAGGACGTTGAATGTATACTCCTTACTGTGAAGGATTACAAGGAAAAGGATCGGATTTTTTTAACATACATAGTAAATGATTTATTATATAATTGAATATTCGAAAAATCTGGGCGTCTTTATCATCCTCGGTCAGATAAACATCAATGAAAGAAGGCGCAGGGCGGCAAAAAAACACCCACAAAGGTAACGGGGATATAAGTCAATGGGTTCCCCGTGGAGGATTCGTAGTAGATACACTTTTTCTCCGAATTGAAAGCAAACTTTTCAAATTTGAGTGAACTGAACCGTCAGATAGACAAACAAAGTCGACACCTTCTTTGTGCGAGGTCGCAATTGCGTAATTATCGATATTTGTTGAAGGTGGTTTGATTTAGAGAAAGAGAGATATAGAAAAAAAATACTTCAAGGACACAGGAAACACAAATAGTCCCGAGTGCTTTCATTTATTAAAACATTTCGTTTTCAAAGGGAACGTAAGCTACATACATATATACATAAGTAGATTGCAATTAAGACAATAAATTTAAAAATTGTAAATATTAAAATATATGAGTGAAAAATTGCAAAAATATAAACTTATCACTTGAGTTAAGGAGAGGAAGCGAAAGAAATTTAAACACTCTTAAAATTATTTGAATAATGGAGAACCGACCAACCAATCAAGTAATGGGTTGAGGAATAAGTTCTTGCGGTTTTATCAAATTTATTCATTACCATTAACACTTTTGGAAAAACTTAATTTTTAATTGATAGCAATATGCAATTTAATCAATAATGTATTCTCCGTTGTTATTTACGACTTCTTCCCAACGTTCAACTAGTTTTTCGATGCCTCTGCAATAAAAATCTCTGGATTTTGACTCGAAGAATTCGTCTCACCAGGTTCTTAAATCCACATAAGTATTGAACGAAATGCAGCGGAAATTGTTGGAGAGCGATCGGAACAGATGGAAATCCGATGGAGCTAAGTCTGGCGAATATGGAGAATGCGGCAGGATTTCCCAATTAAGCGTTTGGATGGCGTCTTTTGTCATATTGGCAATGTGAGAACGAGCATTTTCGTGTTGCAGAAGGACTCCATAACGTCGATGAGGTCGCTTTTCATGAATAGCTTCGGCGAGTCGATACATTTGTTGAACGTAGAGTTCTGCATTGACAATCTCGTTGTTCGCAAGGAGCTCATAAAGAATGATGCCTTCACAATCCCACCATACACACAACATCGTCTTTCATGGATGAAGTCCTTGCCTTAATCGGGGAAGTGTTTTTTTTGTGGGGGGGGGGGGCTAAGCCATTGTTTTCGATGGTTCATGTTGACATAAACACTACTTTTCATCGCCAGTGATGATGTGGTGAAGAAATCTGTCCTTATATCCACGAGTAGCCTTGTGACGAGCAAGCAAACCTGCGGCAATCGTGGAGCGTTGAAGTTTGTTGCTTTCGCTAAAAGCGTGCGGAACCCATGCACCGAGTTTTTTAACTTTCCCCATCGAATGAAGGTGATTCACTACAGTTTTCTGATCACACGCCAATTGTACAGCCAATTCTCTAGTCGATTGACGAGGATTTTGATGAAGAAGGTCGTTCAATCGATCTTCATCCAACTTAATGGGGCAACCAGAACGTTCTTCATCATTAAGATTGAAATGACCGTTTTTGAAACGTGAAAACCACCATTGAGCTGTCCTTTTTGATAAAGCATTTTCTCCGTGCACAGCATAAATATCGTGACGAGCTTTCGCTGTGTTGCATTGTTCCCGTCTCGATTGAAAATGAATAACAACAAGTGTCGAAAATGCGCCTTTCTTCCAACTTGACATTCCATTTTTAGGGTAAAGAACAAAAAATTAAATTAACACAACTTTTAAATAAACCGCAATGACTTATTACTCAACTTCAGGACGTAGCCTAAGCAAAAGCCTAATAGTCTATGCTGTTAAGAGACGTAGCCTAACCTTTGCAAATTTTGCTCTCATTATTTATTATTGTTTCTTAATATGTGCACAAATCACGTCAACAAAACTTAAATCAACACAACATTAAAAAAACGCAAGAACTTATTCCTCAACCTAATAGATTAACTATCGGGTCATTGAGTTAACTATTGAACAAAAGTGTATGTAAAAAGAATTAGAAGTCGAACTGAAATTAATTTTATTCAAAACTTAGATTAAGATATATGGAGTGGAGTTGAAGACTGACTAGAATTTAATTCAGAATTTACATTTTTGATGAATATTGGTTCCAAAATGTTTAGGTCCAAGGATTTATTCGCAAAACCAAAACAATTGAAATTTTAGGGGAAAATTGAGTAGTTGCAAGAATTTAAATCGTTTCTTGCTGAAGAAAATTCCGGTTTAGCTATTGGTCTATCTCTATCATTCTATCATGAGAAACACCCCTATGTTTACAGATCCTCTGTTTTAATTGTAGTGCAGATTTACCTACCTATCGAGTTTGTCAACCCACACACGGAAATTGGTAGACAACTGAGGATCTGAGTAGCATGGAGAGTCTCTCCTTATGAAACAGGTATGTTTTTAAGGATAATGTATATATTCAACAAGGTTCCTTCTAAAAAGGCGTAATTTTAATTGCAGTAAGAAGGATACGACCATCATGACATTCTTATTTATTCCAAGCAACGTTTCGGATTACCTAATCCATCATCAGGCTAGAGGGATAAACACAATTTGTGAGGCGAACAAATGTTAACTTAAACTAAATACAAATCAAAAGAAAATAATTAAGATAGTAAACCTATAAAATTAAAAGTATTAATAATTACAAGTACATATACAGATTAGCTCAAAGCAAAGGAGAGGAACAAATTCATACCTGCTGTCAGCGAGTCAGGCAAATGACTATGGAATTTACTAAAACCGGACACGATTATGGGTAATTTGTTGTCGGAAGAATATTAACAGGTCTGAAGCTGGTTGGTTGTGGCTATTACCGATAATGGGTGGCAGGTCAAATCTGAATTTAACGTGGGCGAATGTGTTTTTATGAAGAGAGATTCCAGAATTTTGAGCTGGGTGATGTTAGGATTAGAGCCCAGAATCTCAAAATTATTGATGTTTGCATCAACCTTACACTTTATAATGTGATCTCTGATTGGCGAGACTTCCTTACTAGCGAGAGACTTTCCTGTTCGGCAACTAATGCCAAGGTGTGCGCAAACCCTCGAATGTAACGAGCGAATAGTACTACCAATATATGTTCACTGGGAACACCCAGGGCAAGAAAATTTGCATACAATACTATTGCGCAAATAAGCAGGGGTTAAATACTCGGTGTGGAAGAAATTACCTATTTTTAAATTGTTAATGAAGGTTATTCGGAAATGTATTTGCTGAAAAAACTCTAAAGAAATTTTCGATAGGAGAAAATATCGCAAGTCCTTAGGAACATCTATCTTTGCAAACTTTGGAAGGAAGGAGTCATTAAATATTTTGCCTATGACTCTGTTAACCAAATTCCACTAAGTTTTGTAGGTTATCTGAATCTATTCTTACTCTTGTTCATAGGTTAAAAGACAAGATTAACCGCTTTCTCCTCAGCTTGAAAAATTCAAATTCTTTAACAGAGGATATTTATTCAAAACTGTATGTATCTGTTTCCTCATTGGGGCAACTTTATGGATTACCAAAGATCCATAAACGCGGAAGATAGCGGTCATTGTCTAATTTTGAAATCACACGAAGGTACTTAAAATAGTGTGCAACATCAAAAATGGCAAGCAAGCTATCCAAAAACGTCCTTCTTATATTTAATATAAGTATTTCACCCGAACATATGTAAAGGAAAAAGCATATCAACATACAAATATGACTCAAAAGCTTACAATGTGGAGATCCACCCGACAAAGCAATATAACGAAACTGACCCCAGCTCTCCTGATTTGGACATAAAGGCCACCATTGGAGAGATTGTGGTAGAACTCAGAAATGTGGGGGGTCACACTGGACACTGGAATGGCTTGCCCCCAAAGAAAAGAGATAATATAACGAAAGAAAAGGGAGGTAAAGAATCTGAAAAAAAACTACGCGACCTATGGACGCGCGGCAAAAGCCAAATTTACAGAGATGAGAGAATTAAAACCAACATCCCAAATGAATTATCGATTGAAGTATTGTCATGTATGCTTTACGCACATGTCATAAATACTGGAAAACTAGGCATTTGCGCGGAAACACTAAACAACATGCTGGAGAAAAAATGGCTGAAAAAGATATGGTTCCAGGAGAACCCAAAAGAAGAACAGAAGGCAATCAACGAGAATAATACCAAGATAATTTGACGCCTCAGAACTGAGCTTCAAATTCTCCATGAGTGAGGGATATCCCCCCCCCCCTCTCAATATGGAAGAAAAAAGAAGCAGTGATAAAAGCACTACCGAAAAGAGCATGTAAATGAGATTACAAAAAGAAGAAAAAGAGGAGAGGAAGATGTACATGAGATCGAAAGGAAAAGATTAGGACCTATTCTGGCGATTGTGTAACTCTCAATAAAACAATATTAGAAGTTTGAGTTGTGGAAAGTTTAGAGGTGGAACAGAATTTTCCAAGCGGCCACCAGACAAACTATCAAGGTCAACCGAGAATTAGTCATATTATGCAATGGAAAATGGAAAAGAATAAGGAAGTCCAGTATCTCTAAATTAATAATGCAGCTGGAGCGGAAAAAAATCTACTCTTAGTAACAACTTCAGAGGAAATGATTCAAACATAATTCTAATATTAGGGAATAGAGTAAACCCAGAACGTAGAAAAATGCAAATCTTCTATTTTTCCTCCTTAAATTCAAACTTAACGGGTAAGCCTTTTGTTGGAGCGGCCCTATCTATAAGAACATGAATCGACTTCAAAGACCTAAAAATATCGATGAGGCCTATTGGGCCCGAAGACTTGAGATCGAGATATCGCTAGTAATAAGAGCCACGGGATATCAACCGCTGAGACGCAATTTCATTTCAATGCACAAATTTATGACCATGTTTAGCATTGACCCCACCATACAATATTCATGGAAGACCTGACATCGAAACAGAATTGGTGAAAACTTTTAAGTTTTGATCCAAATGAACATCATCAAGTGGATAGTTCCAGACTTTCTGACATACGCTAGAGCAGTGATTCCCAACGTGGGCGCTAATGCCCCCTTATGGGAGTCGTTGTTGAGGTACAAGGGAGGCGCAGTAAGATGTTGCTTCACTTAGTAGGCGTTGAATGCACACTGGGGGCATTCGGCACTTATTTAATGTCAACCATATCAAGTTTAAATAATACTCGATTATTAGAGCATACCTACTTGTTGGACCTGTAGAAATCTATAGAAATACTGCAATTCTATTGAAAGCAAAGATTCTGCAGAATTGCATAAATTTTATAGAATTCTACAGAAAATTCGATGGGATGCCAGTGATGCGTGTTAGTGTGCTTGTTTTCTCGCTCAGTTGGTGTTACACCGCAGGGGTGCCAAATTGGCAGTCTGGTAGTCATAATTCGTGAAAATTGATTACCTTTTAACTCTGTAGCCATGAAAAAATTAATGTAAATACTTATGTAAGTGCAATTATAATTTTTACTGTTATACATATTTAAAATTCTATGCATTATTTGCATAGCTTAATATTGTAAATGCATTGTATTAACAGTAATGTACGACTAGTTGTTGATACTTCTTCGCGCAGCATTTGGTTTGCGGTGACGTGTTTGATGCAAACTGTTACTGAAAAGGTTTGTTTGATGACGTTTTAATAAGCATCTGATAGCTGACATAATTTGCTATATCTTCTTCAACAATGCCAAGCATGCTTGAGATTCTCTCTGTACTTGTATAAAATAAGTACACAAAGCTTCCACTCGTTATTGTTGCTTTAAACTTAATCTGTTTTATAAGTGTATAAAATATGTACGTAACAGCCACACTCTCATGTGTCCAAGTCTGTTTTGGATTGCTGTTAGTTTCCGCGTAAGTTCTATGTTGGTAAGTTTTGTTCCTTTGCTTGATATTAGTTATTTAGTGATTCTTTGCAATAGTTTTCACATAAGCTTTGATTTTGTAATCTTTTTCATAACATTTACCCATATTGTGACAAGTGCAAGTAGTAGGAATGGTGATTTTTGTATAACTTTAATAACTATATACAAGCTTAATCATCGTCTTGCTAACACATAATCTTTTGCCGTTTTCCCCTTTTCCGGTTTTATGTTTGCTGTGCTCGATTATTTCAGTGTGAGTTAGGTGTGTTCCCTGTAATCATTGTTGGTGGTGAAATTCTGTGTTTGCCATTTACTGATCTATTTGAATTATAGTGACTGTGTTTAATTACCCATAATCATGTCTGGAAACTCCTCAAAACGAAAGTGCAGACAATAATATAGTGTTGAATATTTGAAGTTTGGATTTATTAGTTCTCCTAATAACAACCAACTGCCAATGGGCCTTCTCTGTGAGAAAGTGTTCTCTAATGAGGCCATGAAACCATCTCAACTTTCTGATCACTTAAAGAAGATTCACTCTGATAAAGAAAAAAAGAATTTGTCATATTTTCAAACCTTACGAGACAGATTTAACAACAGAAAAACCATTGCCTCCTTTATAACAAAACGATCCCCAAAATGATTGTCAGGTCTGGGAAGCCTCATACAATTGGAGAAGAACTAATCTTGCCAGATATAAAGGAAGTCTCGCGTACAGTAGTACATCATTCTTCACCAAGCACAATTGCCCAAACGATTCCACTTAGTAATAATACTGTTCAAAGAAGAGTTGACGAAATGGCTGAAGACTTTGAAAAACTCCTATGTGACACAAGTTTCAGCAATTTGGTTTACAATTGGATGAGTCTACACTTCCAGGCAATGAACCACTACTTTTAGGATTTGTTCGCTTTATTAAAGATAACAAAATTGAGCAAGAGCTGCTCTTTGCAAATGAACTTGAAAGAAACACTAAAAGTGAATCTATTTTTGCTGAAGTTGAACAGTCTTTCAAAGAAATAAATATCCCAATGAGAAAAATTATTGCTTGCGCGACTGACGGAGCTCCAGCATTAACAGGACGATATAAAGGTTTTCTTGCATTTTTTTAAGAAAGTTGTGCCCGGTGTTTTTATAATACAGCATTTGGTTGCCAGGAACTTGAAAGATCGACTTCATAAATTTCTTAATGTTGTTATTACATCAGTAAATAAAATAAAATGTGATCCCCTTAATTCACGAATATTTCGACAGCTCTGTGATAACAATTATGAAGAATTTGATCGACTCCTTTTACATACCAAAGTGAGGTGGTTATCAAAAGGAAATTGTTTAAAGCGATTTTATTCACTTTTTAACAGCATAATTCAATTTTCCCGATATAATAAATGTGGTCATTTGACTGATGAACTCTTAGCTTGCAAGAAGGACATTGCCTATTTAACAGATATCTTTAGCATATTCAACAAATTGAATTTGCAATTGAAAGGCTGTGATGTGACTCTTATCAAAGCAAAATCTAAAATTTGCGCATTCTTGGACAAGCTTTCCTTCTTCAAGAATAATATTGATCCTAATAATCTGCCTCTGTTTCAATCTAAATGAACTGGAATATGATGAGATTAATAATTCCATATTGGATAATGACCTCTTAATTTATTGCGAACATTTGAAAACGTTACACGAAGACATGAGCTCTAGATATCAAGATCTCCTAGATATGAAAATACTTGCTTGCTTAATGAAGTCCATCGTAATCCGATGATGACCTTGTGTCTCAGCGTAATCTTCTTTGATCGGAGCGAAGACGACTGAGAAGACCAATACGGGATCTGCACTGCCGTCCACAGATATTGCACCGGATGTCAGGGTCGCATGGTGGAGGCTATGCAGCCCTCTCATGTATCTCCTTTCGATGTCCAATAAGTACATTCCTCCGTTGCTGTTTAAAGTTGTTTATTCATTCACGGCATCTTGTCCTCCATAATGTCCTATCTGAGGCTAATATTTCCAATTGACTTGGCTTGATATTTATGCTGCGCAAAGCCTGTTTTACATTATCTTTATATCTCTTTTGAAGGCAACCAGCTCTTCTAACACCCTGTTCTAGCTGTCCGTGCATTATTTTCTTTGGCATTCTTTCATCTGGCATTCAAATTACATGTCTGGCTCATCTCATCTGGTTTTCCAACAGTGTGCACTCGAGACTGGTGACTCCAGTACGTGTCAAGACCGTTGCATTTGATATTCTATCTTCCAACCTTATCCCCAGAATTCTTCTTAAACATCTCATATGGAGTTTTTCGAGCATCCTCATATGTTCTCTATACAATGTCCATACCTCACCACCATATAACAGTATGGACAAGCATACAGCTCTATAGACTGAGACTTTTGTTTCCAATTTTAAATTATGATTTGTTAGTGCGCGCACTCTCAGTGTTCCAAAAGCAGATGATGCCTGGTTTATTCTACTTTGTATTTCTTCCTCTATGGTGCAGTTTGCAGACAGAATACTGCCCAGGTACTTTAAATTGGGAACAACTTTTACAGGGTTTTCATTTAATGCAGTGACGGGCACGTTTTCAAGTAATTCATCCCACTGGTACATGATTTCTGTCTTGTTGCAGTTTATTTCTATACCTAGCTGATGGTAAACTGTATGTATTAGTCCAAACATTCGTCGTAGTGACTGTTGATCGTGGGCAACAGGAGCGCAATCAGCTGAATATTGGAGTTCCAGCACACATTACTGTCGTGTTCTTGTATGAGCCTGTAAGCGTCGCAGGTTGAAAACACTGCCGTCAAGTCTATATGAAATTTTTATCTCATCTTGAGGTTCGAGCAGATTGTGGTATAGTTGGGTGACTGCCGCCATGTAAATGTTAAATATTACCAAGCTAGGACACAGCCTTGTCGGACCCCAACATTTGCAGGAAATGGCTCTGATTCTGCACCAGTCATCACAACACGACTCATTATCCCATCATGGAAGGCTTCGATTATGTTCAAGAATTTCTGAGGACATCCATATTTCCTTAATATTCTCAAAAGCAAGTCCCTATTAACTCTATCAAATGCCTTGGAGAAGTCGATAAATGCAAAACAGAGATTTTGTTGTTGCTCTCGGCTTTTCTCTTGAAATTGATCGAGGCAAAAATCATATCAACTGTGTTCCTCTCCCTGCGGAAACCACATTGAGACTCAGGAACAACTCTGTCAATATGATACTGATTAATTCTGAATAGTATGATGCTTGTCAAAACCTTCAGTGCCACTACTAGCAAATATATTTCTCGGCTGTTCCCACAGTCTGCACGGGCACCTTTGTTATTATATATAGATACGATATTAACATCTTTCCAATCCTGTGGTAGGTCTTCTTTTTGCCAGATGAGGGCTATTAGATCGTGTAGCCTATGTATCAAAGTTCATCCACCATTTTTATATATTTCTGAGGGGACTCCATCCAGGCCTGGTGATTTGTAGTTCTTTAAACTATGGATTGCTCTGTTAACTTCTTCTATTGTAGGCCTAGCATCCAATTCATTTATTGTTGAGTAATCTTGTAGTAGGTTTAGCGCTGTGAGGTCAGTATGATTGCATGTATTTAGGAGTTGGCTATAGTGCTTTTTCCATCTTGCAACAATTTCATCTCTTCTAGTGTATAGTGTGTTTCCATCAGCTGATCTAACAGGTGTTAGTTGTGTCCGAATGGGCCGTATACTTGTTTTAACGAATCATAGAAGTTGTGGCTGTTTCCCACGTTAGCAAATCCTTGTATTTGCCTGGCTTTTTCAATCCACCACTTATTTTGCCTTTCTTTTAAGGCTCTCTGTGTCTCACCCCGAATTAGTCTCATTTTTGTAATAAAAACTGAGATCTCCTGTTATCCAAGTATGCAGAATGGGCGTCATTTCTCCTTTTAAGTAGTGTTTTAATATCTTCAGAGCTCTCGTCAAACCTGTCTTGATTTTTTCGCGTGGCGAAATCAAGAGTATCTTTTGCAGCACTTAATATGACATTCCTGATTTGTTTCCAGGCATCATTAACGGTGCCCATTTCATTGAACGGTGGTTGCTCGTTTAGCCTGCCACTTATTTTTGTGGATAGTGCAGGTTTCGTCTGTGAATCTGTTATTGCTCTGCATTTTAATTCCTTCTGAAAGGCTCTGCGTCGGCAGGGAGGTCGAATTCGTAGCTGAAGGACAGATCTGACCAACCTGTGGTCGGTCCAACATTCGGCTCCACGCATCGCTCTTGTAATTAATACGTCTTTTTTGTCAGGTTTTTTAACAATTACATAATCCCTCATGTGCCAATGCCCAGAACTTGGATGCAGGCATGTGGCCTTGTATATATTTTTCATCTGAAAGATGGTGTTGGTAATCGCAAGGGAGTGTTCTGAGCATAGCACAAGAAGGCGATATCCATTTTCATTCATTTTCCCAATGCCATAATGCCCAAGTACTCTTTCCCACACATGATGTTCCACACCAACGTGGGCATTAAAATCTCCCAGAAGGATTATCTTGTCATCTTTGTCTACCAACTGAAGATGTGCTTTAAGCAAGTCATAAAAGGAGTCCTTATCCTCTTCGGTACTATTTTGAGTAGGTCTATAGCAGCTAAAAATTGTGCTATATCGTCCCTCAGTTAAAGGAATACTCCATTTCATCATACTTGCATTTATTGCTATCGGTGTGTTAGTGATTGATTGCAATATACGGATTTTGATAGCGAACGTGGGTTTAATGCAGTTACTCGATTTCTCACAAAACAAAGAAACCAACTGCAAATCACAAAAAGAGGAGGTTTAAGGTTACTTCTTAGTAGGATGGAACCAAAGGTGCAAAAGTTAACCAAAAAGAACCAAAGTCAACCATCTCCTTAAAACATATTGAGCTAAGTTTTCATTGAGATTCTTCTATTTTTTCTATTTAAAATAATATGTCTTGTAACTTAAGAACAATGAACTTCCGTTGGAAGAGGGGGCGATATCAAAAGATTTAGTGTCCAAGGGGGCGTTAGTCCAAAAAAGGTTGGGAAACACAGTTCTAGAGGCTAAGCTGCTACAAAACCAAACTTAACTTTAAGCAACCATTACTTGCCATACAGCTTTCTCAAGCAGCCCGTTAGCTTTACACGTATCGAACATGTTGAAACCCTAACGATTCTATTGGAGAGAAAGAGCTGTAACAGACCCAATTGGTACAGGTCGAGGAACGCCTGAACTTCTTTACAGGCGATCTACTGGGTACGAATCTCGAGGAAAACGAGTATTTGAAAAGAGCTCTCATCGCGGCAGAAGACAACAACTTTCAGAGAACTAAACACTGCATACTCTCCTACCCTTAAGGTCAGATGAAATGAAAGAGAAGAATAAACAAAAGAGCACATATACGATCAGATTGCTAATCTTGGACCCAAATAGAACAAGATACACGGCGCTAAATAGAAAGAAGAAATACATTTGACATCTCATACAAGAACAACAAAGGAATATATGATATAACCTCATTGAAAAATAGATAAAAAAAGAAACCCTAAGGAAAATTGGAGGCTAATTAGCAGGATGAAAGGAAAAAATAAAGATAACAAAATAATTCGAATGAAAATCAGTATTTTGAATTTCACATGGAGAGAATACTGCGTCGAACAACAAATGGAAAAGCCCTAGGACATAGGGTTGAGGGAACAAGGGATGAAATACAGAACGCTATCACCTCTTTCAAGCAGAATGCGCAAAACCCCTCGGATATCAGAAAGACCCCCTTCATCGAGGCAACTGAAAATATAATAAACTTGATCATGAACATCTTTAATGCGTGTCTAAATAATGGTTATTTCCCAGATGACTACACCTCACCAAGATGATCTCCGTCTCGAAAACATGGAAACCACTTAGTCTCTTCACCAGCTACATACCTATATCGCCTTTGAAATTCATAGAAAAAGTCTTCGAAAAGATCCTAAACAGAAGACTGGTAGAATATATTGAAGATAACTTAAATTGCGAATACCAGTTCGGCAACAACACATAACATTGGTTGGCACTCAAAAGATAGCTAAGGCCAAAGCAGAGAACATGTGTAACGATCTTGTCCTGTAATATGTCTAAGATGCCTTTGATGATCTCGGTATCAGATGCAGGCAGTAGAGGATCTTAAATCTCCATTAAACAAGAATATGTATGAAATTTTCTGCGAAAATCTAATAGATAAAAGAGCTTATGTGGTATTCAATGAATACAAGGACACCGTACACGAACTAGAAGCGAGAATTCACCAAGGTGGCTGTCTTAGCTCTACGATGTACTCCATTTACATTGAGGACCTGACTCCACCAATAATCCCTGAACGTTTTAACATGCAAGTCGCTGATGAAAAAGAGCAATTAGTCGTCAGTCAGTAAAAAATTAAAGAATTTCGGGGGAGGGCATGACCTTCATTGAAATCGACAATATAAACGAATTCGAAAAGGGACTAGAAAAAAATAGACAAATATTGACCAGAGTCACAATTTGAGGAAAAAAAATAAGTAGCGGGCATCGAAGTAGATGACCAACTCTACCGATATCACCCTGAATGCAATATAGTGAGATTGAAGATAACATCGACCGGCTAAAATTAGCATATAGCCGAAGTTTTAAAAAGGGAAGATCTTTCTCGCACCCTGCAGGTGGGCACTCATCTACCCCCCAATTCTGCCAAAAGTTCATCTTAATCAAAAAGCGGGGATTTCAGGGATTAGAAAAGAAAGCTCTCTATCTAACTACCAACACAAGAAAAGCCAACGATCCCTACATCAAAAAACTAAAATTAAACCGCTCAATATAACAACCAGGAAAGGAACGCAAAATATCTTTGGGAAGATTGATTCCTTTTCTCAAGTATTTGCCAAAAACAAACACCACAACCACAGTTGACGTACCCTTCACTTTCGATTCCCACGATTCCCAAAGGAATTATTAAGCTGGAAATAGAGGAGAGGGCATTGTATACTTAAAACAAAAAACACAAGTAGTTTAACAATACCAAGTTCTAACCCCCAAGGAGCTCAACCAAATTGAGATGAAAAACTGGAACAAGAAGTTACCTCCAAAAAAGAAAATCTCCCCGAATTAGACCCAAAATAGAGACCACGATTAGGGATACTGAAAAAGATGCCAAAAGGGGTGTTGTTACCAAGTGAAATTGTTAAGTGAAAAGTGCCAGTTATTGGTACAACGAAGTCGGGGAAAAGCAGTAACAAAGTATTAAGTGAACAGAACAGTGGAAAGGTCGGTAGAAGGTGAATTAAGGCGAATAGAAAAGTGAAGGCGAATAGAATCCTCATTACAGTCATTAGTTATTGTTGCCCTCCTCTTCCTCCTCCTTCTGACACAGCCACTTCTTCTTCAAGAGATGCATGGTTACATTGACAAACACCAGCTTCTCAAAGTTATCATCAGTCAGAGATGACCTCTTGGTCATGAGGACGTCAGACCCCAAGCTGATTTCTCTGGATCATGGAACTGCCAGGCCAATTTAAGCAAGGCGACGACGTCAAAAATCATTTCATTTTGAAATGTAACTCACTGCGAAACTATCAAAATAAGTCCAATACAAATACTGCAAGGAATACGTCTTTAAGACTTGGCGAGTTAATGTAAACTGCCTCCTACTCAGGCAGCCGGGACAGGCCGGATGCGCAACAGAGAGTTCTAGAATATTCCCGCCCACGGAATCTGAGCTGCCTGCCGCTTGCGTGCAGATCTAGATTAGTGTGGCCATATTTCTGGAAGTGACCTACGGGCGCTTAGCTACCCTAATCTAGAAGTTTCTACACACTTTCAAGAATATTCTTAAATTTCTCGGAAATTTCATTGTTGGCAGTTTTTTTAAGTTTGCGTTAGCGGATTATAATTTGGCATTCCGCTAACTGAAAATCCGTTAACTTTCAAATTTTCCGCTAACAGTATTTCTCAAGTTTTTGTTATTCCACTTTTACTGATTAGCAATTGGCAGACTTAAATAGCGAAATGCCAGCCTTTGCTCTCTAGAGGCAGTTCGCCCTATCTCCAGCTGCTAACACCCCAGTATTCACAGCAGTACACATATAGGTAATATCTCAATGGCAAATTTATCCTGGAGTTCCTCAACCCTCTTCAGGAGCGTAACATATACGACTAGGCAACCATCCATTACTCTAAAACGAGAAATTTCAAGAAGCCTTTTGTATATGTTAACATTTAACTTCAATATTAAACGGAGGAATGTGGATTGTTTCGTGGATCTTTGCCCTTTCTAATAATTTTTGATAAATAAATAATAATGTTCTAGTCAATGTGGTTAGGTAATGGTAATAATAAGAAATCTTTAATCCGCTAGAGAAGCCTCCTGGAGTTTCACAACCCTGTTCAAGAGCGTTACATATACGAATAGGTAATCATCCATTTTTCCAAAAAGAGGAATTTCAAGAAGCCTTTTGTATAAGCTGACGTTTAACTTCAACAAAAAACGGAGGAATGTGAAATCCTTCGTGGATCTTTGCCTTTCTAAATTTTTGATAAATGAACACTAACGTTCTAGTCACTGCGGTTAGGCAAGGGTAATAATAAGAATTTCTTAATCCGAAAGAGAAGTCTCCTGGAGTTCCTCAACCCTCTTCTGGAGCGTTACATATACGACTAGGCAAACATCCATTTATCTAAGGTGAAAAATTTCAAGAAGCCTTTTGTGTGGATGGTTGGCCTAATAGTATATGTAACGCTCCTGAAGAGGCTTGTTGAACTTCAGTAAATATATATGGATGAAACCACAGTAATAAGAATAATTTATGCGAAACCAGGTTTCGACGGAAACATCGGTCATCGTCAGTCGCTGGTGGACAAGTGAAATACAGAAGTTGCTTAACTTACAAACACACAAATCAGTGGGGCTAAGGTGGATGATGCGGGAATGTAGCAGCATTTTTGACAATCGGAAGTATGAATTTCTTGTTTATTAAGGTATTAGTATTAAATTGGCCGTCGAGAGTATTAAAGTTGAGAATTTCTTTTATAACCGCCGATTCAATTAAGCGCCGATGTATATAATTGTGAGACTTATAAACTATTTTAGCATTATCAATATCAATTTGATGATTTTCATTGGACATGTGTAGATTATTTTTTTCGATTATTTTTTCGATTCGAGTTTGAAAATATGTAGATTTTGAAGGTTTATCGATTCAAATTCGATTCGATTTCCCAGCACTGATATATATATATATATATATATATATATATATATATATATATATATATATATATATATAGTTAATCGAACTTTGAATTTGTATTACTTAAAACGATTAGAGATCCTTTATTCTTGTAAATTTTGGTTTGTCTATGAACTGTTTATCTTTCGATTGGGAAAATTTCATTTAATTTATTTTTACGATATTGACGCACAAATGGTTTTGGTGTAGGCAAAAAGGTACTTTCGAAAGGAAGTGAAATAATGAAAATCCGACGTTAAAAATTAACAAATTTATCTCTCCATTAATAACGAAACAGCTCTACATATGTGTATGTGATAGAACGGTCTGAGGCCGCTTTAATTTAGCCTCTATCACATGTTAACCATGCTCACCCACATGCTTAACCACGTGCATCCTGCCTGCGAGAGAAAGCAGAAGCGCGTTATCTCCCATCATAGCCAATGTTTGATCAAAGAGGTTCACTCCCCCGTTTCGCCTCCATACTTCGATCTCACCAGATTGAATTAGGCTTATGGGCAGATAAGATATTTTCCCAGGCACCACCAGGACATTCCCCCGAAGTCCCCCAACCCAATTATCCCCTACGCCATGGAGATGGCTCCGGCTATAAAATACCGTAGCTATTCCCAATTGAGGCAGATCCAGATTATCTTCGCGAGGCATCAAGCCGATCCGGTCGCCCTTGTGCACCTAGGAACTCTGCCGAGAAACCCCTTATTGTCCAGAAGAGGACAATATACTTTGAGGGCCAAGGTTCGTGCCCTTCGAGACGCCAAGTCAACAAGGCCCCCCTGTTGTTCAGAAAGAGAACAACGTTAGAACAGCCATATAACTTTGAGCCCGTTTGACAAGAAACGGTTCTCCCCCTCCCTGTTGTTCAGAAAGAAAACATCGTTAGAACAGCCATTGTTCTTCAAGCCCGTTCGTCAAGAAACGGTTCTCGTTCCCAAGACATCACGTCAGGATAATTTAATTCCCCCCTTTTTAACGTTCTTCAAGAGAACGCTTGGTTTCAACAATAACCTCCATTGTTCATCTAGAACATCTCCGATTTGCTGTCACAAAGATCGCTCGTACTTCCAAGCCCCACTTTGTTCTCACTCCTCGAAGACAGTCCTTCCCCCTCGTTAAGGACAACCCCGCGAATAACCCTTCTGCTGGAAATCGCTAGTGGATCAAAGATTCCTTCGCATCGTCTTTCTCTGCACAACAACTTTGTAATTACGTAAGCTGAGCATTACCTTTAATCATTTAACCTTTTGTCAACGCAACCCTGTACTTTAATTGGTTTAGCGAACCATTTCCCCTTTTAATTTTTGTCGTTTACCTTTTTAAATCTCTCCAAATCGTAATCCCCAGATTAGTCAGATATTCACACGACCCGTTTTTCATTTTCCGTTTGTGTAAACATTTTTTTTGTGTGTTGTTGATAGTTTAATTATTAAAACTCTATTTTATTAATGGCAGCCATATTATTTATCCTTGTGCTCCGTCCCACTTCTTAAGCATATTGAAGATAAATAAGCCTCTCCAGGGTTCCTTTCCCTTTTGGATTAACCTCGGCCAATCAGATTACCACGCACTCCAAATATTAGAATTATTCCCTCAACGAATAGTTATACATATATGGTATATCGTCGAGAGCCTATTCTACGACATATATATATATATATATATATATATATATATATATATATATATATATATATATATATATATATATATATATATATATATATATATATATATATATATATATATATATATATATATATATATATATATATATATATATATATATATATATATATATATACTATTTAAATTTGGTGTCAAATGTGTAAGGTTTAACGCTATATCTTTGCAAACACTGGTATCAGTCGAGTGGAGCATAGTGTTATTCATTATAAGAATAGAGTATAGTAGTTCCCTTTTGTTTTAACGATTGCTATCCCCTTTTTTGAAACTTAAGAAGCTAGAGTAGCTCAAGGAACTGTTATAATAATTTGTTTGTGTTTTTTTTGTGTTATTTTATTCATTGGTTATCTAGGTCGAGAAACCAATCACGAATAGGTCAGTGCCCATATTTAGGTAGGCCAGTTCTCTAGAAGGCATAATTTTTATCGCAAGGAATTTAGTTGGTTGACTATTACCCCCCTCCCCCCCCAGTACAAATATGACTCAGTTTGAAATCTTCAAAGCACAAGAAGAATCCTTGGGACTTTCCGTAAGGGAATTGATTGAGTACGATCAAGAGGAGCAACGAACAGAAAGAGAAAAGTTAAGAGAAGAAAGGCAAAAAGAAAGAGAAAGAGAAATCCAAAGAGAAAAAAGAGAAAGAGAAATCCAACGAAAAGAAAGAGAGGAACGGAAAAGACAAGCTGAGCTTCATCATCAGCTTGAAATGGCTCGCGTACAGGCTGAAATACAATCAGTCAGTTCACGTTCAGAAGCCGCGCCCAATCTCCCACTTAAGCTCCCCAATTTCAGGGATGGAGAGGATTTCAGAGCATTTTTAGCACACTTTGAAAAGATCCCCGAGATCAATAACCTGGATTTGGGGGCTGAAGGTGTAGTAAGATTACTTCCCTTTTTAGATTGTAAATTGCGCGACATTTTCATATCTTTACCATCTGCATGTACAATTGACTACAGCACCTTAAAAGCTGAGTTATTGGCCGCTTATAATATGACTCCCGATTTCTACTGACAAGAATTTCGAGGAGGTCGTATTAAACCCGGACAGACGTTCCGTCAATTCGGGTACATTCTTCAGAGGAATTTTAAATTCTGGTTAGAATCCTCAAAGATTGATCTTAACTACGAGTCCTTAACAGACTTCGTGTTGCGGGATCAATTTTTGGCGTCTCTCTCGACGGAGATCCGCGCGTTCGTCAAGGATCGACGATGCCAGACCTTTAAAGAGTGTACCGAAGAAGCGGATGTCTATGCCGGAAGCCATAATTTATACCCCAAGGAGAATCGAAATTATTACAAATCCCCCTACTAGGAAAGAAAGAAGGATTCGCGCCCCTTCCCAGGAAAGCTGACGAAGTTTCCGGGCCCCGTAAACCCCAAAACTTCTTCCCCCCAAACCAACAACGGGACATCAAACCTCCCGTTAAGATTTCTCCACGATCACTCTTCCCGAAGCGACCAATCATATGCTTCACCTGCGGTGTAGAAAACCACGTGAGCTGGAATTGCCCCCCAAATTCTAGGCTTAAAAGCGGACCAGCCCACCAAGTTCACCAGATCAATGCCACCCCGGCTTCCCCGGTGGTGCAGACCCAAGCATCAACTTCTCCCTCTCCGTCAGGCCACCAGGTAAATTTTATTTTTGATAAAAGTTCCCCGGGAACTTGGAAATTTGAGGAGGGCAGCGTGAACGGCTGCCGTGTATCTACTCTCGTCAGGGACACGGGGTGCACGTGTTTCATCGTGTCCGACAAGCTCCTTGCCCCAGTGGACCCTAACCACGAAAAATTTGCTGTGGTACATGACTACCTTGGGCGGGCGAACCGATTTCCCGTCGTTAGATGTTACCTGCAGTGTCAGTATTATGATGGCTGGGTTGAAGTCATTTCAGCACCCATAAAATTTTGTTCCGTACTTAAAGGACAGAGCCCTTAAGTAAGCTTCGGCCCTGTGTCCCAGGCCGCCCTTCCTCGAGGCCGAGCTAAGAAGGAAGCTCAGGAGTCCGTCCCCCTCAGAACCCCGATACCGTCCGAATTCTCGGAGATCCCTAACCAGGATTTTAGGTCCGAAGATCAGAAATTTAAGCCCGGTGATCAAGTGCCCCTGCTCCTTCCGACAGCGAGGAATAAATTACTGAGCCAATGGAAAGGTCCGTACTCGGTCCGCGAGATACGAGGACCGGTAGATTACCTCATTGGTACCCCAGCAGGCGATAAGCTCTACCACGTCAACTTGTTGAAAAAGTACCACCGACGCGCCCATGGAGATACGTTCGTAGCACTGGACGAAACATCGGCGCTTGAAGAGGATTACCCCGCGGAGTCCCTTAATGCCATACATACAGTGTGCATCCAACCTGATGCCGATTACCCTCTTCCTTCCCTGCCAGGCGAGTCTTTTGAACCCTCTGACCCGGATATCGACGCGCAGCTGCCACCACATTAAAAGAGTCAGCTACAAGAATTATTATGTCAGTTCGACGACGTTATTTCAGAGAAGCATGGATGCGCTATTAGTTTCGAGCATGATATTAAATTAACGACCCTAGAACCTGTGCGTTCAAAACCCTATCCCATGCCGATTCATTTACGCAAAACTTTTAACGCCGAAGTCGATAATTTGATTAGTTTAGATATAATAGAACCTTCCACCTCTAGTTATTGCTCCCCAATCGTCATGTTCAAGAAACCTGATGGCTCTTATCGGATGTGCATCGACTTCCGGAAGTTAAATTCGGTAACTGTGTTCGACGCCGAGCCCATCCCGTTGGTAGAGCAAAACCTCCACCTTTTTGAAGACGCCAAGTACATCTCAGAACTTGATTTGTGCAAGGCGTATTACCAAATTCCCCTCCGGTCCGATGTGAAAGCATATACCGCCTTTGCAACTGAGAAAGGCTTAATGCAATTTAAGTGCCTTCCTTTTGGCCTCGTGACCGCTTGTAGTAACTATAACTGTCTCATGAGAAGGTTGTTAGATGGACTTCCGAATGTCTCCTTTTACTTCGATAACGTCTACGTCGCTACTCGTGAATGGAGTCATCATTTAACCACCCTATTAGCTCTCTTCGAGTGACTGCACGAAAATGGCCTTAACATTGGCCCCAGCAAATGCCATTTTGACCACGAAACCATAAAATACTTGGGTTTTAAAATAGGACAAAGCCAGTTAGGTCCACAGGAGGACAAGATTAAGGCAATCGCTGACATGCCCCTCCCGAATACTAAGAAGCAATTAAGATCATTCCTAGGATCAGCTTCTTACTATCGGCGATTTGTCTCGAATTTCACTGCAATTTCGGCGGCTCTCAGCACACTTTTAAAAAAGAATTCCCTCGATCGACTACGTTGGAATGATGTCGCTGTTTCTCATTTTAACCAGCTCAAGAGTAAGCTCATTTCTGCCCCAATTTTGAGGTTGACCAACCCGGAAAAATCCTTTGGGATTAAGAACGACGCGAGCAACGAGGGCATTGGAGGAGTACTCCTTCAATATGAGGATGACGGAACGAGTCATCCAGTTGCATATGCTAGTCGCCAATTATTACCCTGCAAAAAGAGATATGCCACTATAGAGAAGGAAGATCTAGCTGTTATTTGGGTTATTGACAAGTTTAAGATGTATTTGATAGGAAAAGAATTTCAGATAGGAACTGAACATCGCCCGTTGGCCTATATTCGGAATGTACGACACTCCAACGGCCAAATTATGCGCTGGAGTCTACTCTGGCAAGAGTACCAATTTAAAATAAATTGCATAAAAGGTTCCGATAATCAGGTCGCTGACGCACTCATTAGGAATGCGTTACCAAATAGTGTAGATTAATTTGTAATTCATAGGATTAGGATCTCCATGTATGTATATACCGTCTTGCACGACTTAAATTAGATTCTCCTGTAATATAATTAGTTAATGTATATGTGTGAATTTTGTGGCTCAATGTCTATTTTTTTTTCTCTCGTATGAATTATATTGTCCATATCTACTAATTTTATATTATTTCATTGTTCCATCTCTCTTTTATGGTTAAGTTTGTATTAAAGGTTAGTTTCCCCTATAATCAAATGATCAACATAATCATATGTATTGAGGTAATGCTAACTAGGTGCATAAAGGTACGGTCAATGCAAGAAAGTGAGCTCTCCAAAACGGAGCTCTATGGTTGTCCCTTCTCTCTTTTTTTTGAAGTGACAACTTCCCCTGGAATGGAGGGGTGTGATAGAACGGTCTGAGGCCGCTTTAATTCAGCCTCTATCACATGTTAACCATGCTCACTCACATGCTTAACCACGTGCATCCTGCCTGTGAGAGGAAGCAGAAGCGCGTTATCTCCCATCATAGCCAATGTTTAATCAAGGAGGTTCACTCCTTCATTTCGCCTCCATACGTCGATTTTGCCAGATTGAATTAGGCTTATGCGCAGATAAGGTATTTTCCCAGGCGACACCAGGACATTCCCCCGAAGTCCCCCACTTAATTATCCCATACGCCATGGAGATAGCTCCGGCTATTTATACCGTAGCTTTTCCCAATTGAGGCAGATCCAGATTATCTTCGCGAGGCATCAAGCCAATCCGGTCTCCCTTGTGCACCTAGGAACTCTGCCGAGAAACCCCATATTATCCAGAAGAGGACAATATCCCTTGAGTGACAAACTTCGTGCCCTTCGAGACGCCCATCAACAAGGCTCCCCTGTTGTTCAGAAAGAGAACATCGTTAGAACAGCCATTGTTCTTCAAGCCCGTTCGTCAAGAAATGGTTCTCATTCACAAGACATCACGTCAGGATAATTTAATTCCCCCCTTTTTAAGAGAATGCTTGGTTTCAACAATAACCTCCATTGTTCATCTAGAACATCTCCGATTTGCTGTCACAAAGATCGCTCGTACTTCCGAGCCCCACTTCGCTCTCACTCCTCGAAGACAGTCCTTTCCCCTCGTTAAGGACAACCCCCCGAAGAACCCTTCTGCTGGAAATCACCAGTGGACCGAAGATTCCTTCGCATCGTCTTCCTCTGCACAACAACTTTGCAATTACGTAAGCTGAGCATTACTTTTAATCATTTAACCTTTTGTCAACGCAACCCTTGCTTTGAATGGTTCAGCGAACCATTACTCCCTTTAATTTTTGTTGTTTACCTTTTTAAATCTCCCTAAATCTTAATCCTCAGATTAGTCAGATATTCCCACGACCCGTTTTTCATTTTCCGTTTGTGTAAACATTTTTTTTGTGTGTTGTTGATAGTTTGATTAATAAAACTCTATTTTATTAATGGTAGCCATATTATTTATCCCTGCGCTCCGTTCCACTTCTTAAGCATATTGAAGATAAATAAGCCTCTCCAAGGTCCCTTCCCCATTTGGACTAAACTCGGTCAATCAGATTACCACGCACTCGAAATATTAGAATAATTTCCTCAACGAATAGTTATATATGGTATATCGTCGAGAGCCTATTCTACGACAGTGTAATACAAATGTATTTTTTAAAATTTTCTAATCACCGTTTCCTTCTGTACTCCATTTCTTTCCGAGCACAATTGCGCCTTTGATTGCGCAATTCATTTCACCAAGTGTTGATTTTATTCAAGTAAATTGATCCTACGCGTGATACTACCCTTTAAGTAGTTTATGTTTCCCAGGGAATAGAATACACTTTAATCTTTAGATGTTCTTATAAGAAGAGAAGTTGCATGGTGATAAATCTGGGCATCTTGGGTAGAGGGGTGGGTGGCATTCACTTGCCTGATTTTTCCTGACAATGCAAATGCTAAAATGTTCTCTCAGTCTTTTTCTTACTTCAAGCATTCTCTGAGCTTGGGCTCCATCCTGAATCCACTTAATCTATTGTTTTGTTAACAACAACTCTACCAAACCACATTGCATCACCTATGGACGACCACAACAAGTATAACCTTGTGTTATTTCTGTGTTCGAGTTTCAGTCAGTTTCGCCTCACTCGTGGTTCACCCAATTTGAGCTACTCTTCTCCTTGGAGAGAGAAATAAGGGACACATTAACTAGAGCTATCAAACTTTCCGAACAGGAATTTTGAAAAAGTTTACCCCATTCATGGCTCAAAAATGGAACTTTTGTATCGTTCCCCTCAGCTATCCCATCCTTCCTCTGAGGATCTCCTAAAGAAATTGAAGGACACACTACGGAGAGTGTTAGCCCCAACTTTCTCACGCACAATTAATTCAGTGCTTTCCCTATCACATTCAAGAAACAGATAGAATTCTAACCTTGGAGACCCCACTTGAGCAACTCGTTACGGCTACCTTAAGAGCTCTTATTCACAGCAAAGGACCCATCACAGTAGTTTCACGAGCAGATGGAGGAAACATTGGTTCCCATCAAAGAAGAGTTTGCACTCTCTCAGGAAAGCTGGCTACCCTCGAGAAGTCGAGGGATTACTGCATTGGATGCTCAGCATTACGTGTCCGCACCTTCTCCGCTAAAACTCGCAATTTCCCTGCTGGATTGCGCAACTCTCCCGCTGTGGGCCTGGAAAATGGTAACTCGGGAAACATCTGAGGGAAATAAGAAATGAAGGCCATCGCATCTCTGATTTCACACTCTCCGTGCTTGCACGTTATCGACCCTTCCTCCAGAAGAAGGTTTTTGGTCGCCAGAGAATCAGTAATCTCAATTCTTCCTAAGAAACGGTATTCCCAATATGTATGTTTGGTGCACGTAGACTTAATATCGATCTGGGTTTAAAACTTACTTTTACCTAGAACATTTTAGTGTGATACCAAATGTGCAATAATTGGTACCGATTTTTTAACAAATGATAATATTGTAGTTGACCTTAAACATTCACATTTAGTGGACGGAACCACCAACTACGAAGCTCACCTTTTTTTTGTCTTTTTTTAAACGCTAATCTGGCAACTGCCTCATAGGGCATAAGTCGTCGTCATCATTTATAGCCTAATCTAATATATATTTCCGAAAGTCTGTTATATATATATATATATATATATATATATATATATATATATATATATATATATATATATATATATATATATATATATATATATACTATAGAACAGCCCTTTATGCAGGCCTCCTGCATAAAGTCAGCTAATCTACAAGTCTGTGTACACAAACCCAAGACGAGTACAACCAGAAGCGGTAGCAACCTGGTTCACCCCAATACCGGAACAGGTAGTGGGCACGAAGATCACCCAGGCGTGGACATTCAACAAAAATGCAGTAGACCAACTCTTGCTTAAATACAGTGAGCTTCCAAACCTCACAACGATCACGCTAATAGTCAAAATGTGCCTATTGTTCTCTCTTCCTATTTTCTTAATTTTGTGACGCAGGGAGCACCGGTTGCCGAGCGGTTATCCACAAAGTAATTAAGCGTTGTTAAAGATACCATTCAAGCTTTGTTAAAAGCGAAAAAGTCAAGGCTAAGTATTCCTCCATATCCCTTACCCTCATCTTGTAAAGAAATTTGATAACAATTAATGTGTGACGTGTGAGTACCGCCGGTTTAACTCACTCGCGATTAGGGATAAATATCTCCTTCATTAATCATCGATTTTATAACAACTTTACAGAATTGTTCGGTGTTTTCCAAAATCAATTTAAATGGCGCATTTTTTCAGATACCAATGGAGCCATTATCCATTGAAAAAAATATGATATCGTTAGTGGTCATTTATGAATTCCTTATTATTCCTCCTGGTTTGTCTAACTCTTCACAAGTATTTCAACAGTATACCAATCATGTATTTTGTGACCTTAAATTCGTTTTCGAATATGTCTATGACCTGCTAATTTGAAGTGAAAACTAAACTTAACATTTGCAACACTATGAACTATGTAAGGTTGGAATTGCATAGTTTGCAGATCAACTTTGCAAACTAATTTTATTCTGTATAATCACTTGATTTTTTTATTATATAAAGTTAAAACTCAAAGTTTATTCCAACAATGGCATAAGATAACCACTATCAAGTATAATTATCTTAGACCGAAAACATTGCAAAAGCTACAGAGATTCCTGGATTTAGTCAATTTTCTTCGTAAATTTATAATGAATTTTGGCACTACTCTCAATCCCCGAGTCACGAGATTGTTAAAGGATTCAAACAAACATCGCACAAAATTAATATTGCAATATGATAATCGCGCAAAATTCGCTTTTAATACTATAAAAGACTAGACATGAGAGTGAAAGCTAACCTTTTTTTCCACCCCAAATGAAACTCTAATCCATTAAATTAAGGATGCGTCGGACTAAGGCGTCCAAAGTGTTTAGTAACATTTTACTGAGGGAGAATGGGAGACATTAAGACTTTAGTAAAGCTTTCAAGGGTACAGAATTAAAACATTATACATTTACAAAAGAATTAATTGCAATAGCTCTTGCAAAAAAAATTTACTTGAAGGTAATAGAGTTTTTTGTTCTAACTGATTTTAAGGCGATCATTAGCCCCGCTTAGTCTCTCAAACTAGTTACTCCCCAAAGACTCGTGCATTTGAATTCATTAGTCAGTACACTAATGATTTTTTTACAAGCCCCATTTGGCGTCCTTCACAAAGGGCATAAGGCAACGCAGTTACAATTTCAGCCTAGTAATAGGCTACTCTCAAATTTACGAAACCAAACCTAAATAAAGAAAAAACAAAAACAAAAACCGAAAAAAATAAGAAAAAGAACAAAGGCAAGACGAAGAAGAAAGCATGAAGTGTGCTTCAAAAAGGTAGGCCGAAGTACGCCCGGCGCTGTGAAATCTATGGGAGCGACGCCAGCTCGCAAGCTACACCGAACTCTCGAAGGAAATTCCAGGCCCTAAACCCAAGGGACTTAGGGTGTTACTGGCCTCTCTCGATTCCAGAGGCAACGAGAAAATCGGCCGCAGATGTACTGAGAGCCGTTAGCAAATGCAAGAGACGTCAAGCCTACGCTTACAAGCAAATGGTGCACTTTGTACGGTGCAGAACAAGTGGCAGCTCCTTAACATCGACAAGTAGGCTTGGATGAGTGTGCGAAAAAACTCGAAAATATGCAAGTTCGAAAGAACAAAGGATCGGTACAAAAGTAAGGCAGTAGCCATATCTGAACCCCAGTTGATGAACGTCACGGCACGAATAATGTCCATTGCGCTGGTACAAGACGCCTCAAGGCTTTTTGTAGCTCATTTTGTGTCACACTAGGTACATGCCAGGTGAGGCTTCGGTCGAATGAAGACCAAGACAAGAAAAAGGCGACTATAAGCGACTTACAGGTTAATCTCGTTTAGGAACAAGGCCGGGTATGGATGGAGCCGTGAGTGGCAGCAGAAACTCACTACCCTAGTATTGGCCAAATAAAACCGAAACGGTACGTTTCGGCATAGCGAGAGATGTGGTTCAATTCCTATTGGTTTCAACGCTCCAGGGTTGGCATCCGGGCAGGCAGCACCAAAAGAAATACAAAGGTCGTCTACGTAGACCTCACTTCCAGGATCACGGAGGTGATATCGTTGATGCTCAGGGTAAGGAGTTGTGACAATGAAGACACTTACCTGCGGAACGCTATCTTCATGCCCCATTGGGCATGGCGCAACTCACCACTACGCGGAATCGACGATTTCGCAGAAATTCACAGATTAAAATTGGAAGGAGTCCCATAGACCCCATCGTGTTGAGGGTCTCCATGAGACCATATCGCTATACGGTATCGTAAGCCTTCTCCACATCGAAAATAAATGTGGCGTAGTGCTTTCTACTATGGAAGGCCTCACAGATAGCATTTTTCAGCAGCAACTTGGTACCAGACGTGGAGTGGAACCTGTGGAAGCCTCCGCTGTCCTTGAAAATGGCTAATCTAATATTTATCAGTTTCTCTATTAAAGTTCACACGCAGGAGTTTAGAGAAATTAGGCGGAAACAGGCCGGAGTAGAGTGATCTCTCGCCAGTTTACGAAAAGCAAGCATCCAACAGAAGTCTAGGAGGATACACTCTGTCTAGATCTTGTTAAACAGATCTAATATAAATGCCGTTCTTCGCCTAACCTAAGTATCAAATCATGGCATAGGGGACATCGTCCAGAGCAGGCGCGGTGTCAACGCATGAAACGAGAGAGGAATGCAACTCAAGCAACGTTAATTTCTCTTTGAATGGTCCTACGCCTCTGGAGGCAAAGTCCAGTTTACGGCCCTCAGAGAAATTTATATGTGCATTGAATGCAGACAGAGTAGCATCCTTGCTAGAAAAAAACGCTATAAACACGAAGTCCAAGAAGCGGTCCCGTTTTAATTTTGAACAGGAGTGTAAGTCCTGCAAGAACTTGCCCCGAATCCTCTTGACTCACTTTCACACCTCTGCAAGAGGGTTCTTTCCGTTAAGTTAAAACACATATGCCCGCCAAGATGAGCGGCGGGGTGCGTTGGAAAATACCTGAGCCTAAGCCTAGTTCAACGAAATTCACCGACTGTGAAATCGTTGGCGCGGGGCTTATAGCGCATGTATGCATATCGCTTTTGTCTGAAGGCTGTCTCACACTCAGCCAGCCACGAAGGAAGCTAACAGCATGAAAAACGGCCAGACGTTGAAGGAATAGTAGTTGGGCTCACGGCGATGAGGCTGCCGGAGAAAATTCAACGGCCTCATTCACTAACCTGAACGCTTCTACTTAGACCATTAAATTAGCCATTTTGCGAAATGGGGATTACCGTTTACTCTCCTAGCACCCTGGGGCAGTTTCTCAGGCGGCAGTTGCACGAAGAATAATAGTTAAAGGAGAAAGTTGTCGGTATCATAAAGGCTATCAACCACCTCCCACTCAATATTATGCTGGTATCCGGCAAGCATACGGAAATGAAGCGGTTCTCGAGCAATGATGCATAAACTCATCCACATTTAGAAACCCAATTTCCAACTCTTCGATCAGAAAGGCCACAACTTCATCTCTGGGATTGTCGTGTAGTCCCCAAGAATGGTATCTACTGTTCAAATCAATGAATAGGATAAAAGGCCTCTGACATCGTGTCATGATGGGGCGGAAATCACCCGCGTCGAAACCGGCTGGGGCGGAATGTACGAAGAAATTACAGTATACATCCTATTCAAGTATAGCTGCACAACCACTGCCTGAAAGGGGGGAATTTATAGCAAATAGAAGAACGGAAACATCATGCCGCATGTAATTATCGCAGCCTCCTGCCTGGTCCCATGCTGTTTTGGTGGGCCCGCAAAACCCTTATACCAAGGGAGGGGGCGCAGTGAGAACGCGCCAAGTATGGTCTGCAAAGAAGACCTTGCCATTTGGGGTGAGGTAACCTCTGAAACCATCTCCAGCTCTGAGGAGCGTCCAACTGGCCTTTCCCCTTCAAGGTGTCACGTATCTCGACCCAGGACTCAAAGAGCCTTTGATCTGTCATGAATGTCACTGTGGCTGGCATGGCGAGCTGCGTTGGTCTTAGCAATGCCCCGGAGACGACATCTCCTCTTACGCCTTAAAAGGAGTTGATGGGTTCACCATCCCCCGTCGAGAGAGTGGAGAACCGAGGTGGTCCCTCTTTTGTCTCGTTGTGTTCTTCCCGGCCCCCTGAAAAAACCAAGGGAGACTCGCCAAAGGTGTAGAGTCGCTTGGAGACAACTCTCGGAACGGAAACAAGTGGAAAACCCTGAATCTATCACGATTGAAGATAGGAAAGCGCCCTCTCCACTAAGAGATTCCCTTTGGGACCCCTGAGAAAGTATAGGGGATGCCCGTTATTAGACCTAATTCGCTCAGGCAAATCTGCACACGGAGGTAATTGGAAAATCTCTACCTAACCAGTATTTATTGGAGAGGGGAAAACAACCTTTTCCGCTAAGATAGACTTGGAAAGGCCCCCCTTAGACAGCATAATGGGATCGTTTTGGGATAGAGTTGAAGATTCTCTATCAGTTGAGGGTGGTGAAAGTGGAGCCCATACCACTGGATCAGTGCTTAGTAAGCTAGGGGGTGCGTTTTGGGCAAGAAACCAGAGAAAGGCACCATAAATTGAGTTTTCAGTAACCAATTGGGATGCCCTTTGGCGCCGACAACGGGGCGGGTTCAAACAACACAGTAAGCGTGTAGGCGCAAGAGCTGGTCTCGATGTAGCTGGAATACGGAAATCGTGCAGGATGCATCCTGGTGGGTCATTATCCCTTACCTCGTCCCTTCTCGGTTCAAGCCCGGTCCCGTGGACCGGGCAGTCGGCGTTCGGTCCATGGACCGAATGCCAACTACGGAGTTCCACCCCTTATTGGCAATCAAAAAATGGGGCAACGGGAGAGGACGGGTTTGCTAGCTGCTAATATTCCCCGGAGGAGGGGGGCAATCCAGGGTAAGTCCCAAAGAATCAGGCCTCCGCAGGACTAGTTACGAGCCTGGGTCAGAACCTAGAGGGAGCAGCTCTATCTGGTTGAAGCAAATGCTTTGAGAGAGAGGAGGAGGAGGTGTTACAGAAAGGGAGAAAGGTGTTAGTGGAACGCGAAGAGGAGGCTAAACTGGACGGGGGGGGGGGTAAGTGCGGTGCCTGAGTCCAGTCAACACGGTGGCCAGTTAAACACATCTACGACCCCCTACGGGGATTACACTAATGATATTCATCACATAGACAGAAGAGATAATCCTAGTGATGCTCTCTCACGTGCACCTATGAACTCGCATGAGGAAGGTACGAGTGAAAACCATTCAGAGCGATTGTTGACTTATTATGTTGCTAGAGATACAGTTTGGATCATTTTAATGAGGGGAAAGAAATGAATAGCTAAGTTTCGACTGATTTTGCCGTAGCTAAAAAGTTAAATCCAATTAAAATTAATAGTCAAGCATAAGTTCTGAATATCCTAAGATTCTGCTTATTTTTATTTTTAGGAAGACTGAAGTGTGAGTGGAGTTGTTTATATATATATATATATATATATATATATATATATATATATATATATATATATATATATATATATATATATACTGTTTTAATGTTCTTTTATAAGCTTTGATCTGAACGTACAAAACATCCCATTATGGTAATCCCATATGTACTCATACTTTGTTTTAAATGCGTTTTCTTTTAATGTGTATGATTTTGTACTACATTTTGTACCAATTGCTATGATTAAATATTAATTTAAATATGCGCCTAAGTCCTACGATTTTATAATCTTATTAGTGTGATTTATTTTTTATTTTGAGTTGTTCAAAGAACCGCGGGTTAGGAAGAGAGGCGCGATGCATCAGATCGAAACAGAGACACCGCCTGCTGAACAGATTGGAAACCACTGCTTTAGGTTAGTTTGCATTTTGCACTTACTGAATATTCCATTACTTCTGAACCGCCAATTGTAGTAGCATATTAACATCAATAAAATAGTGCTATCTTAGATACATGCTCTATGGTCGCGTTTTTCCAGCCATGATAATAAGTCTGTGCGCGTTTTCTTATACGGTACCAGCACCCTGTTCGATCATAAACTGTATATATTAATACATAGATTTTGATCTTAGATTTCCATTAGCCTTTTCTATTTCTAAGAACATATAGGCATAACATTATTCGTTATTATGTTATTTTAAGAGGTATCCTTGTCAGAAATCTACTGTAGTTTCTTTTTCTTTTCAAGCCTTCCTTAATGAAATGAAGTGATCTAAATGTTTTTTTATGAAAGATCCAGCAAAATTTGGAAATGAGAATACCATCAAAAATTACTATTAAATGCATTTGAACCGCATTGGTTTTAAAAGAAAATTTAATTCTCGGTTGTATTTAAAAAAAAAACATCCGAAACTGCCTCCAGGCTTGGATTTAGAGAGTTAAAATAAAAGTTTTGGTAATTTAAGACAACATTTGGAAATGAGAATACCATAAAAAATTACTATTAAATGCATTTGAACCGCATTGGTTTTAAAAGAAAATTTAATTCTCGGTTGTATTTAAAAAAAAAACATCCGAAACTGCCTCCTGGCTTGGATTTAGAGGGTTAAAATAAAATTTTTGGTAATTTAAGACAACATTTGGAAATGAGAATACCATAAAAAATAACTATTAAATGCATTTGAACCGCATTGGTTTTAAAAGAAAATTTAATTTTCGGTTGTATTTAAAAAAAAACAACATCTGAAACTGCCTCCAGGCTTGGATTTAGAGGGTTAAAATAAAAGTTTTGGTAATTTAAGACAACATTTGGAAATGAGAATACCATAAAAAATAACTATTAAATGCATTTGAACCGCATTGGTTTTAAAAGAGAATTTAATTCTCGGTTGTATTTAAAAAAAAAACAACATCCGAAACTGTCTCCAGGCTTGGATTTAGAGGGTTAAAATAAAAGTTTTGGTAATTTAAGACAACATTTAAATATAATAGGCGTATTTACACTGTTATACTGTACATGCATATTTTTTACAAGGAAAAAGGTTTACAATTATTAGCTAATCATAATAATTTTTCGTAAGAATTAAAACAAATATTTTTATTTTAAATCTTGAATTTTTTTTTAATTACTGGTTGTATGGTTCTAATATTAACACTGAATCTTGACAAATTGTTTTAGTTTCTAAAATTTATTTGGGCAAATTTTAACAGTAAACTTCCCTTAATATTTTTTATATGCTAATTTATCTCGGTACGAAAAAATGTCAAGTTTCTTTTTGGTGAAATAAGATACACTCATTAGTTTAGAGAGATCCAATTTTGGAGTTGTCAAAATGAGTTTTGATTTCGAGTACAATTCGAAATTCAAATTATTTCAAGGGATTTCAAGTCTATGTTTATAATTTATAGAATGGAACCTCGTATAACGTTTTGTGTTTTTAAATTCAGTTATTACATAAAATATTTTAAGTCAATGTGCAAAATGGCAGAAGTGCCGTTGCAAATATTAAATATAAGTTATTAATAGAAAAATGAAGTAAAAACGAATTACATCGATTTGTAGAAACATGAATGTTTACAGCCCAGAGTGAGAGACGGATTTGCAAGTGAACGCCATTGCAGGTGAATTTAGTTTAGTAAATTTATTTATGACTTTAAATTTATTAGTACATTTAGTTACCACGATTTATAATACATCGCAAAATTAAATATTCAGAGCAAAAATTTGATATATTGTGATTATAATAGTCAGTTCGATGAGTTTCCTCTTGCTTAAAAGTTAGACCAAAGTGTAATTTCCGGGAGACACTTCTCTAAGGAATTCCTATGGATGAAGAGGAGGAGGCCGCTCTTGATGTTGAAGGGAACAACTTCTTTCTTTTGGTCGCGACGACTTAAATTTTGCCATAATTAGTAATCACAAATTAATTTCCTAAGTAGAGAAAAGGAGTGTTCCTTGAATTTGCAAAAGATGTTTCACAGAAATTGCATTCATTTATTTGCGTTCTGGGGATGTTGCAATGTTAGATAGAATTGAATTACAGAACCAAAAACTCAAACACATTTTCAAAACCTAGACTCACTGCCATTTCCATGAGAAAAATTCGGATAATGAACCTATGTCATTTCGATCATCGACTCTATCCAATCCTCATCGTCTTACTAAACTTTCCTTAAGCGATCGAATGAAATTTAAGTTATCTCGTACCGATGGATGAATAAATACAAGATTGTATACAAAGTTTTATCCGATAAATAACATTTATTCAAGAAAACCAAACATAATTAGTAATCTTTAATGGTACCGTTAAGTATCGGCCATACACTTCACAATTACACGAATATGTCCGTTTAGTCACGGGACCAAGTGTTGAATGCCAAAATCGTGTCTTAAGAAAAGGACAATACTAAAGTTTAAAAATGAGCACAAAAACACACGCGTCCTTTTGTTTATGTGGGGGCAAATAACTTTTCATTTTGATCGAGAAAAAGAAAGTACGAGTGGAACCATCGAGCACATTTCACTTAATCGAGAAATAATAAAGGGGAGGAGGTGGTCCAGGAGTGGTTAAATGGTTGAGGATTACGAAGACAAATAAACCTCGTCCGCCGTAACCACTGACAGCGGGAAGGCGTTATAAGACCCCCCAAAGTAAAGTGCAAGAGTATGAATGCGAATCCCTTTCCTGTGTTTGGGACATGAAATTACCACACATTTTCAACTACACAATAGCTCGGTAGATAAGAGAAATAGAGCGAAGAGAAGAATGCGATGATATGGGGTTGTGGTGGGAGGGGAGAGAGTATCTTTTGCCAATAATTTCCTTCTATCCAAAATTGTTTGGTCGTTTTAGCGATCGACTCATCTCTTTTAAGATACCCTTCATTTCCCCTAGGGAGAGGGGGGGGGGGGGTACGATTTAACGTGGGATGCGAACCGCGGCTATCCACAGCTTATGGCAACCATCGTGGAGGCGACCCGAATCGGGACTCCATCCGGCGACTACCCATCCTCGATGTGGTTTAACTTTGCTCAATCGGCGGTGGTGTTCCCCCTCGGCTAGGCAGGGGGCGAATTTGGACAATAGTTTTCCTCAAACATTATTGAGTCATCATCATTGACCTCTTCTCCAGAAAGCGTGATCTACGCACGTCAACGCCAATTGCGTATTGCACTCACATGAGCAAGACTGTCGGATTCCCCGTACTAGCGGCCAATACCCGGGATTAGCGGCCTTTTACGACAAGCGCCGGAACGCGGTTTGGGTATTCTTGTACGGACACAAGATCCGTCCGATCATTCGGACGATGGTGCTATAGTGGATCCCTTTACTGACCCCGAGGAGGGGAGGAGCAAGGATAGAGCCCCGCTACACCTAAACCTGGAGGAATGGCTCGCCCTCCCGGCCCCCCAGAATGTGCACCTACAAAAGGGTGTAAAGTGTAGCAGGGGACAGCATGCCTCGGCTAAGATCTG
The DNA here is from genome assembly GCA_963969495.1 of Ceratothoa steindachneri. NCBI lineage: Eukaryota > Metazoa > Arthropoda > Malacostraca > Isopoda > Cymothoidae > Ceratothoa > Ceratothoa steindachneri. The sequence continues at coordinate 16,079,118 of OZ018330.1, read as the reverse complement.
GAGGCTCACGTTCCCTCCAGGCCCCAATACCTGTATGAATATGTGCAGCTATATGTATATCTTCCGCACATTTTGTCTTCCTCTATTTTCACCAGATCTTTCAACCACACTTGGAGGCCATTAAATTAACCAGTTAATTTTAGACCTAATTCTCGAATACTAGTTAAATATAGTCAATATTTCACAATTAATTAACCCTTTATGGTGTGTATGTGTGAAGGAGTCTAAATCCACTTTCCCCGTAATCGTATCTCTCCACACTTAGGAAAATGAGTGGAAGAAAGAATAAAAGAAGGAACAAAGGAACAAAAGAGAGAGAAATGCAAAATATAAACAGATGTTTATTCAGGAAAACGAAAGCATACTTAAACGTAAATCTCTTCACCTTTAAATACTGGGGCCGGAAGGGTGTATTTAAAGCCTTCAGGGACCAATTCGCGTGGAGAGCACAGGTTTCCAACGGATTTAACGCCGTTTTCCCTCCTCGTCAGAGCTGTACAGGGACAGGTTGTCAAACGCACGAATTTGAACCCAGTTGCAAGGTGTATGTATATATATATATATATGTGTGTATGTGCGTGCAATTAATCCTGTAATTACTAGGTTCATAAGTAGTAAATGGCTTTGCAGGAACAAGTTTCAAACGGGCAAAAATATTAAAATTAGGCGTATTAATTGTCGCAATACTTCGCGTGATTCCTACAGGATTGTATGTAAAGTTTTGTCCAGTAAATAACTGTAGATATTCTTGTAATTATGTGGTTTCTATGGCTACTGAAGTTAGGGTAATTCATTTAACGCTATGTGTAGCCTATTTGGCTTCTATGGCTACTGAAATTAAGGTGATTCATTTAACGCTATGCGTAGTCTATGTGGTTTCTATGGCTACTGAAATTAGGCTGATTCATTTAACGCTAGGCATAGCCTATGTGGTTTCTATGGCTACTGCAATTAGGCTGATTCATTTAAAGCTATGCGTAGCCTGTTTGGTTTCTATGGCTACTGAAATTAGGGTGATTCATTTAACGCTATGCGTAGTCTATGTGGTTTCTATGGCTACTGAAATTATGGTGATTCATTTAACGCTATGTGTAGCCTATTTGGTTTCTATGGCTACTGAAATTAGGGTGATTCATTTAAGGATATGCGGGGCCTAAATGGTTTCTATTGGTACGAAAATTCGGGTGATTTATTTAACGATATACGTAACCTATATGGTTTATATAGCAACGGAAAATGGGTTGATTTATATAACGTTAAACGGAGGCTATGCACTGTGTATATGTATGGGTTTTCTACCTCAGAAGCCTCTTTGTGTTTCTTTAATTATGTAGTTTTATTTGCCAGACAAAACTTTGTATACAATCCTGCACTACAGAAACAAATCATTTTGCAGTCAATTATAAAGATGAAATAGTTTTCATTTGGCACTAATATGAAGCTATATTTTGCTGTGGGAAAGAGGATGGGTAGCTGATTATATCCAAAACAATGCTTTATGTATTTAAAATTTGGAAATATATATATATATATATATATATATATATATATATATATATATATATATATATATATATATATATATATATATATATATATATATATATATATATATATATATATATATATGTTATATGTCAGCGAAAAAGTTCGTATCTCTTTGGGAAAAAAGCGTTATATTGAAGCAATTATATTAGTCATCCTTTGTTCTACAAACCTTTCCCATTTTATTGGTGACAAAAAAAACGAGAAAAATAATTCCTTGGAAAAGTAAAAGTTGCGATACAAAATATTTTGAGCTATGAATGAGGACTAGGCTAGCCTAGTAAGGTTGAAATATACTTTGTTTAACAAATTCAACCTGGTCGTTCCTCTCAAATTTAGCTTATCTATTTCCGGTAAAAGGTTAACCTAGTTGATTAGTTAATAGTCGAACTAGGCTAGCCAAGTCTTCATTTCTTTTTCATTAGGAGGAGTTGTGTTTATAGCTCAAAATATTTTGCATCGCAACTCTTATTTGGGTAAGGATTTTTTTTTCACCCCAATAAAAATGGAAAAAGGGTTGTAGAACAAAATGATAGCTATATAATTAATTAATTAAATATATATATATATATATATATATATATATATATATATATATATATATATATAAACAATTTATAGTAAAATGGTTTCACTTAAATATTTAACGTATACTTTCTACACAGTTGTAGACTTTTGTACAAAAAACCGACAGTTGGAACTGACGCGCCGCTAACCTAGTCTCGTTCACTTTGTAGAGACTTCAATTTCATTTTTAAAAATACAGACTAGGAGTATTCTTTTTCACCTTATTTAGGTTCTATCTTTTGCAAGTATATTTCACTTAAAAAATACCACTCCAGAATACTTTGAAATATGACAAATATATAGCGGAGGATTCCTCCCAAAGTCAAAGATTGTTGTTCGTCTTATTATAACGACATTATTGAGTCAAATATGCTAATTAAAATATGCATAGTAATTCAGTTGCATTCTCTGCAATATGAATCCTTAAAAAGTGAATATAAATCTAAGCTGTTTTTATTTTTTTAACAGGATATCTCAAAGAGAGCGACAATTTTATTAAAGAAAAATTAGACTGGAATCTATTTTCCAAATCCTGATTCTAATTTTTCCTTCTTCAAAAAGGTTGAAGGGATCCAAAACCTTTAGAAAGATAATTCATCCAAAATGATAATCCTTTTTTGGTCAATGAATAAAATTTTATAACATAAAAGCAAATTCGGATTGTTATGAGATAATTATAAAATTACAACATTTTCATTAGCACATAATTCTGAAACGATAGGTTCACTTTTTCTGGAAGAAGCTCTAGCATTTTTAGAAGGAGCTTGTTAACTGCAGACAAGGGAGAGGAGTCTCAAAGAATCCTTAATATTTATATACATTTTTACCATTTATTTAATGGGCTTCGATTGGATTAGAAAACCGCCAGGTTGATAAATACACACGAAACAAGGACTTTGTCAAGTTGTTCATTAATTCGCCATATGTTTTTTTCGTCGGAAAATCAGTGTCATTTCCTAATAGGGCTAAGCGATTGCCACCTTAGGAAGGGCAAATCTTTTGCCTCTTGGGTGTAATCCGAAGAGACATCTTATCTAAAGACAGTCATCGTGGAATGTTCAAACGCCCTCCGCCTTAATTGGGCGATACTCGACCCACGCCACATGTCCTCGTTTCCCATACCACCCACGCCCATTCCAGAGCCACTCAAACCACCCATCCCGCACGATAAGTGATTCTCTTGAATTTGGTGATGACCGTGTTGCTGAAGTGTTCCAGAATTCGAAACCGAGAGTTGGTGTTGGTGTTGCTGCTGTTGCGACGGTTGTTGCTGCTGTTGCTGCTGCTGTTGCTGAATCGGAGATGATGAACCACTGTTCGAGGGGGTTCCTGGTGAACCGAGACCATTCGGAAGACCAGGAGAGTTAATGGGAGAACCTAAAATCGGGAAAAATAAAAAGGATTAAAATATTAGCAATACACAAGCTGTGGCTTAATACAAACTTTGCTTTTAGTGTAAACCTAATCTTGGGTTTTATGTATTTGATTAAAATAGGGATTAGCTGAAAATAATAAGAGTTCTCTCTGAGAAATGAAAACTTAATTGTGTTGATGAAGAGTAGGAAGAAATGGAATACCGAAAAGATAGAGAAGATAAACGAAATAATTTCTTCGGGGAAATGTATTTTCATAATTGAGAAAAAATTGGTGCAGGTGTGAAGGTCGAACCAAGCACACTGCGGCAGCACATTAAAACAACCACTTAGACCACTCAGTTACGCAGGGGAACAAAATGTTCTCTCGAATAGACATGCTTTTAAGGCACGCTCTGCTTGTTCGATAGGTAGGATAGAAAAGAGGTGTAAAGATCGAACCAAGCACACTGAAGCAGCACATTAAAACAACCCCTTAGACTATTCTCTCGAATAGACACGTTTTTAAGGCATCCTTCGCTTGGTCGATAGGTAGGACAGAAAAGAGGTGTGAAGATCGAACCAAGTACACTGAAGGCAACACATTAAAACAACCCCTTAGACTACTCGGTACGCAGGGGAACAAAATATTCTCTCGAATAGACACGTTTTTAAGGCATCCTTCGCTTGGTCGATAGTTAGGGCAGAAAAGAGGTGTGAAGATCGAACCAAGTACACTGAAGGCAACACATTAAAACAACCCCTTAGACCACTCGGTACGTAGGGGAACAAAAGGTTCTTTCGAATAGACACGTTTTTAAGGCATCCTTCGCTTGGTCGATAGGTAGGACAGAAAGAGAGAGAAATTGATTGGTAATTCAATGAGAAATAGAGTTAAAAACGCGGCGAATATGCAATGTATATCTTTCAATTAGGAAAATAAATTTTACGAATAAAAAAAATGATTCCTTTATCTATTTGCGGTATGATTGATGTATTTCCATCATTCCCTCGCGTTCATGAGAGATAATATATATGTGTATATATATATATATATATATATATATATATATATATATATATATATATATATATATATATATATATATATATATATATATATATATGTGTGTGTGTGTGTGTGTGTGTGTGTCTGTCCATTTATAGGAATAAGAAAAATCCAATTTAACCCTCCCCCCTTCCCCATCTCTATCCCCCTACTCTCTCTAGTCTCCCAACTTAACCATATATGGTTAAGGTACATTGACGATGTATTTTCTGTATGGCCTAATGGCCATGATTTTGATACTTTTTTTTAATAATTTGAATAATTTGCCAGTCTCCATCAAATTTAAATATGAATGTGAATATGATAATAGATTACCCTTTTTAGATGTCCTCATTAATAAAGATCACCATGAATTAAAACTTGACGTGTATAGGAAACCAACCCACTCGAATGCCTATATACATTATTTTTCGTTTCACGATAATACTGTTAAAAAATCGGTAATTTCTAACCTTTTCCTTAGAGCATACAAAATATGTCATCCTTCCTATTTAGATGACGAAATTGTCATTATCAGGACCATTTTTTCTAATTTGTATTACCCCGATTGGTTCATATCGTTTGCCCATTTTGCAGCTAGGAAAACATTCTATGGTAATAAGCCTTCCCGCACTAACGACTTCAACAAATGTATAACATTGCCATTTAATAATAAATTAAATAGTTTAAAGGACATATTTGGAAAAGCGGGTATTAATCTAGCCTTTAAATATAATAATTCCTTAAACCAATTGATGATGGCTAGGAAACCCAAAGAACATCATAACATAGGAGTATATGCAGTACCATGCAACGATTGCCATAAAGCTTATATAGGGGAAACGGGGAGAAATCTAGACAAGAGATTGTACGAACACAAAAGAGATATTAGAGTGGGCAGCGAAAGTAGTGGAATTTTTTGCCATGTTAGAGACAAGAATCATACGATCGATTTCAATGGAAGTAAAATGTTATTTAAATCGGCTAACTATGTTACGAGAAGAATCGTAGAATCGAGCTTGATATCGTCAGTTCCTAATTTAAATCTATCAGAGGGTCAATTTTCTTTTAATCCTGTAATAAGATCGCGAATAAATAAAATAGTAAAATGTCAGCCCTTCAATATGTTTAGACCTAACCCTCCCCCCCGATTAGCCACAAGTAGGGGATTGGGGGGAAAAAGAGGGGATCTTGTGTTATGCTTTTCTCTTATATTTTCTGCCCAGTGTCAGTTGAAAAAGGGTGTGAGATACACCGAAACTGTTCTGAATTAAATTGTCTTTGGAGAATGTGGTTTAATTCCGAGTTGGAACAACATTCCACTCCTGCTACATGATTTGAGATCGTTCTTGAGGATATCCGACCAGATAAGTTCTTATTTGGATTTTTATAAACGACTCGATAAAAATAACTTTATTTTCTAATTCATCCTATCCACTGAAGTGGACGGATCACAAAGATAAAGAAGTTTGTGTTCGACTGTTTTTAATGTGGATCTGCTCTCATAAACAGATTGTCTCTTGTTTTATTTGAGTAGAGAAGGTGGGCGCTACCCAGGAGAGAAAGAAAGAGAGAGAGCGAAAGGGGAGAGAGATATAGAGATATGAGAGAGAAGAGAGAGAGAGAGAGAGAAAGAGAAAGAGAGAGAGAGTGAGGTCGTGTATCCAAGGAATTTGGCAGAGAGGTCGAGGGAGAAAGATGACGAAATTGGAAAGCAGGTTTATAGGTGTTACAAGTCAAGGGCCAACAAATAATAGTTATAGGGGTCTTGTGCCGACGGAGATTAAGACGAGATGAATGAACCTCACATAGTTACTAGGCGACACCTAAGCGTAAGAAAGAACGAGTGCATGGGTGTGCATGGAAACTATTGTTATCCTTTTTAATCCATCTTGTACTGGGTAAACAACTTCTATGTTTATCTCTTTTTTTAATTGAAATGTGTTTGGTAAAAAACAAACTTGACTTTAAATGGTCAGTTTTCAATCTATGTGATCAGAGTGTCCTTATTCCTTTATCGTTGAAAAATGGTGGAGTCAGAATGAAAAGAAAACGGATTTTAGGGGATATTTATTCCTCCTCGGTTAAACGTTATGTCAAGGGATCGGGCCACTCCTGTGTAAGCGGAATCTTAAAACAACTTTAATGTTCGATTCTAGCCCGTAGTCTGGATGATGCTAGCTATCAATATCCAGACTACGGGCTGCAATCGAACATTAAAGTTGTTTTAAAATTCTGCTTAATGGACCACGTAATTGATTTCCTTAGCGTTTTTCCCGGTTGTTACCAGTTTTCATTTATTTGGGCCTTTAAATAAATATATATACAGTGCCCCGCAAATATTTACAACACACCATGAAAAACAGACTTTTATGTATTTGTAAGCACGATAGGTAAATGAAACTTTTATTACTGACAGGATATGTATTCAAAAAATAAATTAAATCATCAGGACCATACAAAAACATCAATATAGTTTTTTGTTGAAGAAATACAATTAATTAATATCGCAAAAGTTTACAACACATATCGATTTTTATCACTTACTCATAAATGTTTGAGAAGAAGAAACTTCTTACAATTTATAGAACGTTCTACATTAATTTACGGACATAACTTAGGGACTGGTATAAGCTATCGCGTCATTCTTTATCAGACAGCATCCTGTAAACATTCGCACGATGGGGAAACAGAAACAAATCCATCAAGATCTTCGAAAACGTATTGTAGACCTTCATAAAAGTGGCATTGGATATAGAAAAATATCTCGTCAGTTAGTAGTTCCAGTGAGTTCAGTTGCAACGATAATACGTCACTGGAAGTCTCAAAATTCTACTCTTCCTCTAATCAGTTCTGACCGTCCTCGCAAGATAGCCAAACGTGCAGGGAGATTATTTGTAAGAAAGGTCTGTAAAACACCCAAGGTTACTCTTAAAGAACTTCAGCGTGACTCAGAAGTGAGTAAAGGCACAATTAGTCGATCGCTTCGTAGCATGGGCATCTACTCACGGTCTCCAAGGAAAATCCCACTTCTTACAAGAAAACAGGTTTGTGATCGTTTGAATTTTGCAAAAGAGTTCGTTGGTAAACCTGCAGAGTTTTGGGACAACGTACTTTGGTCGGATGAGACAAAGATAGAACTGTTCGGCAGTAATACAGCTCCGAGGGTACGGCGAAAGAAAGGTACCGAATACGCACGGAAGAACACTACCCCGACAGTAAAATATGGAGGTGGCTCATTCATGATCTGGGGTTGTTTTAGTGCCGCAGGTGTTGGAAATATCGAAACCATAGAAGGAAGGATGAATGGAGATTATTATAGAAGAATCTTGAAGAAAGATTTACGGCTCAAGTGTGCATCCTCTTAAATTGAAACAGGATTGGATCTTTCAACAAGACAATGATCCAAAGCATACAGCAAAGCTGACACAAAATTGGTTTAGATCAAATGGTGTAAATGTTCTAAGATGGCCTAGTCAATCCCCAGATCTGAACCAAATTGAAAACCTATGGAAGGATCTGAAGCTCAGAATCCAAAAAAGAGAACCAACAAACATGTCTGAACTGAAGAAATATGCATTGAGGAATGGAGTAATATTAACACAAACACATGTAAGAAGTACTTAGGAGACGAGACTACTTTAAGCGGTTACAAGCTCTTATTAGCAACAGTGGCTATGCTACTAAATATTAAGAAACGATTTTATATATGTGTTGTGAACTTTTGCGTTACTAATTAATTGTATTTCTTCGACAAAAAACTATATTGATGTTTTTGTATGGTCCTGATGATTTAATTTATCCTGTCAGTAATAAAAGTTTCATTTACCTATCGTGTTTACAAATATATAAACGTCTGTTTTTTATCGTGTGTTGTAAACTTTTGCGGGGAACTGTATATATATATATATATATATATATATATATATATATAAATGTATAGGTAAGGATATGTAGCTGAAGTCCCTGTATCTAACAGGAATATAATTAAGCTAATTAGAAATGAAGATTGTTACCTGAATACTCCCCAATAGACGAATTGAGGGATGCGAAGGAATAGTGGCTTTGATACATGCCGGGTCCTCCACCTGGATTCGATGAATTTATAGTTCCTAAGCTCGTTGTCAGTCCGGCTGAAGGTAGCGGGGAAGTAGATCCTCCAAGTTGTCCCAGTCCTTGGCCGAATCCTTGAGTAAACCCTTGGCCTAGTCCTTGCCCAAATCCTTGGCCAAAGCTCTGACCCAATCCTTGGCCCAAAGATTGGGAAAAGGACTGAGAAATGGACATACCCCCTTGCCCTAATTGGCTGAATCCCTGACGATTTAAGGGCGTCGTGAGTCCTAGTGTGCCCGTCCCCATTCCTAGAAGAGAAACTCCATTAAAAGACCAACGATGGGCTTCCGTTTACTCACTTTTACGGACTGTCATTTGAGGCGTTTTAGGACTTTGGGTCGCGTAAATGGACAGAGAAATTCGAACTTGTGTTGAGCCAAATTAGATCGGATCATTCGGGCAATTCTTAGTACCTAACTTTCACAATTGACCTCAACCTAACTGGATTTTGTTTTATTTTAAGGTTTCTAGTTAAATGGTATATTTTGGTACACTTAAAATGCTATTAGATACTTAAAACAATGAATACCACAAACACAACAAATATCATATAACCACAGTCATTTTGGCGCACGTACACACACACATTTAAGAATGAAATAGGTTCATTTTTCAAAACTTAAGATATTATAAATACAGTTATGATGATTATCGGACTAAGATAATTAATAACAAAGTATAGGAAGTAAATAAATTGATAATATTTCAATCATTTATTCGTATGTCAAGTTTAAAAAAAAACTTCTTAAAGTTGTCTTGAAACTTTGGGCAAAAAAGGGGATAAATAGATAAAGGCCTCACCTGTATTGATTGGTGTCATTCCCCCCATTCCCCCCATACCCCCCACTGTCCATCTTGAATCGGCTGTGGGAAACATGCCCCCACAAAACGAGTCCCCCGCCATCGGCGGAAAAGGGGGTAGAGAGGGAGAAGGAAGAAGAGAACCCGTGGATCGGAACACTGAACTGTTTTTTTTCCTCTTCTTCCATTTTGCTCGACGATTTTGGAACCAAACCTGGAACAAGTAAAGATTGTTAGGTTGTGACATACAAAAATAGTTTTAAAATGGCTATTAATCACGAGGAAGAACCTCATCTATTGGTTTCCACCGAATGCCTTCAGAGGCTTTGAACAAACGCAAGGGGATTCCACAAGGGAAAACTCTAATGCCTCATTTGTTTTTCTTGGCTTAACCGGACATGATTACAATACGTAAATGCAAAATTTTGCCGTTTCATGCATCGATAATCTCATCTATGCCTTTTATTTATTCTTTTTACTACTTTCGCTTCCTTTACTCACGGACACATGCCTTCTGCTAATAGTGACTAGGATTGTGAAGTGGAATGAACAAGTCATGAAGTTACTATTGCGTTCTCCTTTACAGAACGGTCACTTTAAACCCGACTCGCTAACACTGATGAACATATACTATGCATATGTTTATTAATGATAAATTAAAACTTAAACAAAAGGCGCGGGGGCGAATGGACTAGGCCGGCAAAGGAATCAAACCTGAAGGATAAGATTTCGTTTGCTTAAAACTGCGCCGAACGACACATGTTGACATTCGGTACGGGAGTGAAGTCAAAGGAGACGCAAGATAGAGGTTGGTCAAGGTAGGAGTGGAAACGATGGAAAAATAAGACGGATATTCATTAGCAAAACTGACCCTAATCAACTTGTCCATAAGCGCAATGAGGGTGGGGGTGTAGAATGTTTTATTTATTAAGAAATGCTACCCAGTTCCACCTTTTCCTTAGAGAGAAGGGATGTTTTATTGGAAGAACTTAGACGAAAGGTTATTAAACTGGCTAATTTAGTAAAACAGTGTGGGGGGGGGGGATGGTACGGAGAGAAGTTTGAAATTTTTGCTTAGGTAAGGGGTAGGTTTCCCCTCTAAATTAATTGATTATATTTGCCTCGAGATATAATTTTAGTTTTAATTTAAAAAGAAAACCAACGAGGACGTCTTCCACAAGATCTTTGTAAGGGAAGATCTGCAAAGAAAGTGGTGAAAATAGAAATAGAAAGGCGGGGAAGATATTTAGACGCAAAACTTTTCTGCGGGCACTAGAGACAAGAGGGTAGAGGGCACAGAAGCTTTCAGATGTCAACTGTAGCATATTGGCCCAGGCTAGACCTGACATTCCCTTGATATATATATATATATATATATATATATATATATATATATATATATATATATATATATATATATATATATATATATATATATATATATATATATATATATATATATATATATATATATATATATATATATATATATATATATATATATATATATATATATCACTTCAAAATCGTTTTCTTTCACTTTACTTTCTGCCAGATATTCACTCCACTCATTACATCGGTAAAGGAGGCAAGAACATTTCAAAACGCTCTGAAGATGATCGAATAAGATCGAAAGCTTAGCAATTTAGTTTGGTTTTTACCAAACCCATTCATTTTAAAAAAGAGATAAATACAGGAAAAGTAATCCCCCTTCTACCAGATGAAATAAAAAAGATAGTTAGAAGAAAAGAAAGTTGCCAAAGGAAATTAATTAAGACAAAATACACAATGGTCTTCAACAAAATTTGCATTCAAGAAAGACTGCTACCCAACTACACTAATATATATAAAGGGTCTTTCAATAAGGTCCCTCGATTTTTAATTGTAAATAAAACAAGTTGTGTGTGATATTTACACTCAATTTATTTTAAATTTGAAAGTACATTTTATAGCATTAAGTGTGAATATGACGTCGTTCAAATGTCCGCCGCAGCTTCGCTTGATGGAACGTATTCGGGAGGCCCAATTTTCGATAACTTTGTGGCATAAATCTGGCTGAATTTGCTTAATGGTGTTTGTTATGTTGACTTTGAGGACATCAACTGTTTGCGGATTATTCACATAGACTGGCGATTTAAGGTAGTCCCAAAGAAAGTAGTCTAATGGCGTTAAATCGCATGATCTTGGTGGCCAGTTGACGTCGCCGCCGCGCGACATGACCCTGCCCTGAAATCGCTAGTGCAAAATGTCTATCGTGGCGTGCGCAGTGTGGCACTTAGCGGTGTCCTTTTGGAACCACATGTGATCAGTATCCATTACAGGCATATAATCCAGTTGAGGCCACAAGAAGTTGCTTATCATCGATCTGTAGGTCTCGCCGTTGACGGTTATGAAAATCCCATCTTCGTTCTCAAAAAAATACGGACAGATGATTCCGTTAGACGAAAATCCGCACCAAAGAGTGACTTTGTTGGGATGCAATTGGTGTTGGTGTATCTCATGTGGATTGTTTTGGTCCTAAACTCGACAATTTTTCTTGTTCACAAATCCATTCATCCTAAAAATGGGCCTCGTCGCTGAAGATGATTTTTTGGGGGAAATTTGGGGCAACTTCCAACTGCTCTAGAGCCCAATCAGCGAACACACGACGTTGTCTATTTGTCTTTTAGCTTAAGTTCCTGGGTAAGTTGGATTTTGTACGGGTGCAGATCCAAGTTCCTACGCATAATTCGCCAAACTGATGTCGCAGAAAGGTAAAATTCTTGTGAACTACGAGAAATTGCCTTGCTCGGATTTTCCCGTACACACTCATTTAAGGCAGCGATGTTTTTAGCAGACCTTGCGTTTTGGCGTCGTACGGATGTTGGCTGATTGTAAATCGACCCTTTTGCCTCAAATTTGTCCACCAAGCGTCGAACAGTGGACTCGGCAGGACGATTGTGGCGAGGATAGAAATCACGTAATGCGCGAAACGTTTGTCGAACGGAGCACTAATTTTGATAATAACATTTGATGATCTGCACACACTGTTCTACGCTATATCCTTCCATCGTGACTTGCCAAGTACTACTGAACAGTTCACAGTGAGGTTCCCAGATGTCACTTTAACAACTTGGCAACTATCGCCTGACAAAGCTTGAGCATCCTTGTTGAAAGACCTTATATATATATATATATATATATATATATATATATATATATATATATATATATATATATATATATATATATATATATATATATATATATATATATATATATATATATATATATATATATATATATATATATATATACAATGTGTGCAATAAATATCCGATATACGGGCAAAAGTTTATTTACCATAGTTACACAACAGCAAAGTAATCGAAAATTGAACATCTTATGTATTTTGTACGTTGAATACAAATTGGTATCATATTGCAAAAATAGTAAAACATTACTATGATTAAGGCAAAAATATCAAACGAACGTTTCAAAAAGTATCCGATACATCTATTAAAACTAGTTAGTATTTAGTGATATGACCTTTCGTCGCTAGTACAGTTTCCACCATTTGGGATATTTACTTATGAGGTTCTTACAAATTTGTGTAGGTATCTTTGCCCACTCTTTTTGGCATATTCTTTTTAAATCTGTTAAATTTCTTGGGTCCCTTTTCTGAATCTTTAGTTTTAATTCTCATCACAGGTTCTCAGTAGGATTTAGGCCAGGCGACTGACTTGGCCATCTCATAACCTTTATTTTCTTCTGCTGAAACCACGTTGCAGTGCCCTTGCCTGTTTTGGAACGTTGTCCTGCTGGAATGTCCATCCTCTTAGCAACTTCAAGTCTTCTTCAGACTGTAAAAGATTATCATCCAGAATCCTGCGATACATCTGAGCATTCATTTTCCCTTCAATAATGTGAAGTCTTCCAGGACTTGCAGAGAAGAAGCAGCCCTATACCATTATGTTGCATCTTCCAAACTTCACTGTTGGGATTGTATTTTTTTGGATCATGCGCTGAGTTTTTATGCCTCCAAACGTGACTAACACTATTCTGCAGAAATAACTCAATCTTATCTCGCCAAACCATAGTACATCATTGCCTAAACTTGCAGGCTTCTCTAAATGTTCTTTGATAAAATTCAAACGATTTCTGACATGAGTTTGTTTCAACAAAGGTGTCCTTCTTAGGGGGCGAGAATGGAATCCCTCGTTCCTAAGAACTGCTCTAATTGTATTTTTGCAGACATTTGTCTCAGCTGCTCCTAAATCTTTCTGAAGTTCAGATCGAGTCACTCGAGGATTCTTCTTTACTGTACGGACTATATGTTTAGCTGCACGGTTTGAAATATTAGATAGACGCCATGAACGTGATAGACTTGCAATGGACTGATATGACGTGAACCGGTGAATCGTGTCACCAATGGTTGAGATTAGTATTTTTAGCATAGAGGAAATTTTTCTATAGCCCAAACCACTCTTATGTAACTGAACAATTAGTTATCTGCTCATTTTTTGCAATTCTTTTGTCTTCGCCATATTAGAATTAGAGTGTTGAACGATGACCTCCTTCTCATGCAGCTCTCAGACACTGATTGAGGTCCGCTGTTTCATGTGGAGCAAGTAGATTATTTTTTGTAGAAAATTCTACAGCATTTCTGTCACGTAAACCACTCTGCAATGTTCGAGGACTATTTATTATCGCTTTAAAACAAATTTTGTGGGTGTGTTGGATACTTTTTTAGGCGGTACTCTAACACTTTTGTCGATATAATATCGATGCTTTACTATGTGTGTATTCTAATGCCGAATTTGTATTCAACGTACAAAATACATAAGATGTTCAATTTTTGATTACTTTGCTGTTGTGCAACTATGGTAAATAAACTTTTGACCATGTATCGGATATTTATTGCACAAACTGTATATATATATATATATATATATATATATATATATATATATATATATATATATATATATTGGCTCGAGAAAAGTATCCAAATACCTAACCTAACCTGACATTTTAATTTTGTCGGCCAAACTTCTGGGGGAGGGGGGGAATAGAATTTGCTCCATAAAGAGGAGGGTTCTGAAGTGATCGTTAAGAAAATAAACAAAAACGAACGAGGGCATCTCATTCAGAAGGCTTTCAAAAAGAGGCTCGTATAGAAAGGGTTGGGGGTTTATGAGAAGTCAAAATTTGTGTATGTGTTTGATAATTTGGGGTGTAATGATTGGGATGGCGCTCTTCTCTACCCTGACATCGTAACACCGGACCCCTCTACGGGGTTGAAAAAACCTCGACGCACGAGATAAACGAATACGGGACAGAATCAAGACTCAGGCGATCGAGGCATCAATGCGAAGTATACGATCAACGAACCTTCGAACCAAAGAGAAAGGAGACCCAACAGTCCATTATCAACCCAATATGTTATAAGTTTAACTCCTATTCCTTACTTCTGGAATATTCCGGTACGGCTACGACTATTCAGAGCACTCCAATGCAGCACCTAGCCATATAGTTGTAATGGCACACACATTATTCACTGTAAAATAGGAAAATTCTGACAACTGGAGACAAGTAGGTCTGGAAGAGATTGTATTGATTGACAAAATAGTTGTCAATAACAATGAAGGAGTTCTTGATAGATACTCATTGACCAGAGAATCCTTCGTGTGTGTGATTGCATAAACGTGTGTGCGCTTGCTTAAACATGTGTGTGTTAGTATATTACTCTATGCGTGTGTTTCAATATTGTAATAACATATGTGCGTGTGTTATAGAATCGTCTGCTTTAGTTTTATACCAGTTTCGAACGTTGGTCTCTTCTTTATTTGTTATATATATTTTTTACCTCCCAGCGTACAATTTCTTTGGAATGACTATTCTGTATTTTAGGGGAAAGACTTAACACCCTCTTTCCTTCAAAGTCGGGTCTACTGATGGGAGGGTCGCAAGAGTGAGAGACGAATAAACAGGACCAGAAAGGCCAATGAGCGGGGGGAAAAAAATAAGGAACGAAATTCACCACCCCTAAATGGTGGTGCCAGGAAAGCACCAAAGAGTACAAGTACTCAAGAGGACAAATTTAAACCTTTTAAGGAAGTCTTCATTTTGTGATGAAGTGGCAAAGGTTCGGCATTTAAAGGAAACTACTTCATTTTACCTTAGGAATTGGGATGACACAAAAATCATTTTCTCACATCCGTGTGTGTATGTGTAGCGTGTGGTCGCATCTACTCCCCCTTTCCCCTCTTTTTCTCTGTCATGGGGAAGTAATATTGGTGGTACCATTAATTTCTTGTCGACAGCCGGGATTTTCCCGAGAAAATAATTGCTCCAGAAATCCCTTTGGTTCCCACATGGAGGGATTTACAAACTCTTTATTAAAACATCCGCTAAACAGACTCAAAAACTCATTTACATTTTCATTTTATGACTTCCATGTTTATTTATAAATTCGGGGAGGTGTTAACTCAATCGCTACCGTGGCTGCTGAAGCTTTTAGTATTAAAATCCCGAATTGCGTACAGATAGGGGCCGTGTATGTAATTTTCGTGATGATTTAATGACGGCACATACCTTAGTGTGAACCGAAATGATGGTGGGGGATCATGTATCTGTAAGTCAGAGGGGTGGAATATAGCATGTACATTATTAGTGACACTATAGTTCTACAAGATTTTGTTTGTGTTCAATTTAATTCTTTCTAGTTTTTTTTTTAGTTTTTTCTAGTATTTTTTCCATCAATGATGTTTTGCACTAGACATATCTATTCAGGTGAAGGATGCCTGACAAGGAAACCTGAAACAGATCCATTTTAGACATGTTAACTCGCTCTACTTGCAGAAAAAAATAGACAGTGTTTGAACATCTATCAACTACAGGAGTATTCACAATCCTACATTTTACTCAGCCTCGTGACTCCATTCCTCGACAAACCTACATAAGACGAAGAGCACCACGTCACTCTGCTTTGGTGTGTCCCCACTTTGCATGCGTGGAATACCATTCAATCCCGTCACGTCTTTGCGCAAAGTACAAGGAAAGAGACTACCAGCAGATAACAAGGAAGCAAATACGGCGATGCAGCTCACGTTGGGGTTAAGCTCACTGTCATAGATAGCAATATCTTACTTTATAGGGCCCGGCTAGCCAGCAGTCTTGATACGATCAGCGATTTCCGCGTCTCAACGTCAAACTACCTCCCTTGATTGACGATCGTTCGTAACAAAGTGCCGTCCCGCTAATCTGCTGCTGACTGTTACCTGCCGTCTCTATTTTGCCTCGTACGTCTGTCGACTTCCCCCTTTCAAAGTTTCAAGCCGACTTTTTCCTACCGTCTGTCGTCACCCAACGTAAGTGACATTCTAATCATCTTGTTACTGATTTACAACCGTCCAATTTCGAAGGTCAGCTTACGTCACTTTGGTTTCCAGTATACTGCAGTCGGGGAAGCAGCACCAACTAAGTGACCGCCAGCGATAACAGCCATTCGATATTCTTATTCTCATAGTCATTGGGGCCTTCTTTAGCTCAGGGTCATGTCTCATCCAATGTTCTTCAGGTGATTCATTGTTATTCCTAAATTATTAGGAATATTCTTTACATTGTTCCTCGCAACTCCACCCAAGTAGGCAGTCGCCAGATGAGCTCTTAACCCCCCCCCCCAAAAAAAAACCCCTTTGCAACTCCAAGTTTTTATTTGCTGCAAATTTAACCATTAAGCTTATTCTTTGTTGTTCTTTTGCTCTTTTTTTTGCATGTTTTTATTTTAATGTAAATAAATCATTAAAATGCGAGTCATATGTTACATGGTGTCAGTTATAACCCCGGTTTTCATATCAAATCTGTCTTTGTTATGTTCACTTAGGATTCTTAAGAGTGTTCAAAGCAGTGATTTCAAACCTTACACTTCGCTCAATGGTTTAGGAAGAGTATACTGATTAGAATTGTTAATTTGAATTATTGTTTTTTTGGTTGTTTTGAGTTCTGGGGTTGAGTTCTTGGGTTGAGTTATTTGGTTGAATTGTTGGTGAGTTGTTGGTTTTGAGTTATTGGTTTGATTTCTTGGTTTTAATTCTTGTGTAGGCTACGAGTTTTTCTGAGTCACGTTAATAACACCACCTGTTTCTTTTCAATCGTGAGCGAGATAAGTCAACCACATAATGGATTTAACATAAATAGCAAAACGAAAATCGCTTGCATCCCCTAGGAGACCGGAGTCCGATCCTCGTTCGGGAGGGGGCGGGAGGCATTGCAGCAAATGCGGTATTACTGTGTGATGACAGCAAAAAGTCAGTAAAGAACTCTTCATAGCCGAAATGGACGGTCACCCACTCCACGACAAGAGTATGTGGCTATAAATAACTCTTTCTGAGACGGAAAAGTGATGTGTTGGGTGTGCGATGAATGAAAAGAGAGCGGTATTTTTATTGATTTATTGACAGTAGGTGTTATGACGTGTGGGGGCGTGTGGAGCTGCTTGCCCCCACGCGCCAGGTTCTGGCCGCTACCAATAGGTGGCTAGATCCCTAACCACCCTAAATTATGTGTACGTTCGTCCGCCCTCGGTGGGGTGGAACCCAGGACTTAGGTTCGGGAATCTAACGCTTTCGACACCGGGCTAACGAGGGCTCGTGTTTAGCCATGAAATCGACTTTCGAATTTTCAACGCCTACACTCTCACGTTGTTGGTAATCAGATGCATAATTGTTGCCTGTTGTTCATAGTAAATGAAATAATTAGACGATCCCCATTTTGCATTATGCTTATTACAAATGAAATAACAGAACAGAAGGATCTAATTCAAACATACCTCCACCCCTCTCACTTTCTTCCAACTCTCTTTACAAGCATATGCAAATTTTATACAACTCAATTATAATGAGACTAATGCGACTTATCCACATCGGAGCTTTTCAATATTCTGCAGGAGGTTTCCTCTTAATTGGAGAAGAACGCTGTCATTTATCAGGCTAGTTGAATTTATTCAGTGGAAGTATCAGAAAAAAGTTCGGACATACGTGGTAAAACGACGGTTGAAGTGAGTGGGCGAATATGCTCATACAGTAGGTGCTGGGGGAAATAGCTCGCCATTAAGACCTCCATGACCTAAGTCATAAAATATCTTTGTAAGGTAGATAGTCAAATGCAATTGTATGGTATCCAAATGGAATATTCTGTTTAATTGCACGAACAATAGTGAACATTGGTTGGATAGACGAAGGAACAACGAATCTGATGAGAAAACTGGTGTCCGTAATCAAAGAGTCCTTCCAGATCAGCGTTTTGCTGCAAATTGGCTTGGAAAAAGTTATCCCTCCAACTTTATTCAATGAACTATTTATTATTATTATTAATTCAGAGCAGCTAAGTATGTGAAGACACGAACGAAACTTTATTATAGTTGACATAAGGAACATTGGTTCATGATTTAATTATTATTCAAATACTCAAAAAAATCCCCTTCTTAAATTATAGAGTTAGTGAAGTGATGATAGATATTTATATATATATACTCGTAGATATAAGGTTGGAACGAAAGTAATTTGTGGTTTTACGGGTTTTTTTAAAATTTGAAAGAACCAAGGACTATGGGAATATTTAATCATAAAAATAACCTGCAATGACTTCTAGAACCTCTTTCTATCTGTCAACAGGCTTCTAAATGCCAGGCTTGTAAGATTCTTAATATTTTGGTACAAAATATGAATCAAACCTGTTTTAGACCTTTTCTCTTGATATAAAATCAAAGCACATCCAAATGTTTCTGTAATTCCTTAAACAAATGATAATCAGAAGGAGCAAGTTCAAGAGAATATGGAGAATGAAGCATTATTTTCCAACCGAGCTCATCCAAGAGGTTTTGGTCTTTCGGGCTGTGTGAGGACTGGCATTATCATGATGGAGGATGAGACCCATTTTTTTTTTGTAAGGACGGTCGGCTTAGATCCTTGGGGCTTTCAAACGAAGAAGTGGATTGCAGTAGGCATTAAAATAAACTATGATTTTTGTCTAACCGTTCGTAATGGACAATTCCTTCAATAAGGGTCCCCCCCCCAAAAAAAAACGGCCATGCACACAGTTTTTGTGATATATCCTTCATTAATTCATTGACTAATTACCCTTACTTTGCAGGTTATGACAGAAGCAACGCCTATGAACACAACTAGATCTCCATGGGGGCTCCAGCAAAGAATATACTGCGTCAAACATTCCTACAAGACAGGCTCGTTCAAGAAAGTGCAGGACACTTTCGTGCATCATTTCGAATGTGAAAAGGCCTCTCCAAGAGCAGAATTCAGGACTGGGTGGACCACTTCAAGAACTATGGGACAGTAGAGAGCTTCAATCTAGCCAGAGATAACCGTCCAAGCCATTCAAGACTCCCAAAGAAGCGTACAGCTGAGCTGGTCGAGATCGTGAGAGAGTCATTTCAGCAGAGTCCAAAACGCTCTGAGCGCAAGCGAAGTCAGTCCTTCGGTATACCCCGTGAAACTTGCAAGAGAGTGCTAGTAATCGATGTAAAGGCTTACCCATACAGAATACAGATGAAGCAGACCCCTACAGCCTCAGACAAGGAGCAGAGAAAGGCTATGGCAGTCAAGATACTGGAGAAGATTCAGGAGACATCAACTTTCCTTAAACTCCTTTGGACCTCAGATGAAGCTCACTTCCATCTTGAAGAAAAGGTAAACTCGAAGACAAATGTCTTTTGGGCGAAATCCAGACGAAATGAGGTAGCCATCAAGCCCCTACACTCCCCTAAGTAAATGGTATGGACTGCAATCTCAGCCAGAGGCATCATCGGACCATTCTTCTTCGAGGAATCTGGCGCGACAGTGACAGTCACCAAGGAGCAGTATGTTGAGGTCCTCAAAACCTTTAAGAGAGAGCTGCAGACCCTGTTTCCGCCGCTTAGGGGAAAGTTCTGGTTCCAGCAAGGTGGATCAAGCTCTCAAACCTCAAACCTATCCCGAGATTGGCTGAAAAAGAACTTTAATAGCCGTGTGATCAGTCTCAAGACTGATTTTCAGTGGGCACCTTACAGCTCAGAACTTAGCACCCCCAGATTTATTTCTCTGGGGATACCTTAAAGACAAAGTGTACGTAGGGAGCTCCAGGGCCATCACGGAACTCAAGGAAGCCATCAGGAAGGAGATCACAGTCATTAGTCGGTCGGTTTGTTAGGACGTCATGGACAACTTTGTGCTGTGCCTCAAGAAATGCACAGAGCTAAATGGAGGTCATCTCGAACACGTGCTCTAGAATAAAGAAGAAAAGTCCAAAGACTCTCATGTTTTGATATGATGTTTTAAACACGTATAAACTAGTTATCACCAAAGTTTCATTCAATCCTTGCATAACATTAAAAAAATTAGGCCTATCGAAAGTTGGGGTTCGTTTTGGGGGGGGGGAATTATACCACCATACTCGACATAATCTATTTTGCATATGTCCACTTCTCGGTTGATGAGAAACTTGGCTTCCTCGACTGATCCACGAACGGTCACCCATTAACGTTATGACTCATACTCATAGCAAGCAGGACGCTGTTGTAGATTCGCCTTGGACAGTTGGTGAGTGACTCATTTCCCAATCAATGGAACCTTTTCAATTTTTTTCAGTTAGCGTAGGACAGTCGTATGGGTTACGTTAAATTGTTCTACGAGTTTTATAGAAGTTGTAGCAGAAAGGATTTGTTGTGACAACAGATTAAAACTCTTGGAAATCAATTTCTTTCCTTAACCGCATCATCTCCATAAGTGCTCTGAATGAATTTTGCCGCTATACTTGCATTGACACCTTTATGAAACTCATGGAGTAAAACATGTTTCATGTGATCTTTAGATGAGACGAACATAGGAGCGAATGCAGAAGAAGATTATTAATAATATATTCATAATCCGAAAGAAAAAGGTGCAATAATAAATATTATACAATAATAAATATTATACAAAACTTAATTCTAGAAAATCGGACATTACTTTCGTTTCAACCCGATATATGTATATATTAAGTAGTCCATAAAATCATGGTTATTTTTAAGATGTAATTTTTAAAATTAACAAACAGGTAAATAATAAATATATTTTTACTCAAAGTAGGTTCTATGTGGTTGAATGTTCTTTCCCCAACGTATTATAATACCATTTATGCTTCTATTTTAATAGATTTCACTGCTTGAGTCGAGAAAGTAATTACGTTTTTCTCACAATGCCATATATATATATATATATATATATATATATATATATATATATATATATATATATATATATATATATATATATATATGTGACAAACCAACCAACTAAACCAAGTTGTAGTAAGGTTTAATTAAAACTTTTCGGGAGTACATAAGTTAAACATGAATTTTGTGTCGTCCAATTCTCATATCTGGTTATTTCTAATTTAGTGGCCATTAAAGCAACATGAATAAAAAGGACTTTCGCATAATTTATCTTCAGGAGCTCAAACTTGGGAAAGAAAACTACTGAAACTGCATAAAACATCAACGAAGCATTTGGCTAAGCATCAGTTATTATGTGTACAGTACAACATTGGTTTTAAAGAATTCGAAGAGGAGATGAGAGTCTACAGGTATTCAACGGCCAGGAAGAAATAACTCCATTGAAGATGCCACACCAAAAAAAGCAGTTGATGCAGACACTCGTATGTAAGCTCGATGGAACAATGGAAGCAAGAATCGTCGGTACCAGATTTGTTCAAACTTATTGCTAAGAAACCGTAATGACTACCTAATATATATTAATATATATATATATATATATATATATATATATATATATATATATATATATATATATATATATATATATCCAACACACCGCAAGAAGGAGAAAACGGAATAATTTTTCTTTCAGGAAATAGTTATTTCCTATTTCGAAAAAAATCTGTGGGATTCGAACCAAGCTCACTGAGGCAGCGAGCAACCACTTTGATCTCAATTAAAGTAAGTTTTGGAGCACTTTCGAAGGCCTTTCTCATAGCCAAATGGTTGACAACTTGAGGTCTGCCTGAATGAGATCGATCTTTGAGATCTTCCACATTTTTGGACCTCACCGCAACTCTATGGACGGTCTTGCGGCATGTGAAAATATCTCGATCGTTAGATTGTATTTACTACATAAAGTTCCACGTGTTATATATTTATTTATATATATATATATATATATATATATATATATATATATATATATATATATATATATATATATATATATATATATATATATATATATATATATATATATATATATATATATATATATATATATATATATATATATATATATATATATATATATATATATATATATATATATATATAATATTAAGAACATTCATTATATTTTCTATATCTCTCATATTTCGGAATTCTATAGCCCGCCTCTATCTACATTTAACCTCCTTCGCAAATCTCCTCTCTAGATTTAATAGACTACGTAAACGCGCGTATCATTTTAGTGGATGCAAAAGTGAACCACCATAAAAGTCCTGCGAATTTCACATCTCCTTGCTTCTTAGCTGTCCCGAATTTTTCGGAAACATCGAACAGAAAAGGCCCATTTTTCGCCCGTAAACAACGTCCTAAGCAAGAATAACAGACGGCGGCTGCATCCTTGCATTAATGTGCCTTCGTGCAAATTAGACCAAATGAGGTGTCTGCCGTAAGCTTGTATGAACATTCATTAAAGGAAAAAAACCCCCTTTGCGGCCGGGTCATTTTATGGTATTTATCCGAACAGCGCAGAAATCCTAGGAAGGTGGAAGGACGGGGCGACATTGATTGTAAGCGAGGTCCTGCTGTAATCCAAGGAAGGTAAGAAAAGGAGTAGAGGAAAAAAAAGAGTGATTGAGTACGGCAACGTGAGAGAATTATTTATTGATAGGTTCAGATGTGATCCCGCATCGAGAGAAGTTTCGGAGAATAGCGCGTTTTCATACCGCGCTCTTCAAGGTCACAGGCCTTCGTAGAGTGCCTGCCAATGGGCAGACTAGGAGGGTTAGAGAGAAGAGATGTGTCATCAAAGCATTCTTGAAGGCACCAAGTCAGAAGCAAGAACGAGGGGAAGGTGGCAGGGTCTTCCACAACCTCGGGGCACAAGCAAGAAGGGCGGTGCCCATTGGAGGGCAGATGACAACGATGGGCTAGCAGGTGAGGGCAAAAGTCGGATCACATTGCTCGCTAATTGAGCTAGAGAGAGGGGGGGGAGGGAATGGGGAGAGGGAATGGGGAGAGGGAAGGGAGAGAGCAAAGGGGGGAGGGAAGGGATATAAGGAAGGGGAGAGGGAAGGGAGAGATAGGAGAGCAGAGATAAAGGAAGAGAGGGAGGGAGAATGAGAAGGGGAAAGAGAGAGAGAGAGAGAGAGAGAGAGAGAGAGAGAGAGAGATGTGGGGAAAGGGGGAGAGATATGGTTAGCGAGAGAGAAAAAAAGTTGAGAGGAAGAGAGAGTTAAAGAGGGGAACTGGAGAGAGACGATGGGAAAGAGGAGGGGGAATATATAAGGGTAAGACGGGAGAGAAAAGGAGAAAGGGAGGAATAGTAAGGAGGAGAGAAGGAGGGAAAGGGAGAGAGAGCTAGGGAGATAGAGAGAGCAAGGAGATACAGAGAGAAAAAGAGAAAGGGAGAGAAGGAGGGAGAGAGGGGGATAAAGAGAGAGGGAATAAAGAGAGAGAGAGGGGATAAAGAAAGGGAGGGAACAATATAGATAGAGAAAGCGAGAGAGGGGGGAGATAGAGCAAGAGGGAGGGAGATGGGGAGAGAGAGAGAGAAGGAGGGAGAGCAAAGGGGAAGAGATAGTGGCGAAGAAAGAGACAGAGAGAGAAGGATAAATATAGAGGGGAGAGAGGAGAGGAAAGATAGAGGGAGAGGTAGAAGGGGGGAGAGGAGGAGCAGAGAGAGGAAGAGAAAAATAGAGGGAGAGCGGGAACAGAGAAGGGAGAGAGAGGGAGAGAGATGGGGGATGAATATAGGGGGTGTATAGAGGAGGGGAGAGAGGAAAACGCGATTGGGGAGGGAGAGAGAGTGCAAGAGAACTGGAGGGTGAGGGGAGATGTAGAGGGGGATATATAATGAGGGGAGAACAATGGTTAGAGTACGTGAATGAGGGGAGAAGGGAGATATATAGAGAGGAAAAGCGAGGTGAAAAGAGCGAGAGAAAGATGGTTAGGGGAGAGAACGAGAGGAAGAAAACGAGAAGGAGAGAGGAAGAGAGAGAAAGCGAGAGTTAGAGAGCGAGGTGAAGAGAGAAGACTTGAGAAAGAGAGAAGGGAAAGATAGTGGTTAGAGAGAAGAGTGGAGAGATATAGGAGGAGATGGAGAGAGATAGAGGGGAGAAAAGAGGTGGAATGAAATGGTGAAAGATAAGGGGATATTTAGTGAGGGGAAAAGATGATGGTATATGGGGAGAGAGAGGGTCATTGGGATATGGATAAAATATAGGAGAGAGAGAGAGGGGGGTAGAGAGAAAGGGGGAGAGAGGGAGATGGGGGAAGACCGAGGGAAATAGATAGGGCGAAAGGGGGGTAGAGAGAAAGGGGGGAGAGAGGAAGATGGGGGAAGACCGATGGAAATAGATAGGGCAAGAGGGGGGTAGAGAGGGAGATGGGGGAATACCGAGGGAAATAGATAGGGCGAGAGGGGGTAGAGTGGGATATCGGGGAAGACCGAGGGAAATAGATAGGGGCGAGGGGAAGAGAGAACGGGTAAGGCGAGATGAGAAGAGACATAGGTGAGATCTAGAGGAGAAAGTTTGAGGGTATGAGGGGAGAGGTGGAGAGACAAAGGGGAGATAGTTGGAAAGAGAGATGGAGGAAAATATACAATAGGTGGAGGCGAGATAGTGGGAACGTGAAGAGAGGGGTTGTGGGAAGATAGATGCGGGTGGGGATAGAGAGGGGTGTCTGAGGGAGGGAGAGAGATGGAGAGAGAGAAGGGTGACTGAGGGAGAGAGACATATGAGAGAGAGGGGGAGATAGAAGGGGGGAGATTTGTGAAAGAGCAAGGTGACTGAGGGAGGGAAAGTAAATGGAATTAGTTAGATACGGGAGATTGAGGGGAGAGAGAGAAGGGGATAAAGACTATAAAGAGGAGGGTAGAGGGAGAGATAAAAAGAGAGAGAGAAAGAGAGGGGGGAAATGTGAGACAACAGGAGAGAAAAAAGAGACAGATAAGGAAAGAAAGAGAAAATAAATGTGATAGAGTATGAGAGACAGAAAAGGAGATTACATCGAAAGTGTGGTAGCAACAGATCTACTGATCCTCATTAGGCTACCAGAAGGATCATGGATCAAAAAAAGCTCTATGAAACGGCAAAGTAAAGGCGAGGCAGGAAAAATAACTTTATTAGTTACTATTTTACATCCCCCTTTTTTATCTACTGTAAAACAAATCTGGGTTAGGATTTGTCATCATCCATTTATCAAATTTGTCTTTAAATGAAACAATACTAGCTGCGTTAACCATAGCATCTGGTAGATTATTCCAAATTCTTATGGTTCTGTTGAAGAAGAAGAATTGCGTTTCGTCTGCCCGAAAGTAACTTCCCTCAAGCTTAAGGTTGTGACCACGCGGTGATTCATTGGATAGAAATATTAGAAATTTTGATTTGTTTACATTTTAAAAACCATGAACGATTTTAAATAACTCTATCGTGTCCCCGCGTATGCGTCTCTGTCTGAGAGAGAATAGATTTAGAGCTTTAAGACTGTCTTGTTAAGAGAGAAGTAGAGAACTAGAGAGAGATTAGTGAGAAAATAAGGAGTGAGAGACTTAGAGAGAAATGGAGAGAGAGGGAATGGGGGAAGGATTGAGAGGGAAGAAAGGGAGAGAGAGGGAGATATTGGGGAAATAGAAAATAAAAGGAGGTGAAGAGATAGGGAGGCGAGAGAGTGGTGGAGAGATATGGATTAGAGACAGAATGAGAGCGAGGGAGGAGAGTAGTGAAGATGAGATAGAATGAGAGAGAGAATAAGAGAAGGTGGAGATAGAGTGAATAGATAAAAGGAGATTGGGAGATGAAGAGAAGGAGAAGCAGAGAGGGTGGGATGGAGGAAGAGAAAGAGAGAAAGAATTAGCTAGGAAGAGGAAGAGCGACGGAGAGAGAGAGAGAAGGAAAAGGAGCGTAGAGGAGAGACCGAGAAGGAGAAAGAAGAAGAAAAAAAGACAGGTGGAGATAAAGAGAAGGAGAACGAGAGAAAAGGATAGGGAAATAA
The DNA here is from genome assembly GCA_963969495.1 of Ceratothoa steindachneri. Lineage (NCBI taxonomy): Eukaryota > Metazoa > Arthropoda > Malacostraca > Isopoda > Cymothoidae > Ceratothoa > Ceratothoa steindachneri. The sequence continues at coordinate 16,052,453 of OZ018330.1, read as the reverse complement.
GGAGCGAGGAGGGTAAGGGTAGATAGGAAGAAGGGGAGTAGAGAGCCGGAGAGATGGAATAGAGGTAGAAGGAGATGGAATGAGAATGAAAGAGGTCGGACATGAAGAAGGAGAGAGGGGGATAGGGAGAAGGAAAGAAGGACAAAGATAGAGGAGGAAAAAGAGAGAAGCAGAGAGGTGAGAAAGTGATGAGATAAAAAGAAATGAAGGGAGAGGAGAAGGAAAGAGAATGATAATGAAAGATAGGTAAGAATAAAGAGAAAGAAGGAGAAGGGAGATAGGGAGAATGAGAGAGAGAAGGAAAAGAAGAGAGAGAAAACGGGAGACATAAGTAGAAGGAGAAAGACGGATAAAGAGAAAGAATGAGAATGAGAGAGGAGGAGAAGAAGGTGAAAAAATAGGGAGAAGGAGAGGAGGTAGAGAGGAGGAAGGAGAAAGAATGAGCAGGAGACAAGCGGAGAGATGGACGATAGTTAGAAGGAGACAGACAGCGAAGGAGAGAGAGAGTGAATGAGAGAAGGAGAAAAGTAGGAGAGAGGGAGATTGAGAGAGAAAAAGAAGGGAAGAGGGGGAAAGGAAATGAGGAGAAGGAGAGAGGGAAATGGGCAAAGGAAAGAAGGGGGAGAGAGGGAGATTGAGAGAGAAAGATAAGGGAGAGGGGGAAAGGAGAGAAGGAGAAGGAGAGGGGGAATGGGAGAAGGAGAGAAGGGAGATAAAGGGAGATTGAGAGAAAAAGAGCAGGGGAGACGGGAGGGGGAGGAGAGAAGGAGAGGGGAGGGTGAGGAGAGAAGAAGAGGGGGAGAATTCGATGTTAGAAAGGAGAAGGTAATAGAGGAGGAAGAAGATAGAGGGATATAGGGAGAAAGAGAGATAAGGAGATGGTTAGAGAAGGAGAAGTAGATCATAAGCAGAAAGAAAGAGAAGGAGAAGTAGATCATAAGTAGAAAGAAAGAGAAGGAGAATTAGATGAGAAGGAGAGAGAAAGAGAAGGAGAGAGGGGAAGGGAGTGAAAGCCAAAGAAAAGTCAAAAGAGAGAGGGGGAGATAGTGAGAAGTAGATATAAGGAGAAGGAGAGAGAATGAGAATTAGAGAGGTTGAGAATGAGAGAACAAGAAGGGGAAAAATAAAAAAGGAAAGAGAAATAGAGAGGGGAGAAGGGAACAAAGGGAGAAGAGGAAGGAGAAGGATATATGATGAAAGAAAGAGAGAGAAGGAGAAGGAGAGAAAGATATACTCGTATATGTAACGAGAGAAGTCGTTTCTTTCTTGAGGAGTTCAAATGAAACGAGAGAGAGAAAGAAAGATCTTTTGAGTAGCCAATGTAGACTCCGAAACATCGATGATGCTCTGGAGTGTTGACCTTGACGTAAAAGAACGTGGGCGAAGATTAGAGGAGGATGGAATAGCGGAAAGAATGTTGTTTCTATAGATAAAATCGTGTGACAAATGCATCCATGACTATGTTAAATCTAATATTTTTTGGCTCATATTCATATATTACATTTTCACTCTTCCTCACTTCACTAATTTCGATGAAAAACATCCTTAATACATTCTGGTGGAAATTCTCTTATTAGTTTTAACTTTGAATTTATTTATTTTTTTTTTTGGGGGGGGGGTAAGGAAAAGGAAATGATTGGGCGAATTAAGCATAGATTAAATGGGCGAGCGCGCAACTCTCTGATCCATGTTTCCCTTCCGCACTGAAGACACGTCACCCACAATAAACTGTCCTCATTATTAATAATAATAAAATTGCAACAATAATACATTTAAATCGAACCCTTCCAACTCCACCTTTATGCTTGGATGGGTTCGTAGAACATCTCTCCTCGCCTTCTTCGCTGCTCTTTTCTTTCTCATTGGATTACAATTGTTCACAATTCTCCCCAATGAGGGACTCCCACCCCCCTCCCCAATCCCTTTCGTCCACTAGGAATCTTGCTTTTGTTGCCGAATTAGACAGGGTCAGGAGAGCTGAAGGACCCTTCGGGTTCGATTAGACACCTCAGCTCTACACTCTTCTTATATTTACCAGTCCCAACTTCACCACTTTATGAAGTTCTCTTCAAATATCTTTTTTCTCCCTAAGTTGTCTTCATTTGATTCGGATGTTGTTGTTTTTTTAATCTCATTCCTTTCCTCCTCTATTTAATTTTCAGTTTTCGCGCACTAATTTTTATTAAATTTTCCCCTTCTCCCAGACCCCGATGCCAGCCACCCGAATCGGGGCTACAACACCGTCCAAGCAACAGCAACAACAACAACCACCCTCTCCGCAAATAATAATTGCGACGACCGCCACAAATCCGCGACTGCGGCAGCAGGCTAGAGCCCCAACTCGTCCGGGCTGGGACCATCCATTGCCTCCTTTTAAATATCGCGACATGGCGTATGAATATGAAATTAGTTGGCGCCTTAATTTACTGGTGTTCCCATTCGCCGCAAATGAGATCTCGGATTTGGGTCCCGCGCTGATAAATGGGCCAACTTTGGCCCTCGGATGAATGGAAGCCTCTATACGGCTAAAAGGCCTGAAATGGCGCCAAATCCGCCGTGATGGATGGTAGAAACTAGCCTTGATTTCCAACTTGTAAATGGAGCCTCCAATGGGAGATTATATAAGATCTTTCTCTCCCACACATATACACACACTTTCACACACGCATATGTACATGGGATGAAGTTTGACGCATATTGCCGACTCAATTTCCTCCCTTTCTCTTTTTTTCATACCATACACAATGTCTTTATTTCTTTTACACATGATGAAGATTCTGTCGCCCATCGCTGATTCACTCTTTCTCCTTTACGTCTCCTTTACACACATGCACCATACTTCCCTCTCTCTCTCTCTCTCTCTCTCTCCACCATACACATGCACCATTTCGCCGGAAGTGAATAGAGCCACGGTTTCTAATTTACTCGTTACGAGGAATAAAGAGGCGGAATGGTCAGGTGGGAAGGGCGCCGCCGTATCTTTGCGAGTATTTTAAATTTGCAGCGCTTAAATAAAAGCGACGTCAATGTTGCGATGATTTCATAACGCGAAATAAAATTCTCGTAAAATTCATCCGGACGCCATTTCGGCCAATCTGACCAAATCCCAGTAAATAGAACAAATCCCCCCTTCCCCGAGCGACGCCTCAGAGGCAAAGGGGGGGGGGGGAAGCGAGTGTGGAAAGAGGTGGAGGAGTGTGGAAACAGAAACCAGGTGGAGAAAGCGAAATAGAGAGGTGAGAGATTCGCGAGTGAGAGAGGGTGAAACTGGGTGAAATGAAATAATGTAAGTGTATGTGTATGTATCTGTGTGTGTGTGCTAAAACTGAGTGGGCAAGGTAAAAATCTTTGATGGTAAAGATGAACATAAAGCAAGGGTGAAAGCGAGATAGAAAGGAATATAGGAGGAAGCGAGTAGTAAAACGTGAAACTGAGTTGAAGTAAATAGGGGTAATTTAATAAAGTAAGAGAAAAGGAATTGGTGTAACCAACGAAGGAATTAGATGGGAAAAATAAGAAGGACAGACAAGTTCGTATTAGAAAATAGGGTGTTCAAAAGTGCGAACTTTAACACACCTGAGAGAGTAAAGATGAAATAAAGGTGACAAAGTGACAGATGTAAAACACAGGTAAAAGAAGAAAAGCAACTTCTATCAAACGAGGGGATTTTACTTGATAATGAGGGAATGAGAGAAAGAAGAAAGAAATGAATGCAAAATATAAATAAATGAATGAGTGTCTGTGATAGAAAATGCCAGAAAGTGACACAAGAAATAAACAATCCCCCCCAAAACCCCAAATAATTCCCCGCAAAAAAACACCCGAACAAACCCCGGTTTAAAAAGATTCTTCCCCAAATACAACTAATCCCTTGCAAAAAGAACTCTTCATATGCAAAAGCTATAGATTCACCTACATAAAAGATAGATTCCTCGCCCCCCCCCCCCTCAAAAAAAAAATCGCCGTAAACACAACCTCATCCACAAAAACAATCACCCCGAGAAATCCGAGCAATATTCCGCAAAAACACGACCAATTCCTACCAAAGCGAGCAAACCCAGGCAAAATAAACACCCTTAAAAGAAGGAACAAACCCTCCCCCTTGTTTACCGAACACATAACTCCCCGCAAAAGCAAACAACCTCAGAAAACCGAACAACCACATGCAAAAGCATACAACCTCATAAAACTGGACAACCACATGCAAAAGCGAACAACCTCAGAAAACCGAACAATCACATCCAAAGGCGAACAACCTCAGAAAACCGAACAACCACATTCAAAAGCGAACAACCTCAGAAAACCGAACAACCACATTCAAAAGCGAACAACCTCAGAAAACCGAACAACCACATGCAAAAGCGAACAACTTCAGAAAACCGAACAACCACATGCAAAAGAGAACAACCTCAGAAAACCGAACAACCACATGCAAAAAGCGAACAACCTCAGAAAACCGAACAACCGCATGCAAAAACGCGTAAAGCCCCCTAAGAACGACCTATATCCCGCTAAATTCCCCTCATATACGAACAATCCCCCCCTCAAAAGGGGACAATTCCTTATATATACAACTCACAATTTCCTGCTTGATGGAGGTGTCCCCGTCGACTCAGGGCACGCTACCCCCCCTCCCCGAACCCCAGGGATCAGACGTCTCGACACTTTCTGGCATTGCATCCAGGGGGTTTCGAACTCACAAGGGCACGGCCACAAACCTCCAGCCAAAGGTAAGCCAGCCCTTCTTCCTCTACCACTCCCCAAAGACTTCTCCTTCCACCCCCACTCCCCATCTCCTCCCTCCTTCCGCATCCCAAATCCCTTAATCTACAATCCCTGCCCTTCCCAAGAGACCCTGGTCCCTCGGGGACCCGAAATGATTCCTCTAAGATACACATTATTCCAATCCATTGCTATGGGGTAATAGTCTCGAGATCATCCCGTCAGTTGGGCCCCCAATCCGGTACCTCGGAACGGGGTGAGGGGAGGCGAGGGGAAATGATGAGACCTCCAACTCCCCTCATCAATTCCGAGGGTGCAAATCCTCGGATGGAACTCGATCCGGGGCCAAATGTTAAACAAATGAGTTTTTTTCGTTCTCATTCGGAGCTTTAATTTGGTTTCTAGGTTTGTCCAGGAAATGCCCGAGTTCGTAGGCGCCCCTGGCCTCTCTTATTGAAGCCGTGTGACACGGAGTTCCCACAACACCGAAACCCGAATCAGGGGCCATGGCACAGAAGTCGAAAGCCTTCATTTATATTTTCTCTTTTACGGATAAAGAAACATCGAGCGCTACCATAATAAGAATATAGTCCTTAAATTAGGAAAGTAGGGGGGGGGGAAGCCTTGGAGTCTCTCTCACTGTGGTTACTGATATAAAATTCTTAAGGAAAGAAAATAATGCGAAGAGTACTTTCATAGTGATCATAGGTTTTTACCCTCCGCCCCCTCATCTCTCAAGTGCCTACGTCTAGTCTCCATGTCGGATTCCTTTATGGCGCAGCGTAGCTCAAGTTCGTACTTGAAAGCACGTATACTCTTTGTACGAACTTGTTTGTAAAATAATGGTCCCATCTCCGCGGCTGTAATTCTTCTTTTTTTTTCATTGGTTCTGTCTATTTATCTACTCTTTTCCTTTTCTGTCAACCCCTTCATTCTTTCAAAAGGCCCTCTTTTGTTATAGCGCTTACGTCTATTTTTTCGTTAATTTAAAAAAAAAAATGCAAATGATTACGTTTTATCACTGGCATCCATTTAACACAACACGCTTGACAGTATAACGGTCTATGTCCGACCTGAATACCCCAATTCGTTTATTTTTAGGATATTTGTTGTGCAAGATCTTGCATTATTAAACCTCTCCTTGTGTTAAAATGAGGTTTCTTATTTTTAGGTATATATAAAAAGTTTTTGAAATTCACGAGATATCTCGGGTATTTTTATCTAACGAATTTTGTGTAGGAGTCAAGCCAAAGATTTTACGGTATTTTCTAACGCTTAGCAGCAAACGACGAACTTCCCGTTGGGGATCGAACAGCTATGAAATAAATATTTTGCGTTATGGAACATTTCTCTGGGTTGGAGTGGGGGGGGGGGGGAGTGTTCAGAGAAAATTATAAATAAGTTTAAGTAATATAGAGTAAAGGGTATTTATGGCCTAAGGCTCCTATAATAATTATATTATTTTCATTCGGTGTTTCTTCAATTTTCTTCCTCAAATTTTCTACTTTAGTCGATTAGCCGTTGAATGGTTCGAACTCATTTGATAAACGATAGGCTGTTGTTATTGTTGTGTTCCTTTTCATCTCAAGCCTTTATACACGTTCCGATCTTTCTTATTTATTCGATTTTCTTCTTCTTTTCCCCTCTAATGCTTTTAGGGGTTACTAAAAGTCCTCTCATTGGACTTCGCTAATTTTCTTTTTCTTTTGAATAATCGAGAAGAAATGAAAAGACAAATTGCTTTCTTTTTTGCCAGACACATGTTATGATGTTGACAAGTCGCAGGTTCTGGGTTCTCTCTTTTTTCTCTCCCTCTTTTCTCTCTTTTTTCAACAATTTTTCGATTTGTGTTTTTATTCATTTCTTTTTTTTCTCTAACCCTTCTTTTCTCTCCTTATTCACTCATTTTTCATTTTCTTTTTCCCTTTCTTTTATGTATCTCTTTTCCCATCTCTCTCTCTATTTTTCTCTTTTTCTATTTTTTCTCTGTATTTTATCTCTAATCGCTCTCCTCTCCTTATGAATGTTATGCTCTCTCTCTCTCTCAATCTCTCTCTAAACATCTCCCAATCTCTCTCTCCTCCCTCCTAACAACCCACAACTCCACTTTTCTCTCTATCTATATTCGTGTGTTTGTGTGGTGTAGGTAGGCCAATTAAATCGTTCGTCATCAATCGAGATGGCGCGCGCGCGCGATGTGTCCCTTTTCGCGCCAATTTCCTCGTTCGTGCCACCGATGACCGCTGCTCACAATCGTCTCGAATTTAATTAACAAAGAATACGCGATTCGCCCCTCGAAATACCTTTGAGGAGACCTCCTCTCTTAATTTAATTACGCGCGACAAACGACCACTTTTTAATTGCAAATAACGCACACGATTCGTTACTCCACTCGGTCACTTTGAATTGCAAAATTTGCTCCCGTAGGCAACCAACCACACGCACACACTGTAGCTACATTTCTTTCCCACTACTTCTCTATCTCTCCTTTCTTTTATCATCGCCTCTCTCTCTCTCTCGTGGCGTTTTTTTGGGTCACCTTCTGTAAGATCTCTGCTTTCCTGTTTCGGTAAAACTTTTCACACGCATTATTTTGATCAGGCAGCATAAGCCTGAACGTGGTGGATGCCTGCTAGTTTGCATGCCAACGCCAACCACAACTGGCCGATAGTTTTCTTCGGTCATACAAAGAAGGGATGTGTTCAATTATATATATATATATATATATATATATATATATATATATATATATATATATAGCGAAAGAAGTTGGTTCTTTCTTGAGGGTGTCGACCAAATAAATTCGTATTTGGATTTTTATAAACAACCTGATGAAAATATAACTTTATTCCTGAAGTTAAATTTTTATAAGATGAATGGCTGAAGTTGGTGAGCCTAGATCCATTTTTCAATGGAGGGAATAAATATGAAAAACAAAGTGATGTGATCGAACGCCTTAATAATGTGGATCTGATCCCATGAACATAATGTCTCTTGTTTTATATGGGTATAGAAGGTGGGCGCGACCCATGGGTTGGGGGAAGGAGTTTTGCTTGAAGTAATGTCTGTTTGTGAGAGAGAGATTGATAAAGAGAGAGAGGGGAGAGGGAGTAATGATGAAGAGAAATTAAAGGATATATTGATCACAAAGGAGATAGTGACAAAGGAAATTGATAAAATCAAAAGTAGTAAAACACCCGGTCCTGATGAGCTCTTTCCTAGAATTTTGAAAGAATGTAAGGATGTGTTAAGTGAGCCCCTAGCATGCATCTTTAGAAAATCATTGGAGAGTGGCATTGTGCCAGTGGCATGGAAGAAAGCCAATGTGATACCTATATTTAAGAAAGGGGATAAAACAAATATGTCTAATTACAGACCAGTAAGTTTGACATCAGTGGTAGGGAAAATGATGGAATCTATTATAGCAAGGAATATTAGAGATCACTTGGATAAGCATAAGTTGATAAAAGAATCACAGCATGGCTTTAGTAAGGGTAAATCCTGTCTGACTAATTTGCTGTCTTTTTATAGTAAGGTGTATGAAGCAGCAGATAATGATGAAAACTATGATATTTTATACTTGGACTTTAGTAAGGCTTTTGATCGAGTGCCACACTTACGACTTCTGAGCAAAGTTAAAGCACACGGGATCGATGGCAGTATATTTAGGTGGATTCAGTCATGGCTTGGTGACAGACAGCAAAGAGTTAGTATAGATGGAGTTAAATCTGAGTGGGGGTGTGTTAGCAGTGGAGTTCCTCAAGGATCTGTTTTGGGTCCCTTGCTATTCTTAATTTATATTAATGATCTTGACATAGGTATAAGTAGTGACCTGAGTAAATTTGCTGATGATACTAAGCTAGGTAGGGCCATTAGGGCTGATTCTGATGCTGTTGTAATGCAGGAGGAATTGACCATTCTGTCCAATTGGGCCGAGAAATGGCAAATGAAGTTTAACATAGACAAATGTAGTGTACTTAGTATAGGTAGAAATAATCCATTGAATAGTTATAAATTAAATGGCAGAATTTTAGGGAGGACTGATTGTGAGAGAGACTTGGGTATTTTGGTAAGTTCAGACCTTCGTCCTAGAAAGCAATGTCTAAATGCTAAGAATAAAGCTAATAGGATATTGGGATTCATTAGAAGGAGTGTAAGCAATAAGAGTGCTGAAGTCATTCTAAAACTGTATCTGGCGCTAGTTAGGCCTCATCTAGACTATGCAGTACAATTTTGGTCACCATATTATAGGAAGGATATTGATTTGCTTGAGTCTGTGCAGAGAAGGATGACAAAGATGATTGGTGGGCTAAGGAACTTACCCTATGGTGAAAGGCTCAGAAAACTAAATCTACATACATTGGAAAGGAGAAGAGTCAGAGAGGAATTGATTGAAGTCTTCAAATGGGTAAAAGGATATAATAAAGGGGATCTGGGTAAGGTTCTTATACTTAGTGAACATGACAGGACACGTAGCAATGGGTTTAAGCTTGATAAGTATAGGTTTAGGAAGGAGATTGGGAGGAATTGGTTTACAAATCGTGTGGTAGATGAATGGAATAGGCTCACTAGGCATGTGATAGAAGCCTCCTCTCTGGGTAGTTTTAAGAATAGATTAGATAAATATATGGATGAAGCTGCTAGATGGGACTGACTTTTTTATGTACATATGTATATATTTTTCTAAGGAGTGGGAAGATTATATTTTGCGGTTGCATGAATGGACATAATCCTCTGGATGCATTTTATGTATATTGTAGATTAGATCTGACGAACTCCTGTTAAGGGTGACAATGTTGATGACTTTTCTCTGGTAAGAAATCTTTTGTGTGTTGAATGGAACAGGAGCTGCCAAGTGTAGGCCATGAATGGTCTTTTGCAGTCTCCTTCTTTTCTTATGTTCTTATGAGAGATAGAGAGAAAGGGGAGAAAGAGCGAAAGAGATAGAGAGAGAGGAAGAGAGAGAGAGAGAGAGAGAGAGAGAGAGAGAGAGAGAGAGAGAGAGAGAGAGAGAGAGATAAGAGATCGTGCATCAAAGGAACCTGACATAGTGTCGAGGGAAAAAATAACAAAATTGGAAAGCAGAATTATTGGTGTTACAAGCCAAGGCCAATTAATAATAGTTGAAGAGGAGATGAATAAACAAAGATAGCTCACATAGTCGCTAGGCGGCACGTAAATGTAGGAGTACATGATTGTGTGCAACTTTTTGTACATGGATCTCTACAAAGAACACTTGTAGCAAGATAGGTTGGTTGGTTGATACTCGTACGTGTAACGAGATGAGTCGGTTGATGCTTTGATTAATTGTGGCGAGATCACTAGTTCCGGGTTGGAACAACATTCCATCTCTGCTACATGATTCGAGCTCATTCTTGAGGGTGTCCATCAAATAAGTTCGTATTTGGATTTTTATAAACAACTTGATGAAAAATAACTTTATTTTTGAACTTGAGATTTTATGATCAATGGCTGGAGCTTGGTGAATCCTATCCACCGAGGTAGACGGATCACAATGATGAGGACGAAATGTGTGCTCGACTGTGTTAATAATGTGTATATGTGTATAGAAGGTGGGCGTGACCAAATGGAGTTATGGAGGAAATGAGCTTTGTTTTAAGTAAACGTTTGTTCGAGAGAGAGAGAGAGAGAGAGAGAGAGAGAGAGAGAGAGAGAGAGAGAGAGAGCAGATATCGTGTATCAAAGGAACCTGACATAGAGTCAAAGGAAAAGATACCAAACAAAGTCTGCTGACCAAAAAGTCGCGTGCTCTCACTTATTCTGATTTATGACCTTACGACCTTCAAAACTTTCAACAATTCCCGAACTAACCTTGGGAAAACCTTGACAATTAAATCATTCAAAAGAGAATGTAAAACAACATAAAGGTTTCAAATTTCGTTATAATCGGCCGAATACTTACAATGTTTTTACCAAAACAAAAAAAAAGCAAAACGGGGACCGACCGACCCACATAGTGAGATATAGAGTCGCACACAACTAAAAATCGGAGAGCAGAAATATGGTGTTGCAAGTCAGGGCCAATAAATAATGGTTGAGGAGGATATGAATGAACAAAGAGATCTCACATAGTCGTTAGGTGACTCCTAAGTGTAGTAGTACATGATTTTGTGCCACCTTTTTGTTCATGGATCTCTGCATAATATATATATATATATATATATATATATATATATATATATATATATATATATATATATATATATATATATATACATGGTTAGATCAATGGATATTTTACGTAAGAGTAATATGTATGAGTGGAATAGGAGTAAAATAAGGACAATAAATAGAGGAAAATGTAGGACTCGAGTACAGAGATCTGAGTGTAAGAAGCAGGGGAGCACTCCAGAGATGAAGCATGAATAAATGAACGGGACAAGAGCCCCCTCTGATTAAGAATTCAAGCGATCCAACCCCCCAAGGAAAAAGGTTTTTAATGGGGTTAGGTTCCAGAAAAGGGAAGAAACCTGATTTGACTTAAATTTAAATTTACTAAAGAAATGAAATTGGTTACACCAACGAGGGAATGTGTACGTGATGGAGAAGGAGTAAATGAAAGGACAAAGAGAATAGGCTGAATGAATAGAAAAAAAGAGAGTAATAAAGGTTACGATGATAAAGTAAAAGGCAGCCTTGTGGTGACTTGACGTAATAGGAAGCTTCGGCAGCAAGTTCTTTATTAGAAGACGCTCGTGAGCACGAACTTAAACCCGATTAAGGAAAACATTTTTCATAAGAAAAACGAGAAAAGACGATGACATTTCAAAATCGATTCTCAATCTTTTTTTCCACGTCTCCCTTTCGCTCTACCAAAATCTTACCCCCTTCCTCACCAAATTGATCTGATTCAAACGCGCATTCGAAATAATCGTGATATAACCATAATTGCAATGTTTACACAGATTAAAAAATAAATATTTCTATTTATTTTTAATTTAATCTTTACTATTTTTTAGGAGCCCATCGGACGACTCCCTACGAGGGCAGAAGTAAAACCATTTAATCTATATTAATCAATAAGGTAAGATGTCCTGTAAATTACGTACTATAGACTTGTAGTTTGTAGAAATCTTTATTATATCAGATTGAGCCTGCCAAAGTATGGCCCCAACCATGAACCCCCCCATCTACCTTAAAATTACCCCTTAAGAGAAATACCCTCGTGTGCCAAACCCTGTTAAAAATCGTCCAACGAACAAGTTCGCATCGAAAGACGCGACGGTCGGATCAGAGTAGTCAGAATCTTCAAATCGAAGCTTAAATTATTTGAGTTGAATTTGTTCATTGCGAGAGGTTGTCAATTTGTAATGAACATTGTTGAATGCGTTCAAAAGCCCCATTTAAGATATTACTAATAGTCATGAGAGTAGATGTTCAAGTTTTTAAAACCTTTTTAACTTATTAAAACATCTTAAATTGTTGGAAATTCTTAAAAGAATTACGAAGTTCAAAACGTACGTGTTCAGAAAGAGTTAGGTAATATGAATTTGGGATTTTAATATTCGATCATACTCTTAAGGTTCTTCATATTTAAGGGCGAAATTTTATCAGCCTAGGAATAATTTACTCCACTGGGGAATAAAAAATATTCTTTGAAATATTTTCATGAAATATTCTCACCACGTGAAAGATAGATGAAGGTAGCCTGGGGAGCGGGTATTGAAGTTGGGAGAGTGGAGTTTTTGAGCGCTTGTATTGTTTTGAGTATTTAGTATAAGGTGTTTCAGGGGTTGTTAAGGTTGCCAATGGTTTAGCAGTTGTCACAGTTTACTACTTACTTGCTGTAATTCATCGAGTGAAAATCAACTTATTCACTTTTCATTTATTTTTCATTGTGCCTTCATTAGTAATCCTAATTGGCTAAATTTTTAATGAACCATTTAAACTTGACCGAGGAAAGAAAGGTGAGGCGGAGGTCTATAAACCAGCGAAATCCGCCGCCGGATAGGTGGAGACAAGGAAATCGAATGATTAGAGGGAGGGGGAATAGAAGTAGTATAGAAGACTGGTAGTAAAAAAAATCCTTCAACAAACAACATCAATCAGAAAATCAGAAGTCCTGTGATATTCTGTTCGAATAAACACTGTCCTCATTTAGAGAGAAACTGTACAGAAAACACAGATAAGGACCATCATTAGTTGCAAACAGACGCATATGTGCGTCGTGTGGCATGCCGAACTCTGCCACCGCTCTGCATGTGCCTAAAGTGAATCATTTATTTTAAGGTTGTTTCAGGAGACACAGCACTGTGTATGAATCTGTTTCCGCTTTGAAGACTTGAGCAAGAGATTTGTTTTAGACAGGATGAAACCTCCCACTTTTCATCAAAATCAAGAGTTTATTTGACAATTATCTGCCATTTAAAATAGCAAGAAACAAATCCACAAAAAAACTCAGTAGTAGCAGCGAATGTGTTAACTAAAAAAGCTGGGATCAGAAAGTCCCCCCTTTCGAAAGTGCCCTCAACACGTTCGTGACAAGACCGCGCGAAATCGACCCAAGAAAATAAGCCTCGTTGCAGATGTAAATGAAAGTAAATGTTTTATAGTAAAATCACACACACAAAATATGTATACTCATCCCAATTTTCAAACAACTAACTTTTCACTTTTATAGATATAATATAACCTTGAATATTACAAGAATTTATGAATGATGAATTCGAAGAATATTCTATTCCAGCGAATAATTAATGCGACTTTTATCTTGCCAGATGAGGTGTGGAAAGGAAACTACAAACACTTTAGGAATATATGTAAACACTTACGCCAACTTTGCACGATCACATACCAACGTAAGCACATAAACATACACCACACAAATAGATACCCGCCTGAACCTAAGTAGGCATACATACACGCGAGGAAATGGAGAGTCAAGACTGTATAGATTTTTAATAAGGTTTATCAGCGATTCGCACTGTATGCTGCATGTCTCAATGAGGATCTACAGTTTTATGTAAGATCGGAGCCACTGGTTACTATAAAATATTGCAGTCGAAGTGAAGTTACCCCAATAGGGATCGCTAACCACTGACTAACTCAAAGTTTTTCATCCTTTTTGATCTCACGGCGTATCAAGCCAGGGAGTAATATGGTCGAGACACTCCATCAGTATTTAAGAATATATTTAATTATATACTAATGAATGATCATAAGTTAGGCATGCTAATCAATTATTAATTTAGTAGCTAAACGAATTATAGTACGAACATGAGTAAAAATTAAGAGCCTTATCATACTTAGCTAAAAATAAGAATGAGAAATTTGCCCTTGTCGTTGCTTCATAATTTCCCTTATCTGAGGTCGAATGGTGGATAGACATGACCACATGTCCTCCTCCAGTGTCTGAGGCCGCGACCTGTTTTTATTTTTTACTCTGTTGATTGCAGAGAATCCAGCCTCAAACAGATATGAAGTTGAGAAAGGAAGAAGCGATTCATTTGCTTTCTTTATAATTGCGGGATATTCGTCTTGAATGGACAACAAAAAGCAGTCATATTTCTGGATTCCTGCTTCAGTTTCAGTCCTCTGTCGTTCCTGATTTCCGTCAGCTTATCCTCTTCGGTAACAGTTAACTCTGCTGACTCGCAAGCACTTGCCACAAACGGATTTCTCAGCCAGTCGAAGGACGATGTTTCAAATGATGGAAAATACTTTGCAATGTTCTTACTCAGTAGCGAAAAGCTTTGTAGAATTTAAGCAAAAAATGTTTTGTCCAATCTAGAAAATTACCTAGCAGGAGATCAAATACATTAAATTTAAAACAGTATAAATATAAAATGCCGTAAATAAAAAAAATCAAGCTGCATTCCCCCCCAAAATACAGTAAATATTTCAAGATCTAAATAACCCCCACAAAAATGATATTAGTAAAAATCTGGCAACTATAGTTGTGGTAGGACACTCTGTTACGGTAGGACACTCTGTTACGGTAGGACACTTTATTATGTCACAAGTACGAACATTTGATCATACATTCGTTCAGTACCGAAATTTGTCCATTGCTCTTTCTTGTTTGAGGGAGAATCAACTTTCCTCAAATCTCCAGCGGCACATTGGTTGGGAATCGCTGGACTAACCAATTGAATGTGTGAAAGCTAGAGGATTATAGGTAAAGTTTTGTCTTGGGACAAAATGAAGATTGTCTTATTGTGAGGTCTCCATGGCAACGGAAATTCGATTGGTCAGTTAGTTAGTCAGCACCAATCCTCCCATGATACTGGGAGGATCCCCGACCTCATAATGAAAATCTACATTAAGGTCAGTATGACAATCGCTGGTCGACCCGAGGGCCCCAGGAGCCGGCCCTCTTTTGGGAAGAGGTGCCAGGAAGTATTATGTTTTTGACACCAAACATCGCTCAAGTGGAACCTTCGTCACTTTGGGAGAGAGGGACCTATTCCGCGTCGGAAGTATGTGGATATAGATACCGATCGGCAGGATTCCTTGGAGCAGAGTGAGTGTGTGTGTGTGTGTGTTGTGCTGTGAAGACAGAAGAGGGAAGAAAGCAGTGTTGTGATTAGCTATGTGTGAGGTGTAGGATCTGCCCACCCGAAAACGGGGTGAGCACAGAGCGTCCACCAATCGGCAGCCGACGTTTGTGTCCACTCATGCCGGGATTCGGAATCGAACCCGCTACCGCGACGTTGGGAGGCCAACGCCGCAACCAATCGATTGGTTTATTTGATATATAACATTGCGTAGGCTTTCTGCTACCATTGGAGAATAATTATATTTGTTTATCTTGAATAAATGTTTCTTATTGGATAGAACTTTCTATACAATACTGTATATAGTATATATTCGCCCAAAACTAGAGAAAAAAATACCCATATCAAAACGTTCATGAAAATACTCGTTTACTTTTCAGGAAAATTGTGCAGAATATTTTTTTCTGAAAATTGTCTCTGTAGTGATCAAGTTTCATTTTATAAAACAAGAGCTAAAAAAAGTTCCGAAGAAAGTAATGTGTATGTGAAGAAATGATGCATCCAAAACTAAAGTACGGCAATTTATGTCTTTTAGTTTGCGCGTAAAAGTTCGTAACGTATGTATGGCAACACTCTCCTACGTGTAGTATACACTGCTACTGAAGGTAGTACATTTTATCCGGATGGCAAGACGAATTAAGGTCGACAAATCGTTAAGAAAGTAGGTTGTGAAGTAGAAGACTAAGAATGGCACTGTGTGGCATTATGAGACATTAGAAATCGGTTAGAAGGGGAAATTCACGCATAATAAAACTCCACGATGAGGATGCTGGCTCATGTTAGACGACGAAAAAATTCCTTGAGGAAAGATCACACGATGCAATGAACATGGATAAAGGACCGAGTTGAGATAGTAGCCGGTATTTCACGTAAAATTGCTGAGAACCTGAACTTGAATGTTCTTCGCCAGACTGTCTCACGTCGTTTGAAGAAGTGGGACTCCATCTACACTCCCCTGCTAAGAAAGAAACCACTTTTTAGTAAAAAAAAAAGGAAACGGCAAGTTTGACCTTCGCTACTGAGCGTGTTTTGTAGAGTGCTGAAAGATTTTCAACGACGAAAACAAGTTTAATATGTTGGGATCGATGCGATGTGTAATCCAGATGAAAGATCGAATCCCATTTGCTCGAAAAAGACTCCAAATTTAGAGATGACAGCGTTATTGTCTGGGGTATGTTTTTTTTCAAGCGCTGGAGTCCGTTCGCTCGTTCATTTAAGCAGCAAAGTAAACGCTGCCGTTTACAAGAACCTGCTTCAGGAAAATGTGTTCCACTGTCCCAGAACAACGAGAGTACGTGAGCCTGTTTTCATGCAGCACAATATTTTTATCAATTGTATACGAGATAAATATATTGTTTTCTGGTCATGACTGGACTTATACTTATTGTTCTTTAGTTTTGGACGCATCCTTTCATCTAATCATTTTCCTCATAACTTCTTTTATACACTCTTCTATAAACTGAAACTTGAACCTATGTAAAGCAAATTTAAATATGTAGATTGGGATAATTTTTTTCTCTAGTTGGGGTAAGGTAGATGGTTTGTATACTATATATGATCTTCTCACTTAACCTTCCCCGTATCTTCAAGCTCAGTGAATACTTCTTTAGGGAGTTATATCCTCATGTCAGCCCACGCTTCCCTCCGCCTTACCCTTCCAAAGGCAATAGAACGTCATGTGTTGAAAAACGGCTTCTCAAGGCCATCGGGCAAAAGCGCTTAATAAGAAAGAATATATATATTTAAGGTAATAAAAAAAGGGATAAGAATCAAAGGTAAGAATATGTTAATAAAGGAAAGGAAATTGGTGTAACCGACGAGATTTTTTCACTAGAATGAGGGTAAGGATAAAGACATGTAGAGGCGGAAGTAGATAGGAAGGAATAGGGATAGCGAATAGAGGCAAGGTTGAGAAAGAATGCTATAATAAACATCAACAGTAATTGTTGAGACCGTGGAGTGCCTATCGTATACTTCAAGGGCAAGTACATATAAACAGCCCCCCTCCGCCCTTAAATATAAACGAAATACCATTGCGGAACGATAACAACGACTGTAAAAATCAACTTCGAAGCCCTAAATAATGAGATGTATCTTAAACCCACCAATGACCACAAATACCTCTAAAAGCAATCGTTGGTTCAAAGAGACATGCTTGGAACGTTCTTATTAATCACGAATGCTGGGGAAGGGGGTTAATGATGTGAGATCCAGTGTTTAGGGTTCAGTGTTCAAGTTCTGTCCACGGATCCTGACACTTAAAGGTCGAGATATCTTCTACATTCGTGTTTCCCCCGCCCCTAGAAAATAAACAAACAGAAATTCGAAATGTTTGCCAAAGCGTCACTTCTGTGAAATCAACATCTAAAAAATGAGGCAATTTTCTCCTCGCAAATGACATATTTAAGATCCTACGATCTACTAACGATTTAATCCAGTCTCTCGGGAATAACTGTATCTAAATTCCGAAATTTCGACTCCTATGAAAGCAGTTGAGAAACTTAAAACTACGCCTTAAAAGTTTGAAAAAGATCAAAAACAAAATTTAAACATGTTTTGCCCATTATAAGCAAATGCGGTTCTGATGTAGCTCTGCTGAATTATGGACAGGTTTTAGGGTTTCATCGAACGAGTGGAGAGGGGATGGAGGGTAAGAAGAGTAAAAGAGACAGGGGACTGATAACTCGGGGAGGTAAAAAAAAACAAGAACAACAAACATCCGTGTATATGAAAGAGAATCCGCAAATGACATTCATAATGAATGCAAGGAGAAATACAGAGGACGCAGCAACGTGGTATAAAATGACAGATTAAAACGTATAAATGAATCAAGGAAGACCAAAGCGTTTTTGATAATTAATTAAAAAAAAAAACGCGTTGTATCTAGGTGGTAGAGAAGTCAAGTCTCTCCAGGGAACCTTATCTATGTTTGCACGTTTATAATGTATATTTGTGTGGCAATGCAAAAGAGAGGAAAATGAGAGTGTATTATCAGTAATGAAATCGCTAGGGAACTTAAATTCCCTAAAAATACTTATTTTAATGAAATTCCGAACGAATACAATAAAAATATAATTAGGTTCATGTCAAGAATAACAAACCCAATATTTTCGTGCTCGATATTCTTCAAGTGAGTAATTTTGTGTTCGCTATTCTTGGTATGATCTCGATACTCTAGGACAGGGGTCGCCAAACTGTTTTCACAGTGGGCCAGATAACAGAGAATGAAGAGCGCGCATAACCATTTTGTTCACTACAATATAGTGAATACACAAAAAATAAAGACAACCAACATATTTATTTACCAATACACAAAATACACAAAAAATAAAGACAACAAACATATTTATTTACCAAAAAATTATCAAAGAAGGCGTCGTTAGCAATAAGATAGTATTATCACACCCAGTGTGCACATATCTAAGTCTCACAATTCATTCATGTGGCATGTGATGTCAACCCAAAAGGACAACTTTGACAGCCAGCTTAGGATCTGGCAGAAGTGGATCAGGTCTATCCTTTTCGGTGAGAAAAATATCGATTTCCCTTTGGAGCTCATAAGAACGAAACAGGACTTTACCGCAGCTGAACCACCTCACTACTGTGTGATAAAGCAAGTCACAGAATTCAGAATCAATTTCTTGAAGAAAAGCTGAAACTGCTGGTGATGAAGTGCATGACCCCGAATTAAGTTCATTGCAGAAACGACTGGTTCCAGTACGAAAGAAATATCTAAGTCTGTCCCACAAAGTGCTTGAATATATATAATGCAGTGTATAAACAGAGCACCTGCGAGTTGTAATCTTCTAGCTTAGTCCTAATCTCACCCACCAGACACTTCTTCACACCAGCCATGTTTTTTCTTCCATCAACTGTAACACATCGAAGCTGATTCCACTGAAGGTTAGATTTTTGCAAAGTTTTCTCCACTTCCATGAAAATTTCTTCTCCAATTGTTGTTCCGTGCATGCTGCAAACAGATGCCAACTCTTCAGTAATCTGAAAGTCTAAATTAACACCACGAATGATCACGAGAAGTTGTGACGTACTCGAGAAATCAGTAGATTCATCCAGCGTCAGAGAATCTCGTACCACAAGAAGTTCCTAGCTTTCTCGCACATCTGTCGCACTATGTTCTCTCCAATTCTTCTGTTCTTCCCATGACAGAATTTGCTGAAAGGCTTTTTCAGGACACAAGTCTTTTTCTGCTACCATCATACATTCTTTGATGAAGTTATCGTCAGTGAAAGGTTTTCCTCGCTCTGCCATCTTATGCACTATTTTATAACTTGTTCGAGCGTCAGATTCATTTTCAGCAAACATTCTTGTAAAGACAGAATTTTGAGATTCCAAACTACGTTTCATGAACTCAAATTTTTCAGAACGCACCTTTTCAGAAAACTTAGAATATGTTGACAGATGTTTTGTTTCATAGTGACGCCGAAGATTGTACTCCTTCAAAACGGCAACACTTTCGTTGCATATTATGCAACTAACCTTCTGGTTGTTTGTTTCCACAAAGAAGTACTTTTCTCCCCAAATTTTCGACCCATGTTTTTTAACTATTACTTGTAGCCAAAATATTTGGTAAAAATTAATGAAATTTCGTGAACTTATTAAGAATGAATGATAATGCGTACCAAATATAAAGAGATAATCATTCGAATTAACTGAGTTATTAAAGTTCAAATTCTGAAACCTTTTTTTACGCCACCCGATAAATTTGACGAGTCAAAATTAAGTTTTATATTGATCAAAATATTTTAAATGTATTTTTTATCTTTAAAACCGTCAGTATGAGCATTAAATTCTACTGGATATAAAAAAGTTTGAGAATTACCGCCTTTTAAAAGAAATTTGTAACGTCAAGTAAGCATGTGTAAACAAGTTTATATTTGAACATTAAACCTCCCATACAACTCAAGACCAGTTGTCCTCTTTAGAAAATAAGTATCTAATATAAAAACAACACTTTAAAATCAAATAAAAATTAAATCATATTTAATAATAAAAAACAAAAAGCATGCATGTAAGAGTACCTACACAACTTAATAGAAAAAGTCAGAGTCCAATATACCAATAAGTGTACAATATGAAAAATCCAACTCACCTTGAGGGACTTAAAGTTAATTAAATTTCAACACCGAATTGATAATTCTTTTCATAAAAATTAATCACAATCTTAGTTTAATAGCACTGTAGAAGCGATCAAAAGGGTAAATAAAATGTTAATTATTTCTCCTGACCTATAGTAAGAATAACTCTCGTAATGAAAGCAGTAGTCTCAATTTTTCTCCCAGTCAGAGGGGGGATGTGGGGGAATAGTGATAAAAGAGTGGAGAGAGTGAAGGTAGGAGGTGAAGGAATAGGAGGAGGAATAAATTTGGAGAAAAAGCAATAATACTTATGAGTGTTTAGAATTTTACACATTGAATATTCTACCCAAAATGTTTAAGAAAAATAATAATTTTATACAAAGTTGCGAGTTGCAATGCACAAGTTATATGCACATAATTATATTTTAGCTCATTTGTGGCACAGTGCAGCGGCGGGCCGGATGAACTGACCTCGCGTGCCGGATCTGGCCCGCGGGTTGCAGTTTGGAGACCCCTGCTCTAGGATGTCGGAAATTATCAATGGAATTAATTTCTGTCCTTTCTCTCTTTGGCGTCGCATCGTCGAGTGCAAATACCGATGCTAAGCTAAGCAAAGTTAAACCTTTTAGGTTGTCAAAAAATTTATGTCGTTTTTTAATAAAGGAAAGTAAAATCACTTTTAGTATGCAGAACCCCCCTTCCCCCAACATTCATCGTAATAGTAGTTTCCATCATTAATAAAAATGCTCTCACATCGTTGAACTAAGCAGTGGATATCGTTCATGAAGAATTCATTCACTTTTGATGAAATAGAACCGCAGCCAAAAGTTTTTGGACACCCGGAACTTTTCCTATCCTTTGAGTATGTCTATGAATATGTTGGTTGCATGTGTCTAATATATCTGGAAAGCAAAATAAAAGTAAAATCTTCCTTATGACCTTTTTAAATATCGAAAATATCGATGCTATTAAAATATATGAAATACTGGTATCAGTATGGGGTGTGCTAGTCAAAAGCTCTTCATATAACACATCATATTTGTTGATTAATATGATAGTACATGGTAAAGACACTTAACTATACTGGTGGATGAAATAAATCTGATACGCGGGTTGTATGAGGGGGTCTAAGATGTTGACTAATCGCCCGGATGGTCGGCGGATCTAGTGTTGCAGAAGTGTTTAAGAAGATCCGAGATAGTGGGAATATCCAAGACCAACCTAGTTCTAGACGACCTAAAGGCAGTAGGCAACGTAATGGCAGGTCTCTATGTCGCATGAACCTTTACGGTAGTAAGAAAACCACAGTCCAACTGCAACATGAATCAACAAAGGGCAGCTTGGTTAATGCATCTGCAAGAACGGTCCGTCGCAGACTGCTTGCACAAGGCCTGAAGCTATACAAAACCCGCAAGAAGCCGATATTTACACGTTGTAAACGTTTTCATTCAGACAGTTCATGTTACATCACACACCCTTTTTTAACCTTAAAAATACCTTGGCATTACTACAGTTGTCTTTAAACAGTTTGCTGCAAATATGATAGAATTTAAACAACTCCAAGAAAAATGGTTGTCTTCTAAAAACGACAGTAAATTCTTGACAATATAACATATCGGGTGATGTTATTAGTAGTCGTTGGAAAGGGTCATTAGGACCAATTTCATAGTGGTTTCATAAACTGAAACAACTCATGGTTCTTCCTCAATTTGTGGGTCCTCAATGAGAAAATGCGAAAAAACAAGTGAAAATTAAATCTCTCCATCTTTTGGCCCTTCATTACTAATGGTCACACTTTATATTGCTTTTTATTCCTTTTTTTTTCTTTGAAGTAAACACCAAATTTTAATTAATTCAATAACCTCTCATAAAATCATTTCTTAATTTAAAAGACCCATAGGAAGAAATATTTGTTAAAAACAATGTTTTAAATAAATTAGAAAATCTCAAAATGACAATAAAAGAAAATTCCTTCAGTCGATTTTCGTCCATTTTAATAAAATCCTTTCAAGTTTTTTGTACTACGGATTTATGTTCTCTCCTCTGATAAATACCATTTTTCGAGAGTGACCCTCCCCCCCAAAAAAAACTATATGTAATTTTAAAAATAAACTATGCTATTTTTTTAATCCTTATTGAAAAGATTTTTTCTATTAAAAAAATAAACAAACCAATTGATGGTCAATAAATATGCCCCCTTGGGGGAGTTCTGATAATCCAGTGAAATGGAAAGAAAAAGAATGGTAATAGATAATGATTAATAAATCAAGAATTAAAAAAATAAATATAAAAATCTCCGAGACCGCTCCATACTTAAGTCTTGAATGGACTTTAATACGCATAGGAATAAACAACACATTTCTAGGGATTAATGAAAAACCCATAGAAATTATATAACCAGAGCTGGGGAGAATAAATGAAAATAGAGAAGAAGAAAAAGATATAGAGAGAATAGATCAAAGCTGGGGAGAATAAATGAGAATAGAGAAGGAGAAAAAGATATTGAGAGAATAGATCAAAGCTGGGGAGCATAAATGAGAATAGAGAAGAAGAAGATATGGAGAGAATTGATCAGAGCTGGGGAGAATAAATGAGAATAGAGTAGAAGAAGAAGATATAAAGAGAATAGATCAAAGCTGGGGAGAATAAATGATAATAGAGAAGAAGAAAAAGATATAGAGAGAATAGATCAAAGCTGGAGAGAATAAATGAGAATAGAGAAGAAGAAGAAGATATATAGAGAATAGATCAAAGCTGGGGAGAATAAATGAGAATAGAGAAGAAGAAGATATGGAGAGAATTGATCAGAGCTGGGGAGAATAAATGAGAATAGAGTAGAAGAAGAAGATATAAAGAGAATAGATCAAAGCTGGGGAGAATAAATGAGAATAGAGAAGAATAAGAAGATATATAGAGAATGGATCAAAGCTGGGGAGAATAAATGAGAATAGAGAAGAAGAAAAAGATATAGAGAGAATATATCAAAGCTGGGAAGAATAAATGATAATAGAAAAGAAGAAGAAAAAGATATAGAGAGAATAGATCAAAGCTGGGGAGAATAAATGAGAATAGAGAAGAAGAAGAAGATATATAGAGAATAGATCAAAGCTAGTGAGAATAAATGAGAATAGAGAATAAGAAGAAGATATAGAGAGAATAGATCAAAGCTGGGGAGAATAAATGAGAATAGAGAAGAAGAAGAAGAAGATATAGAGAGAATAGATCAAAGCTGTGAAGAATAAATGAGAATTGAGAAGAAGAAGATATATTGAGAATAGATCAGAGCTGAGGAGAATTAATCAGAGCTGGGGAGATAAGTAAGAACTGGCGAGAATAAATCGGAGCGTGGTGGGAGAATAAATCAGAGCTGGGGAAGAATAAATCAGAACTGAGGTGAATAAATCAGAGCTGTGGAGAATGAATAAGTGCTGGGGAAGAATAAGGCAGAGCTGTGGAGAATAAACCTGATAGGGGGAGAATAAATCCCTGCTGGAGGAGAATATGTCAGAACTGGGGAGAATAAGTCAGAGCTGGTCTCACAATATAATTTATCTCTCAAGACCTATGTAACCGCTTTTCTACAAGTTGTGATCGGCATGCATCAACGCCACTAATATTTGAACTGTATCGACTCAAATCGAGGGATCTAGTCAGACTAAATTCTCCCCCCGCCTTCGATATCACTTCACTTAGGGATTAAAATAATCCCCATGTTTGTTATTTGATGCTCATAGTAGATAAGACTATCGTTCGGAGTCCTGAATAAAGAAGGGTGGGGTGGGGTGGGGGCGTGGGCAGGTGGGGGCGTATTGGTTGTGGCTCCGCCCCTCTGGCGAAGCGATTGGTGGCCGCAGTTGGCTGAATTCAATTCCTCGCTTCGGTCGCACACAACCAATGGCGGTCGCAGTTCACAGCAATTCATTTAATTTAATTGAAAAAAATGTCAAAACAAACGATGGCATTTCGAACCCAAGAAGTTAGGGGGAGGGGATGATCTGTTTAAGGTACATAGACTGAGTTGGCGATGAAGAATTGCCCCTCCCTGCCGATCCATAGCGTCTGGAGTAGTCTACTTGGGCTATTCAACTTCTCAACATTTTCATGTATCATAACTTCACCACTTTCTTCAAGAACTCATTTAAAAACAAATAAAGGCGACAATCACTCTCGTTTTTTTTTTTTTTAAAGCATCATCCTTCCACACATTCTCAAATTCCCTACAAATCTCATTTTTACCCAGGGTGGCAACAGTGCTTTGGTTGGTTTATTATTTTTATATATACCAAAGGTTGATAAGGAAACTAAAAGTTTCTTCTCTCATTAAAATTCCACGCATAAATTTCCTCGTCTCCTTATGGTGAATTACCCAAACTTATTGGGTAAGTACCTACCATCGTGTTGGAGGACCCCTTTCGAGCCCGGTTAAAAGCACCAACTCGACGTGGCATCCATTCCACAAGCGGGCGGAAGTCTTCTGGAGACATGTCCAATGATGTGATAGATGGACACAGTGCCCTAAAATTTGTAGGGGCCAGATCTTGGAGGATGGGGGTACATATGGCCACCAGGTCTCATAAATACACGACTGTGTCCTAGTCATGTGAACAAAGTGGTCAACGTGGTCACCATGATACCCAATGCTTTGAAAAAAAACATCGATGATGGCAAAGGTGCCAATCAGTGCCATGAGACTGATCCTGTAGATTGAGCAGAAGGACCACCAGACGCGACTGTAACAGCTCGGTCTCTTTTCGCTAAAGAGCAGAAGACGCCTGAGCGACCAACTGATAAACGTTTTAAAACCACTTAGGGGTTTCGTTAATACTGATCACCCGAAGTTGTTTTCCCTTAATTAGAATAGGACTAGGAGCTACGGTTAAAACTTTAAACTACTGTGATTCAGGACTACTTTGGTGGGCGGCTACACCAAATATAGTATATAAGAGATGGAACGAGCTACTTACAGAGGTAGTTAATATTTCCAGCGTTGAGTAATTTAAGGCTATAATTAATGGATTGTTTTTTTAGTGCAAAATAAGTTGCATTTAGGGTGTTTAATATTTTTTTACTAGTAAAGCTTTAGTGTGAAAATTCCTGTGCTTCTTCCTCTCATCAGCATATTCCGATGTTTTTTATGCTGGTCTGTACGCGTAGGTGAGGGTGGAAGAGAGGGATGAGGTGTACTTTGAACAAAACAATGATATATATATATATATATATATATATATATATATATATATATATCTTTCATGAGCGCAAAAGAATGATGAAAATGATGAATCCAACAAACCGCAAAAACGGGAAAACTTTTCTTCGGAAATATTTGCAAATTTGCAACAATTCTGTACAGGGGTGGGATTCGAACCGTGCACACTGAAGCAGGGAGAATCCACTTTGATTCATATATATATATATATATATATATATATATATATATATATATATTAACTAGCTTTATATTAAGACTTTCTCTCATTAGAACCTTCTAGCTATGGAAAGCAATATCTTTTAAGGTACTCCTCTCCCTCTGTGACTATATCTTTCTTTCTCTACAATATTAATTGACAGCTTCGCTCTAAATTTCAAACTGATGTATGTGTGTACTTGTATAATGCATACGGGCAGGTGTGGATGGACACTCGTATCGGCTATTGTAAGTGACAAGTTAGCTCCGAATATCAGAGGAAAAACGGATTTCCCTTCAGTCGAAAAGGTAAATTGGATGCGACATGTATTGCTATTCTCTCTCTCTCTCTCTCTCTCTCTCTCTCTCTCTCTCTCTCTCTCTATATATATATATATATATATATATATATATAAAAAATATATAAGAAAAAAAATTCCGAGGTAGTGTGAGGAGATAGTGAGAGAAAATGACATGGAAAGTGAAAGGGAGAGTCAGTATGAGAGAGAGAGAGAGAGAGAGAGAGAGAGATTGAATTAGTGAAAGAATAATATATATATATATATATATATATATATATATATATATATATATATATATATAGTGTAGATATTGGGATATTCTTTGGAAACTTCAATCTTTGCAGGAAATTAAGAAAAGTTACTTACTTTAGTTCAGCACTAATTATTTCTCCTGCTTTCTAAAATTGTTCTAAATATCATCAATGAATTTTAGAATTCACTTTGCTTATAAATTAGGATGTGATTGGATTAATCTTTATAAAGAGATTTCTTATATTAGAGAATTCCGTAGATTAAATCATCCCGAGACTCAATACTTGACAAATTGATCAATCGTTTTTAACTAAGATACCTACTGTTCGTATCATAAAATTTTATATCTTAAAAACATAAAATGTATATTAAAATACCATACATAGGACCACTTACCCCTAAATTAATACATGAGTTTATCTCAATACATACAATGTCCTTTAAAAATGACTTGCTCATAAGGTGAGGCTTCCTCTGTTATTCAGATCCTCATATATCTATATTTTTTTGTGTACGAGTTGCCAAATTCGCTATGTAGGTAAAATCACATTGCAATTAAAACTGAGGATTTGAAAACATGAAAATGTTTCTAATTATACAGGTATACGTCTTGATGAGCTTGATTTTATTCAAAGAAAAACCCCCTTATTATTGTAAATCTTCATTTTCAAACTAAAAATTTCAAAATTGTCGGGTCTGCAGCTAAATCTTGGATCTAAGTTTTTTCGAATCACTATAATTCCAAATGCTAAATCTAAAATTAAACTATATTTAGCCGTCAACTCTACTCTATATTACATACAATCCAAATATAACAACTTCTGTTCGATTTTTTAATTAATTGTACTTGATCTCTTCTTAAACTTTACTCAATGACCCGATAACTAAAATTATCAATTGGTTGTTGGTCCATTTTTCATTTATTTTGAACCAGTACCATAGTTTACTTTTGTTGAATTATTCGGTTCTTGTCCTTAACTCAAGTTAGTACATTTTATTTTGCTTTTATGTTTTGTACATTTTAATATTTTTTACATTTAATTTTTGCCTGTTAATTTTATTTTTGAATTATATTATTAGTGGGCTTATATATGGTGTGTAAGGTTTTTGATTTACCATTCATTAATATCTGTGTTTCTGTATTATTTCTTTTCTATATTTGATGTATTAACTGTGAATTATTAGTAAGTTCATTACACTTATTTATTCTTATATATAACTTCGCATTATTGTCCTCCATTATAAGAATGTCTGATGATAAACATTGAAATGTTCGAAACATTTCCTGGGCGTGACTATATAATATATATATATATATATATATATATATATATATATATATATATATATATATATATATATATATATATATATATATATATATATATAAGAGAGAAACCACAACTATGAATCACCTTTTATTTAAAACTGTAATGAGAATATTATAATAAGATTAGGTAATTTAATTGATTAGCCCGTTTCGGACGTTTGTTGATTGGAGAGGCGACTATATTAGATATGTATTTATTAAATTTGTATTGTCCTTTTGACGTATTAAAAATGTAATACGTCAAAAGGTATTATAATAATTAAAGCTGCATATGATTTTTGAATTGTTAAAATCGACCTTATGGTAAAAGTTTTGCATACGAATGAGAGGACTGAAGAGAGCGACCCTCTCTTTATATCAGTGACGTGTTCCTTAATCCTAATTAGCAAAATGACCAAATACACCAAGCTACGATTTCTCATATTCTTTGCACGAGACCAGGTATAATTCTGAGCACCGGTTTGTAGGATGAAATCTGCTTAGCGATTTTCTTATCGTCTTCTCATATTGAAATGCTATTTTAATGTTATTAGTGTTAGCGTAAGAATTTAAGGGAGTTAGAGAGGAAGATAGGGGTAGATAATGCATTATTTTATTTAATTATTTGCAAAATAGGTGATTGATTTTGTCTTGAAGGAAAATGCGGTCACATGTTCTATATGTTTGGAAAAAGAAGAAATTACGGAAGTTTTAACGGATTTGTCGTGGCGAGAAAAGTAATGTATGGAAGCATTCGAATTTGTTGGCTTACGTAAGCCAAGCAAAATACCCGAATTTTTAGAACACAGATTTTCACGTCAAGGAGTGGTAGATAATTCTCCTGATCCCTTTCCACTTTGAATTTGAATGATCAGCGCAGAACCCTCAATTGGAGGAATAATGAAGAAGTGTTATTATCTTAAACCAAGGATGAGAAAATATCATCAACGTATCGAAAACAGATAAGAGGTTTTGTTTTTAATAAAATGTTTTTCGGAATTGTGTTTTATCAAATTCAACTCCATCATCACGTTAGTGAAGTATCTTTCAACACTCATTATATATATATATATATATATATATATATATATATATATATATATATATATATATATATATATATATATATATATATATAACATTATTGGATGAAAACGGGGATTTGATAAATGATAATGAAAAGATCAGTAACACACTTAATACATTCTTCGCATCAGTATTTATCCCATAAGGCCTAAGTAGTATCCCTTTGCCAAGCCAAAGAGATGATTCAGGCACCCAACAACATATCATCGTAATCGAAAACGATGTGATAAAATTGGGGGGGTGGGAGGAGAGCTTAACTAAAACAAATATCTGGGGCCGGACACTATTTGACAAAGAGTTCTAAGAGAAGCTAAGAATGAGCTTTCCAAATCACTTGCACTGATTTTTAATAGATCCCTACAGACGGGCACTATGCCAGACAAGTAGAAGCTCGCTAATGTAACCCTAACATTTAAATATGGTAGCAAATCTATAGCTGGCAATTATCGCCAAATTAGCTTAATTTTACTTGTTTGCAAAATTCTTGAAACGCTAATAAGGAATAGTGTCGTGAACTATTTGGTGGCAAACAGCATTTTTAAAGATTCCTAGCATGCCTTCCGTAACCAGCGTTCTTGCCTCTTAAAACTTTTAGACTTCTTCCACGATATTTTTAATCTATAGGATGAGAGTAAAGCCGTCCTTATTATTATATACCTTGAACTTCATAAGGCCTTCGATAAAGTTCCTCACGAACGGCTAAATTATAAAATTACAACCGCACAGAATAGAGGGAAACATTTCAAGATAGATTGAGAATTGGCTCAACAAAAGAAGGCAGACAGTCGTCATAAATGGCAAAGCGTCTAAATGGCTCATTGTAACTAATAGAGTTACACAGAGCTCAGTTTTAGCGTTTTAGTCTTTATAATCTACATTAATGAATGTCTGACAAGCTCAATCTCAAAGTGAGCGGGTGATACAAAAATCGCCAATGCTGTAAACCCACATAAGAAAATAGAAGATTTGCAATATAATTTAGACAAGTTATCACGTGGGCTCAAACTAGGCATATGTGCTTCAACGCGGATAGAAGCAAAGTGATCCCTATAGGAAATTAAAATGAAAAAAAAAGTCAATTCAATGGATGGAACGCGATTGAAAAGTGTAGACAAGAAACCAGATTTAGGAGTACCAATATCGACTAACCTAAAACTCAGTCAACAATGCACAGAGGTTACCAGGAAGGCGAATAAACTAATTGGCTTCATAGGAAGGTTATCTGAGTATAAATAGAAAGAAGTAAGTAATACTCTCCACAAATTTTTACTCCGGCCTCTTCAAGCCTGGTATCATACTATTAAAGATATAAAAAAGCTAGAACGGATTCAATGTGTGGTTACCAAAATGATAACTACTCTAAATAACAAGCCATACGAGGAACGTCTTATGGAATTAAATCTCTTTCCATTAACTCAGCGTTTTCAAAGTTGTCACCTAATTCAAGTATTAAAAATCGTCGAAGGCAAAGTTAATATGCCTAGTACTTTATAACCGACTGATCTAATTTCTTCAGCCGAATAGTCAATTTATGGAATGGTCTCCCCCGTAACGTCCTTAACTGCATTACAGTTGATTCGTTTAAACACAAACTAGACAAACACTTTGTTTCAAACCCGACTGACTAGGTTTATACAGGAGTAATATTTCAATTTTTTCGCCCTCCATCAGATAAGCGAACATCAATGATCAAGGCGGCGAACTTTAAAAGAAATATTAAAAGAATAAAATCGGTACAATTAGGGTGAGTCAATTTATGCACGAGCAAAGCTATGCCTCTATGATACAATTTGGAAAGAGGCAGCTGTTTGTTTTTTTATTTTAATAAAACATATTAAAATATTCTTAGGTCATTGGGATTTGGGGCACCACTGAGTATTTTGAAGTTGTCGATGGAAATATTGGTCTTACCTATTTGTGCATGATCTCTCATGGGCAATGTGTCCGGTTTGCTGCTCGATACGACAGTAAATCTATCTTTGAGTCGATTCAATATACGATGAGTCACACAATATTTATAGATAATAAAAGAGCGGCATTGAAGGAATAAATTTTAGGTCTAGGTATTGGGAAAATCTTTCTTATTGGCCTTTTGAGATCATTTACAGTCTATTGTTTTATTGTCAAAATAGAGAAGATTAATATATAGTGGGACAATTTGGGAGCGGTACTAATATATGTTGTTTCCCTGTTTGTCCACCTTTGCGTCCTAGTAACCATTATTTTTGCAAAGTTCCTTAAATAAGTTAAATTTTCGATCGAGTAATTTATATGTGGAACAAATGTGGTAGGCTTGATAGATAAGAGTCTTCAAAGAAGTCATTATAATGTTTTCTGAGAAGCTGGAAAAACTAGAACCTAGGCCTGTAAAAATTGGTTTCCTATAAACTGATGTTTCGAAGTCTTTTCCAGATCGACTCATATCCAGATAACGGAGCCTACCACCTTTGTCTATGTCTATGGTGTATTTATGCTTGGGTGGAGAGAATTCAAATATTAAGAAATGCTTTGACATGTTTACGTGTTTGCTTTAAAACAAAGTATCCTCATCAAATCGTAAATAATAGATGGGTTTAAATTCACCGGAGCAATTTTGAAGCCAAATTTGCTCGTGATAATGCAGAAAGATATTTGTAAAAGTGTGCCCACTGCATGCTCATTCTGCCCCCCCTCCTCTTTTCTACATAGAATTATTTATTAAAAATGAAATAGGAATTTTTTTTCTCTTTCTTGCGGTCGGATGGATGCTAGGGCGCCAGGGGGCAGCGGCATCCATCCGACGCGTGCATTTTTTCTCTTGTTTCTTGTTGCTTGTTTCTGTTTTTCTCTTTATGTTTTTGGGTTGTTGGCTTTCTGTTTTTGTATTGCTTTATTTTGTATGTTTTAAGTAGAAACTAAGACTAGTTTTCTTTTTGGATGGTCAGCACTAATACAAGTGGTGGCAGTCACCCTCACATTCTCCTACTCTCTCTCTCTCTCTCTCTCTCTCTCTCTCCCTCTCTCTCTCTCTCCTTTTGTCTCTCTCTCTCTCTCTTCAGCTTATCTCTTTTCTATCTCTCACTCACAGACACTCGTTCAATCCGTCACACACACTTACTCTCTTGCACATTCACTCTTTCTCACACTCACTCTCTCTCTCTCACACTCACTCTGACACTGTCTCAGAATCTCTCACTCTCTCTCACACACACTGACTCTATCACACACTCAATCTTTCATACACGCCCTCGTTCTCACACTCACTCTCTCTTACACACACCCTCTCACTCTCCCTCACACTAATTCTTTCTTTTACACATTCTCTCTCACACTTTTCTCATACTCTCTCTGAGACACTCACTCTCTCTCATGCTCACCCTCTCTCACATTTACTCTCTCTCAAACTCACTCGCTCTTACACTCTCTCTTACACACTCACTCTCTCTCATGCTCACCCTCTCTCACATTTACTCTCTCTCAAACCCACTCGCTCTTACACTCTCTCTTACACACTCACTCACATTCTATCTCTTACACTCTCACTCACATACTCTCTTGAAGTATCTCTCTCAAACCCTGATACCTCCCCCTCACCCCCCCTCTAAATTCCCCCCTCTCTCTCAAAAACAAAGACACACTCGCAGACTCACTCTCTGATTCACTTTCCTTCTATCTCCTACTCTCTCATACTCTAACTCTCTTACTCTTAATCTAACTCACTCTATCTTTCCCTCTCTCTTTCTCTAATTGTATGTCTCAATCTTCTCTCTCTCTTTCTCTTTCCGTTTTTCCTACCATACATCTTCCCCGCTTTCTAAGCCTCTCTCTCTCTCAATGCAAGGTCAATCAGGAATAAGTTTTTTGAGCTCCGTGGCCTCGTAGTAACAGAGGAATCTGAGATGGTGGCCATAACGGAGTCGTGGATGAAAACCTCAAGCCGAGATTTTGAAGGTGAATTCACGATTCCCGTTTACCAGCTCTTCCTGAAAGATAGGCCAGACAGAGAGGGTGGCGGTGTGATGTTGTATGTCAAGGATACTTTAAACTCGACGGATTGCAACATCGTATCCGACCATGAACTACTAGGTGTTGACCTAGAGATAGGTCCTGCCGAATACAGGACCCCAGGTGCTTTATAGACCTCCTGCCCAACTCGTTGAGAAGGGCAGAGATCTGTACCAGCTACTAGGAGAACTTGTCGAAGACAGAGTGTGTATCTCAATGGGCGATTTCAACACACAAGTTGACTGGGAAACCAGAGAACCCTGTGGCGAGAACGCACTACTCCTGGAGTTCGCGAACAACGAGTTCCTCACTCAATGGGTGAGAGAGCCAACGAGAGGAAACAATATCCTCGACTTGGTTTTCACCTCTGAGGATGACATCGTTGAGGACCTCTCTGTTGGCGAAGAGCTCGGTGGCAGTGACCACCGACTAATTAGATTTGTAGTCAAAGTTCCGAAGGCAGGGCCTGCAACTAGTAAATCGAAGAAACTCGATTTGAAAAGAGCAGACTTTGCAGGTCTTCGTGCTGGCCTGACTGACATGAGGCTAGAAGTGTGCGATGTTGTTGAAGACTCGTGGAACAGTTTCAAAACCACATTCATAAGTCTTCTCTCGCGTTTCATCCCTCTGAAATGTCCCCGTCGGTCTTCTGTTAAACCAAAGTGGTTTAATCAAGAAATCGGCCAACTGCTTAGGAAGAAGAGAACTGTGTACCGACAATTGAAGATCTCGGGTGACTTTGACGAATACCGAAGGCTAGCCAGGAGTGTGAAGTCCAGCATAAGGGCGGCTAAGCGTTCTGAGGAACTCCGAGTGGCGAGACTCTGTAAAGAGAATCCCAAGGAGTTATTTGGATATGTGAACAGCCATAAACCATCCGTCTAACGATTGGCCCTTTGAGAAATGAGGAGGGGGCATTAAAGCACTTAGATGCAAAAAATGTTAGCATACTCAACGACTACTTCTCTTCAGTGTTTACTGAAGAGTGTGGTCCACTCCCCCAGCCAATGGATTCCTACTCGGGGGAAAAGCTGGAGGATATGGACTTCACCGAAGGGGAAATAAAAAAGAAGATCAGTGACCTAATGACGAATAAGTCACCTGGCCCGGATGGGTTTCTACCTAAAGTGTTGAAAGAAGTGCGCGATCAAGTGTCACGACACCTGAGCGCAATCTTTAACATGTCAATTCGAACCTAATGCGTTCCTAGAGACTGGCGTGAGGCGGAGGTGACTCCGATCTTCAAGAAAGGAGACCCCAGCCAACCGTCGAACTACCGATCTATCAGTCTGACTTCGATAGTCGGTAAACTTATGAAAAGCATCATGGTGGACAAAATGACGTCGTATTTGGGGTCAAACCTGCTACTGAGGAGTTCCCAGCACGGCTTTCGAAGGCAACGGTCATGCCTGACGAACCTTGTGGAATTATTCCTACTTCGTGTTCAGTGAGCACGATCGGGACAAGGCGGTGAATGTGGTTTACTTAGACTTTCAGAAAGCCTTTGATAAGGTACCACACCGCCGCCTTCTCCGGAAAGTGAGAGCGCTGGGCATAGACGAAAAAGTAGCCGGCTGGATCGAGAACTGGCTAAGTGGCAGACGGCAATGGTTGGTGGTGAATAGGCAGGCTTCTAAGTGGGTGCCCGTTACTAGCGGGGTGCCTCAAGGTTCGTTCCTGTGACCTCTACTATTTATCATCTACGTCAACCACATGAACGGTGACATGGTTGCAAAGATTTCCAAATTTGCCGACAATACCAAGCTTGGTATGAACGTTGCAAAGGATGGAAATACTGCCCGCCTGCAGGAAGATCTTGGGAAGATTGGGGAGTGGTCGGACACGTGGCAAATGCCTTTTAACGTGAACAAATGCAAAGTAATGCATATCGGCCACAGAAACCCCTAATCTCAGTATATCCTTAAGGGCACTGCTCTTGAATCGAGTGGCACTGAGAAGGACTTGGGTGTAACAATCACTAGTGACCTCAAGTTCTCGAAATAGTGCATCGAGGCAGAGAAGAAAGCCTAAAGGATGTTAGGCTACATAAAGCGCCAGTTTGGATACCGTAACAAGGAGATAGTACTTTGGCTGTACAACTCCCGGGTTCGGCCGCACCTGGAGTATGCCGTACAATTTTGGAGTCCTTCGTTTCGAAAGGATTTTGCAAGGTTGGAACGCGTACAAGCCAGGGCAACCAAGTTGATTCCCTCTATCCGACATAAAAGTTATGAGAATAGACCAAAGGGAATTAGATCTGTTATCACTGGAAACCCGTAGACTGCGTGGTCAGCTCATCGAGGTTTTCAAAATACTTCGAGGGTTCGACAATGTTGACTACCGGGATATTTTCACACTGAGTGAGAACAAAACGCACAATCACGGCTTCAAACTTGAACTGAAGCGTTGCAACCGAAATCTGTGTGGAAATTTTTTCACCGACAGTATCTGCGGTAAGTGGAACGCACTTTCAGTGGAAGTTGTCAACAGTGAATCTGTTGACCAGTTCAAGTCAAGACTAGACAAAGTCTTGAAAAGCGGCCGTTCAGGGACGCAAAACAATTGAGCAGCCATGTGCCTGTTCGATTGCTAGTCCAAAGGTACCCTCTTTGAATGGACCGTAAGGTCTCCTAGGGTACTTACTTTCATTGTTGTTCCTTGTTACTCTTAACTCCGATGTTACACACCTTAATAAAACTTTCATTTTAACTCTCTCTCTCTCTCTCTCTCTCTCTCTCTCACCCTCTCGCTTACTCTCATTCTTTCTGTCAACCACTCTCTCATTTTCTCTCACTATCTCTTTCACTATCCATCTTCTTCACTATCATACTGAATCTCTCTTTCTCTGTGTCTTCCCCATTTTCCTCTTCCACTCCATTTATTTCTCACCCAATGCGAGGTCAATCAGGAAAAAGTTTCCTGAGCTCCGTGGCCTCGTAGCGACGGAAGAACCTGAAATGGTAGCCATAACAGAATCGTGGATAAAAACCTCAACCTGAGACTTTGAAGGCAAATTCACGGTTCCTGGCTACCAACTCTTCCACAAAGAAAGGCCAGGCAGAGAGGGTGGCGGTGTAATGTTGTATGTCAAGGATACAATCAAATCTACGAACTCTAACATTATATCCGATCACGAGCTCCTAGGCGTTGACCTAGAGATAGGTCCTGTCAGATACAGGACCCTGGTGCTTTACAGACCCCCTTCCCAACCCGTTGAGAAGGACAAGGAACTGTACCAGCTGCTGGGTGAGCTTGTTCAAGGCAGAGTGTGCATCGTTATGGGCGACTTCAACAGACAAGTTGACTGGGAAACCAGAGCAGCAAGTGGTGAGAGCGCGCTACTTCTGGAGTTCGCCAACAACGAGTTCCTCACTCAATGGGTCAGAGAACCGATGAGAGGAGACAATATCCTCGACTTGGTCTTTACCTCTGAGGATGATATCGTTGAGGATGTCTCTGTAGGCGAAGAGCTCGGGGGCAACGATCACCAGCTAGTTAGATTTACCGTCAAAATCCCGAAGGTAAGGTCTGTTGCCAGTCAATCAAGGAAACTTGACTTGAGAAGAGCAGACTTTGCAAGCCTTTGTGCTGGGATGACGGATGTAAGGCTAGTGGTATGCAAATAGGTTGAGGATTCGTGGAACAATTTCAAAAATAAGTTCATGAGTCTTCAATCTAGTTGCATCCCTCTGAAATGCCTCCGTCGGTCTTCTGTTCAACCAAAGTGGTTTAATCGAGAAATCGGCCAACTGCTTAGGGAGAAGAGAAATGCGTACCGGCGATCGAAGATCTCGGGTGCCTTTGACGAGTACCGGTGGCTAGCCAGGAGAGTGAAGTCCAGCATAAATGGCGGCTAAGCGTACTGAGGAACTCCGAGTGGCAAGACTCTGCAAGGAGAATCCCAAGGAGTTCTTCGGCTATGTAAATAGCCGTAAACCAATCCATCGTAGGATTGGGCCCTTAGTAGACGAGGAGGGTGCATTAACTCACTCAGATTGGGAAAGTGCTAACCTTCTCAATGACTACATCTCCTCAGTGTTTACTAAAGAGTGTGGTCCCATCCCCCAGCCCACGTATTCCTACTCGGGGGAAAAGCTGGAGGCAATGGACTTCACCGATAAAGAAATAAAGAAAAAGATCGCTGACCTAAAGACGA
This sequence comes from Ceratothoa steindachneri, assembly GCA_963969495.1. Taxonomy (NCBI): domain Eukaryota; kingdom Metazoa; phylum Arthropoda; class Malacostraca; order Isopoda; family Cymothoidae; genus Ceratothoa; species Ceratothoa steindachneri. The sequence goes on along the minus strand of OZ018330.1, from coordinate 16,015,625 downwards.
ATAAGTCCCTTGGACCGTACGGGTTTCTACCCAAGGTGTTGAAGGAAGTGTGCGATGAAGTATCACGGCATCTGTGCGCTATCTTTAACATGTCAATCTAGCCTAGATGCGTTCCTAGAGACTGGCGTGAGGCGGAGGTGACTCCGATCTTCAAGAAAGGAGACCCCAGCCATCCGTCAAACTACCGATCTATCAGTCTGACTTAGATAGTCGGTAAACTCATGGAAAGCATCATGGTGGACAAAATGAAGTCGTATTTAGAGTCAAACCTGCTACTGAGGAGTTCCCAGCAAGGCTTCCGAAGGCAAAGGTCATGCCTGACGAACCTTGTGGAATTCTTCCACTTCGTGTTCAGTGAGCACGATCGGGACAAGGTGGTGGATGTGGTTTACTTAGACTTTCAGAAAGCCTTTGATAAGGTACCACACCGCCGCCTTCTCCGGAAAGTGAGAGCGCTGGGCATAGACGGAAAAGTAGCCGGCTGGATCGAGAACTGGCTAAGTGGCAGACGGCAACGGGTGGTGGTAAATGGACAGGATTCTGAGTGGGTGCCCGTTACTAGCGGGGTGCCTCAAGGTTCTGTCCTGGGACCACTGCTATTCATCATCTACGCCAAGATTTCCAAATTTCCTGACGATACCAAGCTTAGTATGAACGTTGCAAAGGATGGAAATACTGCCCGCCTGCAGGAAGATCTTGGGAAGATTGGGGAGTGGTCGGACATGTGGCAAATGCCTTTTAACGTGAACAAATGCAAAGTAATACATATCGGCCAAAGAAACCCCCAATCTCATAATATCCTTAAGGGCACTGCTCTTGAATCAAGTGACACTGAGAAGGACTTGGGTGTTACTATCACTAGCGACCTCAAGTTCTCGAAATAGTGCATCGAGGCAGAGAAAAAAGCCCAAAGGATGTTAGGCTACATAAAGCGCCAGTTTGGATACCGTAACAAGGAAATAGTACTTTGTCTGTACAACTTCTTCGTTCGGCCGCACCTGGAGTATGCCGTACAATTTTGGAGTCCATCGTTTCGAAAGGACATCGCAAGGTTGGAACGCATACAAGCTAGAGCAACCAAACTGATTCCCTCTATCCGACATAAAAGTTATGAGGATAGACTAAGGGAATTAGATCTGTTCTCACTGGAAACCCGTAGACTGCGTGGTCAGCTCATCGAAGTTTTCAAAATACTTCGAGGGTTCGACAATGTTGACTACCGGGATATTTTCACACTGAGTGAGAACAGAACGCGCAATCACGGCTTCAAACTTGAACTGAAGCGTTACAACTGCAATCTGTGTGGAAATTTTTTCACCTACAGTATCTGCGGTAAGTGGAACGCACTTCCAGTGGAAGTTGTCAACAGTGAATCTGTTGACCAGTTTAAGTCAAGACTAGACAAAGTCTTGAAAAGTGGCCGTTTAGGGACGCAAAACAATTGAGCAGCCTTGTGCCCGCTCGATTGCTAGTCCAAATGTACCCTCTTTGAATGGACCGTAAGGTCTCCTAGGGTACTTACTTTCCTTGTTACTCCTTGTTACTCCCCTTCGTACTCTTTCTCTTACTATCTCTCTCCACCTCTTTTCTTTCATTTTCTCTCAATTTCTCGTTCTCTCACTTTTCTCTCACTTTATCTCTCTATATCTCTCATTCTTTTCTCTCTCACACTCTTTTTATCAATATCCATCTCAATTTATTTCACTCTCTCCAATTCTCTCTGTCTTTCTGACTGTCGTTCACGCTCTCTCAACCTCTCTCACTATCCCTTTTACTCTCTTACTCTCACTTTAAATCTTTCGCACTCTGTTTGTATTTGTCTCTCGCCATTACGTTTTTTCTCTCTACTTCATTTTCTCGTCCCCCCTCTCTCTCCTATATACACAGACATATTCTCTTAAACTCTCTCACACGCTCAATTTCATTCTCTTTCTCAATTAATCTCACTCTCACTCACTCTCTTAATATCTCTTGCTCTCTTTCTCTCTCACTCTCTATCGCCCTCTTTCCTTCAATTTCACTATCTCTCACTTTTTAATTCTCGATTATTCACTCTTACTATCCATCACTCTCTCTCTTTAACTTTTTTCACACTGTTTCTGTCACCCTCTCTCATTATCTTTCACTCTCTCAATATTTCATTATTTATCATTCTCTCTTTCACTATATCTCTTACTTTTTCTCACTGACTCAGTTTTGGTCATACTCTTCCACTCACTTACTCTCGCTCTCTTTATCTCTCTCACTTTCTGTCACCCTTATACTCTCTCATTTTTCCTCTCTTCTATCTCTTCCACTCTCTTTAAAACTCTCGCTCTCATTTTACTTTACTTTTTCAATCTCTCTTGCTTTTTCTTAAACTCTTTCACTTAGTTTATAAACTTACTTTTTCATTTACGCTGTCATTCACTCTTTTCACTCTCTATCTACGTCTCCCTCTCTCTCTCTCTCTTATTTTTCTACTTTCCTATCTCCTTTCCCGATTGGAACTCCATTCCATTCTGTGATAAATGTCCATTGAGCCATGAGCAACAAAGAGAGTCCCGCCTTAGAGAGCGAAAGAGAGGACGCATGAAGAGAGAAAAATAGGCAGGCAAGGAGAGCTAAGTGTGTGATAGGACACAGGTTATCCTTCCATTAATGCGAGAGCTAAGTGTGTGATAGGACAAAGGTTATCCTTCAATTAATGCGAGAGCTAATTGTGTAATAGAACACAGGTTATCCTTCAATTAATGCGAGAGCTAAGTGTGTGATAGGACACCGGTTATCCTTCAATTAATGCGAGAGCTAAGTGTGTAATAAAACACAGGTTATCCTTCAATTAATGTGAGAGCTAAGTGTGTAATAGGACAAAGGTTATCCTCCAATTAATGCGAGAGCTAAGTGTGTGATAGGACACAGGTTATCCTTCCATTAATGCGAGAGCTAAGTGTGTAATAGGACACAGGTTATCCTTCAATTAATGCGAGAGCTAAGTGTGTAATAGAACACAGGTTATCCTTCAATTAATGCGAGAGCTAAGTGTGTAATAGGACAAAGGTTATCCTTCAATTAATGCGAGAGCTAAGTGTGTAATAGGACACAGGTTATCCTTCAATTAATGCGAGAGCTAAGTGTGTAATAAAACACAGGTTATCCTTCAATTAATGTGAGAGCTAAGTGTGTAATAGGACAAAGGTTATCCTTCAATTAATGCGAGAGCTAAGTGTGTAATAGGAAAAAGATTATCCTTAAATTAATGCGAGAGCTAAGTGTGTAATAGGACACGGGTTATCCTTCAATTAATGCGAGAGCTAAGTGTGTAATAGGACAAAGGTTATCCTTCAATTAATGCGAGAGCTAATTGTGTAATAGAACACAGGTTATCCTTCAATTAATGCGAGAGCTAAGTGTGTGATAGGACACCGGTTATCCTTTAATTAAATCGAGAGCTAAGTGTGTAATAAAACACAGGTTATCCTTCAATTAATGTGAGAGCTAAGTGTGTAATAGGACAAAGGTTATCCTTCAATTAATGCGAGAGCTAAGTGTGTGATAGGACACAGGTTATCCTTCCATTAATGCGAGAGCTAAGTGTGTAATAAAACACAGGTTATCCTTCTATTAATGTGAGAGCTAAGTGTGTAATAGGACAAAGGTTATCCTTCAATTAATGCGAGAGCTAAGTGTGTAATAGGAAAAAGATTATCCTTCAATTAATGCGAGAGCTAAGTGTGTAATAGGACACAGGTTATCCTTCAATTAATGCGAGAGCTAAGTGTGTAATGGGACAAAGGTTATCCTTCAATTAATGCGAGAGCTAATTGTGTAATAGAACACAGGTTATCCTTCAATTAATGCGAGAGCTAAGTGTGTGATAGGACACAGGTTATCCTTCAATTAATGCGAGAGCTAGGTGTGTAATAGGACACAGGTTATCCTTCAATTAATGCGAGAGCTAAGTGTGTGATAGGACACAGGTTATCCTTCAATTAATGCGAGAGCTAATTGTGTAATAGAACACAAGTTATCTTTCAATTAATGCAAGAGCTAAGTGTGTAATAGGACAAAGGTTATCCTTCAATTAATGCGAGAGCTAAGTGTGTAATAGGACAAAGGTTATCCTTCAATTAATGCGAGAGCTAAGTGTTTAATAGAACACAGGTTATCGTTCAATTAATGCGAGAGCTAAGTGTGTAATAGGACAAAGATTATCCTTCAATCAATACGAGAGCTAAGAGTGTGATAGGCAAAGGTTATCCTTCAATTAATGCGAAAGCTAAGTGTGTAATAGGACAAAGGTTATCCTTCAATTAATGCGAGAGCTAATTGTGTAATAGAACACAGGTTATCCTTCAATTAATGCGAGAGCTAAGTGTGTGATAGGACACAGGTTATCCTTCAATTAATGCGAGAGCTAAGTGTGTAATAGGACACAGGGTATCCTTCAATTAATGCGTGAGCTAATTGTGTAATAGAACACAGGTTATCCTTCAATTAATGCGAGAGCTAAGTGTGTAATAGAACACAGGTTATCCTTCAATTAATGCGAGAGCTAAGTGTGTGATAGGACACAGGTTATCCTTCAATTAATGCGAGAGCTAAGTGTGTAATAGGACACAGGTTATCCTTCAATTAATGCGAGAGCTAAGTGTGTGATAAACACAGGTTATCCTTCAATTAATGCGAGAGCTAATTGTGTAATAGAACACAGGTTATCTTTCAATTAATGCAAGAGCTAAGTGTGTAATAGGACAAAGGTTATCCTTCAATTAATGCGAGAGCTAATTGTGTAATAGAACGCAGGTTATCCTTCAATTAATGCGAGAGATAAGTGTGTGATAGGACACAGGTTATCCTTCAATTAATGCGAAAGCTAAGTGTGTAATAGGACACAGGGTATCCTTCAATTAATGCGAGAGCTAATTGTGTAATAGAACACAGGTTATCCTTCAATTAATGCGAGAGCTAAGTGTGTGATAGGACACATTTTATCCTTCAATTAATGCGAGAGCTAAGTGTGTAATAGAACACAGGTTATCCTTCAATTAATGCGAGAGCTAAGTGTTTAATAGAACACAGGTTATCCTTCAATTAATGCGAGAGCTAAGTGTGTGATAGGACAAAGGTTATCCTCCAATTAATGGGAGAGCTAATTGTGTAATAGAACACAGGTTATCCTTCAATTAATGCGAGAGCTAAGTGTGTAATAGGAAAAAGATTATCCTTCAATTAATGCGAGAGCTAAGTGTGTAATAGGACACAGGTTATCCTTCAATTAATGCCTGAGCTAAGTGTGTAATAGAACACAGGTTATCTTTCAATTAATGCAAGAGCTAAGTGTGTAATAGGACAAAGGTTATCCTTTAATTAATGCAAGTGCTCAATGTGTAATAGGACAAAGGATTTTCTTCAATTAATGCGAGAGCTAAGTGTGTGAAAGGACACAGGTTATCCTTCAATTAATGCGAGAGCTAATTGTGTAATAGGACACAGGTTATCCTTCAATTAATGCGAGAGCTAATTGTGTAATAGAACACAGGTTATCCTTCAATTAATGCGAGAGCTAAGTGTGTAATAGGACACAGGTTATCCTTCAATTAATGCGAGAGCTAAGTGTGTAATAGGACACAGGTTATCCTTCAATTAATGCGAGAGCTAAGTGTGTAATAGAACACAGGTTATCTTTCAATTAATGCAAGAGCTAAGTGTGTAATAGGACAAAGGTTATCCTTCAATTAATGCGAGAGCAAATTGTGTAATAGAAAACAGGTTATCCTTCAATTAATGCGAGAGCTAAGAGTGTGATAGGACAAAGGTTATCCTCCAATTAATGCGAGAGCTAAATGTGTAATAGGACAAAGGTTATCCTTCAATTAATGCGAGAGCTAAGTGTGTAATAGGACACAGGTTATCCTCCAATTAATGCGAGAGCTAATTGTGTAATAGGACACAGGTTATCCTTCAATTAATGCGAGAGCTAAGTGTGTAATAGGACACAGGTTATCCTTCAATTAATGCGAGAGCTAAGAGTGTGATAGGACAAAGGTTATCCTCCAATTAATGCGAGAGCTAAGTGTGTAATAGGACAAAGGTTATCCTTCAATTAATGCGAGAGCTAAGTGTGTAATAGAACACAGGTTATCCTTCAATTAATGCGAGAGCTAATTGTGTAATAGAACACAGGTTATCCTTCAATTAATGCGAGAGCTAAGTGTGTAATAGGACACAGGTTATCCTTCAATTAATGCGAGAGCTAAGTGTGTAATAGGACACAGGTTATCCTTCAATTAATGCGAGAGCTAAGTGTGTAATAGAACACAGGTTATCTTTCAATTAATGCAAGAGCTAAGTGTGTAATAGGACAAAGGTTATCCTTCAATTAATGCGAGAGCAAATTGTGTAATAGAAAACAGGTTATCCTTCAATTAATGCGAGAGCTTAGTGTGTAATAGGACAAAGGTTATCCTTCAATTAATGCGAGAGCTAAATGTGTAATAGGACAAAGGTTATCCTTCAATTAATGCGAGAGCTAATTGTGTAATAGAACACAGGTTATCCTTCAATTAATGCGAGAGCTAAGTGTGTGATAGGACACAGGTTATCCTTCAATTAATGCGAGAGCTAAGTGTGTAATAGGACACAGGGTATCCTTCAATTAATGCGTGAGCTAATTGTGTAATAGAACACAGGTTATCCTTCAATTAATGCGAGAGCTAAGTGTGTAATAGAACACAGGTTATCCTTCAATTAATGCGAGAGCTAAGTGTGTGATAGGACACAGGTTATCCTTCAATTAATGCGAGAGCTAAGTGTGTAATAGGACACAGGTTATCCTTTAATTAATGCGAGAGCTAAGTGTGTGATAAACACAGGTTATCCTTCAATTAATGCGAGAGCTAATTGTGTAATAGAACACAGGTTATCTTTCAATTAATGCAAGAGCTAAGTGTGTAATAGGACAAAGGTTATCCTTCAATTAATGCGAGAGCTAATTGTGTAATAGAACAAAGGTTATCCTTCAATTAATGCGAGAGATAAGTGTGTGATAGGACACAGGTTATCCTTCAATTAATGCGAGAGCTAGGTGTGTAATAGGACACAGGTTATCCTTCAATTAATGCGAGAGCTAAGTGTGTGATAGGACACAGGTTATCCTTCAATTAATGCGAGAGCTAATTGTGTAATAGAACACAAGTTATCTTTCAATTAATGCAAGAGCTAAGTGTGTAATAGGACAAAGGTTATCCTTCAATTAATGCGAGAGCTAAGTGTGTAATAGGACAAAGGTTATCCTTCAATTAATGCGAGAGCTAAGTGTTTAATAGAACACAGGTTATCGTTCAATTAATGCGAGAGCTAAGTGTGTAATAGGACAAAGATTATCCTTCAATCAATACGAGAGCTAAGAGTGTGATAGGCAAAGGTTATCCTTCAATTAATGCGAAAGCTAAGTGTGTAATAGGACAAAGGTTATCCTTCAATTAATGCGAGAGCTAATTGTGTAATAGAACACAGGTTATCCTTCAATTAATGCGAGAGCTAAGTGTGTGATAGGACACAGGTTATCCTTCAATTAATGCGAGAGCTAAGTGTGTAATAGGACACAGGGTATCCTTCAATTAATGCGTGAGCTAATTGTGTAATAGAACACAGGTTATCCTTCAATTAATGCGAGAGCTAAGTGTGTAATAGAACACAGGTTATCCTTCAATTAATGCGAGAGCTAAGTGTGTGATAGGACACAGGTTATCCTTCAATTAATGCGAGAGCTAAGTGTGTAATAGGACACAGGTTATCCTTCAATTAATGCGAGAGCTAAGTGTGTGATAAACACAGGTTATCCTTCAATTAATGCGAGAGCTAATTGTGTAATAGAACACAGGTTATCTTTCAATTAATGCAAGAGCTAAGTGTGTAATAGGACAAAGGTTATCCTTCAATTAATGCGAGAGCTAATTGTGTAATAGAACGCAGGTTATCCTTCAATTAATGCGAGAGATAAGTGTGTGATAGGACACAGGTTATCCTTCAATTAATGCGAAAGCTAAGTGTGTAATAGGACACAGGGTATCCTTCAATTAATGCGAGAGCTAATTGTGTAATAGAACACAGGTTATCCTTCAATTAATGCGAGAGCTAAGTGTGTGATAGGACACATTTTATCCTTCAATTAATGCGAGAGCTAAGTGTGTAATAGAACACAGGTTATCCTTCAATTAATGCGAGAGCTAAGTGTTTAATAGAACACAGGTTATCCTTCAATTAATGCGAGAGCTAAGTGTGTGATAGGACAAAGGTTATCCTCCAATTAATGGGAGAGCTAATTGTGTAATAGAACACAGGTTATCCTTCAATTAATGCGAGAGCTAAGTGTGTAATAGGAAAAAGATTATCCTTCAATTAATGCGAGAGCTAAGTGTGTAATAGGACACAGGTTATCCTTCAATTAATGCCTGAGCTAAGTGTGTAATAGAACACAGGTTATCTTTCAATTAATGCAAGAGCTAAGTGTGTAATAGGACAAAGGTTATCCTTTAATTAATGCAAGTGCTCAATGTGTAATAGGACAAAGGATTTTCTTCAATTAATGCGAGAGCTAAGTGTGTGAAAGGACACAGGTTATCCTTCAATTAATGCGAGAGCTAATTGTGTAATAGGACACAGGTTATCCTTCAATTAATGCGAGAGCTAATTGTGTAATAGAACACAGGTTATCCTTCAATTAATGCGAGAGCTAAGTGTGTAATAGGACACAGGTTATCCTTCAATTAATGCGAGAGCTAAGTGTGTAATAGGACACAGGTTATCCTTCAATTAATGCGAGAGCTAAGTGTGTAATAGAACACAGGTTATCTTTCAATTAATGCAAGAGCTAAGTGTGTAATAGGACAAAGGTTATCCTTCAATTAATGCGAGAGCAAATTGTGTAATAGAAAACAGGTTATCCTTCAATTAATGCGAGAGCTAAGAGTGTGATAGGACAAAGGTTATCCTCCAATTAATGCGAGAGCTAAATGTGTAATAGGACAAAGGTTATCCTTCAATTAATGCGAGAGCTAAGTGTGTAATAGGACACAGGTTATCCTCCAATTAATGCGAGAGCTAATTGTGTAATAGGACACAGGTTATCCTTCAATTAATGCGAGAGCTAAGTGTGTAATAGGACACAGGTTATCCTTCAATTAATGCGAGAGCTAAGAGTGTGATAGGACAAAGGTTATCCTCCAATTAATGCGAGAGCTAAGTGTGTAATAGGACAAAGGTTATCCTTCAATTAATGCGAGAGCTAAGTGTGTAATAGAACACAGGTTATCCTTCAATTAATGCGAGAGCTAAGTGTTTAATAGAACACAGGTTATCCTTCAATTAATGCGAGAGCTAAGTGTGTGATAGGACAAAGATTATCCTTCAATTAATGCGAGAGCTAAGTGTGTAATAGGACACAGGTTATCCTTTAATTAATGCAAGAGCTAAGTGTTTAATAGAACACAGGTTATCCTTCAATTAATGCGAGAGCTAAGTGTGTAAGAGAACACAGGTTATCCTTCAATTAATGAGAGAGCTTAGTGTGTAATAGGACAAAGGTTATCCTTCAATTAATGCGAGAGCTAAGTGTGTAATAGGACACAGGTTATCTTTCAATTAATGCAAGAGCTAAGTGTGTAATAGGACAAAGGTTATCCTTCAATTAATGCGAGAGCTAATTGTGTAATAGAACACAGGTTATCCTTCAATTAATGCGAGAGCTAAGTGTGTGATAGGACACAGGTTATCCTTCAATTAATGCGAGAGCTAAGTGTGTAATAGGACACAGGGTATCCTTCAATTAATGCGTGAGCTAATTGTGTAATAGAACACAGGTTATCCTTCAATTAATGCGAGAGCTAAGTGTGTAATAGAACACAGGTTATCCTTCAATTAATGCGAGAGCTAAGTGTGTGATAGGACACAGGTTATCCTTCAATTAATGCGAGAGCTAAGTGTATAATAGGACACAGGTTATCCTTTAATTAATGCGAGAGCTAAGTGTGTGATAAACACAGGTTATCCTTCAATTAATGCGAGAGCTAATTGTGTAATAGAACACAGGTTATCTTTCAATTAATGCAAGAGCTAAGTGTGTAATAGGACAAAGGTTATCCTTCAATTAATGCGAGAGCTAATTGTGTAATAGAACAAAGGTTATCCTTCAATTAATGCGAGAGATAAGTGTGTGATAGGACACAGGTTATCCTTCAATTAATGCGAAAGCTAAGTGTGTAATAGGACACAGGGTATCCTTCAATTAATGCGAGAGCTAATTGTGTAATAGAACACAGGTTATCCTTCAATTAATGCGAGAGCTAAGTGTGTGATAGGACACATTTTATCCTTCAATTAATGCGAGAGCTAAGTGTGTAATAGAACACAGGTTATCCTTCAATTAATGCGAGAGCTAAGTGTTTAATAGAACACAGGTTATCCTTCAATTAATGCGAGAGCTAAGTGTGTGATAGGACAAAGGTTATCCTTCAATTAATGGGAGAGCTAATTGTGTAATAGAACACAGGTTATCCTTCAATTAATGCGAGAGCTAAGTGTGTAATAGGAAAAAGATTATCCTTCAATTAATGCGAGAGCTAAGTGTGTAATAGGACACAGGTTATCCTTCAATTAATGCCTGAGCTAAGTGTGTAATAGAACACAGGTTATCTTTCAATTAATGCAAGAGCTAAGTGTGTAATAGGACAAAGGTTATCCTTCAATTAATGCGAGAGCTAAGTGTGTAATAGGACACAGGTTATCCTTCAATTAATGCGAGAGCAAAGTGTGTAATAGGATAAAGGTTATCCTTCAATTAATGCGAAAGCTAATTGTGTAATAGAACACAGGTTATCCTTCAATTAATGCGAGAGCTAAGTGTGTGATAGGACACCGGTTATCCTTCAATTAAATCGAGAGCTAAGTGTGTAATTAAACACAGGTTATCCTTCAATTAATGTGAGAGCTAAGTGTGTAATAGGACAAAGGTTATCCTCCAATTAATGCGAGAGCTAAGTGTGTGATAGGACACAGGTTACCTTTCCATTAATGCGAGAGCTAAGTGTGTAATAGGACACAGGTTATCCTTCAATTAATTCGAGAGCTAAGTGTGTAATAGGACAAAGGTTATCCTTCAATTAATGCGAGAGCTAATTGTGTAATAGAACACAGGTTATCCTTGAATTAATGCGAGAGCTAAGTGTGTGATAGGACACAGGTTATCCTTCAATTAATGCGAGAGCTAGGTGTGTAATAGGACACAGGTTATCCTTCAATTAATGCGAGAGCTAAGTGTGTGATAGGACACAGGTTATCCTTCAATTAATGCGAGAGCTAATTGTGTAATAGAACACAGGTTATCTTTCAATTAATGCAAGAGCTAAGTGTGTAATAGGACAAAGGTTATCCTTCAATTAATGCGAGAGCTAAGTGTGTAATAGGACACAGGTTACCCTTCAATTAATGCGAGAGCTAAGTGTTTAATAGAACACAGGTTATCCTTCAATTAATGCGAGAGCTAAGTGTGTAATAGGACAAAGATTATCCTTCAATCAATACGAGAGCTAAGAGTGTGATAGGCAAAGGTTATCCTTCAATTAATGCGAGAGCTAAGTGTGTAATAGGACAAAGGTTATCCTTCAATTAATGCGAGAGCTAATTGTGTAATAGAACACAGGTTATCCTTCAATTAATGCGAGAGCTAAGTGTGTGATAGGACTCAGGTTAGCCTTCAATTAATGCGAGAGCTAAGTGTTTAATAGGACACAGGTTATCCTTCAATTAATGCGAGAGCTAAGTGTGTGATAAACACAGGTTATCCTTCAATTAATGCGAGAGCTAATTGTGTAATAGAACACAGGTTATCTTTCAATTAATGCAAGAGCTAAGTGTGTAATAGGACAAAGGTTATCCTTCAATTAATGCGAGAGCTAATTGTGTAATAGAACACAGGTTATCCTTCAATTAATGCGAGAGCTAAGTGTGTGATAGGACACAGGTTATCCTTCAATTAATGCGAGAGCTAAGTGTGTAATAGAACACACGTTATCCTTCAATTAATGCGAGAGCTAAGTGTTTAATAGAACACAGGTTATCCTTCAATTAATGCGAGAGCTAAGTGTGTGATAGGACAAAGGTTATCCTTCAATTAATGGGAGAGCTAATTGTGTAATAGAACACAGGTTATCCTTTAATTAATGCGAGAGCAAAGTGTGTAATAGGAAAAAGATTATCCTTCAATTAATGCGAGAGCTAATTGTGTAATAGAACACAGGTTATCCTTCAATTAATGCGAGAGCTAAGTGTGTGATAGGACACAGGTTATCCTTCAATTAATGCTAGAGCTAATTGTGTAATAGACCACAGGTTATCCTTCAATTAATGCGAGAGCTAATTGTGTAATAGAACACAGGTTATCCTTCAATTAATGCGAGAGCTAAGTGTGTGATAGGACACAGGTTATCCTTCAATTAATGCGAGAGCTAAGTGTGTAATAGGACACAGGTTATCCTTTAATTAATGCGAGAGCTAAGTGTGTAATAGAACACAGGTTATCTTTCAATTAATGCAAGAGCTAAGTGTGTAATAGGACAAAAGTTATCCTTCAATTAATGCGAGAGCAAATTGGGTAATAGAACACAGGTTATCCTTCAATTAATGCGAGAGCTAAGAGTGTGATAGGACAAAGGTTATCCTCCAATTAATGCGAGAGCTAAGTGTGTAATAGGACAAAGGTTATCCTTCAATTAATGCGAGAGCTAAGTGTGTAATAGGACACAGGTTATATTCCAATTAATGCGAGAGCTAATTGTGTAATAGGACACAGGTTATCCTTCAATTAATGTGAGAGCTAAGTGTGTAATAGGACAAAGGTTATCCTCCAATTAATGCGAGAGCTAAGTGTGTGATAGGACACAGGTTATCCTTCCATTAATGCGAGAGCTAAGTGTGTAATAAAACACAGGTTATCCTTCAATTAATGTGAGAGCTAAGTGTGTAATAGGACAAAGGTTATCCTTCAATTAATGCGAGAGCTAAGTGTGTAATAGGAAAAAGATTATCCTTCAATTAATGCGAGAGCTAAGTGTGTAATAGAACACAGGTTATCCTTCAATTAATGCGAGAGCTAAGTGTGTAATAGGACAAAGGTTATCCTTCAATTAATGCGAGAGCTAATTGTGTAATAGAACACAGGTTATCCTTCAATTAATGCGAGAGCTAAGTGTGTGATAGGACACAGGTTATCCTTCAATTAATGCGAGAGCTAGGTGTGTAATAGGACACAGGTTATCCTTCAATTAATGCGAGAGCTAAGTGTGTGATAGGACACAGGTTATCCTTCAATTAATGCGAGAGCTAATTGTGTAATAGAACACAGGTTATCTTTCAATTAATGCAAGAGCTAAGTGTGTAATAGGACAAAGGTTATCCTTCAATTAATGCGAGAGCTAAGTGTGTAATAGGACACAGGTTATCCTTCAATTAATGCGAGAGCAAAGTGTGTAATAGGATAAAGGTTATCCTTCAATTAATGCGAAAGCTAATTGTGTAATAGAACACAGGTTATCCTTCAATTAATGCGAGAGCTAAGTGTGTGATAGGACACCGGTTATCCTTCAATTAAATCGAGAGCTAAGTGTGTAATTAAACACAGGTTATCCTTCAATTAATGTGAGAGCTAAGTGTGTAATAGGACAAAGGTTATCCTCCAATTAATGCGAGAGCTAAGTGTGTAATAGAACACAGGTTATCCTTCAATTAATGCAAGAGCTAAGTGTGTGATAGGACACAGGTTATCCTTCAATTAATGCGAGAGCTAGGTGTGTAATAGGACACAGGTTATCCTTCAATTAATGCGAGAGCTAAGTGTGTGATAGGACACAGGTTATCCTTCAATTAATGCGAGAGCTAATTGTGTAATAGAACACAGGTTATCTTTCAATTAATGCAAGAGCTAAGTGTGTAATAGGACAAAGGTTATCCTTCAATTAATGCGAGAGCTAAGTGTGTAATAGGACACAGGTTACCCTTCAATTAATGCGAGAGCTAAGTGTTAAATAGAACACAGGTTATCCTTCAATTAATGCGAGAGCTAAGTGTGTAATAGGACAAAGATTATCCTTCAATCAATACGAGAGCTAAGAGTGTGATAGGCAAAGGTTATCCTTCAATTAATGCGAGAGCTAAGTGTGTAATAGGACAAAGGTTATCCTTCAATTAATGCGAGAGCTAATTGTGTAATAGAACACAGGTTATCCTTCAATTAATGCGAGAGCTAAGTGTGTGATAGGACTCAGGTTAGCCTTCAATTAATGCGAGAGCTAAGTGTGTAATAGGACACAGGTTATCCTTCAATTAATGCGAGAGCTAAGTGTGTGATAAACACAGGTTATCCTTCAATTAATGCGAGAGCTAATTGTGTAATAGAACACAGGTTATCTTTCAATTAATGCAAGATCTAAGTGTGTAATAGGACAAAGGTTATCCTTCAATTAATGCGAGAGCTAATTGTGTAATAGAACACAGGTTATCCTTCAATTAATGCGAGAGCTAAGTGTGTGATAGGACACAGGTTATCCTTCAATTAATGCGAAAGCTAAGTGTGTAATAGAACACAGGTTATCCTTCAATTAATGCGAGAGCTAAGTGTTTAAAAGAACACAGGTTATCCTTCAATTAATGCGAGAGCTAAGTGTGTGATAGGACAAAGGTTATCCTTCAATTAATGGGAGAGCTAATTGTGTAATAGAACACAGGTTATCCTTTAATTAATGCGAGATCAAAGTGTGTAATAGGAAAAAGATTATCCTTCAATTAATGCGAGAGCTAAGTGTGTAATAGGACACAGGTTATCCTTCAATTAATGCCAGAGCTAAGTGTGTAATAGAACACAGGTTATCTTTCAATTAATGCAAGAGCTAAGTGTGTAATAGGACAAAGGTTATCCTTCAATTAATGCGAGAGCTAATTGTGTAATAGAACACAGGTTATCCTTCAATTAATGCGAGAGCAAAGTGTGTGATAGGACACAGGTTATCCTTCAATTAATGCGAGAGCTAATTGTGTAATAGACCACAGGTTATCCTTCAATTAATGCGAGAGCTAATTGTGTAATAGAACACAGGTTATCCTTCAATTAATGCGAGAGCTAAGTGTGTGATAGGACACAGGTTATCCTTCAATTAATGCGAGAGCTAAGTGTGTAATAGGACACAGGTTATCCTTCAATTAATGCGAGAGCTAAGTGTGTAATAGAACACAGGTTATCTTTCAATTAATGCAAGAGCTAAGTGTGTAATAGGACAAAAGTTATCCTTCAATTAATGCGAGAGCAAATTGTGTAATAGAACACAGGTTATCCTTCAATTAATGCGAGAGCTAAGAGTGTGATAGGACAAAGGTTATCCTCCAATTAATGCGAGAGCTAAGTGTGTAATAGGACAAAGGTTATCCTTCAATTAATGCGAGAGCTAAGTGTGTAATAGGACACAGGTTATCCTCCAATTAATGCGAGAGCTAATTGTTTAATAGGACACAGGTTATCCTTCAATTAATGCGAGAGCTAAGTGTGTAATAGGACACAGGTTATCCTTCAATTAATGCGAGAGCTAAGAGTGTGATAGGACAAAGGTTATCCTCCAATTAAAGCGAGAGCTAAGTGTGTGATAGGACACAGGTTATCCTTCAATTAATGCGAGAGCTAAGTGTGTAATAGAACACAGGTTATCCTTCAATTAAAGCGAGAGCTAAGTGTTTAATAGAACACAGGTTATCCTTCAATTAATGCGAGAGCTAAGTGTGTGATAGGACAAAGATTATCCTTCAATTAATGCGAGAGCTAAGTGTGTAATAGGACACAGGTTATCCTTCAAGTAATGCGAGAGCTAAGTGTTTAATAGAACACAGGTTATCCTTCAATTAATGCGAGAGCTAAGTAGGTAATAGAACACAGGTTATCCTTCAATTAATGAGAGAGCTTAGTGTGTAATAGGACAAAAGTTATCCTTCAATTAATGCGAGAGCTAATTGTGTAATAGGACACAGGTTATCTTTCAATTAATGCAAGAGCTAAGTGTATAATAGGACAAAGGTTATCCTTCAATTAATGCAAGAGCTAATTGTGTAATAGAACACAGGTTATCCTTCAATTAATGCGAGAGCTAAGTGTGTGATAGGACACAGGTTATCCTTCAATTAATGCGAGAGCTAAGTGTGTAATAGGACACAGGGTATCCTTCAATTAATGCGAGAGCTAATTGTGTAATAGAACACAGGTTATCCTTCAATTAATGCGAGAGCTAAGTGTGTGATAGGACACAGGTTATCCTTCAATTGAAGCGAGAGCTAATTGTGTAATAGGACACAGGTTATCCTTCAATTAAAGCGAGAGCTAATTGTGTAATAGAACACAGGTTAGCCTTCAATTAATGCGAGAGCTAAGTGTGTGATAGGACACAGGTTATCCTTCAATTAATGCGAGAGCTAAGTGTGTAATAGGACACAGGTTATCCTTCAATTAATGCGAGAGCTAAGTGTGTAATAGAACACAGGTTATCTTTCAATTAATGCAAGAGCTAAGTGTGTAATAGGACAAAGGTTATCCATCAATTAATGCGAGAGCAAATTGTGTAATAGAACACAGGTTATCCTTCAATTAATGCGAGAGCTAAGAGTGTGATAGGACAAAGGTTATCCTCCAATTAATGCGAGAGCTAAGTGTGTAATAGGACAAAGGTTATCCTTTAATTAATGCGAGAGCTAAGTGTGTAATACCACATAGGTTATCCTCCAATTAATGCGAGAGCTAATTGTGTAAAAGGACACAGGTTATCCTTCAATTAATGCGAGAGCTAAGTGTGTAATAAAACACAGGTTATCCTTCAATTAATGCGAGAGCTAAGTGTGTAATAGGACACAGGTTATCCTCCAATTAATGCGAGAGCTAATTGTGTAATAGGACACAGGTTATCCTTTAATTAATGCGAGAGCTAAGTGTGTAATAGGACACAGGTTATCCTTCAATTAAGGCGAGAGCTAAGAGTATGATAGGACAAAGGTTATCCTCCAATTAATGCGAGAACTAAGTGTGTAATAGGACAAAGGTTATCCTTCAATTAATGCGAGAGCTAAGTGTGTAATAGAACACAGGTTATCCTTTAATTAATGCAAGAGCTAAGTGTTTAATAGAACACAGGTTATCCTTCAATTAATGCGAGAGCTAAGTGTGTGATAGGACAAAGATTATCCTTCAATTAATGCGAGAGCTAAGTGTGTAATAGGACACAGGTTATCCTTCAATTAATGCGAGAGCTAATTGTGTAATAGGACACAGGTTATCCTTCAATTAATGCGAGAGCTAATTGTGTAATAGAACACAGGTTATCCTTCAATTAATGCGAGAGCTAAGTGTGTGATAGGACACAGGTTATCCTTCAATTAATGCGAGAGCTAAGTGTGTAATAGGACACAGGTTATCCTTCAATTAATGCGAGAGCTAAGTGTGTAATAGAACACAGGTTATCTTTCAATTAATGCAAGAGCTAAGTGTGTAATAGGACAAAGGTTATCCTTCAATTAATGCGAGAGCAAATTGTGTAATAGAACACAGGTTATCCTTCAATTAATGCGAGAGCTAAGAGTGTGATAGGACAAAGGTTATCCTCCAATTAATGCGAGAGCTAAGTGTGTAATAGGACAAAGGTTATCCTTCAATTAATGCGAGAGCTAAGTGTGTAATAGGACACAGGTTATCCTCCAATTAATGCGAGAGCTAATTGTGTAATAGGACACAGGTTATCCTTCAATTAATGCGAGAGCTAAGTGTGTAATAGGACACAGGTTATCCTTCAATTAATGCGAGAGCTAAGAGTGTGATAGGACAAAGGTTATCCTCCAATTAATGCGAGAGCTAAGTGTGTAATAGGACAAAGGTTATCCTTCAATTAATGCCAGAGCTAAGTGTGTAATAGAACACAGGTTATCCTTCAATTAATGCGAGAGCTAAGTGTTTAATAGAACACAGGTTATCCTTCAATTAATGCGAGAGCTAAGTGTGTAATAGAACACAGGTTATCCTTCAATTAATGCGAGAGCTAAGTGTGTAATAGGACACAGGTTATCCTTCAATTAATGCGAGAGCTAAGTGTGTAATAGGACACAGGTTATCCTCCGAATAATGCGAGAGCTAATTGTGTAATAGGACACAGGTTATCCTTCAATTAATGCGAGAGCTAAGTGTGTAATAGGACACAGGTTATCCTTCAATTAATGCGAGAGCTAAGAGTGTGATAGGACAAAGGTTATCCTCCAATTAATGCGAGAGCTAAGTGTGTAATAGGACAAAGGTTATCCTTCAATTAATGCGAGAGCTAAGTGTGTAATAGAACACAGGTTATCCTTCAATTAATGCGAGAGCTAAGTGTTTAATAGAAAACAGGTTATCCTTCAATTAATGCGAGAGCTAAGTGTGTGATAGGACAAAGATTATCCTTCAATTAATGCGAGAGCTAAGTGTGTAATAGGACACAGGTTATCCTTCAATTAATGCGAGAGCTAAGTGTTTAATAGAACACAGGTTATCCTTCAATTAATGCGAGAGCTAAGTAGGTAATAGAACACAGGTTATCCTTCAATTAATGAGAGAGCTTAGTGTGTAATACGACAAAGGTTATCCTTCAATTAATGCGAGAGCTAATTGTGTAATAGGACACAGGTTATCTTTCAATTAATGCAAGAGCTAAGTGTGTAATAGGACAAAGGTTATCCTTCAATTAATGCGAGAGCTAATTGTGTAATAGAACACAGGTTATCCTTCAATTAATGCGAGAGCTAAGTGTGTGATAGGACACAGGTTATCCTTCAATTAATGCGAGAGCTAATTGTGTAATAGGACACAGGTTATCCTTCAATTAATGCGAGAGCTAATTGTGTAATAGAACACAGGTTAGCCTTCAATTAATGCGAGAGCTAAGTGTGTGATAGGACACAGGTTATCCTTCAATTAATGCGAGAGCTAAGTGTGTAATAGGACACAGGTTATCCTTCAATTAATGCGAGAGCTAAGTGTGTAATAGAACACAGGTTATCTTTCAATTAATGCAAGAGCTAAGTGTGTAATAGGACAAAGGTTATCCTTCAATTAATGCGAGAGCAAATTGTGTAATAGAACACAGGTTATCCTTCAATTAATGCGAGAGCTAAGAGTGTGATAGGACAAAGTTTATCCTCCAATTAATGCGAGAGCTGAGTGTGTAATAGGACAAAGGTTATCCTTTGAATAAAGCGAGAGCTAAGTGTGTAATATGACATAGGTTATCCTCCATTTAATGCGAGAGCTAATTGTGTAATAGGACACAGGTTATCCTTCAATTAATGCGAGAGCTAAGTGTGTAATAAAACACAGGTTATCCTTCAATTAATGCGAGAGCTAAGTGTGTAATAGGACACAGGTTATCCTCCAATTAATGCGAGAGCTAATTGTGTAATAGGACACAGGTTATCCTTCAATTAATGCGAGAGCTAAGTGTGTAATAGGACACAGGTTATCCTTCAATTAATGCGAGAGCTAAGAGTATGATAGGACAAAGGTTATCCTCCAATTAATGCGAGAGCTAAGTGTGTAATAGGACAAAGGTTATCCTTCAATTAATGCGAGAGCTAAGTGTGTAATAGAACACAGGTTATCCTTTAATTAATGCGAGAGCTAAGTGTTTAATAGAACACAGGTTATCCTTTAATTAATGCGAGAGCTAAGTGTGTGATAGGACAAAGATTATCCTTCAATTAATGCGAGAGCTAAGTGTGTAATAGGACACAGGTTATCCTTCAATTAATGCGAGAGCTAATTGTGTAATAGGACACAGGTTATCCTTCAATTAATGCGAGAGCTAATTGTGTAATAGAACACAGGTTATCCTTCAATTAATGCGAGAGCTAAGTGTGTGATAGGACACAGGTTATCCTTCAATTAATGCGAGAGCTAAGTGTGTAATAGGACACAGGTTATCCTTCAATTAATGCGAGAGCTAAGTGTGTAATAGAACACAGGTTATCTTTCAATTAATGCAAGAGCTAAGTGTGTAATAGGACAAAGGTTATCCTTCAATTAATGCGAGAGAAAATTGTGTAATAGAACACAGGTTATCCTTCAATTAATGCGAGAGCTAAGAGTGTGATAGGACAAAGGTTATCCTCCAATTAATGCGAGAGCTAAGTGTGTAATAGGACAAAGGTTATCTTTCAATTAATGCGAGAGCTAAGTGTGTAATAGGACACAGGTTATCCTCCAATTAATGCGAGAGCTAATTGTGTAATAGGACACAGGTTATCCTTCAATTAATGCGAGAGCTAAGTGTGTAATAGGACACAGGTTATCCTTTAATTAATGCGAGAGCTAAGAGTGTGATAGGACAAAGGTTATCCTCCAATTAATGCGAGAGCTAAGTGTGTAATAGGACAAAGGTTATCCTTCAATTAATGCGAGAGCTAAGTGTGTAATAGAACACAGGTTATCCTTCAATTAATGCGAGAGCTAAGTGTTTAATAGAACACAGGTTAACCTTCAATTAATGCGAGAGCTAAGTGTGTGATAGGACAAAGATTATCCTTCAATTAATGCGAGAGCTAAGTGTGTAATAGGACACAGGTTATCCTTCAATTAATGCGAGAGCTAATTGTGTAATAGGACACAGGTTATCCTTCAATTAATGCGAGAGCTAATTGTGTAATAGAACACAGGTTATCCTTCAATTAATGCGAGAGCTAAGTGTGTGATAGGACACAGGTTATCCTTCAATTAATGCGAGAGCTAAGTGTGTAATAGGACACAGGTTATCCTCCAATTAATGCGAGAGCTAATTGTGTAATAGGACACAGGTTATCCTTTAATTAATGCGAGAGCTAAGTGTGTAATAGGACACAGGTTATCCTTCAATTAATGCGAGAGCTAAGAGTATGATAGGACAAAGGTTATCCTCCAATTAATGCGAGAGCTAAGTGTGTAATAGGACAAAGGTTATCCTTCAATTAATGGGAGAGCTAAGTGTGTAATAGAACACAGGTTATCCTTTAATTAATGCGAGAGCTAAGTGTTTAATAGAACACAGGTTATCCTTCAATTAATGCGAGAGCTAAGTGTGTGATAGGACAAAGATTATCCTTCAATTAATGCGAGAGCTAAGTGTGTAATAGGACACAGGTTATCCTTCAATTAATGCGAGAGCTAAGTGTGTAATAGAACACAGGTTATCCTTCAATTAATGCGAGAGCTAAGTAGGTAATAGAACACAGGTTATCCTTCAATTAATGAGAGAGCTTAGTGTGTAATAGGACACAGGTTATCCTTCAATTAATGCGAGAGCTAAGTGTGTAATAGGACACAGGTTATCCTCCGAATAATGCGAGAGCTAATTGTGTAATAGGACACAGGTTATCCTTCAATTAATGCGAGAGCTAAGTGTGTAATAGGACACAGGTTATCCTTCAATTAATGCGAGAGCTAAGAGTGTGATAGGACAAAGGTTATCCTCCAATTAATGCGAGAGCTAAGTGTGTAATAGGACAAAGGTTATCCTTCAATTAATGCGAGAGCTAAGTGTGTAATAGAACACAGGTTATCCTTCAATTAATGCGAGAGCTAAGTGTTTAATAGAAAACAGGTTATCCTTCAATTAATGCGAGAGCTAAGTGTGTGATAGGACAAAGATTATCCTTCAATTAATGCGAGAGCTAAGTGTGTAATAGGACACAGGTTATCCTTCAATTAATGCGAGAGCTAAGTGTTTAATAGAACACAGGTTATCCTTCAATTAATGCGAGAGCTAAGTAGGTAATAGAACACAGGTTATCCTTCAATTAATGAGAGAGCTTAGTGTGTAATACGACAAAGGTTATCCTTCAATTAATGCGAGAGCTAATTGTGTAATAGGACACAGGTTATCTTTCAATTAATGCAAGAGCTAAGTGTGTAATAGGACAAAGGTTATCCTTCAATTAATGCGAGAGCTAATTGTGTAATAGAACACAGGTTATCCTTCAATTAATGCGAGAGCTAAGTGTGTGATAGGACACAGGTTATCCTTCAATTAATGCGAGAGCTAATTGTGTAATAGGACACAGGTTATCCTTCAATTAATGCGAGAGCTAATTGTGTAATAGAACACAGGTTAGCCTTCAATTAATGCGAGAGCTAAGTGTGTGATAGGACACAGGTTATCCTTCAATTAATGCGAGAGCTAAGTGTGTAATAGGACACAGGTTATCCTTCAATTAATGCGAGAGCTAAGTGTGTAATAGAACACAGGTTATCTTTCAATTAATGCAAGAGCTAAGTGTGTAATAGGACAAAGGTTATCCTTCAATTAATGCGAGAGCAAATTGTGTAATAGAACACAGGTTATCCTTCAATTAATGCGAGAGCTAAGAGTGTGATAGGACAAAGTTTATCCTCCAATTAATGCGAGAGCTAAGTGTGTAATAGGACAAAGGTTATCCTTTGAATAAAGCGAGAGCTAAGTGTGTAATATGACATAGGTTATCCTCCAATTAATGCGAGAGCTAATTGTGTAATAGGACACAGGTTATCCTTCAATTAATGCGAGAGCTAAGTGTGTAATAAAACACAGGTTATCCTTCAATTAATGCGAGAGCTAAGTGTGTAATAGGACACAGGTTATCCTCCAATTAATGCGAGAGCTAATTGTGTAATAGGACACAGGTTATCCTTCAATTAATGCAAGAGCTAAGTGTGTAATAGGACACAGGTTATCCTTCAATTAATGCGAGAGCTAAGAGTATGATAGGACAAAGGTTATCCTCCAATTAATGCGAGAGCTAAGTGTGTAATAGGACAAAGGTTATCCTTCAATTAATGCGAGAGCTAAGTGTGTAATAGAACACAGGTTATCCTTTAATTAATGCGAGAGCTAAGTGTTTAATAGAACACAGGTTATCCTTTAATTAATGCGAGAGCTAAGTGTGTGATAGGACAAAGATTATCCTTCAATTAATGCGAGAGCTAAGTGTGTAATAGGACACAGGTTATCCTTCAATTAATGCGAGAGCTAATTGTGTAATAGGACACAGGTTATCCTTCAATTAATGCGAGAGCTAATTGTGTAATAGAACACAGGTTATCCTTCAATTAATGCGAGAGCTAAGTGTGTGATAGGACACAGGTTATCCTTCAATTAATGCGAGAGAAAGTGTGTAATAGGACACAGGTTATCCTTCAATTAATGCGAGAGCTAAGTGTGTAATAGAACACAGGTTATCTTTCAATTAATGCAAGAGCTAAGTGTGTAATAGGACAAAGGTTATCCTTCAATTAATGCGAGAGAAAATTGTGTAATAGAACACAGGTTATCCTTCAATTAATGCGAGAGCTAAGAGTGTGATAGGACAAAGGTTATCCTCCAATTAATGCGAGAGCTAAGTGTGTAATAGGACAAAGGTTATCCTTCAATTAATGCGAGAGCTAAGTGTGTAATAGGACACAGGTTATCCTCAAATTAATGCGAGAGCTAATTGTGTAATAGGACACAGGTTATCCTTCAATTAATGCGAGAGCTAAGTGTGTAATAGGACACAGGTTATCCTTTAATTAATGCGAGAGCTAAGAGTGTGATAGGACAAAGGTTATCCTCCAATTAATGCGAGAGCTAAGTGTGTAATAGGACAAAGGTTATCCTTCAATTAATGCGAGAGCTAAGTGTGTAATAGAACACAGGTTATCCTTCAATTAATGCGAGAGCTAAGTGTTTAATAGAACACAGGTTATCCTTCAATTAATGCGAGAGCTAAGTGTGTGATAGGACAAAGATTATCCTTCAATTAATGCGAGAGCTAAGTGTGTAATAGGACACAGGTTATCCTTCAATTAATGCGAGAGCTAATTGTGTAATAGGACACAGGTTATCCTTCAATTAATGCGAGAGCTAATTGTGTAATAGAACACAGGTTATCCTTCAATTAATGCGAGAGCTAAGTGTGTGATAGGACACAGGTTATCCTTCAATTAATGCGAGAGCTAAGTGTGTAATAGGACACAGGTTATCCTCCAATTAATGCGAGAGCTAATTGTGTAATAGGACACAGGTTATCCTTTAATTAATGCGAGAGCTAAGTGTGTAATAGGACACAGGTTATCCTTCAATTAATGCGAGAGCTAAGAGTATGATAGGACAAAGGTTATCCTCCAATTAATGCGAGAGCTAAGTGTGTAATAGGACAAAGGTTATCCTTCAATTAATGAGAGAGCTAAGTGTGTAATAGAACACAGGTTATCCTTTAATTAATGCGAGAGCTAAGTGTTTAATAGAACACAGGTTATCCTTCAATTAATGCGAGAGCTAAGTGTGTGATAGGACAAAGATTATCCTTCAATTAATGCGATAGCTAAGTGTGTAATAGGACACAGGTTATCCTTCAATTAATGCGAGAGCTAAGTGTGTAATAGAACACAGGTTATCCTTCAATTAATGCGAGAGCTAAGTAGGTAATAGAACACAGGTTATCCTTCAATTAATGAGAGAGCTTAGTGTGTAATAGGACAAAGGTTATCCTTCAATTAATGCGAGAGATAATTGTGTAATAGGACACAGGTTATCTTTCAATTAATGCAAGAGCTAAGTGTGTAATAGGACAAAGGTTATCCTTCAATTAATGCGAGAGCTAATTGTGTAATAGAACACAGGTTATCCTTCAATTAATGCGAGAGCTAAGTGTGTGATAGGACACAGGTTATCCTTCAATTAATGCGAGAGCTAAGTGTGTAATAGGACACAGGGTATCCTTCAATTAATGCGAGAGCTAATTGTGTAATAGAACACAGGTTATCCTTCAATTAATGCGAGAGCTAAGTGTGTGATAGGACACAGGTTATCCTTCAATTAATGCGAGAGCTAATTGTGTAATAGGACACAGGTTATCCTTCAATTAATGCGAGAGCTAATTGTGTAATAGAACACAGGTTAGCCTTCAATTAATGCGAGAGCTAAGTGTGTGATAGGACAAAGATTATCCTTCAATCAATACGAGAGCTAAGAGTGTGATAGGCAAAGGTTATCCTTCAATTAATGCGAGAGCTAATTGTGTAATAGACCACAGGTTATCCTTCAATTAATGCGAGAGCTAATTGTGTAATAGAACACAGGTTATCCTTCAATTAATGCGAGAGCTAAGTGTGTGATAGGACACAGGTTATCCTTCAATTAATGCGAGAGCTAAGTGTGTAATAGGACACAGGTTATCCTTTAATTAATGCGAGAGCTAAGTGTGTAATAGAACACAGGTTATCTTTCAATTAATGCAAGAGCTAAGTGTGTAATAGGACAAAAGTTATCCTTCAATTAATGCGAGAGCAAATTGTGTAATAGAACACAGGTTATCCTTCAATTAATGCGAGAGCTAATTGTGTAATAGACCACAGGTTATCCTTCAATTAATGCGAGAGCTAAGTGTGTAATAGGACAAAGGTTATCCTTCAATTAATGCGAGAGCTAAGTGTGTAATAGGACACAGGTTATCCTCCAATTAATGCGAGAGCTAATTGTGTAATAGGACACAGGTTATCCTTCAATTAATGTGAGAGCTAAGTGTGTAATAGGACAAAGGTTATCCTCCAATTAATGTGAGAGCTAAGTGTGTGATAGGACACAGGTTATCCTTCCATTAATGCGAGAGCTAAGTGTGTAATAAAACACAGGTTATCCTTCAATTAATGTGAGAGCTAAGTGTGTAATAGGACAAAGGTTATCCTTCAATTAATGCGAGAGCTAAGTGTGTAATAGGAAAAAGATTATCCTTCAATTAATGCGAGAGCTAAGTGTGTAATAGAACACAGGTTATCCTTCAATTAATGCGAGAGCTAAGTGTGTAATAGGACAAAGGTTATCCTTCAATTAATGCGAGAGCTAATTGTGTAATAGAACACAGGTTATCCTTCAATTAATGCAAGAGCTAAGTGTGTGATAGGACACAGGTTATCCTTCAATTAATGCGAGAGCTAGGTGTGTAATAGGACACAGGTTATCCTTCAATTAATGCGAGAGCTAAGTGTGTGATAGGACACAGGTTATCCTTCAATTAATGCGAGAGCTAATTGTGTAATAGAACACAGGTTATCTTTCAATTAATGCAAGAGCTAAGTGTGTAATAGGACAAAGGTTATCCTTCAATTAATGCGAGAGCTAAGTGTGTAATAGGACACAGGTTATCCTTCAATTAATGCGAGAGCAAAGTGTGTAATAGGATAAAGGTTATCCTTCAATTAATGCGAAAGCTAATTGTGTAATAGAACACAGGTTATCCTTCAATTAATGCGAGAGCTAGGTGTGTGATAGGACACCGGTTATCCTTCAATTAAATCAAGAGCTAAGTGTGTAATTAAACACAGGTTATCCTTCAATTAATGTGAGAGCTAAGTGTGTAATAGGACAAAGGTTATCCTCCAATTAATGCGAAGGCTAAGTGTGTGATAGGACACAGGTTACCTTTCCATTAATGCGAGAGCTAAGTGTGTAATAGGACACAGGTTATCCTTCAATTAATGCGAGAGCTAAGTGTGTAATAGGACAAAGGTTATCCTTCAATTAATGCGAGAGCTAATTGTGTAATAGAACACAGGTTATCCTTGAATTAATGCGAGAGCTAAGTGTGTGATAGGACACAGGTTATCCTTCAATTAATGCGAGAGCTAAGTGTGTAATAGGACACAGGTTATCCTTCAATTAATGCGAGAGCTAAGTGTGTGATAGGACACAGGTTATCCTTCAATTAATGCGAGAGCTAATTGTGTAATAGAACAAAGGTTATCTTTCAATTAATGCAAGAGCTAAGTGTGTAATAGGACAAAGGTTATCCTTCAATTAATGCGAGAGCTAAGTGTGTAATAGGACACAGGTTACCCTTCAATTAATGCGAGAGCTAAGTGTTTAATAGAACACAGGTTATCCTTCAATTAATGCGAGAGCTAAGTGTGTAATAGGACAAAGATTATCCTTCAATCAATACGAGAGCTAAGAGTGTGATAGGCAAAGGTTATCCTTCAATTAATGCGAGAGCTAAGTGTGTAATAGGACAAAGGTTATCCTTCAATTAATGCGAGAGCTAATTGTGTAATAGAACACAGGTTATCCTTCAATTAATGCGAGAGCTAAGTGTGTGATAGGACTCAGGTTAGCCTTCAATTAATGCGAGAGCTAAGTGTGTAATAGGACACAGGTTATCCTTCAATTAATGCGAGAGCTAAGTGTGTGATAAACACAGGTTATCCTTCAATTAATGCGAGAGCTAATTGTGTAATAGAACACAGGTTATCTTTCAATTAATGCAAGAGCTAAGTGTGTAATAGGACAAAGGTTATCCTTCAATTAATGCGAGAGCTAATTGTGTAATAGAACACAGGTTATCCTTCAATTAATGCGAGAGCTAAGTGTGTGATAGGACACAGGTTATCCTTCAATTAATGCGAGAGCTAAGTGTGTAATAGAACACAGGTTATCCTTCAATTAATGCGAGAGCTAAGTGTTTAAAAGAACACAGGTTATCCTTCAATTAATGCGAGAGCTAAGTGTGTGATAGGACAAAGGTTATCCTTCAATTAATGGGAGAGCTAATTGTGTAATAGAACACAGGTTATCCTTTAATTAATGCGAGATCAAAGTGTGTAATAGGAAAAAGATTATCCTTCAATTAATGCGAGAGCTAAGTGTGTAATAGGACACAGGTTATCCTTCAATTAATGCCAGAGCTAAGTGTGTAATAGAACACAGGTTATCTTTCAATTAATGCAAGAGCTAAGTGTGTTATAGGAGAAAGGTTATCCTTCAATTAATGCGAGAGCTAATTGTGTAAGAGAACACAGGTTATCCTTCAATTAATGCGAGAGCTAAGTGTGTGATAGGACACAGGTTATCCTTCAATTAATGCGAGAGCTAATTGTGTAATAGACCACAGGTTATCCTTCAATTAATGCGAGAGCTAATTGTGTAATAGAACACAGGTTATCCTTCAATTAATGCGAGAGCTAAGTGTGTGATAGGACACAGGTTATCCTTCAATTAATGCGAGAGCTAAGTGTGTAATAGGACACAGGTTATCCTTCAATTAATGCGAGAGCTAAGTGTGTAATAGAACACAGGTTATCTTTCAATTAATGCAAGAGCTAAGTGTGTAATAGGACAAAAGTTATCCTTCAATTAATGCGAGAGCAAATTGTGTAATAGAACACAGGTTATCCTTCAATTAATGCGAGAGCTAAGAGTGTGATAGGACAAAGGTTATCCTCCAATTAATGCGAGAGCTAAGTGTGTAATAGGACAAAGGTTATCCTTCAATTAATGCGAGAGCTAAGTGTGTAATAGGACACAGGTTATCCTCCAATTAATGCGAGAGCTAATTATGTAATAGGACACAGGTTATCCTTCAATTAATGCGAGAGCTAAGTGTGTAATAGGACACAGGTTATCCTTCAATTAATGCGAGAGCAAATTGTGTAATAGAACACAGGTTATCGTTCAATTAATGCGAGAGCTAAGAGTGTGATAGGACAAAGGTTATCCTCCAATTAATGCGAGAGCTAAGTGTGTAATAGGACAAAGGTTATCCTTTAATTAATGCGAGAGCTAAGTGTGTAATACCACATAGGTTATCCTCCAATTAATGCGAGAGCTAATTGTGTAAAAGGACACAGGTTATCCTTCAATTAATGCGAGAGCTAAGTGTGTAATAAAACACAGGTTATCCTTCAATTAATGCGAGAGCTAAGTGTGTAATAGGACACAGGTTATCCTCCAATTAATGCGAGAGCTAATTGTGTAATAGGACACAGGTTATCCTTTAATTAATGCGAGAGCTAAGTGTGTAATAGGACACAGGTTATCCTTCAATTAAGGCGAGAGCTAAGAGTATGATAGGACAAAGGTTATCCTCCAATTAATGCGAGAACTAAGTGTGTAATAGGACAAAGGTTATCCTTCAATTAATGCGAGAGCTAAGTGTGTAATAGAACACAGGTTATCCTTTATTTAATGCAAGAGCTAAGTGTTTAATAGAACACAGGTTATCCTTCAATTAATGCGAGAGCTAAGTGTGTGATAGGACAAAGATTATCCTTCAATTAATGCGAGAGCTAAGTGTGTAATAGGACACAGGTTATCCTTCAATTAATGCGAGAGCTAATTGTGTAATAGGACACAGGTTATCCTTCAATTAATGCGAGAGCTAATTGTGTAATAGAACACAGGTTATCCTTCAATTAATGCGAGAGCTAAGTGTGTGATAGGACACAGGTTATCCTTCAATTAATGTTAGAGCTAAGTGTGTAATAGGACACAGGTTATCCTTCAATTAATGCGAGAGCTAAGTGTGTAATAGAACACAGGTTATCTTTCAATTAATGCAAGAGCTAAGTGTGTAATAGGACAAAGGTTATCCTTCAATTAATGCGAGAGCAAATTGTGTAATAGAACACAGGTTATCCTTCAATTAATGCGAGAGCTAAGAGTGTGATAGGACAAAGGTTATCCTCCAATTAATGCGAGAGCTAAGTGTGTAATAGGACAAAGGTTATCCTTCAATTAATGCGAGAGCTAAGTGTGTAATAGGACACAGGTTATCCTCCAATTAATGCGAGAGCTAATTGTGTAATAGGACACAGGTTATCCTTCAATTAATGCGAGAGCTAAGTGTGTAATAGGACACAGGTTATCCTTCAATTAATGCGAGAGCTAAGAGTGTGATAGGACAAAGGTTATCCTCCAATTAATGCGAGAGCTAAGTGTGTAATAGGACAAAGGTTATCCTTCAATTAATGCCAGAGCTAAGTGTGTAATAGAACACAGGTTATCCTTCAATTAATGCGAGAGCTAAGTGTTTAATAGAACACAGGTTATCCTTCAATTAATGCGAGAGCTAAGTGTGTAATAGAACACAGGTTATCCTTCAATTAATGCGAGAGCTAAGTGTGTAATAGGACACAGGTTATCCTTCAATTAATTCGAGAGCTAAGTGTGTAATAGGACACAGGTTATCCTCCGAATAATGCGAGAGCTAAGTGTGTAATAGGACACAGGTTATCCTTCAATTAATGCGAGAGCTAAGTGTTTAATAGAACACAGGTTATCCTTCAATTAATGCGAGAGCTAAGTAGGTAATAGAACACAGGTTATCCTTCAATTAATGAGAAAGCTTAGTGTGTAATACGACAAAGGTTATCCTTCAATTAATGCGAGAGCTAATTGTGTAATAGGACACAGGTTATCTTTCAATTAATGCAAGAGCTAAGTGTGTAATAGGACAAAGGTTATCCTTCAATTAATGCGAGAGCTAATTGTGTAATAGAACACAGGTTATCCTTCAATTAATGCGAGAGCTAAGTGTGTGATAGGACACAGGTTATCCTTCAATTAATGCGAGAGCTAATTGTGTAATAGGACACAGGTTATCCTTCAATTAATGCGAGAGCTAATTGTGTAATAGAACACAGGTTAGCCTTCAATTAATGCGAGAGCTAAGTGTGTGATAGGACACAGGTTATCCTTCAATTAATCAGAGAGCTAAGTGTGTAATAGGACACAGGTTATCCTCCAATTAATGCAAGAGCTAAGTGTGTAATAGAACACAGGTTATCTTTCAATTAATGCAAGAGCTAAGTGTGTAATAAGACAAAGGTTATCCTTCAATTAATGCGAGAGCAAATTGTGTAATAGAACACAGGTTATCCTCCAATTAATGCGAGAGCTAAGAGTGTGATAGGACAAAGTTTATCCTCCAATTAATGCGAGAGCTAAGTGTGTAATAGGACAAAGGTTATCCTTTGAATAAAGCGAGAGCTAAGTGTGTAATATGACATAGGTTATCCTCCAATTAATGCGAGAGCTAATTCTGTAATAGGACACAGGTTATCCTTCAATTAATGCGAGAGCTAAGTGTGTAATAAAACACAGGTTATCCTTCAATTAATGCGAGAGCTAAGTGTGTAATAGGACAAAGATTATCCTTCAATTAATGCGAGAGCTAAGTGTGTAATAGGACATAGGTTATCCTTCAATTAATGCGAGAGCTAACTGTGTAATAGGACAAAGGTTATCCTTCAATTACTGTGAGAGCTTAGTGTGTAATAGGACACAGGTTATCCCTTAATTAATGCGAGAGCTAAGTGTTTAATAGAACACAGGTTATGCTTCAATTAATGCGAGAGCTAAGTGTGTGATAGGACAAAGATTAGACTTCAATTAATACGAGAGCTAAGAGTGTGATAGGCAAAGGTTATCCTTCAATTAATGCGAGAGCTAAGTGTGTAATAGGACAAAGGTTATCCTTCAATTAATGCGAGAGCTAATTGTGTAATAGAACACAGGTTATCATTCAATTAATGCGAGAGCTAAGTGTGTGATAGGACAAAGATTATCCTTCAATTAATACGAGAGCTAAGAGTGTGATAGGACAAAGGTTATCTTTCAATTAATGCAAAAGCTCAATGTGTAATAGGACAAAGGATATCCTTCAATTAATGCGAGAGCTAAGTGTGTGATAGGACAAAGGTTATCCTCCAATTAATGCGAGAGCTAAGTGTGTGATAGGACAAAGGTTATCCTTCAATTAATGCGAGAGCTAAGTGTGTTATAGGACAAGGTTATCCTTAGATTAATGCGAGAGCTAAGTGTGTAATAGAACACAGGTTATCCTTCAATTAATGCGAGAGCTTAGTGTGCAATAGGACAAAGGTTATCCTCCAATTAATGCGAGAGCTAAGTGAGTTATATGACAAAGATTATCCTTTAATTAATACGAGAGCTAAGAGTGTGATAGGACAAAGGTTATCCTTCAATTAATGCGAGAGCTAAGTGTGTAATAGGACACAGGTTATCCTTCAAATAATTCGAGAGCTGAGTGTGTAATAGGACAAAGGTTATCCTTCAATTAATGCGAGAGCTAATTGTGTAATAAAACACAGGTTATCCTTCAATTAATGCGAGAGCTAATTGTGTAATAGAACACAGGTTATCCTTCAATTAATGCGAGAGCTAAGTGTGTAATAGGACAAAAGTTATCCTTCAATTAATGCGAGAGCTAATTGTGTAATAGAACACAGGTTATCCTTCAATTAATGCAAGAGCTAATTGTGTAATAGAACACAGGTTATCCTTCAATTAATGCGAGAGCTAAGTGTGTAATAGTACGAAGATTACCCTTCCATTAATGCGAGAGCTAAGTGTGTGATAGGACAAAGATTATCCTTCAATTAATACGAGAGCTAAGAGTGTGATAGGACAAAGGTTATCCTTCAATTACTGTGAGAGCTTAGTGTGTAATAGGACACAGGTTATCCTCCAATTAATGCGAGAGCTAAGTGTGTAATAGAACACAGGTTATCCTTTAATTAATGCGAGATCTAAGTGTGTGATAGGTCAAAGATTGTCCTTCAATTAATAAGAGAGCTAAGAGTGTGATAGGACAAAGGTTATTCTTCAATTACTGTGCGAGTTTAATGTGTAATAGTACACAGGTTATCCTTCAATTAATGCGAGAGCTAAGTGTGTAATAGGACAAAGATTATCCTTCAATTAATGCGAGAGCTAAGTGTGTAATAGGACACAGGTTATCCTTCAATTAATGCGAGAGCTAAGTGTGTAATAGGAAAAAGGTTATCCTTTAATTATTGTGAGAGCTTAGTGTGTAATAGGACACAGGTTATCCTCCAATTAATGCGAGAGCTAAGTGTTTAATAGAACACAGGTTATCCTTCAATTAATGCAAGGGGCTAAGTGTGTGATAGGACAAAGATTATCTTTCAATTAATACGAGATCTAAGAGTGTGATAGGACAAAGGTTATTTCTCAATTAATGCGAGAGCTAAGTGTGTAATAGGACAAAGGTTATCCTTCAATTAATGCGAGAGCTAATTGTGTAATAGAACACAGTTTATCCTTTAATTAATGCGAGAGCTAAGTGTGTAATAGGACAAAGATTATCCTTCAATTATTGTGAGAGCTTAGTGTGTAATAGGACACAGGTTATCCTCCAATTAATGCGAGAGCTAAGTGTTTAATAGAACACAGGTTATCCTTCAATTAATGCGAGAGCTAAGTGTGTAATAGGACAAAGGTTATCCTTTAATTAATGCGATAGCTAAGTGTGTAATAGGACAATTGTTATTCTTCAATTAATGCAAGAGCTAAGTGTGTAATAGAACATAGGTTATCCTTCAATTAATGCGAGAGCTTAGTGTGTAATAGGACAAAGGTTATTCTTCAATTACTGTGCGAGCTTAATGTGTAATAGTACACAGGTTATCCTTCAATTAATGCGAGAGCTAAGTGTATAATAGGACAAAGATTATCCTTCAATTAATGCGAGAGCTAAGTGTGTAATAGGACACAGGTTATCCTTCAATTAATGCGAGAGCTAAGTGTCTAATAGGAAAAAGGTTATCCTTCAATTATTGTGAGAGCTTAGTGTGTAATAGGACACAGGTTATCCTCCAATTAATGCGAGAGCTAAGTGTTTAATAGAACACAGGTTATCCTTCAATTAATGCGAGAGCTAAGTGTGTAATAGGACAAAGGTTATCCTTCAATTAATGCGAGAGCTAAGTGTGTAATAGAACACAGGTTATCCTTCAATTAATGCGAGAGCTTAGTGTGTAATAGGACAAAGGTTATCCTCCAATTAATGCGAGAGCTAAGTGAGTGATAGGACAAAGATTATCCTTCAATTAATACGAAAGCTAAGAGTGTGATAGGACAAAGGTTATCCTTCAATTAATGCGAGAGCTAAGTGTGTAATAGGACACAGGTTATCCTTCAAATAATTCGAGAGCTGAGTGTGTAATAGGACAAAGGTTATCCTTCAATTAATGCGAGAGCTAATTGTGTAATAAAACACAGGTTATCCTTCAATTAATGCGAGAGCTAATTGTGTAATAGAACACAGGTTATCCTTCAATTAATGCGAGAGCTAAGTGTGTAATAGGACAAAAGTTATCCTTCAATTAATGCGAGAGCTAATTGTGTAATAGAACACAGGTTATCCTTCAATTAATGCAAGAGCTAATTGTGTAATAGAACACAGGTTATCCTTCAATTAATGCGAGAGCTAAGTGTGTAATAGTACAAAGATTACCCTTCCATTAATGCGAGAGCTAAGTGTGTAATAGGACAAAGATTATCCTTCAATCAATACGAGAGCTAAGAGTGTGATAGGCAAAGGTTATCCTTCAATTAATGCGAGAGCTAAGTGTGTAATAGGACAAAGGTTATCCTCTAATTAATGCAAGAGCTAAGTGTGTGATACAACACAGGTTATCCTTCAATTAATGCAAGAGCTAAGTGTGTAATAGAACACAGGTTATCCTTCAATTAATGCGAGAGCTAAGTGTGTAATAGGACAAAGGTTATCCTTCAATTAATGCGAGAGCTAATTGTGTAATAGAACACAGGGTTACTTCAATAAATGCGAGAGCTAAGTGTGTTATAGGACAAGGTTTTCCTTCAATTAATGCGAGAGCTAAGTGTGTAATAGAACACAGGTTATCCTTTAATTAATGCGAGAGCTAAGTGTGTAATAAGACACAGGTTATCCTTCAATTAATGCGAGAGCTAAGTGTGTGATAGGACACAGGTTATCCTTCAATTAATGCGAGAGCTAAGTGTGTGATAGGACACAGGTTATCCTTCAATCAATACGAGAGCTAAGAGTGTGATAGGCAAAGGTTTTCCTTCAATTAATGCGAGAGCTAAGTGTGTAATAGGACACAGGTTATCCTTCAATTAATGCGAGAGCTAAGTGTGTAATAGGACAAAGATTATCCTTCAATTAATGCGAGAGCTAAGTGTGTAATAGGACATAGGTTATCCTTCAATTAATGCGAGAGCTAACTGTGTAATAGGACAAAGGTTATCCTTCAATTACTGTGAGAGCTTAGTGTGTAATAGGACACAGGTTATCCTCCAATTAATGCGAGAGCTAAGTGTTTAATAGAACACAGGTTATCCTTCAATTAATGCGAGAGCTAAGTGTGTGATAGGACAAAGATTAGACTTCAATTAATACGAGAGCTAAGAGTGTGATAGGCAAAGGTTATCCTTCAATTAATGCGAGAGCTAAGTGTGTAATAGGACAAAGGTTATCCTTCAATTAATGCGAGAGCTAATTGTGTAATAGAACACAGGTTATCATTCAATTAATGCGAGAGCTAAGTGTGTGATAGGACAAAGATTATCCTTCAATTAATACGAGAGCTAAGAGTGTGATAGGACAAAGGTTATCTTTCAATTAATGCAAAAGCTCAATGTGTAATAGGACAAAGGATATCCTTCAATTAATGCGAGAGCTAAGTGTGTGATAGGACAAAGGTTATCCTCCAATTAATGCGAGAGCTAAGTGTGTGATAGGACAAAGGTTATCCTTCAATTAATGCGAGAGCTAAGTGTGTTATAGGACAAGGTTATCCTTAAATTAATGCGAGAGCTAAGTGTGTAATAGAACACAGGTTATCCTTCAATTAATGCGAGAGCTTAGTGTGCAATAGGACAAAGGTTATCCTCCAATTAATGCGAGAGCTAAGTGAGTTATATGACAAAGATTATCCTTTAATTAATACGAGAGCTAAGAGTGTGATAGGACAAAGGTTATCCTTCAATTAATGCGAGAGCTAAGTGTGTAATAGGACACAGGTTATCCTTCAAATAATTCGAGAGCTGAGTGTGTAATAGGACAAAGGTTATCCTTCAATTAATGCGAGAGCTAATTGTGTAATAAAACACAGGTTATCCTTCAATTAATGCGAGAGCTAATTGTGTAATAGAACACAGGTTATCCTTCAATTAATGCGAGAGCTAAGTGTGTAATAGGACAAAAGTTATCCTTCAATTAATGCGAGAGCTAATTGTGTAATAGAACACAGGTTATCCTTCAATTAATGCAAGAGCTAATTGTGTAATAGAACACAGGTTATCCTTCAATTAATGCGAGAGCTAAGTGTGTAATAGTACAAAGATTACCCTTCCATTAATGCGAGAGCTAAGTGTGTAATAGGACAAAGATTATCCTTCAATCAATACGAGAGCTAAGAGTGTGATAGGCAAAGGTTATCCTTCAATTAATGCGAGAGCTAAGTGTGTAATAGGACAAAGGTTATCCTCTAATTAATGCAAGAGCTAAGTGTGTGATACAACACAGGTTATCCTTCAATTAATGCAAGAGCTAAGTGTGTAATAGAACACAGGTTATCCTTCAATTAATGCGAGAGCTAAGTGTGTAATAGGACAAAGGTTATCCTTCAATTAATGCGAGAGCTAATTGTGTAATAGAACACAGGGTTACTTCAATTAATGCGAGAGCTAAGTGTGTTATAGGACAAGGTTTTCCTTCAATTAATGCGAGAGCTAAGTGTGTAATAGAACACAGGTTATCCTTTAATTAATGCGAGAGCTAAGTGTGTAATAAGACACAGGTTATCCTTCAATTAATGCGAGAGCTAAGTGTGTGATAGGACACAGGTTATCCTTCAATTAATGCGAGAGCTAAGTGTGTGATAGGACACAGGTTATCCTTCAATCAATACGAGAGCTAAGAGTGTGATAGGCAAAGGTTTTCCTTCAATTAATGCGAGAGCTAAGTGTGTAATAGGACACAGGTTATCCTTCAATTAATGCGAGAGCTAAGTGTGTAATAGGACAAAGATTATCCTTCAATTAATGCGAGAGCTAAGTGTGTAATAGGACATAGGTTATCCTTCAATTAATGCGAGAGCTAACTGTGTAATAGGACAAAGGTTATCCTTCAATTACTGTGAGAGCTTAGTGTGTAATAGGACACAGGTTATCCCTTAATTAATGCGAGAGCTAAGTGTTTAATAGAACACAGGTTATGCTTCAATTAATGCGAGAGCTAAGTGTGTGATAGGACAAAGATTAGACTTCAATTAATACGAGAGCTAAGAGTGTGATAGGCAAAGGTTATCCTTCAATTAATGCGAGAGCTAAGTGTGTAATAGGACAAAGGTTATCCTTCAATTAATGCGAGAGCTAATTGTGTAATAGAACACAGGTTATCATTCAATTAATGCGAGAGCTAAGTGTGTGATAGGACAAAGATTATCCTTCAATTAATACGAGAGCTAAGAGTGTGATAGGACAAAGGTTATCTTTCAATTAATGCAAAAGCTCAATGTGTAATAGGACAAAGGATATCCTTCAATTAATGCGAGAGCTAAGTGTGTGATAGGACAAAGGTTATCCTCCAATTAATGCGAGAGCTAAGTGTGTGATAGGACAAAGGTTATCCTTCAATTAATGCGAGAGCTAAGTGTGTTATAGGACAAGGTTATCCTTAGATTAATGCGAGAGCTAAGTGTGTAATAGAACACAGGTTATCCTTCAATTAATGCGAGAGCTTAGTGTGCAATAGGACAAAGGTTATCCTCCAATTAATGCGAGAGCTAAGTGAGTTATATGACAAAGATTATCCTTTAATTAATACGAGAGCTAAGAGTGTGATAGGACAAAGGTTATCCTTCAATTAATGCGAGAGCTAAGTGTGTAATAGGACACAGGTTATCCTTCAAATAATTCGAGAGCTGAGTGTGTAATAGGACAAAGGTTATCCTTCAATTAATGCGAGAGCTAATTGTGTAATAAAACACAGGTTATCCTTCAATTAATGCGAGAGCTAATTGTGTAATAGAACACAGGTTATCCTTCAATTAATGCGAGAGCTAAGTGTGTAATAGGACAAAAGTTATCCTTCAATTAATGCGAGAGCTAATTGTGTAATAGAACACAGGTTATCCTTCAATTAATGCAAGAGCTAATTGTGTAATAGAACACAGGTTATCCTTCAATTAATGCGAGAGCTAAGTGTGTAATAGTACGAAGATTACCCTTCCATTAATGCGAGAGCTAAGTGTGTGATAGGACAAAGATTATCCTTCAATTAATACGAGAGCTAAGAGTGTGATAGGACAAAGGTTATCCTTCAATTACTGTGAGAGCTTAGTGTGTAATAGGACACAGGTTATCCTCCAATTAATGCGAGAGCTAAGTGTGTAATAGAACACAGGTTATCCTTTAATTAATGCGAGATCTAAGTGTGTGATAGGTCAAAGATTGTCCTTCAATTAATAAGAGAGCTAAGAGTGTGATAGGACAAAGGTTATTCTTCAATTACTGTGCGAGTTTAATGTGTAATAGTACACAGGTTATCCTTCAATTAATGCGAGAGCTAAGTGTGTAATAGGACAAAGATTATCCTTCAATTAATGCGAGAGCTAAGTGTGTAATAGGACACAGGTTATCCTTCAATTAATGCGAGAGCTAAGTGTGTAATAGGAAAAAGGTTATCCTTCAATTATTGTGAGAGCTTAGTGTGTAATAGGACACAGGTTATCCTCCAATTAATGCGAGAGCTAAGTGTTTAATAGAACACAGGTTATCCTTCAATTAATGCAAGGGGCTAAGTGTGTGATAGGACAAAGATTATCTTTCAATTAATACGAGATCTAAGAGTGTGATAGGACAAAGGTTATTTCTCAATTAATGCGAGAGCTAAGTGTGTAATAGGACAAAGGTTATCCTTCAATTAATGCGAGAGCTAATTGTGTAATAGAACACAGTTTATCCTTTAATTAATGCGAGAGCTAAGTGTGTAATAGGACAAAGATTATCCTTCAATTATTGTGAGAGCTTAGTGTGTAATAGGACACAGGTTATCCTCCAATTAATGCGAGAGCTAAGTGTTTAATAGAACACAGGTTATCCTTCAATTAATGCGAGAGCTAAGTGTGTAATAGGACAAAGGTTATCCTTTAATTAATGCGATAGCTAAGTGTGTAATAGGACAATTGTTATTCTTCAATTAATGCAAGAGCTAAGTGTGTAATAGAACATAGGTTATCCTTCAATTAATGCGAGAGCTTAGTGTGTAATAGGACAAAGGTTATTCTTCAATTACTGTGCGAGCTTAATGTGTAATAGTACACAGGTTATCCTTCAATTAATGCGAGAGCTAAGTGTATAATAGGACAAAGATTATCCTTCAATTAATGCGAGAGCTAAGTGTGTAATAGGACACAGGTTATCCTTCAATTAATGCGAGAGCTAAGTGTGTAATAGGAAAAAGGTTATCCTTCAATTATTGTGAGAGCTTAGTGTGTAATAGGACACAGGTTATCCTCCAATTAATGCGAGAGCTAAGTGTTTAATAGAACACAGGTTATCCTTCAATTAATGCGAGAGCTAAGTGTGTAATAGGACAAAGGTTATCCTTCAATTAATGCGAGAGCTAAGTGTGTAATAGAACACAGGTTATCCTTCAATTAATGCGAGAGCTTAGTGTGTAATAGGACAAAGGTTATCCTCCAATTAATGCGAGAGCTAAGTGAGTGATAGGACAAAGATTATCCTTCAATTAATACGAAAGCTAAGAGTGTGATAGGACAAAGGTTATCCTTCAATTAATGCGAGAGCTAAGTGTGTAATAGGACACAGGTTATCCTTCAAATAATTCGAGAGCTGAGTGTGTAATAGGACAAAGGTTATCCTTCAATTAATGCGAGAGCTAATTGTGTAATAAAACACAGGTTATCCTTCAATTAATGCGAGAGCTAATTGTGTAATAGAACACAGGTTATCCTTCAATTAATGCGAGAGCTAAGTGTGTAATAGGACAAAAGTTATCCTTCAATTAATGCGAGAGCTAATTGTGTAATAGAACACAGGTTATCCTTCAATTAATGCAAGAGCTAATTGTGTAATAGAACACAGGTTATCCTTCAATTAATGCGAGAGCTAAGTGTGTAATAGTACAAAGATTACCCTTCCATTAATGCGAGAGCTAAGTGTGTAATAGGACAAAGATTATCCTTCAATCAATACGAGAGCTAAGAGTGTGATAGGCAAAGGTTATCCTTCAATTAATGCGAGAGCTAAGTGTGTAATAGGACAAAGGTTATCCTCTAATTAATGCAAGAGCTAAGTGTGTGATACAACACAGGTTATCCTTCAATTAATGCAAGAGCTAAGTGTGTAATAGAACACAGGTTATCCTTCAATTAATGCGAGAGCTAAGTGTGTAATAGGACAAAGGTTATCCTTCAATTAATGCGAGAGCTAATTGTGTAATAGAACACAGGGTTACTTCAATTAATGCGAGAGCTAAGTGTGTTATAGGACAAGGTTTTCCTTCAATTAATGCGAGAGCTAAGTGTGTAATAGAACACAGGTTATCCTTTAATTAATGCGAGAGCTAAGTGTGTAATAAGACACAGGTTATCCTTCAATTAATGCGAGAGCTAAGTGTGTGATAGGACACAGGTTATCCTTCAATTAATGCGAGAGCTAAGTGTGTGATAGGACACAGGTTATCCTTCAATCAATACGAGAGCTAAGAGTGTGATAGGCAAAGGTTTTCCTTCAATTAATGCGAGAGCTAAGTGTGTAATAGGACACAGGTTATCCTTCAATTAATGCGAGAGCTAAGTGTGTAATAGGACAAAGATTATCCTTCAATTAATGCGAGAGCTAAGTGTGTAATAGGACATAGGTTATCCTTCAATTAATGCGAGAGCTAACTGTGTAATAGGACAAAGGTTATCCTTCAATTACTGTGAGAGCTTAGTGTGTAATAGGACACAGGTTATCCTCCAATTAATGCGAGAGCTAAGTGTTTAATAGAACACAGGTTATCCTTCAATTAATGCGAGAGCTAAGTGTGTGATAGGACAAAGATTAGACTTCAATTAATACGAGAGCTAAGAGTGTGATAGGCAAAGGTTATCCTTCAATTAATGCGAGAGCTAAGTGTGTAATAGGACAAAGGTTATCCTTCAATTAATGCGAGAGCTAATTGTGTAATAGAACACAGGTTATCATTCAATTAATGCGAGAGCTAAGTGTGTGATAGGACAAAGATTATCCTTCAATTAATACGAGAGCTAAGAGTGTGATAGGACAAAGGTTATCTTTCAATTAATGCAAAAGCTCAATGTGTAATAGGACAAAGGATATCCTTCAATTAATGCGAGAGCTAAGTGTGTGATAGGACAAAGGTTATCCTCCAATTAATGCGAGAGCTAAGTGTGTGATAGGACAAAGGTTATCCTTCAATTAATGCGAGAGCTAAGTGTGTTATAGGACAAGGTTATCCTTAAATTAATGCGAGAGCTAAGTGTGTAATAGAACACAGGTTATCCTTCAATTAATGCGAGAGCTTAGTGTGCAATAGGACAAAGGTTATCCTCCAATTAATGCGAGAGCTAAGTGAGTTATATGACAAAGATTATCCTTTAATTAATACGAGAGCTAAGAGTGTGATAGGACAAAGGTTATCCTTCAATTAATGCGAGAGCTAAGTGTGTAATAGGACACAGGTTATCCTTCAAATAATTCGAGAGCTGAGTGTGTAATAGGACAAAGGTTATCCTTCAATTAATGCGAGAGCTAATTGTGTAATAAAACACAGGTTATCCTTCAATTAATGCGAGAGCTAATTGTGTAATAGAACACAGGTTATCCTTCAATTAATGCGAGAGCTAAGTGTGTAATAGGACAAAAGTTATCCTTCAATTAATGCGAGAGCTAATTGTGTAATAGAACACAGGTTATCCTTCAATTAATGCAAGAGCTAATTGTGTAATAGAACACAGGTTATCCTTCAATTAATGCGAGAGCTAAGTGTGTAATAGTACAAAGATTACCCTTCCATTAATGCGAGAGCTAAGTGTGTGATAGGACAAAGATTATCCTTCAATTAATACGAGAGCTAAGAGTGTGATAGGACAAAGGTTATCCTTCAATTACTGTGAGAGCTTAGTGTGTAATAGGACACAGGTTATCCTCCAATTAATGCGAGAGCTAAGTGTGTAATAGAACACAGGTTATCCTTTAATTAATGCGAGATCTAAGTGTGTGATAGGTCAAAGATTGTCCTTCAATTAATAAGAGAGCTAAGAGTGTGATAGGACAAAGGTTATTCTTCAATTACTGTGCGAGTTTAATGTGTAATAGTACACAGGTTATCCTTCAATTAATGCGAGAGCTAAGTGTGTAATAGGACAAAGATTATCCTTCAATTAATGCGAGAGCTAAGTGTGTAATAGGACACAGGTTATCCTTCAATTAATGCGAGAGCTAAGTGTGTAATAGGAAAAAGGTTATCCTTCAATTATTGTGAGAGCTTAGTGTGTAATAGGACACAGGATATCCTCCAATTAATGCGAGAGCTAAGTGTTTAATAGAACACAGGTTATCCTTCAATTAATGCAAGGGGCTAAGTGTGTGATAGGACAAAGATTATCTTTCAATTAATACGAGAGCTAAGAGTGTGATAGGACAAAGGTTATTTCTCAATTAATGCGAGAGCTAAGTGTGTAATAGGACAAAGGTTATCCTTCAATTAATGCGAGAGCTAATTGTGTAATAGAACACAGTTTATCCTTTAATTAATGCGAGAGCTAAGTGTGTAATAGGACAAAGATTATCCTTCAATTATTGTGAGAGCTTAGTGTGTAATAGGACACAGGTTATCCTCCAATTAATGCGAGAGCTAAGTGTTTAATAGAACACAGGTTATCCTTCAATTAATGCGAGAGCTAAGTGTGTAATAGGACAAAGGTTATCCTTTAATTAATGCGATAGCTAAGTGTGTAATAGGACAATTGTTATTCTTCAATTAATGCAAGAGCTAAGTGTGTAATAGAACATAGGTTATCCTTCAATTAATGCGAGAGCTTTGTGTGTAATAGGACAAAGGTTATTCTTCAATTACTGTGCGAGCTTAATGTGTAATAGTACACAGGTTATCCTTCAATTAATGCGAGAGCTAAGTGTATAATAGGACAAAGATTATCCTTTAATTAATGCGAGAGCTAAGTGTGTAATAGGACACAGGTTATCCTTCAATTAATGCGAGAGCTAAGTGTGTAATAGGAAAAAGGTTATCCTTCAATTATTGTGAGAGCTTAGTGTGTAATAGGACACAGGTTATCCTCCAATTAATGCGAGAGCTAAGTGTTTAATAGAACACAGGTTATCCTTCAATTAATGCGAGAGCTAAGTGTGTAATAGGACAAAGGTTATCCTTCAATTAATGCGAGAGCTAAGTGTGTAATAGAACACAGGTTATCCTTCAATTAATGCGAGAGCTTAGTGTGTAATAGGACAAAGGTTATCCTCC
Organism: Ceratothoa steindachneri; assembly: GCA_963969495.1. NCBI lineage: Eukaryota > Metazoa > Arthropoda > Malacostraca > Isopoda > Cymothoidae > Ceratothoa > Ceratothoa steindachneri. The sequence goes on along the minus strand of OZ018330.1, from coordinate 15,972,449 downwards.
AATTAATGCGAGAGCTAAGTGAGTGATAGGACAAAGATTATCCTTCAATTAATACGAAAGCTAAGAGTGTGATAGGACAAAGGTTATCCTTTAATTAATGCAAGTGCTCAATGTGTAATAGGACAAAGGATATCCTTCAATTAATGCGAGAGCTAAGTGTGTAATAGGACAAAGGTTATCCTTCAATTAATGCGAGAGCTAATTGTGTAATAGGACACAGGTTATCCTTCAATTAATGAGAGAGCCAAGTGTGTAATAGGACACAGGTTTTCCTTCAATTAATGCGAGAGCTAATTGTGTAATAGGACAAAGGTTATCCTTCAATTACTGTGAGAGCTAACTGTGTAATAGGACACAGGTTATCCTCCAATTAATGCGAGAGCTAAGTGTGTAATAGAACACAGGTTATCCTCTAATTAATGCAAGAGCTAAGTGTGTGATACAACACAGGTTATCCTTCAATTAATGCAAGAGCTAAGTGTGTAATAGAACACAGGTTATCCTTCAATTAATGCGAGAGCTAAGTGTGTAATAGGACAAAGGTTATCCTTCAATTAATGCGAGAGCTAATTGTGTAATAGAACACAGGGTTACTTCAATTAATGCGAGAGCTAAGTGTGTTATAGGACAAGGTTTTCCTTCAATTAATGCGAGAGCTAAGTGTGTAATAGAACACAGGTTATCTTTCAATTAATGCGAGAGCTAAGTGTGTAATAAGACACAGGTTATCCTTCAATTAATGCGAGAGCTAAGTGTGTGATAGGACACAGGTTATCCTTCAATTAATGCGAGAGCTAAGTGTGTGATAGGACACAGGTTATCCTTCAATCAATACGAGAGCTAAGAGTGTGATAGGCAAAGGTTTTCCTTCAATTAATGCGAGAGCTAAGTGTGTAATAGGACACAGGTTATCCTTCAATTAATGCGAGAGCTTAGGGGGGAATAGGACAAAGATTATCCTTTAATTAATGCGAGAGCTAAGTGTGTAATAGGACAAAGGTTATCCTTCAATTACTGTGAGAGCTTAGTGTGTAATAGGACACAGGTTATCCTTCAATTAATGCGAGAGCTAACTGTGTAATAGGACAAAGGTTATCCTTCAATTACTGTGAGAGCTTAGTGTGTAATAGGACACAGGTTATCCTCCAATTAATGCGAGAGCTAAGTGTTTAATAGAACACAGGTTATCCTTCAATTAATGCGAGAGCTAAGTGTGTGATAGGACAAAGATTAGACTTCAATTAATACGAGAGCTAAGAGTGTGATAGGCAAAGGTTATCCTTCAATTAATGCGAGACCTAAGTGTGTAATAGGACAAAGGTTATCCTTCAATTAATGCGAGAGCTAATTGTGTAATAGAACACAGGTTATCCTTTAATTAATGCGAGAGCTAAGTGTGTGATAGGACAAAGATTATCCTTCAATTAATACGAGAGCTAAGAGTGTGATAGGACAAAGGTTATCTTTCAATTAATGCAAAAGCTCAATGTGTAATAGGACAAAGGATATCCTTCAATTAATGCGAGAGCTAAGTGTGTGATAGGACAAAGGTTATCCTCCAATTAATGCGAGAGCTAAGTGTGTGATAGGACAAAGGTTATCCTTCAATTAATGCGAGAGCTAAGTGTGTTATAGGACAAGGTTATCCTTCAATTAATGCGAGAGCTAAGTGTGTAATAGAACACAGGTTATCCTTCAATTAATGCGAGAGCTTAGTGTGTAATAGGACAAAGGTTATCCTCCAATTAATGCGAGAGCTAAGTGAGTTATATGACAAAGATTATCCTTTAATTAATATGAGAGCTAAGAGTGTGATAGGACAAAGGTTATCCTTCAATTAATGCGAGAGCTAAGTGTGTAATAGGACACAGGTTATCCTTCAAATAATTCGAGAGCTGAGTGTGTAATAGGACAAAGGTTATCCTTCAATTAATGCAAGAGCTAATTGTGTAATAAAACACAGGTTATCCTTCAATTAATGCGAGAGCTAATTGTGTAATAGAACACAGGTTATCCTTCAATTAATGCGAGAGCTAAGTGTGTAATAGGACAAAAGTTATCCTTCAATTAATGCGAGAGCTAATTGTGTAATAACCACAGGTTATCCTTCAATTAATGCAAGAGCTAATTGTGTAATAGAACACAGGTTATCCTTCAATTAATGCGAGAGCTAAGTGTGTAATAGTACAAAGATTACCCTTCCATTAATGCGAGAGCTAAGTGTGTGATAGGACAAAGATTATCCTTCAATTAATACGAGAGCTAAGAGTGTGATAGGACAAAGGTTATCCTTCAATTACTGTGAGAGCTTAGTGTGTAATAGGACACAGGTTATCCTCCAATTAATGCGAGAGCTAAGTGTGTAAGAGAACACAGGTTATCCTTCAATTAATGCGAGATCTAAGTGTGTGATAGGTCAAAGATTGTCCTTCAATTAATAAGAGAGCTAAGAGTGTGATAGGACAAAGGTTATTCTTCAATTACTGTGCGAGCTTAATGTGTAATAGTACAAAGGTTATCCTTCAATTAATGCGAGAGCTAAGTGTGTAATAGGACAAAGATTATCCTTCAATTAATGCGAGAGCTAAGTGTGTAATAGGACACAGGTTATCCTTCAATTAATGCGAGAGCTAAGTGTGTAATAGGAAAAAGGTTATCCTTCAATTATTGTGAGAGCTTAGTGTGTAATAGGACACAGGTTATCCTCCAATTAATGCGAGAGCTAAGTGCTTAATAGAACACAGGTTATCCTTCAATTAATGCAAGGGGCTAAGTGTGTGATAGGACAAAGATTATCTTTCAATTAATACGAGAGCTAAGAGTGTGATAGGACAAAGGTTATTTCTCAATTAATGCGAGAGCTAAGTGTGTAATAGGACAAAGGTTATCCTTCAATTAATGCAAGAGCTAATTGTGTAATAGAACACAGTTTATCCTTTAATTAATGCGAGAGCTAAGTGTGTAATACAACACAGGTTATCCTTCAATTAATGCAAGAGCTAAGTGTGTAATAGGACAAAGGTTATCCTTCAATTAATGCGAGAGCTAATTGTGTAATAGAACACAGGTTATCCTTCAATTAATGCGAGAGCTAATTGTGTAATAGGACAAAGGTTATCCTTCAATTAATGCGAAAGCTAATTGTGTAATAGAACACAGGTTTACTTCAATTAATGCGAGAGCTAAGTGTGTTATAGGACAAGGTTTTCCTTCAATTAATGCGAGAGCTAAGTGTGTAATAGAACACACGTTATCCTTCAATTAATGAGAGAGCTTAGTGTGTAATAGGACAAAGGTTATCCTTCAATTAATGCGAGAGCTAAGTGTGTGATAGGACAAAGATTATCCTTCAATAAATACGAGAGCTAAGAGTGTGATAGGACAAAGGTTATCCTTTAATTAATGCGAGAGCTCAATGTGTTATAGGACAAAGGATATCGTTCAATTAATGCGAAAGCTAAGTGTGTGATAGGACAAAGGTTATCTTCCAATTAATGCGAGAGGTAAGTGTGTGATAGGACAAAGGTTATCCTTCAATTAATGCGAGAGCTAAGTGTGTTATAGGACAAGGTTATCCTTCAATTAATGCGAGAGCTAAGTGTGTAATAGAACAATGGTTATCCTTCAATTAATGCGAGAGCTTAGTGTGTAATAGGACAAAGGTTATCCTCCATTTAATGCGAGAGCTAAGTGAGTGATAGGACAAAGATTATCCTTTAATTAATACGAAAGCTAAGAGTGTGATAGGACAAAGGTTATCCTTTAATTAATGCAAGTGCTCAATGTGTAATAGGACAAAGGATTTTCTTCAATTAATGCGAGAGCTAAGTGTGTAATAGGACAAAGGTTATCCTTCAATTAATGCGAGAGATAATTGTGTAATAGGACACAGGTTATCCTTCAATTAATGAGAGAGCCAAGTGTGTGATAGGAAAAAGGTTATCCTTCAATTAATGCGAGAGCTAATTGTGTAATAGAACACAGGTTATCCTTCAATTAATGTGAGAGCTATGTGTGTAATAGGACAAAGATTATCCTTCAATTAATGCGAGAGCTAAGTGTGTAATAGGACACAGGTTTTCCTTCAATTAATGCGAGAGCTAATTGTGTAATAGGACAAAGGTTATCCTTCAATTACTGTGAGAGCTAACTGTGTAATAGGACACAGGTTATCCTCCAATTAATGCGAGAGCTAAGTGTGTAATAGAACACAGGTTATCCTCTAATTAATGCAAGAGCTAAGTGTGTGATACAACACAGGTTATCCTTCAATTAATGCAAGAGCTAAGTGTGTAATAGAACACAGGTTATCCTTCAATTAATGCGAGAGCTAAGTGTGTAATAGGACAAAGGTTATCCTTCAATTAATGCGAGAGCTAATTGTGTAATAGAACACAGGGTTACTTCAATTAATGCGAGAGCTAAGTGTGTTATAGGACAAGGTTTTCCTTCAATTAATGCGAGAGCTAAGTGTGTAATAGAACACAGGTTATCCTTCAATTAATGCGAGAGCTAAGTGTGTAATAAGACACAGGTTATCCTTCAATTAATGCGAGAGCTAAGTGTGTGATAGGACAAAGGTTATCCTTCAATTAATGCGAGAGCTAAGTGTGTGATAGGACACAGGTTATCCTTCAATCAATACGAGAGCTAAGAGTGTGATAGGCAAAGGTTTTCCTTCAATTAATGCGAGAGCTAAGTGTGTAATAGGACACAGGTTATCCTTCAATTAATGCGAGAGCTAAGTGTGTAATAGGACAAAGATTATCCTTTAATTAATGCGAGAGCTAAGTGTGTAATAGGACATAGGTTAGCCTTCAATTAATGCGAGAGCTAACTGTGTGATAGTACAAAGGTTATCCTTCAATTACTGTGAGAGCTTAGTGTGTAATAGGACACAGGTTATTCTCCAATTAATGCGAGAGCTAAGTGTGTAATAGGACAAAGGTTATCCTTCAATTAATGCGAGAGCTAATTGTGTAATAGAACACAGGTTATCCTTCAATTAATGCGAGAGCTAAGTGTGTGATAGGACAAAGATTATCCTTCAATTAATACGAGAGCTAAGAGTGTGATAGGACAAAGGTTATCTTTCAATTAATGCAAAAGCTCAATGTGTAATAGGACAAAGGATATCCTTCAATTAATGCGAGAGCTAAGTGTGTGATAGGACAAAGGTTATCCTCCAATTAATGCGAGAGTTAAGTGTGTGATAGGACAAAGGTTATCCTTCAATTAATGCGAGAGCTAAGTGTGTTATAGGACAAGGTTATCCTTCAATTAATGCGAGAGCTAAGTGTGTAATAGAACACAGGTTATCCTTCAATTAATGCGAGAGCTTAGTGTGTAATAGGACAAAGATTATCCTCCAATTAATGCGAGAGCTAAGTGAGTTATATGACAAAGATTATCCTTTAATTAATACGAGAGCTAAGAGTGTGATAGGACAAAGGTTATCCTTCAATTAATGCGAGAGCTAAGTGTGTAATAGGACACAGGTTATCCTTCAAATAATTCGAGAGCTGAGTGTGTAATAGGACAAAGGTTATCCTTCAATTAATGCGAGAGCTAATTGTGTAATAAAACACAGGTTATCCTTCAATTAATGCGAGAGCTAATTGTGTAATAGAACACAGGTTATCCTTCAATTAATGCGAGAGCTAAGTGTGTAATAGGACAAAAGTTATCCTTCAATTAATGCGAGAGCTAATTGTGTAATAACCACAGGTTATCCTTCAATTAATGCAAGAGCTAATTGTGTAATAGAACACAGGTTATCCTTCAATTAATGCGAGAGCTAAGTGTGTAATAGTACAAAGATTACCCTTCCATTAATGCGAGAGCTAAGTGTGTGATAGGACAAAGATTATCCTTCAATTAATACGAGAGCTAAGAGTGTGATAGGACAAAGGTTATCCTTCAATTACTGTGAGAGCTTAGTGTGTAATAGGACACAGGTTATCCTCCAATTAATGCGAGAGCTAAGTGTGTAATAGAACACAGGTTATCCTTCAATTAATGCGAGATCTAAGTGTGTGATAGGTCAAAGATTGTCCTTCAATTAATAAGAGAGCTAAGAGTGTGATAGGACAAAGGTTATTCTTCAATTACTGTGCGAGCTTAATGTGTAATAGTACACAGGTTATCCTTCAATTAATGCGAGAGCTAAGTGTGTAATAGGACAAAGATTATCCTTCAATTAATGCGAGAGCTAAGTGTGTAATAGGACACAGGTTATCCTTCAATTAATGCGAGAGCTAAGTGTGTAATAGGAAAAAGGTTATCCTTCAATTATTGTGAGAGCTTAGTGTGTAATAGGACACAGGTTATCCTCCAATTAATGCGAGAGCTAAGTGTTTAATAGAACACAGGTTATCCTTCAATTAATGCAAGGGGCTAAGTGTGTGATAGGACAAAGATTATCTTTCAATTAATACGAGAGCTAAGAGTGTGATAGGACAAAGGTTATTTCTCAATTAATGCGAGAGCTAAGTGTGTAATAGGACAAAGGTTATCCTTCAATTAATGCGAGAGCTAATTGTGTAATAGAACACAGTTTATCCTTTAATTAATGCGAGAGCTAAGTGTGTAATAGGACAAAGATTATCCTTCAATTAATGCGAGAGCTAAGTGTGTGAGGGGACAAAGGTTATCCTTCAATTACTGTGAGAGCTTAGTGTGTAATAGGACACAGGGTATCCTCCAATTAATGCGAGAGCTAAGTGTGAAATAGAACACAGGTTATCCTTTAATTAATGCGATAGCTAAGTGTGTAATAGGACAATTGTTATTCTTCAATTAATGCAAGAGCTATGTGTGTGATAGGACAAAGGTTATCCTTCAATTAATACGAAAGCTAGGTGTGTTATAGGACAAGGTTATCCTTCAATTAATGCGAGAGCTAAGTGTGTAATAGAACACAGGTTATCCTTCACTAATGCGAGAGCTTAGTGTGTAATAGGACAAAGGTTATCCTCCAATTAATGCGAGAGCTAAGTGTGTGATAGGACAAAGATTATCCTTCAATTAATACGAGAGCTAAGAGTGTGATAGGACAAAGGTTATCCTTCAATTATTTAAGAGCTCAATGTGTAATAGGACAAAAAATATTCTTCAATTAATGCAAGAGCTAAGTGTGTGATAGAACAAAGGTTATCCTCCAATTAATGCGAGAGCTAAGTGTGTGATAGGACAAAGGTTATCCTTCAATTAATGCGAGAGGTAAGTGTGTAATAGGACACAGGTTATCCTTCAATTAATGCGAGAGCTGAGTGTGTAATAGGACAAAGGTTATCCTTCAATTAATGCGAGAGATAATTGTGTAAAAGAACACAGGTTATCCTTCAATTAATGCCAGAGCTAATTGTGTAATAGATCACAGGTTATCCTTCAATTAATGCGAGAGCTAAGTGTGTAATAAGACACAGGTTATCCTTGAATTAATGTGAGAGCTAAGTGTGTAATAGGACAAAGGTTATCCTTCAATTAATGCGAGAGCTAATTGTGTAATAACCACAGGTTATCCTTAAATTAATGCGAGAGCTAATTGTGTAATAGAACACAGGTTATCCTTCAATTAATGCGAGAGCTAAGTGTGAAATAGGAAAAAGATTATCCTCCTATTAATGCGAGAGCTAAGTGTGTGATAGGACAAAGATTATCCTCTAATTAATACGAGAGCTAAGAGTGTGATAGGAAAAAGGTTATCCTTCAATTACTGTGAGAGCTTAGTGTGTAATAGGACACAGGTTATCCTCCAATTAATGCGAAAGCTAAGTGTGTAATAGAACACAGGTTATCCTTTAATTAATGCGAGATCTAAGTGTGTGATAGTTCAAAGATTATCCTTCAATCAATACGAAAGCTAAGAGTGTGATAGGACAAGGGTTATTCTTTAATTACTGTGAGAGCTTAGTGTGTAATAGGACACAGGTTATCCTTCAAGTAATGCAAGAGCTAAGTGTGTAATAGGACAAAGATTATCCTTCAATTAATGCGAGAGCTAAGTGTGTAATAGGACACAGGTTATCCTCTAATTAATGCGAGAGCTAGGTGTGTAATAGGACAAAGGTTATCCTTCAATTATTGTAAGAGCTTAGTGTGTAATAGGACACAGGTTATCCTCCAATAAATGCGAGAGCTAAGTGTGTAATAGAACACAGGTTATCCTTCAATTAATGCGAGAGCTAAGTGTGTGATAGGACAAAGATTATCCTTCAATTAATACAAGAGCTAAGAGTGTGATAGGACAAAGGTTATTCTTTAATTAATGCGAGAGCTAAGTGTGTAATAGGACAAAGGTTATCCTTCAATTAATGCGAGAGCTAATTGTGTAATATAACACAGGTTATCCTTTAATGAATTCGAGAGCTAAGTGTGTAATTGGACAAAGATTATCCTTCAATTAATGCAAGAGCTAAGTGTGTAATACAACACAGGTTATCCTTCAATTAATGCAAGAGCTAAGTGAGTAATAGAACACAGGTTATCCTTCAATTAATGCGAGAGCTAAGTGTGTAATAGGACAAAGGTTATCCTTCAAATAATGCGAGAGCTAATTGTGTAATAGAACACAGGTTTACTTCAATTAATGCGAGAGCTAAGTGTGTTATAGGACAAGGTTTTCCTTCAATTAATGCGAGAGCTAAGTGTGTAATAGAACACAGGTTATCCTTCAATTAATGAGAGAGCTTAGTGTGTAATAGGACAAAGGTTATCCTTCAATTAATGCGAGAGCTAAGTGTGTGATAGGACAAAGATTATCCATCAATTAATACGAGAGCTAAGAGTGTGATAGGACAAAGGTTATCCTTCAATTAATGCGAGAGCTCAATGCGTTATAGGACAAAGGATATCGTTCAATTAATGCGAAAGCTAAGTGTGTGATAGGACAAAGGTTATCTTCCAATTAATGCGAGAGGTAAGTGTGTGATAGGACAAAGGTTATCCTTCAATTAATGCGAGAGCTAAGTGTGTTATAGGACAAGGTTATCCTTCAATTAATGCGAGAGCTATGTGTGTAATAGAACACAGGTTATCCTTCAATTAATGCGAGAGCTTAGTGTGTAATAGGACAAAGGTTATCCTCCAATTAATGCGAGAGCTAAGTGAGTGATAGGACAAAGATTATCCTTCAATTAATACGAAAGCTAAGAGTGTGATAGGACAAAGGTTATCCTTTAATTAATGCAAGTGCTCAATGTGTAATAGGACAAAGGATATCCTTCAATTAATGCGAGAGCTAAGTGTGTAATAGGACAAAGGTTATCCTTCAATTAATGCGAGAGCTAATTGTGTAATAGGACACAGGTTATCCTTCAATTAATGAGAGAGCCAAGTGTGTGATAGGACAAAGGTTATCCTTCAATTAATGCGAGAGCTAATTGTGTAATAGAACACAGGTTATCCTTCAATTAATGCGAGAGCTATGTGTGTAATAGGACAAAGATTATCCTTCAATTAATGCGAGAGCTAAGTGTGTAATAGGACACAGGTTTTCCTTCAATTAATGCGAGAGCTAATTGTGTAATAGGGCAAAGGTTATCCTTCAATTACTGTGAGAGCTAACTGTGTAATAGGACACAGGTTATCCTCCAATTAATGCGAGAGCTAAGTGTGTAATAGAACACAGGTTATCCTCTAATTAATGCAAGAGCTAAGTGTGTGATACAACACAGGTTATCCTTCAATTAATGCAAGAGCTAAGTGTGTAATAGAACACAGGTTATCCTTCAATTAATGCGAGAGCTAAGTGTGTAATAGGACAAAGGTTATCCTTCAATTAATGCGAGAGCTAATTGTGTAATAGAACACAGGGTTACTTCAATTAATGACAGAGCTAAGTGTGTTATAGGGCAAGGTTTTCCTTCAATTAATGCGAGAGCTAAGTGTGTAATAGAACACAGGTTATCCTTCAATTAATGCGAGAGCTAAGTGTGTAATAAGACACAGGTTATCCTTCAATTAATGCGAGAGCTAAGTGTGTGATAGGACACAGGTTATCCTTCAATTAATGCGAGAGCTAAGTGTGTGATAGGACACAGGTTATCCTTCAATCAATACGAGAGCTAAGAGTGTGATAGGCAAAGGTTTTCCTTCAATTAATGCGAGAGCTAAGTGTGTAATAGGACAAAGATTATCCTTCAAACAATACGAGAGCTAAGAGTGTGATAGGCAAAGGTTATCCTTCAATTAATGCGAGAGCTAAGTGTGTAATAGGACAAAGGTTATCCTTCAATTAATGCAAGAGCTAAGTGTGTAATAGAACACAGGTTATCCTTTAATTAATGCGAGAGCTAAGTGTTTAATAGAACACAGGTTATCCTTCAATTAATGCGAGAGCTAATTGTGTAATAGAACACAGATTATCCTTCAATTAATGCGAGAGCTAAGTGTGTGATAGGACACAGGTTATCCTTCAATTAATGCGAGAGCTAAGTGTGTAATAGGACACAGGTTATCCTTCAATTAATGCGAGAGCTAAGTGTTTAATAGAACACAGGTTATCCTTCAATTAATGCGAGAGCTAAGTGTGCAATAGAACACAGGTTATCCTTCAATTAATGAGAGAGCTTAGTGTGTAATAGGACAAAGTTTATCCTTCAATTAATGCGAGAGCTAAGTGTGTAATAGGACACAGGTTATCCTTCAATTAATGCGAGAGCTAAGTGTTTAATAGAACACAGGTTATCCTTCAATTAATGCGAGAGCTAAGTGTGTAATAGGACAAAGATTATCCTTCAATCAATACGAGACCTAAGAGTGTGATAGGAAAAGGTTAACCCTTCAATTAATGCGAGAGCTAAGTGTGTAATAGGACAAAGATTATCCTTCAATTAATGCGAGAGCTAATTGTGTAATAGAACACAGGTTATCCTTCAATTAATGCGAGAGCTAAGTGTGTGATAGGACAAAGATTATCCTTCAATTAATACGAGAGCTAAGAGTGTGATAGGAGAAAGGTTATCCTTTAATTAATGCGAGAGCTAAGTGTGTAATAGGACAAAGGTTATCCTTCAATTAATGCAAGAGCTAAGTGTGTAATAGGACAAAGGTTATCCTTCAATTAATGCGAGAGCTAATTGTGTAATAGAACACAGGTTATCCTTCAATTAATGCGAGAGCTAAGTGTGTGATAAGACAAAGATTATCCTTTAAATAATACGAGAGCTAAGAGTGTGATAGGACAAAGGTTATCCTTCAATTAATGCGAGAGCTAAGTGTGTTATAGGACAAGGTTTTCCTTCAATTAATGCGAGAGCTACGTGTGTAATAGAACACAGGTTATCCTTCAATTAATGCGAGAGCTTAGTGTGTAATAGGACAAAGGTTATCCTTCAATTAATGCGACAGCTAAGTGTGTAATAGGACAAAGGTTATCCTTCAATTAATGCGAGAGCTAATTGTGTAATAGAACACAGGTTATCCTTCAATTAATGCGAGAGCTAATTGTTTAATAGAACACAGGTTATCTTTCAATTAATGCGAGAGTTAAGTGTGTAATAGGACAAAGATTATCCTTCAATTAATACGAGAGCTGAGAGTGTGATAGGACAAAGGTTATCTTTCAATTAGTGTGAGACCTTCGTGTGTAATAGGACACAGGTTATCCTCCAATAATGTGAGAGCTGAGTGTGTAATAGAACACAGGTTATCCTTCAATTAATGCGAGATCTAAGTGTGTGATAGGTCAAAGATTATCCTTCAATTAATACAAGAGCTAAAAGTGTGATAGGACAAAGGTTATCCTTTAATTACTGTGAGAGCTTAGTGGGTAATAGGACACAGGTTATCCTTCAATTAATGCGTGAGCTGAGTGTGTAATAGGACAAAGGTTATCCTTCAATTAATGCAAGAGATAATTGTGTAATAGAACACAGGTTATCCTTCAATTAATGCCAGAGCTAATTGTGTAATAGAACACAGGTTATCCTTCAATTAATGCAAGAGCTAAGTGTGTAATAAGACACAGGTTATCCTTGAATTAATGTGAGAGCTAAGTGTGTAATAGGACAAAGGTTATCCTTCAATTAATGCGAGAGCTAATTGTGTAAAAACCACAGGTTATCCTTCAATTAAGGCGAGAGCTAATCGTGTAATAGAACACAGGTTATCCTTCAATTAATGCGAGAGCTAAGTGTGTAATAGGACAAAGATTATCCTCCTATTAATGCGAGAGCTAAGTGTGTGATAGGACAAAGATTATCCTTCAATTAATACGAGAGCTAAGAGTGTGATAGGACAAAGGTTATCCTTCAATTTCTGTGAGAGCTTAGTGTGTAATAGGACACAGGTTATCCTCCAATTAATGCGAAAGCTAAGTGTGTAATAGAACACAGGTTATCCTTTAATTAATGCGAGATCTAAGTGTGTGATAGTTCAAAGATTATCCTTCAATTAATACGAAAGCTAAGAGTGTGATAGGACAAGGGTTATTCTTTAATTACTGTGAGAGCTTAGTGTGTAATAGGACAAAGGTTATCCTTCAAGTAATGCAAGAGCTAAGTGTCTAATAGGACAAAGATTATCCTTCAATTAATGCGAGAGCTAAGTGTGTAATAGGACACAGGTTATCCTCTAATTAATGCGAGAGCTAAGTGCGTAATAGGACAAAGGTTATCCTTCAATTATTGTAAGAGCTTAGTGTGTAATAGGACACAGGTTATCCTCCAAATAATGCGAGAGCTAAGTGTGTAATAGAACACAGGTTATCCTTCAATTAATGCGAGAGCTAAGTGTGTGATAGGACAAAGATTATCCTTCAATTAATACAAGAGCTAAGAGTGTGATAGGACAAAGGTTATTCCTCAATTAATGCGAGAGCTAAGTGTGTAATAGGACAAAGGTTATCCTTTAATTAATGCGAGAGCTAATTGTGTAATAGAACACAGGTTATCCTTTAATGAATTCGAGAGCTAAGTGTGTAATTGGACAAAGATTATCCTTCAATTAATGCAAGAGCTAAGTGTGTAATACAACACAGGTTATCCTTCAATTAATGCAAGAGCTAAGTGTGTAATAGAACACAGGTTATCCTTCAATTAATGCGAGAGCTAAGTGTGTAAAAGGACAAAGGTTATCCTTCAATTAATGCGAGAGATAATTGTGTAATAGAACACAGGTTTACTTCAATTAATGCGAGAGCTAAGTGTGTTATAGGACAAGGTTTTCCTTCAATTAATGCGAGAGCTAAGTGTGTAATAAAACACAGGTTATCCTTCAATTAATGAGAGAGCTTAGTGTGTAATAGGACAAAGGTTATCCTTCAATTAATGCGAGAGCTAAGTGTGTGATAGGACAAAGATTATCCTTCAATTAATACGAGAGCTAAGAGTGTGATAGGACAAAGGTTATCCTTCAATTAATGCAAGAGCTCAATGTGTTATAGGACAAAGGATATCGTTCAATTAATGCGAAAGCTAAGTGTGTGATAGGACAAAGGTTATCTTCCAATTAATGCGAGAGGTAAGTGTGTGATAGGACAAAGGTTATCCTTCAATTAATGCGAGAGCTAAGTGTGTTATAGGACAAGGTTATCCTTCAATTAATGCGAGAGCTAAGAGTGTGATAGGACAAAGGTTATCCTTCAATTATTTAAGAGCTCAATGTGTAATAGGACAAAGGATATTCTTCAATTAATGCAAGAGCTAAGTGTGTGATAGAACAAAGGTTATCCTCCAATTAATGCGAGAGCTAAGTGTGTGATAGGACAAAGGTTATCCTTCAATTAATGCGAGAGCTAAGTGTGTAATAGGACACAGGTTATCCTTTAATTAATGCGAGAGCTGAGTGTGTAATAGGACAAAGGTTATCCTTCAATTAATGCGGGAGATAATTGTGTAAAAGAACACAAGTTATCCTTCAATTAATGCCATAGCTAATTGTGTAATAGAACACAGGTTTTTCTTCAATTAATGCGAGAGCTAAGTGTGTAATAAGACACAGGTTATACTTGAATTAATGTGAGAGCTAAGTGTGTAATAGGACAAAGGTTATCCTTCAATTAATGCGAGAGCTAATTGTGTAATAACCACAGGTTATCCTTAAATTAATGCGAGAGCTAATTGTGTAATAGAACACAGGTTATCCTTTAATTAATGCGAGAGCTAAGTGTGAAATAGGAAAAAGATTATCCTCCTATTAATGCGAGAGCTAAGTGTGTGATAGGACAAAGATTATCCTTCAATTAATACGAGAGCTAAGAGTGTGATAGGACAAAGGTTATCCTTCAATTACTGTGAGAGCTTAGTGTGTAATAGGACACAGGTTATCCTCCAATTAATGCGAAAGCTAAGTGTGTAATAGAACACAGGTTATCCTTTAATTAATGCGAGATCTAAGTGTGTGATAGTTCAAAGATTATCCTTCAATCAATACGAAAGCTAAGAGTGTGATAGGACAAGGGTTATTCTTTAATTACTGTGAGAGCTTAGTGTGTAATAACACACAGGTTATCCTTCAAGTAATGCAAGAGCTAAGTGTGTAATAGGACAAAGATTATCCTTCAATTAATGCGAGAGCTAAGTGTGTAATAGGACACAGGTTATCCTCTAATTAATGCGAGAGCTAGGTGTGTAATAGGACAAAGGTTATCCTTCAATTATTGTAAGAGCTTAGTGTGTAATAGGACACAGGTTATCCTCCAATTAATGCGAGAGCTAAGTGTGTAATAGAACACAGGTTATCCTTCAATTAATGCGAGAGCTAAGTGTGTGATAGGACAAAGATTATCCTTCAATTAATACAAGAGCTAAGAGTGTGATAGGACAAAGGTTATTCTTTAATTAATGCGAGAGCTAAGTGTGTAATAGGACAAAGGTTATCCTTCAATTAATGCGAGAGCTAATTGTGTAATATAACACAGGTTATCCTTTAATGAATTCGAAAGCTAAGTGTGTAATAGGACAAAGATTATCCTTCAATTAATGCAAGAGCTAAGTGTGTAATACAACACAGGTTATCCTTCAATCAATACGAGAGCTAAGAGTGTGATAGGCAAAGGTTTTCCTTCAATTAATGCGAGAGCTAAGTGTGTAATAGGACAAAGATTATCCTTCAAACAATACGAGAGCTAAGAGTGTGATAGGCAAAGGTTATCCTTCAATTAATGCGAGAGCTAAGTGTGTAATAGGACAAAGGTTATCCTTCAATTAATGCAAGAGCTAAGTGTGTAATAGAACACAGGTTATCCTTTAATTAATGCGAGAGCTAAGTGTTTAATAGAACACAGGTTATCCGTCAATTAATGCGAGAGCTAATTGTGTAATAGAACACAGGTTATCCTTCAATTAATGCGAGAGCTAAGTGTGTGATAGGACACAGGTTATCCTTCAATTAATGCGAGAGCTAAGTGTGTAATAGGACACAGGTTATCCTTCAATTAATGCGAGAGCTAACTGTTTAATAGAACACAGGTTATCCTTCAATTAATGCGAGAGCTAAGTGTGCAATAGAACACAGGTTATCCTTCAATTTAATGAGAGAGCTTAGTGTGTAATAGGACAAAGATTATCCTTCAATCAATACGAGAGCTAAGACTGTGATAGGAAAAGGTTAACCCTTCAATTAATGCGAGAGCTAAGTGTGTAATAGGACAAAGATTATCCTTTAATTAATGCGAGAGCTAATTGTGTAATAGAACACAGGTTATCCTTCAATTAATGCGAGAGCTAAGTGTGTGATAGGACAAAGATTATCCTTCAATTAATACGAGAGCTAAGAGTGTGATAGGAGAAAGGTTATCCTTTAATTAATGCGAGAGCTAAGTGTGTAATAGGACAAAGGTTATCCTTCAATTAATGCGAGAGCTAAGTGTGTAATAGGACAAAGGTTATCCTTCAATTAATGCGAGAGCTAATTGTGTAATAGAACACAGGTTATCCTTCAATTAATGCCAGAGCTAATTGTGTAATAGAACACAGGTTATCCTTCAATTAATGCAAGAGCTAAGTGTGTAATAAGACACAGGTTATCCTTGAATTAATGTGAGAGCTAAGTGTGTAATAGGACAAAGGTTATCCTTCAATTAATGCGAGAGCTAATTGTGTAAAAACCACAGGTTATCCTTCAATTAAGGCGAGAGCTAATCGTGTAATAGAACACAGGTTATCCTTCAATTAATGCGAGAGCTAAGTGTGTAATAGGACAAAGATTATCCTCCTATTAATGCGAGAGCTAAGTGTGTGATAGGACAAAGATTATCCTTCAATTAATACGAGAGCTAAGAGTGTGATAGGACAAAGGTTATCCTTCAATTTCTGTGAGAGCTTAGTGTGTAATAGGACACAGGTTATCCTCCAATTAATGCGAAAGCTAAGTGTGTAATAGAACACAGGTTATCCTTTAATTAATGCGAGATCTAAGTGTGTGATAGTTCAAAGATTATCCTTCAATTAATACGAAAGCTAAGAGTGTGATAGGACAAGGGTTATTCTTTAATTACTGTGAGAGCTTAGTGTGTAATAGGACAAAGGTTATCCTTCAAGTAATGCAAGAGCTAAGTGTCTAATAGGACAAAGATTATCCTTCAATTAATGCGAGAGCTAAGTGTGTAATAGGACACAGGTTATCCTCTAATTAATGCGAGAGCTAAGTGCGTAATAGGACAAAGGTTATCCTTCAATTATTGTAAGAGCTTAGTGTGTAATAGGACACAGGTTATCCTCCAAATAATGCGAGAGCTAAGTGTGTAATAGAACACAGGTTATCCTTCAATTAATGCGAGAGCTAAGTGTGTGATAGGACAAAGATTATCCTTCAATTAATACAAGAGCTAAGAGTGTGATAGGACAAAGGTTATTCCTCAATTAATGCGAGAGCTAAGTGTGTAATAGGACAAAGGTTATCCTTTAATTAATGCGAGAGCTAATTGTGTAATAGAACACAGGTTATCCTTTAATGAATTCGAGAGCTAAGTGTGTAATTGGACAAAGATTATCCTTCAATTAATGCAAGAGCTAAGTGTGTAATACAACACAGGTTATCCTTCAATTAATGCAAGAGCTAAGTGTGTAATAGAACACAGGTTATCCTTCAATTAATGCGAGAGCTAAGTGTGTAAAAGGACAAAGGTTATCCTTCAATTAATGCGAGAGATAATTGTGTAATAGAACACAGGTTTACTTCAATTAATGCGAGAGCTAAGTGTGTTATAGGACAAGGTTTTCCTTCAATTAATGCGAGAGCTAAGTGTGTAATAAAACACAGGTTATCCTTCAATTAATGAGAGAGCTTAGTGTGTAATAGGACAAAGGTTATCCTTCAATTAATGCGAGAGCTAAGTGTGTGATAGGACAAAGATTATCCTTCAATTAATACGAGAGCTAAGAGTGTGATAGGACAAAGGTTATCCTTCAATTAATGCAAGAGCTCAATGTGTTATAGGACAAAGGATATCGTTCAATTAATGCGAAAGCTAAGTGTGTGATAGGACAAAGGTTATCTTCCAATTAATGCGAGAGGTAAGTGTGTGATAGGACAAAGGTTATCCTTCAATTAATGCGAGAGCTAAGTGTGTTATAGGACAAGGTTATCCTTCAATTAATGCGAGAGCTAAGAGTGTGATAGGACAAAGGTTATCCTTCAATTATTTAAGAGCTCAATGTGTAATAGGACAAAGGATATTCTTCAATTAATGCAAGAGCTAAGTGTGTGATAGAACAAAGGTTATCCTCCAATTAATGCGAGAGCTAAGTGTGTGATAGGACAAAGGTTATCCTTCAATTAATGCGAGAGCTAAGTGTGTAATAGGACACAGGTTATCCTTCAATTAATGCGAGAGCTGAGTGTGTAATAGGACAAAGGTTATCCTTCAATTAATGCGGGAGATAATTGTGTAAAAGAACACAAGTTATCCTTCAATTAATGCCATAGCTAATTGTGTAATAGAACACAGGTTATCCTTCAATTAATGCGAGAGCTAAGTGTGTAATAAGACACAGGTTATACTTGAATTAATGTGAGAGCTAAGTGTGTAATAGGACAAAGGTTATCCTTCAATTAATGCGAGAGCTAATTGTGTAATAACCACAGGTTATCCTTAAATTAATGCGAGAGCTAATTGTGTAATAGAACACAGGTTATCCTTTAATTAATGCGAGAGCTAAGTGTGAAATAGGAAAAAGATTATCCTCCTATTAATGCGAGAGCTAAGTGTGTGATAGGACAAAGATTATCCTTCAATTAATACGAGAGCTAAGAGTGTGATAGGACAAAGGTTATCCTTCAATTACTGTGAGAGCTTAGTGTGTAATAGGACACAGGTTATCCTCCAATTAATGCGAAAGCTAAGTGTGTAATAGAACACAGGTTATCCTTTAATTAATGCGAGATCTAAGTGTGTGATAGTTCAAAGATTATCCTTCAATCAATACGAAAGCTAAGAGTGTGATAGGACAAGGGTTATTCTTTAATTACTGTGAGAGCTTAGTGTGTAATAACACACAGGTTATCCTTCAAGTAATGCAAGAGCTAAGTGTGTAATAGGACAAAGATTATCCTTCAATTAATGCGAGAGCTAAGTGTGTAATAGGACACAGGTTATCCTCTAATTAATGCGAGAGCTAGGTGTGTAATAGGACAAAGGTTATCCTTCAATTATTGTAAGAGCTTAGTGTGTAATAGGACACAGGTTATCCTCCAATTAATGCGAGAGCTAAGTGTGTAATAGAACACAGGTTATCCTTCAATTAATGCGAGAGCTAAGTGTGTGATAGGACAAAGATTATCCTTCAATTAATACAAGAGCTAAGAGTGTGATAGGACAAAGGTTATTCTTTAATTAATGCGAGAGCTAAGTGTGTAATAGGACAAAGGTTATCCTTCAATTAATGCGAGAGCTAATTGTGTAATATAACACAGGTTATCCTTTAATGAATTCGAGAGCTAAGTGTGTAATAGGACAAAGATTATCCTTCAATTAATGCAAGAGCTAAGTGTGTAATACAACACAGGTTATCCTTCAATCAATACGAGAGCTAAGAGTGTGATAGGCAAAGGTTTTCCTTCAATTAATGCGAGAGCTAAGTGTGTAATAGGACAAAGATTATCCTTCAAACAATACGAGAGCTAAGAGTGTGATAGGCAAAGGTTATCCTTCAATTAATGCGAGAGCTAAGTGTGTAATAGGACAAAGGTTATCCTTCAATTAATGCAAGAGCTAAGTGTGTAATAGAACACAGGTTATCCTTTAATTAATGCGAGAGCTAAGTGTTTAATAGAACACAGGTTATCCGTCAATTAATGCGAGAGCTAATTGTGTAATAGAACACAGGTTATCCTTCAATTAATGCGAGAGCTAAGTGTGTGATAGGACACAGGTTATCCTTCAATTAATGCGAGAGCTAAGTGTGTAATAGGACACAGGTTATCCTTCAATTAATGCGAGAGCTAACTGTTTAATAGAACACAGGTTATCCTTCAATTAATGCGAGAGCTAAGTGTGCAATAGAACACAGGTTATCCTTCAATTAATGAGAGAGCTTAGTGTGTAATAGGACAAAGATTATCCTTCAATCAATACGAGAGCTAAGACTGTAATAGGAAAAGGTTAACCCTTCAATTAATGCGAGAGCTTAGTGTGTAATAGGACACAGGTTATCCTCCAATTAATGCGAGAGCTAAGTGTTTAATAGAACACAGGTTATCCTCCAATTAATGCGAGAGCTAAGTGTGTAATAGAACACAGGTTATCCTTCAATTAATGCGAGAGCTAAGTGTGTGATAGGACAAAGATTATCCTTCAATTAATACGAGAGCTAAGAGTGTGATAGGAGAAAGGTTATCCTTTAATTAATGCGAGAGCTAAGTGTGTAATAGGACAAAGGTTATCCTTCAATTAATGCGAGAGCTAAGTGTGTAATAGGACAAAGGTTATCCTTCAATTAATGCGAGAGCTAATTGTGTAATAGAACACAGGTTATCCTTCAATTAATGCGAGAGCTAAGTGTGTGATAAGACAAAGATTATCCTTTAAATAATACGAGAGCTAAGAGTGTGATAGGACAAAGGTTATCCTTCAATTAATGCGAGAGCTCAATGTGTAATAGGACAAAGGATATCCTTCAATTAATGCGTGAGCTAAGTGTGTGATAGGACAAAGGTTATCCTCCAATTACTGCGAGAGCTAAGTGTGTGATAGGACAAAGGTTATCCTTCAATTAATGCGAGAGCTAAGTGTGTTATAGGACAAGGTTTTCCTTCAATTAATGCGAGAGCTAAGTGTGTAATAGAACACAGGTTATCCTTCAATTAATGCGAGAGCTTAGTGTGTAATAGGACAAAGGTTATCCTTCAATTAATGCGACAGCTAAGTGTGTAATAGGACAAAGGTTATCCTTCAATTAATGCGAGAGCTAATTGTGTAATAGAACACAGGTTATCCTTCAATTAATGCGAGAGCTAATTGTTTAATAGAACACAGGTTATCTTTCAATTAATGCGAGAGTTAAGTGTGTAATAGGACAAAGATTATCCTTCAATTAATACGAGAGCTGAGAGTGTGATAGGACAAAGGTTATCTTTCAATTACTGTGAGACCTTAGTGTGTAATAGGACACAGGTTATCCTCCAATAATGTGAGAGCTGAGTGTGTAATAGAACACAGGTTATCCTTCAATTAATGCGAGATCTAAGTGTGTGATAGGTCAAAGATTATCCTTCAATTAATACGAGAGCTAAGAGTGTGATAGGACAAAGGTTATCCTTTAATTACTGTGAGAGCTTAGTGGGTAATAGGACACAGGTTATCCTTCAATTAATGCGTGAGCTAAGTGTGTAATAGGACAAAGGTTATCCTTCAATTAATGCGAGAGATAATTGTGTAATAGAACACAGGTTATCCTTCAATTAATGCCAGAGCTAATTGTGTAATAGAACACAGGTTATCCTTCAATTAATGCAAGAGCTAAGTGTGTAATAAGACACAGGTTATCCTTGAATTAATGTGAGAGCTAAGTGTGTAATAGGACAAAGGTTATCCTTCAATTAATGCGAGAGCTAATTGTGTAAAAACCACAGGTTATCCTTTAATTAAGGCGAGAGCTAATCGTGTAATAGAACACAGGTTATCCTTCAATTAATGCGAGAGCTAAGTGTGTAATAGGACAAAGATTATCCTCCTATTAATGCGAGAGCTAAGTGTGTGATAGGACAAAGATTATCCTTCAATTAATACGAGAGCTAAGAGTGTGATAGGACAAAGGTTATCCTTCAATTCCTGTGAGAGCTTAGTGTGTAATAGGACACAGGTTATCCTCCAATTAATGCGAAAGCTAAGTGTGTAATAGAACACAGGTTATCCTTTAATTAATGCGAGATCTAAGTGTGTGATAGTTCAAAGATTATCCTTCAATTAATACGAAAGCTAAGAGTGTGATAGGACAAGGGTTATTCTTTAATTACTGTGAGAGCTTAGTGTGTAATAGGACACAGGTTATCCTTCAAGTAATGCAAGAGCTAAGTGTGTAATAGGACAAAGATTATCCTTCAATTAATGCGAGAGCTAAGTGTGTAATAGGACACAGGTTATCCTCTAATTAATGCGAGAGCTAAGTGCGTAATAGGACAAAGGTTATCCTTCAATTATTGTAGGAGCTTAGTGTGTAATAGGACACAGGTTATCCTCCAATTAATGCGAGAGCTAAGTGTGTAATAGAACACAGGTTATCCTTCAATTAATGCGAGAGCTAAGTGTGTGATAGGACAAAGATTATCCTCCAATTAATACAAGAGCTAAGAGTGTGATAGGACAAAGGTTATTCCTCAATTAATGCGAGAGCTAAGTGTGTAATAGGACAAAGGTTATCCTTCAATTAATGCGAGAGCTAATTGTGTAATAGAACACAGGTTATCCTTTAATGAATTCGAGAGCTAAGTGTGTAATTGGACAAAGATTATCCTTCAATTAATACAAGAGCTAAGAGTGTGATAGGACAAAGGTTATTCCTCAATTAATGCGAGAGCTAAGTGTGTAATAGGACAAAGGTTATCCTTCAATTAATGCGAGAGCTAATTGTGTAATAGAACACAGGTTATCCTTTAATGAATTCGAGAGCTAAGTGTGTAATTGGACAAAGATTATCCTTCAATTAATGCAAGAGCTAAGTGTGTAATACAACACAGGTTATCCTTCAATTAATGCAAGAGCTAAGTGTGTAATAGAACACAGGTTATCCTTCAATTAATGCGAGAGCTAAGTGTGTAATAGGACAAAGGTTATCCTTCAATTAATGCGAGAGCTAATTGTGTAATAGAACACAGGTTTACTTCAATTAATGCGAGAGCTAAGTGTGTTATAGGACAAGGTTTTCCTTCAATTAATGCGAGAGCTAAGTGTGTAATAGAACACAGGTTATCCTTCAATTAATGAGAGAGCTTAGTGTGTAATAGGACAAAGGTTATCCTTCAATTAATGCGAGAGCTAAGTGTGTGATAGGACAAAGATTATCCTTCAATTAATACGAGAGCTAAGAGTGTGATAGGACAAAGGTTATCCTTCAATTAATGCAAGAGCTCAATGTGTTATAGGACAAAGGATATCGTTCAATTAATGCGAAAGCTAAGTGTGTGATAGGACAAAGGTTATCTTCCAATTAATGCGAGAGGTAAGTGTGTGATAGGACAAAGGTTATCCTTCAATTAATGCGAGAGCTAAGTGTGTTATAGGACAAGGTTATCCTTCAATTAATGCGAGAGCTAAGTGTGTAATAGAACACAGGTTATCCTTCAATTAATGCGAGAGCTTAGTGTGTAATAGGACAAAGGTTATCCTCCAATTAATGCGAGAGCTAAGTGAGTGATAGGACAAAGATTATCCTTCAATTAATACGAAAGCTAAGAGTGTGATAGGACAAAGGTTATCCTTTAATTAATGCAAGAGCTCAATGTGTAATAGGACAAAGGATATCCTTCAATTAATGCGAGAGCTAAGTGTGTGATAGGACAAAGGTTATCCTCCAATTAATGCGAGAGCTAAGTGTGTGATAGGACACAGGTTATCCTTCAATTAATGTGAGAGCTAAGTGTGTAATAGGACAAAGGTTATCCTTCAATTAATGCGAGAGCTAATTGTGTAATAACCACAGGTTATCCTTCAATTAATGCGAGAGCTAATTGTGTAATAGAACACAGGTTATCCTTCAATTAATGCGAGAGCTAAGTGTGTGATAGGACAAAGATTATCCTTCAATTAATACGAGAGCTAAGAGTGTGATAGGACAAAGGTTATCCTTCAATTACTGTGAGAGTTTAATGTGTAATAGGACACAAGTTATCCTCCAATTAATGCGAGAGCTAAGTGTGTAATAGAACACAGGTTATCCTTCAATTAATGCGAGATCTAAGTGTGTGATAGGTCAAAGATTATCCTTCAATTAATACGAGAGCTAAGAGTGTAATAGGACAAAGGTTATTCTTCAATTAATGTGAGAGCTTAGTGTGTAATAGGACACAGGTTATCCTTCAATTAATGCGAGAGCTAAGTGTGTAATAGGACAAAGATTATCCTTCAATTAATGCGAGAGCTAAGTGTGTAATAGGACACAGGTTATCTTTCAATTAATGCGAGAGCTAATTTGTAATAGGACAAAGGTTATCCTTCAATTATTGTGAGAGCTTAGTGTGTAATAGGACACAAGTTATCCTCCAATTAATGCGAGAGCTAAGTGTGTAATAGAACACAGGTTATCCTTCAATTAATGCAAGAGCTAAGTGTGTGATAGGACAAAGATTATCTTTCAATTAATACGAGAGCTAAGAGTGTGATAGGACAAAGGTTATTCCTCAATTAATGCGAGAGCTAAGTGTGTAATAGGACAAAGGTTATCCTTTAATTAATGCGAGATCTAATTGTGTAATAGAACACAGGTTATCCTTCAATTAATGCGAGAGCTAAGTGTGTAATAGGACAAAGATTATCCTTCAATTAATGCAAGAGCTAAGTGTGTAATACAACACAGGTTATCCTTCAATTAATGCGAGAGCTAAGTGTGTAATAGAACACAGGTTATCCTTCAATTAATGCGAGAGCTAAGTGTGTGATAGGACAAAGATTATCCTTCAATTAATACGAGAGCTAAGAGTGTAATAGAACACCGGTTTACTTCAATTAATGCGAGAGCTAAGTGTGTTATAGGACAAGGTTTTCCTTCAATTAATGCGAGAGCTAAGTGTGTAATAGAACACAGGTTATCCTTCAATTAATGCGAGAGCTTAGTGTGTAATAGGACAAAGGTTATCCTCCAATTAATGCGAGAGCTAAGTGAGTGATAGGACAAAGATTATCCTTCAATTAATACGAAAGCTAAGAGTGTGATAGGACAAAGGTTATCCTTTAATTAATGCAAGTTCTCAATGTGTAATAGGACAAAGGATATCCTTCAATTAATGCGAGAGCTAAGTGTGTAATAGGACAAAGGTTATCCTTCGATTAATGCGAGAGCTAATTGTGTAATAGGACACAGGTTATCCTTCAATTAATGAGAGAGCCAAGTGTGTGATAGGACAAAGGTTATCCTTCAATTAATGCGAGAGCTAATTGTGTAATAGAACACAGGTTATCCTTCAATTAATGCGAGAGCTATGTGTGTAATAGGAGAAAGATTATCCTTCAATTAATGCGAGAGCTAAGTGTGTAATAGGACACAGGTTTTCCTTCAATTAATGCGAGAGCTAATTGTGTAATAGGACAAAGGTTATCCTTTAATTACTGTGAGAGCTAACTGTGTAATAGGACACAGGTTATCCTCCAATTAATGCGAGAGCTAAGTGTGTAATAGAACACAGGTTATCCTCTAATTAATGCAAGAGCTAAGTGTGTGATACAACACAGGTTATCCTTCAATTAATGCAAGAGCTAAGTGTGTAATAGAACACAGGTTATCCTTCAATTAATGCGAGAGCTAAGTGTGTAATAGGACAAAGGTTATCCTTCAATTAATGCGAGAGCTAATTGTGTAATAGAACACAGGGTTACTTCAATTAATGACAGAGCTAAGTGTGTTATAGGACAAGGTTTTCCTTCAATTAATGCGAGAGCTAAGTGTGTAATAGAACACAGGTTATCCTTCAATTAATGCGAGAGCTAAGTGTGTAATAAGACACAGGTTATCCTTCAATTAATGCGAGAGATAAGTGTGTGATAGGACACAGGTTATCCTTTAATTAATGCGAGAGCTAAGTGTGTGATAGGACACAGGTTATCCTTCAATCAATACGAGAGCTAAGAGTGTGATAGGCAAAGGTTTTCCTTCAATTAATGCGAGAGCTAAGTGTGTAATAGGACAAAGATTATCCTTCAAACAATACGAGAGCTAAGAGTGTGATAGGCAAAGGTTATCCTTCAATTAATGCGAGAGCTAAGTGTGTAATAGGACAAAGGTTATCCTTCAATTAATGCAAGAGCTAAGTGTGTAATAGAACACAGGTTATCCTTTAATTAATGCGAGAGCTAAGTGTTTAATAGAACACAGGTTATCCGTCAATTAATGCGAGAGCTAATTGTGTAATAGAACACAGGTTATCCTTCAATTAATGCGAGAGCTAAGTGTGTGATAGGACACAGGTTATCCTTCAATTAATGCGAGAGCTAAGTGTGTAATAGGACACAGGTTATCCTTCAATTAATGCGAGAGCTAACTGTTTAATAGAACACAGGTTATCCTTCAATTAATGCGAGAGCTAAGTGTGCAATAGAACACAGGTTATCCTTCAATTAATGAGAGAGCTTAGTGTGTAATAGGACAAAGATTATCCTTCAATCAATACGAGAGCTAAGACTGTGATAGGAAAAGGTTAACCCTTCAATTAATGCGAGAGCTAAGTGTGTAATAGGACAAAGATTATCCTTCAATTAATGCGAGAGCTAATTGTGTAATAGAACACAGGTTATCCTTCAATTAATGCGAGAGCTAAGTGTGTGATAGGACAAAGATTATCCTTCAATTAATACGAGAGCTAAGAGTGTGATAGGAGAAAGGTTATCCTTTAATTAATGCGAGAGCTAAGTGTGTAATAGGACAAAGGTTATCCTTCAATTAATGCGAGAGCTAAGTGTGTAATAGGACAAAGGTTATCCTTCAATTAATGCGAGAGCTAATTGTGTAATAGAACACAGGTTATCCTTCAATTAATACGAGAGCTAAGTGTGTGATAAGACAAAGATTATTCTTTAAATAATACGAGAGCTAAGAGTGTGATAGGACAAAGGTTATCCTTCAATTAATGCGAGAGCTCAATGTGTAATAGGACAAAGGATATCCTTCAATTAATGCGTGAGCTAAGTGTGTGATAGGACAAAGGTTATCCTCCAATTACTGCGAGAGCTAAGTGTGTGATAGGACAAAGGTTATCCTTCAATTAATGCGAGAGCTAAGTGTGTTATAGGACAAGGTTTTCCTTCAATTAATGCGAGAGCTAAGTGTGTAATAGAACACAGGTTATCCTTCAATTAATGCGAGAGCTTAGTGTGTAATAGGACAAAGGTTATCCTTCAATTAATGCGACAGCTAAGTGTGTAATAGGACAAAGGTTATCCTTCAATTAATGCGAGAGCTAATTGTGTAATAGAACACAGGTTATCCTTCAATTAATGCGAGAGCTAATTGTTTAATAGAACACAGGTTATCTTTCAATTAATGCGAGAGTTAAGTGTGTAATAGGACAAAGATTATCCTTCAATTAATACGAGAGCTGAGAGTGTGATAGGACAAAGGTTATCTTTCAATTACTGTGAGACCTTAGTGTGTAATAGGACACAGGTTATCCTCCAATAATGTGAGAGCTGAGTGTGTAATAGAACACAGGTTATCCTTCAATTAATGCGAGATCTAAGTGTGTGATAGGTCAAAGATTATCCTTCAATTAATACGAGAGCTAAGAGTGTGATAGGACAAAGGTTATCCTTTAATTACTGTGAGAGCTTAGTGGGTAATAGGACACAGGTTATCCTTCAATTAATGCGTGAGCTAAGTGTGTAATAGGACAAAGGTTATCCTTCAATTAATGCGAGAGATAATTGTGTAATAGAACACAGGTTATCCTTCAATTAATG
The DNA here is from genome assembly GCA_963969495.1 of Ceratothoa steindachneri. NCBI lineage: Eukaryota > Metazoa > Arthropoda > Malacostraca > Isopoda > Cymothoidae > Ceratothoa > Ceratothoa steindachneri. The sequence continues at coordinate 15,945,403 of OZ018330.1, read as the reverse complement.
CCAGAGCTAATTGTGTAATAGAACACAGGTTATCCTTCAATTAATGCAAGAGCTAAGTGTGTAATAAGACACAGGTTATCCTTGAATTAATGTGAGAGCTAAGTGTGTAATAGGACAAAGGTTATCCTTCAATTAATGCGAGAGCTAATTGTGTAAAAACCACAGGTTATCCTTCAATTAAGGCGAGAGCTAATCGTGTAATAGAACACAGGTTATCCTTCAATTAATGCGAGAGCTAAGTGTGTAATAGGACAAAGATTATCCTCCTATTAATGCGAGAGCTAAGTGTGTGATAGGACAAAGATTATCCTTCAATTAATACGAGAGCTAAGAGTGTGATAGGACAAAGGTTATCCTTCAATTCCTGTGAGAGCTTAGTGTGTAATAGGACACAGGTTATCCTCCAATTAATGCGAAAGCTAAGTGTGTAATAGAACACAGGTTATCCTTTAATTAATGCGAGATCTAAGTGTGTGATAGTTCAAAGATTATCCTTCAATTAATACAAAAGCTAAGAGTGTGATAGGACAAGGGTTATTCTTTAATTACTGTGAGAGCTTAGTGTGTAATAGGACACAGGTTATCCTTCAAGTAATGCAAGAGCTAAGTGTGTAATAGGACAAAGATTATCCTTCAATTAATGCGAGAGCTAAGTGTGTAATAGGACACAGGTTATCCTCTAATTAATGCGAGAGCTAAGTGCGTAATAGGACAAAGAATATCCTTCAATTATTGTAAGAGCTTAGTGTGTAATAGGACACAGGTTATCCTCCAATTAATGCGAGAGCTAAGTGCGTAATAGAACACAGGTTATCCTTCAATTAATGCGAGAGCTAAGTGTGTGATAGGACAAAGATTATCCTTCAATTAATACAAGAGCTAAGAGTGTGATAGGACAAAGGTTATTCCTCAATTAATGCGAGAGCTAAGTGTGTAATAGGACAAAGGTTATCCTTCAATTAATGCGAGAGCTAATTGTGTAATAGAACACAGGTTATCCTTTAATGAATTCGAGAGCTAAGTGTGTAATTGGACAAAGATTATCCTTCAATTAATGCAAGAGCTAAGTGTGTAATACAACACAGGTTATCCTTCAATTAATGCAAGAGCTAAGTGTGTAATAGAACACAGGTTATCCTTCAATTAATGCGAGAGCTAAGTGTGTAATAGGACAAAGGTTATCCTTCAATTAATGCGAGAGCTAATTGTGTAATAGAACACAGGTTTACTTCAATTAATGCGAGAGCTAAGTGTGTTATAGGACAAGGTTTTCCTTCAATTAATGCGAGAGCTAAGTGTGTAATAGAACACAGGTTATCCTTCAATTAATGAGAGAGCTTAGTGTGTAATAGGACAAAGGTTATCCTTCAATTAATGCGGAGCTAAGTGTGTGATAGGACAAAGATTATCCTTCAATTAATACGAGAGCTAAGAGTGTGATAGGACAAAGGTTATCCTTCAATTAATGCAAGAGCTCAATGTGTTATAGGACAAAGGATATCGTTCAATTAATGCGAAAGCTAAGTGTGTGATAGGACAAAGGTTATCTTCCAATTAATGCGAGAGGTAAGTGTGTCATAGGACAAAGGTTATCCTTCAATTAATGCGAGAGCTAAGTGTGTTATAGGACAAGGTTATCCTTCAATTAATGCGAGAGCTAAGTGTGTAATAGAACACAGGTTATCCTTCAATTAATGCGAGAGCTTAGTGTGTAATAGGACAAAGGTTATCCTCCAATTAATGCGAGAGCTAAGTGAGTGATAGGACAAAGATTATCCTTCAATTAATACGAAAGCTAAGAGTGTGATAGGACAAAGGTTATCCTTTAATTAATGCAAGAGCTCAATGTGTAATAGGACAAAGGATATCCTTCAATTAATGCGAGAGCTAAGTGTGTGATAGGACAAAGGTTATCCTCCAATTAATGCGAGAGCTAAGTGTGTGATAGGACACAGGTTATCCTTCAATTAATGTGAGAGCTAAGTGTGTAATAGGACAAAGGTTATCCTTCAATTAATGCGAGAGCTAATTGTGTAATAACCACAGGTTATCCTTCCATTAATGCGAGAGCTAATTGTGTAATAGAACACAGGTTATCCTTCAATTAATGCGAGAGCTAAGTGTGTGATAGGACAAAGATTATCCTTCAATTAATACGAGAGCTAAGAGTGTGATAGGACAAAGGTTATCCTTCAATTACTGTGAGAGCTTAATGTGTAATAGGACACAAGTTATCCTCCAATTAATGCGAGAGCTAAGTGTGTAATAGAACACAGGTTATCCTTCAATTAATGCGAGATCTAAGTGTGTGATAGGTCAAAGATTATCCTTCAATTAATACGAGAGCTAAGAGTGTAATAGGACAAAGGTTATTCTTCAATTAATGTGAGAGCTTAGTGTGTAATAGGACACAGGTTATCCTTCAATTAATGCGAGAGCTAAGTGTGTAATAGGACAAAGATTATCCTTCAATTAATGCGAGAGCTAAGTGTGTAATAGGACACAGGTTATCTTTCAATTAATGCGAGAGCTAATTTGTAATAGGACAAAGGTTATCCTTCAATTATTGTGAGAGCTTAGTGTGTAATAGGACACAAGTTATCCTCCAATTAATGCGAGAGCTAAGTGTGTAATAGAACACAGGTTATCCTTCAATTAATGCAAGAGCTAATTGTGTGATAGGACAAAGATTATCTTTCAATTAATACGAGAGCTAAGAGTGTGATAGGACAAAGGTTATTCCTCAATTAATGCGAGAGCTAAGTGTGTAATAGGACAAAGGTTATCCTTTAATTAATGCGAGATCTAATTGTGTAATAGAACACAGGTTATCCTTCAATTAATGCGAGAGCTAAGTGTGTAATAGGACAAAGATTATCCTTCAATTAATGCGAGAGCTAAGTGTGTAATACAACACAGGTTATCCTTCAATTAATGCGAGAGCTAAGTGTGTAATAGAACACAGGTTATCCTTCAATTAATGCGAGAGCTAAGTGTGTAATAGGACAAAGGTTATCCTTCAATTAATACGAGAGCTATTTGTGTAATAGAACACCGGTTTACTTCAATTAATGCGAGAGCTAAGTGTGTTATAGGACAAGGTTTTCCTTCAATTAATGCGAGAGCTAAGTGTGTAATAGAACACAGGTTATCCTTCAATTAATGAGAGAGCTTAGTGTATAATAGGACACAGGTTATCCTCCAATTAATGCGAGAGCTAAGTGTGTAATAGAACACAGGATATCCTTCAATTAATGCGAGAGCTAAGTGTCTAATAGGACAAAGGTTATCCTTTAATTAATGCAAGAGCTATGTGTGTGATAGGACAAAGGTTATCCTTCAATTAATACGAGAGCTAAGTGTGCTATAGGACAAGGTTATCCTTTAATTAATGCGAGAGCTAAGTGTGTAATAAGACAAAGGTTATCTTTCAATTAATGCGAGAGCTTAGTGTGTAATAGGAAAAAGGTTATCCTCCAATTAATGCGAGAGCTAAGTGTGTGATAGGACAAAGATTATCCTTCAATTAATACGAGAGCTAAGAGTGTGATAGGACAAAGGTTATCCTTCAATTAATGCAAGAGCTCAATGTGTAATAGGACAAAGGTTTTCCTTCAATTAATGGGGGGAGATAAGTGTGTGATAGGACAAAAGTTATCCTCCAATTAATGCGAGAGCTAAGTGTGTGATAGGACAAAGGTTATCCCTTAATTAATGCGAGAGCTAAGTGTGTAATAGGACACAGGTTATCCTTCAATTAATGCGAGAGCTAAGTGTGTAATAGGACTAAGGTTATCCTTCAATTAATGCGAGAGCTAATTGTGTAATAGAACACAGGTTATCCTTCAATTAATGCGAGAGCTAATTGTGTAATAGAACACAGGTTATCCTTCAATTAATGCGAGAGCTAAGTGTGTAATAGGACAAAGATTATTCTTCAATTAATGCGAGAGCTAAGTGAGTAATAGTACACAGGTTATTCTTCAATTAATGAGAGAGCCAAGTGTGTGATAGGACAAAGGTTATCCTTCAATTAATGCGAGAGCTAATTGTGTAATAGAACACAGGTTATCCTTCAATTAATGCGAGAGCTAAGTGTGTGATAGGACAAAGGTTATCCTCCAATTAATGCGAGAGCTAAGTGTGTGATAGGACACAGGTTATCCTTCAATTAATGTGAGAGCTAAGTGTGTAATAGGACAAAGGTTATCCTTTAATTAATGCGAGAGCTAATTGTGTAATAACCACAGGTTATCCTTCAATTAATGCGAGAGCTAATTGTGTAATAGAACACAGGTTATCCTTCAATTAATGCGAGAGCTAAGTGTGTGATAGGACAAAGATTATCCTTCAATTAATACGAGAGCTAAGAGTGTGATAGGACAAAGGTTATCCTTCAATTACTGTGAGAGCTTAGTGTGTAATAGGACACAAGTTATCCTCCAATTAATGCGAGAGCTAAGTGTGTAATAGAACATAGGTTATCCTTCAATTAATGCGAGATCTAAGTGTGTGATAGGTCAAAGATTATCCTTCAATTAATACGAGAGCTAAGAGTGTAATAGGACAAATGTTATTCTTCAATTAATTTGAGAGCTTAGTGTGTAATAGGACACAGGTTATCCTTCAATTAATGCGAGAGCTAAGTGTGTAATAGGACAAAGATTATCCTTCAATTACTGCGAGAGCTAAGTGTGTAATAGGACACAGGTTATCTTTCAATTAATGCGAGAGCTAATTTGTAATAGGACAAAGGTTATCCTTCAATTATTGTGAGAGCTTAGTGTGTAATAGGACACAAGTTATCCTCCAATTAATCCGAGAGCTAAGTGTGTAATAGGACACAGGTTATCCTTCAATTAATGCAAGAGCTAAGTGTGTGATAGGACAAAGATTATCTTTCAATTAATACGAGAGCTAAGAGTGTGATAGGACAAAGGTTATTCCTCAATCAATGCGAGAGCTAAGTGTGTAATAGGACAAAGGTTATCCTTTAATTAATGAGAGATCTAATTGTGTAATAGAACACAGGTTATCCTTCAATTAATGCGAGAGCTAAGTGTGTAATAGGACAAAGATTATCCTTCAATTAATGCGAGAGCTAAGTGTGTAATACAACACAGGTTATCCTTCAATTAATGCGAGAGCTAAGTGTGTAATAGAACACAGGTTATCCTTCAATTAATGCGAGAGCTAAGTGTGTAATAGGACAAAGGTTAGCCTTCAATTAATACGAGAGCTAATTGTGTAATAGAACACCAGTTTACTTCAATTTTGCGAGAGCTAAGTGTGTTATAGGACAAGGTTTTCCTTCAATTAATGCGAGAGCTAAGTGTGTAATAGAACACAGGTTATCCTTCAATTAATGAGAGAGCTTAGTGTGTAATAGGACACAGGTTATCCTCCAATTAATGCGAGAGCTAAGTGTGTAATAGAACACAGGATATCCTTTAATTAATGCGAGAGCTAAGTGTCTAATAGGACAAAGGTTATCCTTTAATTAATGAAAGAGCTATGTGTGTGATAGGACAAAGGTTATCCTTCAATTAATACGCGAGCTAAGTGTGCTATAGGACAAGGTTATCCTTTAATTAATGCGAGAGCTAAGTGTGTAATAAGACAAAGGTTATCTTTCAATTAATGCGAGAGCTTAGTGTGTAATAGGAAAAAGGTTATCCTCCAATTAATGCGAGAGCTAAGTGTGTGATAGGACAAAGATTATCCTTCAATTAATACGAGAGCTAAGAGTGTGATAGGACAAAGGTTATCCTTCAATTAATGCAAGAGCTCAATGTGTAATAGGACAAAGGTTTTCCTTCAATTAATGCGAGAGCTAAGTGTGTGATAGGACAAAGGTTATCCTCCAATTAATGCGAGAGCTAAGTGTGTGATAGGACAAAGGTTATCCCTTAATTAATGCGAGAGCTAAGTGTGTAATAGGACACAGGTTATCCTTCAATTAATGCGAGAGCTAAGTGTGTAATAGGACTAAGGTTATCCTTCAATTAATGCGAGAGCTAATTGTGTAATAGAACACAGGTTATCCTTCAATTAATGCGAGAGCTAATTGTGTAATAGAACACAGGTTATCCTTCAATTAATGCGAGAGCTAAGTGTGTAATAGGACAAAGATTATTCTTCAATTAATGCGAGAGCTAAGTGTGTAATAGTACACAGGTTATCCTTCAATTAATGAGAGAGCCAAGTGTGTGATAGGACAAAGGTTATCCTTCAATTAATGCGAGAGCTAATTGTGTAATAGAACACAGGTTATCCTTCAATTAATGCGAGAGCTATGTGTGTAATAGGACAAAGATTATCCTTCAATTAATGCGAGAGCTAAGTGTGTAATAGGACACAGGTTATCCTTCAATTAATGTGAGAGCTAAGTGTGTAATAGGACAAAGGTTATCCTTCAATTAATGCGAGAGCTAATTGTGTAATAACCACAGGTTATCCTTCAATTAATGCGAGAGCTAATTGTGTAATAGAACACAGGTTATCCTTCAATTAATGCGAGAGCTAAGTGTGTGATAGGACAAAGATTATCCTTCAATTAATACGAGAGCTAAGAGTGTGATAGGACAAAGGTTATTCTTCAATTAATGTGAGAGCTTAGTGTGTAATAGGACACAGGTTATCCTTCAATTAATGCGAGAGCTAAGTGTGTAATAGGACAAAGATTATCCTTCAATTAATGCGAGAGCTAAGTGTGTAATAGGACACAAGTTATCCTCCAATTAATGCGAGAGCTAAGTGTGTAATAGAACACAGGTTATCCTTTAATTAATGCGAGATCTAAGTGTGTGATAGGTCAAAGATTATCCTTCAATTAATACGAGAGCTAAGAGTGTAATAGGACAAAGGTTATTCTTCAATTAATGTGAGAGCTTAGTGTGTAATAGGACACAGGTTATCCTTCAATTAATGCGAGAGCTAAGTGTGTAATAGGACAAAGATTATCCTTCAATTAATGCGAGAGCTAAGTGTGTAATAGGACACAGGTTATCCTTCAATTAATGTGAGAGCTAAGTGTGTAATAGGACAAAGGTTATCCTTCAATTAATGCGAGAGCTAATTGTGTAATAACCACAGGTTATCCTTCAATTAATGCGAGAGCTAATTGTGTAATAGAACACAGGTTATCCTTCAATTAATGCGAGAGCTAAGTGTGTGATAGGACAAAGATTATCCTTCAATTAATACGAGAGCTAAGTGAGTGATAGGACAAAGATTATCCTTCAATTAATACGAAAGCTAAGAGTGTGATAGGACAAAGGTTATCCTTTAATTAATGCAAGAGCTCAATGTGTAATAGGACAAAGGATATCCTTCAATTAATGCGAGAGTTAAGTGTGTGATAGGACAAAGGTTATCCTCCAATTAATGCGAGAGCTAAGTGTGTGATAGGACACAGGTTATCCTTCAATTAATGCGAGAGCTAAGTGTGTAATAGGACAAAGGTTATCCTTCAATTAATACGAGAGCTAATTGTGTAATAGAACACCGGTTTACTTCAATTAATGCGAGAGCTAAGTGTGTTATAGGACAAGGTTTTCCTTCAATTAATGCGAGAGCTAAGTGTGTAATAGAACACAGGTTATCCTTCAATTAATGAGAGAGCTTAGTGTGTAATAGGACACAGGTTATCCTCCAATTAATGCGAGAGCTAAGTGTTTAATAGAACACAGGATATCCTTCAATTAATGCGAGAGCTAAGTGTCTAATAGGACAAAGGTTATCCTTTAATTAATGCAAGAGCTATGTGTGTGATAGGACAAAGGTTATCCTTCAATTAATACGAGAGCTAAGTGTGCTATAGGACAAGGTTATCCATTAATTAATGCGAGAGCTAAGTGTGTAATAAGACAAAGGTTATCTTTCAATTAATGCGAGAGCTTAGTGTGTAATAGGAAAAAGGTTATCCTCCAATTAATGCGAGAGCTAAGTGTGTGATAGGACAAAGATTATCCTTCAATTAATACGAGAGCTAAGAGTGTGATAGGACAAAGGTTATCCTTCAATTAATGCAAGAGCTCAATGTGTAATAGGACAAAGGTTTTCCTTCAATTAATGCGAGAGCTAAGTGTGTGATAGGACAAAGGTTATCCTCCAATTAATGCGAGAGCTAAGTGTGTGATAGGACAAAGGTTATCCCTTAATTAATGCGAGAGCTAAGTGTGTAATAGGACACAGGTTATCCTTCAATTAATGCGAGAGCTAAGTGTGTAATAGGACTAAGGTTATCCTTCAATTAATGCGAGAGCTAATTGTGTAATAGAACACAGGTTATCCTTCAATTAATGCGAGAGCTAATTGTGTAATAGAACACAGGTTATCCTTCAATTAATGCGAGAGCTAAGTGTGTAATAGGACAAAGATTATTCTTCAATTAATGCGAGAGCTAAGTGTGTAATAGTTCCCCCAGTTATTCTTCAATTAATGAGAGAGCCAAGTGTGTGATAGGACAAAGGTTATCCTTCAATTAATGCGAGAGCTAATTGTGTAATAGAACACAGGTTATCCTTCAATTAATGCGAGAGCTATGTGTGTAATAGGACAAAGATTATCCTTCAATTAATGCGAGAGCTAAGTGTGTAATAGGACACAGGTTATCCCTTAATTAATGCGAGAGCTTAGTGTGTAATAGGACAAAGGTTATCCTCCAATTAATGCGAGAGCTAAGTGAGTGATAGGACAAAGATTATCCTTCAATTAATACGAAAGCTAAGAGTGTGATAGGACAAAGGTTATCCTTTAATTAATGCAAGAGCTCAATGTGTAATAGGACAAAGGATATCCTTCAATTAATGCGAGAGCTAAGTGTGTGATAGGACAAAGGTTATCCTCCAATTAATGCGAGAGCTAAGTGTGTGATAGGACACAGGTTATCCTTCAATTAATGCGAGAGCTAAGTGTGTAATAGGACAAAGGTTATCCTTCAATTAATACGAGAGCTAATTGTGTAATAGAACACCGGTTTACTTCAATTAATGCGAGAGCTAAGTGTGTTATAGGACAAGGTTTTCCTTCAATTAATGCGAGAGCTAAGTGTGTAATAGAACACAGGTTATCCTTCAATTAATGAGAGAGCTTAGTGTGTAATAGGACACAGGTTATCCTCCAATTAATGCGAGAGCTAAGTGTGTAATAGAACACAGGATATCCTTCAATTAATGCGAGAGCTAAGTGTCTAATAGGACAAAGGTTATCCTTTAATTAATGCAAAAGCTATGTGTGTGATAGGACAAAGGTTATCCTTCAATTAATACGAGAGCTAAGTGTGCTATAGGACAAGGTTATCCTTTAATTAATGCGAGAGCTAATTGTGTAATAAGACAAAGGTTATCTTTCAATTAATGCGAGAGCTTAGTGTGTAATAGGAAAAAGGTTATCCTCCAATTACTGCGAGAGCTAAGTGTGTGATAGGACAAAGATTATCCTTCAATTAATACGAGAGCTAAGAGTGTGATAGGACAAAGGTTATCCTTCAATTAATGCAAGAGCTCAATGTGTAATAGGACAAAGGTTTTCCTTCAATTAATGCGAGAGCTAAGTGTGTGATAGGACAAAGGTTATCCTCCAATTAATGCGAGAGCTAAGTGTGTGATAGGACAAATGTTATCCCTTAATTAATGCGAGAGCTAAGTGTGTAATAGGACACAGGTTATCCTTCAATTAATGCGAGAGCTAAGTGTGTAATAGGACTAAGGTTATCCTTCAATTAATGCGAGAGCTAATTGTGTAATAGAACACAGGTTATCCTTCAATTAATGCGAGAGCTAATTGTGTAATAGAACACAGGTTATCCTTCAATTAATGCGAGAGCTAAGTGTGTAATAGGACAAAGATTATTCTTCAATTAATGCGAGAGCTAAGTGTGTAATAGTACACAGGTTATTCTTCAATTAATGAGAGAGCCAAGTGTGTGATAGGACAAAGGTTATCCTTCAATTAATGCGAGAGCTAATTGTGTAATAGAACACAGGTTATCCTTCAATTAATGCGAGAGCTATGTGTGTAATAGGACAAAGATTATCCTTCAATTAATGCGAGAGCTAAGTGTGTAATAGGACACAGGTTATCCTTCAATTAATGCGAGAGCTTAGTGTGTAATAGGACAAAGGTTATCCTCCAATTAATGCGAGAGCTAAGTGAGTGATAGGACAAAGATTATCCTTCAATTAATACGAAAGCTAAGAGTGTGATAGGACAAAGGTTATCCTTTAATTAATGCAAGAGCTCAATGTGTAATAGGACAAAGGATATCCTTCAATTAATGCGAGAGCTAAGTGTGTGATAGGACAAAGGTTATCCTCCAATTAATGCGAGAGCTAAGTGTGTGATAGGACACAGGTTATATTTCAATTAATGTGAGAGCTAAGTGTGTAATAGGACAAAGGTTATCCTTTAATTAATGCGAGAGCTAATTGTGTAATAACCACAGGTTATCCTTCAATTAATGCGAGAGCTAATTGTGTAATAGAACACAGGTTATCCTTCAATTAATGCGAGATCTAAGTGTGTGATAGGTCAAAGATTATCCTTCAATTAATACGAGAGCTAAGAGTGTAATAGGACAAAGGTTATTCTTCAATTAATGTGAGAGCTTAGTGTGTAATAGGACACAGGTTATCCTTCAATTAATGCGAGAGCTAAGTGTGTAATAGGACAAAGATTATCCTTCAATTAATGCGAGAGCTAAGTGTGTAATAGGACACAGGTTATCTTTCAATTAATGCGAGAGCTAATTTGTAATAGGACAAAGGTTATCCTTCAATTATTGTGAGAGCTTAGTGTGTAATAGGACACAAGTTATCCTCCAATTAATGCGAGAGCTAAGTGTGTAATAGAACACAGGTTATCCTTCAATTAATGCAAGAGCTAAGTGTGTGATAGGACAAAGATTATCTTTCAATTAATACGAGAGCTAAGAGTGTGATAGGACAAAGGTTATTCCTCAATTAATGCGAGAGCTAAGTGTGTAATAGGACAAAGGTTATCCTTTAATTAATGCGAGATCTAATTGTGTAATAGAACACAGGTTATCCTTCAATTAATGCGAGAGCTAAGTGTGTAATAGGACAAAGATTATCCTTCAATTAATGCGAGAGCTAAGTGTGTAATACAACACAGGTTATCCTTCAATTAATGCGAGAGCTAAGTGTGTAATAGAACACAGGTTATCCTTCAATTAATGCGAGAGCTAAGTGTGTAATAGGACAAAGGTTATCCTTCAATTAATACGAGAGCTAATTGTGTAATAGAACACCGGTTTACTTCAATTAATGCGAGAGCTAAGTGTGTTATAGGACAAGGTTTTCCTTCAATTAATGCGAGAGCTAAGTGTGTAATAGAACACAGGTTATCCTTCAATTAATGAGAGAGCTTAGTGTGTAATAGGACACAGGTTATCCTCCAATTAATGCGAGAGCTAAGTCTTTAATAGAACACAGGATATCCTTCAATTAATGCGAGAGCTAAGTGTCTAATAGGACAAAGGTTATCCTTTAATTAATGCAAGAGCTATGTGTGTGATAGGACAAAGGTTATCCTTCAATTAATACGAGAGCTAAGTGTGCTATAGGACAAGGTTATCCTTTAATTAATGCGAGAGCTTAGTGTGTAATAAGACAAAGGTTATCTTTCAATTAATGCGAGAGCTTAGTGTGTAATAGGAAAAAGGTTATCCTCCAATTAATGCGAGAGCTAAGTGTGTGATAGGACAAAGATTATCCTTCAATTAATACGAGAGCTAAGAGTGTGATAGGACAAAGGTTATCCTTCAATTAATGCAAGAGCTCAATGTGTAATAGGACAAAGGTTTTCCTTCAATTAATGCGAGAGCTAAGTGTGTGATAGGACAAAGGTTATCCTCCAATTAATGCGAGAGCTAAGTGTGTGATAGGACAAAGGTTATCCCTTAATTAATGCGAGAGCTAAGTGTGTAATAGGACACAGGTTATCCTTCAATTAATGCGAGAGCTAAGTGTGTAATAGGACTAAGGTTATCCTTCAATTAATGCGAGAGCTAATTGTGTAATAGAACACACGTTATCCTTCAATTAATGCGAGAGCTAATTGTGTAATAGAACACAGGTTATCCTTCAATTAATGCGAGAGCTAAGTGTGTAATAGGACAAAGATTATTCTTCAATTAATGCGAGAGCTAAGTGTGTAATAGTTCCCCCAGTTATTCTTCAATTAATGAGAGAGCCAAGTGTGTGATAGGACAAAGGTTATCCTTCAATTAATGCGAGAGCTAATTGTGTAATAGAACACAGGTTATCCTTCAATTAATGCGAGAGCTATGTGTGTAATAGGACAAAGATTATCCTTCAATTAATGCGAGAGCTAAGTGTGTAATAGGACACAGGTTATCCCTTAATTAATGCGAGAGCTTAGTGTGTAATAGGACAAAGGTTATCCTCCAATTAATGCGAGAGCTAAGTGAGTGATAGGACAAAGATTATCCTTCAATTAATACGAAAGCTAAGAGTGTGATAGGACAAAGGTTATCCTTTAATTAATGCAAGAGCTCAATGTGTAATAGGACAAAGGATATCCTTCAATTAATGCGAGAGCTAAGTGTGTGATAGGACAAAGGTTATCCTCCAATTAATGCGAGAGCTAAGTGTGTGATAGGACACAGGTTATCCTTCAATTAATGTGAGAGCTAAGTGTGTAATAGGACAAAGGTTATCCTTTAATTAATGCGACAGCTAATTGTGTAATAACCACAGGTTATCCTTCAATTAATGCGAGAGCTAATTGTGTAATAGAACACAGGTTATCCTTCAATTAATGCGAGAGCTAAGTGTGTGATAGGACAAAGATTATCCTTCAATTAATACGAGAGCTAAGAGTGTGATAGGACAAAGGTTATCCTTCAATTACTGTGAGAGCTTAGTGTGTAATAGGACACAAGTTATCCTCCAATTAATGCGAGAGCTAAGTGTGTAATAGAACACAGGTTATCCTTCAATTAATGCGAGATCTAAGTGTGTGATAGGTCAAAGATTATCCTTCAATTAATACGAGAGCTAAGAGTGTAATAGGACAAATGTTATTCTTCAATTAATGTGAGAGCTTAGTGTGTAATAGGACACAGGTTATCCTTCAATTAATGCGAGAGCTAAGTGTGTAATAGGACAAAGATTATCCTTCAATTACTGCGAGAGCTAAGTGTGTAATAGGACACAGGTTATCTTTCAATTAATGCGAGAGCTAATTTGTAATAGGACAAAGGTTATCCTTCAATTATTGTGAGAGCTAAGTGTGTAATAGGACACAAGTTATCCTCCAATTAATCCGAGAGCTAAGTGTGTAATAGGACACAGGGTATCCTTCAATTAATGCAAGAGCTAAGTGTGTGATAGGACAAAGATTATCTTTCAATTAATACGAGAGCTAAGAGTGTGATAGGACAAAGGTTATTCCTCAATCAATGCGAGAGCTAAGTGTGTAATAGGACAAAGGTTATCCTTTAATTAATGCGAGATCTAATTGTGTAATAGAACACAGGTTATCCTTCAATTAATGCGAGAGCTAAGTGTGTAATAGGACAAAGATTATCCTTCAATTAATGCGAGAGCTAAGTCTGTAATACAACACAGGTTATCCTTCAATTAATGCGAGAGCTAAGTGTGTAATAGAACACAGGTTATCCTTCAATTAATGCGAGAGCTAAGTGTGTAATAGGACAAAGGTTAGCCTTCAATTAATACGAGAGCTAATTGTGTAATAGAACACCGGTTTACTTCAATTTTGCGAGAGCTAAGTGTGTTATAGGACAAGGTTTTCCTTCAATTAATGCGAGAGCTAAGTGTGTAATAGAACACAGGTTATCCTTCAATTAATGAGAGAGCTTAGTGTGTAATAGGACACAGGTTATCCTCCAATTAATGCGAGAGCTAAGTGTGTAATAGAACACAGGATATCCTTTAATTAATGCGAGAGCTAAGTGTCTAATAGGACAAAGGTTATCCTTTAATTAATGCAAGAGCTATGTGTGTGATAGGACAAAGGTTATCCTTCAATTAATATGAGAGCTAAGTGTGCTATAGGACAAGGTTATCCTTTAATTAATGCGAGAGCTAAGTGTGTAATAAGACAAAGGTTATCTTTCAATTAATGCGAGAGCTTAGTGTGTAATAGGAAAAAGGTTATCCTCCAATTAATGCGAGAGCTAAGTGTGTGATAGGACAAAGATTATCCTTCAATTAATACGAGAGCTAAGAGTGTGATAGGACAAAGGTTATCCTTCAATTAATGCAAGAGCTCAATGTGTAATAGGACAAAGGTTTTCCTTCAATTAATGCGAGAGCTAAGTGTGTGATAGGACAAAGGTTATCCTCCAATTAATGCGAGAGCTAAGTGTGTGATAGGACAAAGGTTATCCCTTAATTAATGCGAGAGCTAAGTGTGTAATAGGACACAGGTTATCCTTCAATTAATGCGAGAGCTAAGTGTGTAATAGGACTAAGGTTATCCTTCAATTAATGCGAGAGCTAATTGTGTAATAGAACACAGGTTATCCTTCAATTAATGCGAGAGCTAATTGTGTAATAGAACACAGGTTATCCTTCAATTAATGCGAGAGCTAAGTGTGTAATAGGACAAAGATTATTCTTCAATTAATGCGAGAGCTAAGTGTGTAATAGTACACAGGTTATCCTTCAATTAATGAGAGAGCCAAGTGTGTGATAGGACAAAGGTTATCCTTCAATTAATGCGAGAGCTAATTGTGTAATAGAACACAGGTTATCCTTCAATTAATGCGAGAGCTATGTGTGTAATAGGACAAAGATTATCCTTCAATTAATGCGAGAGCTAAGTGTGTAATAGGACACAGGTTATCCTTCAATTAATGTGAGAGCTAAGTGTGTAATAGGACAAAGGTTATCCTTCAATTAATGCGAGAGCTAATTGTGTAATAACCACAGGTTATCCTTGAATTAATGCGAGAGCTAATTGTGTAATAGAACACAGGTTCTCCTTCAATTAATGCGAGAGCTAAGTGTGTGATAGGACATAGATTATCCTTCAATTAATACGAGAGCTAAGAGTGTGATAGGACAAAGGTTATCCTTCAATTACTGTGAGAGCTTAGTGTGTAATAGGACACAAGTTATCCTCCAATTAATGCGAGAGCTAAGTGTGTAATAGAACACAGGTTATCCTTCAATTAATGCGAGATCTAAGTGTGTGATAGGTCAAAGATTATCCTTCAATTAATACGAGAGCTAGGAGTGTAATAGGACAAAGGTTATTCTTCAATTAATGTGAGAGCTTAGTGTGTAATAGGACACAGGTTATCCTTCAATTAATGCGAGAGCTAAGTGTGTAATAGGACAAAGATTATCCTTTAATTAATGCGAGAGCTAAGTGTGTAATAGGACACAGGTTATCTTTCAATTAATGCGAGAGCTAATTTGTAATAGGACAAAGGTTATCCTTCAATTATTGTGAGAGCTTAGTGTGTAATAGGACACAAGTTATCCTCCAATTAATGCGAGAGCTAAGTGTGTAATAGAACACAGGTTATCCTTCAATTAATGCAAGAGCTAAGTGTGTGATAGGACAAAGATTATCTTTCAATTAATACGAGAGCTAAGAATGTGATAGGACAAAGGTTATTCCTCAATTAATGCGAGAGCTAAGTGTGTAATAGGACAAAGGTTATCCTTTAATTAATGCGAGATCTAATTGTGTAATAGAACACAGGTTATCCTTCAATTAATGCGAGAGCTAAGTGTGTAATAGGACAAAGATTATCCTTCAATTAATGCGAGAGCTAAGTGTGTAATACAACACAGGTTATCCTTCAATTAATGCGAGAGCTAAGTGTGTAATAGAACACAGGTTATCCTTCAATTAATGCGAGAGCTAAGTGTGTAATAGGACAAAGGTTATCCTTCAATTAATACGAGAGCTAATTGTGTAATAGAACACCGGTTTACTTCAATTAATGCGAGAGCTAAGTGTGTTATAGGACAAGGTTTTCCTTCAATTAATGCGAGAGCTAAGTGTGTAATAGAACACAGGTTATCCTTCAATTAATGAGAGAGCTTAGTGTGTAATAGGACACAGGTTATCCTCCAATTAATGCGAGAGCTAAGTGTCTAATAGGACAAAGGTTATCCTTTAATTAATGCAAGAGCTATGTGTGTGATAGGACAAAGGTTATCCTTCAATTAATACGAGAGCTAAGTGTGCTATAGGACAAGGTTATCCTTTAATTAATGCGAGAGCTAAGTGTGTAATAAGACAAAGGTTATCTTTCAATTAATGCGAGAGCTTAGTGTGTAATAGGAAAAAGGTTATCCTCCAATTAATGCGAGAGCTAAGTGTGTGATAGGACAAAGATTATCCTTCAATTAATGCGAGAGCTAATTGTGTAATAGAACACAGGTTATCCTTCAATTAATGCGAGAGCTAATTGTGTAATAGAACACAGGTTATCCTTCAATTAATGCGAGAGCTAAGTGTGTAATAGGACAAAGATTATTCTTCAATTAATGCGAGAGCTAAGTGTGTAATAGTACACAGGTTATCCTTCAATTAATGAGAGAGCCAAGTGTGTGATAGGACAAAGGTTATCCTTCAATTAATGCGAGAGCTAATTGTGTAATAGAACACAGGTTATCCTTCAATTAATGCGAGAGCTATGTGTGTAATAGGACAAAGATTATCCTTCAATTAATGCGAGAGCTAAGTGTGTAATAGGACACAGGTTATCCTTCAATTAATGTGAGAGCTAAGTGTGTAATAGGACAAAGGTTATCCTTCAATTAATGCGAGAGCTAATTGTGTAATAACCACAGGTTATCCTTCAATTAATGCGAGAGCTAATTGTGTAATAGAACACAGGTTCTCCTTCAATTAATGCGAGAGCTAAGTGTGTGATAGGACATAGATTATCCTTCAATTAATACGAGAGCTAAGAGTGTGATAGGACAAAGGTTATCCTTCAATTACTGTGAGAGCTTAGTGTGTAATAGGACACAAGTTATCCTCCAATTAATGCGAGAGCTAAGTGTGTAATAGAACACAGGTTATCCTTCAATTAATGCGAGATCTAAGTGTGTGATAGGTCAAAGATTATCCTTCAATTAATACGAGAGCTAGGAGTGTAATAGGACAAAGGTTATTCTTCAATTAATGTGAGAGCTTAGTGTGTAATAGGACACAGGTTATCCTTCAATTAATGCGAGAGCTAAGTGTGTAATAGGACAAAGATTATCCTTCAATTAATGCGAGAGCTAAGTGTGTAATAGGACACAGGTTATCTTTCAATTAATGCGAGAGCTAATTTGTAATAGGACAAAGGTTATCCTTCAATTATTGTGAGAGCTTAGTGTGTAATAGGACACAAGTTATCCTCCAATTAATGCGAGAGCTAAGTGTGTAATAGAACACAGGTTATCCTTCAATTAATGCAAGAGCTAAGTGTGTGATAGGACAAAGATTATCTTTCAATTAATACGAGAGCTAAGAATGTGATAGGACAAAGGTTATTCCTCAATTAATGCGAGAGCTAAGTGTGTAATAGGACAAAGGTTATCCTTTAATTAATGCGAGATCTAATTGTGTAATAGAACACAGGTTATCCTTCAATTAATGCGAGAGCTAAGTGTGTAATAGGACAAAGATTATCCTTCAATTAATGCGAGAGCTAAGTGTGTAATACAACACAGGTTATCCTTCAATTAATGCGAGAGCTAAGTGTGTAATAGAACACAGGTTATCCTTCAATTAATGCGAGAGCTAAGTGTGTAATAGGACAAAGGTTATCCTTCAATTAATACGAGAGCTAATTGTGTAATAGAACACCGGTTTACTTCAATTAATGCGAGAGCTAAGTGTGTTATAGGACAAGGTTTTCCTTCAATTAATGCGAGAGCTAAGTGTGTAATAGAACACAGGTTATCCTTCAATTAATGAGAGAGCTTAGTGTGTAATAGGACAAAGGTTATCCTTTAATTAATGCAAGAGCTATGTGTGTGATAGGACAAAGGTTATCCTTCAATTAATACGAGAGCTAAGTGTGCTATAGGACAAGGTTTTCCTTCAATTAATGCGAGAGCTAAGTGTGTAATAGAACACAGGTTATCCTCCAATTAATGCGAGAGCTAAGTGTCTAATAGGACAAAGGTTATCCTCCAATTAATGCGAGAGCTAAGTGTGTGATAGGACAAAGATTATCCTTCAATTAATACGAGAGCTAAGAGTGTGATAGGACAAAGGTTATCCTTCAATTAATGCAAGAGCTCAATGTGTAATAGGACAAAGGTTTTCCTTCAATTAATGCGAGAGCTAAGTGTGTGATAGGACAAAGGTTATCCTCCAATTAATGCGAGAGCTAAGTGTGTGATAGGACAAAGGTTATCCCTTAATTAATGCGAGAGCTAAGTGTGTAATAGGACACAGGTTATCCTTCAATTAATGCGAGAGCTAAGTGTGTAATAGGACTAAGGTTATCCTTCAATTAATGCGAGAGCTAATTGTGTAATAGAACACAGGTTATCCTTCAATTAATGCGAGAGCTAATTGTGTAATAGAACACAGGTTATCCTTCAATTAATGCGAGAGCTAAGTGTGTAATAGGACAAAGATTATTCTTCAATTAATGCGAGAGCTAAGTGTGTAATAGTACACAGGTTATTCTTCAATTAATGAGAGAGCCAAGTGTGTGATAGGACAAAGGTTATCCTTCAATTAATGCGAGAGCTAATTGTGTAATAGAACACAGGTTATCCTTCAATTAATGCGAGAGCTATGTGTGTAATAGGACAAAGATTATCCTTCAATTAATGCGAGAGCTAAGTGTGTAATAGGACACAGGTTATCCTTCAATTAATGCGAGAGCTTAGTGTGTAATAGGACAAAGGTTATCCTCCAATTAATGCGAGAGCTAAGTGAGTGATAGGACAAAGATTATCCTTCAATTAATACGAAAGCTAAGAGTGTGATAGGACAAAGGTTATCCTTTAATTAATGCAAGAGCTCAATGTGTAATAGGACAAAGGATATCCTTCAATTAATGCGAGAGCTAAGTGTGTGATAGGACAAAGGTTATCCTCCAATTAATGCGAGAGCTAATTGTGTGATAGGACACAGGTTATCCTTCAATTAATGTGAGAGCTAAGTGTGTAATAGGACAAAGGTTATCCTTTAATTAATGCGAGAGCTAATTGTGTAATAACCACAGGTTATCCTTCAATTAATGCGAGAGCTAATTGTGTAATAGAACACAGGTTATCCTTCAATTAATGCGAGAGCTAAGTGTGTGATAGGACAAAGATTATCCTTCAATTAATACGAGAGCTAAGAGTGTGATAGGACAAAGGTTATCCTTCAATTACTGTGAGAGCTTAGTGTGTAATAGGACACAAGTTATCCTCCAATTAATGCGAGAGCTAAGTGTGTAATAGAACACAGGTTATCCTTCAATTAATGCGAGATCTAAGTGTGTGATAGGTCAAAGATTATCCTTCAATTAATACGAGAGCTAAGAGTGTAATAGGACAAAGGTTATTCTTCAATTAATGTAAGAGCTTAGTGTGTAATAGGACACAGGTTATCCTTCAATTAATGCGAGATCTAAGTGTGTGATAGGTCAAAGATTATCCTTCAATTAATACGAGAGCTAAGAGTGTAATAGGACAAAGGTTATTCTTCAATTAATGTGAGAGCTTAGTGTGTAATAGGACACAGGTTATCCTTCAATTAATGCGAGAGCTAAGTGTGTAATAGGACAAAGATTATCCTTCAATTAATGCGAGAGCTAAGTGTGTAATAGGACACAGGTTATCTTTCAATTAATGCGAGAGCTAATTTGTAATAGGACAAAGGTTATCCTTCAATTATTGTGAGAGCTTAGTGTGTAATAGGACACAAGTTATCCTCCAATTAATGCGAGAGCTAAGTGTGTAATAGAACACAGGTTATCCTTCAATTAATGCAAGAGCTAAGTGTGTGATAGGACAAAGATTATCTTTCAATTAATACGAGAGCTAAGAGTGTGATAGGACAAAGGTTATTCCTCAATTAATGCGAGAGCTAAGTGTGTAATAGGACAAATGTTATCCTTCAATTAATGCGAGATCTAATTGTGTAATAGAACACAGGTTATCCTTCAATTAATGCGAGAGCTAAGTGTGTAATAGGACAAAGATTATCCTTCAATTAATGCGAGAGCTAAGTGTGTAATACAACACAGGTTATCCTTCAATTAATGCGAGAGCTAAGTGTGTAATAGAACACAGGTTATCCTTCAATTAATGCGAGAGCTAAGTGTGTAATAGGACAAAGGTTATCCTTCAATTAATACGAGAGCTAATTGTGTAATAGAACACCAGTTTACTTCAATTAATGCGAGAGCTAAGTGTGTTATAGGACAAGGTTTTCCTTCAATTAATGCGAGAGCTAAGTGTGTAATAGAACACAGGTTATCCTTCAATTAATGAGAGAGCTTAGTGTGTAATAGGACACAGGTTATCCTCCAATTAATGCGAGAGCTAAGTGTTTAATAGAACACAGGATATCCTTCAATTAATGCGAGAGCTAAGTGTCTAATAGGACAAAGGTTATCCTTTAATTAATGCAAGAGCTATGTGTGTGATAGGACAAAGGTTATCCTTCAATTAATACGAGAGCTAAGTGTGCTATAGGACAAGGTTATCCTTTAATTAATGCGAGAGCTAAGTGTGTAATAAGACAAAGGTTATCTTTCAATTAATGCGAGAGCTTAGTGTGTAATAGGAAAAAGGTTATCCTCCAATTAATGCGAGAGCTAAGTGTGTGATAGGACAAAGATTATTCTTCAATTAATACGAGAGCTAAGAGTGTGATAGGACAAAGGTTATCCTTCAATTAATGCAAGAGCTCAATGTGTAATAGGACAAAGGTTTTCCTTCAATTAATGCGAGAGCTAAGTGTGTGATAGGACAAAGGTTATCCTCCAATTAATGCGAGAGCTAAGTGTGTGATAGGACAAAGGTTATCCCTTAATTAATGCGAGAGCTAAGTGTGTAATAGGACACAGGTTATCCTTCAATTAATGCGAGAGCTAAGTGTGTAATAGGACTAAGGTTATCCTTCAATTAATGCGAGAGCTAATTGTGTAATAGAACACAGGTTATCCTTCAATTAATGCGAGAGCTAATTGTGTAATAGAACACAGGTTATCCTTCAATTAATGCGAGAGCTAAGTGTGTAATAGGACAAAGATTATTCTTCAATTAATGCGAGAGCTAAGTGTGTAATAGTACACAGGTTATTCTTCAATTAATGAGAGAGCCAAGTGTGTGATAGGACAAAGGTTATCCTTCAATTAATGCGAGAGCTAATTGTGTAATAGAACACAGGTTATCCTTCAATTAATGCGAGAGCTATGTGTGTAATAGGACAAAGATTATCCTTCAATTAATGCGAGAGTTTAGTGTGTAATAGGACACAGGTTATCCTTCAATTAATGCGAGAGCTTAGTGTGTAATAGGACAAAGGTTATCCTCCAATTAATGCGAGAGCTAAGTGAGTGATAGGACAAAGATTATCCTTCAATTAATACGAAAGCTAAGAGTGTGATAGGACAAAGGTTATCCTTTAATTAATGCAAGAGCTCAATGTGTAATAGGACAAAGGATATCCTTCAATTAATGCGAGAGCTAAGTGTGTGATAGGACAAAGGTTATCCTCCAATTAATGCGAGAGCTAAGTGTGTGATAGGACACAGGTTATCCTTCAATTAATGTGAGAGCTAAGTGTGTAATAGGACAAAGGTTATCCTTTAATTAATGCGAGAGCTAATTGTGTAATAACTACAGGTTATCCTTCAATTAATGCGAGAGCTAATTGTGTAATAGAACACAGGTTATCCTTCAATTAATGCGAGAGCTAAGTGTGTGATAGGACAAAGATTATCCTTCAATTAATACGAGAGCTAAGAGTGTGATAGGACAAAGGTTATCCTTCAATTACTGTGAGAGCTTAGTGTGTAATAGGACACAAGTTATCCTCCAATTAATGCGAGAGCTAAGTGTGTAATAGAACACAGGTTATCCTTCAATTAATGCGAGATCTAAGTGTGTGATAGGTCAAAGATTATCCTTCAATTAATACGAGAGCTAAGAGTGTAATAGGACAAAGGTTATTCTTCAATTAATGTGAGAGCTTAGTGTGTAATAGGACACAGGTTATCCTTCAATTAATGCGAGAGCTAAGTGTGTAATAGGACAAAGATTATCCTTCAATTACTGCGAGAGCTAAGTGTGTAATAGGACACAGGTTATCTTTCAATTAATGCGAAAGCTAATTTGTAATAGGACAAAGGTTATCCTTCAATTATTGTGAAAGCTTAGTGTGTAATAGGACACAAGTTATCCTCCAATTAATCCGAGAGCTAAGTGTGTAATAGGACACAGGTTATCCTTCAATTAATGCAAGAGCTAAGTGTGTGATAGGACAAAGATTATCTTTCAATTAATACGAGAGCTAAGAGTGTGATAGGACAAAGGTTATTCCTCAATTAATGCGAGAGCTAAGTGTGTAATAGGACAAAGGTTATCCTTTAATTAATGCGAGATCTAATTGTGTAATAGAACACAGGTTATCCTTCAATTAATGCGAGAGCTAAGTGTGTAATAGGACAAAGATTATCCTTCAATTAATGCGAGAGCTAAGTGTGTAATACAACACAGGTTATCCTTCAATTAATGCGAGAGCTAAGTGTGTAATAGAACACAGGTTATCCTTCAATTAATGCGAGAGCTAAGTGTGTAATAGGACAAAGGTTAGCCTTCAATTAATACGAGAGCTAATTGTGTAATAGAACACCGGTTTACTTCAATTTTGCGAGAGCTAAGTGTGTTATAGGACAAGGTTTTCCTTCAATTAATGCGAGAGCTAAGTGTGTAATAGAACACAGGTTATCCTTCAATTAATGAGAGAGCTTAGTGTGTAATAGGACACAGGTTATCCTCCAATTAATGCGAGAGCTAAGTGTGTAATAGAACACAGGATATCCTTTAATTAATGCGAGAGCTAAGTGTCTAATAGGACAAAGGTTATCCTTTAATTAATGCAAGAGCTATGTGTGTGATAGGACAAAGGTTATCCTTCAATTAATACGAGAGCTAAGTGTGCTATAGGACAAGGTTATCCTTTAATTAATGCGAGAGCTAAGTGTGTAATAAGACAAAGGTTATCTTTCAATTAATGCGAGAGCTTAGTGTGTAATAGGAAAAAGGTTATCCTCCAATTAATGCGAGAGCTAAGTGTGTGATAGGACAAAGATTATTCTTCAATTAATACGAGAGCTAAGAGTGTGATAGGACAAAGGTTATCCTTCAATTAATGCAAGAGCTCAATGTGTAATAGGACAAAGGTTTTCCTTCAATTAATGCGAGAGCTAAGTGTGTGATAGGACAAAGGTTATCCTCCAATTAATGCGAGAGCTAAGTGTGTGATAGGACAAAGGTTATCCCTTAATTAATGCGAGAGCTAAGTGTGTAATAGGACACAGGTTATCCTTCAATTAATGCGAGAGCTAAGTGTGTAATAGGACTAAGGTTATCCTTCAATTAATGCGAGAGCTAATTGTGTAATAGAACACAGGTTATCCTTCAATTAATGCGAGAGCTAATTGTGTAATAGAACACAGGTTATCCTTCAATTAATGCGAGAGCTAAGTGTGTAATAGGACAAAGATTATTCTTCAATTAATGCGAGAGCTAAGTGTGTAATAGTACACAGGTTATCCTTCAATTAATTAGAGAGCCAAGTGTGTGATAGGACAAAGGTTATCCTTCAATTAATGCGAGAGCTAATTGTGTAATAGAACACAGGTTATCCTTCAATTAATGCGAGAGCTATGTGTGTAATAGGACAAAGATTATCCTTCAATTAATGCGAGAGCTAAGTGTGTAATAGGACACAGGTTATCCTTCAATTAATGTGAGAGCTAAGTGTGTAATAGGACAAAGGTTATCCTTCAATTAATGCGAGAGCTAATTGTGTAATAACCAGAGGTTATCCTTAAATTAATGCGAGAGCTAATTGTGTAATAGAACACAGGTTATCCTTCAATTAATGCGAGAGCTAAGTGTGTGATAGGACAAAGATTATCCTTCAATTAATACGAGAGCTAAGAGTGTGATAGGACAAAGGTTATCCTTCAATTACTGTAAGAGCTTGGTGTGTAATAGGACACAAGTTATCCTCCAATTAATGCGAGAGCTAAGTGTGTAATAGAACACAGGTTATCCTTCAATTAATGAGAGATCTAAGTGTGTGATAGGTCAAAGATTATCCTTCAATTAATACGAGAGCTAAGAGTGTAATAGGACAAAGGTTATTCTTCAATTAATGTGAGAGCTTAGTGTGTAATAGGACACAGGTTATCCTTCAATTAATGCGAGAGCTAAGTGTGTAATAGGACAAAGATTATCCTTCAATTAATGCGAGAGCTAAGTGTGTAATAGGACACAGGTTATCTTTCAATTAATGCGAGAGCTAATTTGTAATAGGACAAAGGTTATCCTTCAATTATTGTGAGAGCTTAGTGTGTAATAGGACACAAGTTATCCTCCAATTAATGCGAGAGCTAAGTGTGTAATAGAACACAGGTTATCCTTCAATTAATGCAAGAGCTAAGTGTGTGATAGGACAAAGATTATCTTTCAATTAATACGAGAGCTAAGAGTGTGATAGGACAAAGGTTATTCCTCAATTAATGCGAGAGCTAAGTGTGTAATAGGACAAAGGTTATCCTTTAATTAATGCGAGATCCAATTGTGTAATAGAACACAGGTTATCCTTCAATTAATGCGAGAGCTAAGTGTGTAATAGGACAAAGATTATCCTTCAATTAATGCGAGAGCTAAGTGTGTAATACAACACAGGTTATCCTTCAATTAATGCGAGAGCTAAGTGTGTAATAGAACACCGGTTATCCTTCAATTAATGCGAGAGCTAAGTGTGTAATAGGACAAAGGTTATCCTTCAATTAATGCGAGAGCTAGGTGTGTGATAGGACAAAGGTTATCCTCCAATTAATGCGAGAGCTAAGTGGTGTGTGATAGGACAAAGGTTATCCCTTAATTAATGCGAGAGCTAAGTGTGTAATAGGACACAGGTTATCCTTCAATTAATGCGAGAGCTAAGTGTGTAATAGGACTAAGGTTATCCTTCAATTAATGCGAGAGCTAATTGTGTAATAGAACACAGGTTATCCTTCAATTAATGCGAGAGCTAATTGTGTAATAGAACACAGGTTATCCTTCAATTAATGCGAGAGCTAAGTGTGTAATAGGACAAAGATTATTCTTCAATTAATGCGAGAGCTAAGTGTGTAATAGTACACAGGTTATTCTTCAATTAATGAGAGAGCCAAGTGTGTGATAGGACAAAGGTTATCCTTCAATTAATGCGAGAGCTAATTGTGTAATAGAACACAGGTTATCCTTCAATTAATGCGAGAGCTATGTGTGTAATAGGACAAAGATTATCCTTCAATTAATGCGAGAGCTAAGTGTGTAATAGGACACAGGTTATCCTTCAATTAATGCGAGAGGTTAGTGTGTAATAGGACAAAGGTTATCCTCCAATTAATCCGAGAGCTAAGTGAGTGATAGGACAAAGATTATCCTTCAATTAATACGAAAGCTAAGAGTGTGATAGGACAAAGGTTATCCTTTAATTAATGCAAGAGCTCAATGTGTAATAGGACAAAGGATATCCTTCAATTAATGCGAGAGCTAAGTGTGTGATAGGACAAAGGTTATCCTCCAATTAATGCGAGAGCTAAGTGTGTGATAGGACACAGGTTATCCTTCAATTAATGTGAGAGCTAAGTGTGTAATAGGACAAAGGTTATCCTTTAATTAATGCGAGAGCTAATTGTGTAATAACCACAGGTTATCCTTCAATTAATGCGAGAGCTAATTGTGTAATAGAACACAGGTTATCCTTCAATTAATGCGAGAGCTAAGTGTGTGATAGGACAAAGATTATCCTTCAATTAATACGAGAGCTAAGAGTGTGATAGGACAAAGGTTATCCTTCAATTACTGTGAGAGCTTAGTGTGTAATAGGACACAAGTTATCCTCCAATTAATGCGAGAGCTAAGTGTGTAATAGAACACAGGTTATCCTTCAATTAATGCGAGATCTAAGTGTGTGATAGGTCAAAGATTATCCTTCAATTAATACGAGAGCTAAGAGTGTAATAGGACAGAGGTTATTCTTCAATTAATGTGAGAGCTTAGTGTGTAATAGGACACAGGTTATCCTTCAATTAATGCGAGAGCTAAGTGTGTAATAGGACAAAGATTATCCTTCAATTACTGCGAGAGCTAAGTGTGTAATAGGACACAGGTTATCTTTCAATTAATGCGAGAGCTAATTTGTAATAGGACAAAGGTTATCCTTCAATTATTGTGAGAGCTTAGTGTGTAATAGGACACAAGTTATCCTCCAATTAATCCGAGAGCTAAGTGTGTAATAGGACACAGGTTATCCTTCAATTAATGCAAGAGCTAAGTGTGTGATAGGACAAAGATTATCTTTCAATTAATACGAGAGCTAAGAGTGTGATAGGACAAAGGTTATTCCTCAATTAATGCGAGAGCTAAGTGTTGTCTTAGGACAAAGGTTATCCTTTAATTAATGCGAGATCTAATTGTGTAATAGAACACAGGTTATCCTTCAATTAATGCGAGAGCTAAGTGTGTAATAGGACAAAGATTATCCTTTAATTAATGCGAGAGCTAAGTGTGTAATACAACACAGGTTATCCTTCAATTAATGCGAGAGCTAAGTGTGTAATAGAACACAGGTTATCCTTCAATTAATGCGAGAGCTAAGTGTGTAATAGGACAAAGGTTAGCCTTCAATTAATACGAGAGCTAATTGTGTAATAGAACACCGGTTTACTTCAATTTTGCGAGAGCTAAGTGTGTTATAGGACAAGGTTTTCCTTCAATTAATGCGAGAGCTAAGTGTGTAATAGAACACAGGTTATCCTTCAATTAATGAGAGAGCTTAGTGTGTAATAGGACACAGGTTATCCTCCAATTAATGCGAGAGCTAAGTGTGTAATAGAACACAGGATATCCTTTAATTAATGCGAGAGCTAAGTGTCTAATAGGACAAAGGTTATCCTTTAATTAATGCAAGAGCTATGTGTGTGATAGGACAAAGGTTATCCTTCAATTAATACGAGAGCTAAGTGTGCTATAGGACAAGGTTATCCTTTAATTAATGCGAGAGCTAAGTGTGTAATAAGACAAAGGTTATCTTTCAATTAATGCGAGAGCTTAGTGTGTAATAGGAAAAAGGTTATCCTCCAATTAATGCGAGAGCTAAGTGTGTGATAGGACAAAGATTATCCTTCAATTAATACGAGAGCTAAGAGTGTGATAGGACAAAGGTTATCCTTCAATTAATGCAAGAGCTCAATGTGTAATAGGACAAAGGTTTTCCTTCAATTAATGCGAGAGCTAAGTGTGTGATAGGACAAAGGTTATCCTCCAATTAATGCGAGAGCTAAGTGTGTGATAGGACAAAGGTTATCCCTTAATTAATGCGAGAGCTAAGTGTGTAATAGGACACAGGTTATCCTTCAATTAATGCGAGAGCTAAGTGTGTAATAGGACTAAGGTTATCCTTCAATTAATGCGAGAGCTAATTGTGTAATAGAACACAGGTTATCCTTCAATTAATGCGAGAGCTAATTGTGTAATAGAACACAGGTTATCCTTCAATTAATGCGAGAGCTAAGTGTGTAATAGGACAAAGATTATTCTTCAATTAATGCGAGAGCTAAGTGTGTAATAGTACACAGGTTATTCTTCAATTAATGAGAGAGCCAAGTGTGTGATAGGACAAAGGTTATCCTTCAATTAATGCGAGAGCTAATTGTGTAATAGAACACAGGTTATCCTTCAATTAATGCGAGAGCTATGTGTGTAATAGGACAAAGATTATCCTTCAATTAATGCGAGAGCTAAGTGTGTAATAGGACACAGTTTATCCTTCAATTAATGCGAGAGCTTAGTGTGTAATAGGACAAAGGTTATCCTCCAATTAATCCGAGAGCTAAGTGAGTGATAGGACAAAGATTATCCTTCAATTAATACGAAAGCTAAGAGTGTGATAGGACAAAGGTTATCCTTTAATTAATGCAAGAGCTCAATGTGTAATAGGACAAAGGATATCCTTCAATTAATGCGAGAGCTAAGTGTGTGATAGGACAAAGGTTATCCTCCAATTAATGCGAGAGCTAAGTGTGTGATAGGACACAGGTTATCCTTCAATTAATGTGAGAGCTAAGTGTGTAATAGGACAAAGGTTATCCTTTAATTAATGCGAGAGCTAATTGTGTAATAACCACAGGTTATCCTTCAATTAATGCGAGAGCTAATTGTGTAATAGAACACAGGTTATCCTTCAATTAATGCGAGAGCTAAGTGTGTGATAGGACAAAGATTATCCTTCAATTAATACGAGAGCTAAGAGTGTGATAGGACAAAGGTTATCCTTCAATTACTGTGAGAGCTTAGTGTGTAATAGGACACAAGTTATCCTCCAATTAATGCGAGAGCTAAGTGTGTAATAGAACACAGGTTATCCTTCAATTAATGCGAGATCTAAGTGTGTGATAGGTCAAAGATTATCCTTCAATTAATACGAGAGCTAAGAGTGTAATAGGACAAAGGTTATTCTTCAATTAATGTAAGAGTTTAGTGTGTAATAGGACACAGGTTATCCTTCAATTAATGCGAGAGCTAAGTGTGTAATAGGACAAAGATTATCCTTCAATTACTGCGAGAGCTAAGTGTGTAATAGGGCACAGGTTATCTTTCAATTAATGCGAGAGCTAATTTGTAATAGGACAAAGGTTATCCTTCAATTATTGTGAGAGCTTAGTGTGTAATAGGACACAAGTTATCCTCCAATTAATGCGAGAGCTAAGTGTGTAATAGGACACAGGTTATCCTTCAATTAATGCAAGAGCTAAGTGTGTGATAGGACAAAGATTATCTTTCAATTAATACGAGAGCTAAGAGTGTGATAGGACAAAGGTTATTCCTCAATTAATGCGAGAGCTAAGTGTGTAATAGGACAAAGGTTATCCTTTAATTAATGCGAGATCTAATTGTGTAATAGAACACAGGTTATCCTTCAATTAATGCGAGAGCTAAGTGTGTAATAGGACAAAGATTATCCTTCAATTAATGCGAGAGCTAAGTGTGTAATACAACACAGGTTATCCTTCAATTAATGC
Source organism: Ceratothoa steindachneri (assembly GCA_963969495.1). NCBI lineage: Eukaryota > Metazoa > Arthropoda > Malacostraca > Isopoda > Cymothoidae > Ceratothoa > Ceratothoa steindachneri. Next base: position 15,916,113 of record OZ018330.1, on the reverse strand, counting down.
GAGAGCTAAGTGTGTAATAGAACACAGGTTATCCTTCAATTACTGCGAGAGCTAAGTGTGTAATAGGACAAAGGTTAGCCTTCAATTAATACGAGAGCTAATTGTGTAATAGAACACCGGTTTACTTCAATTTTGCGAGAGCTAAGTGTGTTATAGGACAAGGTTTTCCTTCAATTAATGCGAGAGCTAAGTGTGTAATAGAACACAGGTTATCCTTCAATTAATGAGAGAGCTTAGTGTGTAATAGGACACAGGTTATCCTCCAATTAATGCGAGAGCTAAGTGTGTAATAGAACACAGGATATCCTCTTATTAATGCGAGAGCTAAGTGTCTAATAGGACAAAGGTTATCCTTTAATTAATGCAAGAGCTATGTGTGTGATAGGACAAAGGTTATCCTTCAATTAATACGAGAGCTAAGTGTGCTATAGGACAAGGTTATCCTTTAATTAATGCGAGAGCTAAGTGTGTAATAAGACAAAGGTTATCTTTCAATTAATGCGAGAGCTTAGTGTGTAATAGGAAAAAGGTTATCCTCCAATTAATGCGAGAGCCAAGTGTGTGATAGGACAAAGATTATCCTTTAATTAATACGAGAGCTAAGAGTGTGATAGGACAAAGGTTATCCTTCAATTAATGCAAGAGCTCAATGTGTAATAGGACAAAGGTTTTCCTTCAATTAATGCGAGAGCTAAGTGTGTGATAGGACAAAGGTTATCCTCCAATTAATGCGAGAGCTAAGTGTGTGATAGGACAAAGGTTATCCCTTAATTAATGCGAGAGCTAAGTGTGTAATAGGACACAGGTTATCCTTCAATTAATGCGAGAGCTAAGTGTGTAATAGGACTAAGGTTATCCTTCAATTAATGCGAGAGCTAATTGTGTAATAGAACACAGGTTATCCTTCAATTAATGCGAGAGCTAATTGTGTAATAGAACACAGGTTATCCTTCAATTAATGCGAGAGCTAAGTGTGTAATAGGACAAAGATTATTCTTCAATTAATGCGAGAGCTAAGTGTGTAATAGTACACAGGTTATCCTTCAATTAATGAGAGAGCCAAGTGTGTGATAGGACAAAGGTTATCCTTCAATTAATGCGAGAGCTAATTGTGTAATAGAACACAGGTTATCCTTCAATTAATGCGAGAGCTATGTGTGTAATAGGACAAAGATTATCCTTCAATTAATGCGAGAGCTAAGTGTGTAATAGGACACAGGTTATCCTTCAATTAATGCGAGAGCTAATTGTGTAATAGGACAAAGGTTATGCTTCAATTACTGTGAGAGCTAACTGTGTAATAGGACACAGGTTATCCTCCAATTAATGCGAGAGCTAAGTGTGTAATAGAACACAGGTTATCCTCCAATTAATGCGAGAGCTAAGTGTGTGATAGGACAAAGATTATCCTTCAATTAATACGAGAGCTAAGAGTGTGATAGGACAAAGGTTATCCTTCAATTAATGCGAGAGCTAAGTGTGTAATAGGACAAAGGTTATCCTTCAATTTATGCGAGAGCTAATTGTGTAATAGAACACAGGTTATCCTTCAATTAATGCGAGAGCTAAGTGTGTAATAGGACAAAGATTATCCTTTAATTAATGCGAGAGCTAAGTGTGTAATAGGACACAGGTTATCTTTCAATTAATGCGAGAGCTAAGTGTGTGATAGGACAATGGTTATCCTTCAATTAATGTGAGAGCTAAGTGTGTGATAGGACAAAGGTTATCCTTCAATTAATGCGAGAGCTAAGTGTGTGATAGGACAAAGGTTATCCTTCAATTAATGCAGAAAATCACAAGAGAAAGAGCATGAAGGATAGTGTGTGGGGGGGGTGGGGGTACCCTCCATTATGCACATTGGCAAGAATAGTAAAGGGGTGTTTCTTCGAAGGAAGACGCGCTCTTTTTAGCCTCTGTTTTCCTTTCTCTCGAAATCTCAAGCTTTTCTTTGTCTCATAAACAACAAATGATACAGACGCTAATCTTTGTTTTTAGTCTTTCATTTAACATCTTTCAATCATATTATCAATTTATTTTTTTGGGGGGATAGAAGTCTACTAATACTGATATTAATAATTTAATTATGATAAGAAGACAAAGAAATGAAGAATAAGAAGAACATAAAAAATGGTATATATATCGCACCCTTAAGTGGCTGGTGCCGCGCAGGTAACTCAAATGGCGTCTCTCTCACTCAAACGAGGTGTCCTTCAGGCATACAACCCACCACTAAAATCACGCACTCAAAATGTGTACACGTACACATCTGAAGAGGTTTGCTTTTAAGACCCCCTCTTTTTGACTGAGCGCTAAGAGGGAGATGGTGACCGTAGGGCTTCGTTGCAACGGCGCCATTTTTCAAGTTGGTGACACGCGCATTATGAATCCGGACGCGTCGTTCTGGCGCACGTCGACCCAGCTTACTTCCCCCCCTCCCGTAGGGCAGATTAACCCACTAGATTTAGAGTTGTTGGGCGTACGTGTCTACACAAGTGTATGGCTATATATGTGCATCCAATGATCCCATGTAGACATCGCGTGATCTAGTGATAACCTCTTAGTTTGTGGTTGATGGTTTTGGTTGCCATATATAGATCTCGCAATGTCTCTATGTGTACGTGTGTGTGTTTGTCTCGTTACTGTCATCACTATTTGTTTTATCTAACTTTCTTTTTTTCTATTTGTTTGATTGATCTTGTTTCCTGAGTGTGTCCGGTTTTCTGCTTTTTAGTGTTGATCTTTATCCGTGTAAATCATTACGGCTGATGAGGAAATCAGCTCCTGTCACTATCTTACTTGACTTTCTCCAGTTTTCTTTCAATTTATCCACTTTTTTCCTCCACCCATCTCTCATTCATTACTTTTTCTCAATTGAGTGAGAATGCCCCTTGTTAGCCACGGCTTTTCCCACCTTAAATAAAGAACTCTGCTAATTCCCGTTGATGACACTTTATTTCCACCCGCCATTCTTTGTTTCCTTGTTACACACGCCTCTTTCTCTTTGCTTCTTCTTATCTCTAACCTCAACAAATAAGTATTGATATTTAATCGATTTAAAACGGGGTTTTTTTCATATTTTACAAAGAAAATCAATTATATGCGTAGGATTAAAACCACTGAATTTTCGATTTAATTTCAGGGGATTATAGCTATAAAACCAAGAGGGTAAAACATAATAAACCCAATTTTATAGCTAATAAAATTTATGGGTTCTTTTATAATCTTCCCCTGCCTCCATTTGTACCCATGTAATAAAAAGAACCAAACGAAGAGGAACATCTGCTCTGTCCTATTTTACCCATGTAATAAAAGGAACCCAGTAAGGGGAAAAATCTGTCCCTACTCGTAATTTATAAATCTAATTAATGGAACCCAGCAAGGAGAAACATCTGTCCCTGCCCGAATTTATAAATCTACTAAATAGAACCCAGGAAGGAGGAAAATCTGTCCCTACTCGTAATTTCTAAATCTAATTAATGTTACCCAGCAAGGAGAAACATCTGTCCCTGCCCGAATTTATAAATCTACTAAATAGAACCCAGCAAGGAGGAACATCTGTCCTTTCCCCAATTTATAAATCTAATAAATGAAACCCAATAACGAGAAACAACAATCTGGCCCAATTTATAAATCTAATAAATAGAACCTAGCAAGGAAAAACATCAAACTGCCCCAATTTCTAAATCTAATAAATAAAACCCATCAAGGAAAAACATCTGCTGTCCCTGCCCTAATTCACGCATGTAATAAATAAAACCCAGCAAGGTCGAACACCTGCCCCTTCCGCATTTCATCCATGTAATAAATGGAGCCCAGTAAGGTTTAACATCTGCCTCTGCCGCATTTCAGCTATATAATAAATGAAACCCAGCATGGAGGAACATCTACACCTGCCCTATTTCTCTCATGTAATAAATGTCTCTACCCGGCCTATATACACACCTAGCCAAAGTTTAATCAAATTTTTAGAATTTATTATAATTTTCATAAATTTGATATGAGAAGGATATCTATTTTGCTAAACTTTTGAATATTTTGTTAATATTGTTGAATGACTTAGCATTTTACTAAATGGTGTATAATTAATAAATGCCTTTTCTAAAATCAGTCTTAGCCAATATTTATCTTTTTAACTTAAATTTATAACTATTGTGCACATAATATCGTTCTAAATAAGTAATATGATTAAAACTAAAGAATTTACAGAAACACAGAGAGCACAAATCCAACTTCTCCATAGCAAAGGGTTACCACAAGTAGAAATTGCTAAAAAATCAAATGTTTTTAGAAATACTGTCCAAGCCACTATACAACTATATCAAGAGACAAAGAGCTTTATATCAAGGAAGAGGATTGGCAGAAAATGTCTTCCAACACAGATATAACATGTATCATCGAGCTTCACTATAGGATCGCAGAAAAGCATATTTTGAATTTGGTGGGGAGTTCTCTGAAGCTTCTAGTTCTATCATTCGAGCTTCACTAAAGAATCGCAGAAAAGCATATTCTGAATTTGGTGGGGAGTTCTCTGAAGATTCAAATCTAGCATTCGAGCTTCACTAAAGAATCGCAGAAAAGCATATTCTGAATTTGGTGGAGAGTTCTCTAAAGCTTCAAGTTCTATCGTTCGAGCTTCACTAAAGAATCGCAGAAAAGCATATTCTGAATTTGGTGGGGAGTTCTCTGAAGCTTCAAGTTCTATCGTTCGAGCTTCACTAAAGAATCGCAGAAAAGCATATTCTAAATTTGGTGGGGAGTTCTCTAAAGCTTCAAGTTCTATCGTTTGAGCTTCACTAAAGAATCGCAGAAAAGCATATTCTGAATTTGGTGGGGAGTTCTCTGAAGCTTCAAGTTCTATCGTTCGAGCTTCACTAAAGAATCGCAGAAAAGCATATTCTAAATTTGGTGGGGAGTTCTCTGAAGCTTCAAGTTCTATCGTTTGAGCTTCACTAAAGAATCGCAGAAAAGCATATTCTGAATTTGGTGGGGAGTTCTCTGAAGCTTCAAGTTCTATCGTTCGAGCTTTACTAAAGAATCGCAGAAAAGCATATTCCTAAATTTGGTGGGGAGTTCTCTGAAGCTTCAAGTTCTATCGTTCGAGCTTCACTAAAGAATCGCAGAAAAGCATATTCTAAATTTGGTGGGGAGTTCTCTGAAGCTTCAAGTTCTATCGTTCAAGCTTCACTAAAGAATCGCAGAAAAGCATATTCTGAATTTGGTGGGGAGTTCTCTGAAGCTTCAAGTTCTATCGTTCGAGCTTCACTAAAGAATCGCAGAAAAGCATATTCTGAATTTGGTGGGGAGTTCTCTGAAGCTTCAAGTTCTATCGTTCGAGCTTCACTAAAGAATCGCAGAAAAGCATATTCTGAATTTGGTGGGGAGTTCTCTGAAGCTTCAAGTTCTATCGTTCGAGCTTCACTAAAGAATCGCAGAAAAGCATATTCTGAATTTGGTGGAGAGTTCTCTGAAGCTTCAAGTTCTATCGTTCGAGCTTCACTAAAGAATCGCAGAAAAGCATATTCTGAATTTGGTGGGAAGTTCTCTGAAGCTTCAAGTTCTATCGTTCGAGCTTCACTAAAGAATCGCAGAAAAGCATATTCTAAATTTGGTGGGGAGTTCTCTGAAGCTTCAAGTTCTATCGTTCGAGCTTCACTAAAGAATCGCAGAAAAGCATATTCTGAATTTGGTGGGGAGTTCTCTAAAGCTTCAAGTTCTATCGTTCGAGCTTCACTAAAGAATCGCAGAAAAGCATATTCTGAATTTGGTGGGGAGTTCTCTAAAGCTTCAAGTTAAAAAATATCATTCAGAACAGTGAGAATAAGATTTAAAGATCAAGGGCTAAACGTATGCATTGGGAGAAAGAAGCCATGGATATTTGAGCTCTACAGAAGAAATCAACGTCTTCAGTAGGCCGAAGGTCGCAAGATTAGAAACTTGAACGATTATCTAAATTCATATGGTAAAGTGAAAGTAATTATCAAATAAGTAAGAAAAGCTTGAATTGTTGTTTTTACATCTAATTTATATAATTTCATTTGAATATATCTTGTAAGAAAATCCTGAAAATATTTTTCTAGAATTTTTCAGATTTTCAACACTACTTTGGCTACGTTTGTAAGACGAAGAGTGTTGGTGAAGCATTTCACCCTCGTTGTGTAGTATCAACTGCGAACTATTTAGGCGGTTCTATCATGGTATGGAGCTTCATGTCTTCTTCGAGGTCAAGGAACGTGTATGCCAGGAAAGAATAAACTTCACAATTTATAGCACTATGGTGTTACAAGTTTAAGATCCACCTACCTAGAAATTGCAACCCACGACACCGAGAAATGACGTTCTATTTCAATAGGACAATGAATGATCCATGCCATATAACCAATCATACCAAAAATTGGTGGAAAAATGGTAATCACACCTCTGCAATAGCTACCATAGAGCCCAGACTTAAATCCAATAGAGCATTTGTAGAGTTTGTTTGGAAAAGCAACAAGAAGTAGCACGAGTGCAAATAAAACGGAACTGTATGAAAAATTAAAAGCTGAATGGGGAAAGATAGCGTCAGATATTTGATGAAATTCATGTCACGAAGAATTAGGGCTTTAATTAGAGCAAAAGGGAGTCCAGCTAAATATTAAAATAATACAAAATAAATAAATATACATATATTGAATTCATTTACCACAAATTTATAATATATATGAATGATTCCTTAGGGTGCTCTATACTTTTGGCCAAGACTGTATCTCCCTCACTTTTTCACCTTCCCTTACTTCCTCAGTTTCTGTAACTACCCATTCAAACCACTTTTTGGTGTAGATGCGCACTATCTGGCTTTTGCTTCTTAATTTTTAATAATATTAATATATAATAATAAGAAAAATATATAATTATAATGCGAAAGTTTTGCACAGTGCATCTTAATTGCGTGGTGTCTGCGCAGTGGGCGTCATACACGCCACTCGCTGCGCATATCAGCCGAGCGGATTAAGCCACCACTTTCCATATCTAAATGACTGCTCTGATGCTTCTTCCTTTTCCGAAAGGAGGGGGAGGGGCTCTGCTCCTACCTACCTGTATCTCTCCCACTCCTTTGGACCGTCAAATGCAATTTTGACCTAAGTCTCTGTGCTCAATTTTATTCTAGAATCTGTTGCTGAGGGACCAGGTAACTGGTGTAAAATAATACAGTTGAGACTAGTCTCTATTTTTTTTGTAATAAAATAGCTTGTTGCAAGAATACATCTTATTCAACCTGTATTCATGAGGGGATTCGAGAATTGAGTGCCAAATGCTGCAGAATCCTTCTGATGACGTAACGAAAGTAAATCCAGCTACTAATCACTCCTGCAAAACGGGGTCACATCAATAGAAGTGGTAACCAATTCTCCACTAATGCTCACCCCTGGCTGATACGAATCTCTTTATGCATGATTTATATGAAACCACTAGAAACTCAACGCAAATGCACTGCAACCAGATGAAAAACGTCAACTAAACAATCACGTTAAGTACTACTAAATGTGCATTCTCATTCCACGAATTTCGAACTACATTGCCAATTTCAAGGTGTCGTGGTATGACCGGATGTACGCTGTTATACGCAAACTGGCCACTGGCCGACCGAAATTAAGGCTCCACCTGGGGATGGCTTTAAGAGTGCTTTAAATACACAGTTACTAGGCCAAGAAATATTCAAACACGGCTACAAAAAATATACTTTAATAGGACTAAAGATTAAATATACATATAGGGTAAGTTTAATGGAAATGCAATTTAATATTGAAGGTTCACGGCTAAGATGATTAGCACTATCAATTAAGTTTGAACCAAGGGATAATTAATTAAGAAATGATCTTACAATTATGCAAGTTCTAAAGCAAATGGGATCCTTGAGGTTCAACGTAGTAAAGATGGGAGGAGCGTGACGAAGCGGGGGCTTAATCCCTTTTACCTTGATGTGGTGAGTAGGAACAGGTAGGTAAGTTTGACCTTGAACTTGTATGCGTCTCACAGGACGCTAAATCCAACTTCGGGCAATTGAAGATAGAGCCTCTTATCCTTAAGAGGCAAACGGAGGATGCTTCGGAGATGGCTTTACCGATCCTTAAATTCTGAAGATGTACTGAGAAGGGTTGAAGCGCGCCTAAAACTATGTCCATGAACAACACTGAGTGGCGACTAGCTCTTCCTTGGCTCTTCGACAATCACTCAATTCTTCTCTGGACGAAAATGTAGTCGATTCCTTCTCGACTAACCAAGACGTTAACGGCTAACGTACTGAACAGCGGCTTCAGACACAATCTACCTGCGAACTCCGAAGTCTCGAATATATACTCCGAAATTATCTAGACTGGGCGAGAGATTCATCGCCAACAGAATTCCTTAATTGCCTTGGATCGTGATAAGGGTCCATAGCAGAAGTCGAGATTCCCCCTTAATGGTCTTTCTATTGTTCTAATTTTCACAGTATACAGGGCAGACGAATTTAGAGTGGTCAACGGCGAACTGAGGAAGTCAGTAGGGGGGAGGGGGATTACTTTTCTTTCTCTTTATTCTTCCACACATGGTTTGTACAGATAGAATTCATTTTTCTACCTCAATAAAATAAATAGCGGTCCTCAAAACCAAGTCATTGATACAGGCTGTCTCATAAATTGTGCTTGAATAGATTTCATCTGTTCTAAAGGACCCTACCAATATAACGTATACAACCAACTCTTCGAGCCGCTATCTTGGAGTGCTTCACTCCCACAATAGCATAAAAGATGAAACTTCAAGCTTGTTCCAATGAGCTATCCTATCTTCCCCCAAGGATCTTTTAAACAAGTTGAAATATATCATCGGTAATAATATTTGCTCGGACTTTCTCCAGGAATCATTCTTCTGCATATCCACTCCCACCTCCTCACATTCAGAAATCTCAGGAAATTCTGTCCTCAGAAACCCATTTAGAACAACTTACTACCGCAGCTGATAGAGCTTTCGGTCGAAGGTCAAAAACGTGAGTGAACTCGGTCACGAATGAACCCTTCCAAAAAATTCGCTGAAAACTGGAAGCGGTAAATGTTTCTATTAAATAAGAACTTGCTGCCATCTCACGATGGATAGCGAGGCTATAAATCAAGAACTTACCCCAGTGGACTTTCCTAATCCAGGTTGAGCTACACTACTACTGGGTCACGCAACTCACCACCCATACTAAGAAAATTGTGTCAGCTGGAACCATTGCAAATTTGGTGACCAGGCACATCGCCATTTGCCGGGTTGATAAGAAAAGCGTAACTTGGAAAACTTCAAAGAGCTAATGAAGTACGTTTCTACCCTGTTCCCCCCAAATCTCTGCTTGGAAGTCATCAACCCCATCAATGGAAGATTAATTTTGGTGGATACATGATCTGTAATAAGCATCAGTCCTGCAACATACGACAATTTTCGGCAGAAAGAGTCTCACATTTCCCTTCAAACCGCAACAGGAACTATACTACAATTTGGTGTGCGGTCACTTAGGACTTGGCTGGGATTGAGGGCAATTTTTCATGGAATGTTTAATTTGTGATAAAAGTGTGGGATCTTATAATATTTGGGTGAATTAAAAAAAAGCGCGGTTAAATTCACCAGTACATCACCTTTTAAATAAATATAGCTATTTATATAAGCCCTCAAATCAGCGCCGTAATGATAAAGGAACACCTAATGTCTTCAATTCCTTTTATCACGTGATTAGCACTGGCCCTCCCCTTGTCAGCAGGCCTCGACGTTTATCCCCTAAATTAATGAACTTCGTTAGGAATACCATTCAAACTCGGATGTATAAGAATGAACTATGCCCTTGCAGATTTCTTTATGCGTTTCCCATCCAATTAGTGCAAAAATCGGATAATAGCTATCGCATTACGTGTGATTATCAACGTCTAAATTCTGTCACAATTAAAGACAAATATCTGTTCCCTTATCTAACTAAGTTTACTAAGAACTTGCAAGGTTGTAAGATATTTTCGAAGATCGATCCATGTGGTCTTTTTTTTCAAATTCCAATGGAACCATTACAATAGAGAAGATGGTCATGATCACTTCGCAAAGATTAATGTATAGATCTCAAGATATGTGCAAAAGTTCACTAACATTTCAAAAATACTTTAATCATATCTTAAGTGACATAATGTTCGTTATTCGGTACGTCGATGACCTTCACATTGCAAGCAAAAATGAAGCTCACAAGTTGAACACATTTAGAACAATTTTATTAATGTTAAATTTATTTTTTTGTAATTCATCCAGATGATAAAATAATTTATATCATTGATTACCCCGAATATAAAACTTTGCATGACTTACAAAGATCACTAGGGTTAGTGAATTTAATCAGGAGCGTCTTCAAAAACCCCGCTACAACTCCACTTCCTCCCACAAAACTAGATGTGAACAGGCGTCGCCGAAATTCTCCTCTGCCTCTATTGCAATCAAAGAGGATGTAGCCAAATTCACTCCCCTCTTGCATTTAAGAAAGACTCTTCCATCCGTCTGATCCCGGATACATCAAATAAAGGAGTTAAGGAGTTGGTGTAGTCTTGAAATAATATTTCAATGAGGACTAGCTGATTTTAGCCTATTTCAGTCAAGACTTTAAATTAAAACCCAAGATTTTCATCAAAGAACCTTGTATAGCTCTTGCAAGCAAACACTTTGAGCAAATGTTTGAAGGCACAGATTCCCATGTTTCAAGCGAATGCGAAGCAATACTTGGATCTTCTCGTTCAAAATCAACGAGGCATTATTCCATGAAAGCTCGCGCTTTAAGGTTATAAGCCAATAGACTAATGATATTCGTCATATCACCAGAAGAGCTAATCCACGAACGCTCCTCCCAGGCACCAATTAACAATTTCAACATGCAGCCATGCCTAACAAAATGACAACTTAATCCATTTATGTCAGTCTATTGAATCAACGATCCCTTTATTTTATGACATAAATCTCAACTACCCGATCCGGAATTGATTTCTTTGCAAGAGGCGCCTTCCACCTCACTCATATTCCTAAGATTGCTTCACTATCTTCAAATCATTCTATTTTCTATTATTCGTCTAAACGTTTTAGCCGTCCACTTTCAAATCAATCTCTGACAGATTTGTGTTGAAAGACATGAAAAAGTATCTACGTGAGTAGGTTAGAAATTGCCTAAATTGACAAAAAAAGGTAAAACGAGACCCAAAACCAGCACACACTATCATTTACGGTTACTTTAATGGGTAGAGACATACCAACTTACGGACATTACAACTGAGTCAGTAATCTAAGCCTTTTTATTTAGCACGTGAGCCTCATGAGTCGGCACCACCTTTCCAGATAATTTCTGATGGAATTTTGTAATTCCAATCAGGATTATTTCAGAAATTGTGGCGCTTTTGGGGGGACACAAACCAAAAATGGCTGGTGACTTCACCAGGGTGGCTGCCTGTGAGACAGCCATGTGATCCACGAGTGTGATCGAAAACTCCCGATTTTAGTACTTTATTTGGTTATATAACCTAACCTAACCTCAACCTAAAAAATAAATGTAATGGACCGATTAAACCTGATTTAGTGAAAATGAAAAGTAAAGTAGCAGCAAAAATATATTATTTTAAAGGATAGAAATTTCTTTTATTTATAAATTTGGTGAACCAAGTCGAAGCGAAGCAGCTTCGCAGAATATTATTATGGAGTCATAGTGGCCAGTTGACCTTTCTGGCTGGTGACGTCACCAGCCATTTTGGCTTTGTGTCCCCTAAACAAAAATGCGCCGAAATTGTTAAAACAAAGCCACATAGCATATTTTCACTTCTATTAATCTACCCTGGAATGTTGTCTTGAAAAGATGACATAGAACTATAAAGTCATGTCTCTTGGGTATAGGATATTCTGGGAATTGGTTATGCAAACTTCCAGCTACCTTGTTTGCAATACGCAATTCACCGAATGATCATTCGGGACTCTCCCATTCCCAAATAGTCTAAATGACATTCCATTACGTATTCCAGGTGATCTACAGTATTTGTCACCAAGGACAGCGACCCCTTGCAACACAAATCGATACAACATCACTAAGAGACAATGAACTTTCCTGCACCCATGACTCATTGTCTTCGCAGTAGATTTCCATTCCAAAGGACCTGTAGAATTGCACACATGTCTTCTTAATAGACATGCAATTACGGTCCATATTTGCAATTTGAAATCGAGATACACGAAAATGAAAGAAAATTTTCACACACACCTTGACTCCAATACCTAAATTCCCCATTCACGTCCTAGAGAGTTGTTCCGATGAAATTTGAGAGCGAATACGACTAAATACATTCCAATACTAACATATTGAGCTCTACATTCTAATTGTTCCGATTATCATTGTGCTGTTTTCAATTGAACCTTATTTTCATAGCTCCATTTACCCAAGAACGTAAGCTCGCGTGTTCAAACTATTACAAATATGTTGCAGGGTTAAAATTCTATTAGGTATTTTCTTTTATTTTATAGTCATGTAAAATGCTTTGGATGGTTTTATCTTTTAATTGTAAGCTTTACGTTAAAGAATAATGCATGAAGTAAAACCTTACGTCATATTGAATCTACAGTCAATTGATGTGCGTAGTCAATATTTACAATGACCTCTCTGGTTCTTGAGGACTGCTTTAATTCGTTTTGTCCTGCTGGAGACTAAATTTGTGAGGAGATCTTGATTGATATCACTCCATTTTTGTTCAGTTAGCACCCGGAAACTGCTCACAATTGGATGGCTTCTCTTTATCAACTGCTACTTTGGTAATCGCCCACAAATTCTTTATTGGGTTAAAATCTTTCGAATTCCCGAGCCAAGATCCCCAAAATAGATAGTATTTTGAGCAAAGAACTTTGTTATTGCTTTTGCTTTGTGACAACCTGCGTCACCATGCTGAAAAATAGTTATCATGCCCAAATTGGTCATGAGCTGTTGGAAAAAGGTGATGATTAAGCTCGTTCTGGTACTATTTTTAATTCATGGCAGTGTGCTTGGGTAAAAATGTTAGTACTCCAGTTTCCCTATATGAGAGGCAGCCCTTGGCATGGAGAGTGTCCGGATGCTTCACCGTGAACATGACACATAACTCTTATAAGCGGTTACCATTTCTCTCCTGACGAGAGATCTTCCAGAAGCTCCAACCAAGCGGAAGGGAGCTTCATCAGATAATATCATTTATTCCCATTCTCCAACAGTCTACTCTTTATATTTCCTACCAAATTGGATCTATCCGTAAAGTTTATCTTGGTGAGATAAGGTTTCTTCACAGTCCTTCTCGACTTTAAGCCTTTGTCAAAAAGTTTCCGTTTTATTGTGAGCTCTGAATCATTCAC